>OZ007557.1:24507297-25835510 GCA_963931855.1 Philhelius festivus | reverse complement strand
ACTATCTTTTATGCATATCACCCATTGATTCATATTTGCTTAAGAAATCACATGGAATTTTATCACTTACGAATATTAAGTTTTTTGAAAATTTTAGTACAAAAAAACGCTTTGGCATACTTTCCACCAAATTATGAAGAAGTTTCTCTGGAATACGGCCCCATTCCAGCTTCATTCGTTGCCAAAGCTCCTGAGTGTTTGATAGGTGATTTTCCGAGACAATTTTGACGTGTTTTTTGGATTTCCTCCTGCTGAAAAGTTATTTCACAATCATTGAAGCCTGCTGATGCAGTAAAAGTGGTAAATTTGTCTTCAAAATGTCCAAATATTTTTCTTTGTTCATGATCCCATCCATAGGCGTATTTACCCTAGGGCTAAAAGGGCTACAGCCCGGGGCGGCAATGCTGCTAGGGGCGGCCAATTTATAATATTTTTTGAAGCGATTGAACTTTCAAAACATACAAGCAAAAGTGGGCAAGCCGCCCCTAACAATTGTCTAATTTACAATATTTTTGAAGGATAAACAAAAAATACAAAGATTTAAAAAATGCGATTTTTTGAGTTTTTCAAGCATGTCATTTTTTTCAGTGCCGTGAGTGTCCGGCTGTGAAGGAGTTCACTGTAACATGTCACTCACTTTTTTCACCATTTACTGTTCTTATGTTTTATAAACGACTTTTTATAATGAAAATTAATAATAAAAATATTTACAGACAATGAAACGAAAACATTATCAAAAAAAAAAAAAAAAAACACCTGTTGCTATGTAGCTCTTAAAAAATGGGCTAGAATAAATTTGGTTGGATGGATCTTAATTTTTTGTTTCAAAACCATCTACAAAGAGTCCCTTTTAATAAAAAAAAATTATAAAAATCCATCAAGCCGGATTCTACGAGTAGATACTTATAAGGTCTTTTTATATACCTAGCAAAAATCATGCCTCAATTTTTTTTAGTTTTGGCTGACTCGTGTACAAGTACAAGTACCCTTCCCTTCGTCTATAGTTTTGAACGACGCGACGTATGAAACAATATAATGTTTTTTGAAGAGTGTGTCTTACTTAAACATTTTCTGGAGCAAAGCAACACTGAAAATATGAGTTTAAGACAACTTAACCTTCATATAACAGAAAAAGAATTGAAAGAAGCATTTCCATATGTTGACGTTGCTTTAGGAATATACTTGTGCACTGCAGTGACAAATTGTAGTGCAGAAAGATTGTTTTTCGTATTGAAACGAATAAAAATTTATTTAAGATACTAGTACGGTCTAGAACCTTAAATAATGAATAAATGCGTTAAGAGTACAACAAAATTTTTTTTTAATTTTCGATTTTTTGCCGAATTATAAAGGGCGCCAACGTCGACTCGTCAAAAAATACATTGTCCCATTGCGGACAGTTAATCTCATAATTGGCTGGACTGAAACAAAAAAACAAAGTGGGTTATTTAAAGGAAGGTCTCTTACGAGACAATTTACCACAATTTGTTTAAAAAGTCAAAACAAAACAAAAATCGGGAGCTTTGAAGAAATTTGCTTTTGACAATGTGTTGGGCCTTTTTTTTGTTCATGTTAAATATTGGTAAATTGCCTTAGAAAACATAAAAACAATTAAGTTGCAACAAGTTTTTTGAAAATCGGTTCAGTAGATCCGGAGATTAACTGTGCGCAATATGACAAAGTGGTTTTTGATGAGTCGACGTTGGCGCCCTCTATAATTTAGCCGAAATTCGACAAACAATTTTTTTTTTGTACTCTTGACGCATGTATTCGTTATTAAAAAAAATATGTTATTATCTTATTAAGTTTCCGAGAAAAAAATTCCCAAAAATCGTGCGTTTTTTTGGCTTTCTAGACCGTACTAGTACCTTAAGGTTTCGCATTAGCGAAGAACGCCTTAATAGTTTAGCTTTATTAAATATAGAAGCTGAACTGACAAAAAAATTAGATAACGAATCTATTGTTACTGAATTTAGTAATCAATATACACACAGAAAACAAATTTGAAATCATCAAATATTATGCATTTTGTGTTTTTTTTTATTAATATTTCTTATTACTTTATTTTCATTGTCCTAAAGGGCGGCAAAATTTATCAGCCCGGGGCGCCAAATCCTTAAATACGCCTCTGATCCCATCGATTTTCACCATAGGACAAACAGGGTTCCACGAGAAACAGTCCTAAGCCATCACCGAACCTCCTCCATGTTTCACGGTCTTTTGAACTTGATGTTGTTGATTCTCCAGGACGTGACCAATAAAAAGATCTACCATCCGTTCCTAATTCTATTGACCGTCCGATCAATGGTCCCAGTGTTTGTGCTTTTTAGCAAAAGCTAACCTGGCTTTAATATTTTTCGCTAAAAACAGAGGCTTCTTCGGTTTCCCTTTAACGTTTAACCCAATTCTTCTGAGTGCCCGGCGTGTAGTCTATTCACTAACTGGCTTGTCTATGTTTCGGGCACAACTTCTATTTCCATTCTTCTAGCTTCCAAATCAGAAATTAGCGTTTCCGTTCTTTTTTTTTAATTTGGGGGACATCGATGTTTTTTTTTTTTAATATTAAGCACAAGTTTTTGAAATTTTCAGAATTTTGGATACTTCACGCGATGATTCACCACTTTTTAAAATGAACGATTTACCCACAACAAGTTATTAACAAATAAAATTATCTTAACTGTTATTTGTTACTCGTAAATAACAGTAAAACAAACAAAGCACAATAGAGAGGAACATCTCTCAATGAACAAACGATGTTAAATATCTTGAAACTAAATCGTGCATAATTGGACAAAACAGTTGCCTTATCGAGATTTTATTAGATTGATGAATTTTGTCAAGAAGCTCCACAAACTGATCTCCTTTTTCTAAATTTAGTTATTTCAACTGACTTATGCAACTCAAAGCAAAAATTGAATTCCATATCAAAAAAATTAGAAGAGCACTTATTGGACTTATTCTCCATAACCGTAATGTTACGAGTATGTTTGACTTAAGCCTCGAAGTTTGTATTTTTGCACAAAACTTATATCCTTACACTTTCGGGGCAGTAAAGCCAAAGCGAGAACATTTAAAGGTTAACATTTTACAATAAAGGATTAAGAAGACTCTCCAAAAAGTTGTATTTATATATATTTGGGATACTCGTATTCCAAAAACAGGTTTAACTTTATAAATATGTACTTATATGTATCTATTGCTTACAATTTAAACGTTTGCTTTAATAGCTTGATCAATCCATGTTCTTAAATCCCCGACACTAGCATAGACGCCTGGGTATTCGGGTCTTGCACAGCCATTACCCCAAGAGACAACCCCTGCGAGAACACCTTTCACCAAGAGCGGACCACCCGAATCTCCTTGACATGCGTCTTTTCCGCCTTTGGCAGTTCCAGCGCAAAGCATACTTTTATTGATTCTTCCGCTTCCATACCGAGATTCACAAACGTCATTGGAAATAATGGGAACCTCAACTTCAAGAAGAAAATCAGACGGATATCCACCTTCTGTAGTTGTGCCCCAACCTGTAATCTGTGAGATCTCATTATGAACTGGTCGTTTCTCTGCCATATTGATCGTCTTGATGTCGTAGTCATTTAATGTCAACTCAAAGGCTAGGACTAAGATGGCAATGTCGTTTTCAAAAGGCACGTTTTGCTGGTATTCCTCGTGGTAGACAATTTTAATGACTGGAACGATAACTCCATGACCATTACGTTCATTTGAACCAGCGACAACATGCAATCGGTTCGGATCACTGATTGAATTGACGCAATGAGCTGCTGTCAAGACTATTGTTTTCGTTATAATACTACCTCCACAGCGGTGATTAAATGAGCAAGAACTGCAGCCCTTGTATCGCAATGATACCTGGTGAGGATGATTAGAAATATGTGTCAACTTTCCTCCAACAATTCGACCATTGAGATCATCTTCCTTCAAATTTTCAGGAGCAATCGATGCAGAAGTAGCTAGTGTAATAATTGTGATCAGCACGGTGAATATTCTGAACATGGTGACTTTAAACTGAAGAGTAGTCATGGGATAATTAAGCTTTTATATCAAACCTTATCGATCGGATTGCGATAAGCAATTTGTTTTAATTATTTAGAAAGGGCAATAAGACTGTCAATCAGCTTGTAAAGATTTATTAATCTCTTAATCGCCGATAAGGTCTTGTTTCTTACATTTTAATCAGCTTTTGTGATATGAGATGGTTAAACCACTGGTATAAGAACTACAATTACACGCTTGAAAAAGTTGTTTTTAAACTCTAATATTTTCACAATTGTAACGAAATAAAAAACAACGAATGCTATAGATCAAAGGACACGGTCGGGAACAAACTCGGGCGATTTTTGACCTCTCCCTATCTTCAGTACCAATGAAGTCAGAAACTCAAAATATTCAAAACGTGTGAATGATTATTTTTTTAAATTATTTCCTAAAATCTATATTATGAAATACTTACAAATGGCATCCCAATTTTTTTTCTTGAACAATTTTAAAGAAATTTCTTAGATAAAAAAATAATTTAATAATACAATGATTTTTAAACTTTGTTTGCGTAAATTCATACCCACTTTTCTAGAAATCAGCGGCAATTTTATGCATTTGAACATTTTCATCTCATTAATTCCATGTTTTAAATTTATTTATACATAATTTTTAAACTCCAAAGTATTTTTACATAAGAGCGAATACGATCCAGCCGTGAATTTTACTTATTTTGAAGACAATTTCAGTGACGGCTCTTTTGACTTGTGACTCGAGATGGAACTCGAGATTTTGATCATTACTATGATAAGGAAGACGAAAAAAGTGGGTCTCGCAATTCTCTCTGACAGTCTGGCTGTTCAACTATTGACTAAACGGCTCGCGCAGTTTTCGTTCGGTACAGCTGATTTTGATAATTTTTTTATTCTAAAGGTCCCCAAAAGTTTGTTTAGTAGTAATGTATTCATATTTTTAAAGAATTTTTGTTTGGATTTTTTTTTCAAACCCAATATTTCGAAAATCCGTACTCGATTTTTCTAAAACCTTACAATCAAAAGTTTTTTAATACAATCAACAAGATGTAAGAAAAAAATGTATTTTATCTAAAAATAATATACAAATTCTAAAAAAATAGATTTCGAAAACCACATTTTTTCACAGCGCGGGCGAGGGGGAAATTAGGAGGGGAGAGAAAGGAGGTGTCGATGAAGATAAAATGTAGCAACACATAACGTAAAGTGACTTGCGAGGAACGGTTATTTTTATTGAAACATAGTTGATATTAGGGAAAGAGGATATTGCAATTAGTGATGAGTCCAGTAGTGCCTATGGAAATCATCAGTAGGTCAGTTATGATCGTCTGTAATAAACATTAAAGCAGTATGGAAAAAATTCCTGATTGTTAATACTAGGAATTAGATTCTCTTCGATTAGAGCGTAGATTTCATAGAAAATGGGCCTTACCAACAATCAAATTAAGAGACGACTTTAATATTTGAGCGAAATGAAGCATTATTTAATGGACTCTATATAACTGACCATATATGCTGCATTTTATTTTTTAAGTTCCGTACAATAAATGGTTCATAATTTACAGTTCACATAAATATTAAGTTCATAACATGTATGGTTAACTTTATAGAGCTCTTTAAATAATGGTCCATTTCGCTCAAATATTAAAGTCGTCTCTTAATTTGATTGTTGGTACAGCCAAATGAGTTTGTTGCAAAACTGCATGGGCTTAAGAGCGAAGAACTTTCACATTCTCGTATAAAAGAAGGAATGGGAATGTGTTGACAATGTGTAGCAGAAGGTAGAGGAAGAAGTAGATTAGGAACCGAAAAACCGGTCATGGTTAGCTCTGCTGCGCTATAGGTGTGCTATCCGTTTTGAATGAATATACTGACCAAAACCATCAAGATCGTTCGCTACATCTTGGGGAGGCATATTGAACGATTCGCGGCTTTTTTTGGGACTGGACATGACTGTGCGGATATCTTCCTGCTGAATCGAAACTATCATAGCACTTCTATTTTTTTTTACCTTCGTAGCAAACCGAATCTGATTTATCGTGTAAGTACGCCAAGAAGATACGTATGTTTTCATGGAGCAACAGTTGCATGGGTTGATGAAGGAAAATAAGTGCTTTCAGATTCGGATTAGTCGTCGTTGATCGCCACGATTTTCTCGAGTATAAATCTATTCCTTGACACAACCATGTCACTAGAGAGATAACGGATTTCGTCCACAATCACATCAATCGACGCCTTAAGGTCTTGGGAATTTTTTTTGACAGATTCCAAGCCGTTTTGTATTGTGATAGATCAATGTTCAAATCTACCCATATCCTTTTATACAGAAACGTTGATTAGGTCTAAATTTTCGTCGACAGCTTCAAAAGTCCTTCATTTATTGCAATCAATCTCTCGTTATTGCATTTAACAGCAAGCATTATATGAGCGGATGGAACTGATTTGCACTCATCACAATCTGCAGCAACATACAAAATAGTGCAACTAGGGAACCACACTTACCTGGCATTTTTACACTAACAAAGGTAACGCGTAAATACCCGTAGGTCAATTATATGTCACAAATGACAGACACAATTAAATAAGATAAATTAACGAAAAAGTTCAAGTGTACTCACAATTTTTGTTTTATTTATTGATTTGTTGGTATTGTTACTTTGATGAAGTAGTCAGTTATCACCATCCAATGCACACCGCCTTAGACACGCGCAAGCCTGTTTCAGCAGAGTCAACAGTTATTCACACGACTACGAGAGGGAATTGGCCTATATTATTGTATTAGCTGGATATACGATCCTCTATTACGGTAATATAACAGGTCAGCTATTATCATGGGAACCAATGTGAGGAACTTAATATTGCTCGTCAGCAATATTCAGGAAAGCGGGCTATAGGTTTAAGCTAATGAATTAATTGTATTCCGACCTCCGAATAGAACAGTTGTTTATTACGAATCTTAAAATATATTTTATAACGTTTGCAAAATCATTTTTTCTTTCTTGATACTTAAACAGTAAGTCGAACCGTTGGGCCGGCCCTCTGGGCTGGCGTTCGCGTTTTTTTTTATATCCTCGCGAAGGATATCTTTAACTTAGTCACTTTTTATTTATTTATTTTAAATTTATTGTCATTTTTATTATTATTACGTTGATGGGTACAAACTAGGACCGAATAATCAGGGGTAATCACTTTTTATTTTGATTTATTATTATTTTTATTAACGTGAAAAAATAGGTTAAACTAAATTCTAAATTCTACGTTGTTTTTATTTCCCCATTTGGCAATGCTATCGAGATGATTATTTAATGAGCATCATGCGCTGCCGTTATAAATTTGCATATGGAGAAAAAGGAAGTGGATCTTGAAACTAATATGAGAAGATGAGTTTTGATTGTGAATTTCAGAATTAATACTGTTAAACACAACTTGCGTGAGCCATTCGAAAGCTAATTTCTAATCCAACGAAAAAGAGATTGCTCAATACCAAGTGCACGCATTTTTGATAAGAGAACTTCATGCCAAACTCGATCAAATGCTTTTGAAATATCAAGTGTAATTTCTTTCACCAAAATTACTTATAGAAATATTTGTGCTAGTGGTCGTTGAAATATACCTACTATCAGACAACCAGTTGACCATTGAAAGTCATGTCGGACATTGCGAAGTCTTCGTTCTTCAACATACTTCTTCAGCTGATAATTTAACAGCGCTTCCATGATCTTGGAAAGAAGGGACTAATGTAAATGCAATTGGATGATAGTTCGAGGAAAAAAAGAAGATTTATTTTCAGATGCAAGGATGGGTTGACAATTCATCTGTCAAAGAAATTTGTGGCCAACCACTGTCCAAGTTTAAGCTAAGTTTATGGACAGTGGGGTTGGTTTCAATGAATTTTTCTCTCTTCGTATTTGTTTTCCATTTATGTTTCTTTTCTTTTGGCACGAAATTCATTAATTTGTAGAGTAGAGCAGCAAGATCCCCCCGATCCGACGAGCATCAGCCATGCGTCGACAAGCGTGCATATAAAGGGAATATCAAACCTTACTCCCAGCCTTTACATAACGTTCTTGCAAAACTTGCATACGAAGGAAGTAAGGAACCGATTAGAGTTCATAACAAACGAGGGAAATTTACTAGCTGTGGCTTTTCTCAAAAATATTTTGAAATATTTGAATGGGCTTAACACCGAGTTACAGGGAAATTTAAAATTAATATGTGATCTCATTCTTCTTACATTCAAGAATTGTTGGAAAATGAAAAAATTCTTGTTTTGAGATATCTTTTTGAAAAATATCCAGCTTGCAACGAAAAGCAGACACGCTTTGTATGAGATCACATATTAATTTTAAATTTCCCTGTAACTCGGTGTTAAGCCCATTCAAATATTTCAAAATATTTTTGAGAAAAGCCACAGCTAGTAAATTTCCCTCGTTTGTTATGAACTCTAATCGGTTCCTTACTTCCTTCGTATGCAAGTTTTGCAAGAACGTTATGTAAAGGCTGGGAGTAAGGTTTGATATTCCCTTTATATGCACGCTTGTCGACGCATGGCTGATGCTCGTCGGATCGGGGGGATCTTGCTGCTCTACTCTACAAATTAATGAATTTCGTGCCAAAAGAAAAGAAACATAAATGGAAAACAAATACGAAGAGAGAAAAATTCATTGAAACCAACCCCACTGTCCATAAACGTTACACACGTTGGTACTCGTATCAACCACAACCGATAGAATTTGTGATAGCCATAAAACTATGCGGCAGCATTATCCAATAGTAGCTTATACGGCTACCTCCATACTGTACACGCCAATATTATTGTACAGCCCGTTAAAAATCTCGATTTACCTAAATCAATACCTTTACATCATCGTTTTATCTTCCAACTTCCCCTACTGCATTACCATTTCAAAGGAAAACATAAATTTTAAACTTCAAAAATATAATTATTATTATAATTATCTTATAAATGGAAAAACATAACTATGTACTAACTAACCTTTTCAAAATTAACTTAAATGTTCTACATAATAAAAAGTTCAAATGAAAGAGCATTTTAAAGAGCATTAAGTCTACACAAAATAATGTGGTCAATGAACTTTCTCATATTCTGAACAGCTGATTTCTCCTATTAGCGATCCTGAAGAATAATAAATGAAAGAGATACGAAGCCAACTAAACTTTCCACTAATTTGAAATTTTTAAAGAGAATCTCCTATAATTTGAGAGACGGTGCTTGTATACGTCACTGTAACACTTATTAACTAATTGCATCTTACGTAATTAGTTTTCATAGATTTGACGTGTTACTTAAGAGAGTAGATTATAAATTATTTAAGATTATAAAGGCTTAAAATTTAACAAAAAACAGATGTGATAAGAAGAGCGATTTTTTTCTTATTGTTGCGGAATTTATAGTACAACACAAAAAAAAAAAATGAAGAAAAATACAATTGCAAATACAATAATTACTCACATTATGCTTTTTGAAGATTCATCCAACGATGTGCGCACGAAGCCGATGTAGATTTCGTTCGTGATAATTATGTTATGTTGTAAATATTTCGGTTTTTCTGATTATAATTAGCTTTAAATTTTAGGTATGTAGATAAATAATAACTTTAAATAGGAGTATCTACTGATGTTTTTTTTTTGTATACATATTATGTATATAACTTTTAACTTTAAAATAAAACAATTAGATTTACTTCAATGATCGCTAGATGAGTTGAAAAGAGACAGGATTGACAATTTTAGACATAAATTAAAGCTATTATACATTAACGCTATTTTTACTTTATAGACTTTATGCTATTGAGCAATACCGCGTTTTGCGAAGATCGAACCTTGCGTAAAATTTTACAAGAACTGATTGTTTAGGCAAGGGTCTGTCTGTCTGATAAGGCATTATGATTTTGATGATGATTACGTGGCGGTTGACGAGCACTCTAAGTCTTGTACACGTTAAAGTCTTTTTCTGTGAGGAACGAATTCTGACCTCAAAACTTTTTATGTGACCTATGCCAACGGTACCTTGATGAAACTTGCTGAATAGACTTG
Organism: Philhelius festivus; assembly: GCA_963931855.1. Lineage (NCBI taxonomy): Eukaryota > Metazoa > Arthropoda > Insecta > Diptera > Syrphidae > Philhelius > Philhelius festivus. Next base: position 25,825,425 of record OZ007557.1, on the reverse strand, counting down.
TGCAAATTGAAGTCTTTGAGTGGACTGAAATCTATTCACATCAAGCAAGAGAAGCGATCGTGCACGGTAGCTTTTATGGTTGCAGTAGAACTTCTAAAGAAATGGAACTGCTGTTCGAGATCACTGGATGGTGGATTGAAATTTTTTTTCTCCGCAAAAACAAATTGATGAGCCGCACTCGTGCATGTGGTAGTCAGAGTATTGAGTATAGTTCACAATCTCACTGCAATTTTTGCAATGCTATATGAAAAAGTATTCAATACCGATCCAAAACTCAATGACATGAATAATGAACTTACGTGGGCTCTTCTCTAAAATGACTGGGATGATTGTAGAATCTTGATGATTGGCCCTTTCTTTTGTTTTATAGTCACTGCCTTTATTAAGGAATAATTGTTTTACAAGGATAAGGTTCTTATATGAAATAAACTATGGTTTTACCTTAGAAAATCTTACTGATTATAATATACTCGTTACAATTAACTGATAAATAATTAAGGACTTATATTTCGCCAAGATGATACTCAAAACCACGAGACTTAGTATTGTTGACCGTCCCGGCAGGAGGTTGACCTAGAAAAGGGAAAGTTTGATCGGCGGAAATGATCGCTTTAGAAATTTCTATTTATTTCGAAAAAGTAACATGATGTGCCTAGCTTTTAAGCTGTAACCACAAGGGTGTGGTGAATATAAAATAATTCGGTCGCATTACTAGATATGAATTCATCACAGTTATTACTTATTTTTTTATTAACCAGAAACGTTCAATAACTTGAACTTTAATTAGCCAACGAACATTGTTGTGTTGTAGTACGTCAGAATAGACGGAATCACATTCAGAATGTTACTCCTTGAACTGTCGGTGCTGAAGAGCAGAACGAGATCTCATAAAATTAATTAACCTGACCAAGTTGTACTTTAATTCTTTCAATGTAGCACTAAGTTTTCCACTGATAAGAAATTAGACCTGCATTCTTATCTTTGATTCTCTTTACTAATCCTTTTTCTTTGCCAATCATCGCTGGTGCCCCGTCAGATGAAAGCGATACCATTTTTTCATAATTAATATAGGATTTTGTTATGAATTCATCAAAAGCATTGAATAAATCTTCTCCACGAGTTTTACCTTTCAACGGCAATAAAGCACGAAGTTCTTCCCTGAACACTTGACTTTCAATGTCAAAAAATCTCACGAAAATAGACAGTTGTTCATCATCAAATAAAATGAATAGTTCTGTAGGTACAGATATCTAAAAAAATTTGCGGTCCAAGGTTCGACCTTCCGAAGTCGGCAAGCGGACCACGGTCAACCTGTTGCTGACCGTTGATCTAGATCTAGACTCAAGAGAGCATGGAGGGTTTTTCATCGAAGAAACCAAAAAATATAATTTTTCGTTTGTCTTTTGCAATGTGAACCTCATGATCACAGGTTCGATCCCTGCCGTCGTCTTTTAATTCCATTAAAAACCTTCTAAAATTGTCATCAATGGGTTGCTGGTTTACTCATTACACTAACAACATGTAATTGAGTTAAGCTAGTACGCCTAACAAGGATGAACACGAATAAAATAATGTGAATTATAAGCGACATAGAAATAAGACACGGCATTCTCCGCTTTAGTTCGGCCGCCATCCCTTGAGCGCGGGTAGATTATAAAAAAAAAAATGCTCCACAACTACTCGTACAAGCTGCAAAGTTTATCAGAAACTTTTCATTAAAGATATAATTTTTAAAATCTCACGGTTCTAGTGCCTGAAAATTTTATTCACCCTTACTCTCATTACTGCTTGAGAATAATTTTAAATAGTTTTGAGAACACTTCAATTAAACAATAAATAATACTATATTTCCACACAATCTTGTGTTAGTCTTTCTACACAAATAGTAAAACCACATGTAATTACAAAAAATTTACAAATTGCAAAGAATATTCATTTTCACGATGTGTATTTTTTTATATGTACACAACGTTGAGATTTTTATTGTTATGGTATACTTCAAAATAATTGTTGTCACGGAAGCTCATAACAACTCTAGCTCTAACTAATACTTAAATTGATAGCATCATGAATATTTTCGTGTTCGAAAGCTCCGAAATTTCTTGAATAACAACATTAAAATTATTAATTATCATTGTGAGTTTCAATTTTCTATAAAAAGCCTTATAATATAGATATGTATGTAATTTTAACCAATTTTTGACAATTTGGTTTTTAAACATTAAGTCTTTTCGGATTAGCCGCGTTATTTGAATGAGTGCAATTTAGAATTTCCCGGTGACCACGCTCAATGCAATTTGATGCGAAACGTTCGGGGTGAGTTCTAAATCGCACTCTTATTCAAATAACGTGGCTAATCCGAAAAATACTTATTGATTTTGTCCAACAACCGCGAAAACCTTAAAAGTTATATAATTTGCTTCTTGTTAATAATCTGTTTTACAGGACAAAACCACTCTTGTCATAAATTCCTGAAAAAATAGAAGTTAGTCAAAATGAAACCACTCAAGTTGCCATTATGTATTTGTGTTATAATTTTAATTTATTTCTGTTAAGCAAATTGAATAGTATTGGCACTAGCAGTTTCCTCGATCCATTCAATCAAATCGGGTACAGATGCATAAACTCCTGGATAAGAAGCTTGAGCACAGCCAACTCCCCATGACACAATTCCAAGCAGCTGATTGTTCACGATAAGTGGGCCACCAGAATCTCCTTGGCAAGCGTCCTTGCCTCCACCTTGAACAGCAGCGCATAACATTCTCGGGGTAAGAAGAAGTCCCGAATAGCTTTTCCTGCATTCCTTATTACTCACAATATTAACCTCGACTTTCTGAAGCCGGTCAGGTAAAGTATTAGCTCCTGATTCTTGAGTACCCCATCCAGTAACTATCACGGGTGTATTTTCCTTGGGTCGTTCCTTAGCTAAGGCAATTGGTTGAATGGCTCGTCCAAATGGTAAAAATCCACTTAAAACCAAAATAGCAACATCGTAATCGTTGTTGAAAGTCTTATACTTTGGGTTCATAACAATTTTTCTCACTGCGACTTCCACATTGAACTCGGAAAGAAGAGACGTGCCGGCGACTATTGTCATTCTTGTGATATCTACGTTAGTGACGCAATGTGAGGCACTCAATATGATGTTCGCAGAGTAAATACTTCCTCCACAACGATGTCTGCCATTGTATCGCATGGAAATTTGATGAGGATACTGCAAGATACTTGCATCGGACCCACCGACTATGCGCCCATCAGGCACCGGAACTTGTTCAAAGATCAACTGAGTCTGGCAAGTTCTTAGTAACAGGAATGTTAAACATAACACAAGGCACATTCTGAAAAAAGGCAAAAACTATTACTAAAATAAAGTAGAAAACCTATTTATAGATAGATTTTTATCAGCGGAATTAAAATAAAATATTATCTTTGTGAGTACATTCACATGATAAGATTAAAACATTGGAAAACGTATTTTATAATATAACTCGTATTTAAGGATAAATAATACCAAGCAAACATCTTTTATGATACTACACACTGCAATTACTTCAAACTAATCACAAGATTAACATGTAACTTAGTCAAGAAGTTAGATATAATAAAAATAATAAATATGAACAATAAAAGAGAAAAATATAACCGATGAATCAATTGAAATAGAAGGTGACACTATGCAACTCGAGGCTCTACATGTAAATACTAAGAGGATGTTGCGCGGCTTGGCATATTTTTCTTAATACAATACAACGTCTTAAATTTTGATTAAAAGTAGATACTGAAAATATTAAAATTAAAAAATATTAAAAATAAAAATATTGGATATTATTTATTTTATTCATAACGCGGATGTCAAAAATCAGCATCGGCAACAGCCCTATAGTATATACATACATACTGTGAGCGTCAAAAAAAGTGTACACCTGCAATTTGTACTTTTCAGTTCGCTATTTGACAGGTGGATAATACTTCCCTTCAAAATAGTTAGGTAATTTTTAAGGCCGATTTGTTTTTAATAAACTGACACAAGAAAGTTAAGGTTAAGTGTTAAATAAAAATACTAAGTATAAGAAAATAACAAAAAATAATCAACTTGCCACACATACTGTAGAAGTTTCCACTTATCGGGAAAACAACCGTTAAATTTGTTTTCGAGTTGGGAAGCTCGTCTTTATTGACTGTACGATGAGAAAAGAAAATGATTTCAATATTTTAAGAGACACTTGCCGTTTAGTGTCGCGAAACTAGGGTTAAGTGATTCATGGGTCTTCCAACAAGACAACGACCCGAACAACACTCACAGTAAATTATATCAGAGGGGTACATTGTATTCTATTATACTATTGATACCAACATCAATGGCGTAATGCATAAACACAAATAGGCAATACATTTAAAAGCTCTGCTTTTACAAATAGGCAATACATTTAAAAGCTCTGCTTTTAAATGCAGATTTTATAAAATGAAAATTTTGAGAAGCAGAATTTTGAAAAGTAGAATTTAAAGGAGAATTTAAATAAATTTAGTTACGATTAAAAATTATATTTTAAATTAATATTATTTGGGAAATGACAAGCAAGATAAGAATTTGTATATATCGAATTTAAAATTTCAGATTTGTTCCCCTCTTTGCTTCTATTGAACCAATTTATTTTAAATTTTTAATATTAATTTACTAGCAAGTAACTAAATAAAGCCACATCAAATTGAGCCGTGACGCGAAATCTTCTCAACCTACATATGTATATCGATGTAAGAATTTTTTTACTCCTTCTGATCTGGCTACCATTTATAAGGCGTTTATACGTCCAAAACTCGAGTATAACTCACACCTTTGGGCAGGCGCAGCACAAACTTCTCTCCACTTATTGGATAGAATTCAGAACAGAGCGTAAAAACTGATTGGAAACAGAGCTATCATGGATTCATTCCCATCTCTTGAACACCGTCGAAATGTTTCATGTAGTTCCTTGTTTAAACGCTTCTTTCACAAGCAATGCCCACTCGAAGCAGCCAGCTGCATTCATTCCTCCCTTCATCAGTTCACCCGTGATACCCGCTTCGCTAGGAATGCTCATCAGTTCACCCTCGAGCCTAACCTGGTTCGTACCGTCAAATATAGAGATTGGTATTTTAGTCGCACAAAACGATTATAGAATAATTTACTCGGCACAGTTTTCCCTTGTCATTTCAATTTGCAAACATTCAAAACCAATGTTCATCGACACCTCCTTTCCTGAAAATAACGCGTCAAATTATTGAAAGTTCCGCTTCGTTTCTGAGTTATGGCCTTATGGGTACTTTCAACTTGGCATTCATATGCTACTCATATTATCAAAGTTTATTTTTTGTATGACTAATCATTTGGATTAACTTCAGTTAAGGTGCAAGTTATTCGTGTGGACTAGTTAAGAGCGTTACTTAGATCACCGTTTAGCTTATCAGCGCCATCTACGAGTATAATCATTCCAAGCTTGCATCATGAGCATTTCAATCCTAAGAAGAATATTGGGCCTGTATTGTGAGCCCACTTATGAAAATGGCGAACATCAGAGGGCCAAGAATCGATCGCTCTGGAACTCTTGAATAAAAATTTGAAGAACGAGACATTTTTCCACCACTTACTTCAAATTGGCTTCTTCCAATAAGGTATGAAAAAATCATTACTATTGCTGCGTTTGAAAACCTAAACTGTCCCTTTAACTTTAATATGAGTATCCTACGATCAACCATATCAAATACTTTTGAAAAATCTATTTTCAGAAAGATATACCAAATCGGTATTCATTGCTGTTTTAATATCATCTGGGAACCTTAAGAATAGCTGGGATACAGCTATGATTTTGCCTAGAACTTCTTTTCGAGCTGTTGCATCACCAAATTTATTAATTTTTATCATCCACTCTTTGAAACCGAAAGGAATTTGCACCCTCGGGGTCAACAACCCGATAGACTTCATTTGATTGGAGGTTAGTAACCCACAACACATTAGCATGAAACAAGTCGTATAATTAAAGCAGTTGATCACTGTACCTGCCTTGGTTTTGTAATCGACCGCCGCGCCGCACAGTGAGGCGACTTGTATGGAAGAGCGGAAAAAAGTCCATAAAACCGAACTACTTAACCAATTTGAATAAAATTTTCAGAAATGAAAGTAGTTTTTGAAAGAAAGCTCCACAAAAAATTTCCACCCACTGCCACGCCCACTAACAAAAAAATCGTCAAAATTGATAAAAATCCAGGTTTTGTTCCAAGTCAAGGTTAAAGATGGTGCTTTTTTTTAAGGAAGTTGGCCATTCACATTTTCCACACCCCCTTTTTGGGCGGTTTTTAATGTTTTTTTTTAACTTTCTTGTACTTGCTTTGTATGTAGACAGGTTTTGTTATTGCGAAAAAATCGGAACCACACAACTGATTTAAATAGAAATGACAACAAACTATTTCCACCTACTGACACGCCCACACAAAAGTTTGTCTAAATTCCAAAGTTTGTAAGCTAAATTTTGAGTAATTAGAAAAATATACTTTCGCGAAAAAATATCAAATAAAATGCTTGATAAATGCAACCATTACGTATTTATCGGTTTAGGCGTTCAGTGTTTTTATGATATATATAATGGAAAGAAGCGATGCTGTTCTTATTTTCGGAAAAAAATTATGAACATTTGGTATTTCATGTTTGTTATAGCAAAAGTGAGTGTATCCAAAAAAAGTAACTTTTTATGTGGTGGTAAATCATAAAAATAATGTAACCATCAAAAGCCGACAAGTGTTAACTTACAAACGCATAGTCAAACATTAAACCAGCAACACGTTTTATGTTAAATGTTCACTACTGAAACTTGCATCAAATAATAGGCAAACTTCAAAGCAGAACCAAAAAACAACACACAACATGTTAAGAAATTTTTCTCAATTTTGAAAAAAAAGGTTTTTAGAAAGAAGGAGTACGTTACGAAATAGAACTATATGAATGTAAGAAAAAAAGAAAACAAAGATTTTAATTTATATTAATATTAATTCTAGGTCATTAAAAAATGTATACAAGTTCTCCCATGTTACACCTACATAATTCTTACTGATGTGACATTTAACTCTGTTAAAAAATAAATAAAAAAAAAACACTAATTTATTCAATATTGTTATCATATATTGCAAGCCGAAAGTAATTATTGTAAATTTTTCCTAATTATTGACTAAAGATTGTACAAATACAATACAAATATTCCTTTGTAGGACACAGAAGTGAAAAAAAAATGATTTTTTTTGCAAGATTTCGTAACTTTAAATCTGCTCACTGTGCGAATTTGCAGGTATTTGCAGCAAAATTTTTTTTGAATGTAAACTTGGACATGTCCACATCAAGAAAATAGCTATCTCAGAGCAGAGGAAAGTGGAGCTTTTTTTTTTAAATGACTACAACTTTCCATTACTGTGGACTGAGTCTTATTTTGTGCTGCCGTAATTCACTCAAATATTTTTGCTGAGTTTGACCTCTGTATTGTATTATTAGGCATCCCAAATAAGCAAACAAAATACAATCCCATTTTTAGTTTATCCCGAATAGACGTAACGCCCTAGGAAAGTCAAATCAAATTCTCACACTATTTCAAATATTTCGACTTTGGGCCTCTTTTTAGGTGTTAAGACTTCAGTTTTGGCCCAAATCCTTAGTGTACCCAGATTCTCTGGCTAATTTACCTACTTTTGTAAAATCGAGTTTTTTCCGCCTTGGCCCCACTGTGCGCGTCATTCTGGCTATAGATTCACGGATACTGTTATTGGTAGCATTTACGGATGTTTACGAAAATTATGGCCTTCAGCTCAATTTACTCCCATTGAAACTCGACCTAAACTAATCAGTATTTTTATAATTTCGCAAGGGCAGATTTCACTGAACTTAATAATTTTTACACGAATGTAAATTGGTATGATCTTATATACGGCAAGTCATTACAAGATATGTTTACTCAATTTAAACAAATATTGTTTGAAGGTATAGAGCGTTTTGTTCCTACCTCAAAAAGAAAAAAAACTTTTAAGCTTCCATGGTTCAACCCTAGGATAAAGAATCTTGAAAATGCTAAAAATAAGGCATTTAAGCGCTTTAAATTGACAAAGTTGCCTGCATATCGGGAAAAGTTTTTCCAATTAAGAAAAGAGTTTGAATTTCTTAACAAGTTTTTATATAGACATTATTTGGTTAACACTGAAGCCAACATTAAAAATAATTCGAAATCCTTTTGGGTATTTATCAACTCTAAAAGAAAAGGTTCATGTTTTCCTCAATGTATGGAGTATGAAAACAATAAATCTAGCGATATTCAATCATCTTGTGATCTCTTTGCGCGTTTTTTTCAAACGTCCTATAATTCTGATATAGTTGACAATATTGATGATTTATACCCAGACACTGTTCCTTTACTTAATTTTTCGTTAGCTAAATTAACAGAAGATGAAGTTTTAAAAAGTTTAAATGAAATAGATATTGCAAAAAGGGGTGGTTTCGATTCAATCCCACCTATTCTTTTATCAAAATGTTCTCTTTCCCTTTGTGGTGTTTTGACCAGTATCTTCAATAAATCTCTCTCAACTGGCATTTTTCTAGAGGAATGGAAGATATCCTTCATAGAACCCGTATATAAAAATGGTCTTAAGCATTTTGTAAGCAATTATAGACCCATCTCAAAGCTATCTGCGATTCCAAAACTATTTGAAAAAATAGTAACCCATAATCTTTATTATTCAGTTAAGGAGTTCTTATCCCCTTACCAACATGGCTTTGTAAAAGGAAAATCAACCTGTACAAATTTAAGCCTCTTTACAAATTTCTGTGTAAATACCATAGAAAAGGGTAAACAAGTTGATGTCCTATATACCGATTTTATTAAGGCATTTGACCGAGTTCATCATGGTCTTCTCTTGCAAAAACTAAAAAGTTTGGGTCTAAACATTGATTTTCTAAATTGGTTAAATTCCTATCTAACAAACAGAAAACAATTTGTTAAAATAGATGAATGCACCTCAATACATATTGATGTCATATCGGGTCTTCCTCAAGGAAGTCACTTGGGCCCTCTCCTTTTTCTATTATTTATTAATGATTTACCATCGGTATTGAAGTACTGCAAGTGCTTAATGTATGCCGACGATGTTAAAATTTTTCTTGCTACATCTTCGCCTGCGGATTGTGCACGACTGCAACTAGATATTAACAATTTTCTTGGATGGTGTAGTTACAATCACCTTAAACTGAATTTTTCTAAGTGTAAAATATTTAGCGCAACGAGATCACCATCTCTCATTATTAATAATTATCATTTTCGTAATGTTAATCTGTTAAGAGTAAACATTATCAAGGATCTTGGAGTGCATTTTGATCAGAAGTTTGATTTTCGATCGCATGTTGACTATGTGGTCTCAAAAGGTAATTCCATGCTAGGTTTTTTAAAACGGAATTCAAATGATTTTAAAGATCCGTATACATTGAAGAACTTATTTATGGCTTTAGTGTTACCAAATCTTGAGTACTGCTGTGTTGTTTGGTATCCTTTCTACGAGAATAATATAATAAGAATTGAAAGAATACAAAAAAGATTTACCAGGTATGCGTTGAGAAAACTAAATTGGAATGGAGTACTTCCCGAATATAAAGCAAGATGTTCCCTTGTTGATTTAAAAACGCTGCAATGTCGCAGGCAAGTTCAGTGTATTTTATTTGTTAAAGATGTTTTCGATAATCGTATATCCTGTTCTGATTTGCTGTCATTAATGCCTTTATATGCCCCAACACGGGTTCTTCGAAATAGAGACGAACTTTTTTATAGTGCTCCTCATAGAACTAACTATGGGTTGAATGAACCAATTACGCGCTCTCTTAGACTTTTCAATATGATTTGCAATGAAATTGATCTTGATATAAAAAGAGATTTATTTAAAAAGATATGCTTTCAATTATGTATGTAGTTATGTTATTGATACTTGTAAATATACCTTAAATTTAAGATTTATTATTTATATGTAAATGTGTACTTGTATAATGTAAGCTAGTTAATTATTTTAATTTTTGTAATCAGCAGATCTTTGATCCATTGATGAAATAAATAAATAAATAAATAAATAATCTTATCTCTAAATTTACTCTTATATATTAAGCTGAGATAGTATACATTAATTACAAGTTGCTTTCAACGACGCAGTCCGTTATGTCTATGGGTTAGGGAGACATGACCACCATGTTTCGGAATTCTCAAAAAAATGCTGGGTTGCATCTTGCAGCAATACATTAACGCAAGAAACTGTTTATTCTTACATAAATTAATTCATATTAATGCTCCGTCATATCTTTTTAACAAACTATCTTTCAACCGGTCTGCAATGTGATGCTTTTTTATTCAAAGGCTGAGGTAGCGTCAGCTTGTCCAGGGTCAGTCCGAAGAAAGCACAAAACTCGGTTTTGAAAGTTCAGAACTCCAAATAATGTCCGACTTTATTCAGTTTTATCTTAATTCTAACTAACAATTTATTTCATATACTTGTACATTTGTATCAAATCCTTAAATAACTAACACGGTATTTCATATAGTTCACAAATTTTAATATACCTAAATAATTAACACGGTATTTCATATACAAGGGTGAGACGGTGGGATTAGATCCCTAGCCTTGACTGAAGCTATAGGCAGAACGCAGTGGGATTAGATCCCTAGCCTAAGGCAGCGACAAGACACGGTCAGACGGTAGGATTAAATCCTTAGCTTTGATTGAATTGCCTGGCAAAATCGGTAGTGAGATTAATCTCTAGCCTCGGCTCAAATCGCAGCGGGGTACAAACGGGGTAGGATTAAATCCTTAGCCTCAAACAAACGTTTGTGGCAAAACAAGGGGCGGCGGTTACAGAAGGTGGGATAACTTCCCTAGCCTTGTTTCGGGGATAATCTGCAACCTTGGTACTCTTTATTGGTACCTCAACAACACTAGGCGAGAGAGAATCCGATTTGGTCTCGATTTTCTACCTCCCTATATCACATCCATCGTCGTCAGCAAATGTGAATACATAAAAGACAAACAGAATGTATTCATCGTAAATTGTTGTTGTACCACCGACAATGCTTTCTTCCTACTTTGTTGTTGCACTCGTACCATCGACCACTTAGGCGCAATGCGTGTTGTGTGTACCTACACCTCCTCGGGCGCCTTAAGGTAGGCAATAGTTTTGTTGCACTTCGTTACATTCCCCTCTTTCTTTATCAGACGAGAACCTTCTCGTTGATAGCTCCCCGTGAAAATGTAATACAATTCATTTTTTTTTTCATGATTTTTTTTCTGTTTTATTATTTTTTTTGTGTTTTGTTTTTTTTTTCTGTTTTATTATTTTTTTTTTTTTTTTTTATTATTAATTACAAAATAGTTTATAATAGAAAATGTCACTTCAGAGGAAAAACAAAATAGTATAAGTATCAAAATTCACTTAGCAAGGTTCCAAATCAATGACCTTGACCTGATTCTTAAACTTTAAACTGGCTTGAGTCCGGTTTTTATTTATCCGGACAGAAATTCGTCCCCATGGCTTATGGATGTAGAATGACTGGCGCTGTTGCGGTCCTGTAAGGCTTATGCCCGTAAATGGGTCGTATCGCTGGCCAGTGACTTTGGCAGCGCGTTGTTCGGGAAAAACGGAGGTTTTGGGGGGCTGGGGTTGGCCGGTTCTGGCGAGAGAAAAGACTGATGGCTCCATCTACTGCCGCGTTGGTGCTCACAGCTGCGTTAAGGCTGCATGGCTCGGGTGGTGACAGAAATCCCACAGTTAAAGGCTCTACGGCTGATTGGTGAACTGCGGAAACCGGAGGGTTCCGAACCAACCACGACTCCTCCGCGCTCTGGTGACGCTCCCTAATCTTCTTCATGGTGGCTTCATTTGAGGGTCGAGGCTTTACTGGCTGGACGGCTTCCAAATCGTGAATGATAGGCTTGATCTGGCTCATTCGCCTTTTGGCCTGAAGAGTCATGGTTAGGCGACTCTTGGTGGCCTTCGATGAAGTTGCCACCTTGCTCGGGAGTGTAGTTTGCCGAACACAGGGGTTGACCATCGGCTGCGAACTACTGGCTTGCGTTCCACTGGTTGAGGTGGACGGAATTACTGGCGGTTTTTTTGTTGGCTTGGGTTTCGAAACTATGGCCTTTCGTTTTGCACCCGTCACCAAGATCCTATTGGGAGAAGCAGGTTGGGCAACGCGCTCCGGGGAAGACAGCCGATGAAAACGGGCGCTGTGCGTTTGTTGCTCGTGTTTCCGTGGACTTCGGCGCACCTGGCGGGTTTGCTGTGCATCAGTGGTTGATCGCTCAATTTGGTTGGCAGGCTGGACTTCTTGATGTCTGTTCGGGCTGCAAGACGGATGGTTACTAAATGCTGATGAGGCGAAACGAGTGGAATTTAAAAGTAAATTAATATTATTTTTTTCTTTTGTCTTCGGGGATGCGGAAGGCGACTTATACCTTTTACTGGATGTTGCTTGGTTCGGGTTTTCAATAAATGAGTTCTCTTGTCGACCGGCTTGGTGACTGGGCAGATGACGACTGAATAAAGCAGAGGTTTGGTGGTCTCCTTTTATAGTCTGCTCGTCTTGGTAAAATATTTTTAAATCTCTTACATGGGCTCTGATCAGCTGACTTTTCTGCATAGCGGGGTTACGAGAGTAGTAGCGTTGTTTAAACGGCTCCTCAGTCTTCAAACGGATGCGATGTGGCGGAACATTGGTTTCTCCTTGAATTTCATCAAACTTCGGTAACTCTGTTTTGAGAAACCGGTCAAGGCGTTCACGCTGGCTGATGGTATGGGGGTAGGTTAACGACCAAGCATGATCCCTTCCATCCTTCTTGCCTAGTAGTTTCTCGGTCACGGGTTTTCCTCCCATGGTGATCTGTATACCGGCCCTGTTCATGAAATCCATTCCGATTATGGCGTCTTCTTCGAGTGCAGGTAAATAAGTGACTTCTCCGGTCAGGGTAACATCCCCTAAAGTGAATGTAGCTATATAATGCTCCGACGTAATAATCGGGTCTCCGTTGGCTAAATGAATTGGCTGTGCCTGCTCTCGCATCGACAGGTCCAGTTCTTTAAACCGGTGCCTTAACGCTTCTCCTACAAACGTCTTGGTAGAGCCGGTGTCCACCAAAGCTTGGTATTCGTCCTCTTCAACTCGGATTGGAATGGAATACCGCGGATCTTGCACAGGGGGCGTCATAATAACAGCCACCGGATTGTGGTGGCACGGACAGTCCCTCGTTAAACGGCCGTCTACTCCGCAGAATGCGCAAAATACTCGGCGAGGTCTGCGACAAGTTTCCCGCCTGTGTCCACGCTGCTTACAGTTCCAGCAGTGCGTATTGCGGTCGTACGCTACGGTCGATGGCTGGTTGCGTGGCATTGGTGGGGCCAGAGGGGTATGTCCCGCGGGTGAACGTTGATTCCTTTCCTCGTTTTTAATCACCTCGAATTCCTCTGCCAGATAGGTCCTTTGCCCTCTCACGCGGTCTTGGCGTTTGCGCAGTATTTCTTCCTCGAGCTTGTGCAGATATCTGCCTGGTAAAAATTGTCGAATAAAAGCTTCTCGGAAATCCTCCCATGTGCAGAAACTATCGCTCTTTATTCGAAGCCACTCTAGGGCACTTCCTCGGAACATCTCCGGTAGTGTACGCAGCTTCGTTCAACGGAATATTATAGCACCTGGTTAACTCGGCTAACCTCTCTAGAAATTCCAGAGGATTCCCAGTTGAATCGAATTTCAATCCCCATTTGCGGACCGTGTTCATTACTTCGGCCTCATAGCTCAGGGTAAGGCGGTTTGACGCTGGTGGTTCGAATCTCGGCGGTGGCGGTACAGATACCGTCTGCGGAGCAACTTTGGGACTCGGTTGCTGGTAGGGGTAAGAGCAGGTAGGATGATATGTCGGCTTGTGAGACGTCTGGTATGTTGGTGCAGGAGCGGTGAGTGGCTTGTTGATATCTGGTACGGTTAAAAATATCGGCGTATTAAACTGGGCTGGCGGTACAGGAATGTTGATGTGGCTTTTAAATGGTTGCGAATCGGCGAACTGCGTGGCGACTGAATGCTTTTCGTTAGGCTGCATTTCCTCGGCATTGTCTTCGTCATTTCGCTTTTCCACAATCTCTTCCCATTCTTCGCATAAGTTCTGCGTAGACTTATGCGCACGAAGTTCCTTGAAATGCTGGCTCAATCTTTTACGCAGCGTCTGTAGGGTTCCGGTAGTGTCTAACTTCCTGGTAGTTAGCACTTCGATGAGCTCAGCTTTCTTTAAAAAATAAATAAACCCTAGATTCTTGTATGGGTTAAAATCACTCTCCTGTGATTCGTCGGACATGTTGAATCTGGATCTGTGCGGCGGATACGGGGTACGGTGGAACTTTTCGAAGGGTCACGGCTTCAAATTAATCTTTTGCGAAGGGTTTTTCTAATTCGGATAACAGCGGCGGTCGGAGTTGCCTTCCAAAAGATTTCAGGTCGGGAGTTCGGTTGAACCTTCTTAGGTCCCTGCTCGGGCGCCAAAATGTGATGCTTTTTTATTCAAAGGCTGAGGTAGCGTCAGCTTGTCCAGGGTCAGTCCGAAGAAAGCACAAAACTCGGTTTTGAAAGTTCAGAACTCCAAATTATGTCCGACTTTATTCAGTTTTATCTTAATTCTAACTAACAATTTATTTCATATACTTGTACATTTGTATCAAATCCTTAAATAACTAACACGGTATTTCATATAGTTCACAAATTTTAATATACCTAAATAATTAACACGGTATTTCATATACAAGGGTGAGACGGTGGGATTAGATCCCTAGCCTTGACTGAAGCTATAGGCAGAACGCAGTGGGATTAGATCCCTAGCCTAAGGCAGCGACAAGACACGGTCAGACGGTAGGATTAAATCCTTAGCTTTGATTGAATTGCCTGGCAAAATCGGTAGTGAGATTAATCTCTAGCCTCGGCTCAAATCGCAGCGGGGTACAAACGGGGTAGGATTAAATCCTTAGCCTCAAACAAACGTTCGTGGCAAAACAAGGGGGGGCGGTGACAGAAGGTGGGATAACTTCCCTAGCCTTGACTGAAGCTATAGGCAAAACGCAGCAGGATTAAATTCCTAGCCCAAAGCAGCGACAAGACACGGTCAGACAATAGGATTAAATCCTTAGCTTTGATTGAAACGCCTGGCAAAATCGGTAGTGAGATTAATCTCTAGCCTCGGCTCAAATCGCAGCGGGGTACAAACGGGGTAGGATTAAATTCTTAGCCTCAAACAAACGTTCGTGGCAAAACAAGGGGGGCGGTGACAGAAGGTGGGATAACTTCCCTAGCCTTGACTGAAGCTATAGGCAAAACGCAGCAGGATTAAATCCCTAGCCCAAAGCAGCGACAAGACACGGTCAGACAATAGGATTAAATCCTTAGCTTTGATTGAAACGCCTGGCAAAATCGGTAGTGAGATTAATCTCTAGCCTCGGCTCAAATCGCAGCAGGGTACACAAACGGGGTAGGATTAAATCCTTAGCCTCAAACAAGCGTTTGTGGCAAAACAAGGGGCGGCGGTTACAGAAGGTGGGATAACTTCCCTAGCCTTGACTGAAGCTATAGGCAAAACGCAGCAGGATTAAATCCCTAGCCTAAAGCAGCGACAAGACGCGGTCAGACAAGTAGGATTAAATCTTTAGCTTTGATTGAAACGCCTGGCAAAATCGGTAGTGAGATTAATCTCTAGCCTCGGCTCAAATCGCAGCGGGGTACAAACGGGGTAGGATTAAATCCTTAGCCTCAAACAAAGTTTAAGACAAATTAAAGGGGAGTTACCGAGAAGGCAGAACAACACACACACAATTTACGGCCAGAGCCAAAATCTTTGAGACGTGCCTGTTTAGTACACTACGTACCCTATCAGCGTGTTTCGGGGATAATCTGCAACCTTGGTACTCTATATTGGTACCTCAACAACACTAGGCGAGAGAGAATCCGATTTGGTCTCGATTTTCTACCTCCCTATATCACATCCATCGTCGTCAGCAAATGTGAATACATAAAAGACAAACAGAATGTATTCATCGTAAATTGTTGTTGTACCACCGACAATGCTTTCTTCCTACTTTGTTGTTGCACTCGTACCATCGACGACTTACTGGCTGAACACAATAGAATGCTGCAACTGGAGCTGCAGCTGCAACTGGAAGAGCTGTCAAAAAGTGTCGTACGTACTTTTTTTTATGCGCCCACAATGAGGCTGTACAGCTTTCATGTTTTGTTGTCATTTGTTGGGTCAGGTGTTGAATCTTTGGCAAATTTTTAATATTTTAAGTAATTGAAACTATAAAATGGACACTGAAATTGAAGATTTTCGTCCATTATTTTAATTAAAATTTAACCACGAAATCACAATACAACAAAACAACACTTAAAATCACAGACAGATATATAAAATTTGAAATGTCAAAAATGCTGCACGAAAAAGTTAAAAGTTCGCCAACTCTTGCAGCACCGACTGCAGTTGCGTTGTGTTGTGTTCGTAACATTGAATTTACGTGTATTGAATATTTTGACAGCTACTCCAGTTGCAGCTCCGTCTCCATTGTGTTCAGCCAGTTAGTTGCAATGCGTGTTGTGTGTACCTACACCTCCGTGGGCGCCTTAAGGTAGGCAATAGTTTTGTTGCACTTTCAGTTGTACCTTCGGTGTATACTTTCTGATGTCGGGTTGAGCAGAAAAGGCGGCTTTATAAAAGTAGCTGAGTAGTAGAGGGCGTGCCGCAGCAGGTGAGGTATGTAACTTCGTTACAGCAAGAAGTATCAAGATTATCCCTAAACTTCTCCCGTTTATTTTTCTGTCTTCTGTTTTCTATGGAACTCGCTCTAATTAAATAAATAATTAACCAAGCAAGATTCAAAGCAGCAATCTTCCTTCACTTCTCCACTCTCTCAATTCAACCATAATCCTCTTTTTCTCTTCTGATCAAAAGAAATAGTTTAAAATATTATTTTTAATATTATATTGTAAATATATGTATATTGAGTTTTTGAGTTTATTGTTTACTAGCGTACCCGTGCGGGAACTCCCGCAAGCAAATTTTTCAACCGAAGTTTTTCAAAATAAATCATGTGTCTAAAAGTTTCTGTGGATTCGCTCAGTTTTTCTTGCATTGGAAATCTTGTGTAAATGGAAATCTTGTGTGAAGTACGGAATGTTTTTTTTTGGGTGTTTATTTTACTTCTGTGTGTCATCGTTGGAACAGCTCTATTTAAAAAAGACGATTTACCACTGAAAAAATAAAAACGTTTAGGTTAGCCAAGAACTGTCACAAGTCCTTTTCTTAAAGGTAATGGAGCCAAGCGAAGGATATTTTGAAAAAACTAACAAACAATGAGCAAATCACATACGTATGTAAGTATCCTATAACAATGTATGTAGTTAAACCTGTAGGCACATAAAGTTTAACTTACCTTAAAATAGTTTAAATTCAAAGACACACAAATATTTGTCAAATTTTTATTGTTTTTAATTCGGAGAATTTTATTTTTGTTTTATTTTTTTTTAAACTTTTTTGAGTGTTTTTATCGTTACTGCTTAGGTAAATTAATCAAACAATGCCCCTCCTCTGGGCCCGCACCACCAAAGTATGGCATTTCAATGCAAACTACTTATGTA
Organism: Philhelius festivus; assembly: GCA_963931855.1. Taxonomy (NCBI): domain Eukaryota; kingdom Metazoa; phylum Arthropoda; class Insecta; order Diptera; family Syrphidae; genus Philhelius; species Philhelius festivus. The sequence goes on along the minus strand of OZ007557.1, from coordinate 25,807,726 downwards.
TATGTACTACATTTCAGTGCAATACGAAGATAGAAGTAGAGATAAATAATTTTGGGGTGTTTCGACCACCCAATGCCCCTCCCCTGATAATACAAAAAAAAGTAGCCTATACGGTAATCCAGACTATAACTTTTTTGTGTGTTAAATTTTATCAAGATCCATTCAGTTGTTCAAGCGTGATTGAGTAACAAACATCCATACATCGTAACATTCACATTTATAATATTAGTAGGATAGTAGGATAGGATAGGATAGTAGGATTGTTTACTATGAGATCTTATTACATTTTAAGATAAAATATCTTATAAGTTAATGCAATATTACATTAGGTGGGATTACAAATGTTATATAATTTTGTGACTAATAAAGAAATTTGAACTAGAATTTTTAGATACAAGAAATTTAAAAAGAAAAGAAATAAGAAAAGAAGATAATTTTACTGTAAATGTATAGTTAAAAGAAATTAAATTTATAGTAATATAATAATCAACTATGATCACTGGCCAAATACGAGTATAACAGAAGATTGACTCTAAAATGACTTGCGCTCCTAGATCGCCTTAGCTCAATTGGAAGGGAGTTCCAGTAGCGAGAGGCCTGAACAAAAAATTGACGCTCTGAGGTCAAGCAAGAGAATCTGGGTTGTATGAGTACACATGATCTTTGAGATGTCGGAAATACTAGTTTTTCATAAAGATATTCTGGCTCTCGAGATTCTAGTTATAATAGCATATATTTTTTTTTTTTTTTTTATAATCTACCCGCGCTCAAGGGATTATGATTACCCTTTAAATGTTTCAACACAGCGCGAGCGTGAAGTTAAGAAGAGAAAGAAGGATAGGAAAGATGTGTGGCACGATGTTCTGAGACTGAAGGTTGTTGTCTCAGATATTTTATCTCCAGGGATGGCGGCCGAACTAAAACGGAGAATGCCGTGTCTTATTTCTATGTCGCTTATAATTCACATTATTTTATTCGTGTTCATCCTTGTTGGGCATACTAGTTTAACTCAATTACATGTTGTTAGTGTTATGCCTGAACAACATGTAATGAGTAAACCAGCAACCCATTGATGACAATTTTAGAAGGTTTTTTAATGGAATTAAAACGACATAGACGACGGCAGGGATCGAACCTGTGATCATGAGGTTCACAGGCGAGCACACATCCATCGCGCCACGGCCAGGGCATACAATTTTAGTAAATTATCGAATAAACATCCGAAAATCGATTTGGATAAAGAAGAAATGTGATCCCGTCTATTGAGGTTATAAACATACCGAGTAACATTGTTAAAGGCGAGGCCACGTTTAATTTTCTCCTGCTTGAACTACTGACATTGCAAAAGATTTCACAACAATACAACAATATTGGTAAAATAAGAGTTTTCGCGATTATAAGCTTTGTTGATGTTGGTAAAAAAGATTGTGAAGCCCAAAGAATACGAAGCGTTCCATACACCTTACCAACCGCTTTGTTAATATGATCATCCCAGGTCAGCAGACGATTGAAAATTATACCGAGATTTCTCACGGTATTTACGTATTCAATTTCTGAATTACCAAGTTTTACACGAGGTATTGTGGTTAGGTCAATGAGTTCGCGGTATATAACAATGGCCTGAGATTTTTCGGGATTTAGGCACAGATGATTTTCGATGGCCCAGTCAAGGATGCTAAGAAGATCTTCGTTTATCAAAGCAATACTGTTATGCGTCGAATTTGGACTTGAACTGATGAACAGTTGTACGTCATCAGCATACATGTGTACTGAACAATGTCTGATAACTTCTACTAAATCATTTATGTAAATGGTAAACAGGATTGGGCCGAGTATAGATCCCTGTGGGACTCCACTGGTAGTCTGCAAAAAACTGGATTTTAAATTCCCAATTACAACTGATTGTTGTCTGCCGGTGAGATACGAATGAATTAATTTCACCGATTTACACGAAAACTTGAAATTATTTATTAGTTTATTACACATCATCGAGTGATTTACGGTATCAAATGCCTTTGAAAAATCGAGAAGAGTCAAGAAGGTTAATTCTTTCCTATCCAGATTTGTTCTTATTTCTTCAATAACGTACAATAAAGCCGATTTACAACTACGATTGGGTCGAAAACCGGATTGTTCAATATTTAAAAGCTTATTATCGGTTAAGTGCTTCTGTATTTGTTTTAGAATGGCTTTTTCGAAAACTTTGAAAGATAAGGTAAAATTAATATGGGTCGATAATCGTTAGCACTGCAATTTTTCTTCTTGGGGATGGGAATAACCTTGGCCTTCTTCCATTCGGAAGGAAAACACGAAGTTTTTAAATTAGAATTAAAAATGTGGGTGATGTAAGGCAATATGTATGGTAAACATATTGTTGTGAACAGAGCTTTATACTACTACAGCGCCATCTGTTGGAAAACTGCATATCAAATTTATGGAAGAAACGAAAAGCTCTTTTCCAATGTCAAATGTATTTCCCCTTATTCCAAACATCTAGAACATTCCAAGACAAGAACTTTCGAGAACAACTAATTTGAGTATATAAGGGAGTGTTCACGGTGAGCGATACACAGTTGATTTTGGATTGTGAAAGTGTGCAAAAGTATTGCTTATTGGATTGTGTTTTTAAACAAGTGTGATTTAAATTGAATAAAAGTATTTGAGCTGATTATAAATTGAGATTTACTGTTTTGAATTGGAAAGTGTAAATAAAGAAGAAATACTGAAAAGAGTGATAAGTTTTATTTAACGAACCTAGTAAAAATATTACATTGGTGTCAGAAAAGTGGAATAAAACTTATTGTGAAGTGAAGTGTGCGAAAAAAAAAAAAAAAAAAATGAGCAAGTTACTGAAAGAGCTCAATTGTAATGAGCTGAAAAGTGAATTAGGCAAGCGAGAACTTTCTAGAGCAGGATCGAAAAATGAGCTTGTTCTGCGTTTGGCCGAATATTTGAAACAACAAAATGAAGACCCGGACATTTTCGTCTTTGAAGCTGACGCTGAACAAGAAGACGTAAGTAAAAATGTAGATGTTTCAAATATGATTAGTCTTCTGCTTCAACGTTTCGAAGAGCAACGAAATGAGCAGAAAAACGAACAAAAGAATGTTCTCGAACGTCTCGAAGAGCAACGAAATGAGCAGAAAAACGAACAAAAGAATATTCTCGAACGCCTGGAGAAACAAAAAGACCTTCTGGAAGAGCAGAGGAACATGCTAGAAGGCAAGCTTGTTAATATCGAGAATAATGTATCTGTACTTGGTGAACGTGTTTCATTGTTGGAGAATCAAGTCGACAACAAAATGGAGACGTTTTCAAAAGAGTTAGATGAACGTGTTTCATTGCTAGGGAATCAAGTCGAAATCAAAATGGAGACGTTTTCAAAAGTGTTAGATGAACGTGTTTCATTGCTAGTCGACAACAAAATGGAGACGTTTTCAAAAGAGTTAGACCGTGTTCGAAACATAAAGATTCGGGAAAGTTCTGGGGAAACTTTGAGAAAAAAAGAGATGCAACCTCCAACCTTTGATGGACAAACTTCTTGGTCTATATACAAGAAGCAATTCGAGGCAGCTTCCACAACAAATGGCTGGGATGAGGCTGACAAGTATATAGCCTTAACTCTTGCTCTTAGAGGAGCAGCTGCTGAGTTGTTGCAAACCATACCAACAGATAAGAACGGCGACTTCAATTCCTTGGTTTTGGCTATAGACAAACGCTTTGGTAACAGCCACATGAAAGAAGTCTTCAAAGTGCAACTTAATTCCAGAGTTCAGAAGAGGGGAGAAACTCTACAACAACTGCAAGTGGACATTGAAAGGCTTGTTCATCTTGCATATCCAGATGTTGGAGAGGAAATTTGTAACCAGTTCGCAGTTGAGGCATTTGTTCGCGCCATTTCCGACATACATCTTCAAAGGGCCGTGCGAACTGCTGGAAAACGAACGCTTTCTGAAACATTAGCGTTTGCCTTGACAATGGAAGCAGCTGAGCAAGCTTCTCACGGAGTACATCGACTTAGAGAAGCCATCGTCGAAGAATGCTCATGCCAAAGAACTGATGTCCAAAGAAACCAACGAAACGGACTTGCAAAGTGCTGGAATTGCAACAAGACCGGACATTTACAGCGTCAATGTCGATTACCACCAAGAAGAGCTTGTCAACATTGTGGACACGGAGTTTCAAACCCAGAACAAGGTAACAATAACATCAGTGTTACTTCCCGAACAGTTTCCCAGGGAACAGGGAAACGAGTAAGAACCAACTTCGAGGGGCAGAAGCTGGTTTCTGGTATCGATGGCCCCAGAAACACCATCCAGGTCTCTCAGACTAAGCGAGATAATAAAAGTCTGACTGTCGAGGCAACTTTAAATGGCAACAAACGTGTGGTCACAATCGACACCGGTGCCACAGCCTCCATTGTGCGTCAAGACCTAGTACACCTGAATTGGCTACATAACACGAATAGCTACCGTCTTAGAACTGCCACAGGAGAAGCAGCTAGGGTTTATGGTGAAGTCCGACTTGGAATTCGAATTGCAGGTCTAGAATTCTCACACAAATTTTTGGTGGCAGATATATGTGACGAGTGCATTATCGGAATGGACTTCATGAAAGAACATCGTGTAGTTTTGGATATCGGCAACCAGGTACTCAAATACCAGAATACAGAGATTCCAATGATCTATGGGCACGAAGGAACAACAACTCTAAGGACTTTCATCAAAGAAGATGTTGTTATTCCTACTTCTTCTGAGGTATTTGTTTGGACAAAAGTAGAAGGTGAGTGTGGACGCCATCGATACCTAATGGTGGAACCAGGCCCAGATTGTTCTTCCCAAAACGTCATCATTGGGAAGACACTTGTGGCTCCGAAGAACAACATGGTCCCCGTACGGATACTCAACACCAAACCGTACGATGTAAAGTTAGTGAAAGGAGAAGTTATCGGTAAGTGCGAATCTGTCGCAGCCATAACACGAATTGACGCTGAAACACCGAGAAAGACATTCGATCCTGAGGAGCTCAATAGCATCAAGGCAAAAATACTCAATTCAGCTAACCTAGACCAACATCAGGTTAAAATGGCAGAAAGCCTTCTGAATGAGTATGCTGACATTTTTGCTTCACCAAACGGGAAATATGGAAGGACACAAATGGTGCAGCATCGAATAAATACAGGAGATGCAAGACCCATTCGTCAGCCCGCAAGACGTCTTCCACTGGCCAAACAATGTGAAGTTGAGAAAATGATTACCAACATGAAGAAGGATGGTTTGATTGAGAACTCCAAGAGTCCTTGGGCATCACCAGTGGTCCTAGTCAAAAAGAAGGACGGAAGTACACGGTTTTGTGTAGACTACCGAAGGTTGAATGACGTGACCAAGAAAGATAGCTATCCCCTGCCAAGAATTAGCGACACCTTAGATGCGATGGAAGGAGCACAATGGTTTTCAACACTGGACTTGAAAAGTGGATATTGGCAAGTTGAAATTCACCCTGAAGATCGAGAAAAGACAGCGTTCTCCACAGGTAATGGGCTCTGGCAGTTCAATGTGATGCCATTTGGTCTTTGCAACGCTCCGGCAACATTTGAGCGTTTGATGGAGTGCGTCCTTCAAGGCCTGACGTGGAAAACTTGTCTTGTCTACTTGGATGATGTTATCGTTTATGGAAAAACATACGACCAACACTGCAAGAACCTAAGGGGTGTGTTCCAGAGACTTCGAGAGGCTAACCTTAAACTAAACCCAGAAAAATGTGCACTATTCCAGACTGAAGTAAAGTATTTGGGACATATCATCTCGTCCCAAGGAGTCAAGACCGATCCTGAAAAAGTTGACACCGTCAAAAATTGGCCAACACCACAGGACAAACATCAACTACGAAGTTTTCTTGGTCTTGCTACTTATTACAGACGTTTTGTAAAGAACTTTGCCGGAATTGCGAAGAGTTTGCATCAGCTTACGGAAAAGAATAAGCAGTTTAGATGGTCAGGTGAGTGTGAAAAAGCCTTCCAAGAACTGAAATACCGTCTATGCAATGCTCCGGTGCTGATCTATCCGACTCCAGGCAAGCCTTTTATCATCGATGCTGATGCAAGCAACGTGGGAGTCGGCGCTGTTCTATCACAAGTGCACAATGGCGAAGAAAAGGTTGTCGCCTATTTCAGCAAAGTACTGTCGAAGACCGAAAGGAACTACTGTGTGACCAGAAGAGAACTCTTGGCACTCATCTTGGCAACGAAACACTTCCACAAATACATCTATGGACAGAAGTTTCTTCTACGAACCGATCATGGTGCTCTTAACTGGTTGTTGAACTTCAAGAACCCAGAAGGACAAGTCGCAAGGTGGATAGAAAGACTGCAGACTTACGATTACGAAATTCAACACCGAAGGGGAAAGCTGCACTCAAATGCCGACGCACTATCCCGAAGACCTTGTAAAATAGATTGCAAGCATTGCAGGCGACAAGAAGAAAAGGAATCCATCAACATTCTGCGAATAAGGGCTGACCCCATTTGTGGATGGAGCAATGAAGAAATAAGATCTGCTCAACAAGAAGACCCCGACATTGAACCTCTTCTCGCATGGAAGGAACATGAAGAAAACCCCGCATGGAATGACATTTCCGATAGGAGTCCAGTTTTAAAGGCCTATTGGGCACAATGGGACTCACTTCATGTGCAAGAAGGTGTTCTTCGGCGAAAATGGGAGTCCGCTGATGGTAAATCCTATGTGATGCAGCTTGTGTTACCTCAATCGAAAATCAAAGAGGTTCTTCGAGAGATGCATGATGGACCTTCAGGAGGCCATTTGGGAGTCAATAAGACTTTTGAAAAGGTGAGGCAACGATTCTACTGGTTGCATGCAAGAGACGACGTTGAAAAGTGGTGCCGAAATTGTGACGCTTGTGCTGCAACCAAAGGACCTGGTAGAAAACTGCAAGGAAAAATGATGCAATATAATGTCGGCTCACCGTTTGAAAGGATTGCTGTTGATGTGGCTGGCCCATTTCCGGAAACGAATGCTGGAAACAAATACATTCTGGTGGTAATGGATTACTTCAGCAAATGGCCTGAGGCATACGCTATTCCGAACCAAGAAGCCAAGACCGTGGCCGACCAGATTGTGTCTAACTGGGTAAGCAGGTTTGGTGTGCCTATGGAACTTCATTCCGACCAAGGAAGGAACTTCGAGTCGAACATATTCCAAGAGGTCTGCGCGTTCCTTGGCATTAAGAAAACGAGAACCACACCACTTCACCCGCAATCTGATGGAATGGTCGAGAGATTCAACAGGACCTTAAAAGAACACCTCACTAAAGTCGTAGGCGACTACCAAAGAAACTGGGATAGGCACGTACCACTATTTTTGATGGCCTACCGAAGTGCAATACATAGCTCAACAGGACAAACGCCATCTGAAATCCTGTTTGGAAGAAGCATACGGCTGCCTAGTGAGATAAGGTTTGGACATCCATCACAAGAGTCTAAGGAAACAAGGGATTACGTGAGTGACCTACAAGAGAGGCTAATCGACATCCACGAAAGGACCAGGACTAGAATGAGCGCTTACAGCGATCGAATGAAGACAAGGTACGACACAAGAGCAAACACGACAGGATTCCAAGTAGGAGATCGTGTATGGCTGTATAATCCACATCGTCAAAAGGGATTGTCTCCGAAGCTTCAACAAAACTGGGAAGGCCCTTATACTGTCGTCACGAAAATCAATGATGTCGTTTACCGAATTCAAAGAGGGTCAAGAGGAAAGTTAAAAGTTGTGCATAGCGATCGGCTGCACCGATACAGTGGCGAATCTGGAGATGGAATTGTTCGGGACGAACAATCTTAAGAAGGGGGCAATGTTGTGAACAGAGCTTTATACTACTACAGCGCCATCTGTTGGAAAACTGCATATCAAATTTATGGAAGAAACGAAAAGCTCTTTTCCAATGTCAAATGTATTTCCCCTTATTCCAAACATCTAGAACATTCCAAGACAAGAACTTTCGAGAACAACTAATTTGAGTATATAAGGGAGTGTTCACGGTGAGCGATACACAGTTGATTTTGGATTGTGAAAGTGTGCAAAAGTATTGCTTATTGGATTGTGTTTTTAAACAAGTGTGATTTAAATTGAATAAAAGTATTTGAGCTGATTATAAATTGAGATTTACTGTTTTGAATTGGAAAGTGTAAATAAAGAAGAAATACTGAAAAGAGTGATAAGTTTTATTTAACGAACCTAGTAAAAATATTACAATATTTTAATGAACTTCGGGTTTACTCCATCAAGACCTGTAGCATTGGATTTTATTGCCAATAGTGCTTCAACAATGTCGGCTTCCGAAAAACGTCGGAATAGAAGATTTCCAGGCTGACTGTTGTTATCTACTTCGAAACTAATCGGCTCAGCAGTTTGGTTATATAATCTAGATACTGAAGAAAAAATGGTATTAAGTTCATCACAGTTGGCGGGGAAAAGGCCTGTACTTTTTTGTTTCCCTACTCCGATATCATTCAATTGTTTCCACAAATTTCTTCCAGCGGTCGATGGATTAAATTTGTGAATAAAAAAAGTTGTTTTAGCTTTTCTGATTTCGAGAGTCACCCTGTTAGTGATAGTGTGCTGTTCAACAAGTTTGAAACGTTTCCAAGAACAATAAGCACTATCTCTTTCACTCATAAGTTTTTGTATGCAAGAATTCATCCAAGACGGCGAGTTAGGCTTACAAATTTTTGTTTTTAATTTAACATGCTTTTCAAAAAGGTCATTTACTTCATCTTGAAAAAAGCCTACTTGATCCTCCACGCAATGCATCGACAAAACACTGTCCCAATCACGGCTGAGTAAATCAGAAGTGAGCTGAGCAGAATCTATATTGCTAAAATCTCGAAATTTAATGGTTTTGGAGATCGTTGTTTTTTCAAAGTGGAGAGTTGTAAATAATAAGTCATGTTTTGAAAAGCCGGGAGCGGAAAGTTGGTTGTACAGGAGGACTTTATCGGGTTGACTGAGAAAAAATAAATCTAATAGAGTAAAATTGCTGTCGAAAAAGTGTGTTGGAATTATTGTATTAACGGGAAAAAGATTGACTGCACTAAGGCTACTAATTAATAATGATGCTTCATTGTTATCTAGGAGGTTACAGTTGAAGTCACCGAGAATGGCAATGTGTGGAGTATAACATGAATGTTGTTAAATGCATTGAACAAGATCATCGAAGACAATTTGTTTATTTGGTTTGTATACAACGCCTACTAAAATTTGATCATCACCACATAAAATGTTAATAAACAAGTACTGCATTGGACTTGATTCTTCAGACTTGCAAACAACTCCAGATACGATATCTGTACGAACATATACTGCTACACCCCCGCCAACGCGACCAACTCTGTCACAACGGTATAGCTTATAAGTTATAACCTAAGACTGAAAAACATTGATCTGGTATTTCTGGGGAAAATCAAGTTTCTGAAATGCATAATATATCAATTTTAGAATCTGTAAAAAGATAACGAAATTCGTCAATCTTCGGTCTCAAGCTTTGAGCATTAATGTGTATTATATGTAGGGCATTATTTTGAGCCCTCAGAACGCGTAATGTATTAAATAGACTGCCGTTAACTCTGTTACAATTGGAACCCCCTATATTGCTATGTATCGCACTCTGCATAAAAAATGCGATTCGTAACTAACCGAGCGACAAGGAGACGCAAAAACAAGTAAACATCCGAAAACAAAAACATATTATATGTGGTCATTGATCATGCACAATTATAAATATGTAGTGAAAAAAAAAGTAAGATTGAAATTAAATATAAATTAAATGATAGAAATTGAAATAATATATATAAGAAAAGTAGAAAAATATAAATAAAATAAAAGTGAATAAAATTAAGTAATTAAAAGAAAAATAAAACAAAATAAAGTATCAAAGTAGAAACACTAATTAACATAGTATGCGGCTAATTTTATCACATCGTGGTCGTGGCATTACTCAAACTTACTGAGCTTTCAACGACAAAGCTTTTGTCTTCCCCTTGTCGTTTAGCATACACACAGCCAAATTTTGTGAAAACTGAAGTAAGTTGAGAGTTGACCATTTCTTTTCATGCGTGCAGCTTGTTGTAGGAGAATACGATTTTTTTTCGTGAGGCTCTCATAGAGATAAAAATTACTGTTTGATTCAGCATTCAAACCCAACTCACTGAGCCGAAGATGTTTATGTACCTTTCGATGGGCTGCAGCTGATGACAATATTTTGTTCCTGTCTTGGGCTGTGTTGAACTTCAAAATAATTGGCGGAGCAGCATCGTTGTTGTTTTTTATACGGAAAATATTCCTCGGCATAATAACGTGGCCATGTATTTTGATGCAAAACGTATTAAACATATCATGAAGGTTTTCATTAGGAACTTAGGGAATGCCAAACAAAACAGCATCTGTGGAGACGCTACGATTTTCGATAGTGTCGACTTGTCGTTGGAGGGTTTGGAGCTCTTCCTTGACGATGATTGTAGCATTGCTTTGCGGGTTGTTGTTGTTTTGGCTCTTATCTTCGATTTTCCTCATGCGTTCATTGATGTCAGCAATTTTACAATTTATTTCCTCGATATCAGCAGCAAAGTTCTTTTGGTAGGTCTCAAACATATTTTGAAAGTCAACACGAAAAGATGCCATTTCTGTTGTTATGCGTTCCAAAATGGCTTTCTCTAGTTTTCTAAAGCTATCATCAAGAGTTAAATTATTTGCGTTGGTGACTTGCCGGAGCGTGGTGGAAGGGGGTGTGTTCAGCACAGGTGTTGGTGGTGCAGGTTTATTTTTTACAGCTTTGGAGTTGGATCGAAGAGAAGTGGACATTGTGTTGGTGTTTATGTTTATATACCTATATGAATAGTTTGGGTGGAATGGAACAATAATTGCAAATGCAAGAGAACAAAATTTTTAAATGATCACTTTTAGTATAGTTTTTCGTTTTTAAGGGAAAAAAGTTTATATAAAGTGTGGTTATTTAACTTAAGTGATTATTAAAATTAATGTAACTTATGTTCACTGCACATATGCACTTTTATTAATTTTTTGGTCTCAAACACAGTGTTAAATCAAGGTTCCACTGGACGATCGTAAAAACACAGCCGATTAGTCAGACATATCGTCGCTTTATATATTATTTTTATTTTGTGTTAATTTCTAAGCACATCACCTAAGTACTATAAAAGATGTTATCTTATTGTACATGCCATATTGTCAAATAAATGAAATGAAAATGAATCTGAAATAGTCGGCATATATTTCATAGGAACAATATTCTTTTTGGCGACCAACATCAAGTTCCCGTATATTTTTCCATAGCGTTTTCGATGCGAAGTTTTTATTAAGGCGCTTTGAGTAGATAGAGGCTGCATTTGGCTTCTCTATCTTTTTTACAGCCAGTGTTCCTTAAAACCCGAAAAGCGTAAAGCATTCTTAGAAGACGAAAATACTTCCAAAGCTTTATGTGCAATCTCTTTGCTCTAACAAATTTAATATATCAAAGGGCACGGTAGTGCACAGCCAAGTTCTGGCACTACACCCTTTATACATGAACAAGCTCAGGCGATTTTGACCCCTTCTTAACTTCAGTACCAATGAAGTCAGAAACTTAAAATTCAGAATATTTGCTAAGCTAGTCAGGCACAGGCGCCTCACCAAATTTAAATTTTTAAGCATAAGCGGTTCCTGAGATATAAGGCCTCGAAAATCACAAAAACCGTAACTGACTGATTGACTGACTGACAGATCATCAAAATTATGGAGCACTTCCCGACATCGTAGAATCTTGTAATTTTGCACAACGGTATAGGTCTTGTTATGCAAGCAGAGGAAAAAATCGAAAACTTTAGGTTTTCCATTCAGGGGGCGTGGTATCCGCCCACTTCCTCAGCACTGATGTAAAGTGTGGAAGTGTGCCTTCCGATTGTAGTAGAAAAATGAAATTTGGTAGAACGGTAGGGTTCAAATTGCATATAAAGGTCCAGAAATAAAAATTGAGGTTTTCCATTCAGGAGGCGTGGTATCTGCCCACTTTCTGAGAAAATGTTTAATTTTTATGGAGCACTTCCGATTGCCGTAGAATGATGAAATTTGATAGAGCGGTATAGATTAATGTTCATTCGAAGCGAGATATAGAAAATCTAAGACTGACTAAAATTTGATGGGCTCATTTGGCAAGTTTTTTTGTATGCCCAATTCGAAAGGTTTTAAAAACTTGACCAGTGAACCCATCAAATTTTAGTGAGTAATCATTAAATAATAAAATTTCTCTATTACATTGTAGCTTTTTTAATATTATTCTACTTTAAATATGCGGAATTAAACCTTCATGAAGTAAGAACTTGGCGTACTTTTAGATCTCAGTACTTTTCACGGCTGACTTGTTACACAAAGATTTTTGTATAGAAGAACTTTGCTCTTTTTTTAACATTTATGTTTTTGGTCTGATACATATATCGAATGCAAAGATATTCTGTCATTGCATGTATACAGGTGTATTGAAAATTTGGTTTCTTGAACTTTGCAGGAATGAAACTTGTTCTTTAGGTGATGATATTAAGTAGATATATGTATTTATAGGCAGTTTATATGGGTGATATCTTTTTCTAAGCCTCTTAAGTTGGGCGGTCTTACGTCTCTGTACTCCGCTTGATTGCTTAACAAAAATATTTGTAAATAAATTATATTTTGAAACGAAATTTCGAGCTCGAGAATTTTTATTACAAACTTTAAATGGAAGGTATACCCCTAGGGGTCCACAAATATATCTTTGGTACTTTGGCCAAATGAATAATTTTATTGTGATTTTTGTGAAGGAAATCTGAATTAATATGCAGTTTCCTAAAAACGTACAAAACATTAGACTGAGTTCGTAATTGCAAGTTTTTTCTTGCACATATAATATACTCTACATAAAATATGCTCCAAATACATTTTAGAATACATTCGACTGCATGTGTGCAGTCATCATATTGTTAAAAAAGCAAACGTTTCAAAATGGGTAATTAATATATTAACTATATTTTTTTAGGAACTACTGATTCGTTTTCCTTATAACGTTTTGAAAATGGGCTCGAGTGCAAAAACAAATATTTTAAAGCTTATTGTTCTCTTGTTACTTCAGATTTTGGCATGAGAATGATAACTTTTTGTTCTGGTCTATCTCGCCCCGTTTAGATGGTAGGGCAATTTTAGAAAAAAAAAATACTTAAAATGAGAAAAAAAAAAGAAAAAAACATTAAAATACAACGGCAACACTTACAATAAAGTACTATACCAGTTTTGAAAGCCAGAACCCTGTTCTTGAATCCTAAACTTAAATTTAATTATTTATGTCAATAGCTTTTACAAAATTCGAATACGAACTCAAAATTTTGATACAAAAAAAAGTTTATACCAATTTTGCTCAAGAGTGCTAAATTGGCATTTTGTGGTCAATGCTTCTGAATCTTTTAGTTTTTGAGAAAATTGAATATTATTGAAACTAATTTTTACTTGCGATATAAGTACTATATAGGGCAAGTTCTGCATTTGGAAAAAAAATCGAACTCGAGATTTTGATCAAAGTTGACATTACGATGATAGCGAAGACGAATAAAGTGGGTCCGACAATTCCGTCACCTGTAAGTTTGTAAGTTTTTTTTTTTTTTTTTTTGTATGTCTGTATGTCTATATGTCTGTATGTCTGTATGTCTGTGTGTCTGTACCTCGATCTAGAGGCTAAGCCACTGGACCTATTTCCTTCAAACTCGGTACTTAAGGGTCTTCTATGATTCACTAGAGAAGAAAATTATTTTTTTAGCTCTAAAACAAACGGTACCCCCCATACACCCATAATGCAAAATCTAATTTACGAGTATCTCGAAAACGGCTCTAACGAGTTTGATAAGAAAATGGACTATATTTTGGTCAAAAAAACTTTGGGGGGAAATGTTATTAGGGATACCTGTCATAGAACCTTTTTTTTTGATTTACGAATTTCTCATCAACGGCTTTAACGATTTCAACCAAACTTTTTATACAGAAGTTCCTATACATTTGAAAAATTGAATCTTAAAATTTTTCGAAAAAATAGTTTTTGGATTTTTAAGAAAATAATAATTTTTTTTTGAAAATTCAATATCGTGAAAACGGATACACGAATAAATTTTTAAATTACGTTATAAAATGTTTGTTATTGAATACTAATAATTTACATATCATTTTTTTTTTTAATAAAAATTTTAAGGAAAATTTAGTACACAAAAAAGATGTTTCAGTGTGTCTGTATGTCTGTACCTCTCCCTACAGCCTAAACCACTAGACCTATATTCTCCAATCCCTATCCTTGCAGTTAAGGGTCTTCGGTGACTGAAATTGAAGAAATTGAAATTTTTGTTATCTCCAAAACTAACGGTACCTCCCATACACCCGTATTGAAAATCTTATTTATCTCGAAAACGGCTCTAAAGATTTTGATAAAAAAAAATTATGTTTGGTATTATGGACATGGACTACATTTTTGTAAGAACAATTTGGGGCAAAATGTTACTAACGGTACCTGTCATAGAACCTTTTTTTTATTTTCGAGTTTCTTATCAACGGTTCTAACGAATTAACTAAAAAATTTCACCAGGAGCTCGAAAAAATATTTTTTTTTGTTTTTTGAAAAAAAAAATCAATTTATTTTTTGAAAAACCAATATCCTTGAAAACGTGTGAACGATTATTTTTTGAAATTATTTTCTAAAATCTATGTTACCTAGCACGTCAATTCATACTTTTCCGGAAATCAGACGGCAATTCCAAGCATTTGAACATTTTTATCTCATTAAATCCATGTTTTATATTTATAAAATGTATTTAAAATTCCAAAGTAGATAGATAGATAGATAGATAGATAGATAGATAGATAGATAGATAGATAGATAGATAGATAGATAGATAGATAGATAGATAGATAGATAGATAGATAGATAGATAGATAGATAGATAGATAGATAGATAGATAGATAGATAGATAGATAGATAGATAGATAGATAGATAGATAGATAGATAGATAGATAGATAGATAGATAGATAGATAGATAGATAGATAGATAGATAGATAGATAGATAGATAGATAGATAGATAGATAGATAGATAGATAGATAGATAGATAGATAGATAGATAGATAGATAGATAGATAGATAGATAGATAGATAGATAGATAGATAGATAGATAGATAGATAGATAGATAGATAGATAGATAGATAGATAGATAGATAGATAGATAGATAGATAGATAGATAGATAGATAGATAGATAGATAGATAGATAGATAGATAGATAGATAGATAGATAGATAGATAGATAGATAGATAGATAGATAGATAGATAGATAGATAGATAGATAGATAGATAGATAGATAGATAGATAGATAGATAGATAGATAGATAGATAGATAGATAGATAGATAGATAGATAGATAGATAGATAGATAGATAGATAGATAGATAGATAGATAGATAGATAGATAGATAGATAGATAGATAGATAGATAGATAGATAGATAGATAGATAGATAGATAGATAGATAGATAGATAGATAGATAGATAGATAGATAGATAGATAGATAGATAGATAGATAGATAGATAGATAGATAGATAGATAGATAGATAGATAGATAGATAGATAGATAGATAGATAGATAGATAGATAGATAGATAGATAGATAGATAGATAGATAGATAGATAGATAGATAGATAGATAGATAGATAGATAGATAGATAGATAGATAGATAGATAGATAGATAGATAGATAGATAGATAGATAGATAGATAGATAGATAGATAGATAGATAGATAGATAGATAGATAGATAGATAGATAGATAGATAGATAGATAGATAGATAGATAGATAGATAGATAGATAGATAGATAGATAGATAGATAGATAGATAGATAGATAGATAGATAGATAGATAGATAGATAGATAGATAGATAGATAGATAGATAGATAGATAGATAGATAGATAGATAGATAGATAGATAGATAGATAGATAGATAGATAGATAGATAGATAGATAGATAGATAGATAGATAGATAGATAGATAGATAGATAGATAGATAGATAGATAGATAGATAGATAGATAGATAGATAGATAGATAGATAGATAGATAGATAGATAGATAGATAGATAGATAGATAGATAGATAGATAGATAGATAGATAGATAGATAGATAGATAGATAGATAGATAGATAGATAGATAGATAGATAGATAGATAGATAGATAGATAGATAGATAGATAGATAGATAGATAGATAGATAGATAGATAGATAGATAGATAGATAGATAGATAGATAGATAGATAGATAGATAGATAGATAGATAGATAGATAGATAGATAGATAGATAGATAGATAGATAGATAGATAGATAGATAGATAGATAGATAGATAGATAGATAGATAGATAGATAGATAGATAGATAGATAGATAGATAGATAGATAGATAGATAGATAGATAGATAGATAGATAGATAGATAGATAGATAGATAGATAGATAGATAGATAGATAGATAG
Organism: Philhelius festivus; assembly: GCA_963931855.1. Classification (NCBI taxonomy): domain Eukaryota; kingdom Metazoa; phylum Arthropoda; class Insecta; order Diptera; family Syrphidae; genus Philhelius; species Philhelius festivus. The sequence goes on along the minus strand of OZ007557.1, from coordinate 25,791,118 downwards.
ATAGATAGATAGATAGATAGATAGATAGATAGATAGATAGATAGATAGATAGATAGATAGATAGATAGATAGATAGATAGATAGATAGATAGATAGATAGATAGATAGATAGATAGATAGATAGATAGATAGATAGATAGATAGATAGATAGATAGATAGATAGATAGATAGATAGATAGATAGATAGATAGATAGATAGATAGATAGATAGATAGATAGATAGATAGATAGATAGATAGATAGATAGATAGATAGATAGATAGATAGATAGATAGATAGATAGATAGATAGATAGATAGATAGATAGATAGATAGATAGATTAGATAGATAGATAGATAGATAGATAGATAGATAGATAGATAGATAGATAGACTAGATAGATAGATAGATAGATAGATAGATAGATAGATAGATAGATAGATAGATAGATAGATAGATAGATAGATAGATAGATAGATAGATAGATAGATAGATAGATAGATAGATAGATAGATAGATAGATAGATAGATAGATAGATAGATAGATAGATAGATAGATAGATAGATAGATAGATAGATAGATAGATAGATAGATAGATAGATAGATAGATAGATAGATAGATAGATAGATAGATAGATAGATAGATAGATAGATAGATAGATAGATAGATAGATAGATAGATAGATAGATAGATAGATAGATAGATAGATAGATAGATAGATAGATAGATAGATAGATAGATAGATAGATAGATAGATAGATAGATAGATAGATAGATAGATAGATAGATAGATAGATAGATAGATAGATAGATAGATAGATAGATAGATAGATAGATAGATAGATAGATAGATAGATAGATAGATAGATAGATAGATAGATAGATAGATAGATAGATAGATAGATAGATAGATAGATAGATAGATAGATAGATAGATAGATAGATAGATAGATAGATAGATAGATAGATAGATAGATAGATAGATAGAGTAGATAGATAGATAGATAGATAGATAGATAGATAGATAGATAGATAGATAGATAGATAGATAGATAGATAGATAGATAGATAGATAGATAGATAGATAGATAGATAGATAGATAGATAGATAGATAGATAGATAGATAGATAGATAGATAGATAGATAGATAGATAGATAGATAGATAGATAGATAGATAGATAGATAGATAGATAGATAGATAGATAGATAGATAGATTGATAGATAGATAGATAGATAGATAGATAGATTAGATAGATAGATAGATAGATAGATAGATAGATAGATAGATAGATAGATAGATAGATAGATAGATAGATAGATAGATAGATAGATAGATAGATAGATAGATAGATAGATAGATAGATAGATAGATAGATAGATAGATAGATAGATAGATAGATAGATAGTAGATAGATAGATAGATAGATAGATAGATAGATAGATAGATAGATAGATAGATAGATAGATAGATAGATAGATAGATAGATAGATAGATAGATAGATAGATAGATAGAGATAGATAGATAGATAGATAGATAGATAGATAGATAGATAGATAGATAGATAGAAGATAGATAGATAGATAGATAGATAGATAGATAGATAGATAGATAGATAGATAGATAGATAGATAGATAGATAGATAGATAGATAGATAGATAGATAGATAGATAGATAGATAGATAGATAGATAGATAGATAGATAGATAGATAGATAGATAGATAGATAGATAGATAGATAGATAGATAGATAGATAGATAGATAGATAGATAGATAGATAGATAGATAGATAGATAGATAGATAGATAGATAGATAGATAGATAGATAGATAGATAGATAGATAGATAGATAGATAGATAGATAGATAGATAGATAGATAGATAGATAGATAGATAGATAGATAGATAGATAGATAGATAGATAGATAGATAGATAGATAGATAGATAGATAGATAGATAGATAGATAGATAGATAGATAGATAGATAGATAGATAGATAGATAGATAGATAGATAGATAGATAGATAGATAGATAGATAGATAGATAGATAGATAGATAGATAGATAGATAGATAGATAGATAGATAGATAGATAGATAGATAGATAGATAGATAGATAGATAGATAGATAGATAGATAGATAGATAGATAGATAGATAGATAGATAGATAGATAGATAGATAGATAGATAGATAGATAGATAGATAGATAGATAGATAGATAGATAGATAGATAGATAGATAGATAGATAGATAGATAGATAGATAGATAGATAGATAGATAGATAGATAGATAGATAGATAGATAGATAGATAGATAGATAGATAGATAGATAGATAGATAGATAGATAGATAGATAGATAGATAGATAGATAGATAGATAGATAGATAGATAGATAGATAGATAGATAGATAGATAGATAGATAGATAGATAGATAGATAGATAGATAGATAGATAGATAGATAGATAGATAGATAGATAGATAGATAGATAGATAGATAGATAGATAGATAGATAGATAGATAGATAGATAGATAGATAGATAGATAGATAGATAGATAGATAGATAGATAGATAGATAGATAGATAGATAGATAGATAGATAGATAGATAGATAGATAGATAGATAGATAGATAGATAGATAGATAGATAGATAGATAGATAGATAGATAGATAGATAGATAGATAGATAGATAGATAGATAGATAGATAGATAGATAGATAGATAGATAGATAGATAGATAGATAGATAGATAGATAGATAGATAGATAGATAGATAGATAGATAGATAGATAGATAGATAGATAGATAGATAGATAGATAGATAGATAGATAGATAGATAGATAGATAGATAGATAGATAGATAGATAGATAGATAGATAGATAGATAGATAGATAGATAGATAGATAGATAGATAGATAGATAGATAGATAGATAGATAGATAGATAGATAGATAGATAGATAGATAGATAGATAGATAGATAGATAGATAGATAGATAGATAGATAGATAGATAGATAGATAGATAGATAGATAGATAGATAGATAGATAGATAGATAGATAGATAGATAGATAGATAGATAGATAGATAGATAGATAGATAGATAGATAGATAGATAGATAGATAGATAGATAGATAGATAGATAGATAGATAGATAGATAGATAGATAGATAGATAGATAGATAGATAGATAGATAGATAGATAGATAGATAGATAGATAGATAGATAGATAGATAGATAGATAGATAGATAGATAGATAGATAGATAGATAGATAGATAGATAGATAGATAGATAGATAGATAGATAGATAGATAGATAGATAGATAGATAGATAGATAGATAGATAGATAGATAGATAGATAGATAGATAGATAGATAGATAGATAGATAGATAGATAGATAGATAGATAGATAGATAGATAGATAGATAGATAGATAGATAGATAGATAGATAGATAGATAGATAGATAGATAGATAGATAGATAGATAGATAGATAGATAGATAGATAGATAGATAGATAGATAGATAGATAGATAGATAGATAGATAGATAGATAGATAGATAGATAGATAGATAGATAGATAGATAGATAGATAGATAGATAGATAGATAGATAGATAGATAGATAGATAGATAGATAGATAGATAGATAGATAGATAGATAGATAGATAGATAGATAGATAGATAGATAGATAGATAGATAGATAGATAGATAGATAGATAGATAGATAGATAGATAGATAGATAGATAGATAGATAGATAGATAGATAGATAGATAGATAGATAGATAGATAGATAGATAGATAGATAGATAGATAGATAGATAGATAGATAGATAGATAGATAGATAGATAGATAGATAGATAGATAGATAGATAGATAGATAGATAGATAGATAGATAGATAGATAGATAGATAGATAGATAGATAGATAGATAGATAGATAGATAGATAGATAGATAGATAGATAGATAGATAGATAGATAGATAGATAGATAGATAGATAGATAGATAGATAGATAGATAGATAGATAGATAGATAGATAGATAGATAGATAGATAGATAGATAGATAGATAGATAGATAGATAGATAGATAGATAGATAGATAGATAGATAGATAGATAGATAGATAGATAGATAGATAGATAGATAGATAGATAGATAGATAGATAGATAGATAGATAGATAGATAGATAGATAGATAGATAGATAGATAGATAGATAGATAGATAGATAGATAGATAGATAGATAGATAGATAGATAGATAGATAGATAGATAGATAGATAGATAGATAGATAGATAGATAGATAGATAGATAGATAGATAGATAGATAGATAGATAGATAGATAGATAGATAGATAGATAGATAGATAGATAGATAGATAGATAGATAGATAGATAGATAGATAGATAGATAGATAGATAGATAGATAGATAGATAGATAGATAGATAGATAGATAGATAGATAGATAGATAGATAGATAGATAGATAGATAGATAGATAGATAGATAGATAGATAGATAGATAGATAGATAGATAGATAGATAGATAGATAGATAGATAGATAGATAGATAGATAGATAGATAGATAGATAGATAGATAGATAGATAGATAGATAGATAGATAGATAGATAGATAGATAGATAGATAGATAGATAGATAGATAGATAGATAGATAGATAGATAGATAGATAGATAGATAGATAGATAGATAGATAGATAGATAGATAGATAGATAGATAGATAGATAGATAGATAGATAGATAGATAGATAGATAGATAGATAGATAGATAGATAGATAGATAGATAGATAGATAGATAGATAGATAGATAGATAGATAGATAGATAGATAGATAGATAGATAGATAGATAGATAGATAGATAGATAGATAGATAGATAGATAGATAGATAGATAGATAGATAGATAGATAGATAGATAGATAGATAGATAGATAGATAGATAGATAGATAGATAGATAGATAGATAGATAGATAGATAGATAGATAGATAGATAGATAGATAGATAGATAGATAGATAGATAGATAGATAGATAGATAGATAGATAGATAGATAGATAGATAGATAGATAGATAGATAGATAGATAGATAGATAGATAGATAGATAGATAGATAGATAGATAGATAGATAGATAGATAGATAGATAGATAGATAGATAGATAGATAGATAGATAGATAGATAGATAGATAGATAGATAGATAGATAGATAGATAGATAGATAGATAGATAGATAGATAGATAGATAGATAGATAGATAGATAGATAGATAGATAGATAGATAGATAGATAGATAGATAGATAGATAGATAGATAGATAGATAGATAGATAGATAGATAGATAGATAGATAGATAGATAGATAGATAGATAGATAGATAGATAGATAGATAGATAGATAGATAGATAGATAGATAGATAGATAGATAGATAGATAGATAGATAGATAGATAGATAGATAGATAGATAGATAGATAGATAGATAGATAGATAGATAGATAGATAGATAGATAGATAGATAGATAGATAGATAGATAGATAGATAGATAGATAGATAGATAGATAGATAGATAGATAGATAGATAGATAGATAGATAGATAGATAGATAGATAGATAGATAGATAGATAGATAGATAGATAGATAGATAGATAGATAGATAGATAGATAGATAGATAGATAGATAGATAGATAGATAGATAGATAGATAGATAGATAGATAGATAGATAGATAGATAGATAGATAGATAGATAGATAGATAGATAGATAGATAGATAGATAGATAGATAGATAGATAGATAGATAGATAGATAGATAGATAGATAGATAGATAGATAGATAGATAGATAGATAGATAGATAGATAGATAGATAGATAGATAGATAGATAGATAGATAGATAGATAGATAGATAGATAGATAGATAGATAGATAGATAGATAGATAGATAGATAGATAGATAGATAGATAGATAGATAGATAGATAGATAGATAGATAGATAGATAGATAGATAGATAGATAGATAGATAGATAGATAGATAGATAGATAGATAGATAGATAGATAGATAGATAGATAGATAGATAGATAGATAGATAGATAGATAGATAGATAGATAGATAGATAGATAGATAGATAGATAGATAGATAGATAGATAGATAGATAGATAGATAGATAGATAGATAGATAGATAGATAGATAGATAGATAGATAATATAAATAATTTTCCTTCCTCGTGGTTAGAGGACTGTTAGCGCCATGGTTTGATCTGCTAAGAATAGTACAAATTGGTAAATTTCTTCTTAAACTAGAACGAATTACAGCTACGAGCAACAAATTAGAAACGATAGTAATCCTCTACAATTTTTGTATTTTTCGTAATTTTGTACTTACTTTAGCGATTTGTATATATTTATTTACTTGATGATCACCATTAATCTTTTCAAATATTTAAGGCCGAAATAAAAAAAAAAAAATAAAAAATCGCAGTTATAATTTTATTTTTAAATTTATATTTCAGGAGAGCATCAAATTCGAAACTATAATGAAAGCAAACAAATAATTAAAAAAAATGCTGTTTAGTTAATACTTGGTTGGAAAACCTTTTTTCATCACAACTGCCTTGCAGCGATTTGGCATGGACGATATTAATGCCCTACACCTTTCAACTGGTATAGAGAACCATGATTTTTTGACTTCTTCAAATAACGCATCCATATTTGAAATTTTAAGCGCACTTATTGAGTTCTTGACATCTCCCCATAGGTGTTCTATGGGATTAAGATCGGCACTGGAGGATGCCCAGTCTAGAACATTAATGGAATTATCTTCAAAGAACTTCTTTGTATACTTGGCACTGTGTTTTGGATCATTATCCTGCCGAAACTTCCAAATCACAGGTAAATTTTCCTCTGCCCATGGTACCATGACATTCCGCAAGATGTCCACGTATTTTTATTTTGTGAGGATGCCATCAATTCGATGGATTGGCCCAACGCCATTCCATGAGAAGCATCCCCATACGTTGATAGACCCTCCACCATGCTTTACAACCTCAGATGTGTACTTTGGATCGAATTCTCTTCGTTTTGGCCGCCGTACAAATCTTCCGCCATCGGGACCGATCCTATTTATTTTGGTTTCGTCGGACCAGAGGATAAATTTCCATTGTTCTTTTGTATACGATAAGTTATGTCGAGCAAACTCAAGCCGCTTCTACCTTTGCCTTTTGGTATCCATTGGCTTCTTGCGTGCAACACGACCATGCAAGCTGGCTTCGACCAATCGCCTTCTAATGGTCCAGACTAAAACTGGTGAATCTATTTTATCACAAACTTCGCGCTGGATAACTCTTGCACTTTTTTGGGGTCAGCTTATGAAAGTCTGATGATTTTTCTATCATCACGAGCTGTAGTTTTTCTTGGTCTTCTCTTCCGTGGCACATTTTCGCAGGTGTTATACATTTCAAAATGTTTCACAGCATTAAAAACTTTCTTTTTGGAACAGTTCATCCTATCAAAAATTTGTTTGTATGACAAATTTAATTTTCTTAGCTCCAAAATAGCTTCTCGAATGACTGGAGTGCATGTCACTGTTTTTCCCATTTCTAACGGTGAATTTAAAGTTCTATAGTCGATTACATATTTTATTTATTAATTGATACCTACCAAAATTTCATGTTTATATATTAAAATAAATACGAATTTCAGTGAATAAAGCTTTACTGCAAGAAGTTTCTAATTAGCTACTCTCTCCAATTTAGGACAAAAATTACAATTTTGTTGTTTTCTTTCGTATAAGCACAAATATCACAAATAGCACAAAAAAAAACCGTTAGATTTTAAAGGTGCATTTTCATTCATTGAGATTTCATTTCTAATTAGTTGCTCGTAGCATATATTGAAAATTAATTGACAAAGAACCGATGAAGATAAAATAGATCATTCATTACTCCAGTTAGGAAACTGAACTGCAAATATTTTCTGTGCACAGAAAGAGACGAAAGGTTTATCAACTGAAGTCTCTGTGTGTGAATGGAGGTAATAGAACTCTATCTGACCAAGGGAAAAAACGCAGAGCAAATCTTAAAAATCTTCTTTGAATAATTTCTATTCTATTTATGTGAAAATATTAGTGTGGTGCCCATGCTACACATCCATATTCAAGAATTGGCCTAGTAAAAGAAACATAAAGAATTTGAATAACATTATATGGATCACAGAACTATGTGTAAAACACATTTTGTTTTCTTCTTTTTTTTTATAATCTATACGCGCTCAAGGGATTATGATTACCCTTTAAATGTTTCAACACAGCGCGGGCGTGAAGTTAAGGAAGAGAAAGAGGGATAGGAAAGATGTGTGGCACGATGTTCTGAGGCTGAAGGTGGTTGTCTCAGATTTTTTTTTATCTCCAGGGATGGCGGCTGAACTAGTGCGGAGAACTGCTGTGTCTTATTTTGTTGTCCCTTATAATTCGCATTATTTTATTCGTTTTTAGTTCATGTGAAGAATCACTCAATTTGCTACTTGACACTCACTTCCCAGGTAGCTCGCAAAACATTTGTAACATTAACTCAATAGAGTCAAACAACAAAGTTATAAAGATCCAAGGGTTAATAACAAGGGACAAACTAAAATGGGCAATTAATAGCTTCGATCCATACAAATCGGCGGGACCAGACGGTATAATACCAGCTGAACTGCAAGTTGCTTCAGATATTATCTTACCCACTTTAGAGATAATAATGAACAGTAGTTGTCTAAACCTGGTTCATATTCCCCTTATAGTGTTATAGAACCAAACCTTTTTTCTACAGCACAACACATTTACTGTAAGGGAAAATCGGTAGAAACTGCGCTACATACCTTGGTACGCGCCATCGAATACTCCCTAGATCACAAAGAATACACTCTAGTTGCATTCCTAGATATAGAAGGCGCCTTCAACAATGTCGACAGCGCTGCACTGCAATAGCGAAGGCAGTGCAAAATCTCAATGTGGATAGCTCACTTGGTAACCTAATAAATTTCATGCCGAAAAGCAGAATTATAAATGCGGAACTAGGTAGCTTTACTACAAGAAGGTCAGTCAGTAGAGAAACCCCACAAGGTGGAGTCCAATCCCCACTTCTATGGAACATGGTAGTTAATGAACTCCTAATAGACCTAGAAAAAGAGGGATTCATAGTGATTGCATACGCTGACCTAGACCCTCCATCGATTAAAGGTGTTCCACTTATTTTCTCAGATGAAGCTAAATACCTGGGTCGTATTTTAGACAAAAAGTTAAGTTGGAAACCTAATATACAGGAAAGAGTAAGGAAAGCCACGGTAGCTCTCTTTTCTTGCAAAAAAGCCGTGGGGAACAAGTGGGGCTTGTCTCCACAAATTACTCACTGGCTATACATATACTGCGGTCATCAGACCGATACTCACTCATGGGGTGACCGTATGATGGACGGCCTTAGATAATGCGACAAATCGCGATAAACTAAGCAAAGTACAGCGTTCAGCATGTATGTGCATCAGCGGAGCTCTCCGCTCGACACCTTCCGCTGCACTAGACATACTTCTCAACCTGACACCCCTAGATATTTACAGCAAACAAATGGCCGCGAGCACATTCAGTACTTTAAATGAATTTTAATTTTATTTATTAGGCTTAATACAAGCTATAGCTTAATCTAACTTAAAACTAAGAAAACTTATAGCTACGAATTTTGGTTAGTGGGGGAATTGACTCAAGAGACGGAGTTTTAGGCAAGGGGTACTAAGGTTAAAGTCGAAGGTTATTGGGTTTGAGTTGACATTCCTTAGCATACGTGAGTCTGGTTCATTAGAGCCGTAAGACGTACGGTGGGTGGGTATATAAAAGAGAAGGGGATTTCGTATGTTGCGGGGGTTGGTATTAAGCAAGATGGAGTTATAAAGAGTTATACAGTCAAAAGAACCTGTAAGAAGACTATGAATGAAGAGAATTTCATAAGTTTTTTTTCGTTCTTCTAGAGAATTTAGGTTAATTAGTTTAAGGCGGTCTAGGTAAGGAGGTAGGATTAGGGGATTGTTCCAGGAAAGTCCTCGAAGAGCAAAGCGAAGGAATCGACGTTGGATACTCTCAATTCTGGCGATGTGGACTTGTTGGTAGGGGGACCACACCTGACAGGCGTATTTAAGCAGGGGGCGGACAAAGGTAACATAGAGGGATCGGGTCACATATGGGTTGGAGAATTCCTTGGACCATCGTTTGACGAAACCAAGTACGGATTTGGCCTTGAGAATTATATCGTCATAATGGGAGATGAAGTTAAGCTCCTGATCACATAATATGCCGAGATCACGTATCGAGTTAACGATAGATAGGGGGGTTGATTATGAAGAAAATAGATACGGGGAGTAGATTTTAAACGTTTTCGTGAAAAGGTGATTGAGTGGCATTTAGTGATATTTAAGTCTAAACAGTTTTTGAGACACCAAACTGAAAAATTATTGAGATCAATTTGGATAAGAGTAGAGTCCTGTGCAGAAGAAATGGTTTTGAAAAATTTAGTGTCGTTGGCATAGAGAGATATATAGGAATGTTTGATGACGAATTCAATATCATTAATAGTAAGAATAAAAAGGAGAGGCCCTAAGTGGCTGCCTTGAGGGACTCCGGACGTGGCTAAGAAAGGATAAGAGGAAGTGGATCTAAAACGAACACTGTAGTAACGGTTTTCCAGATAGGAAGAAATCCATTTTAAAAGAATGGGTTCGAAACCGAAGGTGGATAGTTTGAAATGGATAAGTTTATGGGAGATTTTATCGAAGGTTTTACTAAAATCAGTGGAAATGACATCGACATCTTTACCATTCTCTAAGGGTAAATGACACAAATTCAAAAAGATTAGTGGTAGTTGATCTACATTTAAGAAAGCCATGTTGTATGGGAGAAATGAGGGATTTACAGTGAAAGCTCAAAATTTCATGAAGTATGCTTTCAAAGAGTTTGGGGATACATGAGAGTTTGGCGATAGGACGATAATTGATGACATCGCCTCTTGGACCCTTTTTGTGTATTGGAATTATAAAGGAACTCTTCCATATCTCAGGGAATTCACCTTGAGAAAGGGAAAGATTGAAGATTTTCGATAGAGGAAGGGAAAGTGATGATAAACATTTGTTTAGGAGAATAGCTGGGAGTCCATCTGGACCAGGAGAGAAGTCATCATTAAGCTGATTTAACTTATTTTCCACAATAATTGGATCGATGGTAGGTGGGAGAAATGGCCCAAGCGAAAAACTTGGTAAATAATTAAAATAGGCAGAGTCAGGTTCAAAGGTATCATCCGTGAAAGATTGTTTGAAAAACGAGGCAAAGAAGTTGGCAATAGTTTGTAGACCATTTGATGTTATATTATTGAAGGAGAGGGAAGTTGGGTACCCATCGGATTTTCTTTTATGATTGACGAATTGGTAAAAGGATTTAGGATCATTAATAAGGTTGGCTTGCATCATAATTAAGTAACGCAAGTATAATGAGTTGGAAAGCTCATTAAATTGGAGATACGTACCGAGATAGTTAGAATAATCTGTAGGAGTTTGCGTGCGAAGAAAAATTGACCATAGTTTGTTTTTTTTGTTTCTAAGAGAACGGAGCCTTCAATTATACCAAGGTGGGCTGGTAGACGAAGTTTTGCGTCGTGTAAATGGTACAAATAGAGAGATAGAATACAAAATTTCTCTATAAAATTTTGCTAGAGCATCTTTTAAGGCCAGATTATCAAAGTTGAAGGAAATGTCATTTAGATATTGATTAATTTGACGAAAATTAGCTTTTTGAAAATTATAAGACGATATGTCTACCGAGGGGGTGCGTACTGGAGGGCAATTGTGGAAGAATGAGAGAAGAAGGGGAGGATGGTAGTTATCGATGGTAGATAAGGAAAGTTGACTAAGTGAAACAGAAGAATTTGTAGAATCTGTAGTGAAAATGAGGTCAAGATGCCTACCCATGAAATTCGAGACGCCATTTACTTGAAAAACTCGTGATATCTAATGTAGAGGTTTTTCAGGCTATTGACATTAGTAGGAAGACCTTCTTGTTGGATGGAGATCATTACACTTGTTTTTGTTTTCCCTTCGTAGCAGACTGAGTCTGATTTATCGTGGAGATAAGCTAAGAAAATGCGGGTATTCTCATAAGTTTTCTTATCTCTTAGTCTAGAGAGAGCATAACGACTTTCGTTAGAATCTACTGTTTGCTGTGTCAATTTTACAGCTGGGGGCAGAAGGGGGTCGATAAAAGATTGTGTGGGCATTGGTGAAGAAGAGACGAAGTTAGGTGGCGATGAGGAGGGAATGTGGCTAGGGGTTGAAAATTTGTTGGGAGAAGAGTTTATTTGGCAAGGAGCAGCATTATTATTTGGTAAAGATGGAGAGGGGTTGAGTATATGAGAGCTTTGAAAATTTGGATATTTGGCTCCAGAACTGAGGTCAAAATGTGGAATAGTGTTTGCTGTAGGCGATTGAGTTGGAATTGGGAAAGTAGTGGGTGTAAGATTAAAGGAAACCCGGCGAGCTTGAGGCTTAGAAGGAATAGGGACACTAGGCAGTTTCTGTTGCATGGGGGGGGGGGGGGGTGGTTAAATTAGGAAAAAGTTTTGTCTAAAAGCTCCAGTTAGAGTCAGGTCTGGAAAAATTGGCAGATTTATTAATTGGACGATAAGTGGTTTTGTTAAAGTTACCATGAACACGTCTTTTTGAAGGGTTATCTGGAAACTGAGGAGATTTGTGCTTGAGAGATGGTTTGGATTTGTTTTTTAAGTAGGAATTAAATTTTGTTATGTTTTTCCATTTGAATAGCATCATGTTGTCGAGTTGAAGTCCATAGGGTTTATAAAAAATCCAGTTGTACTTTGAAGGAAACTGGATTTTGAAGCATTTGGATGAGACTTGATGACAAACATTCGGAATGGTAGAGAACTTTTGTCAAAAATATGAGTAGATCCAGGATTTGTTGGCAAAGTAGGGAGTGTTCTTCAGGCAAAAGTAGGTGTTGTTAGCAGATTCGAGCTTGCTAAGTCTTTTGTTCCAATCGGATAGGGTCCAACGGTGACCGAATTTGATGATAGTTGGAGATGACACGGGCAGATCGTTTCGGAATTTACAGGTCGAGTTAAAACATATGATAATGAGTTGCTAAGTTTTCCTTTGGTGGGTCTCTTGAATTTAAACAACGTTAAGTTATGTGGTGATGGGAATTCATGCCCGTGTCACACAATAGTGATGCGTGGGATGGAGGACTAAAGTCATCTGATCCTATGCTCTCTACAGTTTTCGTGTCTTTGTCTCTCTCTCTTAAAACACATTTCCGAAAACACAAGTGAGTGTACTTTTTTCCTAAGTTGGATAAATGTTAGGGCTAAAATAAACCTTAGTTATTTAACTATAGGTACTATGGCAAGTTATGCATTCATAAAAAAATCGAACTCCCACAGCCGAAGAGCAGAGTCGGTTTCCAGTAAGATTTCCAGGCCGTTGTGGACAGAACACCCTTAACACCACGGTATATCATAGGGGGCAAAATTTGACTCTAAAAACCTTTTTTGTTCGTTTGATTCAGAGTTCATTTGAAGTGATGTATTAAAGGTCGTTACCGATTTGCAGGTGTGTTAATCTCTTATCTAAATATCAGCATCAGGAACGACCATCGTTCATCTGCCATTTTTATATTTCAGAAATTCCTTATTATGTATCATAAATGTTTCCCTTCTCGCAACTCCATCAACAATATTTATTCAACTAATATGAAATCATCTATTGCTGTATTCATATTAATGTTTCCACACTTTCGACTCCGTCAACAATTTACCTTCCTCTAATATGTTTGTTTATATATTATAAATTATGCATTGCATTCCTCTGGTTAATGCTTTGGAAACCTAAAACAAAAACATTTTTTCAGGAACTTCAACTTGCGAAGAAGTGACAAATCTTCCAAAAGCTTTCTATATCGTTCGGACTCTGTAGAAAATTGAAAGTACGTGCAAAATAATTTTTGTTCACCTATTTCTATGCTAGATTTATGAACGGGGCTGTTTTACAATTTTGGGCTCCACTCCGCCTTCAACACTGATAGTAACCTTAAATTGTTTACTTACACAACTTAGCAGCTCGTCACGCAATATTAAATAAAGTTTTCTTTGATCATTTTCTATTTGTTAGACTTTCTTATTTAAAAGCAGCAATTACTAACTTGTAGGAGAATAAATTATAAAAATTAATTTTTCAATTGACAACATCTTTTATTTTTATTTATTTATCAATACATGTGTATAAGTATTTAATTTTGTTTTTATAAATAATTTCGTTCACAGTGAATTTTCAATCAAACTTCTTACATATAACATTTTAAAACCAATGAAACAAATATTAGTGATATAAACTTAAACTTTAGTGATTTTATGTAAGTCAACAAAATTAAGATAAATCTAAATGTATTACGAAATATGTATTAGTTTTGTAGCATCATAGGACCAATAGCAGGCATTTGAAAATAATTTATTTAAATTTAAAAATGTATTTGTTTGTGATTTTGTATGTAAAAATTAATCAATTTTTTTTTATTATTCAAATTAACATTTATATATGTACTGATTTTATTTTCAAATTTTCATGTTTTTATTTATTGATAGCTTGCATTTAACTTTTCTATTATTATTTTGTATTTTTTTTTTTTATTTTAAAGGTAGCTTTCTCTCTCTTAGATTATTTTTCTTGATTTTCCTTATTATAAATTTGGCAATATTTTTTCGTCATTATTAATTAAATTGTTTTTTAACAACTATTATTACTTAAGTGACATTTACTTAAATAACTCAAAATTTTGTTTTAATTTCGGACAGACTTATGTTTCTGAATAAATTTTCATTTACTTATCTAGTTCTTTGGACGAATCCTGATTTTAAGTAAACACTTATGGATATTTTTATAATTAAATTAATGAGTGACAAATTTTGTTCAATCTGATTGTGGATTGTATGAATATTTCTTATACAGAATTTTTTAAGCGAGAGTTTACTAACGGATTAAATAATTTTTAAAACAAAGTCCGGAGAAATGGAGGAACTGTTTCGAATAACACAAATAATTTGCACACATTCGTAGGAAGTTTTCTTCCATTATTGTCAATTTATTGAAATATTTAATATCAGATTTATAAGGGTACCGTAAGCAAGAAAATATTTGTTTATTTTAGGACTTGACAAATATAAGGTAGGTTTAAACAGTAAAAAATAAATTGGGAATAATTCCTTTTTATAAATAAAAGCCTTTAAGTATAAGTGCAGATGACTTGTTTTATCTGTAGATATACTCATATAACCAAAATAATGTATTGATTGTTTGTTTCATAATGGGTTTATATTTCAGTCTGGCAAATATATCAATATAATTTACATACTCGTATGTATGTATATAGGCCAAAAGTTTGACTTTCAAAATTACCTTCCCCCAGAAGTACTGTAAATTTGTTAAAACAATTTATTTATTTCTTGAAACAAACTCACGCAAAAACTTTTTCTTTTGTTTAAGGAGCTTAGAATTTAAAAACTTTTCTGAACAAAAGAAGACCTCGTTACTTACTATAAAAATATTATTTTATGCAAGAACAAACAACTTTAAGGCGTTGGAGTGGTTTACAAAAAATCTAAATTTTAAAAACCATTTTCAAGAAAAAATTTTGGTAACCCTTATAATTATGCAAAATTCAACAAATATTGTTTTAAAAGGTTTGATCAATGTTAGAAGTTTCTGCATACAAAATTTAATTTAAATCTGTTATGTCGATAATGTGAAACTCAAAATTCAAAAAATGTGGTATGGTAGGTAGGGAAAAGGTGCGGGCAGTGAGACACTTTTCTTTTGAATAAAACTTTGAGTATATTTTACCTTAATATTGCACAAGCAATTCTAAGTGAGGAGAGCATCACAACAAACTGAAACGTATAAAAAGTCAAAGTGTCTCACTGTTTGCGAGGGGTACCTACGATCAATGAGAAAATGTAAGGCGAACAGTGACACGAATAAAAAAATAAAAAAAAACGTTAAATAAGTAATAATTAGTATTTTATTAATTACAAAGAATAATAAAACTAAAAAAAAAAAAAAGAAAACATTTTAGATTCACAGATATGTTTCCTTTTACAGAAGCGTTTGAGCCAGTCAGAGCTCGCTCTCTTGTTTTAAATCCAGTGTTCTGGCATTTTTTTGGAATTACCAACTGCGGTTTTGGTAAGCCAACCGCCCTACATCTAGCACCGTCAATCCATGGAACATAGTGGATCCGTTTTGTTTATGGGACGTAAAAGATAGTTCTTCTTCCTAACTAAACACAGCTCTCACTTTGTAGTTCGATTAGAACCTTGCAGGCGGAGATGCTTTGAAAATGTTCATATATGGCGAAAAAAGAGTTTGGTATGCCCTACCATTATTTTTAGCAACTTTTCTCAATAAAACTCCCTCTTTTACCACCATATCCACCGCTTTTTTCATTACATTGGGTAGAGTTTTCCCTAAGGAAAAACTTTCCACTTCACAACAGAATTGAAACACGTGGAGGGGTAAATAAAGGTGTTAACTAATATTGGCATTTCTGTGCATGCTTTCACAAAAGAGAAAAATGAATTGTATCACTGTTCACACCTTATCCATACAGTTATTTGCAAATAAATGTAACCCAACTTATGAGCAAATTAGATGTGAACTATAATTAAATCAATTTAAATTATTATTCAAATCGACAAAATTTATTGTATTGTAATTAATAGATTAAATCGATTTGCAAATACTTTTTGCAAAAAGTTTAAATCTATTTTTTTGTGGGCTTAATCTATTTGCAAATGCCATATTAATTTTTGAACGTTGTTTTATGTTCGTACCAATTGGTGATACAAAGCAAAATTTTATCAAAATTCTGAAAGCCGTTTCTGATAAAAATAAGATTTTAAAAATGAATGTTCAATATTTGTGTGAAAATTTATTTTATCTTTATGAAAATTTGAATACGGAATGCTATTCAAACTTTCTAGGAGGTGACTAAAATCAGGTTAACTGTTTTTGAGAAAACGCAGGGAGCGTGATTTTTTAAATAATTAAAAAGGCTATCAACCAAGTTTAAAATCTGTCAAGTCGGGCTGTAGTAGAAAAATCAGACAGAAAGATCTGTGAGACCAACTTCTTACGTTTTTTGTAACAGCCGTATGAGATAGGTTAACTGACGGTCGTATACTGGACTCTTTGACTTGCGATACATGCAAATAGTATAGGGCAAGTTTTGATTATATTTTAAAGCGCGAATATTTAAATAATTAAAAAAAATTATGACAGAAAACCAAATATCAAAATCTAATTAAACGCAACAAGGAAAATAAACTAAAGTATATACATATTTATGTTTTCCTTTTTTCATTAAAATTATTTTAAAACTCCGTAAGCAAAATCATTTAAAGGATTCTAAGATAAGACACGAGACTGTAAAATCTTTATAGCAAAATTGAAAGTATTAATATTTAAGAACTTATAGTGAACACAAAATACAATAAGAACAAAAAGCAAAAATATTATGTCAAACATTCATATCTACGTATGTTTAATAAAAACAAAACGGAATTGTTATAATAACTCTTTGATTTATATTTATAAAATCTAGAAATTTTATTGAATTTAAAATCGTACATCAAATACATTTACCCAAAAATAGCTTTGTAATACATTTATTTTTAAATATAGAATTTTATGATTAAGCTTACACATCTTAGCATACATTTATTAAAACGTTAAAAAAATTAAAATATCGATGTTAACGACTGATCTTATATTTCATTCGATTTTCAGTTTTGTATTTTTGTTTTAAGTGTTTTTAACCTACATATTAATGAAACATTTATAAATTTAGAGAATTTTTTCAAATACATTTGCAAATATTTTTGTAGCTTTTATAATTTGTATTTACTTTAGTTTTTGAATTTTTAAGGATTTTAATATTTCCCAAGTATTTTTAGAGTCTTATTGCATTTTTGCTTTTTTTATTCCAATTAAAATAAAATTTAAACAGAGATAATATTTTTTACTTGCGATATTTTTAGTCAGTTTTATAAAATTATTTATCTCATTAAATACATTTAAGTTTGCTAGCATTAAAATAATTTATTGATCGTCCTCTGGTGGCATCTTTGCCAATGTTAAAAGTATCATAGTCAGTTCCTTGCGGGAGATTTTGCCGTCTTTGTCGTATCCAACCCCTCTAAGGATTGTCTCTTCAAATTGACTTAAATCCTGCGCATCGTAATCATCCTGTTGGGAAATTTTGAATATATTTTAAGAAAATTTATGTGCATATATGTATTTTACCTTCTTAACCAACTCAAGCAAATCCTTTAAGAAACCTCGAAGCTCTTCATTTTCGATTGTCCCATTGTTATCCTAATCGAGTTTAAAGATTGAAAAGAAATAAAATTATTACATATACATACATATAGTTTTTTTTCTTATTTCAAAGAAATATTGTAATTTGTTAGTTTTTTTTTTGTCTGTATGTAATTTCAGCAAAAATGAGTTGTCCAAGTTTCAACAAAGAAATGTTTTGTAATGTATGTATGTAAATCTACCAAAAACAGAAAATTCTATATGCAACCCAAATGAACAAAGAATTTATTCCTTGTTACCTGCTGGCTACTAAATTAGAAACCCAATCGCGTGCGGGCAGAATAATTGTAAGTGATCTGTTCCTATGTTCATTTCCAGCACTGAATCAGCTCACATGAGAAATCTAGCAGTTTACCACCACCAGCCACAGCACAAGCAATAGAACGGGAATGCCCAAGTATTACCATTTAATATGAAAATACGTTAAAAAGTCTCTTATAAAACATCAAATTAATCCAAGAGCAGTTTTGAAATCCGACTTCGGAAGGAAATGGGTTAGATCACGGATTTTGCTAAATGATCATCCCTATGAAAGGAAACCCCCATACAGCAAACCATAATCATAGTGCCGATTGAATGAGCTTCAACATATTAGTAGGAAATACGGTCTGAGCCAAAAAACTTTAAAAAAAATTCAATCTGAGTTGCTCAAAAGCAGGCAGAAATAAGTAACATCACACTAATAAATCAGTTGAAATTACGAGTAATACGAACAGTTCAACTGAATGGCTTCAAAGAACTCAGTTATTTCACGAAGCATAAGGATTTATTATTGCCATTCAAGGCGGAGTAATTGCAACCCGAAAAACTCATTACCGTTTACTGATGTTACGAATGTGGTTAAAAGATTCGTTCGTACCACACCATCGAACTCATAAACGTTCCATTCCATCACTGCCTCCAAATCAATAAAGCCTCCATTCCTGCATCGTTGCAGTTGGTTTTATGTTTTCTTGCCAAAGATCAGTTGGAAAAGATTTTGATATGGATCTTTGTTGAAGTACTGTATCAAATATTTTGGTAAAAATTCTTAACGTCTGGGAAAATGAAATTTGTCCAAGTTGGATTCAATTTGAAATTACCAAAAAAGAGACAAGAACATATAAACTTAATTTTTCGGAACATTTTAATATTCTTGGATAGCATCGATGGGACGTACTTAAGAATCTAAATCAACAGATCGAGATAATCAAACCTGTAACACGAAAATTCGCATCAATTAAACAAAAAAAGAAACAAAATCGATATCGATAAAAGTGAATTGTAGAACACAATAATAGAACCTGACTGTTTAACTCCATACGATGCGATGTTGCGAAGATAATTCGTTATAAGCTTACTTTGAGGTGCAAGCTTGTTAACTGCAAGAGAACATAATATTAGTATGAACCTCAAATACTTAGTACATACTTTCAGGCAATGGTTTGAAATTGTGTTGTGAACGTCAAATGAATATTGACCACAAAATTACATAATGTCCTGATGTAGTGTGGATAGACAAAACGAATTGGTGTGCATTTTAAATAAATATCGCTGTTCCATTAGCCACAAGTATAAACCAAACATTTGGTGAAAAGTTATCAGAATACACTGATCTCATGAAATAAAGGAACATGAAAGAATGAAAAGTATACGTAGTAGTTTTAGTATGCAGTTGAAGAACTTAATAAAGTGCATAAATGCTGGTATATATGGGTAATATTAATCTTCAGGATTGTTGTAATTTGAAAAACCTATTGAAAAACAAATAAGACATAATACCAAACATTATTATTCTGGCTCAGACTCAGTAGTGGCCACGTGAAAACATTGATGGATTTTCTTTTCTTTATTTTCTTCCAATTGGTGCACACATTACACAATAGGTGCGTTTTATTATTCACAAATCTATCTGGATCCGGATCTGGATTAAGTTTTAACATGTATTACAAAAACAATTTGGGATCCTGTTTTCTATCGGGATCTATTTCAAAGATCCAAAAATCAGTTATTAAACTGGCGAGTAGATGGCTTTTTATGGTAAGGTAGTGTAAGCTATAGTGTAAAGAAAAAAGACAAGACATAATTTAAAATTTACAAACCCAAGTATAAAAAGAGACGGGCTTATAACACTGCTGTCAGTTAAGATCCATATCGTTTTATTTTCAAGGGATGATCCAGATCCGCATCCAGATAGATTTCTGGATAATAAAACGCATCTAATATGGTACTCAGTTGTAGACTGAATATTTTTGTTGAACGGACTGCATCAAACACTTATATTTATTATGTTGTACGTAGGTCGTTGCAGATTATCTAGGAATCTATGAGCCTACTATGTACGTACATAAGTACATATGGGCATATTCAAAAAACTTTTTATTTTAGCGAAAAAAAAATATTTTTTTTTTTACTTGCAGGCACACTATTTTCCTTTAGTTATTCTATTTAGAGAGAGTTTAAAAAGTAATAAAATACCTGCGTTACTCATTTATAATCGACGGCACAGCGCGTTGAACCCAGGACCGGCCCGAGCTAAATTAGAGCCTTGCGCAAGCTTTATCAGTGGCGCCCCTCATTTGGATTAGATTGGCGGAAAAAGTCATTTCCTCATTACCCAAGGGGTACCCTTTACAATGCGTTTTTTTTAACGAGGTATCCCTAAAAGGCCTATCCCTAGATTGTATTGTATTTAATTGTATTGTTTCCCCTAAGGGTTACAAGCTGTCCGCCTCCTTACTCTCTCTACTCTCCCTCCTCTCTCTACTCTCCCTCCTCTTGTTCATTCTCTCTCTTCTTACCTTTTCTCACCTTCTCTAGTTCCATTATCCATTCTTCGCCCCTCCCTGTTTCGTCCATTATTTCCCTCATTTTGTCCCCTATTGATTTCCCTTCTTCTCCGCCTGACCTGCATCTTTCTATTAAATGTTCCCACGACTCTTGTTCCCCCTCACATACCCTGCACACCCTCTCTTCTTCTCGCCTCCAGTACCACCTTTCTCTCACTTCATTTCCTAGCCTTACTCTTGCTATTCTCCTTGTCCTTTCTGTTTTCCATCCCTCTGTCAAATATTTCGGTATTCCCTCCGTCATCACTTCTTTATACCACTTGTTATACCTGGATTCTTTGATTAGGTCTCGTCTTTCCTTCTCCTGCTCTTTTCTGCTTTCCATTTCCAGTCTCTCATATCCATTCAAACTATCTTCTCTTCCCTCCCCTTCCTTCATTTCTTCTCTCTCTTTTTCCCATCGTGATCTTCTCCCCCGTCCATCTCTCTGTCTCTCTTTAATCTCCTCCAAACATTCCCTAGCTATTTCACTTCCTTTTCCAGATGCTAACTTCTCTTCATAATTCCATGCCCTTTTCCCTGCTCTTATCATAATCTTATCTCTTTTCGTTTCTTCTCTCACCATGTATCCTGGAGTTTGCTATTCTACCCCTAGGCTCCATTTAAGGTACCTTTCTTGCATCCTTTCCATTTCTTGTCTCTCCTTCCATCCCCATACTTCTGCCCCATATCCCATCACCGTCCACACCAGGGTGTCGAAAAGCCACATTTTCCTCTCCCATATCTTTTCAAATTTCCTTCTTCCAATTCCCCATGCTTCCTTCATGACCGCTGCTGCCTTCTTTATTCTGTCCTTTATATGTGCCTCCTGCCCACCATTCTTTTTGAACACATACCCTAAGTATTTAAATTCTTTTACCTCTTCTATTTTCTTTCCTCTCCATCTCCAGTCTACTGTTGTGTTCCTCCCTCCTCCTTTTCTGAACCTCATCACTTTCGTCTTTCCCATGTTCACTTCCAGTTTTTTCCTCTCGAAGTACTTCTCTAGTCTTCTTATCATACTTTGCATCTCTTCTTCATTTTTCGCCATTACCACCACATCATCTGGGTAAGCCAGTGAGCAAATCCTTCTTCCCTTCACTTTGACCCCTCCCCAGCTCCCTTTTCCCAGTTCCTCTTCTATATCCGCCGTTAACAAGTTGAACAGAATTGGGCTCATCGGGAATCCCTGCCTTACTCCCTTTCCCGTCCAAAATTTGTCTACCATCACTCCTGCCGCTTTTACTATACTCGTGGTTTCTTCGTAGACTTCCCCCACTCTTTCCCTTAGCCCTTCTCTCACTCCTCTTTCCTCCAACGCGTCCATCATTATTTTCCTGTCTACTGAATCAAACGCAGCTTTTAAATCTATAAACAGTGCCACTAGCTTACCCCTCTCCACTGCAACCTCCCTGTTTACCACATAGTTCAGCACATATACGTTGTCTATCGTTCCTACTCCTCTTCTAAAACCTGTTTGATTTGGTGGTATCATCCCTTTCTCCTCTGCTTCTTCTTCTAACCTCTTCGCTAGGACCGCCGTATATATTTTGTATAACGATGGCATGAGCGTTACTCCTCTGTATTCCTCTACCTATGTTCCTGCCCCTTTCTTTACTATCGGCGCGATCACCCCTTCTTTCCAGCCCTCCGGCCATCCACCTCCTCTCCAGACTTTCCTACAGATTCCCCACGCTACCTCTATACCTTGCTCCCCTCCATATCTCCATGCCTCATTTGGTATACCATCTATTCCTACAGCTTTTCCTTCTTTGAGATTTCTAATCACCAATCTGATTTCTTCTTTACTTATCTCTGTCTCGTCTCCCTCTCTTCTTGTTCCCTCTGTTCCCATTCTCAACCTTTTTTCTTCTCCTCCAATTAAGCTCATAAAATAACTTTTCCATTCTTCTGCTTCAATCCCTTCCCCCATTGTTTTTCTCTTCTTTCTGTCTCTATTTATTATTTCCCACACTTTATTTTCAGTATTGGCCTCTGCAATTTCTCTTACCATCTCCTCCTGCTCCTCCCTTTTCTTTTTCTCAATCATCGCATGATATTCCCTTTTTTTCTCCCTGTATTTTTCCTTCGTCCAACTTCCCTTTCTCCAACACCTTAGCTCCTTTCTTACTTCTCCTTTTTTCTCCCTACATTCTTCATCCCACCATCCTCTCATATTCCGTTTTCTTTTTCTTCCACCTACCTCCTCACTTCTTTCTATCCCTAGATAATACTTATATTTAATTAAAATAAATATGATTTTTATTAAAAACTAAGAAATCGAAAATATATCACAAAAATAATAGTAACTAAAGAATACAAAAATAATTGTAAACTAAAGTCAAAAAATATATCACAAAAATTTAGAAACTGAAAAAAAATATTTTTTGAAGTAAAAAATATTTAAAAACTAATTCAAATATATAAAAACATACAAATAAATAATGAATTCATTAACTGTTGTTGAATTAAAAGTTTTATATTCATATTTAATTTATTCAGTGTAGGAAATAATAATATGTAAGATTATTATTATATTATTTTAATAAAAATAAATGGGCTTTTGTTTTAACAAATTCAGTTACCAGATCTGAGTGATGGTATTTCTGGGTTTAGAGCTATGGCTTCAGCTGATTGCACGTTAGTGAATTGTTCTTCTGATCGTATTTCCACTAAAGAGTTTTTAGTAGCATATTTAGTAGATAAATTAGCAGATGGAGCTTGTAAATACTTAATAGTTATATTTTTTTTTTTAAATATAAAACTAGATTAATATGCAACATATAAACTTGAAACTAAAATTTTACTTCCTAATAACTGCATGTTTCTATTTTCAACGTTTTAATGGTCTTAAAACATTTAGTCTATACTTCCATCTGGTTTCAGAAAGGGGTTTTAAGGTCAAACCAGCGAAATTTTTTGTATATACATATGTATGTCCCAACGTATTGTTGAACCTGATACAAAGTTTAATAGGCATTGAGCAATGTCAAAAAACTTAACAGCTTCCAATGAACAGCAAGCTGAATCATTAAAAACCAACAACCAAAGGGAATGCAAGCAGCCTGAACAAAATAAGCTCTTGGTTCAAGACACTTATGGCCGATTTCATAAACAAACACTAAAAGCACTTTTATCAAAAATCCTCTTAAATTTTATCAGGCTCTTAAAAATTTTTAGTTTCACCAATCTATAAAAGGGACATTTTGGGGAAATTTTTGTTAAAATTGAGTTCTCTTCACATCCCTGGGAAAAAATAAATTCCTTTTTTCTTTCTAACAAGCGAAATGTATGAGAAGATATGAGAAAGCGTTATGTGTTCAAACAAATGCCAAAAAATGAAAAAAAAAAAGAAATGCACACAAAATATTTGAAAAGATTCTGATCCTGACATTCTGTGGCATAAAATCGCTAAGTAATAACCACTTAATTTATTTTTGTTGCATTGTTGGGTTTGTTTTGGTTCCAAATAAAGACCAAACATATTCAACAAACTCATTAGTCCAGTCAAAGCGTCATTTGACCTTGCGCGCAGAGGCATGGTCTATTTTTTTTTCATGGATCGATAGGTGCTTATGAGAAAAGCTTAAAACCAAATTTGCACCACATGACAACTTTTTTTACCAAAGTTATTGGTAAAAATGTATTTTGTGTCATTTTTTGGTCATTTGCGAATATCTCGGCTCCACTATCTCGAACAAACAAAAATTAAACATGCTTTTATTCCTTATAACATTATCTATTATGTTCTAAAAAAAACATTTGTTTAAACAAATGAAAAAAAAGTTATAGTAAGTTAAACAAATTTTTTGTTGTTTAAAAATCACTTTTTCGTGATTATTAAGAAAAAAGCTCATTTAACGATGAAATTTTTATTTTTTATTATTAAAGTTCTTGTAATTCCCTACAATTTAAAAAAAGAAATCAACACTCTACGATGAACGAAAGCCGAGTAATAAATTATTGAACATGGGTAAGTCAGCGCACCCACGCATTTTATGATTTTATGTTTTAATTAATATCTCAGCCCCAGTATGTCGAAAAGTGAAAATAAAAAACTGTATTGCTAATAACAATATTTTCTATCAATTTGCATTTAATTTAATATGTTTGAGCAAAAACATAAAAAGTTACCGTGGTTTCAACGTTTTTTTTTCTTGTTTTTAATACCTTTTTTTCATAGTTATTTAGAAAAAACTGTATTTCACGGTAAATACTTTCCAGTTTTGGATTTTTGTTTTATAGTCCTGCTAATTTTCTTCAAATTAAAAAAAAAATTAGTCCATTGCGACAAACGGGAGCCAAGATATTCATGATTTAAGAACTTAGGAAAGCTTACAATTTAGTATTTTAACCTTGTAGCTTGTAATGTTGGTGTCGCCAGCAACAAGATATAGTTACATATATCTTGTTGCTGGCGACACCAAAATTACAAACTATGTATAAGGTTAAGATACTAAATTGTAAGCTTTCCTAAGTTTTTAAATCATGAATATCTTGGCTCCCGTTTGTCGTAATGGACTAATTTTTTTTTTAATTTGAAGAAAATTAGTAGGACTATAAAATAAAAATTCAAAACTGCAAAATATTTGCCGTTAAATACAGTTTTTTTCTCAATAACTATGAAAAAAAGGTATTAAAAACAAGAAAAAAAAACGTTGAAACCAACGGTAACTTTTTATGTCTTTGCTCAAACATATTAAATTAAATGCAAGTTGATAGAAAATATTGTTATTAGCAATACAGTTTTTTATTTTCACTTTGCGGCATACTGGGGCTGAGATATTAATTAAAACATAAAATCATAAAATGCGTGGGTGCGCTGACTTACCTATGTTCAATAATTTATTACTCGGCTTTCGTTCATCGTAGAGTGTTGATTTCTTTTTTTAAATTGTAGGGAATTACAAGAACTTAAATAATAAAAAATAAAAATTTCATTGTTAAATGAGCTTTTTTCTTAATAATCACGAAAAAGTGATTTTTAAACAACAAAAAATTAATTCAACTTTATATAACTTTTTTTTTCATTTGTTTAAACAATTTTTTTTTATAACATAATAGATAATGTTATTAGGAATAAATAAATGTTTAATTTTTGTTTCTACGAGATAGTGGAGCTGAGTTATTCGCAAATGACCAAAAAATGACACAAAACACATTTTTACCAATAACTTTGGTAAAAAAAGTTGTCATGTGGTGCAAATTTGGTTTTAAGCCTTTCTCATAAGCACCTATCGATCCATGAAAAAAAAATAGACCATGCCTCTGCGCGCAAGGTCAAATGACGCTTTGACTGGACTAACAGGAAGAGTTTAAATTCCTAGACGCAAGTTTTAATTCTGCGCATTGACATGTCAATGAGTATGAATTTTGTACCTCAGAATTTCTGTTTGAGTAACATTGCTGACTTCGATTTCATGTAGAAGAATTGGCATCGTGCGCATGTTACGAGTAGTTAACAACATGCATACTGTTAATTGTCTGTATTTGCTGTTGAAATTCTGTTGAGTGTGAAGAATAACGTAACAGTAGATTGATAAAGAGAAAAATAGCAAATAGGAGTAGGTAGGTATCTGTTGTTAAGCGAACAAAATCGTGCACTTTGTAAAGATTTTGTGATTTTGTTTGTGATAGTTTTTTTTTACTTTGGGAGTGGGGTGTGTATAGGAAATTAAACATCGACTTATTTTTGGAATAGTAGATATGTATAATGTTTTTGTATATATATATCTGTCTTTAGATTCAGAATTAGCTGTTAGTTATAGTTACATATAATAAATACCAATATTGGTGTGAGCTATAAAAAGAAATGAGATTTAAAAAAGATGGTAGGTAGTGGTTATGAAGTAGTGGCTTTTTTAACGCTTGCACAAGGCGCCATTTGGGTGCAGCGCTCTGCGCATTTGCACAGCTTGCACGTATAGCTTGTCCGGCCCTGGTTGAACCAAAAACCCCAAAAAAATGCAATAAATATATTTAATAACTGCTTCGGGTGGGCAGAGTACGGTAGCTCAGGCGCCAAAAAATGATAACGGTTTTTTGTATAACCGTTAAATATAAGCATTTTTTACTATGGGAGGGGGGGGTCTATCTCCCCCCGTTTGGGCGAGAGGGGCAATTTTATAAAAAAAATACTAAAAATAAAAAAAAATATTAAAAAATAACGGTAACTGTTACAATTAAGTTTTGGGTCTTTATTTAAAGACAATACTTTGTTCTATTAGCGGGTTTTTAAATCAAGTGAAATCTATGCATAGTTTTTGAAAAAATGGGTTTTGAACTCAAAATTTGGGGAAAAAAACACAAAAAAAAGTTTAAAGTGTAATTTTTCAGAACTGTAAAATTATATTCATTATTTTTTTTTCTAAAATTTGTTGCTCTAATTAATTTCTAATCAAAAACTGAAAACTAGATGATTTTTTGTCTTCTACTTCTTGAGAAAATTAAAAATTATTGAAACTACTCGTACTTTCTTATGAGATTTTTGTTTTTTTGCTTGCTTACATAAATATAGTCCTATAGCACTCAGCATTACGACGTTTAAACAGTGTGGTATGTAAGGGGGGCCCCTGCTTGGGCACACTATAGGATTTGGGGTAGGTGCGAGGTTGGGTGTATGCAAAGTTTCAATTTAGAAAGTCATTAAGCGTTATCCAGAATGCACCGCAAGGAGGTAGACGTTCATTGCATTCCACGTCCGAGTCAGTCAATTCGTGTGTAGTCGGTGTCTTAGTGAGTCAGTCAGTCAATTTGTTAAGTTTATAAATAGTCAAGTCCGTGTTTTAAAATGTCTTAAAAATGTATGTCAGTTTCATCAATAAAGTCATCATCAATAGTCTCGTTTCTGTCGTGTTCGTAGAGTTAGTTGAGTTTTTCGTTGATGGTCAGAAGTCTAGGTTGTTTTGGAGGAATTACATCCTCTAGATTTTCGCTTTGAACAGTGGGTGGATCACAGATTTTAGGTGTAATCCCACACTTTCGGCTCCATCGACTGTGCATGGATAGACTTTTCTAATGTCTAATAAAAATTTCATTACTTGAGATCAAAGAATGACCTTCGTATATAATAATTTGTATACCACATGCGCTTGAAAAAACATAAAAAATTCGATTGTTTGTTCGTTTTTTTAATAATCTAAGTAGGTATGCATACTTTGAACATGACAAATGCCTTATATAGGTATGTAAGACACAAACATACGTATTAAGAAATTATTCAAATTTGCTACAGCCTAGGTTATGTGAATTTTTTGTAAGCGAGCAAAAAAAAATTTTCATAAAGAGGTATTTTTAGTAATTTTTAATTTTCTCAAGAAGTAAAAGACAAAAAATCATCGTTTTCAATTTTTGATTAGGAATTAATTAGAGTAACAAATTTTAGAAAAAAAATAATGTATATAATTTTACAGTTCTAAAAATTACACTTTAAACTTTTTTTTATGTTTTTTTCCCCAAATTTTGAGTTCAAAACCCATTTTTTCAAAAACTATGCATAGATTTCACTTGATTTAAAAACCCGCTAATAGAACAAAGTATGTATTGTCTTTAAATAAAGACCCAAAACTTAATTGTAACAGTTACCATTATTTTTTAATATTTTTTTTTTATTTTTAGTACTTTTTAACTTCCCATAGGGAGTTATTGTAATCGGTCCGATTTGTCAAATTGGAATTTTTGACATTTCTCGACGTTTTATACATCGATACCTTCCCGTAATAATGTATACTAAGCGACATTTCTAAAATTGTTCAGGAAACGAAAAAAACGAAGAAAGTTCTAGTTGAATCATAGTGTGCTAAGAGACAATTTTGGTTAAACTAAGTGACATCTAACAAAATTTTTTGTTGCTCACGACAATGAGATCTTTATTAATGTCGCTTAGCATATTTTTTTTGGCGGATAATACAAATTTCAGGGGGCAACATTATTTTAATGAGAAAACATGGCAGTTGATAATTTTTTTTATTTGTACTCTAGTTTCCTTTTCATGCATAATAGGTTGGCGAAACCCAGGCCAAAACGTGGCCCTTAACATATAGTATATTTCCTCATCAAAAAGTCATTTTCGAAAAAAGTGTCGCTTAGTACATTCTTACGGGAAGGTATCGACATAATACAATTATTAACATATGGTTCAATTTTGACAAGTATCGAATTGACAGTTTTAACAAACTTATACATCAACAATCTCAATTTCAAATCTCTTTAAATAATTACAATGCTTTTCAATCTTAAAATAATGTTTGTTTGAATTTTACAGCTAAAGTTTGTTTCGTTGAAAATTTGGTTATTTGAAAAAAAAATAAATATAAAGTTTTCAAGACCACAAATGGGAAGTTATCAGTGTGGGTCGCACCCAGCCTCTTTTTTTTATAAAATTGCCCCTCCCGCCCAAACGGGGGGAGATAGACCCCCCTACCATAGTAAAAAATGCTTGTATTTAACGGTTCTACAAAAAACCGTTATTATTTCTTGGCGCCTGAGTTATCGTACTCGTGCCCTTCGGGTTTTTAAGATAGTTAAGCCTATAAAAGTTCAGATATGAATTTATAATTAACGCGACTATTTTTTTCGTTAGTTACGGGTTTTGAGAAAATAATTACAGCTATAATTTGAAAATTCAATTTTTCAAATGCTTTTGTATCAAAAGTATTCATAGCACAAGAATAGGCTTCAGCTCAAATGTTCGTTTTGATGACAACTACAAATAATCAACGAATTTATATGAAATAAGAAAATTATTTCAATTTTTTTAAGCGGAGTGATTGAATTTAATTCAATAGAAATTCAAAAGAAAGCGCGTTTCGCCCAGGTACGACAGTGGGCTCATCAGTTAGATGAGTACCTGGGCGAAACGCGCTTTGGAGTTGAGGTCGCTCAAACTTTCTGTTGAATTAAATTCAATCACTCCGCTTAAAAAAATTGAAATAATTTTCTTATTTCATATAAATTCGTTGATTAAATAAGTCTGACCACGGACAATTAACATTCTAGGCGTCAGAATTTAACCAAATTCCCCTAGAAAAAATAAAATTCACAGTATATTACTGCTGTGAAAATTATAAGTGTCACTAAACATCGACAAAAAATAATTGCGTCTTAGAAGGGTACGACAGCATCTAACTGATGAGCCCACTGTCGTACCTGGGCGAAACGCGCTTTGGAGTTGAGGTCGCTCAAACTTTCTATTGGACAACTACAAATATTCATTACCATTTTTGGTTTTATAAAGACGGCATGCATTTAAATTTGTTAATTTCAACAATATTGAAAAAGTTAAAAAATTCTTTTACGCGCAAAAAAGTTATTTAATTTTTTTTCCTAAAAATTGCACATCAAATTCCTTGGAGATGTAGCTTTGTAATAATAAAATTTAACTTCCGAATTAAGAGAATGATTCAAAAATGTCACGGCGTTGAAGAAAAAAAATTAAGAATATAAAGTTTTATGCAAATTACACGCTAAATTTAAAGATTTTTCGTTTTTTCTTTTTTTTTGTTGCTACTTAGAATGAAATTAATGTTGTTTTTATATAGTTAATGCATGAAGGCACCTACATTCAATACTTTAACAAAGGAGGGATTTTATTTAAAGGCAATATAAATAAGGCAAGTAAGATTTTTATCCAATTACTTTGAATATTAAAAGTTTTGTGGATATGTCCATATATAGTAGGTATGGTCTGATGAACGAAAAGACCATTCGGATGCTACAGAATTTAATGGAAGCGTCATTTGTGACCGTCTCAACGAAAATGGCTGTTTTAGTAGGTTTAAACAAAAATCGTAAAGCAGTTTAGTCGACAGTTTATCAAATGAACAATTTTTCATGTCAATTTGACTTAAGTTTACATTTTGAAAATCAGAGAACTTCTTATTTCTATAAGCGATATTTTTCTTTGGCCAAAATTTTTACGCTTCCAATATTTGTCAACATTAATGCAGTTAGTATTTTTTTTTTTTTTTTTTTTTATAATCTACCCGCGCTCAAGGGATTATGATTACCCTTTAAATGTTTCAACACAGCGCGGGCGTGAAGTTAATGAAGAGAAAGAAGGATAGGAAAGATGTGTGGCACGATGTTCTGAGACTGTTGGTGGTTGTCTCAGATATTTTTATCTCCGGGGATGGTGGCTTTGCTAAAGCGGAGAAATGCCGTGTCTTATTTCTATGTCGTTTATAATTCACATTATTTTTTATTCATGTTCATCCTTGTTGGGCATACTAGTTTAGCTCAATTACAAGTTGTTAGTGTTATGCCTGAACAACGTGTAATGAGTAAACCAGCAACCCATGGATGACAATTTAAGAAGGTTTTAATGGAATTAAAACAACATAGACGACGGCAGGGATCGAACCTGTGATGATGAGGTTGACAGGCGAGCACACAACCATCGTGCCACGGCATGGAAATTAAATATATTTTTTCACTTACCCTGTCATATAGTGAAAATACTTTTTCAATGTCCTCCTTTGTCAACTTTGCAGCACCCTAGATTGATTCCATTAAAAAAAAAAAAAAACAGATATATAAAACAAATTTATTAATGTTCAATAGTGTGTTTCTTTTTAATGTAAAAAATACAAAGAAATTACAATAACAAATACGTTATTTTCATTATTCTTATACAAAAATAATTATACATACATTTGTATATTTATGTATGTATATCTTCTTTTTTTAAAGAAAAAAAAAACTAGCAGTTAACAATAGAATGGTAAGAAAGTAAACAAGATAATTAAACGAAAAAAGTAACATTAAGAAGTAACTACTTTAAGCTTTTTGCCATCTTTTCTAGCTTTGTTGTTGAACGAAAATAAACGATCCTATAAATTTAATAGTAGATATTAATTCAATGCTTTCCTAAGGTGTAACCAGGTATTGGTAAGCAAATCGCTGAAGAAAACGCAAACAAACAGGGTGCAGCGTAAGAATACTAATAATTATACATAAATTACAAACGATTTTAAAAGGAAATTAAATAAAAAAAGCAATACTTTTTATTGATTGTCAATTTTCTGGCAAAGGAAAATATATATTTTCCTCCATTTGAGGTCTTAATATTCTTTTGATGTGTTGTAAATTATGGTTAAAGGGGCCTAATACACTAATAACGTGGGTCGTTCAATTGAAAAGCATAACTTTACATAA
The DNA here is from genome assembly GCA_963931855.1 of Philhelius festivus. NCBI lineage: Eukaryota > Metazoa > Arthropoda > Insecta > Diptera > Syrphidae > Philhelius > Philhelius festivus. The sequence goes on along the minus strand of OZ007557.1, from coordinate 25,758,659 downwards.
CTTTAATGAAACTTTATATTTAATGAACTTATCATACGCTGCCGTTGGAAGTCCACATCCGAAGAACTGGGTACTGTTTTGTCAACGAAATAATTTAGTGAATTAGAAGTTTAAGGCGAAAGATCATTCATGACACAATCAGCCTTATTGTGAGTTTCAACCGAACAACATTCCACCCGAAAAAATTTGACATTTCACTTCGATATGCTGCTTAATAAAATGCAGGAGAATCCTGAAATTGCCAATGGCTTTACTTAAAGCAAATCGGGACAAAGTGGCCGAATTTTGGAAGAAGTGAAGAGTGAGTTTGAGTGGAAAAAAGTAAGAATAAGTCTAAAAACCAACATCGTGGTCTTTGCTATCTCCTTTTTGGTACCCACCCTCTGAAAAGGAACCCTCTGCTTGTAGTACTGATGAAATCTGAAAAAAAAAATAAGGATTAATTCCTTTTCACACTCACGCATCTCCAAAATATTAGAGTGATCCCTCAAATTCCTTCGAAGTGCTCGCTCCTCAATCATTTGTTTTTCCTCAGAGAAGATACGTAGCGCTATGCTATGCTATATTTATAATAATTATCCTTTCCTTATAATAAAATAACAATTTAATTTTATATCCTGAAATTCTTATTTAACAATTGTCAAAACAAACATATGTTTGTTCAAACTCACAAGAAGGTCTGTTCATTTCCCGAACTCGATAAATCCGCTGTCTAAAAACAGGTGTGCAAATTATTCGTCTCAGATAATCCAATTAAAAATTGGGAGCCACAATGAGTGGCACTACTAGCGTAGCCACAATTTTATCTCTATTGCAAGTAATTTCGATAAATAACTGATGCCCCAAATTCAATTATAGCACTATTTTACTTAACAGAGAGTTTGGACTTTGGAGGTTGCATTTCATTCTCTGTTTCCATCACAGTGGGGGGAGAATTTATTGCGGGTCTCATTTTTCTGAACGTGCCTATTTTTCGAACTGTCACTCCTATTTCGAAGTGAAATTTTTATTCCGGCGAGACTCATAATAGCTTTTAAAATTTCGGGGGAAATGTTTTCCGGGTGAAACTCACAATAAGGCTGAATACTCGTATTTTAATGTGCCTAGAGGCGATAATACATTAATATTGTATTTAGCGGGGTCAGAGGTAGGAAACAAGTCTAGGGTGTTGGTGAATTGACCTGCAACGTCAGAAAACCGAGTTCGCTCGACAACAAGCTGAGTCTGGTTGTTTACCTCAGCAAAAATATCGACATACCTTTCTTCGGGTGCGCCTGACCAGAATAGCGCAGCCTGTACTGAAATCAATCTCCCTATGTGGAAAATGGGAAACAATTTTCTGGATAGAGTTGGACAGAGCATCGAATTCATTAGAAGTCGAATTACTATTCAAAATTGGACCTATCGCAGTCAGTATTAATGATGCGACTTTGAAGAGTGAATTTAAGAAACATAAAGGGTGGTTAAATTTTAAGGGCAGATGTTGAATATGAAATTTCGTTTGACATTTCTCAATTTCAGACTAACTCAATTTGAACCATGGAAAGATGCACAATCGAGCAACGCGTTAAAGTGAAAATGGGCGTTCAAATCAAAATGCATATCGTGCACTTCGCGATTTTTTCGGTCAAATTAATCGTCCAAATGTGCGTACAATCGGAAAAATCGTGCAAAATTTGAGCAAACTGGGTCTGTAGGAGATGTGAAAACACCAGTGCATGTTCGTACAGCTCGTACTGCAGAAAATATTGCTGCTGTTCGCGATAGTGTGGCTGAAGAACCGTCACCTCAACTCGTAGTGGTACCCAACAATTGCACCTCTAACGCTCGTCGTTGATGAACATTATGCATAAAGACTTGCATTTACACGCTTACAAGGTGCAATTGACTCAAGAACTAAAGCCTCTTGACCATTTCAAGCGGCATCAATGGTCAGAATGGTGGCAAGAAATGGCAACAGTGGATGATCAGTTTTCGAAGAAAATCATCTTCAGTTATGAGGCACATTTTCACCTCAGTGGATTGGTCAATAAGCAGAATTGCTGCATTTGGGCGAATGATAATCCAAGAGTGATTGTCGAAAAACAAATGCACCCACAAAGAGTGACTGTTTGGTGCGGTTTATGGGCTGCCAGCATCATCGGGCCGTATTTTTTACAAAATGAGGCCGGTCAAGCAGTTACTGTGAATGGTGTTCGCTATCGTGAGATGATAACGAACTTTGTATGGCCCGATTTGGAAGATATGGATGTGGAAGATATGTGGTTTCAACAGGACGGCGCTTTTGCGACAAATTCATTGGCGTGTTATCTCACGTGTTGGCGATGTCAATTGGCCGCCAAGATCATGTGATTTGACACCGTTGGACTTCTTTCTTTGGGGTTATTTGAAACAAAAAGTGTACTTCGATAAGCCAGCAACAATTCAAGAGCTAAAGGAAGAGATAATTCGGCACATTAACGGCATAGAAACTCAATTATGCCTCAGCGTCATCGAAAATTGGGACCATCGGAGGAAGGTGTACCTCCGAGCTCGCGGCGACCATTTGGCCGATATTTTGTTCCATACATAATTGAACCATACCAATATTATCATAATAAAAAGAAATGACAATTTCCTGAATAATTTGTGTTTTATTCAAAATCAACATCGGCCCTCAAAATTTAACCACCCTTTATAATTAAATTTAATATTTATAAAGGGGCTATACTGTGGTAGAAGATGATAGGCAACACCATTACGTATGTATGTATATGGCTAGACCATAATGAGCAAAGAATAATGGCACTAACATATAACCATGTACATTGTACACCCACCGTCAAAACCTTGGAACCATATAAAAAAAAAAACAGATTTTTCGTCATTCTGTAGTCCCATCCACTATTTATTTGGCTTATTTGTATTAAACAACAAAGAATAAACATTATTTTATTGACTATCCGATAGATATACAAAAACCGATTCCAAAGAAAGTAAAATAATAATCGATGATATGTTTGCATTTTTAGGAATCACTTAAATTCCTTTAACATCTTTCAATGCTGATCTCATAAGAAAATGTAACTTACTTTCATACAAACTGTTCCACATCCTCTTTTATATTTTAGCCATTAAGGTGAGAACTTGTTAGATTTAAGAAATAAAACTTTTGAATTTATATAAAATAATTGAGCTAAGTGTTTCTCTTAAATCGGACTTTCTATTACAACAATCGATTTTCATCGAAATACCATCCACCCGTTTTTATGACTGCTGGACATATAGTTTTGGCAATTTATTGACTAGATTTTGGAGAATTTCTGGATGGAGACCATCCCCCACGTTCTCGAGGTATCTCCCAGATCGGATTTAGTGGTTGAACGGAGTTTTTACCTGGCGATCTATTTCATCCAGTTTTTACATTAGAATCAAATCCAGTAATTGTGATGGCCATTGCCTTATTCTAAGCATTCCGGCTTCTTCTTTGCTCTCTAAATATTTGCGGCAGAGGCACACGTGTGCTTCTGGTCATTATCTTATTGAAACATGAAACCTTTTCCAATCAGATTAATACCAGATGGAATAGCCAGGCGTTGAAGTATCTGATGGTACCTTTCTTTATTTATTATTCCGTCGATCTTTGTCAAAGAGCCGACACCATCACAACTTAAACATCCCCAAATTTGAACCGAGCCGTCACCGTGCTTAACTGGTGGCATTATACAATCGGATTTGTACCTTTTCCCAACATGTTGCCTACAATAAGCAGCCAGTTTACTTCCAAACATTTGAAACGGCGACTAATCGAACCTTAACAAAACCTTAAAAAAAAAATTAGGCGAATTGGTCGAGCCGTTCTCGAGTTTTACGCTTAGCAACACATTTTGCGATTCATTTTTATTTATATAGATTGATAAAATAAACACAACCTTAGTGGCAATATCATGGCATATACTATACATACATACATACGTACTATATGTAACTATATTTTAAAAAGTTCTGAAAAATTCATTGAACGTACAATTTCTTTTTTGTTTGGACCCAATAATATTAAATTACATTTCTGGCGTTGTTCCTGCAGCACATGCATTTAATATAATAACGTTTATTGGAGTAAAGGGAAAGCTTTATTAATTATTCAGCCCAGTTATAGGATAATTTTTTGTTTGCTTCTTAGTTCTTATATTCAAAGGATATAAAGAAAAATATAATCAACAAAAAGGCAGCAGATGGCGAGATGCAATGATAATGAAGACGTATAAATCGACTACACTATAATTTGGAATTGTCCAAAAATAGAATATTGAATAGAAGTCATTCGAGGCACATTATTAATTCAATTTATTATCCCGCCGGCCGTCTGTAATTAGAGGGAAGTTTCGTTTTCGTTGGGTATATAGCTAAAACTACATATCGTCGGTGACGCGTGCAGAGTGTGTAACTCAAAATTTTTCGAAAATGAGATAAATATAAATAATAAAATAATAAATTACAGGTAGCTAGCTACCTTACAATAGTTTTTTAATAAAGAAAATCAATATTTTTCCCACAAATCTTTTAAAAAGTCGTAAAGGAGTTACAATATTTCCACTTTTGTCTATTGTAATAAAAAAAAAGAGATACACGTTTCTCGTGATAGCCATTCAGTATTCAAATTGAAGCACTCTGATAATGCATGGACTACATTAAATGTACGGCGAGGGTCAACTTTAGAGTTATGTAGTTCGTGAACGAACTAGTTCAACGAACTAAACAAGACATTTTAGAAAATTGTCCAAATTGATAGAAAAGTCAAATAAATCAAAATGATCTTGAAATTTAAAAAAATTTGATATTTCTGGAAAGATAAAATACTTTACAAATGTTTGATGAAGTTTTGATCTATCCATTTTTTGATATAGCACATTTTTTGAAAAATAAAATCTTTCCGGTCACTTTTGATTTTTATTGCTGTACGCCTTTAAGCTAAGGGATAGTTTTAAAAATCAAGGTTTAAGGGATGTTAGAAATTATTAATTTAGATTTTAAATATGAAATTGTTTCCATTTATGTCAAAAATGCTTAAAATTACAACTAAGAGTGATATTGGTGAAAAACAATCTCAATTTTAATTCAAGATAGCGGCAATATACTCGTACAACCGACTATCGGGTCAAATAAAGTGTTTCTTATAAATTTTTCTGTTAAACGAACAACTTCGAATCAAAATGAACGAATTAGTTCAGTAGGGTGAATTTAACCAAATTGAGCAATCAGTCAAATGAACTAAATAGCACAACTCTGATGCAACAGATCCCACTTAATACATCAACATTACCTATGTATCTGCAAAGGAGAAAAATCAAAAAAGAAAAATACGACCACTTGCAAGCTTTAAAGAAAAGTTTAGAGTCGGAGTATAATGCTTTCTATGATGCAATTCCATTTGCCACAAAGTTAATCGCTTTATTTATTTCTTGTATGTTTGTTTCATATAATAGAATATAAAGTTTTTTTTTCCTTATATTTTGTCGAAGTTTTAATACTAATTTTATTTTATTATTAGTGCGGATTAAATTTCTTGTTTTCGTGCTCAAAATAAATTTGAAGTATTTATTCCAGTTATCTTTTATTTCAATAAAATGTTTAAATTTTCAAAGTACATATAGTTTTGTTCAATAATATTTTTTGTACCAGAAAGATTTTACTTCATAGGAAAACTAAATAAGAAAATTGTATCCCGAGCGAGAGAGACTCATTTTTCAAGGCAAAGAGTGTATATCCAAAAAAAAATATTTAATAGCGCATTATTTTACTTTTGAGTAATATTGATAAATATTAAACATTATCGAAAATTAGTAGCTAAAATTTCATGAAAATATCACCACTAACTTTGAAAATAGGAAGTTTTTTTGCTCTCTTGTAAAATTTGGTTCGATGGAGTTACCGACGATGTACATATTATGTACATGAAAACAATTAGAAACAGGCATTTTTTATATGATTTACGTTTTACGATTTACGATTTACGTTTTGTGCCACTAACTTAATTTAATAATTGATTTTTTTAACTATGACTGTAGCTATTTTTAATCAGTGAGTTAATGAATAAATATACATATCTGTAGGTATATTTAAATCTTTCATTGTTATTTACAAATGCCATGCGAAGATTTGATGGATTTAAACATGTACGTGTATTGAAAATTTTTCAAATTATGTATATTTATTTAAATGTTTATTAGTACATATGCCTTACACACCCACCCTTTGAAGTAGCAAGTCAATAATACTTAAGTACAAGCTAAATGAATCAGTAAATTCTAAAACGGCATAACTAACTAAAATTCTGAAGCGGTTTTCTTCAAACTACTTCGGTGATTCCTTAGAGGAGAAATTTAAAATTGTTTTTTTAGCTCCAAAACTAACAGTACCTGCCATACAGTCGGTATGCAAAATCCTATTTATCTCAGAAACGGCTCTAATGATTTTGATGAAGAAATAAAGTGTCCTATTGTAAACATAGACTAAATTTTGGCCAAAAAAAAATTTGGAAAAAATGTCATAGAACCTTCGTTTTGATTTTCGACTTTCGCATTAGCGGCTCTATAGATTTTGACTAAAATATATGTACAAATTATCTATATTATTAAATACTTAAAATTGGCATCCCAATTTTTTTGCTTGAAAACTTTTAAAGAAATTTGTTCTCTAAAAAGTTAATTTAATAATAAAATGATTTTTAAACTTTGGTTGTATAAATTCATACTTTTCTAAAAATCTGACGGGAATTTAATGCATTTGAACATTTTTATCTCATTTAAGATACTAGTACGGTCTAGAATGCCAAAAAACGCATGATTTTTGGGAATTTTTTTCTCGGAAACCTTATTAGGTAATAACATAATTTTTTTTTTAAATAATGAATACATGCGTCAAGAGTACAAAAAAAATTAATTTTTTTTAAATTTTGGAATTTTGGCTGAATTATAGAGGGCGCAAACGTCGACTCATCAAAAAATACATGGTCCCATGGCGGACTTAATTAATGTTTTATATTTTTTTATAAGCAATTTTAAATTCCAAAGTACGTTTACATAAAAGCAAGTGCGTGCAACCCAGTCGTGCAATTAATTTTTTCTCTTGCGTTGTCTTATATCCACCTCAGAATTTCTTGTAGTATTACCCATATTTTGATAAATTGGAACTTATTAAGAGACACAATTCCAACTGAAAGACCGCGAAAAATTGACTTCAACTATTATCAAAAACTGCATACAACAACTGCTGACATTACTACGCTTTGCAATGTTGTGTGTAAGAAGAAACTAATTACGTGCACTTAATGGCGCAAAATTTTAGTTGAATAAGTTCGATGTTAAATCTGTTTTAGTATAATTTTGGTTAAAACGACGATTTTGCTAGTTGCATCGAATAGCATCATACTTTGTCTACCCTTTTATTAAAGTTAAAATCATCGAAAATCGAAAAAAAAGCTTTTATATACAAAATTTTTAAAATATTTTTGAGAAAAAAATTTGGTATGCCAACCTTAAGTTTTTTATTACTGTACGAATGAAAATTAAATTTCCAAAAAAAATATTGAGACGTTTTTGAAATACTGAATTTTCCAAAAAAAAAAATATTTTTTTTTCAAAAATTCAAAAAATATGTTTTTTAAAAAAACAAATTTTTATCAAAATTCGATTTTTGAATGTAATTTTTTAACATTTGTATGGTGGGTACCTTAATTTTTATTTAAAAATCAGAATTTGTTTTTTGAAAATTTAAAAACACAATTCAACTTAAATTTTTGGAGAGCTTTAGCAAAAAAAATGATCAAAATCAGTCGTACCGTTCTTGAGAAAATCAAAAACAAAAAAATGGTTCTTTGGGGGGGTACCCTCATTAACCATTTTTTGGATTTTTTTTCCAACCAGTACCTAGCTTTAACTAAATGAAATTATCTTGTATTTTTTTTTCTTAAATCTGTCGAACAGTTTTTGAGAAAAAAAATATATACCAAATTTTGAAAAAAATTCGTTTGGCATGTACCGTTATTTTTGGTCTTAAAAAAAGAAAAAAACCTTTGCGGGGGGAAAAAATTAAAAATGATATCTACCAAGTTTGAAGAAAATCGGCCAAGCTGTTTTGGCTGTAGTCGAACCTACAGACAGGCAGACAGACAGAATTGCGAGATCCACTTTTTTAGTCTTCGCTATCATCGTAATGTCAACTTTGATCAAAATCTCGAGGTCGATTTTTTTTACGAATGCATAACTTGCCTTATAGTACCTATAAGTCCCAAGTAAGAACACAAGACACATTTGAAAATCAACAATCATAAGCAAATTCAATACGTATTTCGAAAACTATTTAGATAACGTTTTGAAATAATGTTGTTTTATGCGATTGTTTGAGAATAACTCAGTTTAAAAAAGAAAACACTTTAATATTTTTGTTTCAATACTATGAAAATATTTTGTAAATTTTTTATTAGTTTTTACTTCAATCAATTTCAATCGCTTGGTTGCCGGGCAATATTTTTTAATAAAATATAATATGTAGTACATTATGTATTAAGTTTGAAAAGAAGTTTGGCGTTCGAGATTTTTCATTTCAATTTTGTGCTTTATAGGCGCCAGTTATAGCTATCATTGAAAACCATCATTGAACATTTTGTTTTCACTTTTTGGGATAGTTAAACTATGAATACTGAATGTTTGGTATACAAACGAAGCTAATCAATTACATATTTTACTTTTGCAAATAAAAATAAACAAATATGTTAAAAATTTCTCATAAAACTACATTTAATTTTTCAATGATGAAAATCGTTTTCAATGAACAGCTTATTTTCGTTCCAACAAAGTGGAACACAATCGTTCCAATGATTTGTGTTCGATTCTCTTTCTATTCTCATGTGTCAGTTTTTTTTTTAATGATCAACTCTAGCCTCAAAAAATTATTCAGGGGCCTGTTTCACAGATCATACATCACATACATTATTACAATAAATTGATTATCATACATTACATCAAATTACAGAATCTCATTGGAAATATTTTAGTCGATTACAATGTTGTATGACAGTGGTCATACAACAATTCTGTGAAACAGAAATGATACATCAAACCTGTCAAAATCATACATTGTATGTGATGTATGATTTGTGAAATAGGCCCCAGGTTGTCTTTGTAATTTATAGTGATGGGTAGGATACGAATTTAAAATGAGTTTGTATGAGGTACTCATTTTTCGAAATGAGGTGGTATTTTGTCTCACCTCAAATGTCCCATAGGATATACCTATTTTAATGGACATTTTCAACAAAAAAAAATCAATTTTTCAATGACGTCTCTGCAATTCTAATGATCATTTTGAATAAAACATACAAAGTTATATATGTATGTATGTACCTAGATACGTAGACTAGCACAAAAGGCAGTCGTTTAGTTTGTGTCAAAACACAAGCTTTTTAGTTGCTCGAACCAAGCAGTTGCGGAACTAAAAGTTGAATGTGCGCGCATAGCCTTATAGAGTAAATCTGTGAGAGTCGGTTTATGGAAAGCAAAGCAGCGAGTAGGAAACTATAAACTAAACTGGACTAAACACTAATCACGCACCCGAACTTCAAAGAAATTAATGAAGTAAACTCTTACATACTATTGGTATCTTAACCATAAAACAGGAATTTACCTCATATGTTTCTGGGAATACCATGGCCGTACTCTACTTATTATGTTTATATGATATGAGTTTTAATATATTTTCTTTCATTTGCTCTTTTTAGGAACATTTCGTTGACGAAATAAAAGATAAATATTCATTTTTACTTGATGCACCTGTGTACTTATTGAAATCTTTTATGATAAAAGTCACAGAAGTTTGTCTTTTATTCTTTTGTGATTTATAACAGATTTGGGCATGCTGAATACCAAAAATGCTATTCGTAAAAGATTTTTTCCATGTTCGAACGTTTGACATTTTATAAAAGTTTTCTTAGCAGATTTTATAACAGATTTTACCATGCCGAATACCAAAATTATAATTCATAAAAGATTTGTTGACATCTCAAACTTTTGTATTGAAATTCATAACAGAATAGAAGAATAAAAGATCTCGCCGAATAGGCCTAAATGATTGCAGTTAGCAAAAAAAAAAACTTTAAACAATAACATAAAATGCGACATTTTGTATTGCCTTATGAATGAAGTACCCATCACTAGTAATTTAGCAAGCATCAAAGCGACAGATATTTTTAATGACACATCTTTTCAATGACAGCGAAATTATTGATTGCTATAACCGACTTGTCAAAAAATATTCCACCGTTCCACTGATTTGTGTTTCAATGATGGTTTTCAATGATAGCTATAACTGGCCCCATAAGCTGGCCTTTCTTGCATTCCCATTCAGATGTATATTATGTACATAGATAGATAGATATCTGTAAAGGGTGGTTCAACGAAAACGCACAAAGTTAATTGTAAGCAAAACAAAAAGTTGTCAGAGAATAATCTTAATCTTAATCTATGTATGACAATTATGTGTGAAACAAAATATCGGTCAAATGCTCGCCACGGCTTCGGCTGCATCCTCTATCCGATAGTCCATATTTTCAATGACTCTGAAAGTTCAATGTAGTTAATGTGCCGAAGTATCTCATCCTTTAGCTTTTAAATTATTGTTCTTGGCTTATTGACGTACACTTTTTCTTTTAAATATCCCCAAAGAAAGAAGTCCAACGGTGTCAAATCACATGATCGTGGCGGGCAATTAACATCGCCACGACGCGACGTGAGATAACACGACCATTGAATTTCTCGCGCAAAAGAGCGATTGTTTCGTTGGCTATGTGGCAGGTGGCACCATCCTGTTGGAAGTACATATCGTCCAGGTTCATATCCTCAGTTTTTGGCTACAAGAAGTCCGTTATCATCTCGCGATAGCGAACACCATTAACGGTAACTGCTTAGCCGACCTAATTTTCGGAGAAGTACGGCCCGATAAAGCCGCCACACCATAAACCGCACCAAACAGTCACTCTTTGTGGATGCCTCGGCTTTTCAGCAATCACTCGTGGATTCTCTTTGCCCAAATGCAGCAATTGTGCTTGTTAACGAATCCACTCAGGTGAAAGTGTGCCTCGTCGCTGAAGATGATTTTCTTTGTAAAGTCACCATTCACTTCTGTCTGTTCAACCAACCATTCGGCGTATTGACGAGGCCTGGAGTGGTGAGTAGGCTTCAGCTTTTAAGTCAATTTAACCATGTATCTAAGTGTGTAAATTCAAATCTTTATTCAAAATTAGTATCAGTGATGTTCGTGAGATGTTCAATTGTTGGGCGCGACGAAGAGTCGAGGTTGACGGCTCTTCTGCCACACTATCGCGAACAACAGCAATGTTTTCCGCAGAACGAACAGAGCGACCATACACAGGCGTTTTCACATTTCCTATAGACCCGGTTTGCTGAAATTTGCGAACAATTCTGCCGATTGTGGCCACATTTGGTCAATTATGCTGACCAAAAAAATCACGAAGTGCACGAACTGCATTTTAATTTAAACGCCCATTTTCGTAAAAGGCTTCAACAATTTCAACTCGCTGCTCAATTGTTTACCTAGTTACCATACTTATGGTGTAGCAATTTGGATTGCTCTTGAAAAAGGCTTTAAATTGTGAAAAGTCTTAGCAAACAGACGCGGCGGCGCGCAGTGGCGCATATTGACTTTTTTGGTTGCAAAAATCATAGCTCGTAAACAAATAAAGATATCGTCATAATTTTCTTTTCAGCTTGAAGGAAACAAGGCTATAAATTTTGTGAAGTTTAAGAAAAAATATTCACAGGGTGTTTCAGAATTTTCTGCTGAAATACGACTTTAGGAAATATTTACTTATTTATGTATTATATTTAATATTTTACCTCAAAAAATGTCAAAAGTAACTAACTGAAGTAAAACAGGGTGTCAACATAACAAATTATTTCAATAATATATTTCAAGTTTAACGGTGGAGAATAAATCTATATAAATAAAAATGAATCGCAAAATGTGTTGCTAAACCTAAAACTCGGGAACGGCTCGATCAATTCGCCTAATTTTTTTTAAAAGTTTTTGTTAAGGTTCAAGGAAGGTTCTTATGGAGAAAAAAAACGTAAAAATTACAAGGAAAATGATAAAAACAACACTTTTAGTAGTAATCATAAGTGTTTTTATTTGAGATACTCTTAGTCAATGTTCGAGGCTCAACATAATTCCAACATTTACGAACTATTAATGGTGAATTATGTTGTTGAAAGGCGGTCGAACAGCCCATTCAGCGCTTAAATTACGATTGAATATTCAAAGCAACGAAACTCCCACTTGCAACATTTCGAAGAACTCTGCAATGGCAAAGGTTTTGCAGCAATGCAAGTTGATAGTATGGGAAGAATGTATGATGGCGCATAAAAAGTCTTTGGAGGCATTAGACAGAACTCTGAAAGATCGGCGAAACAATCAAAACCGATTCGTTGGAGCAATGATTTTGTTAGCAGCAGATTTTCGTCAAACATTACCAGTTATTCCACGGTCTACACCAGCGGATGAACTGAATGCATGTTTGAAGTCCTCCATTTTGTGGAAAAAAATTAAGATACTAAATTTGAGCAAGAATATGCGTGTCGAATTGCAAAATGATCGATCTGGAGAAATATTTTCAAAACAACTCACTGACATTGGTAATGGTAAAATCGCTGTAGATGTTATGAAAGGCTGCATTACATTTCCTGTCATTTTTGTCAGTTTACAGAATCAAAAACTGAGCTTATAGAAAAGGTTTTCCCAAACGTCGCTCAAAATTACAAAGATCATTGTTGGTTGAATGAACGAACTATATTAGCTGCCAAAAACACGAATGTATGTAAATGAAATAAATTTTAAAATCCAAAATGAAATTGCCGGTGAATTAAGGACATACAAATCAGTTGATTGCGCAACTAACCAAGATGATGTAGTCAATTATCCACCAGAATTTTTGAACTCACTGGATTTTCCAGGATTACCTCCCAATAATCTTCAATTAAAAGTAGGATCGGTGGTCATAATGTTACGAAATATCAACCAACCGCGATTTTTGAAAAAATTACTGAACAATGTGATCGAAGCAAATATTCTAAAGGGAAAATATAAAGGAGAGGATGTGTTGATACTCCGCATCCCAATATAGTACCAACTGACCAACCCTTTGAATTTAAACGACTGCAATTTCCAGCGCGGCTTGCTTTCGCTATGACCATATATAATTCACATGGTCAGTCGTTGAGTGTTTGCGGCGTCAATTTGGAAAACCCATGCTTCGCTCATGGACGGTTGTATGTTGCCTGCTCTCGCGTCGGAAAACCGACAGATTTATTTATTTACAGGCCAGGTAATCAAACAAAAAATGTCGTGTACGATAAGAGATTACAATGAAAATACCACATTATTACTACTACTACTAAAGTCTTACAATGTACAAAATAGAAAACTTATATTTGTAAGTAATCGTTGTTTATTATGGAGACATACATCCATAAATATAAAGTGATCACTCTGAAATATGTTTTATTACTGCGAAGGGCGAATAACTTTTGACAGAACAAAGTCTGTCGGGGAGGAACTATTATCATAAAAAATCAATGTTGCGTTGTATTAGACAAAATAGGGCAAAACAACGTCTGCCGGGGCAGCTAGTAAATTAATAAATAAAAAATATAAAACTAGATTTCTTAGAAACTTTCGTCAAAGTCCGAGTCAATTTTAAATAAACTAATCATTTCTGGAGAGTATCGTGCTTTGAGGTCTTTTTCGGTTCTAACATGCCTTAGCGAGGAAATAAGAGGATCCGATGAGGCTGCAAGCAATGTTTAAAAGGTCTTCATTTTGCCGCATCCTTGTACCTATATTTTTTTGTAGTCTTTATTTCTGGATTTCTGAGCTTCTTCTGACAGTTCTCCGATTGGTATCAGATGATCCATCACAGCCCCACTTGCTCTGTAGCGTCAGACTTCTTGGAAGTCCAATTAATTACTGTTCACTCTTCGTTTCCAAAATTCTTGTTGTTGTGTGATCCAAGGGGTGTCTTGAAGGCTGACTCTGGCAGATGTTTGTGTTACTTCACAATTATCTGGAACTGATGCTTTTTTCATGAGTGTTATGGTCTTATAAGATGGGAGAATATTTACGTTGTGTCTCATTAAGGAAGTCATTAAAATTCCATACTTTTATTTTGTTAGTCCCAGTTCCATAAAGAAGGCTAAGGCGTTTACACTTTCATACTTTATGGGATATCTTTGTAGAGTGCGAATGCTTTCTCTAATCCTTTAGTATCGGCAGCTAGTCCACTAAGACTTATAGTGGACTTGCTGCCGATACTGCCTTGGTTATATCGGCTTCTCATGATCCTTATTATACTTTGTAACTAAAGCTGTTGAAAGATTTTCAGTAGTGATGTCTTCAGTAGCATTGATCAATTTCTGTTTCTTGATAAATGACGAGCACTCCGTTATAGATTTCCGTGGCCTTCCTCTAGAATTATTTGATGTACTTGGTAAATTATCCGTTTTATCTGTTCTGGTCAAAATCAATGCAAAGAACATTTGAGAACTAATGTTTTATTCGATTTTTTTTAAAGATGTGCTTTGTAGAAAGACTGAATCACTGAATATTAAAAATTCGAAACAATCGTACAAAAGTGCTCTACGATCAACAAATGTACATTCATGTGTCATGCATGCCGAGACGAGTATAGCCAAATGAATTTGCACCTTGCAACAACAAAATTGAGTTTGTATGCTGTGAATAGTGTGAATTAGCGATATATGTACTTCATTTCGATCTAAAATAACTTAGAAACAATCAAAATCTGTACCAAGTAGTTTATAAAATGTACTTTTTTCGACGAAAAATTATTAGGTTTAAAGTTGTCTGTTCTTTTTATTATTTTTTTTTATATGTAGTTAGGTTTGAGCTATGTATCTGTCAAATTAAGGGTTGTTCAACGTAAAACCGTTTAGATTCTGTTGTAAAACCCACATTGGTTAGAAGAGTTGTCTAACGTGTTTAAAATTATGAAAAAGTTAGACAAAGTCTCCAAGCTAAACGACTGCATTAAGTAGAGCCGGTTTTATTGCTTAAACGAGAACTGTTTAAAATTTTGCGCCAATGTTTTTATGACCACTTGCATTTTTAAGGATATAATAAAAAAATCCATAAATGAATAAAAATAATCTTCTTTAATAAAAATCTCTCTAAACCGCAAATAGGCAAAAACTGGCAGCTGGTTTTCTTAGTAACTGTTTCAGAAATAGTCAAAGATTAAATTTCCTTTAAGTTTAGACCAAGGATTCTTAAAGGATTTTTTATAACTCAACTCAAAGTCAAAAAATTGAGCCAAAAACAGCTTCTCGAAAATCTTAAAATTTTGCAATAAAAAAAAAAAGTGGATCATAATTGTAATACAAATGGTCATTTTTACAAGCTCAAATAAAAAAAATATAATTTTTAAACAAAGTTTTTAGATCTTAACGCCGAAACTCTGAAACTTTTCATAAAACAAATATTTTTTTTTTGATTTTAAAAATAAGGAAATTTTGACTACCTGTATCATACGAATCCTTCGACCGATTGTATAATTTCTTTCGGCTTTTGAAGCTCCCATTATTTCCTAATCCAGTAAATAAAATATTTTTGAAAATTGAATTTTGCAAGCACTTTTGCAAAAAGCGCCACAGTGCGGCGGCAGCAGTGAGCACAGCCGTCCGTCTGAAAGCTTCTTCACAATCGATCAATAACATAATTAGCCATTTAATCATTCTGAACTCATGACGATCACTTGTATGCCAAAATCTTCCAAGATATGAGTTTCTTGGAAGATGATTCTATTCATTTTTACACCGACGGATCGAAAAGTAAATATAGGGTTGGTAGGAAAACATATGTATGTACATTGTACATAGATATACTAAAATTGTGTCTCTCTTTCACTTATGGCGATTAAGGAAGTTTTGCCTCGGCTCAAAGAAAACGTGTCATCAACTACTGATATCTGCATCTTCTCGTATAATTAAGTGGCTATTAAATCTCTGGACTTGAACAGCCCTCAACTGCCGTCCATCTCTTATGGTGAAACAAGATGCTATAGAGGGGCAAACCTAAGATGGAATAAAATAACCACCCGTCTAATGATATATCTGGCAAATGCTTGATCTGAAGCGGTCTAATAGCCAGACACTGGGTCTTGTGAATAAAAAAAAAGTTAAAGCTTTTTTTGGAGGAAGCTAAAGCCAACTAGTCATAGCTTTTACTAGCAGCTAAAGCTAGACAGTACTAGCTTAAGCTTTGTTTTAAGTGAATAAAAAAATGATAACGCTAAATAGCTTATGCTGGAAAATTCTAGCTTAAGCTTCGTAATTTAAGGTGTTCGTTTTTTTATTCACATGTTTCGGCTAGTTAGCTTTAGCTAAAACTGGTACATGTATGACCGAAAGGAAGGTTTTTTTGCCTCAATTTGTTATCTGTTCTACAGGGCAACTATTGGTTTCGGCTAAAAAATGTTTTTAACATTTCGTATGTCAGTTTCTGGGTCTATACATTCACAGTCCTATTTTTTGAGATATTCCCTTATGTTTAGTTAACAACTCGCACAAGTTAATACTGAAAATAAGAACTAGTCAAAGCTTTCTAGACAGGTCGAAAAAATCTTGAAATTTTTGTAGCTTTAACTAAAATATTCTAGTTTAAGCTATTTTTATTCACACAAATTGAAGCTTAAGCTAGGAAAACATGCTAAAACTAAATGAATTTAGCTTTGGCTATTTTAAAATAGCTATTACTAGAAAACATCTTTAACTAGCTAGCTTAAGCTTATTTTTATACACTAAAAATCAAGCTTTTACTTAAAAATCCAAGTTTCAGCTTTAGCTTTTTTTTTATTCACAAGGCCCACTGTGTTGTAAAAGAGTTTGCTCAAACGATTTGTGTTGAAGCTGTATGGATGAGGAAGAGTTAGAATCGATTCCTCATCTTCTTTGTACTTGCCCTGCCCTATCCCTCTTGGAGAGTTTCTCTTCGAGGAAACTAGTACATAATCTAATTTTTATAGACGTGTGCACTTTTGCAGTTTCTTTCTCTTCATAAGGAACGTAAAATAGTTCTACGACGCACATAGGAGTATTTGCACCGAAAAGCTGGCCAAAATTCAATTTTCCAAAAAGTAGAATCAAGAAGTAAAAGTTTGTTGTAGCGGAACCTATATATACATGGGTCAACACACTGTAGCTTTTTTTTTCTTTTTCATCGTGTGTTGTGATAAACTGAGTTCAAAGTTGACGGTTTGGTTTTTTGCATTTTTTCTTTGCATGCATATAATTTCGTTAGTGTTCTTCTGTAGTTGATTTCACGTTGAGGTGATATTATAAATCTTTATTTTTTTTAATGGAGAATTCTACTTGTGTTTTTGTTTCAATTCGGGTTCAAACGCAATACAGTTTTAATCATTTTAATATGTATACGAGTAGTATACCGTGTTATTCTGTAATGGTTTTTACTTAATAAGTTATATTAAATATTTGTCTTTGTAATACAAAAAGATTTGGCTGCTACTAGCTGCTATCCGAAATTTTATGAAGATTTTAGTTTTTCGATATCGTATGAAAAAAAAACACTCATACGCCATACAACGGTTTTAATGATTAGTTATTGCAATGTTACTATACATTTTTTTGTTTTCGAGATAAAAAATACATTGGGATATGTTTTTAGTGTAGCAAAAATGTGAGAGATTGGAGGCGGAAAGCAAGGCGAAAAGTCAAGTTACGATTTTTTATTGCGTTCATGTCGTGATTGTTATGAAGTTAAAAGAAACTGGGAAGACTGTTGCTTCAAAAGTCTTCACAGAAATCCTTAAATCTCCTGAAGAGCGCAAAAGCACAAAGAAGCATATTTTAACACACACAGATAAAGAAGAAAAATTTTTCATACTAAAAGCTTTTTCTATGTTCATTGAAACCGGACTATCCCGAAAACAATATGAAATTGTAGCCGCAATGAACAAGTGTTTTTTTTCCTCTTTACAGTATACTTCAAAAAGCTAAAACGGATTGATATCCAATAGAAGAATAGGTTACTATAACGGAAACATCAGCTGAAATAAATGTGCTGGATTTGTTGGATCACACTGCAATTAGGCTACTCAAGTTTATGCAGGAAGTTGAAGGTAGTCTTAATGAAAATGAATGTAAATCTCTTGAACTCATTATCCAATGGGGTTGTGACGGATCCCAGCAAACGCAATACAAACAAACATTTGAAAACAGCTCTGAGTCAGATGCGTTTATATTTCAAAGTTCATTTGTTCGGTTGCTGTTGGAGTGTTTCAAAAACCATCTGGCAAAACCCAACTCTATCTTCTTCACGATTTTGCCGGCCAGCAAACGAAATCAGCTATATCCAATCAAAAATATATTAACTTAATAAGACTGTAATAAGTTTGACCACAGAAGTGAAGCATACATTGCTTTTTCCATGGTCGATGGAAAAATATGCAATGCAATCACTGAAACTAAATCAGCACTGAAATGCTCCGAGTATGTTTGCGGGTCAACATCAAAAGACTTTAACAAATTAAATACATCGATAAACAAAACTAATGAAAACCCGATTAGATTTGGTTTATCAATACTACATGCAAGAATCAGACTTTTTGAGAGTCTTTTGCATGTAGCTTACAAACTTCCAGTAAGAAAGTGGCAAATTAGATCCCAAGACGAGAAAGAAGTATGTAAAATAAGAAAAATTCAAATTCAACGAGAATTCAGAAACAAGCTTGGTCTCATTGTGGGTCTACCGCGAGCAGGTTTCGATTATACAAATGACGGGAATATATTTCGAAGATTTTTTAATAATCCTGAAGTTTCCGTTGAAGTCACAGGAATTGATTTTGGTTTTATTTATCGATACGACGTATAATGTTGATTCATTATACAGCCTGGACAAGAGGACGTCACTTAATTTATTTTTGCAGAACACCTCCGATATTGCACACATAAATAAGACAAACGTCACGTAATGACATTAATTTCAAGTGATACAAAACTTAGCCCCAATCAGCACCCCAGAACTAGGGACTAGCAAAGCCACCAACATCAGGATGACTTTGGTAAGCGGTGGGACCCTAACAGTCATTAGCACGTACTAGAGCTGTAAAAGTACCGACAAAATGAATACCCGCATGCATACGTTACTTTAGGTATGATTACCCGTTACAAAAATGTCGTTACTCGTTATTATCGTTGCTTTAGGTATTCCAATAAAATTCGTATGTATCACGTTATAGTATTAGCCAAATATGAGTATCGTTGCTGTTACGAAATACGTAAATCATACTCAATGTTGGTTGGTTTTATTTGAGTGAAATAAGATTTTTTTAATTAAAACATTACTCCTTGCCCAAAAATGTTAAAAAATCATTGTTTGTTATGTCTTGTAAGGTTGGTCGCCAAAAATGATACTTTTAATATTTTCGGAACCAATGGATTTAATGCAAATGAATAATAGTCTTTTTGATAACTGTTTATTTTACTTTAATTGACTATATTATGATTATTATTTTATTACTTGCGCTATATGTAGATACTTTAGGGGAAGTTTTGCATTTGGAAAATAATGGAACTCGAGATTTTGATCAAAGTTGACATTACGATGATTGCTTTGGAAAGGTTGGTACTGGGATGTTCTGGAATGCATCTTTTTTTCTCAGAGATTTGTATTATGTCAAGACATTTGGAAATAAAGCTTCATGTCTATTTTGTAAAAGACGTACAAAAAATCTCAAATGTCAATTGATTGAAAAACTTCTGAAAAATCTTAATTTTTTGGATTTTTTTTTGTTCAGGAAAATTGCAATTTTAGGGGTTTTGGAAAGCATCTAGAAAGAAATACTCTAAGTAAAATATAGTATATTACCCATCAACCAAGACATAAACTGTCAAAGTCCATTGGAGGATGGTTGAGATCTCGATGGATTAAAAAAACATCAACAAAATCTGATTTTTTTTAACGAAAAATCGATTTTTTGGCTCATTTAAATTGTGCAGAAAGTATGAACGTCCAACGCAAGCTCATCTTGTGTGTTTGCTTTGCGCATATTCCGTATGTTGTACCAGTGTATACTGAATTTGTGCCAAAACAAAAGTGACGACATCGTGCGAGTAACGACTCTGATTTGTGAGTAACGTTTCGTTATTTGGTATTTCATTGAATACCCGTTACTCAGTAACGAATACATACGATTCGCTACAGCTCTAGCACGTACTTTAAATGCACATTCTATGCTAGGAACAAACAAAATGACCTGGACACCCTCAGTGGATGGCGTCCTGAAGCAAAGTACCTACGGAATCACTGCCGTCAAGTTCAATGCAAGACATCCCCTACGTGAGACACAAAAATCAGCAGCGAAGAGCATTCTCTGATAGCTATATCCCAGCTCAAGCCCATATTCCCTAGAACACCATCGACGCAGTTCCTGCGACCAGTCATCAGAGAGCTTGATGCCAATCTCTATCAAATGCTTTTGAAAGTGCAAAAATCTTTCTACGAGTACAAGACAATGAAAGGACTAGTGCCATTTTTCGGAGAGATATACCATACCTCGAAAGCCATATTGCCAGTCATTGAGAAGCTTTCGTTATTCAAGATTTAATTGAACTGATAAATAATTATCGGCTTTCCATGAACTTGGAAAGAAGGTACGTAAGTGCAATTAAAAGTAAAGGAGAGAGTAAAGTAACTTTGCATAATATTATAGTTTGTATTTAAAGAAGTGCCGTATTACGGTTAAAGAAACATCATAGAAGAAAAATTGGTGAGACCATGGTCAGAGAAAAATAACAGGTCTAATCTATAACCATGTAGGCTAAATTCTGAGAGATCAGAATTTTCACAAAAACCTGGGTTAAGTGCAGAAACTGCTGGCCTCTTTTGCACAGTATGGACAATTTTAATACATATCTTGTTTGCCCAATATCAATATCAATGAATGAAATAAAGATTAAAAAGATATTTGGATTTCGAAATTTTGTGCCAATCCTTCCCGCATTCCTTTACAACTCTTAAGAATTTAATTTCAAAAAATCCTTTGATCCATTTCGTTTTGTAAATACAGACAAACATAATTATGTATGAATATTTAAAAAAAAAGAACTAAATTAAAATTTTGAAAGGAAATTAAAAATTGATTTTTTTTTGCAATTGTATGCCTTCAAAAAATTAAGATTAAGTAGATATTTAAGTATAAGGTAGGCCTAAACACTCCTGGTACAAACAAATGCAAAAACACCAGCATTCAGTTGGCCTCAGAAATGGAACAATACAAAACCGGGAGGCTTGCCGCCGATTTCTGAGGTCAACCCGGCGAACCCCACAGGCGGATCACTAGTGTGAAGCAGATACGTGGGAGAGTTATGATCCCCTCGACATCGAGATCATAACAGCGCCGAAGAAAAGGAAGAAGAAGAAGATATTTAAGTATTAAAATTAAGTATTTTGCTTGAATAAAACTAACAGTTTCTTATTACAAAGTGTGCAATTTAGTTTAACTTAATTAAGCTTGTTTAGTAAAAAGTGCATGCCTTCTTAGTGTGTAAGTAAATTGTCTACAAAGAAGACTCTAATTACACAGTGAATATTTGTATTAAATTCATTTTACTTACATTTTAGAACAAGGACATAGAGTCAAGTCAGTGAAGTGGAAAAACTTTAAGAAACAGTTTCTCGTTAGATTTTTTTCTTTTGTTTTTATATAACATTTTGGAAAGATAATCGAATTAGGCTTAGGTTAACAATGTCAAATACACACAATCTACTTAATAAATCGAGATGCAGAGGTATTTTTTCATAGATTTGCTTAAGAAGAAGTAAGAAAGTGTTAAATACGTTATTATTTGTACATTTGGCAAGAGTACGATAACTTAGGCGCCAAGAAATTATAACGGTTTTTTGTAGAACAGTTCAATACAAGCATTTTTTACAATGGGAGGGGTGGTCTATCTCCCCCCGTTTGGGCGGGAGGGGCAATTTCATAAAAAAGGTACTAAAATGGAAACAAAAATATTAAAAAATAACGGTAATACTTACAATTAAGTATTATACCTTTTTTTAAAGCCAATACTCTGATCTATTAGATAATTTTTAAATCAAGTAGAATCTATGCACAGTTTTTGAAAAAAAACGAGTTTTAAACTCAAATGTTGGTGAAAAAAACATAAAAAAAAAGTTTAAAGTTTAATTTTTCAAAACTGCAAAATTATATATTATTTTTTTTCCTAAAATTCGTTGCTCTAATATATTCTTATTCAAAAACTGAAAACTAGATGGTTTTATGTCGTCTAGTTTTTGAGAAAATTGAAAATAACTAAAACTACTTTTTTATGGGATATTTGCTTTTTTTGCGAGCTTACGCGTATAAACAGTGAGATATGTATGGGGGGCATGCTGCCCCCCTGCCTGGGCACACTATAGGATTTGGGGTAGGTGCGAGGTTGGGTGTATGCAAGGTTTCTTTTGCATTTACACAATCTGGATTTAAAGAAACTTTGAATTAGTCTATATCCAATGTCTACTAAATATATGTATGTACGTAGCCCAAAGTTGCACATTTAAAATGTTCAGACATGAAAATTTAATACATTATGAAAAAATCACATTACTTAGGTACTACTGTACGAATGCAGCAAATTTATATAATTCCTTAATTAATATGTATGTTTATTGTTTGTGTCTAACATTTTTAATGCTAATATGGTACAGGTTATTGTTTACCAAGGTCATTCGTTATTCAACCTTTGTAAGAGTGAAGTATTTTTTTCTTTGAATAAAGAATGGCGACTAAGCATCCACTACTTCATCCTAAATTAAATAACTTTTCAATATTTCAAAAAAAATATTTCAAAATCATCGCGTTCTTAGAAGAAATTGGTCTAATTCCAACTAAAGCGTCAACTCCCCTCAACACCAACTCAAAAAGGTGACAAAAATTGTAAGAATACAATATTATTATTATTATTTATTCATCAACCAGAGCATATTATACTCTTACAGACTTAGATACATAAGTAAATATATAGTTACAAATTTGTAGGTGGGTATACAAAATTCAAATTACATATGATTTACGTACATAGTTAATCTTTTATTTTAATAAATAACGTTACTTAAAATTTGCTTAAAACTAATGATTTAAAAGTGTCTCTGGTGCAATTCATATAAAAGTTAATCTTAGAGCAATAAACCCATCGGCACATTTTTCCATGGGCCTCAATATTGGCTATAGATTCGGGAGGTGCTTGCTATAATTATCTCTTTTGTGATCAAAATGCCTGTAAACACGGTTTTAATACATTGAACATTGAAAAATTGACTTGACTATTTTTAAGTAACACCTGACTTACTCACAAACTGACTGACTGAGACGCGAAATGCAATGCAATTCTACCTCCTCTGGTGCATTCTTGGTAACCCTAAATGATTTGCTGTACTTTAGCTACAAATGAACCACATTAACATTAATCCTCAAAATGAAATCACCGTAGTTAAATACCAAAAATCAAAAATTTCATAAAAAGTAGTTTTAGTAATTTTCGATTTTCTCAAAAACTAGAAGGGACAAAACCATTCGGTTTTTTGTGTTCGATTCAGAATTAATAGTAGCATTGACCACAAAAAGCCAATTAAGCACTTCATTTTACAATTTTAAAAAAAATTGGTCTAAACTTTTTTTTTTTTCATTTTTTTTAACAAAATTTTGAGTTTGCATGCAAATTTTTCAAAAACTATTGACATAAATAATTTAATTTAAATGTACGATTATAGAACAGACTTCTGGCTTTCAAAACCGGTATAGTATTTTATTGTAAGTGTTGCCGTTGTTTTTTAATATTGTTTTTTTCAATTTAAGTAATTTTTTCTAAAATCGCCCCTACCTCCTAAACGGGGCGAGATAGACCCCCCCCTCCCATAGTAAAAAACGCTTGTATTTGACCTTTCTACAAAAATCCGTTATCAATTTTTGGCGCCTAAGTTATCGTACTCTCCCCCGAACTTTAATTTCATGTGGCTAAAATTTACTGTCCGCAAGCACATCATCCATTATTGTTTTATTTATACGAGTCCGAATCTGGACAGCAATTCAACTCTTAATGAGTTTGATGCGTTGTCTGATTCCATTTCCCGAATTGTTTCCCTGTACCCTCACACTGAAGTCGTTATTGCGGGCGACTTCAATGTACACAATTCAAATTGGCTCCGCCATTCAGGACAGACAACACCCGAAGGAAGATATGTTGAGATCTTTGCTGAGATGCACCAACTTACTCAGCTGGTAGATGAGCCCACCCGTATACCAGATGTTGCTGGGCAAAACGCTCACACTCTTGATTTGTTTCTTACTTCTTACCCTGATAAGTATACCATAACGGTAAAATCTCCATTCGGCACTTCGGACCATTGTGTAATATCAGCTAATTTCTCGTGTCCCATTCATCCAGTTAAAGAGAAGCATCCAACTAGGACCGTTTGGCAATACGAGAAAGCCAACTGGGACGGTCTGAATAACTTTTTTAGAATTTTTAACTGGTCACTATGTTTCCTCGATAGTGACGTTGATGCCAGTGCTGATATGATCACAGAAGTGATTTTTCTTGGGATGCGTTCGTTTATTCCTTACAGAATTAAGAGTATAAAGTCGAAAGAAAAGTCTTGGTTCGATACAAGCTGTAAGGAAGCTATCAGGTCGAGAGAAGTAAGTTTCCGCTCTTACAAAGCCAACCCAACCGAGGAAAATCGGAAAAAGTTTAAACAAGTCAGAAACCAATGCAACGCTGTTATAAAGAGAACCAAATTCTTACATGAACAGAAATTAAGGCAAAAAATCCTGTAATGTCCCAAAGGCAGTAGAAATTTCTGGTCATTTGTCAAGAACATAAAAAATTCAATTTCATCTTCGGTTCCAACGCTCATCTACAAAGAAAAACCGATAACTAGCTCTTTAGAGAAGGCAAATGTACTTGCAGCTCATTTTGCTGCTAACTCCACGTTGCCTGTTAGCAACATTGCCCCTCCTGTACTTGAGAACGTAAATCATTCAATGGGACAGGTATATTTCCGCACTCGTACAGTTGCAAGAGCCCTTCGAGATCTTGATATAAACAAATCCGCTGGTCCTGATGGTATACCCCCCATTCTTCTGAAGAGGTGTTCTTCATCGCTGGCAAAACCATTGCGTAAGCTTTTCCATCGGTCCTACTGTTCTGGAATCTTCCCTAGAAGATGGAAAACAGCATTTGTCCAGCCTGTTCCTAAAAAAGGTGACCCTTCCTCCCCCTCATCCTATCGACCAATCGCACTTACGTCCCTTCTTTCCAAGGTCATGGAATCGCTGATAAATCATCAGCTCAAGAAATATCTCGAAGATCGAAAGCTTCTTAATGACCGGCAATACGGCTTTCGCAGCAATCGTTCCACTGGTGATCTGATGGCATATCTCACCGAAGAGTGGAACAGATCTTTACATTGTTTTGGAGAAAGTAAGATTATTGCGCTTGATATTTCTAAGGCATTTGATAGAGTTTGGCACCAGGCTCTCTTATCGAAAATGCGTGCGTTTGGCATCAACGAAACCCTTATTCTTTGGATTAGAAACTACCTTCTAGATCGTTCAATACATGTTGTATTGGATGGTTTTAAGTCTGATCTTCACAAAATAAATGCTGGTGTTCCCCAAGGCTCCGTTTTGTCTCCGACTCTCTTCCTCATTTTTATAAATGATCTCTTGTCTGAAACTTCTAATCCACTTCATTGTTTTGCCGACGACTCCACTCTCAGCTTTTCATACTCGTTCCCAAACTCACGTCCATCTCTTTCGGAAGTGAATTTGCAACGGTACCGTATGATAAGTTCATTAAACTCCGATCTTTACAGCATTGTTAAATGGGGTACAAAAAACCGTGTGGAGTTTAATGCTTCGAAAACTCAATGCTGTCTATTGTCGTTGAAGCAAAATATACCCCCTATGCCATTGTCCTTTAATGGCACTTGCATCGAAGAAACCGAAAAGCTCTCAGTACTCGGTATGTGTGTTAACGACGATCTTCGTTGGAATGATCACATACTCGAGACCGCCAAGAATGCTGCTAAATGCTTAGGATTTCTATATCGATGTAAGAAATTTTTCTCCCCATCTGATCTGGCTACCATTTATAAGGCGAGTATAACTCACACCTTTGGGCAGGCGCTGCTCAATCTTCTCTCCATTTATTGGATAGAATTCAAAACAGAGCGTTAAAACTGATTGGAAACAGAGCTATAATGGATTCATTCCCATATCTTGAACACCGTCGGAATGTTTCATGTATTTCCCTGTTTTATCGCTTCTTTCACAAGCAATACTCACTCGAAGTAGCCAGTTGCATTCCTCCCCTTTATCAATTCACCCGTGATACCCGCTTTGCTAGGAATGCTCATCAGTTCACCCTTGAGCCGAACTTTGGTCGTACCGTCAAATATAGAGATTCGTTTTTTAGTCGCACAACACGATTATGGAATAACTTACCCGGCACAGTTTTCCCTTGCCATTTCAATTTGCAAACATTCAAAACCAATGTTCATCGACACCTCCTTTCTCTCCCCTCCTAATTTCTCCCTCGCCCGTGCTGTGTTTAAAACATTATAAGGGTCTCATAACATACCCTTGAGCGCGAGTGTATTATAAAAAAAAATCGATTGATGTTGATATGAGAGATGATGAATCAGTTCACCTTTCCGAGTTTGAAAAGAAAACGTTTAGAAAATTGATAGAAGATGGGAAATGTCTGTTTGAAAACATATCCATATCGATTCAAGGAGTTGAGCACGCAATCAAAACAGTTACGCACAAACCGATTGATACAACTCCCTACAGGTTGTCATCCACAATGAAACACAAACTACGCGAAGAGTTAAACGAAATGTTAAGAACTGGTATCATAGAAGAAACTTCATCCGCTTGGGCTTCACCTGGTAGTTTTAATACAGAAGGTGGATGGAAATATTCGTTTATGTGTTGACTATAGACGGCTAAATAAGATTACGGTTACAGATACACATACGAATAGATGACTTATTGCGCGCGCTTCGTCGTTTATGACGATCTTAAAGTCGCTGATGTTGATAAGCTTAAAACAGCTTTTACGACGCCTTTCGGAATATATGCCTTCAATCGTATGCCGTTTGGCTTAAAGAACGCACCGGCAACGTTTCAACGGATAATCGACAAATTTTGAAATGGATTTCCAAATATCCTAATACTAGCATAGGTACCTATATGATATAATTATCTATTCTGAAAATTTTGAAACACACAGTAAAGACTTACAACAAATATTAATTAGACTTAATGCATTCGGCTTTCATCTCAACAGAGAAAACTGTTTTTTTTTTTTTGCAAATCTGAAATTAAATATCTAGGATACATCTTAACAACTGAAGGTTTAAAGATCGATCCCGAGAAAACAGACGCTATTATGAAACGCCCAAGTCCAAAAAATCAAAAAAATTGAAGCAGCTTATGTCTTTCCTCCAAACTGGTTCGTGGTTTTGTCGGCTTATACCAGACTTCGCAAAGGTGTCTAAGCCCTGTCAAACTTTACGAAAAATAACATACAATATGGAAATGGTCCCAGGAAGAACAAATATCTTTTGAAAAAGTAAAACAGCTTCTCAGTTCGCCACCTATCCTTCAACAGATCAAAGAATATATGCCTTTTTTCTTATGGACAGACGCAAGCAACTATGCGCTTGGAGCTGTTTTGCTCCAGGGGAAGAAATATTATAACCCAATCGAATATGCCAGCCGACTTCTTATTCCAGCTGAACGTAACTATTCGACGACAGAGCCCGAGGTTCTAGCTGTTGTGTGGGCAGTGCAAAAATTTCGTGGCTACATTGAAGGAGCGGAAGTAACGATCTTAACTGACAATCAACCACTGAAATGGTTATTTAGTTTAAAATCACCAACTGGAAGGTTGCTCGTTGGTCCTTGTTACTTCAAAGGTACAATATAAAGTTAGAGTATACCCCAGGTAAACAAAACGTTATGGCAGATGCATTATCTCGTCCCACTTGCAAAGTAAACCATACAAACATCGAATGTGAATGCATGTCATTTGAACTTGAATTTCCGACAAAAGGAGCTAAAGAAGTTCGTGACGCTCAGCTGTAAGATCCGGTCGTTAAAAAAATCATTGATTCCTTTGAGGCAGATGACGAAAATGTCCAACTTCACACAGGTCGATGGTATCCTAAGCCGGTATTGCTCGAAAGAAGTTTCTAAGAACGGACAGCTGGTTGCACCGACATCGATGCGAGAAACGATATTATATTATTATCACGATGCTCCAACAGCAGGTCATTATGGTATTGACAAAACAATTAATCGTATTACTCCGTTTACCGAAAGGTATGCAGTCAGACATAGAAAACTACGCAAACTGTATGCAGTAACCAGCGCTTCGAAGTGATTTCAGTGGACTTATTCAGTGCACTACCACGCTCAGAAGACGGACACCAGTGAATTATTATAGTTGAGGATTTGTGCAGCCGGTGGATAGAGCTTTTTGCACTGAAAGAGGCTTCTGCAGAGAATTGTGCCCTAAAACTGCTTGATGAAGTTATTCTCCGGTATGGCGTACCAAGAAGAATGCACTCGGACAACGGTTCCCAATTTATATCGGCGTTAATGCAGAAACTTACTTTCTGTTTGGCTATAAGACAAACGTTTACACCAATTTATCATCCCGAAGCAAATCCAGTGAAAGAAAAAATAGAGACCTCAAAACCGAACTTTCTATATGTGTCGGACCGAATCATAGGGAATGGCATTTGAAATTAACAGCAATTCGTTTTGCAATGAACATGGCAAAATGTGCAAGTACAGGTTACCCAGCAGCATACCTCATGTTTGGAAGAAAGTTTCGAACACCTTTGGAAGCACACATGGATTTAAAGCAAGTTGTTCGATCAGAAAATTTCATTCCTCAAATCACACCTCATTTAATAATGCTTGCAGATACATACGTTAAAAATGGCTGAAGAATCACAAGAGCTAATGCAAGATAAAAACAAGGCATATGTACACCAAAAACGACGACCTCAACAAGCGTTTAAAGAAGGTGATCTAGTCCTGGTGGAAACACACGCGCAAAGTAAAGCAAAGCAAGGTTTAACGTCAAAGTCTGGGCCAAGACATGAATGACATGATGGCCCCTACATCATTCTGAAGAAAAAGGATCTTCGTGTTATATTTAGTCAGCTACAGATAAACTAGACCAACCTATTGGTTCAAATCAGGTTTCATCGCTTACACTATACGAAGGTACAATCAGCAATCCAATCTACCTTATTAATCAAATAGTGGAATTCAAACCAATCAAGGCACCGATTTTCTAAGAAAAGACGAAGTTACAGTTCTATCAGTCCTGCGACAAGATACTCAAAAGTTAAGAAGATCTTTAAGACCGAGACGTATACGAACACATTCTCAATATCCTGTCGCATCCTCGGGACGTTTTCAGCGACAGATGGGGAGGTTGTAACATATTAAAGAATCATTAAAAGCTCCCAGATGAATATAGTGTCTTTCAGGCTGAGATCTACGCTATTGAAAAGGCGGCAGAATTATTACGCACGAAAAAACTGAACTCGTCGGAGATCACATTCTTCGTGGACAGCCAAGCTACCATTAAAGCTTTGGCCAGTGAGACTATAAGATCCAAGACAGTAACAAAATGCCGAGACATGCTGAACAATATTGGTAACACTAACCAAGTCAACCTCTGCTGGGTTCCAGGACATAGTAATATAAAAGACAATGAAATAGCAGATGAACTGGTAAGAAAAGGGTCAGTATCAAATGAAAACAGCAGTACTCATTTAAATTTAGGACCGAAAATCCCGATTGGCGAGATTAAAAGGAAAATAGACCTAATAAAGAAAGAGCAAATCAATAACTCCTGGTTCTCCAGGGACGACTGCGTTATCTCTAGAAGTTTATGGCCTAGAATTAATGAAAAGGAAACTCGATATATCTTATCGCTGAGTAAAAAGGACATTAGAATCCTGATAGGTGTACTAACGGGTCATTGCGCCTTTGACACAATGGCCACTAGAATGGGTGCATTTGCACCCGATTTCTGTGGAAGCTGTCAGGATGTCAAGGAGATTAAAACCATTAAGCACCTGCTATGCAACTGTCCGAACCTCCAAACAAATCGCCTCCGCTATTTTGGGAACAGATTTGTTGGAGAACTAGACGATCTAACGCAGGTCTCAATGGTAAATATGAGAAAATTTATAGTGAGCAAAGGCTGGTTCGAAAACGAACCAGTCTATATAAAACATTAGTTAGGAGCATCTCTACTTTTATTAATAGGCGATCACAATGGACCAATAGGCCCCCGTGCACGCAACAGCCCCTCCTAACCTAACCTAACCTAACCTTACCTAACAGACTGAAATACATCAATCAACATATGACCATACATATTTAAGAACTCAACTTTAATGAGTGGAGAAACTCTTCACTACACTCTAATTTAATGATTGAATGAAAATGTCAAATTAATGTAAATGATTGCTCGTAAGCGGTAATTCCAAACTCACATAATTCAGTCACATATTACTCGAAAACTGATGCGGTAATTTGGCCCCAGGCTTTTGATAAGGATGAGAAAGGGAGTTTCGGAGAGACGCAGAGCTGAAAGGTAAGTCAAAGATGTCCTGTTTTTGAATGTTATTGGCGAAATGCAACATTATTAAGATTGATTCAAAGTGGCTGTAGTTTGAACGTTCCTTGATGAGAAAGACGGAAAAGATGAGTGGACCTGAAGACCAAAAGAAATGATGAATGTATAGTCAGTCGCAGTCCCGGCATGGAGTTGGTTTACAAAAAAGAATGTTTTTGTAAGGTTTGCACATAGATCAATTTTAATCGATCTTCGTGAGGGTAAGATGACAGCAGACCGCGAAGGACAAATCGAAGAAATCTTTGTTGCTCAACTTCAATTCAATTCATTTAAGGAATTAGAGTTCTGATATAGCGACCAAACATATGGCTAGCGTATTCAAGGAGGGGTTAAACAAATATTATGTTAAGTGACTGACGTTTTATGAAGCCGTGTGAAGAATTGGCTTAGCTAACTATGTGATCAAAATGGGCACGAGAGTTTAACTGAATGAAACAAATAGATGAAATAGCTACATCGTGAAAGTTATATGTTCGGGAGAGTAAGGGTAATTGCTTTCGGTCGAAAATTATTGACCGGCAAATAAAATTTGATTCTTATTTGCATAATAAAATTTAATAAATACTTTTTGAAAAATAGTTTCTATGGGTATATCAATAAGTTTTCCAAACTGGCATAGCAAATTTCCTTTTTTTAATCGAACTTTCTATACATATAAATGTATAAGCATTTTTGTTAAAAAAGAAATATTCTATTTTCTTTGAACAATAGTTTTTAGGTACACCTATGTACTCGTATGTATGTTCGAGTATAATTGGTGAATTAGATAATTAACATGAACTAACTTGAATTTTGTTCTTTGATTATGATTTCTCACTTAACTGACTTAACTGACTGGCTTTTATTAACACGTGTGTTTGATTTTAATTAACTATTCACTGTGCGGCATTAACAAAAACACACTCTAGATCTACACATTTGTCTTATATTGCTTTATATACATCGAGTAAAGGAAAACTAATTAAATAATATCAAAATTCATACAATAAACACAATTACAATTTTAATTTTAAATTTGAATTTAAAGGCATATATTTATGGTTTCGTTTGCATTTTTATATGAAAAAGTTTTTTCATGTTAAATAAATACTTACTTCGATGCCTTCCTTTTAATTTTTCAGTTTGTAAGTGAAAATATTTATTTTGATGTTGTTGTGTTGTGCGTATGATTTTGTTTAGATATTTATTTATTCATTTATATTGAAAAATACACAGACATAAAAAAATCATTGTTAGATTGTTGACGTGTGCAGAGCATCAGCCGAGCATGTGCAGTAGTTTTTTAAAAGAATGTGATTTAATCAAATATTTATGCAAGCACATTCGTAAAGATTTGTTTTGTTATTTGAATACAAAGTTATTTATTATTTATTATATCAAAGAAAATATTTTATAAAATATGGCATTTTATGTTTTATTAGTTTTATTTTTTATGTTTATAAGAACATTGTAAAAAAGCAGCGATGCAAAAATAAACCGTCACAAACACTATTTCATTCAGTTTTATGCTCCAAAAATATAAAATAAGTACATATACATATATTTAATTGAATAGATTTTGAAATAAATTACATAAGACAAGGAAGATGGTTGGTATTAGCATATGAAGAAAATTTTTTTGTTTGAAATCGTAGGATCAAGTTAATAGAAGAAGAGGAAGAAAAGAAATAGGATGATTATAGATAGTTAGCAGAAGTTATTTACAAAAACAAACTTATATTAAAAGAAACAAAAAATATGAAGTGCTTCTGATTATGATTATTCAGTTGCTGTCCTACAGTGGTGCCAAGAATCGTTGATGAATTATTTACATTCAGATTTTAATTATTTGATAGATATTGCTATGATTAATCAGTTTGCTAGTACATATTACTATATTGGGTTCGATTCCCAATTGCCACCATTCGTATTCAACAGAAAATTGTATTCCGTCCATTCCTACTAACATGCAAACTTGAACGGTTGATTTTAACTCTCTAACAAGCCGTTGGCCTCTATAATTTATTTGTTTTAGGTTCTCTTATAATATTAAAAGTACAAAATCTTGAAACATTTTAAGAAGAATGTCAAATAGTTAAGATGTTATAAAAAATAAATAATAATAATTAATTTAAATATTCCGTTTTACCAAAAATGTCTATAAATGTACAATACGTATATATGTACATATTTACTTCATAGGGCAAGTATTCATGTTAAGAAAATTCGATTTAAATAAAACTTCTTCATAAGGATACTTGAGAATTTTCGGGTTTCGTCAAACCGCCTGTCAGTCAATCGGCACATAAAATTGTGTGCTAAATTGAATTTGATTTGCATGTTTGGGGTGTTATTTCGTTTTTAAAAATAAAGATAAATATGAAAAAAATCGTAATTTACATATTTCAAAGAACCCAGAGAATAAATTCACATTTTTTTTAATTGGTAGACTTTTGTTTTTTGTTTCTCACTTTTCCGTTACCTATATGAAATTAAGTAAAAGAAAATATATTTCTTCAATTTATTAGCTTAACAATTATAGACTTGAATTGAAAAGTCAAATAACCTAAAAAACTACATACTGTACCAAAACCGTATTGCTCTATAAAAAATTAAACATAATACTTTATCTGAAGGCTATCTCAATCAAATATTTAAATAAATTTAATTTAATGAATAAGATGTAATTATTTTTTAATTTTTTTTTATAGATAAGCTTTCAAAAGGTTTGGAAAACATTGCATTCCAAAATTTAAATATTTTTGAATTTTTGAAAAAAAAACCAACTATCGTTTTGAATATTCGATATCTCAAAAATGGGTTAATATTTTTTTTGAAACTTAATTTATATTCGTACAATAATAACGAAATTAAGTTAGCTACCAAAATTTTCTTTTAATAATGTTTTAAAAATTTTCTATATAGCTTATACTTTTACTACAAACAACTACTAATAACTTTTATTCTTGCTAATATTTGCTTTTTAGTCTTTTAAAGAGCGAGTTCGTGTGACCCAGTCGTGCATTTTATTTTAAACCTAGCAGTTTTATTAACATCTTTAAGGAAAATCGTAGTTTTCTCGAAAATGGCTGCAAGAACTAAGAAAATAGTCGGTACGCTCTAATTTGCATGATCTATCACCGTTTTGCTGTTATGTAAGAGAGCTTTTAAATTTAACAACTGTTTATAAATAGAAAAGCATGGATTCAATTGGAAAAAATGTTCAAATGCTTAAAATTGCCAATCGGTTTAAATTAATTTAATTTAAATTAATTTTTATATAAGATTTTTTTTTTGATTTTGCTAAACAAAAAATTGGTATTTTCATTTGTAGGAAACCAATTTTTTTTGTTTACCCAAAATTTTTTTTAAATTCAAATATCTATACCTTATGGATGCAACTCAGTAGATATCGAAACAATTTGTTTTTTTTTTCTTAGGGAGATGACAGGTCGAAGTTAATAATCTCTCAAAATAATCTTAAAACGGAAAGAGAGACGATTCAGCCTTTCATAAGCTGAATCTGAAAGCAATGAGCAAATTCGGTGGTAGAGTAAGGAGAGCTCTGAAACCTTTACGCTTAGACGATATAAACGTATAGAGAAGGAGAGCAATGGTTAATCGAACACCTATACCTTTGAGATTGCACTGGTATAGGGTAATGGAAGACTTCCGGAGCAGGATATCTCGGTGGATTTTGATCGGGTTATTGAAGGAATGTAACATCTATTTTTCTTAAATTAAAAAATGAATTTTAATATATTATATATGATATTTGATTTGGATTTATTCGAGTTTTCGTGCCCTCCGGAAGTGAGGCGTCCATAATAGTCTTTCGAACTTGAGATGATGGCGTTTAAATTCGAAATCAGATAAATAAGGCGAGATAGACAAGCTAGTCAGTTTCAGTTGATCGGCAGATTCGAGTGAGTTCGGAACTAGGTTGGTCGTGAGCGCTCAGGCGTACTAACCAATGATAAAAAAGAAAAAAATAACAACGTGACTTTTAAACAGTTAAACCTTTTTTTTATACAAGATTTCGGATGCAAAATCATAAGATCTAATTAGTTCCTAAATAAAACAAAAGCTCCAAAAAAAAAGTATTACCGTCTCACCCGAATTATAATTAACTATCGCGCCACCTGAATTTCGTAAAAAAAAAAACTCTTCGACCTTTATTTCTCGAAGTGCGGTGATCGCCGATAGTATCAACAAAAAAATTTTAAATTAAAAAAAAAAAGAGAGGCGCATAGTCACCTCCTCATGTTCTTTTGTGTTACTTTAAACTTAATAACCAAAATTGCACAAGAATAAATCGGTAAAAACATAAAAAAGTACATTCATTCGGGGGTGGCCGTGGCGCGATGGATGTGTGCTCGCCTGTGAAGTGTGAACCTCATGATCACAGGTTCGATCCCTGCCGTCGTCTATGTCGTTTTAATTCCATTAAATCCTTCCAAAATTGTCATCAATGGGTTGCTGGTTTACTCATTACATGTTGTTCAGGCATAACACTAACAACATGTAATTGAGTTAAACTAGTATGCCCAACAAGGATGAACACGAATAAAATAATGTAAATTATAAGCGATAGAAATAATACACGGCATTCTCCGTTTTAGTTCAGCCGCCATCCCTGGAGATAAAATATCTGAGACAACAACCTTCAGTCTCAGAACATCGTGTCACACATCTTTCCTATCCTTTTTTCTCTTCCTTAACTTCACGCCCGCGCTGTGTTGAAACATTTAAAGGGTAATCATAATCCCTTGAGCGCGTGTAGATTATAAAAAAGAAAAAAAAATCGTCTAAGTAGTGACGTCATGCAAAAAGTCTTTTCATCATGTTCTTTTGTGTAACCGTAAAGTCAAATGTATAAATCGGTAAAAGCTAAAAAAAAGAAAGGAAAAGGAGGTACATTCATCTCTGTAGTGACGTCATACAAAAGTCACCTCATCATGTGTAACTGTAAAGTCAATTACAGAAAAATGTATAAACCGGTTAAAGCTAAAAAAAAGAAGAGTACCTTTATCTCAGTAGTGACATCATGCAACCTGCAGTAATAGTCGATCTTCACCGCTACGTCCTCGTAATCTCCTATTCAAAAGTATTATAAACTTTTTTCAAACAATTGCCGAAAAGACAAATAAAGCATTTGTGCAAAGAGCTATCCAATCTACGAGTATTCTGTCATGGAAATTTCCCTAAGCAATGCTCCACCTCGCTTTCATTGGCAGCTCATCATCAACAACTTTCTCCTGGTCGTCTCTTCATCGTAATGCTGAACTTATCAGTACATAATCTACATGTATTAGTGATATACTTATTTATAAATAATAACTTATGTAAATCAAATTATAATTAGTATTTTTTTTTTTATTAGACTAAACAATATAATTAAATTCTTTTTTTCATTTTAAAGTGAAGGTCAAAAATTCAAAAAATTCCTTTAGTTTTTTTTTCTTTTTGTCTACTGGGTATGAAATTTCATTTACAATTTTTTTGATTTCAAGTTCGTTCAATATCTATTCTCTTTTATTGTTTCTTCGTGGTAACTTTTCTGATTTCCTAAACTACAGAGAAAATAAGTGGATTCAGGATGCTGTGCGCACTTCATCATATGGATACCTACTAAAACTTCTAAATAAACCTTTCGATATAATTGTGGTAAGTCCGAAGTTATAGAATAAGAAATAAATGTGGATTTTTCTTGAACGAATTTTTTTTTTGATTTGGATATATAAAAAAAAAGTAATAAATAACTTATTCAAATATTGCCAGCTAGTGCAAACATGATGGATTTCAAAGTAAAAAGGCTGTATTGGTATAATAAAATGAGTGCAATGATTTTGAACATCACTGTAAAATTTTGATCAACTGAAATTGAGTAATATACCTATCTCTTTTTGGTAATTTTTTTATGCATATTGTCAAGAGACTAATTTCCTTTTTTTCTTTAATTTTGTTTATTATTTTTTATAGTATTACATTTAAATTTAGGGTAACATTTTTTTTTGGTTACATTATTCTTTTATGAAATAAAACTTAAGGATTGTATATTAATTTTGAAATTAAAACTTCTGGTGTTGTCATTTCACATTGACTTGAAGTAGAAATGCTGAGATTCTTATTTAGTTCTGAGTATCATAACAATTTTGATTCAGAATGAAATATTACTGTGCTTAAAATTATAAATGGTGGATGTGACCAATAATCTTGGACCGATGTAAACAGCGATGGAATCCTTTGCTATGTTTTATTTTTTTTTTTTGGGAAGAAGGAATTTTTATTGATTTAGATAGATACATGGAGACCTGATAAGGTAAAATACAAGCAACGGATATTAAATTCGTGGTATGTATCATGATAGTGTGACATGAGCTGAACAGGATATGAAATGTAAGATTGGTAACCTAGTGTTTTAAAGTTTTTTTTTATTGATTGACTAGAATTTGATTAGGGGCTACCACCAACAGGAGGACGTGGTAGCCAAGGCTGTACATTTCCTTGATATTAGATCCTGGTAGTGCATGTGGGTTGGGGTATACCTCGGAGGGCCATGACATCTAGGCTCTCCCTCTATCTTCACCTCAGGTATCATCAGATATTATATTTAAGAAGGTAAAGCTGTTGGAACTAGATAGGCCTCGCTTATATATAAAAAACGATAATAAATAATTTGATTGGCATGTATTTACGTAACAAACGTTCAGATTGATGTCAGCAAGAACCCCGCACCGACGAGCTAGATCGTGCTAAAGCAAGCATGCCAAGCGGACTAGGTTTGGACACCCTTCTTCTTTGCTGTCAGGACTATCTCGAGGTCCCTGTAAA
The DNA here is from genome assembly GCA_963931855.1 of Philhelius festivus. Lineage (NCBI taxonomy): Eukaryota > Metazoa > Arthropoda > Insecta > Diptera > Syrphidae > Philhelius > Philhelius festivus. The sequence continues at coordinate 25,721,025 of OZ007557.1, read as the reverse complement.
TCTCAAGGCATAATGACAGGATGATAAAGGGGAAGGCTTCAAGGAGTTTCTCGAAGAGGGCTAATAAAAAAAATTAATTTCAGGTGGTGAAATTCCCTTCTTCATGATGTTGGTTCATCCTCCACCCATCAGTAAGGTTATCTTATGCCCATTGAATCTCTCCTTAACTAAAAATCGTTACACATTTCAAGTTTTTAAAAAATATAAAACGAAATAATTTAGAAACGAATCGTTCACTCATTTTCAAAATATTGATTTTTCAAAAAAAAAAAAATTATTTAAATGCAAACGGCATTGAATTTCAAACATTTGAACATTTTTCCTTAATAAAATCCTTGTTTTATATAAACATTTTTAAGATTCTAAGCCCCTTGAATATAAGAACAAGTACGTGCGACCCATCCGTGCCTATTATTATTTGTGTTGACACGTTCTCGTAATATTTGTTTGTGAAATGAATTATTAAATTGGATTTTATTTGAATAAGCACATCTCTGTTGTGCGGGAACACACAAATTTGTGATTCAATTTTCGTTTCCATTGAATTTCAAATAATTGAATTCAAGTATATACCATACCATTCCAGACCTCGTCTTGGTAATGTAAGAAAATAGTACCAAAAAAGTTCTAATATCCATTGAAAATTTTTTATCATTTATCATCATCCGCATCTCTATCTTCAATATCACTTTCAATCGGACCTTGCATTTGAATTCGATTCTAGACTGAAAAATCTTCCTTTTTGTGGTAATGGAGCAACAAAACACCACCTCTTATGGCATACACTACAAACATTTGCACAAGAGAATTTCAAAAATGGATGAATACACATTAGAGTTCTCGTTAGTATATTTTTCCATTTAATTTTTGAATAATACATCCAGTATTCGGATTGTGCACAGACTTGTGAATAGATTTGTTTTTGATTATTGTTTGTTTTCATTTTATATTTTCTTGTGTTATGCAGGACACAAACATTATGTTTGTTCTGGACCAATTCCAAAGCAATACATCCAACGAAAAAATAGTAGACCTCATTTGGTTGGGGTAAGAAAATAAAACTTCTTGCTAATTGTTTTTTTAGTGGAATATTTATATTTTTGTATTCACATAGCTCTGTGTGACTTAGAAGATAAATCAATGCTGGAGGTAAATTTAAGTTTGGGATTTTTTTCTCTTTTCTTAAATAGCTTCTACTTATCTATTAGTATTATTTTTCCTCTTTTTCGCAAATTTCGTTTTTATACCAAGAAGAGTAAATAAGGATAAAGAAGAACAGAAAAAGATCAATAATTGTATAATGTAAGTACCGTTTGTCCGTTCGTGCTTACAGTTTTTGATCCTACCCATCATCTACGGCCTTCTTTTCTTATTTAGATAGATAGATAGATATTTTATTTAATAGATAATACAAATTTTTGGTTTACATCATGTGTTTTTAGCACAGCTTGTACAGAGATATGATAATTTATATCTTACTACTGGAAAATAATATTGGAAATTAATTTGCGACTTTATGGATTGAAATTAAATTTAATTGAAGGAAAACTATTAGAAAAAACCTTCATGTAAGAAAAAGTACAAAAAAAAAAAAGAAGAAAAATATAATAATAACTTAATAAGTATTTGCTTACATACTAGTATCACAGGATATATAAGGATGAAGTTAATTCGAATTAATAAATATTTAAACTTCGAAACATTAGTGTTATGATAAAAACTAATAAATTAATTAATAAATAAATGAATAATTTGCACATATCTAATATATGTTAATAAATATACTTTTCTTATTTAATCTTTTTCCTTTTTATTATAGTTTTCCCATTTTTTTCAATACAGATAGAAGTGGTGGGGCATTGCGCGCAATGGTCAGAGTTTTAAGCTCTCAAAACGATGGCCTCAAATTCTGCCACTTAAATACACAGAGTCTGCTACCTAAAATCGACGAATTTCGTGATCTATTTGAGGGGTCCAACCTCGACGTCATTTGCGTTACGGAAACTTGGCTGGTTGAGAGTTTAGGTGATAGGCTGTGTTCTCTAAGTGGTTATAAAATATTCCGCCTTGATAGGAAAGGTCGTGTTGGTGGTGGTGTGATAGATAGATAGATAGAAAAAAAAAATTTAAAAGGAAACAAAAAAGATACATTTCTACTTAATGATAATAATTTTCTCTAAGTAATTTACAATTACACAATTTTAATATGATTTGAAACACAAAAGGTTGTCAATTTTGAAATGATTTGAAACAGACCATCCTAGTTCTCCGTTTAGTATTTCATAAAGTCGCCTTGGAGAAAGGTAACTCTCATCAAAATATAATCGGCGTATTTCCTGTATAGGACAAATGGCAATAAAATGGTTTATATCTTCATTTTGCAAATATTACAGATTTTGGGTAGGTCAGCTCGATGAGGCATAAAGTTTAAGTTAAAAACTTCAACTCGGGCTCTAAAAATGTAGCTTATAACTTCGACAGAGAATTCGTTGCTGAAATAGTTCGTTTCTGAAGACAACTAGTGGTTAACGTTCCTGTATGTATTCCTGGACGATGTAGAAGTTGCTCTGGATAGATGCTGGGTGTAAATCTGCTCATCTATTTTTGCAGTCACATCTGCAAACATACCCTCCCATTCATCAACGTTAGACTCCATTAGTGACAGATGAGTTTCATGGGAATGGGCTATTTCATTCCATTCCTTGAACGGAGAGGCGTTAGTTTGCAGAAATCTTACCATGATAGACTTGTGAAGAATTCTTCCACTTCTTTTCATCACCCTTATCAAATAATTATAGTTGGCTTTCAGATTTTGTATGTACAGAGGCGTTATACCAGATTCCACATAGATGGCATAGTTTGGCATTGAATTAGGCAGTCTGAATAAGCGTTTTAAGAAGTATCTCTGCAACGTTTCCAACAGCTCGAATAATACCAAAACATGGGCACCATAGCACATACATGTGTTGACCGTTGCTTGAAAAACACGGTATTTTGGTGCGAGATCAATGTTCTGGTTTGCAAAGAATCTAGGCCACATTATGCTCAAAGCCAATTTGGCCTCATTGCTTTTTTGTTTAGCGTGTTTAGAAAAATTCAGATTATGCGTAATTAAAACACCCAGGTACTTAAATTCTTGCACAACTTCAATATCCACATTAATGAGGGACTAATTTTCTTCCGGCTGCCTTCTCCTCGCTTGTATTAACGACTAACCCCCATTTCTCGCAAAAGGTATTCGGCCTGTTGATTTGCAACTGCAGGGTGAAAGGGTTGTCAGCTAGTAATACTAAGTCGTCAGCGTAGAGCAAGACTTTCACTTGTATATCGGCATAAGGTATTCCTCCTGGAAGTACTTCACAAATATCATCAATAAATAAAGCAAAAAGTAATGGACTTAAAATGCAGCCTTGAGGAACACCTGTCGTTGTTTCAAACCATTCTGAGAAATCCGTCCCATCCCATACAGAGCACTCGAAGCAAAAAGAAATTTGAAGTACATCCTCAGGAATTTCCGGGAGATTCCTAGCGTTGAGAGTTTGTACATCAAAGCCTGTCTATTTACATTGTCGAATGCTGCCTTAAAGTCTTCGAAGCAAGCGTATAATTTTTTCTTTTCTTCAATTGACTTTCTAGCAATACTTGTCAATGCAAAGATATGGTCCAACGTTGAGAAACCCGACCTAAAACCGGCTTGAAACATGCTTAGAAGGTTTCTGTCATCGAGAGATAAGCCTCTCGTAGAGAATAATTGAAGTAAGAATCTTCCTCAAAGTGCTTAGAATAGAAATTCCTCTGTAGTTTTCTGGTAGGTTTGTATTTCCGCTCTTATAAATTGCAAAAATAACTGCTTTGTTCAGGTTGTTTGGCACATATGATTCGAAATATAATATATAATAAAGTATAGCAGGAAATAATTCTTTAATAATTGATCACTGCTATTTTTGTAGGACTCAACTGGAATTCCATCTATGCCAGGTGCTTTGTTATTTTTCATCTTATTTTTCACACAAAGATATGGGGGTATCCAGTTCATCCACAATAATGTTCGGTTGGGTAGAGCGTAAGACAAAGTATGGTGATTCACGTCAGCTGACAAAAGAGTTTTAAAATGTGCTGCTAGTGTATCAGCTCCGAGAGTACTCACCACATTTCGATTACGTCCACCCAGCTCACGAACATTATGCCAAAATGTCTTCGAATTCTTACATTCAGCTAGTTTTTTTGCTAGATTTTTCAAGTACTCTTTTCTTTTTGATGCACACAGTACTTTGTATTCCTTGTTCACATGTAGGTAAATATTTTTGAAAAATAAGGCATCTGTAGATCGGAATAGTTTGAGATACACAAAAGATAGTTTGCGAAGGCTCTTACATTCATTATCGAACCATATGTTCCGTGGAGTAAAGGAATGAGTGTTGGTATTATGAGTAATTGGAGTTGAAATTTTAATCACCCTTGTTATTTCCTCATCCAATTGTTCGATGCTGGTTGTAGGATGGGAAGGTAGAGAAATGTAGTGGCGATTTAAAAGAGGTTTATAAAGGTGACCATTACTCTCTTTCCACTTAAGTTTTAGAAAATTACTTGAAGTCCTTTGAATACCTTCATTCGAAAACACTTTGAAATCTCCAGACAATTTCAACCATTCTGCCAATACTGCACAAATGTCAATTACAGACTGTCCTTGGACACTACTTATAAATGTAAACTCACCCGAGTTATCGCCTTTAGTTGCTCCATTCAGCACGAATAATCCAAAGTTTTCAAAGAATTCGGTAAGGAGGCTTCTACTTCTGTTAAAATTTTGATCTTTGGAGTTTCTGATAGCATAAAGTGTTCTTTGCGAATGTAGGTTTTGAATAGATATCCGCCAATTCTAGCATTTAAGTCTCCAATAATCATAGCATTCTCCAGATTAGAGTTATTCATAAAGTCTATTAAACCATCAACGTCATTTTGCCAGTTATTACAGTTTAAGTATACTGGAACTATTGAATATTTTGAATTAGCATTTGAAATTTGAAAAATAAGTCTGTTTTCTACATTCATAAGTTTTACAAAATCACAATTTAAAGTTTTTTTTAACCCCACATAACATTCCACCACTGGCTCTGCCATGTACATTTGATCTATTTGCAGGTGAACACATTACTTTAAAATCTTTACAATATTTTAAAAAATCATTTTCATTTTTTTTCTTGTAAAAAGGATCTAATAAAATTATAACATCAAAATTCTGAACAAAGTTAAAAAAATCAGGTTGTAAGAGCTTACTTCTTGTATAGGTTGACTCACAGGTGGCGCTTGCATCGGTTGAGAGTAAGAAGCAGAAAAAGCTGGCGGATTAGATATTGATGCTAACTTCACTCCCTCGCTGCAGTCAAAGAATTCAGACGATCTGTCACCGAACATCTGATTGATAAACGTCAATTCCGTAGAAGTTTTGACACTCAGTCCTCGTGAATATTTATAAACAAAAGTATGGTTATTAATTTGCATTTTGTCGCCTTTAACAATGATTTTCGCGTTCGGATTAATTTCAAGAAGTTTTCTTCGGTATTATATGAGTGTTTGTCTCTTTTTTCTTTAAGGAATAGATTGTTCCCGAGAGATACTGATCCCTGTGTTTTTAAACTGGTGCGCCGCGGCTATAATCTTGTCCACGATTTCTGCCGAAAGAAACTCGATAATAACAGTTCCGCGTTGTGCGTTGTTTTTGTGAATTCCACGGGATCGTTTTATATGTAAATTATCACCTTCCTCTAGCTTAAGAAGCCCCTTGCAAGTTTGTAAAGCGAAGTGAGTTGCATTGGTTTCTGCGTTTATAGGAAGGTGTACTACAATGGAGCAATCTGACCTTTCGCGAAATGATTTCGAGCTGGTTTTTCAGAAGATCACATCTTTCTGACATCAGCTTGAGATTATTGTTAAGTTGTACGTTTTCTGCTTTCAGAAAATTTATTTCGCTATAAAGTCTCGTTAGATCTTCCCTTGTAGCAAGATCCTTTAGTTTTTCTGCAAGGATGTCATTAAGGATGTTTTTTAACTCATTAATAGATAGCTTTTCTACTTCCATCGTATGCTCGTTTAAAGGTAGTAAATATTTTTTACAATTGATGTTAGGTTGAGGAGAAGTTTCAGTTATATTTCGCTTTTTACGATTATTTTTCATAAGGAAAATACCGTACTGGCCAAATTGGATTTTTGCAATAATAAAATCTATGAAAAACTTCGTACCTTAGTTGCAACAGGTGAATTTTTGCGTTATTGAGTTAAAATACGATGAAAAGAGATGATTTGTGTATCTACTTTTTGTTCAAAAATAACTTATAATTTAAAAAGAAAATTAATTATTCGGAAGAGACTATAAATTTAAAACTTTCACTTTTGACAGTTGAAAAATGGTGGTGGTGTGGCGACGTAGGTTAGGAATGAAATTAAGTGTAAGCACTTCAAACGCGGATAGTGTGATAGAATATATCTTCGTTGAGATTTTAAGTGAAAAATATAAGCTTTTATTGGTTAATGTCCATAGACCGAATAGGAATACAGACATTTTGCCATTCATTACAATAATGGAAGAAGTCTCTTTATACTGTCCTAACACAAGCGTATGTGGTGATTTTAATTCCAACATATTAGTAGACCGATCACTGCTCAATGCAATGAGTACATTTAGTTTGAGTGCTGTTAATACCACCAACTCAACGCACTTTTCAAATTATATTCCAACTCTTCTTGACATATTTTGGGTAAGCTGTGAAATTGTATGACCAGCTTTCAGCCGCTGCTGTCCATAGCATACAATACAGGGCTTTCAATTGGATCTACTATCCGCTTTTGGAAGAGCAGGTCAGAAGAATTAACTGGTATACAATTTACTATTTACCATCGTCGGATGAACAAATCCAATTTTTCAATGAATAAACTCTCACCCTTTTTAACAGGGTAAAACCTTGGTTTTCCCATCATATTCGGTCTCTCATGCTTCATCGTGACATTACTTACAAACGTTGGAAACGCTTTCGCTTAAATCAACATTTCTGTACTTACAAATTATTTCGGAACCAAGTCATAATGGGAATAAGATCCGCAAAGCGCCAAATTTACTCCAACCGTTTAAATCCTTCATTAAGCGGACGACAGTTGTGGAAAAATCTTCGACAAATAGGTGTTGTCAAAAGCAAAAATTGTTGTGTCAATGATAAGGATGGCAATGAACTCAACAGACAATTTGTATCGCTTTCAGCTTCTACTACCTACCCTACTGAAGCTCCTATAAATGATGACTCAAATTTTAATTTAAGATCCAGTTGATAGTTCTGAAGTAGTTGCAAATATTTTATCAATTAAATCAAATTCTGTTGGATTTGATGAGATGCATCCAAAGTTTCTCAAGTTGATACTACCCATTGTCTTACCTTTCGTAACATACATATTTAACACTATTTTAACACCAGGTAAATATCCGGAACAGTGGAAAAAGCTAAAATTTTACCAATTCCTAAAGACTTACAACGAGAGTTGTTGAGTTTAGACCGATCGCAATTTTACCCTTCTTGTCCAAAGTCTTCGAAAGAATTAAGCAGAATCAACTTACCGCATATCTCGGTTCTACTAAATTAATCACAACTAAACAGTGTGGGTTTCGGAAAGGCAACGGTTGTATTACCGCCCTAATTAAAGTTACAGAAGATATGCGACAAGTTTTAGATAAGGGTAATACTATTTTTTTTATCCTCCTCTATTTCTCGAACAGTTTAATTTCTCATTTTGTGTTTTACTGCACATCTTTTGCTATCCTACTTAAAAGATCGAATGTAGGCAGTTCAATTAAACAACAATCTCTCAGACCTCTTTCCAACTTCACGCGGTGTTCCACAAGGTTCAATTTTGAGTCCTTTACTATTCCCCCTATATGTAAATGAATTGCCTTCTGTAGTAAAAATAAAATGCACGACTGGGTCGCACGAACTTTCTCCTATGTAATAGACTAGGAATTTAAAAAAAACTAATGTTAGTAAAGAAAACTGTTCATAAGGATAAAATGAATTTTTTAAATTCTTTTAGTAGTAAGAGATAAAAACAGAATGCTATGCAAATATGAATTTATGCAAGAACAAAAATTATAAGTCATTGTAGTGGTTCCTTAAAAAAATAAGCCTTTATGTACAAAATTTTTAAAACGTTTAAAAAAAATGGGTACGCCAACTTTAAGTTTTTGTTATTGTACGAATGAGAGTTAAATTTCCAAGAAAAATATTGAGCCATTCTTGAAATATCAAATTTTCCAAAAAAAAAATTACTTTTTTTCCAAAAATTGAAAAAATATTTTTTTTTAAATTTTAAATGCAATGTTTTTTAAACTTTTTAGGAGCTTCTTTACAAAAAATTTCATTAAAATCCATTATGCCGATCATGAGAAATTCAAAATTCGAAAAAACCGTTGTACAGTCAGTAATATCTAGATTTCAATTTTTTTTTTAATTATAGATCGTAAGAATTAAACTAAAGAAAAAAAATGTTAGCAAAATTCTCGGAACCGTTTTCGAGAAAAATACGATTTTCGAAAACCATTTTTGAAAATTTGTATGGAAGGTACCGTTAGTTTTAGATAAATAAATTTTTTTTCTCAAATCTTGTAGATTATGTTAAGAAACTTTTATTTCTCAAGTTTGAAAAAAATCGATGTTGCGGTTTTCGAAATATTGAGTTTCCAAAAAAAAAATTATTTTTTTATAAATCCAAAACATAAAAAATTAAAAATTTGAATATGCAGTAATATTAAAACTTTAATATTAAAAATCGGCTGATTTAAATCGGCTGTACCGCTTTCAAGAAAATCAAAAACGAAAAAAATGGACCCAGGCGGGCTACCAAAAATAACAATTTTTTGGGGACAGTTTTTGAGAAAAAAAATATTTATAAAATTTCGAAAAAAAATCGTATGGCAGGTACCGTTATTTTTGGTCTTAAAAAAAGTGTGGGGGAAAAAAAATTAAAACCCATATCTACCAAGTTTGAAGAAAATCGGCCGAGCCGTTTAGGCTGTAGTCGAACCGACAGACAGACAGACAGAATTGCTAGACCCACTTTTTTGGTCTCCGATATCATCGTAATGTCAACTTTGATCAAATAAGATAAGTCGCAAGTAAAAACAGTTTAATCAACTTGTATGCTGATGACGTGCAACTGTATTTTTGTTAGTTGTCCCTTAGGCCTCATCGAAAAAGGAGTGAGCAACCTTAATGAAGATTTGGAAAAAATAACAATGTTGGTCACAAAGAAATGGTCTTTTATTAAATCCTAAGAAATCTGTATGTCTTGCGATTTCTAAGAAAATTGTTGATCTTTCTTACTTTCCTTCTGTTCTCCTGCATAATTCTCCGATTAAATTTGTTGAGACGGTTAAAAATCTTGGAATGGTGTTTAATCGAACTTTAACCTGTAAGAATCACATAAACACTGTGGTGGGTAAAACATATGGAATCCTTCGAACTATGTGGGTAACAAAATCTTTTACCCCGAGTGCGGATGTTGCTATCGAAAACGCTTGTTATATCTACTCTCATAGATGTAGAAAAGAAATGGTAAAAATTTATTTTCTATAAAAAAATTACATCCAAATTAAATCCAATCTTTAGTAGACGAAAGGCCCAATAAAAATAAAATTCTGAAAATTGGCTCCTAAAATGTATGTATGTATGTATGTATGTAGCCCAATTCTGAGAAGATTGAAATAAATTCGTAATATAAATAAACCTTATATATTTAAAAATAAAAATAATTTAATGAGCAGTGACGCTGCACTAATAAAAAATCCAATTTTCAAAAACTTTTACAATAGACCTTAAATTCACTGTAAATTTGTGTATGCATAGTTAATTTTGTATCAGTTTTATATGTTTGTATTTTAATATAACCTAAAACAAAGTCGAGTATGTTCGAAAACCTATAACTCGAGAAAGGCTGGATTTTCATGGTTTTTGATTTTTTGTATTTGCCTCCGTCCCGAATAGCAGAATATCTATTAAAAACATTGGAAAATTGACGAAAAAAAAAAAACATTTTCCTTTACAAAATGTTCATGTAATTTATTTAATTAATGTTATCTGTGATTTGTTTTGATGCGTGAGTATTATTATTAATAATGCCGCGACCAAGAAGCTCTAATCTTTCTCAATGGAGCCGTAATGCAATTAGGCTACAGAACATTGCGAACCAATTAACTGATGAAGAACGAAAAAGTTTCGTAGGACCCTACTTCAAACACAAGAGCAAAGAGACGCAACCCGTTAAACGGCTAGATTAGAAACGAGAAATTGTAGAGGTAATCGCGCAGATCTTCGAAGTGCAAGAAGAAGTGTTGATTCGAAACGTACAGCGTTTCTATATACGATTGCACAAATGACTGCATTGATTGACACAATCGATCGTCCTGCCTTAATGACAAAATGAAATTGCCATTATTGGTTCTGACACCTAAATCACATTTTCTAGCGAACACTCAAAAATATAATGCTTGTTTTCAAATGACTTCATTTGGGGCGGAAATTCTATAACAACACGGATTTAATCTGGCATTCAAGGTAATTTATGTTGAAAAGTAAATGTTCATTTTCTAATATGAAGAGAGGTACATGAACATTTCGTAAGTGCAGGGAAGTGCATATGCAGTTTCCCTTAGATAAACCCTCTTATTCAATTTTGGAAATGGGTGAACGGGTCTATCCGAAAAACATTAAAAAAAATAGCAAATAAAAAATTAGAAAAACGTCTTCTTAACCTTTAAAAAACTGAATTCCAAAATCACTTTAAACACTGCCTGTTCATGAGTTTATGTGAATAAATGATGTTCTTTAAAACGACTAATTTAACTTAGAACCACTAATTATAGTTTAAGTTATTTCATTTAAAATCATTTTGGAAATAGGGGTGGGTTGGAGGGAGAAGAACTATTGTGAAAACGTTTAAAAAAATCCAAAAACTCAAATTTAAAAAGTCTTATTAACTAAAATTTAAAAAATAATTTTACATATTTCACCATATTTGTAGTCTAAACTTAGAAAATTCAAGTTTTTGTCATGGTCAGTTGTACGTGGCATGTTCACGTGTTGGCAAATCATACGTTGTATTTGTTCTTGCGCCTGATAAAAAAAATGTCGTATATGAGAAGATGCTTCAATGAAGAGAAATAAACCAAATGCATCACATGCCGCACAATATGTACATAGTTTAATTCAATCATGTCTTGCTGACACGCGATTGAAATACTTAATTCTTGTACTTTTTTATTTCTTTCTTAATAAAGTAGTGAACTTAATATTTATTTTGTATTCATTGTATTACTTTCATAAGATCATAAATTAAGTTCAGCTAATCTGTAACACGACATTCATCGTTAGGCGGTACGAAGTTACCCGGGTCGCGTATTGCCAAACTGTATATCAGTACAGAGCTCCGACGCTCTATAATAGACTACAGAATGTTCATTCAAATTAAGAGCATACTATATACTGTGTCAGATCAAAAGCAGATTTTTCTGTGTTGGTATACATTTTGCTCAGGAAACTAAGAGCAAAGTACCTGTGATTACAGAGCCATCGTTCACGTTGGTGTGGTTATTGTGTGTGGTGTGTGGTGCCGTGACATAAGGCCAAGTGACAAAAGGCCAAGTGACAAAAGGCCAAATTTGTTTGTGACTTAAGGCCAAACATAAAATGTTTTGTCTTGAGCAACAGTACCTTGTGTGACCCGCTTCGCGGGTTTTCAGGATTTAAACTCCCTTTTCGGGGCTCACACCCGCTCACGCAACTCCGTTGCTCCGCTTAGGGTATGTTCAGTCGCCAGGCAGGCGCCTGTAGCAACAGTTTTCCTGAGCAGCAGTACATAACTGTTAGTTGTTTACTCCAATTAATGTAAAATACAAAACTGTTGCTACAGGCGCCTGCCTGGCGACTGAACATACCCTAAGCGGAGCAACGGAGTTGCGTGAGCGGGTGTGAGCCCCGAAAAGGGAGTTAAAATCCTGAAAACCCGCGAAGCGGGCCACACAAAGTACTGTTGCTCAAGACAAAACATTTTATGTTTGGCCTTAAGTCACAAACAAATTTGGCCTTTTGTCACTTGGCCTTATGTCACGGCACCACACACCACACACAATAACCACACCAACGTGAACGATGGCTCTGTAATCACAGGTACTTTGCTCGATCTGAAATAGTATATATGTAGTTTGCTTCAGCTTTTTTAATATTTTACAAGCAAACTGCATGTGACCACAGAGCGCTCTGTGGTAGCATACAGTTTGCTCTACAATACTTTCAAATTCATCATCATCATCATCATCGGCTCGACAACCGGGTTCCGGTCCTGGCCTCTTTCAACAAGTCTCTCCACCTATCCCGGTCTCTAGCCGACGCCATCCAGTTGCGCACCCCAAGGCTTCGGGCGTCCTGGTCTACGCCATCTCTCCAGCGCAAGCATGGTCTACCACGCTGTCGTCTACCATAGAATGTACCACAAAGTACTTTCCGAGCAGGTTCCTCTTCGCTCATGCGAGCTAGGTGCCCTGCCCACCGGAGTCTACCGAGCTTAATTTTTGTCACGATATCTGCTTCTAGGTAGATTGCGTACAGTTCATGATTGTACCGTCTCCGGAATCGTCCTTCCTCACATATGGGGCCAACAATTCTCCTTAAGACTTTTCTCTCGAACGCAGCTAAGAGGTCGGAGTGCCATTTGGTAAGCACCCAAGTCTCGGATCCATATGTGAGTACTGGCAGGACCATGGTCCTGTACAGCAGCAGTTTTGAAGTTATGGTGAGATTTCTGGATTTGAAGAGCTTTGACAGACTGTAGTAGGCTCTGTTGGATTTGAGAAGCCGCCCGCGTATTTCTTCTTCTATATTGTTATCGGCTGCTACTATTGACCCAAGGTATTTAAAGGATTGCACCACTTCAAATTCGTGCTCCGCAACCTTGATTGTTTGACCAACTGTTCCTCTCGCATTCGACGCCACCATGTACTTTGTTTTACCTTCACTAATGTGCAGCCCCAGATTTTGTGCCGCCTGCTCGATCTGGATGAAGGAATCGTGTACAGCTTGTTCGGTTCTTCCGATGATGTCAATGTCGTCTGCGTAAGCCAGTAACTGGCTGGACCTGTTGACGATGGTCCCTCTTGTTGCCGTGCCAGAGTCACGGATTGCTTTCTCCAACGCCAGGTTGAAGAGGAGGCAGGCCAAACCGTCCCCTTGTCGGAGTCCATTAAAGATGTTGATTGGTCTGGACTTTCAAATTCGGTGAGCAGAAAATGACTGAGCACAGACTAAGGAGATCTGTGTTGATATACAGTTTAGCAATACGCACCCGGGTCAGCTAGTTTAATATACGTAGGACAAACATTTGCTTATATATTTATTGTTTTAATAAAGCTGACTGACGAAGGAAGCATAGCATATCTTCCGAAGTACATTTACGTAAATAAAAAGAAAATAAAAAAGCGGATTTGGAGTCATTTAAAATCTGCATTTTCAAACGATAAAGTTAAAACTAAAAACACATTCCATAACAGGTACCGTTAGTAACAGTTTTTTTTTAAACCAATTTGTAGGCTACACTCCCAATAAAGCGCAGAATTATTTTCATCAAAATAATAATTCGCGTTTGACATTGGTTGGTCTAATCTGACTGACATTTTGATACGACTGGAAAGAAAAATAAGTAAAACACTACTCAGTATACTAGATGTACCTAATACTCAGTGTACTGAGTGTAATTAGTGAAGTGTTCACTTGTTTTATGAATTGCTTATTGTGTACACTGCAATAAGTGCTTGTTTTAAAATGTGAGACATATTTGTATGCTTACCTTTGAGAATTAATTCTACTCTAAGCAATATGTACAGTAGTGAAGATTGTTTTGAAATTAATCGGGTGCATTCGTCATCTAATGCATAGGTTTGTATAATGCATGTAACATTCAACATACATTATGCCTCCAAAAGTTTTTTAAGTTATTTCATGAAGAGATCTCATAATATTAACAAATACTAGAAATAGTTTGTTTCAAGAATTACAGCACAGAACTAGGGGAAATTTAATTTAAAACATGCAAAGAAATTGAGTAAAGTGCTAATTTTTTTTACTATACACGGTGAAAAGAAACGTGCTTTTGCAATGGCAGGACACCATTCGGTTTAGTAAGAAACCTTACCTTACCTAACCTTGAATTCCACATAACTTCATTGCGAAAGGTTCCGTTTATTTTGCTAGTTGATCTTTATTAATTCAAAAATGTTTTAAAAAAAATTAAGAATCTAAGTCAAGCTTCATCATGCTCTTATAACCAATTGGCTGGATTTAAAGTTAATATTGCGTGCATGAAGCAAGTTTTTTTGCGAATTTCATCTCCCAACTGAGTTCATTTTACTCTAAAACCTATAAGCAGGACAAAACCACGTATTTTATTCAAGTAAAACTTCTTTTCCAGCGTTGTGGGTAAAAAAATTTCTATGGAGTTGTGACATGTCAAACTGAGACGTTATTCGTCAGACAGCGACATGGTTTTTACAATTTATTGTTCGAACTTTGTTCGAGGTTATTTAAAAGACTTCAAAAACACCTTTAATCGCCGAAAGAGAATGTTATTTTAATCAAATAACCGCAACAACTAACCAACGAAACAATTAAAAACATAATTTCAAGAAAACATACAATTAAAGCTTTTTTTTATTAATGCTGTAGCCGAACTATGTAATAGCCTAGGAATTTTAAAAACGAATGTTATTAGAGAAAACTGTTCATAAGGATAAAATTAATTTTTTATATTCATTTAGTAGTCAGAGATAAAAACAGAATGCTATGCAAATATGAATTTATATCAAAATCGGTTGTACCGTTTTTGATAAAATCGAAAACAAAAAAAATAGTTCTTTGGGGGGTACCCTCAATAACCATTTTTGGTCTTAAAAAAAAAAAGAAAAAAACGTGTGGGGGAAAAAATTAAACATGGTATCTACCAAGTTTAAAAAAAATCGGCGGAGCCGTTTAGGCTGTAGTCGAACCGACAGACAGACAGAATCGCGGGACGCACTTTTTTAGTCTTCGCTATCATCGTAATGTCAACTTTGATCAAAATCTCGAGTTCGATTTTTTTACGAATGCATAACTTGCCTTATAGTACCTATAAGTCGCAAGTAAAAAGAGATGTGAGCGTGATGAAACATCTCCGTTGTTGTAAAATCAGTCTTAAGATAAAAGTAGACGAGGATATGTGTACGTAATAATGCATTTCTCGACGTCACGTTAAATGAAATTAATAAATGAAGTAAGAACAGTCGCGCACATTCAAATGAAATGAAACATATGGGCTTTTATGTTTCATTTTTCTATATATTTATCATGTGTTTCATTTTACCAACCAAACAGTTACGAAAACAAAAATTGAATTTACGCTAGAGACCTAACGAATTGCAGAACGATTTTATAACGAAGAAAAGGTGACAGTGAATCATGTCTCGGTCTCGTCTCGTGTTCTCATCGCATTATGAATCGGGCATAATTATATTGATGTTCCCAATAAATTCAATAAATCGCCAGATAGACCAAGCTGTGTTTAATTGAAACAGTTTTGTGTTCCAATTAAAGCTTGCTAAATTATTTTGCAAATCATTTTCAATTCGAAGAAATATTTAAAAAGAATGGATTCGGAAGTGATTTCGACATCTTTCAATTTGCAAGACTATACTAAAATTGCTTTAAAATTGAGTTTTGTTTTATGTTTCCGAAAAGCACTGAAAGGTAATGTCAAAAATCAACGAAAAGTAGATTTCCGTATCGTCAAAAGGGAACGCACCCAAACAGTACTTTACATCTATGTCACAAAACTCATTTTTTCTAGAGACGATAAGTGAGGAATGAATTGTTTCATTTTTTAACGAAATACTGAAATAGCTTCTAATCAGCCATCAGAATTTCTGCAAGTTATTGCGTTAATATCACCTTTTTATGTTTCAAATCATCTATAATTGTTTTTTTTTTTTATGTTTTAAATCATCCAAAATTAATATCTATCATGTCGCAATGAATTATAATTATTCAATCCATCCGCTTAACCATTTTATTTAAAATTATTAGCTTTACTATCTTCTTTTTCCTAAACTTTGTTAAAATATTTTTTTTTTCTATACAGTTTTAACTAATTAATTTATAACTATTACACTTCTTTTCTTTTTTATTCTTTTTGCTAACAAAATGTCATATCCGGCAGACGGCAAAATTGCCACGTCCGTATTCTATATCATTAAAAAAAAATTGTACCACTTTTAATAAGAAATAAAGAAAAATATCTATCTATCTATCTTGTTTCATTTTTTAACGATTCGAAAACTAATCTGTAAAATATAACCAAAACTAATCGGTAAAATATAACAAATTCCTTACAATCTTAGTCAAGAATTAGTTGTTATGTTGGTTTGTACAAAATGTACGTTTATAGGTTCGAATCTTAAAGAGGCTTTGCTTGAGGGAAAAGAAGTTTTACTTCTAGCACGCGTAAGCAGTACACACACTTTTTTTTTAATAAGAAGGAGAAGTGTTGCTTGCCATCGGCCTGTATAAATATAGACCCTTGAGGGCTAGGACGAAAAGGGGTCATGATATTCTGCTTCGTTAAATTTAGTAGTTTTAGCAAACATATCAATATTGAAGATAAGTTCCTAACTGAAACCTTTTTTGACAAGTATAACTATGTAATACCTCTTCACTTCTCTTGATAAATGATTTGACACATGGATACTTCTTGCAATAACCACTTGTATTATATTATATTTATATGAAACTAGAAATTATAAAATATTTTATAGAATTTATATAGAAAATATATCACCAAATTAGACTATATTCACGTAAGAATGTAAAAACAAAAAAAAATGGGAGGAAAAAATAAATTATTTAATTTCTGATAAAGCTACACTGAAAATAAAATCAAGATATTTGTGATGAAACTGTAGGTTGATCTGATAAAAATTTAGCCAATATACATACGTCCAACAAAAAGTTTTATCAAATTGATAAAAATTACAGAATTTTGTTGAGGTAACAAAAAATATTTTGTTGTATGTACAAAATTATTTTGTTATGCCGTGGCGCGATGGTTGTGTGCTCGCCTGTCAACCTCATGATCACAGGTTCGATCCCTGCCGTCGTCTATGTCGTCTTTAATTCCATTAAAACCTTTTAAAAATTGTCATCAATGGGTTGCTGGTTTACTCATTACATGTTGTTTAGGCATAACACTAACAACATGTGATTGAGTTAAACTAGTATGCCTAGTATGGATGACATTTCAACTGTCAGTTGTGAAAGTGTAATAAAATTTAAGCTCCTACAAAGTTTTTAGTTTTTGCACAGTTTTTGAATTTAAATTTAAAACAAGTTTCTTGTAATTGATCTTTCGACATTCCTAAATACCTTTTTAACAAATATATACAATAAAAACTCAAGGTAAAAGGTATTTTAAATATTAAAATAATTGCAAAATCAAGTAGTGCACAACGGGATTCCTTTATGAGCGGCAATAAGAGAAGCATAGCGGATACTTCACCAGAACTTAACAATACTAGGAAGAAATTCGGCTCTAATCCTACTTCAATTAAAATGGCTGTCGGGAATATGTCTATTGCTGATTTAAAAGATCTTCTCAACGAAACAATTTCGGAACAAATTAAAGATGTAGCCACTAAAACTGATGTTGCGTCATTGTCTCTGGAGTTGGATGCATTGAGAACAGCGAATTCACAGTTGTGCCAAAAATTGACCATGATGACGGAAAGATGTGAGCTCTTGGAGTCTCAAATTGAAAAAATCTCCCGCAAAACAAACGAAAACAATATGGTGGTACACCTTCCTCTAGACAGAGAAACCGACGCAGTTGAGTTAGCTAAACAAACTTGCAGAAGGCTTCTCAAGTTAAAAGAAGGAGATGATTTTCACTTAAAAAAAACAAGAGTTATTCAAAACACAAACACGAAGAGGGGAACTGTTTTCTTAGAACTGCATTCGTCAGACATCGTAGACGAAATATTGTCCGTTGCTAATCAACTCAAAGGAAGCGGCATTAGTATACATGGCGAACAGACGTTAATGCATCGGCAAAAGAGACAGACACTTTTCGAATTAAAATCTAAACTTCTTCAAGCAAACTCCGAAGCAAAAATTATAATCAAAGGTGACAAAATGCAAATTAACAACCACACTTTTGTCTACAAATTTGCGCGTGGTTTAATTGTCAAATCTTCGGCTGAGATGACATTTGTAAACAACATGTTTGGTGAATGTTTTCATGAATATTTTGACTGCAGCGAGGGAGCGAAGTTAGCCTCGGTTGACAATCAACTTGTACCAACTGGCTCTCAATCGACGACAGTGCCATCTAGGAATGAAAATATGCACCCTATATTCGCAAGAAAAAAATAGGAAATTTCCGCCGTCTGCCAAGATATAGTAACTAATACTTCTAATTTATCGATTTTTGCATATAATATTACAGGTCTCAAAAGCAAACTTTTGCAACCTGATCTTTTTAAATTTATTATAGATTTTGATATAATTGTACTAATAGAAACTTTCTTAGAAGAAAAAAATGAAAATGAATTTTATAAATATTTCAAAGATTATAAACTAACATTATTGTTCCAGCAGTTAGATCTAATGTACATATATTGTTATTTATATTATGTGGCATAAAAACTAAATTTAATCATTTCGTTCAATGCAAATTTATTGAAAATAGGCTTGTTGTTCAAATTTTGACAAACGAATGTAAATTCTTTATTGTACCGGTTTACCTAAATTGCAATAATTGGATGAACGATTTCGACAATTTGCGTAATTTTATTAACAATACTTCCTTGGAAAATATAATGGTTATCGGTGATCTCAACGCTCGCATTGGCGATTATCAGAATTCTCCTGCTTATAATTTGCAAGATATAACGCTCTATAATATAATTCGAAATTCAAAAGATGAAACGCTCAATAGTAATGGAAGGCTTTTAGTGGAATTGTTGGAGGACTTTGGCTTGTTTGTATTGAATGGGGTAGCAAATGGTGACAAATGTGGTGAACTTACTTTTGTAAGCGGCCAAGGCCATTCGGTTATTGATTACTGCGCGATATCTGGCGAGTGGTTTAATGCAGTTCAGGAATTCCAGGTGCTCGTGGCCAGCTTCTCGGGTCATTTGCCATTACAGGTTAAAGTCCGTTTTTTCAAGAACGTTCAGCATTCCTGTACAGATTATCCTCGAAAACTTAGATGGTTTGAGAATAAAGCACACCGATACAAAAGTCTCTTGAATCACCACTGCAATCTTCTTCCACTTCAATCATTAAGCGATGTTGATGTAATTGAGGAAAGCATTACAAGTGTAATTTATGCTTCGGCTACTCCAACAAGTAGTAATTATTCCTTCACAGCTAAGAATAAATGGTTTGATAAAGACTGTGTCATCCTTCGGAATCTTTCTTTCAAGTATTTAAAACTATTTCGATCAACAAACTCCGTTGCCTTCAAAATTATGTACTTACGTGCCAATAAGGATTTCAAGCAAATGTGTTACGAGAAAAAAAGTCTTTTCCTCAAACGTTTTGCTTCAAAGTTACAACTCTCTAAAAACTCTAAAGAATTCTGGAGTAATGTTCGTGAGTTAGGAGGGCGGTGCAGAAGTATGAAGATTACTCTCGAAGCTGATACTTTAGCAGCGCATTTTAAAATTCTATTATCAGCGGATGAGAATCTTCAAACTTTTAGCTATGCTTTACAGAACGAAGTTGTAGCCGAACTAGACCACCCGATCTCTTTAAGGGAACTAGAATCATCGTTAGTGGTCATGAAAAACAATAAAGCTCCGGGTAGTGATGGCATCCCAATAGAATTTTTTAAAAATGCAACGGAGCAACTCAAACTTTACATAGTGGAATATTTCAATTTGTTATTCGATAATGCGTGTATTCCTACTTCCTTTAATAAAGCACTTATATTTGCTTTATTTAAAAAGGGAGATTCAAGTCGAGTTGAAAATTATAGAGGAATCTCTATTCTTAATTCTCTTAGAAAGATTTTTGCTACAATTCTTTATGGAAGATTTTCTCTTTGGATAGAAAGCAACGATCGTCTTAGCATATACCAGGCAGGGTTTCGTTCAGGATTTTCAACCTTAGATCATATTTTTGCACTGACTAGCATTGCCAGAAAATATATTGAAATGAAGAGGAAGTTATATGTTTGCTTCGTAGACTTCAAAGCAGCCTTTGATACAGTCAACAGGCAAGCATTGATTTATAAATTGGCTTCCCTCGGAGTATCAAGAAAGTTCCTACTGGTCTATGCTAAATTTCTCTCGGCATCAAGTGCAGCAGTGTGGGATGGATCCAAATTGTCGGAACGGTTCGACACGTCGGCAGGTGTCCCCCAAGGTTGCATTTTAAGCCCTATTCTCTTCGCCCTATTTATTGATTCAGTAACTGAGATTCTCCCTGGTGGTGTTAGCTTCGCGGGCAATCACGTAAAAGTACTCCTTTACGCTGACGACTTGGTACTGTTAGCGGACAATCCTTTCACGTTACAACTCCAAATAAACAAACTACATGCGTTCTGTAAGACATGGGATCTCCATATAAACGTTTTGAAGACAAAAGTTATGATTTTTGAGAACCGATTTAGAGGCAGACTACGTGCAGAGGCTTGGCGACTCAATAACGAGGTGATAGAAGTAGTTCGGGAGTTTAAGTACCTTGGTGTGCTGTTTTCAAGTAATTTGAACTTCCGGAAGCATGCAAAAGAAAAAAATAGAGAAGCAAAACTGGCACTAAACATGTTGTGGCCGAAATTTTTCGCAAACCAAAACATTGATCTGTCTTCTAAATATCAAGTATTTAAGGCTACGGTAAACACTTGTTTGTGTTATGGTGTGCAGGCGTTTGGGACAATCCTCTTTGAGGAGTTTGAAGATGTTCAGAGATATTTCTTTAAGCGTTTGTTTAGATTACCGAATGCAACTCCAACCTATGCAATTCACGTGGAGTCTGGTTTGCCACCCATATATTTGCAAAATCTAAAATCCCATGCAGACTATTTAATAAGGTTGATGAACCGAAGCAGAAACAGTTTTCATAGAGCCATCTTAGTTAGATTGCTGCAAACCAATGCAACACCTTTCAGTAATTGGAACCAACTGGCGCTATCTCACGATATCAGTATATCCTTGTCTGAAGGTAATGTTAGCGAACGGCATGATATATTTGCAACAATTATAGCTAAGGTTGACGACAAAATATATGACCAACACTTAACAAGAGCATCCTCTTCGGCTTCCCGTCTAATCTACCGCAATCTAGATCATCGATTACTAACCCTAGGAAATTATTTCAATGTTAAATATCCATCTAAAGTTATAAGCACCATTTTCAGAGCCCGAGTCGAATTATTGAATTTAAATTTCATTCCACATAGAACCGATCTTCAGCAAACTTGTAATTTATGTAACAGGAGAGAAGACGAAAGTGTGTACCACTTCATTGGGGTGTGTCCCATTTTACAAGAAATCCGACGTTTATACTTCCAAGAAAGTTTTCTGACAGTAAATAATCTCTACGAAATATTAAATGGTTCTCGGGGCTGGCTCGCTCTATATAAATATTGCAGCCATGCTATGACTTATCGTAATAGTTTTTGAAAAGTCAAGAGATACAGCAAGTCTATATTCATTGCGAATTCGAATGTTTATAACCATTTAATTTTGTTATTATGTTTATGTTTTAAATCATCAAAATTAGAAGTTTTATTTTTTTTTATGTTGCAAATCATCAAAATTGTCGACGGCCTCCAGGTTTCTCACTTTCCTATCAACTAAGTTTGAATATTCATGTAAATGTATTTAAGTTCTCATTGAGTATTCCATTATGTTAATTTTTCAAAACAATTATGTTAACAAGAATTTAAATCTGTTACTCTTTTTATGTTTTAAATCATTAAAATTAGAAATTTTTTATGTTGCAAATCATCAAAATTGTTCAAATACCAAAATGTCTCTCTTTTTTTTTAACTTTTTTTGTATATTCATTTAAACGATCGTATGTACACTATATAAATACCTATTAATTGTTTATTATTTTAAATTTACCGAAACATTATCGTAAACAAGAATTATCGTTATATTTTCTCTTTATATAATATTATTTTCTTTTCATCATACTGAAATGTCATTTCCGGCAGACGGCAAAATTGTCAGGTCCGTATTCTTATTCTAAAAATTGTAATTTTATCTGAGGAATTTTTATTTTTTTTAGTATGCCCAACAATGATGAACACGAATAAAATAATGTGAATTATAAGCGACATAGAAATAAGACACGGCATTCTCCGCTTTAGTTCAGCCGCCATCCCTGGAGATTAAATAACTGAGACAACCACCTTCAGTCTCAGAACATCGTGCCACACATCTTTCCTATCCTTCTTTCTCTTCCGTAACTTTACGCCCGCGCTGTGTTAAAACATTTAAAGGGTAATCATATTCCCTTGAGCGTGAGTTAATTATAAAAAAAAAAAAAAAAACAAAAAAAAAATTTTGTCAATATGACAAAATTTCGTAAAATTTACAAAATTAATTTGTCATATTAACAATTCTTTTGTTGTATTAACAAATTTTCTTGTTAATGTTAAAAATTTGTTTTTTTTTATTATTATCGGACTAACAAAATTTTTTTGTTAAATCAACTAAATTGTTTTGTTAAATTAACAAAAATTTTTTTGTTATATTTTGTTAAATGAACAAAATATTTTGTCAAAATAGTTTTGTTTTTGGGATTTAAGTCCACAAAAATTGGCGTTTCGTCCGTACGATGTCACATGCAACCATCTGTGAGGGCGTATGGACAATACGCAATTTTTGTTAAGTTCAGTTAATCTTACATCGATTTTTTGAAAAAAAAAAACTATATCATACACAAAAGACATGTCATGATCAAAAAAATATACGCGCAGAATTTTTTGGTTTCCTTACAAAATAGTTTTATCTATCTGATAATATTATTTTATCAATATTACAAAATAACTCAACCCCAAAACAAAATATTTCTCATTTTAACCAAAGCGTTTTCATTTTTTGTTAAATTGACAAAAAAAAAATTAACAGAAACTTTGTGATATTGACAAACATTTGCAAAACAGATTTTTTGTAGATATAACAAACATTTTGTTAACATCACAAAAAAGTTTGTCGATAGGATAAAAATCTCTGTTTTATTTTGTTATATTAACAAAACTTGTTTGTCAAACTGACAATATTATTTGTAGTGCATATTTTGTTAAACTGACAAAAAATCATGCTGAATTATAAAAAATTTGTGAATCAACAAAATCATTCTTCCGTATTGACAAAAATTTAATCAAAACGATAAAATTGTTTTGTTGAAGTTCAACAAAACGTTTTTATCAATATTACCTAGGAATTTATTTTCAGTGTATTGAACATTTTAGTGGATTAAAAAGAGCCTTATAATAATATTCTATTACTATTTTTACATAATATAATATGCATATATTATTTATATAAGTAAAATTACTGATAATATATTTTTCGAATCCACTTAATATATATGTACATTAGACTGGGCCAAAAAAATTGACTATTTTTTTTTTTGAAAGATATATCGAGAATATCATTCAGAATGACAAAAAAAAATTTTCGTAAAAGTTTTAGCCCTTAATATCAATTTTAAGAGGGCTATCATCGCTAATTTTGATTTTTAGTCATAATTTCATGTTTTGCGTCAGAACTGACAAAACATTGAAGTAAAAAAATTCATTTTGACTTACTTTTATATAAAATTAAATTCCCTACAAAAAAGGTCTAATTGAAAATTTTCGTCAGACAAGCCGTTTTTGAGTAATTAAGCTTAATAAATTGTTATTTTTCGTTAGTTACAAAATTCCAAATTAAAAAAGTAAAATCGAAGAAAAATAACAATTTATTAAGCTTAATTACTCAAAAAGGGCTTGTCTGACGAAAATTTTCAATTAGACCTTTTTTGTAGGGAATTTAATTTTATATAAAAGTAAGTCAAAATTATTTTTTTTTACTTCAATGTTTTGTCAGTTCTGACGCAAAACATGAAATTATGACTAAAAATCAAAATTAGCGATGATAGCCCTCTTAAAATTGATATTAAGGGCTCAAACTTTTACGAAATTTTTTTTTTGTCATTCTGAATGATATTCTCGATATATCTTTCAAAAAAAAAAATAGTCAATTTTTTTGGCCCAGTCTAATGTACATACTTTTTTCCATATGACACGAATCGCACTGTATATAAAATCTTTAAAAGTTCTTAACAAGCGCAAGTTCATGTTTGTTCAAAATTAAAATTTTGTTAAAGCAGCTTGGAATATGAAAAATTGTAGTAATGTTTCGAAATTGCTAAAACAACTCCTAGATAGTTTCACTTCGAAAAATATAATGCAATCTGATTTCTTGGAGCAGTTTAATTGATAATTATTTCTTAGAGTTAAGATTCGTGATAGAGATAGTTACAAATATGCAGACAGACGGAATTGGCGGGAAAATCTTAGCACTTACAAATTTGGTATGGTTTTTCGAATACAAATAGAGCTACATATATGTAGCAGATGAAACTAAAATAAATCAATAGTCTATGATGAATGACTATGACAATGACTAACGTAATAAACCAAAACAATTGTGCAATTAGTAGCCTTATTTGACACCAAAAATTACGATCTACTAATATTTGGGAAAATTAATCTCTTGATTGGCAACACTGCAGTGAAAGTGAAAAGTTGAATCTTAATTATCTCCCGCAAATTTATTTAAAACTCAGTAAAAATCAACAAAATTGATTAGAAAAAGTGCGTAAGCTATAAACGAATTAACTGGCCTTCCAAATTATAAGCCGTATCATCAGGTAACACAATTTAAAACTCCCAAAATAATAATTTTGATCTGAGATCAGTCACATAACCAATAACAAGAGAAAAATCTGCCATACATCGCCTGAAAACTTATCCCATCAAGTCAAAGATTGCAGTAACAGAGCGCCAAAAATTTATAAAACGCATACAGCAATGTCCATTTCAACCTCAGATCTTCAAAAAATTAAATCCTTTATTGATAGTTCTCTGGAAGAAAAGCTTCAAAATGCAACATCGAATCTAGCTACAAAGGATGACTTTAAAAATCTCAACGCCGAGATAAACCTTTTGCGTCAACAAAATGAAGATTTATCCCGTAAGGTGCAGCAGTTTGAAAATAGATGTTGTTTATTTGAGAATGAACTCGAGGCGCAAAACACATTGTTATATCAATTCCAAATGACGTTAAGATTGACCCGAATCTAAAAGTGCAAGAAATTACTCAACTCTTGCTTGGAAATGAATGTTCGCAAAGATTTCCAGTACCCATAAAAATAAGTGAGAACAACAACGTAATTAAAATGAAAATTGATACTGGTTCCACTGACACGGCCGCACGAATGCTTAAGAATTCATCCAAACTTAAAGGCACAGGTGTCTACTTACAAAAAGATCTCACAAAACAAATGCAATTATTAAAGCGTAGAATTCTACTCGAATACAGAAAAATACTTAAAACAAATAAACCAACAAGTGTAATTCAAATGAAAAACAATTCGCTATTAATAGAAGGCAAATCGTTTTATTTAAATAATAATAACAATTTAAAATTTAATGAAAATGACGGCCAGCTAGAATTGCAGCAAATGTTTGGACAATTAAACTTTGAGAATGTCAAAAAGATCATGCTGTCAAATAAACGTCAAAGTAATTGAACTAGATCAACATCATCTACTAGTTCACTACTAGTTATCAAAATGAGCCAAGTGTTAGTAATATTTCAAGAAATTGAGAATAAGGTGCCGTCAGCTCATTAAGTATTAATTTCAAAATTTTAGCTTACAATGTTTCGGGTCTAAATAATAAGTGTATGTTTGTCGACTTTTTTAATTTTATTAAATCTTATGAAATTTTTTTTCTCTTTAAAACCCATGTAACAATTGAAAATACAAGTAAATTTATTAAGTAAAATATATAAATATAAAATATATAAATATAAAATATCACAATTAAATTATTACGATTTCCCGGAGTTTCATGAAACTGTTGTAGTAAAACTGATAAAAAAGTAATATGTTTATCCTTCCACTTTACTTAAACTGTAATAAATGGTCTGAAGACTTTGAAAACCTGAGCAACATAATGTCTTTGCTAACAGGTAAAAGCATTTTAATGGTCGGTGACTTTAACGCAAGAATAAGCTGCACTCAAGTTACTACATTGATGAATATTAACAATATGTTTATAAGTCTTACCAGCAGAATATCCAAAGATAACGTCTGTAACCAAAACGGAACTAATTTACTCGAATTGCTTCAATTGTATGAGAGTATTGTTTTAAATGGATGCACCAAAGGAGACACCGAAAGTATTATACCTTTATTGGAGGGCAGGGAAAATCCGTCATCGATTATTGTGTTATCAACAATGAATGGATTGATCGTATTACTAAATTTTAAGTTTTATCCAAAAATTTTTCGGATCACATTCCAATAATGGTAGAGTGGGCCATTGAAACATCCTTGCAACAGAGAAATCTTGATCTGATTCCACGCTTGAAATGAAATAAACAAAATGTGAAATCCTACCAGCATTCCTTAGATGAATTCATCTCAAGAATATCTGCCATATCAGAGACGTGTGATGATAAGGCAAAACAAATTATTCAATGCATAAGGAATTCTTCAAATAACAGACAAAAAAAAACCAATAAAAACATTCAAACATTCAAAATGGTTTGACAGGGAGTGTATGAATGATAGACAAAAATCGTTCGATCTACTTAATGCAATGCGGCGTATTCCTTATAGCAATGAACTTCGGCGATGGTATATCAGATCAAATATCAAGTACAAACAGCTCTGCCTATCAAAGAAAATAAATTTTGAAACAAATCAAGCTATATCTTTAGGACAAACGAAAAACACAAAGGACTTCTGGAAAATTGCAAAAGAAATCAATGGTATTATAGATTCAGGTGTATCTGCATAGGATCTCTCTGTTTACGTTAAGAACCTTCTACAAAATAAATCCAACCTAACGTTCTCATACGCAGAACCGTTTATCTGCGATGATACTCTTGATTGTACAATATCTGCTGACGAAATTCAAACAGTTCTTCAAAAAGCAAAGGATGGAAAAGCTCCAGGTGAAGATGGGATTTCATATGATTTTTTTAAAAATGCATCTCCAGCTTTTACAACAATTTATTAACTTTTTTTTAACAAAGTTCTTATCAGTGCCGAAATCCCAGAGTCCTTCAAAACTGCAGTTATTTTCCCCATACGTAAAAAAGGTGCTTTGAACGAAGTTGAAAACTACCGTGGTATTTCGTTCATGAATGTGATTGCGAAAATATTTTGTGGAGTGCTGGTTGGCAGACTAGAAATTTGGGCGGACGAAAATAACTTCCTGTCACACCTTCAAGCTGGTTTTAGAAAGAGCTATTCTACCATTGACCACATTTTCTCACTCACATCAATCGTTAAAGCGTTTCAAGCACGTAACAAAAAGTTCTTCGCATTTTTTGTAGACTTTAAAGCTGCGTTTGATCTGGTGAATCGGAGTGATTTGCTGTATAAGCTTTCAGAGTTGGGTATTTCAACAAGATTTCTTCGAGTAATACGCAACATGTATACTGACACAAAGTCAACAGTATGGGATGAAGAAGTATTTTCTAAATGGTTTAAAACATATACTGGTGTTAAGCAAGGATGTCTCTTGAGTGCCCTTCTGTTTTCAATTTTCATAAATGGCATTGCAAAGGTATTAGAATTGCAAACACCATCATAAAAGTTTTGATGTACGCCGATGACCTTGTTGTGTTGTCAGAGTCACCAGAAAATTTACAACTAATGATAAATCGTCTTGAAGCATATTGTGAAAAATGGGGACTGACTATAAATACCGAAAAGTCAAAAATTATGGTTTTCTCACGGTCAAATCAGAGGGAAGAGATTCATAGCTGTTTTTTTAGGGGCAGTCCTTTAGATTTATCGAGAGAATACAAATGTCTTGGAATCAAACTCAACCCAACATTAGATTTCAGAAGACACTTGTCCGAAAAATCTAATGGATCACAAAGTCTCATCAATTTAACATCGAGCAAATCATTTTTAAACCCTCACATAAATCTCTCTGTAAAATACAAAATCTTTGATGCGTTTGCGAAATTTTCACTTTGCTATGCTGCTCAGGTTTGGGGTATAAAGGAGTATGCAGAAATTGAAAAACTACAAGGAAACTTTATTAAAAAACTCTTTTATCTTCCTTATACTTGGAAACAGGCTTACCAAAACTTTTTACTTACACCCTTAAACTTCAAGCCGACTTTATCATTAAAGTTTTGGGATATCCGGACTCTCGGTTGAGCAAAAAACTGCTTCTTTACGAAGTAAGGAATAAAGATTGGTGGATGGAGAAGTGGCAAAATTTCAGTAATGTTTATGGAGAAGAAGTTAATTTCGACCCAAACAACCTTCAACTTTTAAAAGACCAACTCTATAAAATTATACAGAAGCCAGAACAGGAGGTCTGTCAGTCGCAAAGCAGAATACTATACAGTCAATTGAAGTATAATCTCCGTGATAAAAATTATTTTACGAACTCATTTAGCTGCAAAGATATCTCCTTGATATTCAAAGTGAGATGTGAACTGTTAGGTCTCAACGGAAGTCCTTACAATGGAAGTTTAATTCAGTTTTGTACTCTATGCAACATAAAAGCCAAAGAGGACTGCTTCCATCTATTAAGTATATGTCCAATCTTCAAGCAATACAGACTATGGTACTTTGGAAAGCCTTTATTAACTATGGAAGAGACGAAACTTATACTAAATGGACCTAATTGGAAAGAACTTGCCCATTTCCTGAAAGAAACCTACACATTTAGAATGCTGCTTATAACTGAATATGCATAACTAGCATTTATTTTTTTTAAACTATAGTTACTAAATTAAATGAAAAACAATACGAATTCAATAATATTTAATCGTTTTAAATTTAATGTTGCCATTCGAGCTGACGGCAAAGCCATAGCTCTAAAAATTCACAAATAATATGTAAATGTAACAAACTCAAATTGTCAATAAATGAATTCTTTTACTTACTTACTTATTATATTAAACATTGTAAGGTTCTTCGTTAAACTGACAACTGACGTACTGTAGTGTAATAACAAAATATTTCAATAATCTTTTGTTTATTTCTCTACTAAAATTTAATTTATAGGTATATTAATATGGTAAGGTAAATATGCGTTACAAGAATCGGGTATTTTTTCTATTCATCATTTTCACAGAGTGAATGGAGATTGTTAATATTATATTTTAATTACTTTTCTATAGATTGTGTAAATCCAAATTTCTCGACATTGAGAATATGTTTAATTCTTTTTTCGATTTCCGACCGCTACTAGGCAATACGAGTATAGACAAAAACGTATCTCTAATTTAATTTATTACAAAAAAATTAATAATCAAATAGGACACATAAAAAAACATTAAAATAAGAAATTAAACAGAAATAATCTCCTCGGAAGTTTTATTTTATTATGTTACGTATACGCCACAGTGATTCAAAACATCGTGTTGCACTAAGTGCTTTGGAATTATATTCGTTCTACGTCAGCAGAAAGTATCAATATCCAATCGAGTAATGTTAGTCGTAATTATACATGCATATGTATGGTTGGAACCATTTATCATACGGTCCGTGTGTGCAGATGTGATGCAGATGCAGTAAAAAATGTCTCCTAATATAGAAAAATAAAATGCACGACTGGGTCGCACGAACTTGCTCCTATGTAATAGACTAGGAATTTTAAAAACGAATATTGTTAGAGAAAACTGTTCATAAGGATAAAATTAATTTTTTAAATTCTTTTAGTAGGAAGAGACAAAAACAGAATGCTATGCAATTATGAATTTATGCAAGAACTAAATTATAAGTCGTTTTAGTGGTTTCTTAAAAAAAGCTATTATATACAAAATTTTTAAAAGATTTTTAAGAAAAAATTTTGGTACGCCGGTTTAAAGTTTTTATTATTGTTCGAATAAAAATAAAATTTACAAAAAAAATATTGAGCCGTTTCTGAGATATCGAAATTTCAAAAAAAGAAAAAATAGAATTTTTTTTTCAAAAATTCAAAAAATATTTATTTTAAAGTTTTGAAATGCAATGTGTTTGAGACTTTTTAGAAGCTTCTCTATAAAAAATTTCATTAAGATCCGTTATATGGATAATGAGAAATTCGAAAAAATGGTTCTATGGTAGCTACAAGCTGTAATATCTTTATTTCAAAATTTGTTCTAATAAATTAAAGATCATAAAAATTAATTGAAAGAGAAAAATACGATTTTTGAAAACAAATTTTTTTTTATTTTTTAACATTTGTATGGTGGGTACCTTTAATTTTAGGTAAAATAATTTTTTTTTCTCACATCTTGTAAATTATATTAAGAAACTTTTATTTATCAAGTTTAAAAAAAAATCTAGCATGGGGTTTTCGAAATATTGAGTTTTCAAAAAAAAATTTTAAATTTTTTTTTTAAATCCAAAAAAAATTTTTTCAAAATTTTAATACACAATTCTATTTAAATTTTTGAGGAACCTTAGCAAAAAAAAAATGATCCAAATCGGATGTCCCGTTTTTGAGAAAATCAAAAGCAAAAAAAAATGGTTCCATGAGGGGTACCCTCAATTGCCATTTTTCGGGATTCTTTTTTCAACCATTACCTAGCTTTAACTAAATGAAATTTGTTTGTTTTTATTTTTTAAATCTGTCGAACAGTTTTTGAGAAAAAAAAAATATTTACAAAATTTCGAAAAAAAATCGCATGGCAGATACCGTTATTTTTGGTCTTAAAAAAAAAAAGAAAAAAACGTGTGGGGAAAAAAATTAAAAATGATATCTACCAAGTTTAAAAAAAATCGGCGGAGCCGTTTAGGCTGTAGTCGAGCCGACAGACAGAATTGCGGGACGCACTTTTTTAGTCTTCGCTATCATCGTAATTTCAACTTTGATCAAAATCTCGAGTTCGATTTTTTTACGAATGCATAACTTGCCTTACAGTACCTGTAAGTCGCAAGTAAAAAGGAGTAGTAATAAATGCAATGAGAGGATTCTTTAAATCCACAATAAGTGTAGAAAAGGAGATAACTAAATTACATATAACATATTAGGGATGAGAAAAATGTCTTTTATATGCATCGCATATATACATGTATGGCTGCGGTCAAAATAATAGTAGTGAACCTTTCGACTACTAATTTTTAAGAAATAAATAGTCATCCGATTTTCGAATTAATGTTTTTTAGGCTTTTAATTTCAGAAAAAAATCATTTTCAAATTTAATAAATTAGTTGTTAATTTCAAATCTATCCAAGTCCTATAGGAAAATAGCGGCCAAAAAAAATAGTAGCGGATTCAAAATCCACCCTTAAATATTACAAAGGGAAAGTTAATAGGCAATTTCTACCATAAGTGATGGTCGAGTGTTTGAACTTTAAATCAATATTTAGTTGCATTTTCCTTGTTAGAAATAACAGCACCAAAACGACGTTGCATTGAATTAATAAGTTTTTCACATCTTTCTACAGGTATGAACCTCTAAGTTTGCTGTATAGCTTCCCAAAGGGCTCTGTTAGTAGTTGGCTTACAACTAGCAACATACTTCTTGAAATCGCACTGAAAATTTTCTATAGGGTTCAGGTCTGGGGACTGCGCAGGCCACTCAATGCCTCTAGCCCTCTTTTCTTGAAACCACTGTTTCGTAAGTTAACTTGTTGCTTTGGGTCGTTGTCTTGTTGAAAGACCCATTTCAGTGTCATTTCATCTTCAGCATATGGGAACATAACTTCCTCCACGATCTTCACATAAAGATGCTGATCCATAATGCCTTCAATCCCGTATATGGGACCAACAACATAGAAGGAAAAACAGGGAGAATCCGTTATTCTGGATCCTTTTTTTATTGTCTTGGCTGTGAAGCGTGAATTATATTCTGTGTTTGGAGACGCTCTTACATATTAACGAGATCTCCTCACAGCATATACCTAACATAAATTTGGACTCGTCTGACCACAGAATATTCCTCCACAAAAATATGAAAATTCAGGGACTTACCAACGATTTTATTTACACCACTTTTATTTTGAACTTCTCATTATCGGCATAACGGATTTTAATGAAATTTTTTAGAGAGAAGATTCTAAAAAGTTTAAAAAACATTGCATTTCAAAACTTTAAGAAAAATATTTTATTGAGTTTAAAAAAAAATCGTTTTTTTTTTTTGAAAATTCAATATCTCGAAAACGGCTCAATATTTTTTTTTGTAGATTTAATTTTTATTCGAACAATAATAAAAACTTTAAATTGGCGTACCAAATTTTTTTCTTAAAATTGTTTTAAAAATTTTATATATAAAAGCTTATTTTTTATAATTTAACTTATAATTTTTGTTCTTGCATGAACCTATATTTGCTTGAATCACATGGCATTCTATTTTTACCTCCAACTATTAAAGAAGTTGTTTAAGTCGTTTAAAAAAATAATTTTTATGCTTATGAACAGTTTTTCTTTAATAACGTTCATTTTTTGAAATTCTTAGTCTATTACATAGGAGCAAGTTCGTGCGACCCCGTCGTGCATTTTATTTTTTTTTAAGATCAAAAATAACGGTACCTGCCATACGATTTTTTTTCGAAATTTTATAAATATTTTTTTTCTCAAAAACTGTCCCACAGAATTTTTTAAAGAAAATTTGAAAAATTTCATTTAGTTTAACTAACTAATGTTTGAAAAAAAATTTCCAAAAAATTGTTATTTTTGGTAGCCCCCCTGGGTCCATTTTTTTCGTTTTTGATTTTCTTGAAAGCGGTACAGCCGATTTAAATCATTTTTTAATATTAAAGTTTTAATATTACTACATATTAAAATTTTTAATTTTTTATGTTTTGGATTTAAAAAAAAAATAAATTCTTTTTTGGAAACTCAATATTTCGAAAACCGCAACATCGATTTTTTTCAAACTTGAGAAATAAAAGTTTCTTAACATAATCTACAAGATTTGAGAAAAAAGATTGATGTATCTAAAACTAACGGTACCTTCCATACAAATTTTCAAAAATGGTTTTCGAAAATCGTATTTTTCTCGAGAACGGTTCCGAGAATTTCGCCAAAATTTTTTTTTTGATTAATTTTTACGATCTATAATTTAATAAAAAAAAATTGAAATCTAGATATTACTGACTGTACCTACCATAGAACGATTTTTTCGAATTTTGAATTTCTCATTATTGGCATAACGGATTTTAATGAAATTTTGTATGAAGAAGCTCCTAAAAAGTTTAAAAACCATTGCATTTCAAAACTTAAAAAAAAATATTTTTTCAATTTTTAGAAAAAAAAGTCATTTTTTTTTTGAAAAATTCGACATCTCAAGAACGGCTTTGTATGTTTTTTGGAAATTAGACTCTTATTCGTACAATAATAAAAACTTAAGGTACATAAAAGTTTATTAACTTCCCATAGGGAGTTATTGTAATCGGTCCGATTTGTCAAATTGGAATTTTTGACATTTCTCGACGTTTCAAGGTCCCTAGAGGCTATATCAATCATTTTTAGAGAGATGTCTGTGTGTGTGTGTGTACGTACGTTCGTACGTTCGTACGTTCGTACGTTCGTACGTTCGTACGTTCGTACGTTCGTACGTTCGTACGTCCGTACGTTCTTGTACCATTTTTCGTCGTCGATATCTCAAGAACGAGTAAAGATATCAACTTCAAATAAATTTTGTTTAATAGATAATAACTTCGAAAGAGGCTGAAAGGGCGTTTATTAAAATTCAGTGAGTAGTTTTTTCACTATAACGGTTTATGTTTCGACGAGACAACAAACAATCAACATCCTTAAAAATAGCTATTGTGAATTAATTTAAATGTACTAAAATTTGAATTTCGCGCCCTTCCGGCCATCTTTATGTTAATAAATAATAAGAATGAAACAAAAATAAGAAAATAAAGACATTCCATTCCGAATATTGAAACCGCACGGTCTTTTCTTTTCGCTGCTTTAATTAAATTTTTCGTTTGTTTTAATTTTAAAAAACATAAAACTTTAAAGTTTTTAGCTCCAAACAAGAGCTACTTCGTAAAAAATCTTGCGAAATTTTCATGGCGCCCGAGCAGGGACAAGTTTAAATTGTTAAATTTGTTTTTAAAAAAAAGTGCACTTAAGTACAAAATTACTTATATACAAATATATAAATATATATATATAAATATTAAAAGAAAGACTGAATCGCGAGTGGTATACCGTATACATTTATTTTAATTCGGTGGAATCAAAATTTTGTCGCAATTCGTGCGCAATAAATTTTATAAAGAGTGGCTTAAACCAAAAGCCCAACAACAAAAACCACCACCAGCAACCAAGTGGGGCTGTAACTACAACAAGCAGCCACCGGCTCAGCAGCGCCCGTTGTCATCAGCAAAGGAATACCCCGGAGCTCCAAAGCCACCCCCAATGCACAAAAACTGCATGGCTGACAAGTGCCCAAGGGAAGTTGAGACAGAAACAGAGGTATACACAAAAACTGAAAGTGTTTGTTAATCAGATTGCAAAAATTGCATTTAATTGTTTTCTAAAAATTAATTGATTTGAAAAGGAACACAACTTTCAGTTTTTGTCATTTTGCAATTGACATATATTTGATTTTTGGTGAAACAAACAAAGTGCGTGGTTTTCTTTTTAAAATTTTATTGCCAGTTAATAAATTTAATAATAAAGTGATATTAAAACTAATAATTCACGAAATTTACTTAATTTAATTTGTTTTCGATCTGCCTCCTCGCCGCGCCGCCGCCGCCAACGTCACCGTCGTACATCGAGTTTTGCCTTTGCGCAACCACACCGATATTTACTTTTTTGAAATTATTTTGGAACTTTACGTTCTTTAATTATATTCGCGAGTTGTGATTAAACAATTATATAGCGATATTTTAATAAAATTTAATAAAATAATTACGAAAAAACGACCGAAACTCGTGTTTAAGTAAAAATTGTTTACAAATTGTTTTGACATTTCACCCGTATTGACAGTTCGTTCAATTAGTATTGACTTTCGTTAAGTTCTCAACTGTCAAGAGTGGTCGTAGTCAGTGACACAAAATAATTTCTAAAATTTGTATATGAAGAGTGTGTTCAGCTAATTATTTACAAAGAAAAATTTATTTTTTTTTCGTTTGAAATAATTTCGAGTTGAAGTAAATAATTTTCGGCAATTTGCACATAAATAGTTTATTGAAATTAATTTTCATTTTCGTGGAATTTCGTATGAAAATAAACTAATTTTTCAACGAATTTTCAAATATTAGAAATCAAAACTAAAGTGCAAATTGAATAGTTTCCAGATAAATTAATTCTAGGAAAACAATCATTATCTTTCGAAAGTTAATAAATAAATAAGAAACGAATTACAATGACGGGCAAGAAACGGCAGGAATCACCAAAAAAGAGTGCAGATCTTGAACATTTAAGGCATCAGCGACTAGTAATTAAAAATAATATAATTCGCATTAAAACGGGTCTTGAAGAAAAAACTTTATCGTTGAATCCAATCGAATTAGAATGTCGATTAGATATATTAAATTCATATATTGACCAATTGATGATTTGTCAGTCGGAAATAGAATCAGCTGATCGAACTGATGATTTCCGCGGTGAATTGGAAGACATTTGCGTTGGTGCAAAAGCACTACTTATTTCACTGGTCAATAAAAGACGAAAGTCGAGTGCTGTTGACTATTCTTTTAGCAACCCACACCATTCACGACTTCCTAAAATGTCTTTACCTAAATTCAGTGGAAAATACTCCGAGTACAAAAATTTCATCAGTCTTTTTGAAAACTTAGTCGACAACGATCCAACACTTCCGGATATAGAAAAGTTCAACCATTTAATTTCATGTTTATCGGGTGAAGCTTTAGGAACGGTTAAGGCCTTCCAAATTACCGAACAAAACTATCCGAAAGCGCTGGCGAGCTTAAAGAAAGTTTACGACAACAATTGTTTAATATTTTTTGATAATATTTCAACACTTTTTGAATTGAAAGACATTTCTAAACCATCCGCGTCTTCATTGCGAAGCATGATAGATACAGTTTCCGCAATTTATGATTCGCTTCTTTCCTTGGGTGATGAAAAGAATATAACAAACGCGATTATTATACATTTAGTTATGTCAAAGGTGGATGCAATCACGAGATCAAAATGGGAAGAACAGTTAGACTACAATACTCTTCCTCTATGGAAAGACTGTGAGGAAGCTCTTAATAAAAGATATCAGCATCTTTCTGCTGAAGAAGCTTCAAGTGCAAAGTTCAAATCCTCTGATAAGCAATTCAAATTGAAACAAGATTCAAGTCGTTATAAAAATCAAAAATCTTCATTTGCTTGCGTAAAATCGCAACAAAACAAAGCCAAATGTTTGTATTGCAAATCGAATGATCATTACATAACGACGTGTCAAACATTTGCTGCATTGCCTGTAATGCAAAGATTTGAATACGCTAAGGGTGTTCCAATTTGCATTAACTGCCTTCGAAAAGGGCACACAGTTTCGAAATGCAAACTTAGTCGGTGCACTGTTTGCAATAGGTCTCACCATACATTGCTGCATCAGTACGAAACAACTTTCAATAGTTCACCGGCACAAGCATCAACAAGTTTTCAAGCTATGCATGCCTCTGTTTCGACTGACCAAGTTATTCTTGCCACTGCAATTGTGCAAATAAAAGGCAGTTCTGGAGAATATATGCCAGCTCGAGCGTTACTTGATTCTGGCTCTCAAGTAAACTTCATTACAGAAGAACTAGCCCAAAAATTAAAACTTCGAAAAGAAGAAAAAGCCTTAAATCTGCTTGGCATTGGAAAGGCAAGTACTATAGTCAATAAAAAAGTACATGCAGAAGTAAAATCAAAATTTAACGATCATTCGTTTTCTGCTGATTATTGGGTAATGAACTCGATATCGTCGTATCAGCCGGATCAAGCGATAAATACTGTTAATTGGAATATTCCTTCCAATATTCAATTAGCTGATCCGTATTTCAATAAGCCCCAAAAAATTGACTTACTAATCGGAGCAGAAACATTTTTCGAGTTGTTGTCTGTTGGTCAAATTAAGCCAGGTCCCGAATATCCAACTATTCAAAAGACACTTCTTGGTTGGATAATATCTGGGAAATACCCAAAATGTACAAACGCAAATACCAAACATTGCAATTTGGTATGTCAGTCTGAAGATTTACCAGACTTAGATAAAATTGTACAAAAATTTTGGTTATTGGAAGAAATCCCCGGGGAAACGAAAAAATTTCTAACGCCAGAGCAACAGTTTTGCGAGAAACACTTTATTGAAAATACTAAACTTTTGCCGATAGGTCGCTTTGAGGTAAAACTACCATTCAAATTGTCTTCGAACTCGCTTGGATTATCATTCGAAACTGCCAAACGTCGGTTTCTCGCACTTGAGCGAAAACTATCCAAAAATAGCGATTTAAGAGCCATGTACATGGATTTCATGAACGAATACATTTCGTTGGGTCATATGTCACCAATAAATAACGAAATCCCAAAAGGCCCGCACTATTTCATTCCACACCAGTGTGTTTTGCGACCGCAAAGCACAAGTACAAAGCTAAGAGTTGTTTTTGACGCTTCAAGTCGAACCTCTTCTCAACTATCACTGAATGACATCTTGATGGTTGGGCCAACTATTCAAGAGGAGCTGTTTTCGACGTTGCTCCGTTTTCGTACACACAAATATGCCATTACGGCTGATATTACGAAAATGTACCGGCAAGTTCTTGTGTCTGAAGAGCACACGATTTACCAGCTCATAGTGTGGAGGCAGCATCCGTCTCAACCATTACAAAACTTTCGATTAAATACTGTAACGTATGGTACGTCTCCAGCGCCATTTTTAGCGATACGGTGTTTAAAGATGTTGGGCGATGCTAACGAAACGTCATTCCCCATAGGGTCGAATGTAATTCGAAGAGATTTTTACGTGGATGATCTCTTAACTGGTGCCGATAATCTTGAAACTCTTAAAATAATGAAATACGAAATTCAAGAAGTCCTTAAAAAAGGGGGTTTTCAGTTGGCTAAATGGTTTTCAAACCATCCAGAGTATCTAAACACGGAGAGTTCTGAAAAACCAATAAAATTTAATGATTCAGACTCAACAAAAACTCTGGGAATTTGTTGGCATCCTAAAGAAGATGCATTTAGCTTCAATCTGGACAATAATTTCCATGATTTACGAGCTACTAAGAGAAACATACTATCAGTTTCCGCTCGTCTTTTCGATCCTCTTGGTTTGTTGTGCCCCATAGTAACCAAAGCTAAGATCTTATTGCAAGAGCTTTGGATTGCAAAAATTGATTGGGATGAGTCGATTCCATTGCGCCTTGATACAAGTTGGCAAAACTTCAAAACCAATTTATCTCAACTTGGCGAGATAAAAATTCCAAGATTTGTCGAAACTCATTCGAACGCAAAAATTCAAATCCATGGGTTTGCCGATGCTTCGATGAGGGCTTACGGTTGTTGTATTTACATCCGAAGCCAAAGCAAGACCGGTATCAAGTCGACGCTATTAACAGCAAAGTCTAAGGTGGCCCCTTTGAAAACGAAATCGCTTCCGCGATTAGAACTTTGCGCAGCGCATACTCTTGCTAAATTGTGGACAAGAGTAGAGGCAATGTTGAGTCTTGACGTAGAACAAGTTATTTTCTGGACCGATTCCGAAATAACTTTGCATTGGATAAAAACACATCCAACTGAGCTTGCAACTTTTGTTGCAAATAGAGTGTCCGACATCCAAGAGTGGACACATAAAGTATCATGGAAACATGTGCCAACAAAACAAAATCCAGCAGACATTGTGTCAAGAGGCTGTAATGTTGAGGAACTCAATGCGTCAATTTGGTTAAAAGGTCCACAGTTCTTACTGGACGAACAATCATCGTGGCCGGTCAATTCGCATTTTGAGTTGTCTCCAGAAGATGAAGCCTTAGAGAAACGTAAAACAAACATGGCTCTGATAGCGGTAGAAAAACCTCGGACTAAACTTTTAGATTATATCGAAGAAGAATCTTCATATATCGACCTTATAACTACGTTTGCCTATATAATGCGATTTTTTAAAAAACTAAGAAACAAAACAGAAATTTTCGAAGAATTACCAACGGCAAGAGAGTTGAATTTGGCGTTTCTAAGAATAGTCGAAATCGTCCAAAATTATGAATTCCGAGATGAAATTCAAAAACTAAAAAAGAAAATTACTTTACAAAATAGTATTCAAAAACTCAATCCTTTCATTCACCAATTTCAAGACAACAATTTTTCATTTTCGCTAATTCGCGTAGGTGGTCGTCTCTTGAACGCACCAATTGAATATGATGCCAAGTTCCCGCTTTTGTTAACTAAAAATTCACCATTCGCAAAAACATACTTAACGTATTTACATCGAAAAAATTATCATGCTGGACCTCAAGCTATGGTGGCATTGCTTCGCGAAAAGATTTGGCTAATAAATGCCAAAGAAGCTTGCCAAAGGGTTGTGCGACAATGTATACATTGTTTCAAGTACAAACCAAAATTACTCACACAAATAATGGGTAATCTACCAGCGGATCGATTGCGAGCGCAACGACCGTTCTTAGTATGTGGCGTAGATTTCTGTGGCCCGGTATATACTACTCTAAAGATTCGTGGCCGACCACCGAACAAAACATATATTTGCGTTTTTGTTTGTTTCGCCTCAAAAGCTGTGCATTTTGAATTAGCTTCTAATTTGTCATCTGATTGTTTTATTCTCGCCCTTAAAAGGTTTATCTGTCGCCGAGGACTTCCGAAGACGATCTATTGCGACAACGGAACGAACTTTGTCGGAGCCCGGACGATCTTGAGGGAGATTCAGGAGGAGTTCGAGCAAGGCGCAGAAGCTGTTCACCGATACGCAGCAGAGGAAGGCTTCAGCATCGTCTTGATACCGCCCAGGGCACCGCATTTCGGAGGTCTATGGGAAGCGGCAGTGAAAGCGGCGAAAACGCTGTTACAGCGTACCGTGGGCAACGCGCTTCTAACAACAGAAGAGCTGCTCACCGTTATAATCGAGGTCGAGGGAATCCTCAATTCAAGGCCAATCGCACCGCTAAGCGCCGACCCCAACGACGGAGAAGCACTCACCCCAGCGCATTTACTGATCGGCAGCAGCTTACGATCGCTGCCCCCAGAAACGGTGCCGGAACAGCAAATGGGCTGCTTGAAAAGATGGCAGCTTCTATGCTGGCTCAAGCAGCAGTTCTGGCGGAAGTGGTCCAGGGAGTATCTGCTTGGCCTTCAAGCTCGATCCAAGTGGGTACAGGAGCAACCCAATCTCGTCGTGGGCAAGCTCGTCCTAATTCACGAGGACAACGCACCTCCACAGCAGTGGAAAACAGGACGAGTCGTGGCGGTCGTCGAAGGGCAGGACGGCAAGGTCAGGGTCGCCGACGTCAAAACATCAACCGGGGTTCTGAGACGTCCAATCGTCAAGCTAGCCGTGCTCCCAAGTGATGAATCTTGAAGCCTTACAGCCATTCAACGTGGCCGGTGTTTCGACGAGACAACAAACAATCAACATCCTTAAAAATAGCTATTGTGAATTAATTTAAATGTACTAAAATTTGAATTTCGCGCCCTTCCGGCCATCTTTATGTTAATAAATAATAAGAATGAAACAAAAATAAGAAAATAAAGACATTCCATTCCGAATATTGAAACCGCACGGTCTTTTCTTTTCGCTGCTTTAATTAAATTTTTCGTTTGTTTTAATTTTAAAAAACATAAAACTTTAAAGTTTTTAGCTCCAAACAAGAGCTACTTCGTAAAAAATCTTGCGAAATTTTCAGTTTAAGAAAAAAGTAAAAATTTTGGTTAGTTTCAAATATCTCACGAAAAAATAATGCTATTGACTTCAAATAAAATTTAATGTAGTCATTATAAGGTCATACAAATTTAGTATGAATATGGAAAAAAATGAACTTACCGTTATTTTTTTAAATTAAAAAAACTGAAAAAAAAATTTTCATAACCCAGATATTCTAAGAACGGAAAACAATTTGAAACTCAAAATAATTTTATTTTACGAAAAATAATGTGTTTGACAACTGGTGAAAATTTCAAAAAAAATCAATTTACAGTTTTTTTACAAAAAATAAAAAACTATATAAAATTCTATTGAAAATTGGTAAAAATTGTTTTTCGACTCAAATTTCTCGAGAACTAGTAGTGATATTGACTTCTAATTTAGTTTATTTTATACATAGTATAATTTTGTACAATTGGTAAAATGTTGACAAATATTGAAATAATAGTTTTTTTTAAATAAAAAAACTATTAAAAATTCTAGTGAAAACTAGTTAAAATTGTATTTCAAGTCGAATTTCTTGGGAATGAACACCGATAGTGCCTTCTAAAGTATGTTGTTTTATACATCGATACCTTCCCGTAAGAATGTATACTAAGCTACATTTCTAAGATTGTTCAGGAAACGAAAAAAAGGAAAAATCATAGTGTACTAAGAGACAATTTTGGTTAAACTAAGTGACATCTAACAAATTTTTTTTGCTCACGATCAACATCAACAATCTCAATTTCAAATCTCTTTAAATAATTAAAATGCTTTTCAATCTTAAAATAATATTTGTTTGAATTTTACAGCTAAAGTTTGTTTCGCTGAAAATTTGGTTATTTGAAAAAAAAACTAAATATAAAGTTTTCAAGACCACAAATGGGAAGTTATCAGTGTGGGTCGCACCCATCCTCTTTTTTTATAAGGAACCACTACAACGACTCATAATTTTTGTTCTTGCATAAATTCATATTTGCAAAGCATTCTGTTTTTATCTCTTGCTACTAAAAGAATTTAAAAAATTCATTTTATCCTTATGAACAGTTTTCTTTAATAACATCCGTTTTTTAAATTCCTAGTCTATTACATATGTAGGAGCAAGTTCGTGCGACCCAGTCGTGGATTTTATTGTTTAAGCCCGCCAGACAGATTTTTTATTGCAACGTACTAGGTTATTGTCTAAGTATATTATATTAAGCATACCTCATCGTACAATGAATCAATTCAAATCCACTAGGAATGCTTGGGTTTTATTGTCGCTGGTGGCTTCTTAGTGAATTGCTTTTGTTGAAGTGTATACAAAGAGACATATCCTTTCGTTATACGGCAACTTCGCCCACCAAACTATTTATTGAAAACGGACCTGCGAAATCTAATTCCGTAAAAGTAAAAGGAGCGTTGGTTTGAGTTCTCTTAGGTGGCAGCCCTCGAATGCTAATTTTGCATTTGTTTTCTGTGGATAATGTATTTTTTACAGTAAATATCTAAATATTTTTTCACCAGATTCTTTATCTTTGGTATCCAAAATTCAAATCATATCAAACGAATCATCAGTTGATTTCCACTGTGAAGAGAGATATCATGAAAGAATTCCACG
The DNA here is from genome assembly GCA_963931855.1 of Philhelius festivus. Lineage (NCBI taxonomy): Eukaryota > Metazoa > Arthropoda > Insecta > Diptera > Syrphidae > Philhelius > Philhelius festivus. Next base: position 25,678,312 of record OZ007557.1, on the reverse strand, counting down.
GGGTGACTTGTTGACTTGATAGTTTCGCTTGATATTTTTCATTATAAGAAAGAGTAGATGAAGTCCATCTGCTATTAGAACGCATGAATTGATGTGGATTCATAATCCGCTTACGAGTAGCTAATGGACTTTTTCTTGGTTTTATTTCATTGGCCTAAGTTCAAGATTTATTTTAGTACAGATCTAGACCAGCTATGCAGCTTGACAGAGCCATTATGGACCATGCCACCATAAGCTACTCATTTTAAGGCCTTTTTTTTATAAGCCCCTTGTTGGTAAGTCTGCTGAGTTAACTGCTGATTGCGTTTGACACATTTGTTTGAATTTGAACGTTTTTCAAGTACATAGTGTTTTGCTTAGTTATGACAACACTATCGAGCTATCCGTCCATAAAAAGTTCATGGCGTAAGTTATAATTTTTTATAAGAATTAGATAGTAAGACCACCCTACCGCGCCAAAGCCTCAAAGTTCAAGCCTTGGCCTGTAAAACTGAAGGAAAAGTGTAAGGAATCTGACTTCGCATTCCATTGGATGGAATTTGGAAATGCTTTTATTTTTTAATTAAAGAAAATATTGATCATAGTGATCTGAAGAAGGAATATTTTTAGTCTTTTTCAAGCAGTTCGGAGTCCATTTCCTTAAGAAAAACCCATGTAAGTTTAAAGCTTGAGACAGTTGACGTTGGACCTCTGACACAGTTGTTATGTCATGAGCTCCGGAAAGTACATCGATCGTCTACATATAATTTACTTTGAAGAATAGCAGAAGCTAGAGGAAAGATGTGTTGCACGTCAGCAGCCGGTTGCAACAGAGTGTGTACTGCTAGGTAAGGTGTGTAGTTCACGCCAAGGGTTATGGCTTAAAGTTCACAATCTTCAACATTGCTTTCCCCGGATCTGCGACTAATAATTCGTTGATAAGGTGTATTTTCAGGATGAACTAATAATTGGCGGTACACGAAAACATTGAAAACGAATTGATACACTCACCATTTCAAAATAAGAGTCATGAGATCAGTTTGTCAAGATGGGCCAGTATATAACATGTCAACGAAGTTTTGACGATTTGAAATGTAGGAATATGAGATATGCCTGCTGGTTTCTCGAAAGAAAATTCGTCGTTTGGTGGTTGAACAATCTCTATTTCTTTGCTAGATCTTACCTCGTTGAGGCAATTGATAATAATCATCCCGCGGTAAACTACGCAGGGAAAAACGAAGAAATCTGCGAGGAACAGTATATTGAGTGAGCTTGGCTTTGGCCTATAATTGGAGACATTATTCTTTGGACCACTTTTATGGATAGGAACTATGTAAGGCACTCTCCATTACTGAGGAAAAACACTTTTTATGCAAAGAAGTTTATACAGGGCGGTTAGAAGCTGAATCAAAGGATTTGAGCATTTCTTTAGAAAACTGTGTCAGGTGCAGTAGAGTAGTATTCTTTAAGTTTATTAATTTTTTCCTTAACCATACTTGGTGGAATATTTAAATTTGTGGTTGTTTGTGGTTTTTAAGGTAATCGAAGTACTGTCCATCAGATTCAGTACCGTAATCCGAAAACCATTTTTTGAAAAATTTGGTAAAAGAATGTTCTATTGTCTTAGGCTTCGGCCACGCACTCAGCGACGAGCGACTGAGCGATTGAGCGACGCAAAAAAACTGTATGAAGGTTATTCCAAGTAGGTAGGAAAAGAAGGGTACCCATAGAATTTTCATTTTACACTTATAAATTCATAGAAGCGTTTAGGGCTTGAAGCTATCGAGGATTGCACAGGAAAATTATTATCATTTATCGAAATCACTAAGGAAAACCAATCCAAAAATTTCCTTTTAACTCCAACCGACTGCAAGTGCACATTACTTTTTCATATGATACAATGCCCATACGAAGTGCTTGCTTAGAAATACCTAGAATGCACAACGTTTTTGCATTCTTCTTAACAGCTTACTAGGCTCAGATCCTATCTAGAATAAAAATCGCTTAATTTGTTATCGTTTGATCGACTTGTGAAGAATGTTTTTGGTGAATTCATTACAAAAACTCAATATTGCAAAACTAACAAAACTAATGACGAGGTGAAGAAATATTTATTATTTTTATTATTTATCAAAGGATTACCAATTTTATCCGTCGTCTTGATTGAAAAAAGTTATTAAAAGAAATGCAAGTAAAATTAAATGTTTGTGATCATATCATTAATAATTTTGCCCAAAAAAAGATAGAAGGAAGAACATACCATTTAACTAATTAAGACTCGTAGAAATTGAAAACGTTCTCTGGGTAATGCCTTTGTTAAGATGTCGGCAATCATATCTGTAGTTGATACACTTTCCAAATTAAAGCATCCCTCTTCGAATTTTTCACGGATGAAGTGATATCTTACATCAATATGTTTACTGCGTCGATGAAATTCTGGATTCTTGATTAATCGAATCGCACTCATGTTGTCCATATAAAATGTTGTATTGTCCTTAATTGTTAGGTAATAACTCTTCAAACAGTCGTTGTAACCAGACTAACTCCTTCATTGCTTCAGATGCTGCTACGTATTCTGACTCTGTTGTAGAGAGAGACACACACTTCTGTCTCGTGCTACTCCAACTGATAATTCCATCATTGTATTTAAAGATGAAACCTGAGGTTGATCTTCGTGTGTCAATATCACCAGCGTAGTCTGCATCACTAAAACCACATAAACGTTTATCCCCATTGAGGCTTCCAACAAGTTGTCGATATGGGTACTTGCTTGGTTCTGACTCCTCGAAATTTGAAAGTAATTGGTTTGGATCAGCTGGAACGGATACTGGATTGCAGTCTTCGAAATGAAATCGATGTAAAATCTTTTTGATATATGCAGTTTGGTGCATAAATATGGAACTATCAGCCTGCCGGTCGATTTCAAAACCCAGAAAACAACCCACTTTCATTTGTGTGACTTCGAAGTGTTTTTGCAGATGTTCAATTACGGCTTTCACATTTGCTTCATCATCGCCAGCCACAATTCCATCATCAACATATATGGCCATTATCAGTGTTTTTTCGTTTTGATTACTCACAAAAACACATGAGTCCGAATCACAAGTTCTGAACCCAAAAAGATTGATGAATGTTTTAAACTTCCGGTTCCAACATCGAGAAGCTTGCTTCAGACCATACAAGCTCTTCTGTAGTCTACAAATACGCCCACTGTTATCATTGAATCCAATTGGTTGCTGCATGAAAACAACTTCTTCCAGATCGCCGTTCAGAAAAGCTGTTTTAACATCGAACTGCGTCATATACATCCCCTTTTCGGCGGCAACAATTGCCAGAATTGCTCGCAATGATGTAAATCAAACGACTGGGCTAAATGTTTCTAAATAATCAATCCCGTACTCCTGATTAAACCCTCGACAAACTAATCGTGCCTTGAAACGTTCCGTTGAATCATCTGGATTCCTCTTAACTTTGAAGACCTATTTATTGTCGATTACTTTTTGGTTTGTTGGTTTTTCAACCAAAGTCCAGACTTTCTAAAAGTGAATCGAACTCCTCCTTCATAGCTTGCAACCATTTATCACTTTCTTTTGAATTAATAGCTTCTTCAAAAGACTTGGGCTCCTCATTGATCGTTAATAAAGCCATCGCTATGGAAGCACCTTCATGACGTTTTCGTAAACGTGATTCCACTATATTAACTTCATCAATTTTTGCTTCTGGGATTGGTTGATTTGGCATCCTTTTTGTTTCTTTTTGGCTTTGAGTTTGTTCATAATCTTGAGCTTCCATAACATCGTTATTCATAGGAATATTATTTTCTAAATCTTCCTGAATTTCACCATCTTCTTCGAAAATTATGGCTGTAGATGATTCCTCTTCCAAAAACTTTACATCACGTACCACTGAAACACAATTCGAATTATAAATAATACGAATTCCTTTTTGGCTTTCATCATATCCAACAAAAAGACATTTTCTTGATTTTGGATCTAACTTCTTACGTTTCTGTTTAGGAATGTGAACGTAAACTTCTGAGCCAAATATACGAAAATGTTCAAATTGTGCCCGTTCGTTGTACCAAAGCTCGTATGGTGTCTTGTCCTTTACATTACTGGTTCCCGTCCGATTCAAAACATATACAGCTGTTTGAACTGCTTCCGCCCAGAGCTTAGGATTAAGTCCTTTCGCATAAATCATTGACCGAGCCGATTCCATAATAGTTCGGTTCTCACGTTCGATACACCCATTTTGTTCGGGAGTATAATCAACTGATCGACGATGTTGAATCCCATTTTCTTCTAATAGCTGCTTGAAGGTATTGTTTACAAATTCTAGACCGTTATCTGTTTGAAAAAGCTTGATCGGATGACCACATTGCTTTTCAGATATCTTCAGAACTATTTTAAATTTTTCAAAAGCCTCCGATTTGTTTTTCAGAAAGTATACAAAACGAAACTTCGAGAAATCGTCCTTGAAAAGTACAAAATATCTTGATCCTTAAAAGCGAATCTTGTTCAATAGGCCAACATACATCTGCATGGATGATTTCGCCACACTTTAAGGATCTGTCTGGTCGTGAATTAAAGCTTAGCCGATGTTGTTTCCCATATGCGCATCCATCGCAGTCAAAGTTTTCATCTATAAACTTTATTTCGTTGTTTTTCAAAAAAGTGCGCACATGAGGCAGGTTTTGATGACCCAGGCGCTCATGCCAGATACGTAACGAATCACTTTTTATAGTCACCATTGATTTATGGGACGTTGGTTCAATTATTTTAAAAAGCATTTGAAACATACCGCCTTTTCTTGCTCTCACTGCCACAACACTTTTGCCATCGAACAACTTGAAAGAATCTTTATCTGACCAGCTTGTATGGCCATTATCCATAGCTTTAGTCGAAGAGAACAAATTTACATACAAATTTGGTGCGTACAAAACATTTTGTATTGTTTTCTCTTTCCATTCAGTTCCATCATATGACAAAACTTTCAAATCACCTCGTCCAATAGCATGCATCAATTTTCCATCACCAAGAACTACGTCGACTGGTTTATCCAATTTAGTAAACGCCATAAACCAATCACGACGTCTACACATATGATTAGTAGCCCCTGAATCTACGAACCAGGCATCACATGTTCCCAGAGATTGAACAATGTTGCTGAAAAATGCTTTATCCCTATCTGATCGTGTCTGCACCTGTAACTTACAGTCGCGTTTCCAGTGTCCAATTAATCCACATTTGAAACACTTTCCAGGTCGTTTTAATTTTTCTTTCTTCTTAAAACATGACAGACTTTGCTTCTTGGACGAACCAGTGCTTCGTTTTGCCATTAAAGCTTCGTTCATTGCAACTTCACCTAGATTTATATTATCTACTCCAAGTCGAATTTCCTCAACCAAGAGTCGGTTCGTCAAGTTGATAATCGTTTGATTTTCCTTAGCTGTTGAATCCCATGCCGTAGAAAAATGTCGGTATTCCGATGGCAGCGTCATCAGTATTTTAGTGATTAATATACTATCGTCTATGGTGACACCGGATATCTTTAATTTTTAACTACATTTTCTAGGGTTGAAATATGTGTGGCAATATCATGAGCAGGGTTTTTCTGATAAAGATAGTACTGTTCTTCCAAAAGATGTTTTGCTGAATCGTTGGTTTGTTCGTAAATTGAATGTAACTTGTCCCACATTTCCTTTGATGTTGAGTAGTTGCATAAATGAATCAAAACTTTAGAACCACATGAGTTCACAATAACTTTCTGAGCCTTAGCATCGTTTTTAAACCATGTTGCCAATTCGACTGCTATGGTCGGCCTCAGCAAAGTTCCATTCACGTACTCATAAAGATCCAAGGCCATTAGGTTAACACGCACTTGGAATTTCCACATCATCCACTGTGATGGATTGTTGAACTTTTCGATTGTTGATATATCCTTTTCCATCTCGTCTGTTTTGCAACAATACGCTTTAATTTAATCGATGTTTCTTGATGTATCTCAATTATCCGAAAAAGTATTTTCAGTTGCAAATACAAACTACAAATTCGATAAATAGCGTTTCTTTTGATACGAGATGAGCCTCGCTCTCACAAAATGTTGCAATATTAATTATTTCCTTTAAATTTTCTGCTTACAATTGGGCCCATAACCTATTGAGATTATTAGCTGAAGCGATCCAAAAAGTAATAAATCTACCGAAATAACAATACGAGACTTATAATTGAAAAGATGTTTATTCAACAAGGATATAATTTGGAATGAATGAAAACAAATAATAAAATCGTTACTATGAAAAAGTTTGATATTCAAGCAACTAAGTTCATAACGAAAACATTAAAGTAAAGTAGTATTTTACAATACATAATACAGTATTTTCAACACTTAGTAATGCTCTTACTCTCACTGTTTCTGTTTCCACATCATTTTAACCATTTCCATTTTTCGACTCTGATTTTGAGCCCGTTGTCCTATAGAGGTTTGTCGGAAGCTCGGAGAAGAAGCAAAGTTGGTATTCTTTCATCCTGAGCCAGCGGATGGACTGGAAACTTGCACGTATTACGTTTAACTTAACACTTAAGAGACAAACATATTTCATCGTAAGTTTAGTTCTACAGTGTCAGAGTCAGAGATATTTAGTTATGTATCTCATAAGAACGACGCTGACGTTCAAGGTGCATCGTTCCTTATGATCTTATCATGCAGTGAAATTTAAACTATACACACATACAATGAAAGTAAGTTGAGAAGATTATCATTCGAAATCAATTTTAAGAAAGAACTTTATTTTACAAAGAATTATTTTCTTAGCAACCACTATTAGGTGTTAACAACTGATGATTGATTGAGGTGAGGTTTAATTATGTACAGGTTTATGTTCTAGGTCGATGTTTTTTTCTTCAATAAATTTTAACTGAAATACAATTTTGTAATTTATATTTTATCGATTGATTAAATGTATGATGCAGTTAAGTAGGCACCTCTGGCCGTGGCGGAAAGGCAAGCTCTTTTAAACACATTTTGCATAACAATTTCGTTAACTGCTGTTGTAATTCTAACAATTTGGTTTTGTTCTCCCTAAGTATCGAGTTTTAAGTTGGTTTGTTGATGTACATCTATTCTTTCACGAAATCTCTACGACTGACAAATTTTATTCACACAAAAATGGCAACGAAAAAAAATCGACCTGGAACATAAAACGCGCCTATATACACAATAAATAAATTAGTTGAGTAGTGTTTGTAAGTAGTTCAAATGTGTTTTGTTATTTATAATAAAAAAAATCTAAATTGCTAAAAATAAGTATTCTTTTTTCGATTAGGTATTTTGATAAGTTTTTAAGACGATATTTGGAACCGGATTAAGTTGGTATTTTTGTGATACATTTAAATCATGTTTTATGAGGTAACTCTCGATATTTAAAAAAAAAATTCTAGAATGTTAGCATTTTTGATATTCTCACCATTCTCGCACTACCTTTCAATGACGCAAAAACTACATATGTTGAAAACTCATTTTACTATATTATCTTAGAAATAATCAACTCTATTGATTTCATGTAAGGATAACAAAAGTTTAGAGATGAACATGACATTACCCTACAATTTTCTAATTTAAAAAATAGTTTACTAACTCTTCCTGAAGATTTAACACCTTTTTCTTATGTGGTGATAAATATACTATATTCTGCTGAGCTCACCTTAAACAGTGACATTTTGTACAAATACTAGAAGATGAATATTTTAAAAAGAAAAAGTATTCATGAAAAATGTATTCTAACTAACGAAACGAAACTAGATTCATTGATTACCAATTTTACTTGTGATATACAGGACGTCCGGCAAAGTATGGATAAGCCTGGAATGCCTTTATAGAAGACTATGACCGTTCAAAGAACTTACACAAGAAAAATGTAACCGAAGCCGAATAAAAAAGTACATAAATAAGAAGTTTAAACACAAGAACAGCATTAGATATTTTGTCTAATTTTTTGGTTTAAGACAAATGCTCAAACTGTGTTCTAATACGGGATCTGCTCATTAAGATAAAGATGGTTTTAATAGTCTTGTGAACTTTAAGTGGCATATTTGTTAGTCAGCTTTTTGATGCACAAGACTTCGTAGCACCTCTTAAGGCTTAAAAGTGCTTGATATGATTCTTTATGCACTGATGGGTCAATGTTCAAAAGTGATGGACATTCAAACCTTCATAATCTCTGTACGTAGACACTTCGAAAACCCAAATACTTAGATGGAAGACAAATTCCAGTACTAATTCGAGTTGCCGGGGAACTTAACAGCCCAAAGTTACTTAAAGTTCCTCCAAAATGATCTCCCAACCTTTATGGTAGACTTGTCTGACGAACTGGGGCAATTACATTAGGTGCAAAATGGTTGTTCAGCAGGTTGTGCCGATGCGGGCATATTTGAATACTTGATACCCAGGCCGGTGGAAGGGGAATCGTATTCAATAACCCGATCAGATCCTTAAGGGAGTTACAACGTCTTGTAAGGACAGAGGCATAACTTTACTCTAGACTATTAAGACGATTCGAAGGTGAAGATCGTGTGTTAGAGCGGGTGGAAAACAATTTTAACATTTGTTTTTAATTAAATTAAATGAAAATAATGTTGTTGTTTTTGTTGTTAAATTAGTAGTCAGGTACAATTGAAGGCACACATTTTTCCAATATTTAATACTTTTCTAGCCAAATTTACATGAATTGCTGTTTTTTGTCATAATTTTATAAAAAAAAGTATGCAATCAAAGGCAAGCATTTTTCCAATGACTAATTTTTTGAGTGAAATTGACACGTGGTGCAGATATTTACCAATAATTTTGCAGACAATTTGAATACGATAAATAGTTACACTATTTTTAAACTTGCATTTAACACACATATTTTTAAATAGTTGTCCACGGAGATATCCATAGATGATTAATCGTTTTCAAAATCTATTTTGAAACTATTCTGTTTAGGAACCCAGTGCGTGGAACCTCAAGCGATACGAAAAAGAACTGGTGCAAGCTAGTGATCGTAGGGCCACATGGACGACTACTGGCGAGAATAAGTTTGGTTAGATCAGTATTTGTTTTCGACATCATCTGGCCGATGATTGCCTCGTTGCTCCTTCTCAAATGGAAAAGATTCGGGTGGTTTAAGAGGCAGTGTCTTAGATGTTGCCTTGGATTTTACAGAACAACAGAGTGAGAGTACGAACATCATTATTCCAACCAGGTTCTATACTAACAATTTACAGAATCGATAATTTTGTGATAAAGATTCGAAGTCACATTGCAATAGGGATGCCTACTACCAACAGCTTAATTTTTGGGGGTTACCACCCTTACGAAGAATTCTACGAGAGTATGCGTCTAAGCGGCTTTATCCCGCTCTATGCATTCCCTTACTTAGACATTTGAGGGTTGGTCTAGGAAAGAATGGCGATTCCACGTCGGCCGTAGAATCGTAGAAAGGCGGCTTCTTTATAGTCGAGACATCCCATCCTAACACAAGAGCAGGGTGAAGCTGGAGAACCAAAATAATTTTATTTATGTGAAGTGTAGTTCTCTGCGCAAAAGGTAAAAGGGCTTAAGTCGACCTAAGCCAAAAATGATTTTTTTTAATTCTTAAATAAAATGAAAAATTAGCTACATTTCTGTGTCTTCAGATTATTTCAATTCCATCTAGAAGTCACTTTTCAGGATTGTAAAAACGGCTTAATTCCAGCATATTTAAAAATTTGCTTTTAGTAAAGCGTCTTAAGTACAGGGTCTTTTTTTCGTCTAATTTTGTTTTGGCTTATGTGTAACTAAGCCGTTTTAAGAAAACTTAAAATTTCAGTTTTTTGATAATAATCAAGCAAATTTTAAGTACAATTAAGCCACTTTTCCAAATCAAAATCTTATTTGAAGTAAAATTTTATGTTTACTTAAGCCGGTTTTCCTTTTTAAGTTTTTTTTAATTTCACTGACATAAGCCCTTTTACCAAAATGAAATCTGTGACTTTGTTTGAACTATGAAAACATAAGCCACTTTTCCAAACCGAAAAAAGAAATAAAAGAAAACTTTTTCGTTTGGAACAACGATTTAACGGACCTAAGCCACTTTACCCGAAGCCTTTTTCAAATAAACGTTGTTAATTAAGCCATTTTACTCCGATCAAAATATCCTGAATTTAATAAAAAAAACTAAAAAGAGAAACTGATTTATGAAGACATAAGCTATTGTAATTTCATTTCATTTATTGCATACAATATACGTATTAAGGGTATTCATGCAGTGATGTTAAACACATGATAAGGATTTTGCTGCTGAAAATTATTAGTAAAATTTGTTTGATAAACTTAACCAAACGTTGTGACTATTAAATTATACACCAACCATCACTCCTTTTTTCATAATAGTTCTTAAATTAATAAATCATAAAAAGAAATTAGTAGATAGTTAATTGAATTAATTTAAGTCTTTTGCTTATCGTTGGCATCTTTGAACTAACTTATACCTTTTTTTATAGCTTATAGGAGAGCATATGTATGTATATTATATTCGACATTTAACGAACAGAGATTCAATTATTACACAGCATTTAAGTAAACGAATTATTATGCCGTTCATGCAAACTTTTATCAATCATTTACTATCTTATAATTTTACACTTGGATGAATTGAAAACCTTTATTACTTAAACCACATAAACCACACTTAAATTCTGAAGAAAGAAATTTTTTTTAAATAATAGAAAGCGGATCATTTTGGTTACATAGAATCATTATTTTTTTTTTTTTCGATTTATAGTATCTCATGATTTTGTTTTCCATAAGGTGAAATAGGTTTAATTCCAAGCTACTCTGGAGAGAATCTACATCCTTGGCAGTTTTATGGTGAAATTTAGTTATAGATATCGTCGCTTTTCCGGTAGAGTGGCATAAGTCGAAATTTGCAAATTTTCAGGAGAGCATTTTAAAGTTTCTTTCATACTGAACAAAAAAAATTTCGTTGTTCATAAAAAACAAAACTCGAATGTTGAATACGTACAAAAATTGCATTTTTTGTTTGTTAAGTTTTATAAAAAACGAAATAGTAAAAAAAAAAAACAAAAATTGATTTATGACGTATTTATACGTAGAAAATGAGAGGGATGTTTTTGAACATTGAGAGCGGCGCTTTTTCATAACTCGGAAACTAGAAGAAGTAGGTTAACGCCGATTACACAGAAAAATTGTGTTTGTTTTTCAGCTCAGTTCTGTGTTCAAAACTAAAAAACGACAAATTTCGACTTATGCCACTCTGCCGGAAAAGCGACGATATATGGAGGGCTCACAGCTGTACCGAACCAAGTCATTTTAAAGAAATTCAAAACTAACGCCAGGATTACCGCAAAATTGACCTCTATTTAGAGCTGTAATGAACTACATAGTTCATTTAGAGCTACATAGTTCTATTTAGAGCTGTAATGAACTATGTATAGTTCATTACAGCTCTAAATAGAGGTCAATTTTGCGGAAATTTTGGCGTTGATTTTGGATTTTTTTAAAATGACTTGGTTCGGTTCAGCTGTGAGCCCTCCATATTATCTAGGTGAGTGAATTTAAATCAACTTTCGCTTTATTAAATAATATAGAAAACGGAATATTTGTGCCAGTTGTGGCTCATGAAACAGCTACCAGTGTCAATGACCTGACAGATACAACCATCACAGATTTGAAATCTACATTTGCCACTGATGTGATTTCAGATAAAGTATTTGATGAAGATAATGATGATAGCGTTAGACTCAGATCCAGACTTTCTTTTGCCAGAAAAATCACCACAACCTTACTTTTCTAACTCAGACATTGAAGAAACGATTTTTTGAGAAAATGTATATGTACATAAAATTTCACCATTACAACAAAAAATGATTTATAAGCAGTATTAGAGTCCAGGCAACCATAATAACGGGTTATCCATTTTGCGGTTTCAAAAGTATAGGGCTGGAATTCGACATCCTGTCAAACTAAGTTGTTAAACCATTTTTTTTTTCAGTTGAAAGTTTGACATTTACGAAAATGGATCGCTTAACTATTGCACAACGCATAAAAATTTATAAAACCTACTACAGAAATGGTTATTCTGCCACAGCCACATATCGTGCTTTAAAAGGAGATTATGGTTTACATAATCGTCCAACTACGCAAGCAAATGGAAAAATTGTGAACAAATTTGAAGTGACTGGATTGGTTACAGATATTGTAAGGCCTGTGCATCATCGTTCGTACGCTCGTACCACTGAAAATATCGCTGCTGTAAGTGAAAGTGTTGCCGAAGACCCGAATGTTTCGATTCCTCGTCGTTCTCAGGAATTAGGACTGTCTTACGGCACATTATGGCGTATTTTGCATTTGGATCTACACCTACATCCATATAAAGTCTAGCTCACACAACAACTGAAGCCAGCTGACCATTCACAACGTCGTAGATACGTCGAATGGGTGCTTGAACAACAGGCGGTGAACGGCGATTTTTCGGACAAAATTTTCTTCAGCGACGAAGCACATTTCTCACTCGGTGGGTATGTTAATGAACAAAATTGTCGTATTTGGGGTTCTGAGAATCCTCAAGTAATTGAAGAGAGGCTATAACATCCACATAAAGTCACTGTTTGGTGCGCTCTTTGGTCCGGAGGTGTGATTGGACCTTACTTCTTCGAAAACGACGATGGAAAGACTGTCACCGTCAATTCAGAGCGTTATGGTCATACCACCATAACCGACTTTTTTTGCCTGCTATTGAAGAATACGACTTGGAGAATATGTGGTTTCAACAAGACGGTGCCACATGCCACACAGCTCGAGCTAATATGGCTTTATTGCAAGAGATATTTCCTGGCCGCGTAATTTCTCGTCGTGGCGATATCAACTGGCCACCATGATCATGCGATTTGACACCGCTGGACTTTTTTTTGTGGGGCTAGGAGAAAGACCGTGTTTATGCAGATAAACCTTTAACTCTTGAGCACTTAAAAAATAACATTCGTAAAGTTATGGCTGAGATACCGCCCAATATGTGTCAAAAAGTGGTCGAAAATTACCTCAAAAGAATCGATGCTTGCAACAATTCGCGTGGTGGTCATTTAAATGATGTATAGTGTTTCACACATAATGTCAACGTTCAAACTTTATAATAAAAAAGAAATATCGTGAAAAAAAATATTTTATATGTTTTATTTACGTTTACTTTTGAAACCGGAAAATGGATAACCATGTATTTAGTTGGCGTTTGTGTTTGGACTGATTTCAATCGGAGAAAAAAAACAGTCCGTTCAAAGAAATGTGGAAAACTTCGAAATCGTAAGTTTGTGTACTCATATTTCCAGAATCTGAAAATCATCAGAACACAGGTCTGTCAAAAATGCTTCAAAGCCGTTTTGGTTGAAACTGATCGCTTTTTGAAAGCAGTTATTGCAAAAAAAACGAATCTCTAGGTACCGGAAAGGATATGCGAGGAAAGGGAGTTCCGACTAATAAAATCTCAGATGCGAAAAAATGAAGTTCTAAATCATATTATGAGTATCCCTATCAATCTATTAAAACTGTACAATCGTTACAGATACATATAACTGAAAGCCCAATTCTGCAGCTGCTCCCTTTGATCGATGAGCAGTTTCATAGCTTTTATGAGAGACTCTTTGCACTGAAGCAAATCCAGACCTTCATCCGGATCTTACAAAAGAATTCGAAGCTGGTACTTTTGACTAGGTGATATTAAGCTCCCTTCTTTTATTGCAGTCTAATTTTTGTATTAACTTATTTCCATGTTTTTTTTTCCTTTAAATACGTTTATTTCAATAAATTTAATACAAATTTCTTAAGAGAAATAAGTCTTTAGTAACAATATAGTTAAATTTAAAAAAGGAAAAACGGCTTATGTTTAAGTAAGTACACACAAGAATTGAAAAGAAATTCGGAAAACCGGCTTAAGTAACATAAGTTAATTTAACATACAAATTAGAAAAAGGTAAAAGTGCTTAAGTGAGAAGTTTGTTAATAAAAACTTTAATTAAACTTATTTTGTTAATCCTTCTTCCTTCTGCTCAAAACGGTTCTCCTTATATATTTTTAACTTCCCATAGGGAGTTATTGTAATCGGTCCGATTTGTCAAATTGGAATTTTTGACATTTCTCGACGTTTCAAGGTCCCTAGAGGCTATATCAATCATTTTTAGAGAGATGTCTGTGTGTGTGTGTGTACGTACGTTCGTACGTTCGTACGTTCGTACGTTCGTACGTCCGTACGTTCTTGTACCATTTTTCGTCGTCGATATCTCAAGAACGAGTAAAGATATCAACTTCAAATAAATTTTGTTTAATAGATAATAACTTCGAAAGAGGCTGAAAGGGCGTTTATTAAAATTCAGTGAGTAGTTTTTTCACTATAACGGTTTAAGAAAAAAGTAAAAATTTTGGTTAGTTTCAAATATCTCACGAAAAAATAATGCTATTGACTTCAAATAAAATTTAATGTAGTCATTATAAGGTCATACAAATTTAGTATGAATATGGAAAAAAATGAACTTACCGTTATTTTTTAAATTAAAAAAACTGAAAAAAAAATTTTCATAACCCAGATATTCTAAGAACGGAAAACAATTTGAAACTCAAAATAATTTTATTTTACGAAAAATAATGTGTTTGACAACTGGTGAAAATTTCAAAAAAAATCAATTTACAGTTTTTTTACAAAAAATAAAAAACTATATAAAATTCTATTGAAAATTGGTAAAAATTGTTTTTCGACTCAAATTTCTCGAGAACTAGTAGTGATATTGACTTCTAATTTAGTTTATTTTATACATAGTATAATTTTGTACAATTGGTAAAATGTTGACAAATATTGAAATAATAGTTTTTTTTTAAATAAAAAAACTATTAAAAATTCTAGTGAAAACTAGTTAAAATTGTATTTCAAGTCGAATTTCTTGGGAATGAACACCGATAGTGCCTTCTAAAGTATGTTGTTTTATACATCGATACCTTCCCGTAAGAATGTATACTAAGCTACATTTCTAAGATTGTTCAGGAAACGAAAAAAAGGAAAAATCATAGTGTACTAAGAGACAATTTTGGTTAAACTAAGTGACATCTAACAAATTTTTTTTGCTCACGATCAACATCAACAATCTCAATTTCAAATCTCTTTAAATAATTAAAATGCTTTTCAATCTTAAAATAATATTTGTTTGAATTTTACAGCTAAAGTTTGTTTCGCTGAAAATTTGGTTATTTGAAAAAAAAAACTAAATATAAAGTTTTCAAGACCACAAATGGGAAGTTATCAGTGTGGGTCGCACCCAGCCTCTTTTTTTAAGTTTAATTCGTTCCCCTGAAAAACGCTAAAAAACGACTTATAAGCCGCTTTGCCTTGTGAGCTGAGAGTTGTAAGTACTATATTTGTATATAAAAACATATAGGTATTCCGAGGTTTTTAAATTTTTTCTCAGTGAAAAACATAAATTGATAGTTTAAAAGATGTTTAGTATTAACATAGTTTGTAGGCCGCAAGACATTAGAGCGCCCGCACATAGACTGTAAGTTATTCGATAAGTAGGCTAGGTTTAAAAAAAAACATACATATAGCAAAGCGTTCCACTGCTTGTTAAGCGCGGAAAATGTTGTACTTTTAAATCCTAAAATAAATTTACGTTCAAATGGAAATTTCCCTTCCTTCTACTTCTACTTGTTATGAACGAAGATTGTAATTTTTAAAATTAATGATTGGTACTAGGCAAGCTAAATGAGTTTTCAAGATAGCAGTATTGTGTATTGAATTTTGTCTTAAACGAAAATTCGAACATTTTTCGGAAGTAATATCATGAGATTAAAAGAAATTCAAAGAAGTATCACTTTATGATAGCAGGACAAATGTGTTATACATACTTTTAACATTCACTAAACTTAAACAAGATTCACTTATATTTTGATAAAAATTGTGATGACAAAAAACGGTAACACGAACAGTACACTAGAAAATTTGGGATTCTTCTCTGCATGTTAAGTTATAAAAAGAAGATTTACAAAAAAAAAAACAAGAAGTTTGTCGACGTATGTATGTATGTAGATACTAATGATTACCATGAGAATAAATAAATAAACAAAAATGAGATTATAACAAAATTAAAAATAACTTACACATACTTATATAATCTATTTTTGCAAAAAAACTATAAAACACGCACCTTGAATACCTGACGACAGAGGAAGTTTTCCTTGACAGGAAGCAGTCTGGATAGTTTTGAAATATTTTTTCAAATGAAATCATGCACAAAGAAATGTTTGAATTTTTAATAAGTAGTCCTCCGAGTAGTGTAGTATTATTATTGTTTTTGTTTGTGTTGATGATAATTGAGTTCATTGATTGAGGAAAGAGATAAGATTCAGAATAATTCATTTTTTAATGAGATATAAGTTTAAGGAAATTAAATAACGAATTCTTAATAAAATGCTAAAAAGGAACTGGAAAAACTTACTTTGCCATCTCAGAAAGTTGAAGTCGTCCATCTTTATTGGCATCAAATACTTGCAACTGCAAGGACAGAAAACAAAGTATTTTAATTTGCTGCTAAGGCTTTTGTTAAAGTAATAATTTAAACTAGACATTAACTACTATAGATACCAGAGGACTGCATCACGAAAAATCGGGAAACTATCACCTGCGCTAAGAATAGTTAACAATAGGAAAAAAATCAGTTACGATTTTGGTCTTACCTTCTTTTGTTGGTTCCGGAATATAAAGAGTACTTATTTGTTAGTACATTTGAAAGCCTTAGATTTCTGAAGATAAGCATACTTCGTATTTAAAAGTGGCGACTTTTACATACAGAGAGAGTTGACCTGGAGACTATATGTTAAGATCCCAGATAAATTGTTCCACTCAGAATAAACAAAAGGTAGATAAAAATTTTTAAGCAATGATATAACGGGTGATTTTTTTGAGGTTAGGATTTTCATGCATTAGTATTTGACAGATCACGCGGGATTTCAGACATGGTGTCAAAGAGAAAGATGCTCAGTATGCTTTGACATTTCATCATGAATAGACTTACTAACGAGCAACGCTTGCAAATCATTGAATTTTATTACCAAAATCAGTGTTCGGTTCGAAATGTGTTTCGCGCTTTACGTCCGCTTTTTTATCGACAAATTTTGTTCAGCGATGAGGCTCATTTCTGGTTGAATGGCTACGTAAATAAGCAAAATTGCCGCATTTGGAGTGAAGAGCAACCAGAAGCCGTTCAAGAACTGCCCATGCATCCCGAAAAATGCACTGTTTGGTGTGGTTTGTACGCTGGTGGAATCATTGGACCGTATTTTTTCAAAGATGCTGTTGGACGCAACGTTACGGTGAATGGCGATCGCTATCGTTCAATGCTAACAAACTTTTTGTTGCCAAAAATGGAAGAACTGAACTTGGTTGACATGTGGTTTCAACAAGATGGCGCTACATGCCACACAGCTCGCGATTCTATGGCCATTTTGAGGGAAAACTTCGGAGAACAATTCATCTCAAGGAATGGACCGGTAAGTTGGCCACCAAGATCATGCGATTTGACGCCTTTAGACTATTTTTTGTGGGGCTACGTCAAGTCTAAAGTCTACACAAATAAGCCAGCAACTATTCCAGCTTTGGAAGACAACATTTCCGAAGAAATTCGGGCTATTCCGGCCGAAATGCTCGAAAAAGTTACCCAAAATTGGACTTTTCGAATGGACCACCTAAGACGCAGCCGCGGTCAACATTTAAATGAAATTATCTTCAAAAAGTAAATGTCATGGACCAATCTAACGTTTCAAATAAAGAATCGATGAGATTTTGCAAATTTTATGCCTTTTTTTTTTAAAAAAAGTTCTCAAGCTCTTAAAAAATCACCCGTTATATACATAGGTACAGGGTACCGTTCTGAATTATCCTTAATTATGAACGAGATATAAGCCAGTTTGTACAAACGTATTGAAAGTGAAAGGCTACTGTGTTTGTTGCACTGAGTATAGTCCTAATTCATTGCTCACAGTCTAATAGTTTAGAATTTGTGACGATAATATTTATATTATGCTCACACTGTGTCTCTGGTATACAAAATTTATATTTATATTTATATTTAAATTTATATTTAAATTTATATTTAAATTTATATTTATATTTTAATTTATATTTTAATTTATATTTTAATTTATATTTTAATTTATATTTTAATTTATATTTTAATTTATATTTTAATTTATATTTTAATTTATATTTTAATTTATATTTTAATTTATATTTTAATTTATATTTTAATTTATATTTTAATTTATACAGTGGACTCTCGTTAACTTGAACATACGATAACTTGAACATTCCAATAACTTGAACAAATATTTTTTCCCTTTACGCATTCTATACCTTGAACGGACTATTTTTAAGACTCAATACCTTGAATTTTTCCCCTAAGTACTCTATAAGTTGAACAAGTAAAATTTATGCGGACTCTGTAACTTGAACGAAGGTTAATATTGAATTTCTTAAATTTTTGAATTTACTCGTATGCAAGGTAACTGGGATGTTGGTACAGAAAGCAAACGGTTTTTGTAAAGGGGAATCCCAGAAAATTTCTTTAGTATTTCGCTATAAGGTTTTTAATTCTTCATAATCGGTGAATTTCTGAATTTCATTTGAACACGTGCGTATTTAGGAATCGAAAAACCTTTCAATTAAAATTATTTATTAATAACTAGCGTACCCGTGCGGGAACTCCCGCAAGCAAATTTTTTTTTTAACTGAAGTTTTTCAAAATAAATCATGTGTCTAAAAGTTTCTGTAGATTCGCTCAGTTTTTCTTGCATTGGAAATCTTGTGTGAAGTACGGAATGTTGTTTTTGGGTGTTTATTTTACTTCTGTGTGTCATCGTTGAAGAGCTCTATTTGAAAAAGACGACTTACCACTGAAATAATAAACACGTTTAGCTTAGCCAAGAACTGTCACAACTGATCTCCTGTTCAAGATGAGAAGTTGAAAGCGTACGAATTATTTTTATTTAACGTATGCATGTACCTGGATTAAAACAAAACAGCAAACCAATAAATCCAATCAAGTCCATTTCTTAAAGGTAATGGAGCTAAGCGAAGGATATTTTGAAAAAACTAACAAACAATGAGCAAATCACATACGAATGTAACTACGAGTATCTTATAACAATGTACATATGAATATGTAGTTAAACCTGTAGGCACATGAAGTTTAACTTACCTTAAAATAGTTTAAATTCAAAGACACACAAATATTTGTCAATTTTTTTTTGTTTTTAATTCGGAGAATTTTATTTTTGTTTTATTTTTTTTAAAACTTTTTTGAGTATTTTTATCGTTACTGCTTAGGTAAATTAATCAAACAATGCCCCTCCTCTGGGCCCGCACCACCAAAGTATGGCATTTCAATGCAACTACTTATGTATATGTACTACATTTCAGTGCAATACGAAGATAGAAGTAGAGATAAATAATTTTGGGGTGTTTCGACCACCCAATGCCCCTCCCATGATAATAAAGAAAAAGTAGCCTATACGGTAATCCAGACTATAACTTTTTTGTGTGTTAAATTTTATCAAGATCCATTCAGTTTTTCAAGCGTTATTGAGTAACAAACATCCATACATCATAACATTCACATTTATAATATTAGTAGGATATCATCATGTTTTAAAATCATTAAAATGAAACATTATTAAATAAAAGCAACAATTTTTTAACCTGATCCAGTAACTTGCACAATCCTATAGCTTGAACACACCTGGTTTCGTCCGTGTTCAAGTTATCGAGC
Source organism: Philhelius festivus (assembly GCA_963931855.1). NCBI lineage: Eukaryota > Metazoa > Arthropoda > Insecta > Diptera > Syrphidae > Philhelius > Philhelius festivus. The sequence continues at coordinate 25,658,495 of OZ007557.1, read as the reverse complement.
GCCCACTGTATTTTAATTTATATTTTAATTTATATTTTAATTTATATTTTAATTTATATTTTAATTTATATTTTAATTTATATTTTAATTTATATTTTAATTTATATTTTAATTTATATTTTAATTTATATTTTAATTTATATTTTAATTTATATTTTAATTTATATTCTAATTTATATTTTAATTTATATTTTAATTTATATTTTAATTTATATTTTAATTTATATTTTAATTTATATTTTAATTTATATTTTAATTTATATTTTAATTTATATTTTAATTTATATTTTAATTTATATTTTAATTTATATTTTAATTTATATTTTAATTTATATTTTAATTTATATTTTAATTTATATTTTAATTTATATTTTAATTTATATTTTAATTTATATTTTAATTTATATTTTAATTTATATTTTAATTTATATTTTAATTTATATTTTAATTTATATTTTAATTTATATTTTAATTTATATTTTAATTTATATTCTAATTTATAATTTAATTTATATTTTAATTTATATTTTAATTTATATTTTAATTTATATTTTAATTTATATTTTAATTTATATTTTAATTTATATTTTAATTTATATTTTAATTTATATTTTAATTTATATTTTAATTTATATTTTAATTTATATTTTAATTTATATTTTAATTTATATTTTAATTTATATTTTAATTTATATTTTAATTTATATTTTAATTTATATTTTAATTTATATTTTAATTTATATTTTAATTTATATTTTAATTTATATTTTAATTTATATTTTAATTTATATTTTAATTTATATTTTAATTTATATTTTAATTTATATTTTAATTTATATTTTAATTTATATTTTAATTTATATTTTAATTTATATTTTAATTTATATTTTAATTTATATTTTAATTTATATTTTAATTTATATTTTAATTTATATTTTAATTTATATTTTAATTTATATTTTAATTTATATTTTAATTTATATTTTAATTTATATTTTAATTTATATTTTAATTTATATTTTAATTTATATTTTAATTTATATTTTAATTTATATTTTAATTTATATTTTAATTTATATTTTAATTTATATTTTAATTTATATTTTAATTTATATTTTAATTTATATTTTAATTTATATTTTAATTTATATTTTAATTTATATTTTAATTTATATTTTAATTTATATTTTAATTTATATTTTAATTTATATTTTAATTTATATTTTAATTTATATTTTAATTTATATTTTAATTTATATTTTAATTTATATTTTAATTTATATTTTAATTTATATTTTAATTTATATTTTAATTTATATTTTAATTTATATTTTAATTTATATTTTAATTTATATTTTAATTTATATTTTAATTTATATTTTAATTTATATTTTAATTTATATTTTAATTTATATTTTAATTTATATTTTAATTTATATTTTAATTTATATTTTAATTTATATTTTAATTTATATTTTAATTTATATTTTAATTTATATTTTAATTTATATTTTAATTTATATTTTAATTTAAATTTTAATTTATATTTTAATTTATATATTAATTTATATTTTAATTTATATTTTAGTTTATATTTTAATTTATATTTTAATTTATATTTTAATTTATATTTTAATTTATATTTTAATTTATATATTAATTTATATTTTAATTTATATTTTAATTTATATTTTAATTTATATTTTAATTTATATTTTAATTTATATTTTAATTTATATTTTAATTTATATTTTAATTTATATTTTAATTTATATTTTAATTAATATTTTAATTTATATTTTAATTTATATTTTAATTTATATTTTAATTTATATTTTAATTTATATTTTAATTTATATTTTAATTTATATTTTAATTTATATTTTAATTTATATTTTAATTTATATTTTAATTTATATTTTAATTTATATTTTAATTTATATTTTAATTTATATTTTAATTTATATTTTAATTTATATTTTAATTTATATTTTAATTTATATTTTAATTTATATTTTAATTTATATTTTAATTTATATTTTAATTTATATTTTAATTTATATTTTAATTTATATTTTAATTTATATTTTAATTTATATTTTAATTTATATTTTAATTTATATTTTAATTTATATTTTAATTTATATTTTAATTTATATTTTAATTTATATTTTAATTTATATTTTAATTTATATTTTAATTTATATTTTAATTTATATTTTAATTTATATTTTAATTTTTCGACACCCTGGTGTGGACGGTGATGGGATATGGGGCAGAAGTATGGGGATGGAAGGAGAGACAAGAAATGGAAAGGATGCAAGAAAGGTACCTTAAATGGAGTCTAGGGGTAGAATGGCAAACTCCAGGATACAAATGGTGAGAGAGGAAACGAAAAGAGATAAGATTATGATAAGAGCAGGAAAAAGGGCATGGAATTATGAAGAGAAGTTAGCATCTGGAAAAGGAAGTGAAATAGCTAGGGAATGTTTGGAGGAGATTAAAGAGAGACAGAGAGATGGACGGGGGAGAAGATCACGATGGGAAAAAGAGAGAGAAGAAATGAAGGAAAGGGAGGGAAGAGAAGATAGTTTGAATGGATATGAGAGACTGGAAATGGAAAGCAGAAAAGAGCAGGAGAAGGAAAGACGAGACCTAATCAAAGAATCCAGGTATAACAAGTGGTATAAAGAAGTGATGACGGAGGGAATACCGAAATATTTGACACAGGGATGGAATACAGAAAGGACAAGGAGAATAGCAAGAGTAAGGCTAGGAAATGAGGTGAGAGAAAGGTGGTACTGGAGGCGAGAAGAAGAGAGGGTGTGCAGGGTATGTGAGGGTGAACAAGAGTCGTGGGAACATTTAATAGAAAGATGCAGGTCAGGCGGAGATGAAGGGAAATCAATAGGGGACAAAATGAGGGAAATAATGGACGAAACAGGGAGGGGCGAAGAATGGATAAAGGAGCTAGAGAAGGTGAGAAAAGGTAAGAGAGGGAATGAACAAGAGGAGGGAGAGTAGAGAGAGGAGGGAGAGTAGAGAGAGTAAGGAGGCGGACAGCTTGTAACCCTTAGGGGAAACAATACAATTAAATACAATTTATATTTTAATTTATATTTTAATTTATATTTTAATTTATATTTTAATTTATATTTTAATTTATATTTTAATTTATATTTTAATTTATATTTTAATTTATATTTTAATTTATATTTTAATTTATATTTTAATTTATATTTTAATTTATATTTTAATTTATATTTTAATTTATATTTTAATTTATATTTTAATTTATATTTTAATTTATATTTTAATTTATATTTTAATTTATATTTTAATTTATATTTTAATTTATATTTTAATTTATATTTTAATTTATATTTTAATTTATATTTTAATTTATATTTTAATTTATATTTTAATTTATATTTTAATTTATATTTTAATTTATATTTTAATTTATATTTTAATTTATATTTTAATTTATATTTTAATTAATATTTTAATTTATATTTTAATTTATATTTTAATTTATATTTTAATTTATATTTTAATTTATATTTTAATTTATATTTTAATTTATATTTTAATTTATATTTTAATTTATATTTTAATTTATATTTTAATTTATATTTTAATTTATATTTTAATTTATATTTTAATTTATATTTTAATTTATATTTTAATTTATATTTTAATTTATATTTTAATTTATATTTTAATTTATATTTTAATTTATATTTTAATTTATATTTTAATTTATATTTTAATTTATATTTTAATTTATATTTTAATTTATATTTTAATTTATATTTTAATTTATATTTTAATTTATATTTTAATTTATATTTTAATTTATATTTTAATTTATATTTTAATTTATATTTTAATTTATATTTTAATTTATATTTTAATTTATATTTTAATTTATATATTAATTTATATTTTAATTTATATTTTAATTTAATTTATATTTTAATTTATATTTTAATTTATATTTTAATTTATATTTTAATTTATATTTTAATTTATATTTTAATTTATATTTTAATTTATATTTTAATTTATATTTTAATTTATATTTTAATTTATATTTTAATTTATATTTTAATTTATATTTTAATTTATATTTTAATTTATATTTTAATTTATATTTTAATTTATATTTTAATTTATATTTTAATTTATATTTTAATTTATATTTTAATTTGTATTTTAATTTATATTTTAATTTATATTTTAATTTATATTTTAATTTATATTTTAATTTATATTTTAATTTATATTTTAATTTATATTTTAATTTATATTTTAATTAATATTTTAATTTATATTTTAATTTATATTTTAATTTATATTTTAATTTATATTTTAATTTATATTTTAATTTATATTTTAATTTATATTTTAATTTATATTTTAATTTATATTTTAATTTATATTTTAATTTATATTTTAATTTATATTTTAATTTATATTTTAATTTATATTTTAATTTGTATTTTAATTTATATTTTAATTTATATTTTAATTTATATTTTAATTTATATTTTAATTTATATTTTAATTTATATTTTAATTTATATTTTAATTTATATTTTAATTTATATTTTAATTAATATTTTAATTTATATTTTAATTTATATTTTAATTTATATTTTAATTTATATTTTAATTTATATTTTAATTTATATTTTAATTTATATTTTAATTTATATTTTAATTTATATTTTAATTTATATTTTAATTTGTATTTTAATTTATATTTTAATTTATATTTTAATTTATATTTTAATTTATATTTTAATTTATATTTTAATTTATATTTTAATTTATATTTTAATTTATATTTTAATTTATATTTTAATTAATATTTTAATTTATATTTTAATTTATATTTTAATTTATATTTTAATTTATATTTTAATTTATATTTTAATTTATATTTTAATTTATATTTTAATTTATATTTTAATTTATATTTTAATTTATATTTTAATTTATATTTTAATTTATATTTTAATTTATATTTTAATTTATATTTTAATTTATATAATATATTTCTTTGAATGGAAATGAGGCTTCATTATTTCTACATGAGTGCAGTCCAAGGCTCCCATATACATGATGGAAATCTGTATTAGCTATGCCAATCATGTTTTGCTTTCAAGTGTTCCTCAGAATTAGAAGGAAACTTTATCCAATGAGAGGCTTTATCTGTTATAAGTTGTGCAAAAGAATTTACAGTTCCAGAAACAGTCCACTGATGCACACCAATATCTCCACCAACGCCAAACTTGAAACCCAGAATCCCCAACGTATCTTAAAAAGATTCTCATATTTTCTTGACGTTTCACTACCCTTCCTCTTGCTTCAGTTTGAATGCCTAAAGAACTTTCGAAACATTCGAGTGAAGTCATAGTAATTACTTACCAATAAAGTATTTACTTAACAACTCTACGTTTTTCTTCTAAAAACGGAAAAAACATTTTAAAATTAGATTAGAAAAGTATAACTAGCGAATTTTCAAGTTGCTATTCACTAACTTGAAAAAAAGTCAAGTAAGAGTACGAGTATAAGTACTCAGTAAGTATTAAGTATTTTCTAGTTAAATTCGATACAAGTAAGTACTTTGTCCCCTAGTAAATGCTTGTTCTCCAGCACTTACTTAAGTTGAATGCACATGAAAATCAAGTGTTTACTTAAAAATCGTCTGGTAAACAGTTTTACTACTCGTAGTTTTTGCGCATCGGTTGTTTTATTTTCAATGCACGCACATACAACAAGTCACTGATGAGATTGAAAGTCCTCCGACCTTCTTGTTGCGATTTAAATAAAGACTGTATTTTGATATCTCTTCAACGAATTTTACTCGGCCGGATGTTTTTGTTGCTTGTGGTAAAAGTATTTTAGGAAGAACCACTGTCTGGATTCTTGTGGAGTATATATTTATTTTAGTTTGTAAATCGATGTTAATTCTTTTTTTTTTATAAATTTTAAGTGGAATGACTCATACCCTGGATACGAACAGTGTGGTGTTCTGCTAAGAGACCTAGCATTGCAACTAGCTTTTACGTAATGAAGTTCACTCAGGAACCTAATTCCGCAAGTGATCTGCATTCAATAAATTCCTCATTCCTGTATTCCAGATTGATTCTAACAGTTCCCGATAAAATATTGTCTAACTACGCTTAAGGCCAGGCGCGCACATTCAATTTTTAGTTTCGCAAACGTTTAGTTGCTAAAACTGGAAAGTTTGTGTTTTGACACAAACTAAATGATTGCCTAAAATTAATTCGCAACAGTTGACCTGTTTTCTATAAGCGCAAGAGAGAAAAGAGTGTGAGCGTGAGTAAAGAGTTGCCAGTGCGCGGTGATTAAGCTATTTGATTTCGATCACAGTTGTCAGTGCGCGGCTAGCCTAAGCGATTGTCTGGTCAAGCTCCTGATGCGGATGCTAATACATATCATGTATGAAATCTTCATCTTTTGCTTGTTAATACTATCTTTGTACGAGTATATAAAACTTAAAGTACTCTCATGAAGACGAACGATTGGGGCGACATCTTAAGCATAGCGATAGTACTTGTTAGATTTGTCTCTGCTAAATTTAATAATAATATATTCTCTTTTTTACTACTTGTTTTGTATCTTATCCTACCCTCCACTTGAAAATCGCGCGCTTATTTCAGTGCCACTTCCAGGACAGCGTTCGCAACACAAAATCACGCTTGATAATACTTAGGTAGGTTATATATGTATATGTACAAAGATACTATTAAATATTTTTGAGTGGTGTCATGGGGAGCTCATATGCATCTTGAAGTTCGATTTCCGGATGATCTGTTTGGTTGATTTATTAATTAATGAAAATACTTACAATCTTGTGTTGTCGAATTGATCAATTATACTGGTCAGCATCAAAATAAGAGCATACAAATCTTTATGTGGAATTGATACATATCGACGCGCTAAATCTAAGTATGTAAGCAGAATTTATCTAGCACGTCTAGTTTAGCTGCTATAAGCAATTGTTTTTACATTTCGATATTGATAGCGTTATTTGTGATGATTGATCTCGGTGTAAGAAAGAGATAGTAATATATTGTTTACCATAAAATAAGCTACATTCGCGACGGCAGTGATTGTTTTGAATAAGTGAGCTACCGACGCCGACGCACGTGTCTAAAAAGTTATAAAAACAGAAGAGTTATTTCGTACTTTTCATTGTTTTTTTGCAAGTGAGTGTTCTTTCCTTATTCTTATTTATTTATTAAATGATGCAATAAAAATGTAATAGCTTTTAATGAATATAAAATCATACAATACCTGGTGTTTAAATTGTTTAGGTTAAAGAGAATGCCACGCTTATGCAAAAATTTACCAAACAATTTTTGTTATATATACTCGTATGTGGTGATTTTTTAGGGGCCTAACATCGCAGAAAGATGACACCCTTAATAGACGAAAGAGAAAAAAGCTGGGTCCCAAATATATGTTGCAAAACATGGTGGAATAGCTCTGACAGGTTGGATGAAAGGAACTAAAAAATCATTACGATTTAGTAAGCCTATGGTCTAGAGGGAGCAACAAAACCATATAAATAAAATATTCTTCTGTTCCTTCTGCACTGAAAATAAATTCCTAGGTAATATTGATAAAAACGTTTTGTTGATATTCAACAAAACAATTTTATCGTTTTGATTAAATTTTTGTCAATACGAAAGAATGATTTTGTTGATTTCACAATTTTTTTATAATTCAGCATGATTTTTTATCAGTTTAACAAAATATGCATTACAATAATATTGTCAGTTTAACAAACTTGGTTTGTTAATATAACAAAATAAAACAGAGATTTTTGTCACATCGACAAACTTTTTTGTGATGTTAACAAAATGTTTGTTGTATCTACAAAAAATCTGTTTTGTAAATGTTTGTCAATATCACAAAGTTTTTGTAAGTTTTTTTTTTCAATTTAACAATAAATGAAAACGTTTTTGTTAAAATGACAAATATTTTGTTTTGGGGTTGAGATATTTTGTAATATTGATAAAATAATTGTAAGGAAACCAAAAAATTCTGCGCGTATATTTTTTTGATCATGACATTTCTTTTGTGTATGATATAGTTCACATTAGGTTTTTGAACTTAACAAAAATTGCGTATTGTTCATACGCCCTCACAGATGGTTGCATGTGAGATCGTAGGGACGAAACGCCAATTTTTGTGGACTTAAATCCCAAAAAAAAAAACTATTTTGACAAAATTAATTTTGTGGATTCAACAAAAGTAATTTGTAAAATTGACAAAATATTTTGTCAATTCAACAATTGACAATTGACAAAATATTTTGTTAATTTAACAAAATATAACAAAAAAGTTTTTGTTACTTTAACAAAACATTTTGTTAATTCAACAAAAAAATTTTGTTAGTCCGATAATAATAAAAAAAACAAATTTAACATTAACAAAAAAATTTGTTAATACAACAAAAGAATTGTTAATATGACAAATTAATTTTGCAAATTCTACAAAATTTTGTCATATTGACAAAATATTTTTGTTATTTCAACAAATTAATCTGTTAGCATAACAAAATAATTTTGTGGATACAACAAAATATTTTTTGTTACCTCAACAAAATTCTATAATTTTTATCAATTTGATAAAACTTTTAGTTGGACGTATATTGACAAAATTTTTGTCAAATCAACCTACATTTTTATCGAATATACCTAGATTTTATTTTCAGTATGCCCAACGTCCACATCCTCGCAAAAAAGAAGTACCAGCGCTAGTTCCCCCTTCGAAAGTATAAACTGACGTGTCATTCGATATATCCGAATCACTATCTGTAAAGTCCAATGAAGTTTCTCTTACTCGTAGCAGTTCATCTAGTTTAACAAAAGAACCTCATCTACTCAACCAATCTGAGCTTAATGATCAAGTCCGCGATTTGGAACTTTCGAATGCTAAGGCCCAACTTTTAGGTTCCAGATTACAATAATGGAATCTGTTAAAAAAAATATTTCATTTTTCAGGAAGAGACATTCTCAGTTCTCTGATCATGATTTAGTTTATTGCACTGACCCTCTAAAACTTCTTCAAGAACTAAAGCTGGCTGAAGATCCAACGGCTTGGAGATTCTTCATATTGTTGCTTTTTATGTGAGTGGGACAGCAGAGCAAAAGCATGTCATTACATACAACGAAATTGGCCCTCCAGATTCCGGGAAGTATAAACGTCGCAAATGAGCCTTTGGTTGACAGCCAAATAATATTTTTGCCGCCACTTCATATTAGGCTTAATAAAAAACTTGGTCAAAGCTATGGACAGAGATTGAGAAGCATTTAAACACATGAAGAGTAAATTTCCACGCATTAGTGAGGCCAAATTGAAGGAAGGCATATTTGTTGGTCCCCAAATAAGAGAAATCTTTAAAGATTAATTGTTAAAATCTAAGTTGGTCGATAAAGCAAAAAGAGCATGGACAGGTTTTAAAAATGTATGTCACAATTTTCTTGGAAATATAAGGGCTACAAACTACAAAGAACTGGTACAAGAACTTCTTTTTTTATATAAAGAACTCGGATGCCACATGTCTTTAAAAATACACTTCTTGGATTCGCAATTAGATTTTTTTCCAGATAATCTTGGTACCGTATCTGATGAGCATGGTGAGAGGTTCCACCAAGATATTGCGCATATGGAAAAAGAAAAGATAAAATGTATAAAAGAAATCGATCTACCAAGTAGTTATATTTATTTTATATTACTCGTATATTAGTATTTTAATTCATTACAGGTTTTAATTTTCATTATATAAGTCATGTCATTTGTCAGATTTTTTTACTTTTTCATAATAAATACGTATTTAAAATGTAAATATGATCATTTTATTTAAATAAGAAAAGCTCAAAAACTAGACGTGATAGAATAAATCTGTAAACAGTTTTGAATTCAGCACACGAAAGTCAATTTAAATCACATAACAAAGTTCTTGCTCCCGACTTTTTTTTTTGCCGACCAGTGTTATCATCTTCCAGGTGGCATCATGGTTCTTATCTGAAGTCCTGAAGTGAAGGAGTAGTCTACCAGCCTTTGCCGATACATTTGTTTCTATTTACATAAATGAACATATATACTCGTACCAAAATTTCTGGCATTTAAACTTGGTTGATTTTCTGGAGGAACAAGTCGTGAAACTACCACCATTTTATATAATAACCATCACCGTAGTTCATCGGGTTTTAGTTTTTGCCAAAGCCCGAGATAGATCCATTATTCGCTTTGGGTGTCAGGATCTTCACTTGCTTCCTGCAGTTACATCTGTTCTCGATAGTGTTTCTGGTGGTGTTGATATAGAAAATATTTCAAGTGAATTTAAAAGAAAAAAATCAGTTCCTTCAGAAACCGTTACAAACCATATTAACAATATTATTGTAAGTTTCGTAAACAGCGAACTATTTTTTATAATTTTCAGACGCAATTTCTCTAAAAATTTCTAAAAGCTTCCTATTAAGATTCCTCTAAGACTAATAATTTTATTTTTTTAGTACTTTTTCTAGTTCCTTTGAATTTCTTTTATTGATTTTTATCTTTTAGTGCAAACATTTTCGTCTTTTATGTTGGTGTTGATTTTAACATTTTTATTTAATTATGGTTATTGATGCAGATCCTGGTAACATGAGTTGCGTTCTGAATGCGTTTTGTCGTGCTTGTGATGGACTCCAGTATTTGTTGATTGAATGCTGAGAGTATTTGGGTTAAATATTATATTGCATCAAATGATCAGTACCTCTAAGTGGGATATTATTATGATTTCCGCTTCGGGACTGAATAGCAATATCACTGATGGATTAGTAGCCTCATATAGTTTTAGAAGTGATCGTAAAGATAGGGTTGGGGTTGTTGTTTGTATATGTATATGGGCGTGAGCATATCTCAGCCTTTACAGTTAATAGATCAATTTCGAATAATATTGATTTTATTTCTGTTGAGGTAAGTAACTCAGCTGAGATGTTTAACCAAGAAAAACTGTATGATCTAAAAGAAACTTTCGCTAAATTGGCGTTGAATCCGCAGTACAGTAAAATTTTGGTCGGAGGTAACTTTTTGATTAATAACGCAAGTTTTTAATCATTTCCGTAACTCATTTGGTCTTTCAGTTGCATCAATTGGTGGTCAACTTAATTCAAATAAAATACCGAATTCTGGGAAATGATCATATCAGATTGACTTCAGATTTCGTCCATAACTTCGTGTTTAGTATTTTTCAGCTTGATGTGGTTAAATACAACTTACACATAAAGCTGCAGATCGTATTGTGGCCTTAACTTTGTGGACAAGCAGATGAATTTCAATAGCTTGAAATGAAATGAGATGCAATTTTCTGCAGAAGTTAATGTCAAAGTTTCATCCTTAACAATTTACTAAGTCTGTTATATTACAATAGTAATTAGGGAATAAAAAGATGTCCATGGTTTAACGAAAGTATTAGGTACCTGATTCCAGAAAGCGACACAGTTTCTTCGGGAAATGTAAGAATAATATACTACTGATTTAAATCAATCGTTTTGTGATGTTTGCTTTAACCCATCCAGTTCATGTTGGTTGAATAAAAGATTTTCCATGTTTTACTCCAATGTTTTCTTATCATCGTTGTCCATAAATCCGAATAAAATATGGTAAAGTGAATTGGAGCTCTTCCTATTGTTTCAGGCTGATCCAATAACGAACGTCCTACCAAAAAGTCACAAATCGATAAAGCCTCAAAAGCGCATAGAGGTCATGAATTCAGTATTGCTTATATCTGGCATAGTAGGGTTGTCATTTCTTCGGATGTTCTCACTTAACCGTTGCAAGTGGGTTGTTATTGATTTAACGGCTGCCTCCCAGATCCCTCCAAAGTGAGGGCTTGTGGTGAAGTGCCATTCAATGTAATGTTGTTTTCAGCTAACCTTGACATGATTGATGATTGTTTTTATGGCGCTCTTAAACTCTTGATCTAGATATCAACTTACTCCGATGAACTTTGACCCGTTGTCTGAATATATGTGAGCACTTTTCACGTGTCCTGCAAAAAATCTTCTGAGTGCGGCTCCGAATGCTTCTATTGCAAGGTTTCTCACTGGTTCCTAATGAATGGTTTTCGTGGTCATGCATACAAAAACTGCAATGTTGCCCTGGTAATCCTTCTGTTCTTGCTCCCTTGATCATCATTGTTGGAGCGACATAGTCGACTCCTGTATCGTAAAGTAGGAGTGTCATATTTTTTGGATTTTCTGATACCAATTATACATATAATATATTAGTTTAATAAAGGGTTCAATAACCGTATTTCCACAATTTTGTGTGCCTGCGTGAGCTTCCTCTATAATGAAGCTCGATAGTTTACATCCATCCAATATTATTGGGTGTTTCTGGGTCAATGGCAAGTTTGCATACTAAAGCATTTCTCCTACTCTTAATATTTTGTGGTCATCTAGATACGGTTTAAATTAAATCATTCTGAATTCAATTCTATGTATGTCAATGCAAATTTGAAAATTTTTGGTGTGGTTTGGTGATTTAGGCTCTTGGCTGGGAAAGTTCTTGGACAGTCAGTGATGCATCCTACCGACTTTTGTTTGTTTCATAAACATCAAACAAACAAAGGACGGATGGAACACTCTCCTTAATTTTTATAATGTTAGATAGTCGTTCGATTAAAATTGACAGAAAGTGTTAGCTGCTTTGTATTGTTGACATCAATTCTGACCTGCACTTCATAGCGATCGGTTGAGTTTAGGAGCAGACAAAAAAACCGCTTCGCTCTGCGAAAAAAAACAGTCAAAGTGTCTTATGTAATAGACTAGAGAAAATTTTTCATAAGCATAAAATTCTTTTAAGAAATAAAAACAGAATGCCATGTTATTTCTTGGATAAAAATGAATTGACCGTAGGTACGACCTATTGAAACGGGTATCACGGGTTATTTGATTAGGGAGCCACTTCGATAGAGCATTGTTTGTGAAAGAAGCAATAAAACAAGGGAGGATATAAAACATTTCGACGGTGTTAAAGCTCTGTTTCCAATTAGTTTTAACACTCTTTTTTGGATTTTAGCTTATAAATGAAGAGAAGTTTGGAAGATGTAGAAGATGTAGTTATACTCGAGTTTTGGAGGCCCTATAAATTCTATCCATTACAGACGGAGTGAAAAATTTCTTACATCGATATAGAAATCCTAAGTACTTAGCAGCGTTTTTGGTGGTTTAGAGAATGTGGTTACTGTTACAAAGATCGTAGTTGTGACACATACCTAGTACTGAGAGTTTTTCGGTTCCTTCGATGCAAGTGTCATACAAGCACAAATGTAAGGGGTACCTTTGCTTCAACGACAATAGGCAGCATTAATTTTTTGTAGCAATGCTGTAAGGATTGGCGTTTAATGAGCTTATAACACGATACCGTTGCAATTCTGCTTCCGAAGGAGATGCACGTAAATTTGGGAATGAATATGAGAAGCTGCGGTAGAGTCGTCGGAAAAACAAGGAAGTGGATGAGAAGTTTCAAACAAGAGATCATTTATAAAAATGAGAAAGAGAGTTAGAGACAAAACGGAGTCCTGTGGAACACCAGCATTTATTTATTTATTTTTTTTAGGAACAGGCTAAGCAAATGCTGTTTCCATCTTCTATTCAAAATTTCCAAAAAAAATAGGAGTAATGGAAAAGCTTATAAGAAATGGTTTTGCCAGCGATGAAGAATACCTCTTCAACTGTACGAGTGCGGAAATATACCTGCCCCATTGAATGACTTATGTTCTCAAATATAAGGAGGGCAATGTTGTTGTCAGGCAACGTAGAGATAGCAATAAGATGAGCTGTGAGTATGTTTGCCTTATCTGAGGATATAGTTATGGGTAGGTATGCGGTAGACGATTGTTGGAACCGATGATGAAGTTGAATTTTTAATGTTCTTGACAAATGTCGCTTTTCCGGCAGAGTGGCATACGTCGAAATTTGTCGTTTTTTATTTTAGAACACTGAACTGAGCTGACAAAAAACACAATTTTTCTGTGTAATCGGCATTAACCTACTTCTTATAGTTTCCGTGTTATGAAAAAGCGCCGCTCTCACTTTTCACAAACATCCCTTTCATTTTCTACGTATTTTCGAAATACGGCATAAATCAATTTTGTTTTTTTTTTAATATTTCGTTTTTTATAAAACTTAACAAACAAAAAATGCAATTTTTTCATGTATTCAACATTCGAGTTTTGTTTTTTATGAACAACGATTTTTTTTTTTTTCAATATGAAAAAAACTTAAAAGGCTCTCCTGAAAATTTACAAATTTCGACTTATGCCAGTCTGCCGGAAAAACGACGAAATGACACACGTCAAAGAAATTTTTTCTTAGACCACAAACATAAGAAAATACAACTCAAAAATTACTTTCCATTTCAAAAAACACAAAACACAACTTCGGCGATCTAGGTTAAACTGTGAAATGTAAGTCCAAACAGAAAACAAACTGTTCTAGGAAACAGAAAACTTTTCATTATAAATCAATAAAAGAATACAGACACAATTGAACTACTCATTAAATGCCACTTAAGTATCCACTGCAAGAATCATGCCATAAACATCACAGACATGCAATGGTAGCAAGCGCCAGCATCGCAGCATTGCTTCTGTAGCAATAGTTCCACTGGTGATCTGATGCTATTTCTCACCGAACAGTGACACAAATGTTTACATCGTTTATAATTCTCTGAAAAATAATATAAGCCGGTAATTGAGCTATCCAACGTTCTCTATTGCATGATACATTTCTAAGAGCTGCCGCGTTCATTCTTATTAACAATAGTCATGAGGGACAATTTTAGTCGCAATGGAATTGAGATATTAATTTAAACAAATTATTTGGTTTATCATAATAAGCAGGTTAAAAGCAAAAAAGTAACCAATAACAAAACAGCAAGACCTTCTATGTCAGTAATTTCGTATAATTTAGTATAATTTAAAAACCCTATTCACTTCCAAGTGTACTAGTCTTATCATTTCATGTATTCAAAAGAAAAACCCAAATACAACAACTGCTAACATTCAAGAAATATAACATATATATGTTTATGCAGAACAGAGATTACTAGAGAAAATAATAATGGCAGCAAATTCTCTAGTAATGTATGTAGAGTCAAAAAAAAAGCCTTAACCTAATCGCTTATCACTCCGCGGGCCGTCATTCTAAAAATTTCAACACACAGGGTAAAAGTAGTAACATCGCATAACTGAACGATATTTTTAGTAAATGTCAAACTAATCTCTTACCCAGAATTTATTTACTATAGGTACATGTATGTGTATTATACTAAATTCACACGTCTAGTAGTTGTTGTTTCTTTCAGCGGGTGGGGTTAAATTTGAATGGTATTTTTTCTGATTTTTCGGTCGAAAGTATAAGCACTTGAATTTATGTACATACAGTCAATGGCAAAATTATTTGCACAACGTTAAATTTACGCAACATCTCTTCATTGAAGCCTTATAACTTTTAATATAAAAAAGATATCGTTAATATTAATTTTTATTAATAATGGATACATATTCTCAAAACAGTACACAAAATAACAAAATCCAATTTCTAACGGTTCGTTTTAAAAACATAAAAACAAAAGTGCAAAATTATTTGCACATGTTTGAATTACTGCATTTAACACCACGTGAAGCCAAAAATTAATTTTTTTTTTAATTAAACGAAACGTTGTTATGAAAATAGCATTACCTAGTAAGTTGTGCTTCCGCCTTTTGCCGCAATAACAGCATTGATTCAATCAAATTTTGAATCTGTTCTGACGGAACTGTACTCCAAGCTGTTATAAACTCTTCCCAGGTTTCATTTGAAGATCTTCCAATGTCTTGAGGAATTTTTGATTTAACAAGATGCCAAACATTCTCAATGGCATTTAGATCAGGGGCCTATTGCACCATCTTACAAAATTGTGATTACAAGCATATTTTTAACAAATTTGTAAAAAATCGAGTTTTTTTCATATGTAATTTTTTTTAATCACAAATTTGTACTTGTAATTTGTAGTTGGTGCAATAGGCCCCTGGGCTCTGTGGGGGCCATTTTAAAACTTCTTGGTCTACCCCAGATAAAAAAGTTTTTATTGTCCGGGGCGTATGTTTAGGAGCATTATCTTTTTGCAAGATTAAATTACTCCCGATGAATATTGACCCTGCCACTAGTGCAACATCATTTAGTATTTCCAAATAATGCGAATTTGTCATAGGGTTGGAGCACCTAACAATTGGTCCTACGCCACAATATGATATGCATCCCCATATCATTATTTTACCTACTTTGAAATGCCTTGTTACTTCTTTAACGGGTCGTTTGTTTTTTGATTTGCTATCAGAGTAATAAAATATTCGGCCATAGTTACCAACGAACAAGTAGTCTCGTCAGTGCAAAGTACACTTCTCCAAAAAGCCGGCGGTTTATTGATATGCTCCCTAGCAAATTCTAGACTGAGTATTTTATTTTTTCATGATAGGTATATGGGGCTTTTTTTGAATGGCGTAGGCGTTTATTTTATTTTCTTTCAACCTCTGTCGTATCGTCCTTTCACTAACAGCACTTTCACTATCTTTGTTCAAGTTATTTAGGACATTTTGAACTTGTGCACAGCGGTTACTTTTAAAGGAACGGATAATTTTTGCGTCTTTCCTTTTGGTTGTGGCCCTTTTTCATCCTCTACCAGCAGGGGCGAACGCAGAAAATAATTTCGGGGGGGGTTTTCAAAAAAATATGAGATTTTCATAAATATATTATTTTATTACTATATTGTAGGTACCTACTTGTTAATTACATATTCTCTATTGTAATTAACATAAATATGTTATAACTAAATAATATTTGCTCTTAGGGATAGGACCTATCGAAACAATTTCATAAAGCTAATCGCAAAAACAAAACATCATAAAGATGTTGCAACGAATACCTATTTTGCAAATTTGAATAATGTTACCAAAAGTTGGAAAATATTCACTACGAGGGCGTTTCTGGTGCTTCCCATTTGGGCATTTTTATTCCGGAATTAATTCTTATACATATCGTCACCTGAGTTCTATCTTGTTCAATGTCCATTTTGGAAAATGTTGGGAAAACGATTTTTTAACTTCAGAAGCAAAATTTTTACTTAAATTTGAAAGGAAATACTGTGGAGTTTTTTTCTCCATTAAACTCAATAATTTTTTTTTGCAAAATGATTTATAAATCTAGGTTTTATTAAATCCTGAGATAGTTAAAAAATAAAATCAAGTGGGATGTCATTTTGGATATTGAACAACGTTGTATGGGCTGTAAACAAGTTGATTAAATTGGTGGATATTGAACAAAAAAGCTAAATATTGAACAAAATAGAAGCATTAAATCATTGAAACTACAAAAATACTATGAAAATAGAACAAAAAATTCTAACTCATTGTTTCACTAGAACATAATGGGTAATGAGAAAAAATATTACTGCTGCTCGGTAGGTAATGAAATTCAAAATTTGTTAAACATTTTTTTGAATTCACTTTTTACCCTTCTTTTTTCAAATAAATACATTATTTATTTTACATACAATTTTTAATTTAAATTTTGTTATTGTTTTAAACAAACTGGCGCAAAATTATAATTAAATTAGTACGATGCTAAAGCTGTTTTAGTATGATACTAAAATCGTCGAATACCTATATTATTTTTATAGTATCGTGCTATTTACAAACGCCACACAAGGACTTAGTTCCTTGCACGAAATTTCATTGTTTTAGGTGCAATTTATTAAGAAAATTGCCTTAGCACGATAATAGTTAGAAAATTGTAAGAATTAAGAATGAGTTAGTAAACTACTTTAAAGTTAGCAAATCGTTAAGAATTATCATACTAATACCTTAATAAAAGGCTGTTTAAAATTTTGCGCCACTGAGTTTTATTGTAATTGGTTTCTTATTATTTTTTCATAAAAATCGTTGTTTAAACCTAGTTTCATACCAAAACAGATTTAACATCGTTATAATTCAACTAAAATTTTGTGCCATTATGATTTTATTTGTAATGCATTGAAAGAAGATCCAGATTGTCGATATTGTATTTGTCTACATTGAAAGTAAACTTTTTTCTTGAAATTACTTTAGCTACTTTCTTTCACTTTGGTTCCGATCTTATCACAAATTTGGAATAAAACTGTCCTTTTTCAGAATCTTTTAAGCTAGGCGCGCAAATTCAATTTTTAGTTTCGCAACTGCTTGGGTCGAACAACTAAACAGTTTGTGTTTTGACACAAACTAAACGATTGTCTAAAATGAGTTCGCTATTTTGTGTAACATAAAAAATATAATTATATGTTTTCTATAAGCAACCAAACAGTTGTGCAGCTAAAAATTGAATGTGCGCGCCTAGCCTTAAGGTCCAAAATGAATCAAATATTTTCACACGTTCATCATAATTTGGTGAAACAATTATGACTGCAACTAACGTTGCAAGCGGATGTCATTTGAATATTGCTTACCACCTTGACCCATGCGTTTTTGTATATTTTGTTTCCACAAAAATGGTTTTCGAATTTTTTTACTCGATGAAACGGAACCTTCTGTTGGTACTACATTTTCCAATGAAGGTACTGAGATACTTCAGATAAAGGAGTTATATTAGAATTCTGAATCATAGAATTCTGTAATATCAGATCCTGGATGAGCTGGATTTATCATACTGTAAGCGACAAATATTGTATTCAAAAACTGTCTAAAGATAAAAGGGTTTCTCAAAATACCTTAAAAGCGTTTGAAGATTACGTTCCAACTTTACGCTTACATCAGATTGTGCTTACAGCTTCCAATGTTATATCAGTATTAATTTTGTGTGGTACATTACAGTGCAGTGATATTGAACAAAAATGCGGTTTTCCGTCCGCATAACTTTTTTAATAGGATTTTGTTCAATAACATACAAAACTAAATGGATTAGATATGGATATTGAACAACAAAGAAATACATGGTAGTTTTTTTAAAGTTAATATAAAATTGTTCAATTTCATATAAAAACAAAAAGCAGTGGTTGATTGAATAAAAAAGACACTCAAAATATTTAATAAAGTGGTTGATTGAACAAAATAGTTCTTCATAACTTTAAAACTAAAAGAGATAGAAAAAATGGAGTACGCCATTGAAAAGAGCATGTTCGATTTATAAAAACTGCATTTCTAACTCAATTTCGCCAAAAATGGTCTTTTGAACAAGATAGAACTCAGGCGACGATATGATTGTACTACGGGCCCTGTGATGGAGGCCATCATTTGGTTCGTAAAATATCATTAATGCAACAACAAGAAATAGAATGTAAGTGATTACATAAGTGTACCTAACAATAGAGTTATAATAAGTTCTAGGTTCGCCTAGTGGTCCAAATCTGCAAAACTAAATCCGGCATATATATTAATACGTGAAGTTATAACTTGTTGTACTTTTGCGATCATAGGAAAAAGAGTTATACGAAAACATAAGAACACCAGCAACACTCAATTGGTACCTACGTTAACTATACTACATAATTATAACCAAAACGCTCTCAGAGGGTGATATGTGCTACTCATTCGTAACTTGTTTTTAACACACTTCGACCTTGGAGCCATCAATAACTCAAACTTGCTCCGTTAGTCCGTTTTCTGCCCTATACATAATGTAAATTATCAAAAACGCAATTGCTGTTCGCTTCGTGTCTATTTATTGCGTTAAAATACGAAGGCACATAAAATAAAATACACGACTGGATCGCACGAACTTGCTCTTATGTAAAATACTAAGGATTTCAAAAATTAATGTTATTAGAGAAAAAGCATTAAATTCATTTTTTAAATGACTAAAACTCCTTTAGTAGTTGGAACTAAACACAAGATGCCATGTGTTTTGAGCAAATATTAGTTTATGCAAGAACAAAATTGTTATTCGTTTTTGTGGTTTCTTAAAAAAATAAGCTTTTGTATACAAAATTTTTAAAACATATTTAAGAAAAAATTTTGGTGCGCATATTTAAACTTTTTATTATTGTTCGAATAAAAATTTAATTTACAAAAAAAAAATATTGAGCAGTTTTTGAGGAATCGAATTTTCAAAAAAAAAATAATTTTTTTCTTTCAAAAATTCAAAAAATATTTTTTTTAAGTCTTAAAATGCAATGTTATTTTAAACTTTCTAGAAGCTTCTCTAAAAGTAAAGATTAATTGAAACAAAAAAAAACTATCAAAATTCTCGGAGCCATTTTTGAGAAAAATACGATTTTCGAAAACCATTTTTTAACATTTTTATTGTTTGTACCTTTATTTTTAGGTAAAACAAATTTTTTTCCTCAGATCTTGTAGATTATATTAAGAAACTTTTATTTATCAAGTTTAAAAAAAATCGAGCATGGGGTTTTCATTATATATAGTGTTTCCAGAAAAAAATTTTCAAATTTTATTTTCAAAAAAAATAAAACTTAAAATTTGTATACCTAATATACGCAATAATATTTTAACCTTGGAGGGGATTCATAATGATTAAAATCGTTTGTACTGTTTTCGAGAAAATCAAAAACCAAAAAATTTGTTCCAAGGGGGTTTCCAAGAATAACCATTTTGTGGAAAATTTTTTTCAACCATTACCTAAAATGACGAAATGAAATTTTATAAATTTTTTTTTTCAAAATTCTCTGGGACAGTTTTTGAGAAAAAAATATTTATAAGATTTAGAAATAAAATCGTATGGCAGGTACCGTTATTTTTTTGTCTTAAAAAGAAAAGGAAAAAAAAACATGTGGGGGAAAAAAATTCAAAACGATATCTACCAAGTTTAACGAAAATCAGCCCAGCATTTTAGGCCGTAGTCGAACAGACAGATAGACAGAATTTTGGAACCCACATTTTTCGTCTTCGCTATCATAGTAATATTAACTTTGATAAAAATCTTGAGTTCGATTTTTTTTACGAATGCATTACTTGCCTTATAGTACCTATAAGTCGTAAGAAAAAACAACACTAGCAGAAGAATTTATGTCACGAAAATAACACTTTTTTTTCTTTAATGAAATGAATCCTTATTTTTTTGGTCGTTTCGGGGGGGGGTTTGAACCCCTAAAACCCCTACCTGCGTTCGCCCCTGTCTACCAGCAATATTTTTTTACGCTTCCGTGAGTTTTTTTTTGTTTTTCTAAGGTAATAAAATGTCCTCCGGGCACAGCGATATTTAGCTGAAATGATTGCTGCCGAAACACCCGATCGGAACTCGGAAACAATAGGCGCGCTTTTTCTGTTGAAAGTTCATTCGTTTTAGCCATTTGAAAAACTTTCCCGACGACAATATAACAATAAACAAAAAAAATAACTAATTGCACCGTTCACTATGATTATTCGGGTAAATAAACAACCTGTAGTCAGTCTAAGCAGTTAATTGCACTTCTAATAATTTTGCCGTTTTAATATGATGTGCAAATAATTTTGCCACTTTTGTTTTTATGTTTTTAAAACGAACCGTTAGAAATTGGATTTTGTTATTTTGTGTACCGTTTTGAGAATATGTATCCATTATTAATAAAAATTAATATTAACAATATCTTTTTTATTTTAAAAGTTATAAGGCTTCAATGAAGAGGTGTTGTGTAAATTTAACGTTGTGCAAATAATTTTGCCATTGACTGTATAAGCAACAGAGGATTTTGCGCTGATTTGAAATGCTTAGGTGCAGACGTTTTACTTCTTACATTATTTTTTGCTAAGCGTCTGACAAGAGGAAGATGATATAAAATGCTTGGCACCTACCACCCCCTATTGTTAAGACATAAATTCAAGTGTTTATACCCCCGAAACAAAAATGGAAAAAAAAATTACCATTTTCGAGCCCTCACGCCCAACCCTCGGCTGAAGAAAAGTTACACATTGTAGAATTTCGTATAATAGGTAGGACCTATGTATAAGTCGCAATTAAAAACCGAATTTAAGGAATGGGGAAAGAAGACCCCTCCTACTCCTTTGGGTGAGGATAACACTGTTGGAATTATTTTATTGGGTGCTGCAGACTCTTGATAGACCAAGAGCCGGAATATAATTTTGGGAGTGTAGACATAACCGAAATTCATAATGTAGGATGTCTTAGGTGTATGCAATACCTATATGGCAAGTTAGGCATTCGTAAAAAAATCGAACTCGAGATTTTGATCAAAGTTCACATTACGATGATAGCGAAGACCAAAAAAGTGGGTCGCGCAATTCTGTCTGTCTCTCCGTCTGTCTTTTCAACTACAGGCTAAACGGCTTGGCCGATTTTCTTTTATCTTGGCAGATATTATTTTCATTTTCCCCCCACACGTTTTTTCATTTTTTTAAGACCAAAAATAACGAAATTTTATAAATTTTTTTTTTGTTTTCTCAAAAACTGTTCGACAGATTAAAAAAATACAAACAAATTTCATTAAGTTAAAGTTAAAGAACAAAAATTTACTTAAAATGAATAGGTATTAAATGTTTTTGATTTCCTCAAAAACGGTTCAACCGATTTTAATAATTTTTTTTATGCTAAGGCTCCCCAATATTCTGAATATTATTTTGTATTTGACAGATTTTTCTTAAACTTGATAAATAAAAATTTCTCAATATAATCTACAAGATGAGTGAAAAAAAATGTATTTTCCCTTAAAATAACGGTATCCACCATACAAATCTTAAGAAATGGTTTTCAAAAATCGTATTTTTATCGAAAACGGTGGCTAGAATTTTAATAATTTTTTTTTCGATTAATTCTTTCGATCTATAATTTAATAAAAACATTTTTTTAAATTAAGATATTACTGACTGTGCCTGCCATAAAATCAATTTTTTATTTTGAATTTATCATTATTTGCATAACGAATTATAGGTAGAGAAGCTTCTAAAAAGTTGAAAAAACATTGCATTTCAAAACTTAAAGGAAAATATTTTTTCAATTTTTGAAAAAAAAAATTTTATTGTTTTGGAAAGTTCGATATCTCAAAAACGGCTCAATATTTTTCTTGGAAATTTAATTTTTACTCGTACAATAATTAAAAACTTTAACTTTTTCTTAAACAATGTTTTAAAAATTTTGTATATAAAATCCTACTTTTTAAGAAACCACTACAATGACTTATAATTTTTGTTCTTGCATAAATTTATATTTGCATAGCATTCTGTTTTTATCTCCTACTACTAAAAAGAGTTTAAAAAATGAATTTTATGCTCATGAACAGTTTCTCTAATAACATTCGTTTTTAAAATTCATTATCTTTTACATCGGAGCAAGTTCGTGCGACCCAGTGCATTTATTCATTAAACAAATTCCTCTTCTCTATAAAGTTATCGTTGATCAAGTAATCAATTAATGTTTGTTATCGGTAATGTGGAGGTTCATTATTTAATATCTGTTCTATTTTCGGTTTCAACCCATTCCATTCAGAGCTTAAGCTTACGGGTACTGTATAAATTGCGATAAAAGTGCGATAGATGCAATCCTCAGTTTAATCTATGATACTAGCGAGTTGAATTCAACTTGAATATTACAGACTAACCAAGCGATTAACACTCGTGAAACGACAATTTTATATAGGAATGTTAATTCATCTAAAAAAAGACATTACTCACCATTGTATCAGTGTATTCAATTAATTTGTCCTCCGAAACGTCGTTAATTTTTTTTGCTTCTTTGAGCAAATCACGAAGGAAATTTTTCAGCTCATCGGCTTCAATGTATCCACTATTATCGGTATCATATTCACGCCATATCTATGAATAAAAAGGAGAATTTATTAATGAAAATCTGATCAGAGTGCTGAAATGCTTATTTAAGGCGATTTTATTTTATACGTCTTAAAAGTCAATTAGCTGGTACAATGTTCTTTTTACAAAATAATAAAACCCAAATAAGAGTGTAACTACTAGAAAGCAATGTAGTAGACTACAGGTCTGTAAATATTTCGATTGATTTTATTCGAGTTCTTTGATCGCATTGAAAGTCAAGTATTGTCGATATTTAAAGCTTCTAACTGAAATCAAAAATTAAAAGCTAAGAAAAAATGGTAAGCTATCTCTTGTTTTGATTAAACCAAGTAATTTAAGTCATGGCGGAAGGTCTCGAGTTCGTTGCTCAGCCGCTGCAAGAAATTTTTTTTCAGGGTTTGTACTGCTTCTTGCGAGAAATTGACAAATTCTCCAAGAGTATCTCTTGTCATGAAAAGTGCTGCTCATTAGCCGTTCGGAATCGGCAGAAAATTGTAGGTCCCCTCCGTTCCTGGTAACACGCACACAGGTTGAGAGTTGTAAGTCACTAGGTCCTGGTTCACTCCGAGCTGTTGCAACACCAAATTTAATTATTTTTAAATCTAAACCACAATTTTAAAATAACGTTTTAATTGCAAATTCTTCGAACCTCGAAATGAATAAAGGTTTCATAGATTGTTTGCTTACACTAAAAATCTTCACTTGATTTTTTACTTGCGATCGGGGTTGCAAAAGCTTAAGTCACTATTTAGCTTAAGCTTTGCTTTA
Organism: Philhelius festivus; assembly: GCA_963931855.1. Taxonomy (NCBI): domain Eukaryota; kingdom Metazoa; phylum Arthropoda; class Insecta; order Diptera; family Syrphidae; genus Philhelius; species Philhelius festivus. The sequence goes on along the minus strand of OZ007557.1, from coordinate 25,633,924 downwards.
ATTCACAAGCTAGTGGGTGACTTATGAATTAAGAAAAATGTAATTCAGCAGCTATATTGACTTATGAATTAAAAAAATTAATTTATAAGTCAGTTGGTGACTTGTTAATTAAAAAAAAATAAATCATCAGCTTCTTAGTGACCTATGAATTTAAAAAAAACTAATTCAAAACCTATTAAGTGACTTATGAATTAAAAAAAAAATTAATTCATAAGCTAATGGATTAAAAGGAAAATTTATAAGCTAGCATAATAATAATTTTATGACACACAAAAGATTGAAATCTACCTTCGTTAATAATTAAATAATTATGTAGTCAAAACAAGCTTAAACATTTACAATTTACCAACTAGCTGATTTAAATTTTTTTTTTATTCATTAACACTTAGTAGCTTGTGAATTATTTTTTTTTAATTCATAAGTCACTAACTTGCTTATGCATGACTTAATTTTTTTTTAATTCATAAGTCACTTAGTAGCGTATGAATAAATTTTTTTTTTAAATCATAAGTCACTAACTAACTTATGAATTAATTTTTTTAATTCACAAATCATCTACGGACTTATGACTTATGATTTTTTTAATTCAAAAATTCGCAACCCTGCTTGCCATATATACATTATGTTGGTACTATAGGGCAAGTTCTGGACTTTGAAAAAAATTGAACTCGAGATTTTGATCAAAGTTGACATTACGATGATAGCGAAGACGAATAAAGTGGGTCCGACAATTCCGTCTGTCTGTATGTCTGTACCTCGATCTACAGCCTAAACCACTGGACCTTTTTTCTTTAATCTCGGTAGTTGAGGGTCTTCGGTGATTCCCTAGAGAGGAAATTGAAATTTTTTTTAGCTCTAAAACTAACGGCACCCGCCATACACCCGTAATGCAAAATTTTATTTATCTCGAAAACGGTTTAAGGATTTTGATACGAAAATTAAGTGTAATATAATGGACATGGATTACATTTTGGTCAAAAAAAATGTTGGGGCAAAATGTTATTAACGTTACCTGTCGTAGAACCGTTTTTTTTATTTTCGACTTTCTCATTAACGGCTCTAACGATTTTCATCAAAAATTTTCAGCAGGAGCCCCCTTCAGTTTAAAATAATATTGTATCTATATAAAAATATTCGAAAAAATATTTTTTGGGTTTTTTGAAAAACAAAATCCAAGTTTTTTTTGAAAAATCAATACCTTCAAAACGTGTGAACGATTATTTTTTGAAATTATTTCCTAAAATCTATACTGCTAAATACTTAAAATTGGCATCGCAAATTTCGTTCTCGAAAAATCTGTTATTGTTATTTAAAAAAATTACTTTAATAATAAAACGATTTTAAAACGTTGTTTGCATAAATTCATACTCTTCCGGAAATCAGACGGCAATTCCATGCATTTGAACATTTGCATCTCATTAAATCCATGTTTTATATTTATAAAAAGTATTTTAAATTCCAAGTACATTTACACATTTATGCATTTTCTTTTGGCCTACTAATCAAAACGTTTTTAAAAGTATGTACCTTCATAAATTCCACACTTGATTCCAAAGGATTATCGAATCGGAAGAGCAAGAGAAAATTCTCCTCCATCGGAAGTAGTTGTGCGAGCTGCAAAAAAAAAAATAAAAAAAATATTGTTTTTCTTTTAACACTTGTAGAAGGAAAGAAAAAAAGTTATTATGAAAAATATAAATAAAACGCATTTCTCTAGAAAGATATCAAATGTCACATGCTATCTAGCTCATTCCTCTGCTTCTAGGCTCTTAACTTTTTTTCCTTATTGCACAAGACGGTTTCAAAGCTAATCGATCCAATGGCACCCCTTAGATTCTTGGGCGTTTGGACTTCTACTATTTTATACTATTTTAACAACCATGAATTTTAGCTATCCAAACAGGAAATGTGGCACGGCGGCGGCGTCAAACCATAAGAGCGTGTTGGTGAGTTTAAATCTAATTTTAAAAATCATGGTTTTATAATCACGAGACAGCGTTTCTTGAACGACTTCAATTTTTCAGGGTGTTTAATGATCCAATGAATAGAACATCTTGAAATTCCAAGAACGTGTGCTTGTTTCTTAAAAGAGCAACTAAGCTTGAGTTCCCTCAAATATTAAATTAAAACCAACTATAAGTACGATATCATTGAAATTTTTGTTTATTAAGAACATCATTCAAATGCCCGCCGAGGCTTTGCTGGATGGTGCGCATACGAAACGTTCAATTTTCCATAACTCTATGGCAGAAATCAGGCTTTATTTGACCAATGGTAGCGATTGTGTTGGCTTCAGAACAGTGAAAGCTTGTGGTTTATTGACAAAGACCCCACAATAATAAGTCTAACGGAGTCAAATCGCACAATCTCAGTGGCCAGTTGCAGTTCGTAAATCGATCGTACAAAGTGTTCATTACGCCACGAGCTGCAGACACATAGCACCATCCTGGTTTGAAAAGGGTCAGTTCAGGTTTGTATGGGTGTATGTAAAAGTCATGTCGCAAAATTCTAAAAGTATTGGTCAGCGAAAAGCGCGGCGCCAAAATAACTGGCTCGGATTCTCCAGCACACCCTCACGGAAAGCGCCGACATATTCGGCAGATCTTGCACATATGGGTTGTTGGTAGATTGTTCACTGAACTTAAGGCACTCGAATTTATTATCCTCTCGGAAAGACGATTATAGCGAACGTAAAATGAGCGAAGCTTGTGAAATGTTGCTGTAACAGAAGACCATAGCTGGGCACCGTTAATCAAATAGTTAACTTCGTTAATCGTTAATCCGCTACTAAAAAAGTTAGCTTCGTTAAACGTTAAAGCGTTAAATTTTGGAAGAATTAACGCAAGTTAACGTTAATCGTTAATCCGTTAACATGTGATAAAAATTGCATTTTTTTATATTTTTTTACTCTGAGCACCGACGCTAAGTAATGCCGATCGTCCACTAGGCGATCAACGCACAAATTTCGAATTCAACGCATTCAACTCTAATGTACGGTGCCTTCAATTCTGTTCAACCAACGGGTTGGATCTAGTTGTTGGCCGTTGCTCAACGAATCGCGCAACAAGTGTACGGGTAGTGTATACGAGCTCGTGTTGCTATGTTCGATCAACACGTTGAGCAACATTTTCAATATAATATGTTACACATTATTTGTTCAACGCGTTGATCAACTTTTTAATTTTCTTTGGGATTTCTTGACGTAATATTGTGTTGCGTTGCGTTGGCTGCAGTGAAATGTGTCTACGTGGTTGAACTATTGCGTTGCCATGAACTTGCAGTTGTTGCAATTTGCAAACTGTAGTTTATTTTGGTTTTTCGTCATGGAAGGTGATAAAAAATCAGAGTGGACCACGGAATTAATTTTGCCAATGATTTATAAAAATCGAGATGCCAGGGAATTGGCTTGGTCTCAAATTTCGGTGGGATCAATCGATTTGAATTTCTTATATATTTCATTGAAAAAACAATTTTCTTCGCGACTAAAAAAAATCATCTACCCAGAATCGTCTTGCCTGTTTTTTTCTTCCTTTGTCGTTCATTTTCTAATATTATTAATGCGGCAGCCACTTTTTTTTTTTAGAGGAAATCATACTCATACGGAACAAATTTAAGAATATTTTAAAGCGAAGGCGTGCGTCGACAATAAATGTATGTACCGAACTGAAGTCAAAATTATTTCAGGTTTGACGTTTGAGTTTTTTGTTTATCGTGGTGCGTTCAACGCGTTCCCCAACGAATGATCCTTGGTTAAGTGTACGAAGGTATCAACTCGTTCATCAACTGGTTGATCAACAATATCGAAAACGCAGTTGATCAACTCGAAAAAAAAAAATTTTTCTGTCAAAATCGAACAAGTTTATCAACTAGTATATACGAAGTTATTTAACATCTGAGTAAGTTGGTCAACTACACTGAAAATAAATTCCTAGGTAATATTGACAAAAACGTTTTGTTGACCTTTAACAAAACAATTTTACCGTTTTTGTGATGTTAACAAAATGTTTGTTGTATCTACAAAAAATCTGTTTTGTAAATGTTTGTCAATATCACAAAGTTTTTGTTAATTTTTTTCTGCCAATTTAACAAAAAATGAAAACATTTTTTGTTAAAATGACAAATATTTTGTTTTGGAGTTGAATTATTTTGTAATATTGATCAGACCAAAAACATAAATGTTAAAAAAAGAGCCAAGTTCTTCTATACAAAAACCTTTGTGTAACAAGTCAGCCGTGAAAAGTACTGAGATCTAAAAGTGCGCCAAGTTCTTACTTCATGAAGGTTTAATACCGAATATTTAAAGTAGAATAATATTGAAACAGCTACAATGTAATAGAGAAATTTTATTATTAAATGATTATTGACTAAAATTTGATGGGTTCACTGGTCAAGTTTTTAAAACCTTTCGAATTGGGCATAAAAAAACTTGCCAAGTGATCCCATCAAATTTTAGTCAGTAATCATTAAATAATAAAATTTCTCTATTACATTGTAGCTGTTTCAACATTATTCTACTTTAAATATTCGGTATAAAACCTTCATGAAGTAAGAACTTGGCGCACTTTTAGATCTCAGTACTTTTCACGGCTGACTTGTTACACAAAGGTTTTTGTATAGAAGAACTTGGCTCTTTTTTTAACATTTATGTTTTTGGTCTGATCTCACTCCCTTTTGCAAAGATTTTAATATTTTGCAATGTAAAAATCTCGAAAGATACGGAAAATAGAAGGGTGGACTCTACCTTATAAAATCAACTTAGTTTATAGCTTCCAATTTTTTTTGTATATTTTCTTTTTGTTATTGGTTGTTTTTATTTGCGCTTCAATTGTTTCTTCTTGTCCTGGCAAGATACCTAACACTAACATACCTACTTTAATGTTAAATACTAGTACCTACATCCGCTCAAAGCCATAAAAAAGCAATAATTGTTGAGGATGCGATGATGTTTTTGTTGCAATTTTAACTCCTTTTTTACTTGCGATATAGGTACTATAGGGCAAGTTCTGCATTTGGAAAAAAAATCGAACTCGAGATTTTGATCAAAGTTGACATTACGATGATAGCGAAGACGAAAAAAGTGGGTCCGTCCGTCTGTCTGTCTGTCTGTCTGTCTGTCTGTATGTCTGTACCTCGATCTAGAGCCTAAGCCACTGGACCTATTTTCTTCAAACTCGGTAGTTATGGGTCTTCGGTGATTCCCTAGAGGGGAAATTGAAATTTTTTTTAGCTCTAAAACTAACGGTACCCCCCATACACCCGTAATGCAAAATCTTATTTATCTCGAAAACGGCTCTAACGATTTTGATAAAAATAAAATGCACGACTGGGTCGCACGAACTTGCTCCTAAGTAATCGACTAGGAATTTTAAAAAAGAATGTTATTAGAGAAAACTGTTCATAAGGATAAAATTAATTTTTAAATTCTTTTAGTAGTAAGAGAAAAAAACAGAATGCTATCCAACTATGAATTTATGCAAGAACAAAAATTATAAGTCGTTGTAGTGGTTTCTTAAAAAAAAAGCTTTTATATACAAAATTTTTAAAAGCTTTTTAAGTTTTTATTATTGTTCGAATAAAAATTAAGTTTACGAAAAGAAATATTGAGCCGTTTTGGAGATATCGAATTTTCAAAAAAAGAAAAAATAGATTTTTTTTTCAAAAATTCAAAAAATATTTATTTTAAAGTTTTGAAATGCAATGTGTTTTAGACTTTTTAGAAGCTTCTCTATACAAGTTTTCATTAAGATCCGTTATGTGGATAATGAGAAATTCAAAATTCGAAAAAACTGTTCTATGGTAGGTACAAGCTGTAATATCTTAATTTCAAAATTTTTTTTATTAAACTAAAGATCGTAAAAATTAATTGAAAGAAAAAAAATTTTATCAAAATTCTAGGTGCCGTTTTCGAGAAAAATACGATTTTTGAAAGCCATTTTTTAACATTTGTATGGTGGGTATCTTTATTTTAAGGTAAAATAAAACTTTTTTTTATACATCTTGTAAATTATGCTGAGAAACTTTTATTTATCGAGTTTGAAAAAAATCTAGTAAAAGGTTTTCGAAATATTGAGTTTTGAATAAAAAATTTTCAAGTTTTTTTTTAAAAATCCAAAAAAAAAAAATTTGAAAATTTGAATACACAATTCTATTCAAATTTTTGGGAAGCTTTAGTAAAAAAAAATATCAAAATCGGTCATACCGTTTTTGAGAAAATCAAAATCAAAAAAAAATGGTTCCATGGGGGGTACCCTCAATAACCATTTTTCGGAAAATTTTGTTCAACCATTACCTAGCTTTAACTAAATAAAATTTTTTTGTATCTTTTTTTTTTAAATCTATCGAACAGTTTTTGAAAAAAAAAAATATTTACAAAATTTCGAAAAAAATTCGTATGGCAGGTACCGTTATTTTTAGTCTTAAAAAAAAAAAAAAAACCGTGTGGGGGTAAAAAATTAAAATTGATATCTACCAAGTTTGAAGAAAATTGGCCAAGCCGTTTAGGCTGTAGTTGAACCGACAGACAGACAGACAGACCGACAGACAGACAGACAGAATTGCGAGACCCACTTTTTTAGTCTTCGCTATCATCGTAATGTCAACTTTGATCAAAATCTCGAGTTCGATTTTTTCTTTCATTTTCATTTTCATTTCTTTATTTCATCAATCAAAGAACAAAATTCTCTTACAGACTAATAGATAACATTATTTCACTAAAGCTATTTTGATATATACAAAAGAAAATATTTAAATAAGTAATAAATACAAACATCAATTAGATCTTAGTACATTTAAAACATAAATTTTAAAGGTATCTCTAGTGCAAATACCGAAAAAGTCTAACCTAGTACAAACTGAATTTGCTTCCCTGATGCAACGAGAAACGGTTTCATTACGACCGTAGTTAGTTCTATGAAATTGCTCTTGAAAAAGAACATAATCTCTGGAATTATAAGTAGGAACACGAATAGATATTAATTCTAGAAGTTGTGTACATTTAATATGGTAAGTGAGTAAATCTCGAATGAACATTATAGCAAAGTATGTACGTCGAATTGCCAAACTATGCATACCAAATAAGAGACATCTAGTTTCATAAGATGGAATAACAGTACCCCAATGAAGTTTATAATACATAAATCTCGAAATATTTTTTTGGATTTTTTCAATTCTTACACACGAATTATTGTAGTACGGGTTCCAAACTGTGTTGCAGTACTCAAGCAAAGATCGAACGAGAGAGATATAAAGAGTTTTTATAGTATAAGGATCTGTAAATTCCTTGCTATTTCTTTTGATGAATCCTAACATTTGGTTGGATTTATTCATAATATAGTCAATATGAGGAAGAAAAGAAAGTTTTGTATCAAGGAAAACACCTAGATCTTTCTTTTGTGCAACTCGATCCAAGAAAGAACTATCAATTTGATAGTCGTGATAGATCGGGGAGATCGTACGAAAACAAGACATGACTTGGCATTTTGAAATATTTAGATGTAGATAGTTTATATTGCACCATTCTGCCAGTTTATTTAAGTCATCGTTTAATAAAACACAATCATCTGAGCTTTTTATACTTCGATATAGTTTAAGGTCGTCCGCAAAAAGAAGACACTGAGAATTTTGAAAGATTTTAGGAATATCGTTAATAAAAAGCAGGAATATTAATGGGCCTAAATGGCTACCCTGAGGGACACCAGATGGAACTAATATTTGATTAGAAGGATGATCGTTAAACTTAACAACTTGTACTGTCAAAGTTAAATAAGATTTCAACCAATCAAGAAAATTAGAATGAAACCCCAGTTGCAAGAGTTTGTGAAAAAAGAATACGGTGATTTACGCGGTCAAATGCTTTGGCGAAATCAGTAAAAATTATATCAGTTTGACGATAGGATTCGAAATTATTTACTATATAATTAGTCAATAGTGTAAGATTAGTTGATGTAGACCTTCCAGAAATAAAGCCATGTTGGAAATCGGATACAAAATCTTTTAATTGAAAAGTAAGCTTGTCGCAAACTATTTTCTCAAATAACTTAGGAAGAGCGGATAACTTGCAGATTGGTCTATAGTTAGTTATTTCTTGTTTAGACCCAGATTTAAAAATTGGTGTTATATAAGACAGTTTCCAACATTCTAAAAATTCACCTTTCGAGAGCGATAGGTTGAAAATAGCAGTCAATGGAATAGCTAGAGATGTGGCACATTTAAGTAATAAAATTTGTGGGATCCCATCCGGACCTGCCATATTGTTGGTATCTAAACCTAACAAGGCTGATTCGACTTCAGAAGACGACAAAACCATAGACCCTATATTAATAATGGTAGAAATTTTTGGTAAATTTACATTCTTTGGAGTGTTTGATGAGTACACGGACTGAAAATAAACAGCAAAGAAGTTACAAATATCTTGAACATTACTCGTTGATTCGTTCAAGTACTTCATACAGTTTGGGTACCCATTCGTTTTACGCTTAGCGTTTATGTATTTCCAAAAATTGTCACTTTTAAATTTAATATTTGACTCAATAGAGAACAAATAAGCCCGATATAAAAACTTATTTAGCGTATCGAATTCTTTTTGAATTGTCAAATGCTTAGACCGTAAATCAGCATTATCGCGATTGGATTTGAGTAGTTTAAAAGATTTATTTTTTCTATTTTTAAGATTTATGAGTCTCTTGTTAAACCATGCAGGATTACTCCTAGATTTAACTTTTTTGTTTGGAACAAATCTACGTACAGCTTCATTCACAATAGATACTAGAGTATCATTAGCGTCATTTAATTCGATCTTAGATATAAGCGATTCCCAAGGTATAGATAAGAAATACTCATTCATTGCATCAAAGTTAGCCTTGTTGTAATTAGGTATACAAACATCATCATTCAAAATATTTTTCATGTAGGTATAAAAACATAAGTTTCCTTCTAATGCAACATGATGGACAGAGTTGTTGACAATTGGAGTATCAGATTTTTCAACATAAATATTGAACTCTTTATCTACAAAAATTAGGTCAAGTATTCGACCTAAGCTATTAACAATATGATTGATTTGCAACAAGTCAAACTGACTAAAGAAGTCTATTAAATTAATCTCAATTTCAGAGTTAACATCAAATGGAACTAAAAAGTTATCGTCTGAGTCCAATAACCATTTGATATTCCCTAGATTAAAATCACCGATGCAAATAACATGTTGCGATGGATTTAAGTTTTCGAGAATAGATTTACAATTATGTAGAAATATATTATAACATTCACTAGAACTCCTTGGAGGTATATAATTAATAATAATAAATAATTCAATATTTCCATTTAAAGTCAATGAAACAATCAATTGATCAGTATCGTAATTACTTATAGTAGTGGGTATAATATTTGAGTTAAGTTGTATTTCTTTACATGACAAGGACGAACGAATGGCGATAAGAACACCACCCCCTCTATCCATACCAGTAGTTAAGTATGATCTGTCTTTTCTAAATACAGTGTAATCAGAGTTAAATAATTCAGATGTTAATTGATGTTCTGTTAACCAAGTTTCAGTTAATAATATAATATCGTATGAACATGATGTAAAAATAAGATATAATGATTCTAGCTTAGTTCTAATACCTCCTACATTTTGGTAATAAAACGATAAATTACTTGATGAAGCGGCAACGTTGAATTCTTTTAAAGAAGATTTTGAAAGTCCAGGAACGGTGTTTAGTTCATATTTGTTTAGGTCAAGTTCACAGACTGGCCTGCATCGTCGTTTTTTGGATGGTTAATAAACTTTTTCACTCTAACGAACATAGGCCATATAGAAGAGTCACTCATTAGTTTATCGTAACAATCAGAGGGGACACTCAGTTTAAAGTTCACATGAGAAACATCGGTTAAAGATAATCCTTTTTTAATTAATTTGAAACATTTAAAATAGTTTTTGGGAATGTTAGACTGAGCAGATATATGATTAATTAAGTCTTCGGGTTTGGTGTCTACGTTAAATTTCGAAATGTGTAACCAAACAGAAGACGTCAAAGTTTTTAAATCACTAATTCCACTACCCATTAAACAATCATTTCGATGTTTATTAATTCTTTTATTCCTCATTGAATTTTGATTTTGATTTTCATTGATTATGTTTATATTTACAACATCGTTATTATTGGAGTGATCAATAGGCAGCGGAGAAGGGAAAGGGTTTGGAACATTTGAAGTAGAAGCTGAATCAGCATCGGCAGCATTAACAACGAAACCATCAACAACAGCATCATTACCAACAACAACATCAACAGCAACGCAAGGTGCATCGCCATCAGCATTGGACGTCGTAGCGGCAACGAGATCCATATCGGCAACCTTATTAGCACCAACAACATCTAAGATAATGAGAGAGATAATTTTCAGCAGGAGTCCCCCTAAGTTTAAAATAATATTGTATATAAAAATATTCGAAAAATTATTTGTTGGGTTTTTTTTGAAAAAAAATTTTTTTGAAAAATCAATATCTTCAAAACCTATGTACGATTATTTTTTGAAATTATTTCCTAAAATCAATATTATTAAATACTTAAAATTCGCATCCCACATTTTTTTCTTGAAAAATTTTAAAGAAATTTCTTATATAAAAAATTTATTTATTTAATAATAAAACGATTTTTTAAACTTTGTTTGCATAAATTCATACTTTTCTAGAAATCAGACGGCAATTTCATTTTAAATTCATGTTTAATATTTATAAAATGTATCTTAAATTCCAAAGTACTTTTACATAAGAGCAAGTTCGTGCGATCCAGTCGTGCATTTTATTTAAATGAAGGTAGACCACCAATTAACAGCCTAATTAGTTGTTTTATTATACGTAGTTCACATCACAGTTAAGAGTTTTTTTATGTAAACTAATAATTTTTTCAGGTATGCAAATGTTTTCTTTTTTCATTCATGTTAACATAACATAGAGTACCAAATCGAGCACTCTAGTTCTAAGAAAAGTTATGAAATTTCAAAATGCATGTATAGTTTCAAAATGACAATAAAAAGACACTTCGAATGAAAAATCTTAGATTTTCTATTTTTCGCTTTGAATGTACATTAAGCTATACCCTTCCACCAAACTTCATCATTCTACAGCAATCGGAAGTGCTCCATATAAATCAAACTTTTTCTAGGAAAGTGGGCGGATACCACGCCCCCTGAATGGAAAATTTCAAATTTTCGATTTTTTCCTCTGCTTGCATGACAAGACCTACCTTTGTGCAAAATTACAAGATTCTACGATGTCGGGAAGTGCTCCATAATTTAGATGATCTGTCAGTCAGTCAGTTACGGTTTTTGTGATTTTTGAGGCCTTATATCTCAGGAACCGCTCATGCTAGAAAATTGAAATTTGGTGAGGCGCCTGTGCCTGACTACCTTAGCAAATATTTGGAGTTTTAAGTTTCTGACTTCATTGCTACTAAAGATAGGGAGGGGTCAAAAATCGCCTGAGTTTGTTCCTGTAAAAAGGGTGTAGTGCCAGAACTTGGCTGGGCACTACCGTGCTCTTTGATAAAATAATATTATCAGATAGATAAAACTATTTTTTAAGGAAACCAATAAATTTCTTTTGTGTATGATATAGTTCACACTTGGGTTTTGTCGAAAAATCGATGTAAGATTAACTGAACTTAACAAAAATTGCGTATTGTCCATACGCCCTCACAGATGGTTGTATGTGAGATCGTAGGGACGAAACGCCAATTTTTGTGGACTTAAATCCCAAAAAAAAAAAAAACTATTTTGACAAAATTAATTTTGTTTTTTTGTGGATTTAACAAAAGAAATTTGTAAAATTGACAAAATATTTTGTGGAATTGACAAAATATTTTGTTAATTTAACAAAATATAACAAGAAATTTTTGTTAATTTAACAAAATATTTTGTTAATGCAACAAAACAATTTTGTCAATTTAACAAAACAATTTTGTTAATTTAACAAAACAATTTTGTTAATTTAACAAAAAAAATTTGTTAATCCGATAATAATAAAAAAAACAATAACACTAACAAAAAATTGTTAATACAACAAAAGAATTGTTAATATGACAAATTAATTTTGTAAATTCTACGAAATTTTGTCATACTGACAAAATATTTTTGTTATTTCAACAAATTTATCTGTTAGCATAACAAAATAATTTTGTGGATAAAACAAAATATTTTTTGTTACCTCAACAAAATTCTATAATTTTTGTCAATTTGATAAATTTTTTTGTTGGACGTAAATTGACAAAATTTTTGTCAAATCAACCTAGATTTTTATCGTATATACGTAGATTTTATTTTCAGTGTAGGTGTACGGAGCTATTCAACACTGGAATAAGTTTTAAGAGTTGATCAACTAGGTGTGCGGGGTTAATCAACATATGGGAAAGTTGGTCAATTATGTGTACGGGGTTCCAAACGCATTTTGTTCAACTTTAGTTGCTCAACGTGAATTACGTAAGTTGCTGCACTAGTGTAAGAGGTTATAAATTCGTTTATCCAACGAAAGAGTTGAATTAAAAGTTGAACGAAGTTGGTTGAACTTATCGCGCACATAGTGGACGACCGGCATAATGAAATGATCAAACGAAACGAATCTCTTCGCAGTTTTCTCATTCGCACGCGCCGTCAAAATATAATACGTACCTAGCTGTTTTTGTTTCACCCGCGGCACGCGTCTCATACTTGTCTGAACCTGTTTTTCGCGCCGCGCGGTAAATAGTAGGCATTGGATTAACGATTAACGGACTTAACGTGGATTAACGGATTTAACGTGTCCGTTAATATTTTTAAAAGTTAACTTAAAAGTTAATCCGTTAATCAAAATTTTAACTTCGTTAATTAACGGTTAACGGATTAACGAGTTAATGCCCAGCTATGCAGAAGACCCACTTTCAATAAAAAAATGTATTCATTTCAACATGTTTTTGAACATTGATTTGGTAAGAATAAATAAATGACCACAATTTGACAGATGAAGTTTCCACAATATGTCCGCAATTACCTGTCAAATATCAATGAATATATTCTGGAAATCGAACCATTATGGACCTAGACGGCATGTGGTTCAGTAAGGCTAGTACCGTCACACAGCGTACGCAACGATTGACATTCGACATGAACGATTTGAAGTAAGATTATCTCTCTCAAAGGTGACGTTAATTGGTCACCGGATCTACGGGAAGAGTCATTGAGAATTTGACCAATCGGTAGCGTGCCACTTCATTCATTCATTTCAATATCTACCCTCTTTTATTAAAATCCTTATGTGTTTAATGTCTATTTTCTTTACACATAAAAGATCAATTTCTGTGTGAAGATTTTGATCGAAATCCCTAGTGTGTAAAGGTATTCTGTGAGATACTGTAGAGGGGTTTTTAGTTGACGTTCTCTCAACAAATATTTATTGATAGTGTTAATTTACATTTTTCGATTTGACAGTCCTGTTTTGTTGTTGTATTGTAGTTTTAAAATCAGCTCTGCAAAAACTCGTAAATGCTGATCTATGCATAGAGATATTTCTGCAAATACGGGTATTCTGTGATCTTGTAAATAAATTGATTTATTTTTTTTAAATTTATTTATTTCTTACTCAAAGATACTAAAAAACTGATCGACATTTTGTGGATCTCAATTTTAATAATCTAAATGTAATAATTAAATCAAATAAAAAAAATTAACAATGAATTGAATACATAGTACAATTTGTAAAAGTTTTCCGAGTCTTAATAATTTAACAAATTGGCACTGGATTTTCTTACAATACTGTTTTTCAGATTTTGTTAAATATTTGAAATATACGTTCCTTATTAATAGGTGTCACATCATCACCAGATTTTTGTATTTATCTTTGGATAAAGAATTTTTAAATATTAAATAAGTTAAATAAAAAGAAAAACTGATTTTTTGTTTTATTTTATTTAATTTTTAATTTTAGTCAAATTATTATCACAACTTTTTTATTTTATAATATTAAGGATTGTTGTTTCGGAGTGTTATAGCTCCATCATCAGGCAAACTACTTTTGATTTTTAGTTGTTGGTATAGTCAAACTTAAGCTTTTAGTTGTCATCTAGTGCTGTACTTGTGTTATTGTTGTTGTTTTCATTTATGTAATTTGGTTGGAGCTTTTTTGGTGTGGTGATATATGAGTGTTGTTTTATTTATTATTTTGTTGGTGTTTAATTGCTGTTTAATATAAAGACTTTGGCGCAAAATTTTAAAGAGTTCTCGTTTAAGCAATAAAACCGGCTCTACTTAACGCAGTCGTTTAGCTTGGAGACTTTGTCTAACTTTTTCATAATTTTAATCACGTTAGACAACTCTTCTAACTAATGTAGGTTTTACAAAAGAACCTAAGCGAATTTGCGTTGAACAACCCTTAATTTGACAGATACATAACTCACACAACTACAAAAACACAAAAAAAAGTAAAAAGACAACTTCAAACCAAATAATTTTTCGCCGAAAAAAGTACATTTAATATAGTACATCGGTACAGATTTTGATTGTTTATAAGTTATTTACATTATTTTAGATGAAAATAAAGTATAAATTGCAAATTCACAGCATAAAAAACTCAATTGTTGTTGTAAGGTGCAGATTCATTTAGCTATAGTACGTATACTCGTCTCGGCCGGCTGCGTGCATACATAAGATAAATGTACCTACATTTGTATGTACAGATTTGTTAATCGTAGAGCACTTTCGTACGATTGTTTCGAATTTATAATATTCAGTGATTCAGTCTATTTACAAAGAACATCTTTAAAAATCGAATAAAACATCAGTAAACATTTTTTCTTCGATTTGCTTTTTTCTGAAATGACCATTGTCAATATGGATAAAGTATATCTACTTTTAAAAGATAAACTAGCTATTTGCTGCTGTCAAAGTTAGACGAGCTCTTTAACGTTAAAGTATAGTATATGTCCTTTAAAATTAACAAAAAGTCGGTTCTCGTTTTATACTCAATATTTAGAGTCGACTCCCATTCTAAAATTGATTTAGAGTAGGTTTTAAATGTTTGAAATTTTGCGTCTTTGTTTTTACTGTCGATTTATCATTTAATAAGTTGTCTTGTTCTATCTTGTATGATTTGTAGATTTCATGTTCTTCGATCGCGTCTAATATTTTACCTTTTCTGCTTAGGTGTATTTACATTTAATCAACAACAACCATAATTATACAGATCTAGAGACAAACCTACAAACATAACACCTAAGCAGAAAAGGTAAAATATTAGATACCACCTGGTTTTAGCAAATAATAAAAAATAAAATGCACGACTGGATCGCACGAACTTACTCCTATGTAATAGACTAGGAATTTTAAATAAGAATGTTATTTAAGAAAACTGTCCATAAGGATAAAATGATTTTTTTTTTAATTCATTTAGTAGTAAGAGACGAAAACAGAATGCTATTCAAATATGAATTTATGCAAGAACAAAAATTATAAGTTGTTTAGTGGTTCCTTAAAAAAATAAATAAATAATTTCTAAAACATTTTTAAGAAAAAATTTTGGTACGCCAAACTTAAGTTTTTATTATCATACGAATGATAATTAAATTTCCAAGAAAAATACTAAGCCGTTTTAGAGATATCGAATTTTCCAAA
Source organism: Philhelius festivus (assembly GCA_963931855.1). Classification (NCBI taxonomy): domain Eukaryota; kingdom Metazoa; phylum Arthropoda; class Insecta; order Diptera; family Syrphidae; genus Philhelius; species Philhelius festivus. The sequence goes on along the minus strand of OZ007557.1, from coordinate 25,618,288 downwards.
AAAAAATGACTTTTCCAAAAATTGAAAAAAATATTTTTTTTTAAGTTTTGAAATGCAATGTTTTTTAAATTTTTTTTAATGAGCTTCTTTATAAAAACTTTCATTAAAATCCGTTATGCCGATAATAAGAAATTCAAAATTCGAAAAAATCGTCTATGGTAGGTACAGTAAGTAATATCTTGTTTTAAATTTTTTTATTAAACAATAGGTCGTAAGAATTAATCGAAAGAAAAAATTTTTTGCAAAATTCTTGGAACCATTTTCGAGAAAAATACGATTTTCGAAAACCATTTCTTAACATTTGTATGGAGGGTACCGTTATTTTTAGGTAAGATAATTCCCTTTTTCTCATATCTTGTAGCTAGTATTACGAAACTTTTATTTATCAAGTCTTAAAAAATCGAGCATTGGTTTTTTCGAAATATTGAGTTTTCAAAAAAAAAATTTGAAATTTTTTTTAGAAATCCAAAAATTTTTGTTTTGAAAATTTGAATACACAATTATATTGAAACTGCTTAGGAGCCTTAAAATAAGAAAAATGATCAAAATCGGTCTACCGTTTTTAAAAAAATCAAAAAAAAAAAAAAAATGGTTCCAGACAGACAGACAGAATTGAAGACCCACTTTTTTGGTCTTCGCTATCATCGTAATGTGAACTTTGAACAAAATCTCGAGTTCGTTTTTTTTACGAATGCATAACTTGCCTTATAGTACCTATAAGTCGCAAGTAAAAATAAACTGGATTACTAGATTTCACCTTTTTTATTGAGGCATGTGTTCAATTACCCAAATAAAAAGGATTACCTATACCAAAAAAAAAATATGTTTTACCTAACCACAAATAAATATGGAAGGACATTCTGTTTAAAACTCATTTCTAAATTCCGTATCAAATCTTCAACACAAAATGATAGCAAATTACTCCCGGGATTCGGGAAAAATTGACAGATATGCACTATTGCTAAGGTTTAGCGGATGGTTGCAGTCAGGAAGCTCAGAGATTGTACGGTGAAAGGTTCCCCAATAGGAGATGTCCCCACTTTTCACTTTTTGCAAGACTTCACAATCGCCTTCGGGAACATGGTGTGCTGGAGACTCGAAGGAGAAAATTTCATCTGGTGGGAACGGATTTTCGATATGGTATCAAGTAATCCCACTGTAAGCACCAGAAGGATAGCATATGCTTGAATTGCCCACGAGTAGGGTTTGGGCAGTGTTTCATATCGATAGCCTTCACGGTTTTAAATGAAGAATTCTATCTACAATTCCTAAGAACCCTTTTGCCATATTTGTTATAAAATGGATCTTTGGCTATAAACAGACAACTTAATATACCAACAAGATGGGGCTCCAGCACACTTAATCCTGTCTGTGAGAAACTGGCTGAATAATCATTTCAACGACCGATAGATAGGAAGGGTCCAACTGAGGTTAACAAGATCACGAAATTTAACTCCTTTGGATTTGTATCTACCCTTAAGGATATTCATGAAGAACTATGTATATGAAATTGAAATTTCTTCTTTGGAACAACTTAAACAACGATTTGAAGTCGCTGAAGTCGAATTGCAGGATGATTTGGCGGACTTAAATTTATATGCAGCCATAAGAAGAAGATATAACTTTTGCCTTCTGAAGAGTCGGGATCTTATCGAAAATTTCTTAAAATATCATTAATTTTCATTAGATAGGCTAAAATATAACAGATATTAAAAATATGACTACTTAATTAAGGTATTGTTTTATTACTTACTAATAAAAACTAATGGCAATTATGCAAAGATAGAACAAAGAAGAAAAGTGTATTAGTACTTTTAATTTTTTTTTTAATTTCTCAAAAACTAAGATACATATATCTACGTTTTAGCATCGGGTTTTCTGTTTTTTATTGAAATTTAATAAGAGCATTGAATTTTGAAAACAAAAATTATACTTAACTACATATTTCCAATGCATAACATATTCAAAAGTAGATATCAAAATAAAAAAAAAATAATTATGAGTTTCCATCGAACGACGCACAAGCATATTATGTATGTAAGTTATCCCACCCACTTTTTAATAGATTCAATATCTATCAAGCGAATCCATAAGGCTAGGACCGCACTTGCGATTTTTCGTCGAGGCGATTAAAAAGTCGTAGTCGCTACAAATTATTGTCATGCACGCACTTGCGATTTTTTTGCCGCGCGATTTTTTAATCGCGATAAATAAAACACACTACTTTTTATGTGAGTGCACGCACTTGCTACAAATAAGTAGCGACAGAAAAATCGCTTGAAAAAATAGAACTTGTTTCATTTTTATAATCGCTGCGATTTTTAAGTCGCATGTGCGTGCATTCACATTTAAGGCCATGTGTCTTACTTTTTGCGACTAAAAAATCGTGGATTTTTAAGTCGTAGTAATTTAAATCGCAAGTGTGGGCATATCCATTTGAGAACATGTGTTTCATTTAAGTTTATACGACAATCGCATCGCAAGAAAAATGAAGCAAATTGCGACTTTTAAATCAGCAAGCAAGGTAGCAAGTGCGTTCATTCTCATTTAAATTCATGTGTTCTATTTTTGCGACTAAAAACTCGTGCGATTGAAATCGCAAGTGCGGTCCTAGCCTAAACCCGTTTTTGGAATCTTTGTATAAATACAAATACTTTGTTGCAAAGGCAACTATCAATTTCCTCCAACACAAATGCAACTATATAAGCATAATATGTGTTTATAAGAACATTTCGTTGCAAAAGCACATTAATATTCATTTTTTGTTGCAAAGGCAACCCAACACTAAATGCAATTCAGCATAAGTGTTATCTTCATAATAATTCCTTGCGAAAGCAACACAAATATTATGATCACAATTGTGTGGGCTATGTCACCAAAATCCTTATCTCTTTAACTGCTTCCCGAAACTTAAGTAATTACTCGTAAGTAAGTAAAATCTAAATCAAATAAGTTTGGTTTTTAATAAACCACCGATTATGTAAAAGATCGTTAAAAACAATTATCAATTAAATAAAGTGACAAAAATAAATAAGTGCTCTTAAAGTACTAGTACGCATGTTTCAATTCATTGTTTTCTTTTTGCTGAAAAGAGATCGAAGAATTTAGAACAGATGTCGTCATCTGGGTCAGATGAACTTATGGCTGATGCAGCGTGCAGACGTGTAGGTTTTTGCATGCATCGATATTGAATTAGTACATTCATATAGGCTAAAAGATATCCCTACTTCTTGTTTGGCTGCTCAGCAAAAAAAATTGTTTCCGACTTGTGTTACTGAAATTGGCCATATAAAAAAGTATGTAAATATTAACATCTGTCAGTTCTGATAAAACTATGTACCATAAACATCGGGAAATATGCACATTTATTCTGAGCGGAACGCTTCATGCTCCGAAGAGTGTAGAAATGTTGCACATCTATTAAGCCATCAGTTCAAATAAATACATAACAATTTCAAGTACTAATCAAACAATATATTGGCACACATTCAATCAAGTTGAAAACTCAAGAAGTTTCGTACTACTTAAAAAGAAAACCCACACAGTTCAATTTCAAAGAAACAATAAGAGTTCTCGTGTTAATTATAAAGAGTGGGCCATCTAGTGGTTTCTTTTTAAATCATAGGTTATTGTGACAGTTACCGCTGTTTCCCACCTGAAATCTTGACAGAAAGTATCATACCTCCGCGGAACGAAATGAGTCCCTTTATGCTACAACCAACAAAACATATTTCCAAAGTGAGTGCTCTGTAGCCCAAACAGTGCGGTTTTTGAAAAGAAATTTCGGCCGAAATGAAGCACCCAGTGCGGTGCAAGTTTGTGCAAAATGTTCGTCAGACTGGTATGCAAGTGGCTAACATAATACTCATGGTTCCCGTCGTCGTTCGGTGCGCACAGACGAGAATGTGGCTGCTGTAGCCGAGAGAGTAAGACTCAATTCACGAACATCAGGATCAGCTCGCCATCGATCTCAACAGTTCGACATTTCACCCTGAAATTGAACACATCGTCCTCTCAGAAGCAAAGTGGCTTATCTCAAAATCTATAGTTTTTTCACAAAAGTGATTTGAAATAATTTGAGTCTTAAAAAACTAATTTCCGTCTAGAGGTTATGCGAGGCGGCAAAAGTCGTAGAACAAGAAAATTATTATTTTTTTTTCTTTATCGACTGGTATAAATACATTTTTAAGAAAATCACTTAAAAAAAAATGGTCGGACTTATGTCGTTTTGCATAAAAATAATTACTATTTATATGTTTTTTTTCCAGAAATGCTTGCAAAGTGTCGTTTTGTAATGAAATGAAACCAATAATTTTATTTATTAACAAATTTATTTATTTATTTATTTATTTATTTATTTATATTTTTTTATTTAAACACTTATTTTCAATAAACAAAAAAGTTAACAAACCTATTCAGGATTTAAACAAAGCTTTAATACTTTCAGGAGTATTTTTTAACAAAAATATCAATCTTGATTGATGAAACAAACGAAAAAAATAAATAAATAACTAGGTGAAATAAGGTAACAAATATTTTGTTCTGAAAGAGGTGAAACAGACCATTCGGGCATATTATCAACACTGTTTGACGTTCTCGCCAGTTTGACAAGCAACTGAGATCTGTTCAATCTATATACATACATTGTAAAAAAAATTGGTGCAATTCGAATTATAAATATTGTTTAAGATTTTCAAAAGCCTTGATAAAGTGACACTTCTTACACTGCTAAAAACAAAACTTTTTGATTTTTAAGTTCTTATTTTCGTAAGAAAAATGACATATTTTGTATAATGGCGTTTAGCATTCAAACAAGCAAAATGACGACTGACACGAAACTGAAAGTGTCAGTTTACAGATGAATAGTTCAGGGATGATATCTAAAATGCAAAAGGACACTAACGCCCTCACGCCTTCAGTTTAAGAAGTATTTTTATGAAAGTTTGACAGAAAAATAGATTTTTTTTTGTGATTTTTTCTGTATACTCAACTCAAAATCGCTAAATTTTGAGATAAGCCACTTTCCTTCTGAGGGGACGTATGTGGACGACCTCTGTTTCATGTAGGGTGGCGTGCCATGCTACACAAAACACAACCTATGCCACAATCGATCTTTTGCGCACCAAATTCCCAAATCGTGCTATCAGCCGTCTTGGCGATGTCAATTGGCCGCCTCGGAGCTGCGATTTGACCCCTTTGGGCTTTCTTTGTGGAGATACGAGAAGGATTGATGTTATCCCAAAAATCCGGAAACGATTCAAGCACTTAAGGCCAATATTACCCAAGCAATCCGTGCGCTACAGACCGCAACCATTAACAAGGTCTTTTAAAATTGGAGTGACAGAATGCGCTACTGCGAAACCAATCGAGGCAGCCACTTGAACGCCGTTGTGTATAATAAAAAATAATTAATGGGAATGTTTGTTCTTACTAATAAAGCCATAATACATGGACAATTTTTTAGTTTTGTTCATTTTATTGCATTTTTAAAAAGAAACTTGTATTTGGCGACCCTTTACATCTAGAAAAAATTTAACGTACAAGGAAAAGATACGTTACATTTTATTTCATCTAGATTGGTTAAATATAAGTAAAAGAAAAATATAGTAGAAGCACTTATAACTTTTTTAAATACTTTAAAACAAAACAGGTGGCGTTAAGGATGAATCTTCAAAATCAGAAATAATGGAAAACTATGATCCTAAGGTGTGTTTCTTAATATTTTTCTTATCATGAGTTTTTGTTATATTAAAAGCGGTTGAATTTTGTTAAGATTAGTTCTTTCCTAGCCGATTATACCATATGAAAAAATCGGTATTAGATTGTTTTTAAAAGTTCATCTTTGCAAACAGAGCGCTGAAAGGTAACTCAAGTAGTGAATTAATATAGATTATAAACAGCAAAGATCCAATTACATACCCTTGCGGAACACCCATATAAGTATATTCTTTACTGCTTTAAATCTTTTCAATTTTTACCTTCTGAGACACACTCTAACAGGTAAATGTTAAACATTTACTTATTCCTAATAAATACTTTTATTTTGTGTTTATGTTACCTCTCTGATGTCAATTTTGCCATCCTGATTGTCATCATAAGCTTCCATGAAACACGATTTCAATTCAGCTAACATTGTGTCAGTGACAGCCTGAAAAATAAAAACAAACACATGATAATCCAATTTAAAATTTATATCAAACAAAATCATTTATATAGGTATGTATATTAATTTAAAGTCAGCAATGCAAATTTTATCATTTTCTATCTTATTCAGCTTCCTTAGTCGAATACTCTACCTGTGGAAAATAAATATTGAAATTGGAAGGGAAGCAAAGAAGTCCTTAATATAGTCCTATTATTACAGTATTAATTCATTTTATTTGTATATACGTATAATTACATATGTGAACCTACAAATCGGGGGGGACCTTCTACAGTTAGCCCGCGGTTGGCCGGTTCTTACAAAACTGCGTTATAAATACGGTGATCATATTTTCAAATCACAAATAATGAGCATAGAAAAAAAGATACATTCAGTTTAAAACGATTAAGTTTTTATTAAAACAATAATTTATTTATTTTAACCTTACTATAAAAATACAGCACAAGGATTAGTTCCATATTAAAATAGAGATTCCGGATTGCCAAATAAAAACGACATAAGTGGTAACAAAACTGACAGCATTTAAATCACTTTCGATTTCTTTGATTGAGTGTGGTGAGAGCACATTGAACGCAATTGTTTCACATTTCGCTCTCGCGCACGAATATTTTTAGTCAAAACATTTTTTTTATTAAGTTTGAAGTGCTGTTCAATGTCTTTTTTTCTATTATTTGCAATGAAAAATACGGCCATGCACTTGTTGCACTTCACATCACTTTCGTCTGTTTTTTTTTTCAAGAACTCAAATCCTCGCTGAAGTTTGAAAATACATTTGTGTCTGGGTACCATCTAGAACTTTAGACGGAATTATAAGTATTCAATCAGTTTTCTTTTAAAGTAATTAATTTAAATTTACATAACAATTTGTATGTTTACCCCAGAATCAAAACAATTCACTTGTTGATTTTTATTTCAATATTGACGTTTCAAAATTGGGCATGTTCAATGAATGATGAAGGCTGTCATCCATAAAGAAATATTTGGAATACATAATACTAAGGCACGTTCACATCGTCACTTTGTTGAAAGAATTTTGAGTTGGTTAGTTTTTAGTTTGACTTTTCACGAAATTAAATAAAAAAATTTGAAGACTAGATTAGGCAAACCACTAAATTTCTGGAAAAATGTGCTTTGGAGCGATGAATCAAAGTTCTGTCGATTCGGATCAGATGAAAAAAAATGTGTGGCGTCCACAAAACAAGGAACATGATCCAAAATACACCATTAAGACGGTGAAGCATGGTGGTGGAAACGTGATGGTCTGGGCTGCCTTTTCTTGGCACGGTGTTGGTCCAATAGTGAATATAGACTCCAAAATGGACCCGCACCTGTACAAAGATATTATCTTGAACCATATGATACCATAATGCCGAAGTTATTTTGCCGGCTTTATGGCGCTTCATGCACGACAATGACCCTAAGCACACTTCAAAACTAGTGAAAAGTGCCTTAGAGGTCAATAGAGTGAATGTTTTAAAGTGGCCTGCCCAATCACCCGATCTGAACCCGATCGAAAATTTGATGATGAAAAATGATGCTCCAAATAAAATGTAAATAATATAAGAAGCTGATTGTAGATTTAAAGGCACAATTAAAAAAAAAAGTACCAACTCTCAGACCCGAAATACTTCCTCGACAACTCTCGAAAACACCCATCACCACCTACTGGTGCCCTACGCAAAAGGAAAGTCACCCACATCTGCATCCCCAAACTCCATTCTTTATTATCCAAAATCCCGTCTAAATCTTCAGCATCATGGAAAATTCTCAAAAAAAAACTCAAAACAGCTTTTGCAATAATGAAAATTTTCATGTTTTTAAAACTAAATAATTCATAATCAACATTTTCTCCATATAATCAACTGTTCATTATAATAATGAACGGATGGTTACCATACTTATAAAAGATATCAAAAGTCCAATAACATGCAACAGAAATAAAATGTGTGTGCTCGTAATTACTTCCTCTACATCCAAGCACCTCGAAATTATAAAAAATTGTATATTATATGTAATGTAAAATGTTTATCTTTATACATATGTCTGTTCAATTACATAAAATTCATTCTTTAATCTGATCTGATCTGATTGTTGTGATTCGATAACATTTTGGTATCGTCACAAGAAAACTCACAACGAAACTCACCACCGCATGGTGAGATTTTTAAGTGTCATTAGCTGATTATTCAAAACGAAGAAATTACTTCATAAATGTATTGTTTTGGAGAGCGAATGGATAATTTGTATATCTCAAAGTTCTTAAAAGCCTTCGGCGCTGCCAACTTCTTGATACAATTAGTTTCTTTAAAAAATGTTTATTTATGTAAGAATGTTTTTTTCATTTTCGTGGGAAAGATCAGCAATACGAAGCGAAACGAAGTCCATTTCCATTTTTGTGTACTCACAATTATTCACAAATCTAGAAAATTTTCTTTAAAAATATACTGAATGTCAATCCAAGAAACTTTAAAAATGTATGAGTTGTGGTTGTTACCTGCTCTGAAGGAGACCACAGTGACTGAGCGGCAGAATTCGAAAAAGTCACAAAATCAATTTACCTCTTCTTGTGACTTGTGAAGCATCACTGCATCACGGACTCGGGGGAGAATCGGGCTGTAAGTTTGAGTTTTAATATAATCTAGTTCACCGTAAATCTGTCAAATTTTCGGTTTGAAAATGACACACTGTGAAAAAACTAGTCCCTACTGTTTACCAATAGAAAACCTAAAAAAGAAATCAATTCAATTCTCACACAAAATATGCCAATTCACTTATTTTTATTTTAAAAATATTTAAAGTTTAAGATTTACTTATACTTTAGTGCCTACATATAATGTACATTGCGAATGAAAAATACTAAAATAAATAATGAAATTTGGTTCCTTGTTACAAGATATGGAGATATAATTAAAAAAAAACAACAACTGAGAAGTCTCTCCGACACTTCAAATCAATTGACGTACTATAAGAACTAAATACTTTTTATTAAAAAAGAATACGGCAGTACTTAACTTTGAAGGTATAGAGGAAATTATAACAGTTCCTGAACTTTGACAGAGCTTGGTGAAAATTCTGACAGTTCATTCAATTTGTTGTAGATTTTGTTATAGATTTTAAGGAAAGTCTGAACACTATGTACATACATATGTACGAGTAGTAAGTGAAAAGATTAAATTATTTATTAGCAGCATTTTTTAAGCTCTGCACTTAGGTTTAAACTTCCAGTTAACTTATAGTCGACATTACCGTTTGATTTTATGCTATATTTAATTGATTTAATTGAATGAATTTAATTGGTATTTAATTGATTTAACAGCATAGCTAATGTGGATTTTATTATTTTAAAGATCAACCAAATACAAGCAATGAATTCCAAAGGCAGTAGGAAAGTCTTGTGAATGGTGCTTCGAAAGAAGAAACAAAACGAGAAGTGCAAGCAACCATTGGCACCAAATTTAATGGGCCTTAAAATCAATTGTGGAGTGAGAGAGGAGTGAGATGTAATTCCTTTATTTGTTTTTATGTAGATTTCTGCTATGTAGCGACGTATTTCTACTTCTTTTTACTAATTTATGTATATATAACAATAGACATTTCATTTAATATGATTGTGTTGTATTGATTTATTTTTGCATATCACTGATCTGAATGCACTCATCGCAAAAATCTACTGCAAAATGCCTCCAGTTTTCCAGACATCTCGTTCTTATCATGAGAAAAAAGAGCAGATATAATTACTTCTGTTTAAGTGCATAGAATAATAACAGCATATTTACAGATTTTATTGGTGGTAATACATAGTTAATTTGTTTATTCTAAGATTATGTGATTTTCAGACCCAGAAGTCAAATAATATTATTAATGTGATCCCAAATAAAAGTAGTTTTGCAATTAACAGAAAAAGTGCTTTACATGCAAACGTTTTCCAGTTCTACGCCTTGTAAAGATTTATTGGAGAGGCTTAATTGTGGAACAAACTTTGGACAGTAAATGATCCACCGAAGATCTTTAAAAACTTGATTGCAAGAAGCAGACGCTTTTTCAACAACAGAACACGCTCTTACCTTATTTTGTACCACCACCAGCTCTATATTGAAAAAGCCTTCAATATGTTGAACATGGCTTCGTTCAACCATGACCGAAATTGATTTAAATGAAAATTAATAATCTTTAAACCACAGGTGGTAGATATGTAATTAAATGTTTAAATTTAAAGGATTATGTATGCTAAGTTTTTACAGGGAATTAGTTTTAAAAACAAAAAATCAAGCCCTAAGACTATAAGTCTTAAAACGCTAAAGATTCACGTCGCTTGGCTTTCAAATAAAAGTTGAATACGAAGTCCCGAATTACTTAAAAGTTGTGTTTAACTTCTGACAAATTTAATTAAATTACTTGTATACAAAATGCAAAATTCAGCTAAATTGTTCCTCGAGTTAGTTTTTTCTTCCTTACCCCTGATTAAAATCCTGCGTACGCCCATGACTTTAATATGTTATTAGTTATTAGGAATGTTTGTTCCTTTTCTTCTCTCTAGTTCTTCAATTTTTATAAAATTGAAAGTTCGACAATTTTGATACTACAAAGGGTAAGACACCCAGTGACCGACACCCTTAAGAGAAATTTTGAGTTTGCAAATTCATAACTTTTCTTTCGCTGGATCGATTTTAATGATTTTTGTGTATTATTATAACTGTTAATTATTTCTTTTACAATATCAAAGAAATAAATATGTACGAAATTCCAAAAATAAATAAAACATAAAATAGTAAAAGCTTACCAGTTTTTTAGTTACGGACACCTTTTTTTCAGTAACCGACACCCGTCAAATACTAGTTACGGACACCATTTTCTGTAGCTTTTCACCCTAAACTGTAAGAGGAATTTTCGGCAACAAGTTTACATAAGCTCGTCAAACGTTAAAATCGAATAATTAAAAGTTTTAATTCGACATTTCAATTGACAATTGGGAATATCATGAATCCTGACTCATAAAAACTTGTGGTTCGTCAAAAATGTATGCGAAAACTTCTGTTTTAAATTTGTTTTTCACCAAAAACGACACCGAAATAAAAACAGATTATATTTAACTTGGAAGGTTTTTCAAGGTACTATAATTTTTGTCTAATATATTATAAGATAAATAAATATTAATACGCACAAAAACAAAAAGATACATCTACGTATGTATACAAGAAACATAGCTGGGCATTAACTCGTTAATCCGTTAATCGTTAATTAACGAAGTTAAAATTTTGATTAACGGATTAACTTTTAAGTTAACTTTTAAAAATGTTAACGGACACGTTAAATCCGTTAATCCACGTTAAGTCCGTTAATCGTTAATCCAATGCCTACTATTTACCGCGCGGCGCGAAAAACAGGTTCAGACAAGTATGAGACAAGTGCCGTGCGGCGCGTGCCGCGGGTGAAACAAAAACAGCTATAGGTACGTATTATATTTTGACGGCGCGTGCGACTGAGAAAACTGCGAAGAGATTCGTTTCGTTTGATCATTTCATTATGCCGGTCGTCCACTATGTGCGCGATAAGTTCAACCAACTTCGTTCAACTTTTTATTCAACTCTTTCGTTGGATAAACGAATTTACAGCCTCTTACACTAGTGCAGCAACTTACGTAATTCACGTTGAGCAACTAAAGTTGAACAAAATGCGTTTGGAACCCCGTACACATAATTGACCAACTTTCCCATATGTTGATTAACCCCGCACACCTAGTTGATCAACTCTCAAAACTTATTCCAGTGTTGAATAGCTGCGTACACCTAGTTGACCAACTTACTCGAATGTTGAATAACCTCGTACACTGGTTGATAAACTTGTTCGATTTTGACAGACAAAATTTTTTTTCGAGTTGATCAACTGCGTTTTCGATATTGTTGCTCAACCAGTTGATGAACGAGTTGATACCTTCGTACACTTAATCAAGGATCACTCGTTGGGTAACGCGTTGAACGCACCACGATAAACAAAAAACTCAAACGTCAAACCTGAAATAATTTTGACTTAAGTTGGGTACATTAGGCAATTGCATTTTCGAGGAAATTTGAGACCAAGCCAATTCCCTTGTATCTCGATTTTTATAAGAGGGGCTCTTAATGTCCCATATATTGGGCTCTTGCTCAATTGCTGAAATCAACTGCAAAAGGTACACTCTTTTTTTGTATCACCTTTCATGACGAAAAACCAAAATAAACTACAGTTTGCAAGTTGCAACAACAACAACAAGTTCATGGCAACGCAATAGTTCATCAATCACGTAGGCACATTTTACTGCAACCAACGCAACGCAACACAATATTACGTCAAGAAATCCCAAGGAAAATTAAAAAGTTGATTAACGCGTTGAACAAATAATGTGCAACACATTATCTTGAAAATGTTGCTCAACGTGTTGATCGAACATTTTCAAGGAGCAACACGAGCTCGTACACTACCCGTACACTTGTTGCGCAATTCGTTGAGCAACGGCCAACAACTAGATCCAACCCGTTGGTTGAACATAATTGAAGGCACCGTATATTAGAGTTTATGCGTTGAATTCGAAATTTGTGCGTTGATCGCCTAGTGGACGACAGAGTAAAAAAATAAAAAAAAATGCAATTTTTATCATATGTTAACGGATTAACGATTAACGTTAACTTGCGTTAATTCTTCCGAAATTTAACGCTTTAACGTTTAACGAAGCTAACTTTTTTAGTAACGGATTAACGATTAACGAAGTTAACTTTTTGATTAACGGTGCCCAGCTATGACAAGAAACCCATTTAATTACAAACCCTTAATGCGGGGATATTATACATATGTATATAAAATCTTTTTATGCAGTAGGTAAGTACTTATAAAGTTATGAATAAAATGAAGATAAATTATTATTTAAATAAAAACAAGCAAACAAAAATGTAAAGGCACTTAAACTGCTTTCAACAAGTAATTACAATTAAAAAAAAAATAATATAATTTGAATGTTAGTTATAGTTAGTTACTGATTTAAAAATACTTATATAAATATTGTAATTAATCAATACGTTAATATCGCTAGTAAAGCAATCTATCTTAAAGATGGGCAAAGAAAAGTGCTAATGTATTTTTCTGTTTTTGCACATGTACCATGAAAGTTTCTGAAAGTAAACGTTTTTTTTTTTAACTTCTATTTTACAAATCTTCTTCTTAAACTAATTTTGCCCAGGCATTTTGTAATAAATTCCTGAAAAATGTGGCTTTATAGCAATATAAAAAGCGGTTTGTAAATAATGAAAGGAAACAAGAAAGACAAAAACGATGGTGTCCGTAACTAACATCCTCAAAAACCTCTAATCGCGCCAGTAATAGACACCCCTGTCGGTCACTGAATTTATTGAACATTACATTTTAGTTATGAACACCCCACGTTAAATTAAGTTATTTTATTATTTTAATAAAAAAAAGTTAACAAATAGATCCACTAATTATTGTTTTGAAATAATATGCACTGTCCCATATACAAGAAACACGGATAAATTAATAAAATACTGATTTATACTCAAGTGTTTCTTAAGGAATTCACAAGTTTTCTTTGATTTACAGAGGTTCTCAACTTACATCTTTTATTACACGTCAACGATTGACTACAAAATATCAATTGACGTCTTTTGTTATGACATTTGCACGTCTAAACACGTTAAAAATAGCCTAGGCAGTATCCAGCAACAGGAAACCTTAATAAAATGAAAAAACAGTGATAGGTGACCATTACTGAAAGGGGGTCGGTCACTAGGTAGTTTACCCAATATCTCAATTCATTCTTGAAAAAAGAGGGACTCTTAATTTTAGAATTATTCCAAATAATAACATTGGTACATGATGTGGCCTCATGTCAAATGTTTAACAAGCTTCCACACTCTATCAGAGTTCTTACATCTTATTCGTTATTTGTAAGCTACATATGTAAAACAGTGGCTTCTTTGCTTTGATTTTAAGAGTATCGAATCAATGCTAAATATTTAGTTACATATTCCTGAGGGCTTGATGAAATGGTAAACTTTGAAGGAATTAAACAAATGTAGATAATATAATTTTTTTCTCTTTGGGTCGCCTAGCCAATCCATTTTTATTGAAATAACCTTTATTTTATCTATTATCTAAATATAAAGTGTCACATATGTACTCGTATATCGTTCTTATTTATGTAAAGTTAAATGAAATTAAACGGGAGATATTCAAATAAATTTTACTCTTCAGAAAATGAATTGAAATTAAATCTCGAAAAATAGAAAGGCAACAATACACCAACCAACGGACAGGATTGGAATAAAATGAGGTTTTAACAGTCACATCAGAAAACCTCTTAAGAAAAATTGATACTCACTTCTGGGCTAATATCCGTTGCATTTGCACTTGACACAAACTCCCGTAAGAATCCATCCAATTCGGTTCCCTCGATGTAACCATTTCCTATAAAATACAAAAAAGTTTGTCAAGATTAGGTTGGTATTTGAAGATTTTAAATGCAATTGCAATATCACCAATATAGTTTCGATCATCGGAAATTTGCCTAAATCTACATGTTTGTACCTGAAACTGTATATAACAAAATTTGAGTATTTGAAAGGAAGTGCTTCAGAGCCTGCGTACTTATGTATAGAAGTGCTCATTCTGACTTTCGTCAGTATTTCTCAAACAAAAGACTATTAGATGTTTCCGTCATACGGAAGCGATGAGGCTCATTTCTGGCTGAATGGCTTCGTCAATAAACAAAATATGCGGTAATGGTCAGGCAGCAATCCACACGTACTCCATGAGTCATCATTGCATCCCCAAAAAATTACGGTTTGGTGTGGTTTATGGGCCGGCGGCGTCATTGGGCCGTACTTCTTCCGTGATTATCAAGACCGGCACGTTACTGTGAAAGGGGATCGCTACCGTTCAATGATAACCAATTGGATGATATGGACTTGGAGGATATGTGGTTCCAACAGGACGGCGCCACAAGCCACACAGCGAATGTCACAATCAATTTATTGGAAACCAAGTTTGGAGAACGTGTTATCTCACGAAATGGTCCAGTGGCTTGGCCGCCTCGGTCGTGCGATTTGACGCCGTTAGACTATTTCCTGTGGGGCTACGTCAAGTCTATGGTCTATGCCAACAAGCCAGCGACGATTGATGAACTTCGTACGAATATAGAACGTGAAATTGCAGCAGTATCGGCCGATTTATGCTTGAAAACTGTCGAAAATTAGGTTCAGCGTCTGGACTTCTGCAAGCGTGCCCGTGGTGGCCATGCAAAAGAAATCGAGTTCCATACATAATGGCATCGAACGTGCTTTCACAGGAATAAAGAATTTCATTGATATCCAAAACCGTTTTTGTTTTATTTAAAAAAAAAATTTGTAGCGCTCTTATTGAAAAACCCGATACGTAGATTGTTTGTATAAAAAAATAATACCTTTCAGACAAAAAAAAAATCACCAAAATCGGACTTTTGTATTTAGCTTGAACAATTATTGTTGTTGTAATGTCCACCAACAACTAAAAGCCCATTTGTATGGTAGGCAGAGGCATTGGGCGAATGGTTCGCAGAAATGAAATTAATCAGATTTAGTTGTGTTGGAGATTGTTGCATCAATATGCTGTGGATATGTATGCAACACACAGTGGATAGAAATTAAAGATCCTTTGTTGCTTGGACAATCACCGGCTGATAGACATGCTATAATAGCGCGTGTGTTTAAGATGATGTTAAGATCATTAAAGGATTTTATCATTAATCTTAAAGTTTTTGGGGAAGTACAATGCTGGATGTACTGAGTCGAGTGGCAAAAAAGAGGATTGCCGCATCCACACATTTTAATTTGGCTGGTGAATAAAATTGCAGCAAATAATATAATAATGTTTGAACTGTTATCCAAGTGATTTGATATCAGACACAGTTACAATGACGGATACCCTCTATATCATTGTGGATATTGAAGTTGACGATCGGTGGATCGTGCCATATTTACCGATATTGTCTAGGACTGTCAAAGTTCACATAAACGTCGAGTATTGTATTTCTGTGAAATCTATCAGACCAAAAAAAATGTTAAAAAAAAGCCAAGTTCTTCTATACAAAAACCTTTGTGTAATAAGTCAGCCGTGAAAAGTACTGAGATCTAAAAGTGCGCCAAGTTCTTACTTCACGAAAGTTTAATACTGACTATTTAAAGTAGAATAATATTGAAACAGCTACAATGTAATAGAGAAATTTTATTATTTAATGATTACTGACTAAAATTTTGTGATGGGTTCACTGGTCAAGTTTTTAAAACCTTTCGAATTGGGCATAAAAACAACTTGCCAAGTGAGCCCATCAAATTTTAGTCAGTTATCATTAAATAATAAAATTTTTCTCTATTACATTGTAGCTATTTCAATATTATTCTACTTTAAATATTCAGTATTAAACCACGAATACCACGCCCCCTGAATGGAAAACCTCAATTTTTATTGTTGGTCCTTTATATGCAATTTGAGCCCGATCGTTCTATTAAATTTCATTGTTCTACTGCAATCGGAAGTGTACCATATAGTTTACATATCAGTTCTGAGGAAGTGGGTGGATACCACGCCCCTGAACGGAAAACCTCAAATTTTACATTTTTTTCTTTGTATGCAATTTAAGCCCTACCACTTTACCAAATTTCATCGTTTTACAAAAGTCGGAAGTAAAAGTGGGTGTATTCCACGCCCCCTGAATGGAAAACCTCAATTTTTATTTTTGGTCCTTTATAAACAATTTGAGCCCTACCGCTCTACCAAATTTCATTGTTCTACTGCAATCGGAAGTTTGCCATATATAATTTACATCAGTTCTGAGGAAGTGGGCGGATACCACGCCCCTGAATGGAAAATCTCAAATTTTATATTTTTTTTCTTTGTATGCAATTTAAGCCCTGCTACTTTACCAAATTTCATCGTTTTACAGCAGTCGAAAGTGCTCCATTCAACCAACACCAATTCGGCGAAAGTGGGCGGATACCACGCCCCCTAAAAGGAAAACTTTGGTGTTTAGTTTTGGTTCTTTATATGCAATATAAGCTCTACCGGTGCACCAAATTTCATCGTTTTACAGCAGTCGGAAGTGCTCCATAATACGATGTCGGGAAGTGCTAAAATTCGGAGAAAGTGGGCGTATACCACGCCCCCTGAATGGAAAATTTCAAATTTTCGATTTTTTCCTCTGCTTGCATGACAAGACCTACCTTTGTCTTTGTGCAAAATTACAAGATTCTACGATGTCAGGAAGTGCTCCATAATTTTGATGAGCTGTCAGTCAGTCAGTCAGTTACGGTTTTTGTGATTTTTGGGGCCTTATATCTCAGGAACCGCTTATGCTAGAAAATTGAAATTTGGTGAGGCGCCTGTGCCTGACTACCTTAGCAAATATTCGGAGTTTTAAGTTTCTGACTTCATTAGTACTGAAGATAGGGGGGGGGGGGGGTCAAAAATCGCCTGAGTTTGTTCCTGTAAAAAGGGTGTAGTGCCAGAACTTGGCTGGGCACTACCGCGCACTTTGATCAAATACTTATGCAAATATGTGACAAAAGGGCGCGATATGGCTGGCGTTGTAGTAGAATCTGTTGATAGGAATGATGAAATTACTATGTATCAAATACTATCGTTTCAAATACATGAAAGTTATACCGTAGTTGTTCATTTGGCAGTGCATTTGGAGAATGGACAACGTGTATATCTTACATCTGAAAATGCTGTGCAAAAGCAGCGGATACAACTTTAACCACATTTATTTTTTGTGCCAGAACGTTGTTGTATTCAGAAGTTCTTGAGTATTATACGTGGAATCCATCGACGAAAACGTTTCAAATAAGAAAGCAAGGAAAACCAGTTGAAGGATATTCCGGTATCTTTTCTGCTGATACTTTGGGTCGTGTTTATGTTTGAGAACAGTAAATGGGACAGTATGTGCAACATACCGTGAGGCCTGTCAAGGTCAACGTTTAAATTTGCTTGAAGCTGACACTCATTGGCATTCAACGCATTCGTCTTCGCCACATTAAATACAGATATTGTTCTCAATAATTATAACCACACGCAATCCTTCAAATCCACTCGAACTTTGGCATAATTATCGTGATAATATGACTGAGTATCATTGAGGACACGTGTTTGATGATTGCTAATAAAGCATTGGCAAAATTAAGAATGTTCTTGATCAGGAAATATTACGCGAAAGGCAATACGATTGCATTGAATAAAGAATGTTTGTGCAAACTAATGTGCAGAAGTTTAATGATCAACAAAAGTTGTATAATACCCTTATGCAAGATGTGATCAATCAGAATGGTGGTTTGTATTTTTTAGATGCACCTGGTGGTACGATGAAAACATTTTTGCTATTATTGATTTTAACATCTATCTGAAAACAAAATAGCATTGGCTCTGGCTTCTTCTGGAATTGCTGCCACGTTATTAGATGGTGACCTTCAGCGCACTCTGCTCTTAAATTGCCTTTATATATGCAGGTTAATGAAAAAAATAAATATAATAGTTCAAAAACGTCGGCAAAGGCCAAAGTTTTGCAACAGTGTCAGATTATTGTGTGGGATGAGAGCTATTTTGTGGCGCTGTCAGGAAACTTACATTGGCCACAAATGTTCGTGTGCAAACACAAAACTATATGTATTTCTAAGCAGTTATCGGATTGAAGGCCGAATAACACTTCCAACTAATTTGTATTGTAATGCAAATTCAAGGAATGAATTGATTCAAAGTGTGTTTCCAAGCATAAAGGAAAATTACAAAAATCACACTTGATTGAGTGAACGTGCAATAATGGCTGGTACAAACAAAAATATTTCTGAAAACAATGCAACAATTTTGGGCGAGATAAATGCACAATTTTTTGCCTACAAATCGGTTGACACAATTACAAATGAAAATGATTTAGTAAATTACCCGAAGGAGTTTTTGAATTCTTTGGGTTTACCAGGACTGCCGCCACATAATTTAGCACTGAAAGTAGGAGCGCCAATTATAATGCTTCGGAATATCAATCAACCTAAACTTTGTAATGGTACCAGACTTGCCGTGATGAAGTTAATGGCAAATATTATTGAAGCTACCATTTTGTGTGGAAAATTCAAAGGCCAAGATGTTTTGATTCCTCCAATTCGAATGATTCCGCCAGACTTGCCATTTGATTTTAAAAGTCTTCAGTTTCCTATTCGTCTTGCATTCGCTATAACCATAAATAAAGCGCAAAGTCAGTCCTTGAAAATATGCGGTATTGATGCTCAACTATTTATATGTTGGCTGTTCGCGAGTAGGAAAACCATCGGCTTTGTTTATTTATGTTAGAGATGGAAAAACCAAAATATGTTGTTTACCAAAAAGCATTAGAATAAATTGAGAAATGTTCACTGCAATATAAACAAATTCTTTTTCTCGCTTTTAAATTATTTTAACACAGGTTCAATTTTTTTCATAAATGCACTCAGCGAAGCGGGTGGGGGTTAGCTAGTACATGATATACACCAAAATTTAAAAGGTTTATACATACTTACAAACTAAAGTTAATTGCATAAAGAAAAGGTCACGAAAAAAGAAAACATTCGTTATAACGGAGGGCACATCGTAACTATATTTAAAATGGATTCTTATGTATTTATCAGAAAAAGATATGGTATAGAAAGTTGTTAAAATCTTAAATCAAATAGCAGGATCAGTGTAAGTAATATTAAAAATAAAAAATCACTTTTATTCCTTCTAAAATTCCTTCACTAAATTCAACAAAAAATGTTAAAACAATTTTTAATTTTGAATGCGAAAAATATAATAAATATTTACAAAGTAAATTATCGTCGACACAAAGAAATTTTCGTACGAAAATTTCAAATTTAACAATGACGCAAAATTTTAGTCGAATTAGTATGATGTTAAGACTGTTTTAGAATGAAACTAGGTTAAAACAACGATTTTGAACATTTTAATCGAATATAGCATCATATTTTCTCTACCCTTTTATTAAAGGTAAAATCATCGAATACCTATTTTAATTTTTTAGTATCGTGCTAAATTCAAATAACTCTTTGGCATTTACAAACGTAAAAAAAATCAAAAAAGACTTTTTACTTTTTTTTTTGAACGAACTGTCATTATTTTAGGTGTTCTCAGAAGCAATTTTTTTTAAAAATCGCTTTAGTAAAATACTAGTTAGAAAATGGATAAAATTAAGAATGAGTTAGTAAACTGCTTTAAAGTTAGCAAATTGTTAAGTCATATCATGCTATTACTTTGATGAAAGGCTATTTAAAATTTTGAGCCAATCATTTTTAAAAAATGCACCCTATTTTGCCGTATAGATTGAGTTAGCTAGATTGTTTTTTTTTCACATCGCATTGCATAAATTCTCCAATAATATACAACATTTTATTCGGTTGTCCGCAAGTAATTACAAAAACAACTAAGTTGGAGATTTTTTGGAATGGTATTGAAACTGTAAAAGGAAACACTTTACACTGACTACACTCACCGTCTTTGTCATAGTGACTCCACACATCCATAAATTGGTTAGCAGAGAGCTTCTTCAATTCACGCGATTCCGGATCCCGGTACTGTCGCATGAAGTTTTGTGCTTTTTCGATTTGTAACCTTTTTGCTGCTGCCGTAGCTGCTGTTGGTGTGGTTACTGTGTCCATTGTTAGTGACAAGTAAAAGTAGTTGTAATTTGTGAATACACCAAGTATATTTTTCTAAATCTGTTCTTCCGTTCCGGTGTAGTGGTGGCTAATACTGCAATTAGAAGATAAGTTTATAAAATAGATTTTTCTTCAGAAGGAACAACAACTAAATTTGATGTTATTTTCTGCATACTATGTTATTGGTTTTTGCTTTCATAATCATAAGATGTCTACACAGGCATTCTTGCCAGTTAAATTATTTTTATAAAAAAATTAGCACCATTGTTCAAATAAGTTTTATTGATAAAGGTTTTTTAAGTAAAATTTTAATCTTTTGTTCAAATGGAACTTCACCTGTTAGACCAATCTGAATGTTAAAACTTTAGAACGATTTATTAGGAGTCCTTTTTCGTTGGCTATAACGGTTATGCTAATCAAATGCTTCGGGCGCGGCGGGTAGTAAGCGAAGACTTTTTTTATTTATTATCAGTAAGATAATTTGAATAATTCGTACATTTTTACAATAAATTCAGTTAACATTTTTGAGGTGTATTAAAAAATTTTTTAAGACTACAATTGGGCAAGAGTACGATAACTTAGGCGCCAAGAAATTATAACGGTTTCTTGTAGAACAGTTCAATACAAGCATTTTTTACTATAAGAGGGGGGTCTATCTCCCCCCGTTTAGGCGGGAGGGGCAATTTTATAAAAAAGGTAATAAAATAGAAACAAAAATATTAAAAAATAACGGAAATACTTACAATTAAGTATTATACCTTTTTTTAAAGCCAATGCTCTGTTATATTATATAGTTTTTAAATCAAGTGAAATCTATGCACAGTTTTTGAAAAAAAAAACAAGTTTTAAACTCAAATTTTGGGAAAAAAAAACATAAAAAAAGTTTAAACTTTAATTTTCCAAAACCGTACAGTTATATATTATTATTTTTCCTAAAATTCGTTGCTATAATTTATTTTTATTCAAAAACTGAAAACTAGATGATTTTATGTCGTCTAGTTTTTGAGAAAATTGAAAATAACTAAAACTACTTTTTTATGGGATATTTGCTTTTTTTGCTTGCTAACGCTTTACGGTGTATAAACAGTGAGATTACGTATGGGGGGCATGAAACCCCCCTGCTTGGGCACACTATAGGATTTGGGGTAGGTGCGAGATTGGGTGTATGCAAGGTTTCTTTTGCATTAACAGAATCTGGATTTAAGGAACTTTGAATTTACCCTATGGCCTATATCCAATGTCTACTAAATATATGTACGTAGCCCAAAGTTGCACATTTAAAATGTTCAGTCATGAAAATTTAATACATTATGAAAAATTCACATTACCTATGTATGTAGGTACTAGTATATACGGGGTGACTGGTATAAGGCGCACCAAAAAGCTATAAGGAGTAGGTTGGGTTAAGACAAGAAAAAAATCGTATGGGAGGGGGTGTCTATTTTCCTCCGTTTAGCTGGGAGGGGCAATTTTTTACAAAATTGATTTAAAACAGAAAAAAAAAATACTTAAAAACAACGGTAAGTTTTGCAATGCCATACCATACCTTTTTGGAAAGACAGAAATCTCTTCTTTAATTTTCATTTCAAACTAAGTTGTGTTTGTGAAGAGTTTTTGAAAAATTAATTTTCAAACTCGAAATTTTGAAAAAAAAAATGATTTTTTTTTAAATTTTATGTATAATTAAGCATAATTTTTGTTTTCAAAATTCAATACTCTTATTAATTTTCAACAAAAAACAGAAAACCAGATGCTGAAATGTATATTAGTTTTTAATAAATTAAAAAAAAATGAAAACTTGTTTTTTTCCAAGAAAAACACTTTTTTTTGGATAGCAACTATGCTTGGATTTCCCCAGAGTAGAGTTTGGGCTGTGATTCATATCATACCATATCACTTTACCCCAGTTCAAGAATTGATATCAAATGATAAGATATTGAGGACTATTTTAAAAGGATAGTCTGGTCTGGACAGATGAAGCGCAGTTCACCAGAGATGGAGTTTCCAATTTCCATAACTTGCATTACTAGAGTCACAACAATCCATATGTTAAAAAACAAAATAAATCGCATCTCCGCCTTAGCTGCAATGTATGGCTTTGCATTGTTGGACGAACGGTAGTTGAACCACGTTTTTTGATTACTTAATCCTGTCTGTGAGAAACTGGCTCAATAATCATTTTAACGACCGATGGAAAGGCAGGGGAGGTCCCACTAATGGCCACCAAGATCACCAGATTCAACTATGTACTATGCTAGAACTATGTATTTGAAGTTTAAATTCTCTTTTGGAGCAACCTAACCAACGAATTGAAGTCGCTGGAGTCGAATTGCAGGAGAATTTGGCGGACTTAAATTTATCTGCAGCCATAAGAAGAAGATACAACTTTTGCCTTCTAAAGAGTGGGGATCATATCTAAAATTTCTTATAATATCTTTAATTTTCATTAAATTAGGCTAAAATGTAACAGATATTAAAAATATTACTATTTATTTAAGTATTTTTTATTACTTGTTAATAAAAACTTATGGCATTTATGCAAAGATAGAACAAACGAAAAAGTGTATTTCTTGGAAAAGGTACTTTTCATTTTGTTTTAATTTCTCAAAAACTAAGATACATTATGGCATCGGATTTTCTGTTTTTTATTGAAAATTAATAAGAGCCTTAAATTTTTGAAAACAAAAATTCGATTTTGAAAATTAATTTTTCAAAAACTCACAAACACAACTTAGTTTGAAATGAAAATTAAAGCAGAGCTTCAATTTCTGGGAAAATTACCCCTCTCACTTAAACGGAGGGAAATAGACCCCAGCACATCCCCCCTCCCATACGATTTTTACTTATGACTTATAGGTACTATAAGGCAAGTTATGTATTGGGAAAAACATTCGTACTCGAGATTTTGATCAAAGTTGACATAACGATGACAGCGAAGACCAAAAAAGTGGGTCTCGAAATTCTGTCTGTCTGTCTGCCTGTCTTTTCTACTACAGTCTAAACTGCTCGACCGATTTTCTTTAAACTTGATAGATGATATTTTTAATTTTTTCCCCCCACACGTTTTTTTCTTTTTATTTTTAAGACCGAATTTAACGGTACCTGCCATTAGCTTTTTTTCGAAATCTTATAAATATTTTTTTTCTCAAAAACTGTCTCACAGATTTGAAAAAAAAAAAAATTAATTTCATCTAGTCAAAGCTAGGAAATGGTTGAAAAAAAATTTCCCAAAAAATTGTTATTTTTGGTACCCCCCTTGGAACCATTTTTTTGTTTTTGATTTTCTCAAAAACGGTACCACTGATTTTGATCATTTTTTTATGTTAAAGCTCCCCATCAGTTTGAATATTATTGTGTATTCAAATTTTCAAAAATTTTTGTTTTTGGATTTTTAAAAACAATTTTAATTTTTTTCGAAAACCCCACGCTCGATTTTTTTAAAACTTGATAAATAAAAGTTTTTTATTATAAATTATAAGATGTAAGAAAAAAAATTTCTTTACTTAAAAATAACTGTACCCTCCATACAAATGTCAAAAAAATGGTTTTCGAAAACGGTTCCCAGAATTTTGCTAAACTTTTTTCTTTTGATTAATTTTTAGGATCTATAATCAAATAAAAAAAAATTGAAATCAAGATATTACTGACTGTACACCATAAAACCATTTTTTCAAATTTAGAATTTCTCATTATCGACAAAACGGATTTTAATGAATTTTTTTTTTATAGAAAAGCTTCTAAAAAGTTTATAAAACATTGCATTTCAAAACCTTAAAAAAATAATTTTTGAATTTTTGAAAAAAAATATATATCTATATATTTTTGTTTGGAAAATTCTCAGAAACGACTCAATATTTTAGTTTGTAAATTTATTTATTTATTCAAATAATTTACAAAGTAAATTTATAAATTATTTTTTGAAAGGCATCAGGGTAGCTAGACCATATGATGCCGTCTTTAAATCGAAAATTTAATTATTGAAATTTATAAAAAAATGTATACATGTTTTACATTATAAATTGAATTTAAAAGCAAAGAGTTTAATAAGGAATTAATACGAAAGTAAAAGTTGAAAGCAAAAAAAAAAAAAAATTATGTCTTCAAATTTTTGGTGTGCTGATGTGGCTTCTTTTATATGTTGAATAGACCGTACGTGGATGGATTCAAAATTTCGGAGGGTTTCTGCATTATGTTATCTGATGATTCGTTAATTTTTCGGGATATAGGACACTCGACGAAGATATGCCAAACCGAGAGAACTGTTCGGCAGTTTGAACATTGTTCAGGATCTCCACCATTATAGTAGTGTTGGGTATTAAAGAGAGCTTTTCCAACTCTGATTCGGAGAATTTTAATGCTGTCTTCTCTGGTAAGTTCTCGATTGTATGGAATTCGTTTATAAATAGGTAGAAATGTTTGAGAGTTATGCCAACTTTCTGCTAATTCTGTTTTTTGTTGCTGAATAAAAGTTTTGCGCAACTTAGGGAATTCTACAATTAGTGGGTAGTTGGGAGCGGCTTTTGCGGCCTGGTCTGCAGCGTCATTTCCTTTGATTCCGCAATGTCCGGGTATTCATGCTAGCATGATGTTTTTGTTGGAGTATAAAATGCTTCTTATAATATCCAGAGAAGGACATTTATTTGTCTCATTTCTTAGACCCATGAGAATACCAAGATTATCTGTTAAAATCAAGGATCGATCCGGATATTCCTGAGCAATGGATAAACCTTTGAAAATGGCTGCTAGTTCTGCAATGTAACTATCTGCCGATTCTGGTAAAAGTGCTTGGTGAATAAGAGATGTCTGTGCATGAACATTTGGTTGAATTTGAATGACTGCATATGAGCACCAATTTCCTTCTTTGTATGAACCGTCAATGTAAAAGATTCTATCGGCGTTGATGGCAGAGATCATTTCTTCGTGAAGCATTCTAAAAATTGCATCCGATGTGTTTTCCTTTTTGAATGTTGCGAGATTGGTGTTTATAGGAAGTCTATTTCTTTTCCAGGAGGGTGGAGCATCTTTTACTATCGGGATATCTGATACAAAACTGTTTTGAGGGCAAACTAAAGTTATCATTTTAGCAAGTGCTGAGATGGAATGTTTCTTTATATTTTTCGTTGTAGAAAAAGTTGCTGCGGTAGCTTCGAAAAGAGGATGAGTTGAATCCACCAGTGTCTTACTGACCAGGTTAACTGCCCTTCGTTTCCCCAAGCTTTCAAAGGATTCATAGCCTCCTTCCAACCTTAAAGCTTCTATTTTTGTAGCTCTTAACGCACCTGAAGCTGTTTCAATATTATTCTACATTAAATATTCGGTATTAAACCCTAATAAAGTAAGAACTTGGCGTACTTTTAGATCTTAGTACTTTTCACCGCTGACTTGTTACACAAAGGTTTTTGTATAGAAGAACTTGACTCTTTAACTTTTTTATTTAACACTTATGTTTTTGGTCTGATTTGCTTAACAAGCACGGCATGATCAATATTTGGTGAATAAAAAACAGAAATGTTTACATTCGTCAAACATCACTTCTCATTAGAATTTGACCATGGCGAACCAACTTAGAGCATAGGTGAAATTCAAGGTGAGGAAATTTACTTGCAGAAAACTTATATCCACCTGAAATACCGCTATTGTTTATAAAACTCGTTTTATATATTTTCCTACGATGGAAAATGAAATTTGCTTAAGGCTTGTTATGCAGCCAAAATATCAAAACATTTTGAAATCTATCCAGCATATTTGATGGAGCGTTCACATTATCAAAATCAAGCGGTTCTTGTCAAATATATTTGAGAACATGGGGTGTTCACAAAGTGCACGAAAATATGATATTTCAGTTTGACTTTTGGATCCTGATTACACTATTCATTTTTTCGTTCGTTTCATCATTCGTCCTTTTGAAAGTTTGGGTGAGAGGTGTAAAAACGTCCTCTGTCCGAGATTTATAAGCCAATTGACCTCTTTCCCATCTTGTAATGGAAATGTTCAAAGTAAATGTGCGCGGGAAAAACTAAATTTTTTAATCCATTGGCATCGTAGTCATCATCCGTTTGATGGCTCGATAGATGGGGAACGATCTACATATATTTTGATATAATATCGAATATCTAATTCAAAATTTGGCATTAGGCATATGATATGGCAGATAAGGGATAAATTAAATGTTGACGGGTCGAGAATATTTCGTTGCAAATGTCAACCGATTGCCCTAAAATGGATTTTCCGAACCCTACAATAAAATATAATCTTCCATCACTAACGTGAAGTGGATTTGTATAAAATATTGAATGAACCTGCTATGAATTTTTACACCAGTTGTTTTGTCTACCGTCTTTTTGGCATACTGGGTGAGAGGTGAAGAAATATTGGAAGAATCAAGATATTTAGTTCTAGCTAGCAATGGAAAGTATTTAAATTGAAACGGAACCCCCATACACCCGTAATGCAAAATCTTATTTATCTCGAAAACGGCTCTAACGATTTTGATACAAAAAAATTAAGTGTGCTATTTTGGACATGGACAGCAAAATTTTAAGAAAAAAATTTATCAACGGTACCTGTCATAGAACGGTTTTTTTGATTTTTGACAGGAGCCCCTTTAAGTTTAAAATAATACATATTAATATTCGAAATAAAAATATTCGAAAAAAATATTTTCTTGGTTTTTCGAAAAAAAAATTTTGCAGAATCAATATCTTCAAAACGTGTGAACGATTTATTTTTTGAAATCCTTTCCCAAAATTAATATTACTAAAAACTTAAAATTGGCATCCCAAATTTTGTTGCTGAAAATTTTTAAAAAAGTTTCTTATTTGAAAAAATTACCTTAATAATAAAACGATTTTTGAGCTTTGTTTGCATTAATTCATATTTTTCTGGAAATCAGACGGGAATTTTATGCATTTGAACATTTTTATCTCATTCATTACATGTTTAATAAAGATGTTTACACATTAATAACTTATAAGCGAACCGAAACTCTGCCATATAACAAGGCAAGTCTGACGTTGAAGAAATTCATGAACGACGCCATTCATAATGAAAAGCAAGCAGTTCTCATTCTAAGAACTCCTATGATACCGATTAACTTGGCGTTAATTTTAAGTGCATTCAGTCTTCAGTGGCCCATTGGACTCACATTCGCCATGACATTCAAGAAATCGCAAGGCCAATAATTTTAATAATAATAATTGCCCTAATCTTGAATTTCCTTGGAAGAAATACGGCATATTCGCGTATAGGAAAGCCGTCTCTATGGTTTGTTTAGGCACCCGACAAGAAAACAATCAATGTTGCTTATAACAAAACGTTGCAGTGACAAGAAGTGTGTGAACTCTCAGATATACCTAGATTATAGATTTTAGGAAATACCTGTATATAGGACCCCGTCATAATTTTTTTTTTTTTGATTAGAGAAATTTTGTATTAAAACCATTTTTTTCTGAATAAACAAATTTATTGTTCAAATACAATCATAATCAAGCATGATCTTATGCATTAGCTTGAACCCAGGACCTGAGAGCAGCAACATCAGAATAGACGCCTGGATAGTTGGACTGGGCACAACCGTATCCCCATGACACAACACCAACTTGAACACCGTTAGCAACCAATGGCCCACCAGAATCACCTTGGCATGAGTCCTTACCGGGAGCAGCTGCACAGATCATTGTCTCCCTAATCTGACTGGTTCCATAAGAGTATGAGTTGGATCCACACTGAGACCTGCTTACAATCTTTACGTTGACTTGTTGCAGAGTTGAGGGAATATTCGATGCACCAGATGAACGGGTTCCCCAACCTGTGACAACGGCATTGGTTCCATGAGCTGGTGCAGAACTTGCCAGGGGTATGGTTCTTACGTTGGAATTAAGGGAAACAGCAGAGCTAAGATGAATGACAGCAATATCATTAACCATTGTCCTGGAATTGTAGTTGGGGTGGTTTTTGAATGAAGCGACTCCAACAAGAGCCCCACCACTATTCCATTGGGTTGATCCAACGCGAACCTTGAGTGAACTGGCAGCGACATTTTGCAGACAATGAGCAGCAGTGATGACAACACGGTTGCTGAATAAACTTCCACCGCAAGAGTGGGAACCACTCCTTTGGAGAGAAATCTGGTATGGGTACTTGGAGATCGATGCGTCTGAACCACCTACTATCCGGCCATCTAATTGAGGCAGAACGACTAGCCCATCGGGAATTGGTTCTCCATCATCTGGAATTTGAACCACCTCCGGAAGAGAGGAATCTTCTGAAATAGCAGCTCCAAGAGCAGAAGCAATTACTGACAACACAACTACGAACTTGAACATTTTTCGTGTACTGATAAAGATCTGCGATTCGGATCGGTATTTTATAGGAACCTGTTAAGTATGATTTGCTTCGTTATAAGTGCAAACATATGCCACTTCAGTTACTAATCTCTTGTTTTGGATAGGGAGGGTTTTTCAAGGACTTACTGCGTGGAAGATAATTGTCTGAGGTATATTGTGTGTATAGCTTAGTTATAGCTTTGGTTAGTACTTGAATTTTAAGTATTTTACGTTTTGAAGAATTAAATTCTTCATCGCGCTATACAAGTGGCAGTGAATTGATCAAAGGCACTTAGACATTTAAACAAATATTTGCAATAGAAACTCTCTAGATGCCGCAGTATTGTAGGTATGTAGTCCCTTTTTATGTAACGTGTTTTTAAATTAAACATTGAACATTTCAAACTATGTACTAAAATATCATTATGCCATATGCCGGAGGATTTAATTCCTGTAAATTTATTTCATTTCTCATATCTGAGCATATTGAAAGTCCTAATATTCGTGGGTAATGTTTATACTTGCACTGATGGTAGGCCAACCAAGACCCCACCAAATCTAGAAAGCTTTTCTCTTGAGTGCCATCTCTAAAGATGTCGAGATCTAGGGTGCCAGCACGTACGAAACTTGATACAATCGCGCATCGGCAGCACCTATATTTTGGTTAAATCGAGTGTCCTCGATTGTATCGTCAGACCTCAGACATAAAAATGACGTTTGAAACAAAAGTTTTCACTCGGCAGAAAAAAGTTATCGTCGGCAGTATTTTTTTAAAAAATAGCATGGAAAAAACAAAAAAAACGTCTGAGTTCTTACCAAGATTTAGCCATAGGAATGCTTACAAGTGCCCAAGGAAAGAAAAAGAGCAATTTGCTATAGGTAAAACTAGCTAACTTCCTAAAATACATTGGGTCCTCCACAAAAACATCTCAAGGATTGAAAAAAGGTAGGTTGTTCTTAAAAAACAAGTACTTTGTACATTCGTATATTTTTCAGATAATTTTTTTTTTACTTACAAGTTACCTAATATACTCGTACAAAGTCAAAAATATACTAAAAAGTCAAAAACTGCACTTAAAAGGCACATTCATGATCTTAGCATTAAGTACTTCCGCATCTTCACTTTCGGAATCAAAAAATATCAGAAGTATATCTTTACTTTATAGTTCACAATTCTTAAGTGGAAGTCACAATGAAACTTCCTTAAGGTAAAAATCAATAGTTTATAGCTTAGTTTATATAGTTTATAGAAAGAAGACAAAGTAGTTTTTAATATTTTTAGAAGTTTTTGTTAGAACTCTCTGAAACGCTTAATCATTTACTTCCGGAGCTGGAGAACAGTGTCACATTTGAGGATTTTGCTGGAGACTTTTTAGTTCCTTTACATCTTAGGTATCTTTTGATGGAATTTGACATTTTTTGGCTTCTGTACGAACTATATTTTGATATAAATAGAGACTGAACTGTGAATCTCAATTCAAAGTTCAAATTCAAGCGACCAATGAAACTTTAAATTTCTGGGTTATTTTGATTTTGTTCAATCCGTTGACATTCAAGTTATTTATCAAATCTAAAAACTAAATATCCTTTTCAAGTTTATAAGTCTGAGATGTAGGTTGCGTGGAAAGCTGTTTCCCAAGTGTCAATTTATTGCGACATGGCGGAGATTAGTTTAGACAGTGGCTGCAATCGAAGAGGTTAGTTGTGTGAGAGACGATTTCACGAACAAAATATGTATAAAGATTATGTAGTTGATTGTGTGTGAGCACTACGTAGTGAAAGGTCAAATGTTAACAGGTTCCAATAGCTTAAGGAAAACAATTGTTTTTCTTTTGTTTCGTGAGCTTTTGAGCATGCTCTATTGATTCAGTTAGATCGATCTCTTAATTATCCACCCCAAGACGTTGGCGCCCTTGTGCGCCGCACGCATTGCACGCCCGCTTAAGGCGGCCCTGGACATACCTGATTCAAGCCAAACAGATGGAAATGAAGTTGTTGTTGTCGACGATGATGTTGCAGCTGACCAACAGCTGTTGGTGGTATTGTATTCTTTCATTGATGTGGATGGTG
The DNA here is from genome assembly GCA_963931855.1 of Philhelius festivus. Lineage (NCBI taxonomy): Eukaryota > Metazoa > Arthropoda > Insecta > Diptera > Syrphidae > Philhelius > Philhelius festivus. The sequence continues at coordinate 25,587,032 of OZ007557.1, read as the reverse complement.
TTACTGTTGCGACTCCTCACTAAATTCTTTGAAAACTTTGGAATTTTCGTGCTGAATGGAGCAACTAAAGGCGATACCTCAGGTGAGTTTACATTTATAAGCGGCCAAAGACAGTCAGTAATTGACATTTGTGCAGTATCGGCATAAGCGTTGAAATTATCTGCAGACTTCAAAGTGGCGAATTTTTCAGCGCACTTACCAATACAAGTTGAAGTTATGTTTTCTAATGAAGGTATTATAAGAACATCAAGTGTGGAAAGAGTGTACTGATCACCTTTATAAATCTCTTTTAAATTGCCACTGCAGTTCTCTACCTTCCCATCCGACAACCAGCATCGAACAATTGGATGAGAAAATAATAAGCGTGAATAAAACCTCAGCTCCATTTGCCCATAATATAATAATACACTCATTCCTTTACTCCACGGAACATATGGTTTGATAATGGATGTAATAGCCTCCGCAAACTATCTTTTGTGTATCTTAAACTATTCCTATCTACAGCTACCTTATTTTAAAAATATTTACCTACATGTGAACAAGGAATACAAAGTACTGTGTGCAGCAAAAAGAAAAGAGTTCTTGAAAAAACTAGCAAAAAAACTGGGTGAATGTAAGAATTCGAATATATTTTGGAATAATGTTCGTGAGATGGGTGGACGTAATCGAAATATGTTGAATACTCTCGGAGCTGAGACACTAGCAGCACATTTTAAAACTCTTTTGTCAGCTGACGTGAATCACCATACTTTCCCTTACGCTCTACCCAATGTTATTGTTGATGAACTGGATGGCCCAATCTCTTTTTGTGAACTAGAATTAATAAGATGAAAAATAACAAAGCACGTGGCATAAATTTACTTTTATTTACTTAAACTATAAAATTGTAGTCTTTCATGACTCGAAGAATTTTTCTGAGAGCTTGAAGATGCTTTTCAAAACCTGAAGAAAAAATCAAGTTGTCGTCTAGATAAAGAAAAAAGAACACAGATTAAGTTTATGAAATCTTTAAGGATTTGGTTCATTAAACGTTGAAACGTCCTTGGAGCGTTTTTTAGACCGAATTGCATTCTTAAAAACTCATAGTGACCCTTTTTTGTCAAAAATGCTGTATTTGCTCTGTCAGGCGGATCAACTTCGATTTGATGGAAACCTTTTACGAGATATATACAGGGTGTCCGGTAATTCGTGTGCCATACTTTGGGATGTGATTCTTGGTCATATTCTAAGAAAAACATTGTTCTACAGTCTGATTTTCAACTTTGACATCACTTTTGACGATTTAAAAAAATGCTAACTTTGGTGTACCCTAAATCATGTCATGGTCAATTTCTCTGTCAGTACTAACGGTAGGGCCGTCAGTTTGTACTTTTTTTTAGTAGAAATACTAATCTTTAAGACTACGTTTAAAATAAATTTATATGTTTTTAGGATTGCCAGATATTCAATTTTAAATGGTGTTCAATTTTTCTTGCCCGAGAAAAATTTTGACTTTGAGGTAAATTTTTTTCAAAAAATGCGTAATAAACATAAAGTTTTCTTATTTTTACCTGATGAACAAAACAATAATAATAAAAAAAAACTCACTAATAAGTGCACCCAAAAACCCAGACATTTTTGGTTTTTACCTACTTTTATTGCAGAACTTCGCAATTGGAGTGGTTTTCCAAGAATTGTTAGTTTTTAGGTAATTTTTAAGACTATGCACTCATGAAAAGGTTTAAAAGTGTACTAATGCCTACTAGACTTGCTATCCAAACCCTAATTAACTTACCTCTTCTCAGAGAGAGAGAGGGGTATGAATGTTTAATGGGTAAATTAACTAAATAAGTGGTAGAAAAGAATAGAAAAACAAATTCATTCATCAGATTATCAAGTTTAATCACGAATACAGTTGCATAAGAGCGCTTTCTGAAATGCCTTCATTTACGAGAGAAGAATACGCAGACATTTTATTCGTTTATGGGTTGTGCAATGGAAATTCAAGAAGAGCACAACGAAGATACCAGGAACTATATCCTAACAGACGACTTCCTTCTCGAAATGTTTCTGGAAATACCTTTCAAATGCTTCGAGAAACTGGATCAGTTTCAAATCTCAAGACCTTACGCTGGAGCTCCAAGCACAAGAAGAGTTTCGGTCGATGAAAGAATACTAACAGCTGTTGAAATCGATCATTCCATCAGCATAAGACGCTTGGCTCTACAGTTTAATGTTTTCAAACACAGAATTTCCAGTATAATGGAGAAAATATGTATGTATCCATATCACTGGGAGAGTACGATAACTTAGGCGCCAAAAATTGATAACGGATTTTTGTAGAAGGGTCAAATACAAGCGTTTTTTACTATGGGAGGGGGGGGGGTCTATCTCGTTCCGTTTAGGAGGTAGGGGCGATTTTAGAAAAAAAATGTCTTAAATTAAAAAAAAAATATTAAAAAACAACGGCAACACTTACAATAAAGTACTATGCCGGTTTTGAAAGCCAGAAGTCTGTTCTATAATCTTAAATTTAAATTAAATTATTTATGTCAATAGTTTTTGAAAAATTCGCATGCAAACTCAAAATTTTGTTACAAAAAATGGAAAAAAAGTTTAGACCAATTTTATTTTAAAATTGTGAAATGGAGTGCTTAATTGGCTTTTGGATATAGGTAGGCCATAGGGTAAATTCAAAGTTTCTTTAAATCCAGATTCTGTAAATGCAAAAGAAACCTTGCATACACCCAACCTCGCACCAACTCCAAATCCTATAGTGTGGCCGAGCAGGGGGGTTGTAGGGGGGCAGCATGCCCCCCATACATAGCTCACTGTTTAAAAGCCGTAATGCGTAAGCAAGCAAAAAAAACAAATATCCCATAAAAAAGTAGTTTTTGTTATTTTCAATTTTCTCAAAAACTAGACGACATAAAATCATCTAGTTTTCAGTTTTTGAATAAAAATAAAAATATTAACGAATTTTAGGAATAAAAATAATACATAACTTTGCAGTTTTGAAAAATTAAACCTTAAACTTTTTTTGTTTTTTTTCCCAATATTTTAATTTAAAACTCGTTTTTTTTTCAAAAACTGTGCATAGATTTCACTTGATTTAAGAACTATCTAATAGAACAGAGCATTGGCTTTCAAAAAAGGTATAATACTTAATTGAAGTATTACCGTTATTTTTAAATATTTTTGTTTCCATTTTATTACCTTTTTTATAAAATTGCCCCTCCCGCCCAAACGGGGGGAGATAGACCCCCCTCCCGTAGTAAAAAAATGCTTGTATTGAACTGTTCTACAAAAAACCTTTATAATTTGCTGGCGACAAAGTTATCGTACTCTTGCTCATATCACAATACACCTGTGCAAGAATTGCTTTCCGATGATTTTGAAGAGACTCGAATTTTGTAACTGGTTGCTAGAGAGAAACTTGGATGACAACTAGTTTATAAAAAGAATTCTTTGGACAGACGAGTCTCAATTCACAAGAGATTGTATAACGAATTTCCATAATCTTCACACATGTGCTTCGATCAATCCACATTCAAGACGGCAAAGATCATTTCAGCACATATTCAGTGTCAACATGTGGGCAGGTGTAATTTTAAATAAATTAATCGGGCCTTTCAAATTACCACTCCGACTTAATTCTACTAACTATCTGGAGTTTTTACAAAATAATCTTTCAGACCTATTAGAGGATGTTCCACTGCCTCAACTAGCTTCATAATTCATTTTTATGGTTTTTTCGTCTCCAAGTTGTTATTTAAAATATTAAATAAATAAATGAAAAACTGATTTTCTTTTTCATTTTATTCAATTTTAATTTTAACTAAACTAATATCACAACTGTAATTAATTTATTATATCTAAGCTACGCGTTTCGGAGTGTTATTGCTCCATCATCAGGCGAACTACTTTTGATTTTTGATTGTTGGTATAGTCAAACTTGAGCTTTTTGTTGTCATCTTGTGTTGTACTTGCGTTGTTGTTGTTTTATTTAACTTGGTTGGAGCCTCTCTTTGTGTGGTGATATACAGGGTGATTGGCATAAGGTGTGACAAAAAGCTAGGGCGTGTAGGTTGGACTTAGACAAGAAAAAAATCGTATGGGAGGGGGGGTCTATTTCCCCCCGTTTAGGCGGGAGGGGCAATTTAAGAAAAAAATCACTTAAAACAGAAAAAAAATTATTAGAAAATAACGGTGATACCTACAGAGTAATGCTATGGCATTTTGAAAACCCAGAAATACATTCTTTAATTTTGTTTTTAAATAAAGTAGTTCGAGTGAATAGTTTTTGAAAAATTAATTTTCAAAATCAAAATTTTGAAAAAAAAAATGAAATTTTTTTTTTTAAACAATTTTTTTTTCAAAATTTTACGTAATTAAGTATTATTTTTTTATTCAATATTCAATGCTCTTTTTAATTTTTGATCAAACACAAAAAACCGGATGTCAAAATGTTTTGTAGTTTTTGAGAAAATCAAAAATAACAAAAACTACTTTTGTTCTAAGAAAAGCCTTTTATTTTAGTTTTTACGTTTTTGGATTCTTATGTAGGTGAATTTACGATTGAAAGGATTAACTTTCTTTTTACTATTTTTTTAATTATCGTCTTATAAGCATACAATAATGTGACAAAGTACTGGATTAACCATATTTCAGACATTTTTTCATTGAGAACACCTGCGTGAGAGCATTGGTTTAAAATTGACCTGCCACTTTTTTATTATGGTGGGGTCGGCTTGGCTTAGGTGCATTTACGAAAGAAAGGATTAACTTTTTTTGTAAATTTTTTTTATTATCAGTCTTATAAGCATACAATAACACTTTTTTTCATTGAGAACACCTGCGTGAGAGCATTGGATTAATATTGATCTGCGAATGTTTTTTAAATAATGCAGCGTTACACGCCCTAACTAGTGACAGAAAAATGCAATTGCGAAATAAGAACAAAAATGTTCCTGAATCTTGAAATCAATTTAAATAATAAATACATGCATATTTAGATAAAATACATAATTACTGTTTATTTAAAGTTAATCCTTTCGTTCGTAAATGCACCTAAGCCAAGCCGACCCCACCATAATAAAAAAGTGGCAGGTCAATTTTAAACCAATGCTCTCACGCAGGTGTTCTCAATGAAAAAATGTCTGAAATATGGTTAATCCAGTACTTTGTCACATTATTGTATGCTTATAAGACGATAATTAAAAGAATAGTAAAAAGAAAGTTAATCCTTTCAATCGTAAATTCACCTACATAAGAATCCAAAAACGTAAAAACTAAATAAAAGGCTTTTCTTAGAACAAAAGTAGTTTTTGTTATTTTTGATTTTCTCAAAAACTACAAAACATTTTGACATCCGGTTTTTTGTGTTTGATCAAAAATTAAAAAGAGCATTGAATATTGAATAAAAAAATAATACTTAATTACGTAAAATTTTGAAAAAAAAATTGTTTAAAAAAAAAAATTTCATTTTTTTTTCAAAATTTTGATTTTGAAAATTAATTTTTCAAAAACTATTCACTCGAACTACTTTATTTAAAAACAAAATTAAAGAATGTATTTCTGGGTTTTCAAAATGCCATAGCATTACTCTGTAGGTATCACCGTTATTTTCTAATAATTTTTTTTCTGTTTTAAGTGATTTTTTTCTTAAATTGCCCCTCCCGCCTAAACGGGGGGAAATAGACCCCCCCCTCCCATACGATTTTTTTCTTGTCTAAGTCCAACCTACACGCCCTAGCTTTTTGTCACACCTTATGCCAATCACCCTGTATAAGCGCTGTCTTCTTTTCATCTATTGTTTTGTTGGTGTTTAATTGCTGTTTCATATAAAGTGTTTGTTTTTACTGTCAATTTATCGTTTAATAATTTGTCTTGTTCTATCTTGTATGCTTTGTAGATTTCGTATTCTTCGATCGCGTCTAATATTTTATCTTTTCGGCTTAGGTGTAATACTTGTAGGTTTGTCTCAAGATCTGTATAATTATGGTTGTTGTTGGTTGAATGCTGGGCGTAGGTGGTAGGGTAGGATTGGCTGGATGAACAATACGATGATCGATGGATAGGCAGAAATGGACCAATTCACTGGCCTGCAAGATCTCCCAATCTCACTGTACTGGATTTTTTTGTATGGGGGCGAATGAAAAAAATCGTTTACTCATCTGAAATAACAACTGTAACTGAATTAGAACAACGTATTTCCGAAGGATCACTAAAAGTAAGGCAAGAGTTATCGAGAATAAACATTAAAAATGAAATGTAAAAACGGGCTCTAGCATGCATTCAAAACGCAGGACGGCACTTTGGGCACATATTATAACTATATTTGTGTGTTCATAAAATGAAAAATTACTTAAAACTACACAAATTATTGTTTTATTCAAACCCTTTACACCTCAGAGCAAAAAATCATTTTTGTTTATGTTACCTGTTTTAGATTTTCCAAAGTATCGTAAAATGTATGGGTTTTCGGGTGCACTTATTAATGAGTTTTTTTTTATTGTTCTGTTCATCAGGTAAAAATAAGAAAAATTTATGTTTATTACGTATTTTTTGAAAAAAATTTACCTCAAAGTCCAAATTCTGCTCGGGCAAGAAAAATTAAACACCATTTAAGATTGAATATCAGGCAACCCTAAAAACATATCAGCTTAATTTAAACGTAGTCTTAAAAGTTAGTATGTCTACTAAAAAAAGTTAAAAATGACGGCCCTACCATTAGTACTGACAGAGAAATTGACCATGAAATAATTTAGGGTACACCAAAGTTAGCATTTTTTTAAATCTCCAAAAAGTGATGTCAAAGTTGAAAATCAGACTTTACTGTAGAACAATTTTTCCTCAAAGTATGGCACACGAATCACCGGACACCCTGTATAACAGAAAAGTAGTTGCACTTGCCAAGCTTGTCGAAAATTTCGTCTGAACCAATCAAAAGATAGCCATCATCGATTGTTTTCTCGTTAAGCTTCCTATAATCGATTATAATTCTCCACTTTTTATTTCCATCATAATCGTCTTTTTCAGGAACGACCGAAATTGGAAAATTGTTTGGACTATGGGTTGGTACAATTATTTTCTGTCTAAGCATCTCATTGAAATTATCAACAAAAATTATCGTATTTGGTTGGTTCATTAAATTCTTTGAATAGAGGGATACGGTATTCTTTATTTGTTTGGACATTGCGGTTAAGTACTTTGAGAGTATGTATTTTAGAAGGAATTTCCCACTTTGGATCACACAAATATTTTTCTCGAAAACGGCACCTTGAATTTTGATAAGATTTTTTTCTTGCGATTAATTTTTACAATCTATAATTTATTAAAAAAAATTAAAATTAAGAAATTACTGAACCATTTTTTTCAAATTTTGAATTTCTCATTATCAGCATAACGGATTTTCTAAGAACTTCCAAGAACATTGCATTCATTTTAAAACTTCGTTATCTCAAGAATGGCTCAATATTTTGTTTAAGAAACTTAATTTTTATTCGTAAAATAGTAAAAACTTTTAGTTGGCGTACCAAAATTTGTTCTTAAAAATAAAAGTGTATTTTCTTAAGAAACCGCTACAACGACTTACAGTTTTACTCTTGCATATATTCGTATTTGCTTAAGAAATCACATTCCATTTTTGAGTGTTTTGACGCTTCTCTAATATTCTTCGTATTTACGGTCATCTTAACGAGTACAGCGCCAATGTTCATATTTACCATCTACTTTAGGTGTTCTTACACGAGTCTTCATAACACCCTGTTTAGATTATGATTTTCACTACGCCATCCATGACGATGCTTTTTTTTTTTGTCGATGAGATTCGTGAGGAGATCTGTACATTATTGAAACAGATTAAAACTTAAATTCAGATGTAAATTAAATAAATTCAATGTTAATATATCCGGATTTAAGTTTTAATCTGGATGTATCGAGTAAATAATATCAGACCAAAAACATAAATTTTAAAAAAAGAGCCAAGTTCTTCTATACAAAAACCTTTGTGTAACAAGTCAGCCGTGAAAAATGCTGAGATCTAAAAGTACGCCAAGTTCTTACTTCATGAAGGTTTAATACCGAATATTTAATGTAGACTAATATTGAAACAGCTACAATGTAATAGAGACATTTTATTATTTAATGATTACTGACTAAAATGTGATAGGGTTACTGGTCAAGTTTTCAAAACCTTTTGAATTGGTCATAAAAAAAAACTTGCCAAGTAAGCTCATCAAATTTTAGTCAGCAATCGAAAGTGTGCCATATAATTTACATCAGTTCTGAGAAAGTGGGCAGATGCCACGCCCCCTGAATACAAAACCTCAAATTTTCGATTTGTTCCTCTGCTTGGATGACAAGACCTATCGTTTTGCAAAATCACAAGATTCTACGATTTCGGGAAGTGCTCCATAATTTTGATGATCTGTCAGTCAGTCAGTTACGGTTTTTGTGATTTTTGAGGCCTTATATATCAGGAATCGCTTTTGCTAGAAAATTGAAATTTGGTGAGGCGCCTGTGCCTGACTAGCTTAGCAAATATTCGGAATTTTAAGTTTCTGACTTCATTGGTACTGGAGATAGGGAGGGGTCAAAAATTGCCTGAGTCTGCTCCTGTAGAAAGGGTGTAGTGCCAGAAGTTGGCTGAGCACTATCGTGCCCTTTGACAGTGCGACAGTTAGGTTTTGTATCTGTAAAGATATTTCACTCAACCAAAACCAACCGATGTTCCATAAATATTTTGCAATCATCACCCTTTTCATAGTAGCGCATGTACATCTCTGTTTCGATAGTCAAAACACATTTCCATAGTTTCGCACTTTAATTTTGATGGATATTTGGCAATTGACAACTTAAGTAAATTCTATGTTGAAAAACTATTTCTGAGATAACTTGTGTTCAATTTATTTGCAGGTCTAGCTCAAAGTTATCAGCAGCACTTAAAAATTGGCCCACGAATTCTAAAACCTGCTAATATTTGTGTCATAAAAAAAGGGTAACCTTTTCAGTCCTGGACTTTTATTCTGGGATAACCCAGAGTTAGTAGATATTCCAAATATATTGAATTCAAATAATCTCAACAGTTTTTCATTATAGAATTTTCAGCTGTCGAAAATTTTAATGTAATCAAGCCTGAAAGTTACATAGCCAATTATCACGTACTTATGTAAGCCAAACATTTTTTTTGTGCAGACTGTCTTGAGGCCAACTTGAATTACCCTTCGTTTTGATGGATATACACAGTACTCGCGTTTTTTTTATAAAGGGATTATGATTACTCTTTAACAGCCTTATTTATTATTTTTCACTAATACTGGGTTCAACCTCGGAATAGTTAAACCGAGCCGAAGCACTTACATCGGGTTTACGCCACGTCAAACAAATCCTTATTTATAATTTATTTTCTTAGCCGTATTAGCTACGCCTTCCTTATGTCAAATATACTGGGAAAAAATCACCAATCTAAAACTCTGGTTATTATACACGTAAAGCAAGCCCCAGCTGTTTTCCATTATTATTCATTTTATTATCATTGTATGCATATTGGAAATTGGATACATTTGAAATTGGATTGTATAAAGTTCAAATCCAATAAATGAATGTACCAACCACGTACCGTACAACTGTTAGAGCGTTTGGAAAATATAAATAATTTATTAATGCAAAATATTTATCTTTTTTATCTTAGTAAGAAACGAAAAAAAAATGCTTACACTCCTTTTTGTAAATTTCACAAGATGTCATCTCAAAATGACATTTAGATACTAAAACAGCCTTAAACCGCCTATGAACCAGTTTTAGCTTATTCCACCGCTATTCCTCGTGCATTTTCATTATAAATAAGGTTTTCCGGATTAGAGTCGTTGTAAAGTCGAAGTAACTTTACTCCGTCGCTAAAACGAGTTAGTAAATAAGGCTGTAAATGTTTCAACACAAGGTGGTTGTCTCAGATTTTTTATCTCCAGGGATGACGGCTGAACTAAAGCGGAGAAATTCCGTGTCTTATTTCTGTGTCCCTTATAATTCGCATTATATTATTCGTATTCATCCTTGTTGGGCAATAGAATTTGTTTGTGTTTTGTTATGTTTTTGATGTAAACAATTTCTCTTTCAGGCTGAGATTTACGCTATTGAAAAAGCGGCTGAATTGGTACGCATGAAAAAACTGAACTAGGCGGTTATCACATTCTTCGTGGACAATCAGGCTGCCATTAAAGCTTTTGCCAGTGAGACTCTAAGATCCAAGACAGTAACAAAATGCCGAGACATTCTGCACAATATTTGTAACACTAACCAAGTCAAGCTCTGTTGGGTTCCTAGACATAGGAATATAGAAGGGAATGAAATAGCAAATGAACTGGCAAGGAAAGGGTCAGTATCAAACAAAAACAGTAGTAGCAATTTAAATATGGGACCAAAAATCCCGATTGGCATGATTAAAACAAAAATAAACCTAATAACGAAAGAAAAAATTAATAAATCCTGGTTCCCCAGGGACGACTGCTTTATCTTTAGAAGTTTATGGCCTAGAATTAATGAAAAGGAAACTCGATATATATGTATATCAGGACTATCATCACAACAAAGGCACTGCGGATGATGTTACAGTGAGGCCATTACCCACCCTACCTTTCTAATCTTCGGCCATTTTTAGATTCCCCCAAGATGGTGGATGATCGGCTTCAGATCACGCCATCTTCACCGATATTCAGCTACCATCGGCACCCTTGAATCTTCAAGACGACAAAAACACAATTGAACTTTTATTAAAATCGGCGTATTGAAGTTTATTTAATACCAAAAAAAAAAAACGAAGAATACTAACACTAACATATCAAACAAATAACTCAAAGAAAGAATAAAAAAAAACATTGAGTCCGAGACATGTTCCCCCATTCGATGCTGAAAAGTGCCCTTTCTGGCAACTGTGGCGATTTTAATTTTACGTCCGTCACAAAAAAGTTCCCTACCTACAATGAGCACACTACCCGAAACAAAACCCGAGAGAAACACTACTTTTCCACTTACAAATATACTAATTTTATATTTTTTTACAGAAAAAAATGAACGTTAAAGAAAAATAAAACAAATAAAAACTCAACTTCAATGCCTTCAGGTGACTATTTCAAAAAAAAAAATTTAATAAAGTTAAGTAAAGGACAAACACAAACACTTATTTCCAAAAAGACTATCTTTAATTTCGATTATACCACTTTGTTGAAAGCGCTCTCCTGGTCTTTCTTGTTGTTGATGTTTCTGTGAATTCTGTATATGTATTATGGAGGTGCTCCGAATGAAAAAAGCTTCAGGGCAATTATTAAAATTTCTGCTCCGTAGCCCAGAGCAACCAACTCATAACCAATAATCTCTTCCGGTCACTGATTATTTGGTATGAATTTAGAACATACACAAAAAAAATGCGGCGGCCCAGTACCCTGCTGATTATCTGGGGCCGACGAGAATTCACCTAGAAGGTCTCAAGTTATAAAAAAAATGTGTATCTATATACATATTATGTATGTCAACGAGACGAAACTCAATTTACGGATCTTTTTCCTTCTATTTAAATTTATCTAAATTTCAAAAAAAAAAAACACAAAAATAAAAAAAAAACGCACCAAATTTTGACTTCAAAATACCTTTGGGTATGAGAGCCAACCAAACCAAATATTGATTGCTACCTACCAGAAAACTTCTCCTGCACAAACGCAACTATCAAAACAACATCCGATCATCATACCGATACCGATATGTAAATGGATCGTCTGACACGTCTACGTAGTACGTACATATGTATTAGTTAATATTAACTATCTGGTACTCTGGCTCTTCAACGGCATGTTCAAATTCAACGTTCTGAATTTCAAACCGAACTAGAGTTCTATCGTGATGTCATTGATAGGAGATTCATGCTACGCGGATGTACTCTCCAAACCAAAAAAAAAAAACACATATGTAACTCCTGAGAACGTCGAAACCCGGTAACAAAACATGTCAGAAGAATAAACAAGAAACGAAAACGATTAAAAAATAAAGTAGCGTAATAAAATGAGTTGACAGAATTGTTTCCCAAACTCTCCTTTTTTCCATAAATAAATCCTGTTTCAATTCGCGGATCCAAAATCTCCCAACACGCCCAACTCCGAAGTTTGCCGTCTCGTGTGTATAGTAGTTGTCTAGTCAAAGAGAGTTTTATTTGTAAACAACAAACAGCGGCAACCACAATGGCTTAAATTTCATTGGGTAAATAACAAAAAATGTATTTCTTTTATTTTTATATTATCTTACGTCAATTTCTCGTTTAAATATGTGGTTACAAAACTTAACCGTCATGTTTTTCTTTATTTTCAGATGGTCTGTGCTCGATCTGTTTGTCTACCACTTGTCTACAATCGAGGTAAGAAAGTTGTTTACGTTTTCTTCAACCTGGTAAATTTTATGTACATACGTATTTCTTTTTCTCCTTCCTAGGTTACTATTAAACTGACTTTTTGCATCGATGTTGGACTATTCAAAGCTTTATCCGGCGCCCGCAATAACGGGTCATTGCGCCATTTGCACAATGGCCACTATAGAAATTAGATTTCTGTAGGAGCTGTCAGGATCTCGAGGAGATTGAAACCATTAAACATCTGCTCTGCGACTGTCTGAACCTCCAAACAAATCGCCTCCGTTGCTTTGGAAACAGGTTTGTTGGAGAACTTGACAATCTAACGCATGTCTCAATGGAAAATATGAGAAAATTCATTGTAAGCACAGTCTGGGGCCTATTGCACCATCTTACAAAATTGTGATTACAAGCATTTTTTTAACAAATTTCTAAAAATCGAGTTTTTTTCATATGTAACTTTTCTTAATCACAAATTTGTACTTGTAATTTGTAGTTAGTGCAATAGGGTAAGACACCCAGTGACCGACACCCTTAAGAGAAATTTTGAGTTTGCAAATTCATAACTTTTCTTTCGCTGGGTCGATTTTAATGATTTTTGTGTATTATTATAACTGTTAATAATTTCTTTTACAATATTAAAGAAATAAATATGTACGAAACTCCAAAAATAAATAAAACACAAAATCGTAAAAGCTTACTATTTTTTTAGTTACGGACACCTTTTTTTCAGTAACCGACACCCGTCAAATCCTAGTTACGGACACCTTTTTTCTGTAGCTTTTCACCATAAACTGCAAGAGGAATTTTCGGCAACAAGTTTACATAAGCTCGTCAAACGTTAAAATCGAATAATTAAAAGTTTTAATTCGACATTTCAATTGACAATTGAGAATATTATGAATCCTGACTCATAAGAACTTGTGGTTCGTCAAAAATGTATGCGAAAACGTCTGTTTTAAATTTGTTTTTCACCAAAACCGACACCGAAATAAAAACAGATTATATTTAACTTGGAAGGTTTTTCAAGGTACTATAATTTTTGTCTAATATATTATAAGATAAATAAATATTAATACGCACAAAAACAAAAAGATACATCTACGTATGTATACAAGAAACCCATTTAATTACAAACCCTTAATGCGGGGATATTATACATATGTATATAAAATCTTTTTATGCAGTAGGTAAGTACTTATAAAGTTATGAATAAAATGAAGATAAATTATTATTTAAATAAAAACAAGCAAACAAAAATGTAAAGGCACTTAAACTGTTTTCAACAAGTAATTGCAATTTAAAAAAATAATATAATTTGAATGTTAGTTATAGTTAGTTACTGAATTAAGAATATTTATATAAATATTGTAATTAATCAATACGTTACTATTAAAGTAATCTATGTTAAAGATGGGCAAAGAAAAGTGCTAATGTATTTTTCTGTTTTTGCATATGTACCACGGAAGTTTCTGAAAGTAAACGTTTTTTTTTAACTTGTATTTTACAAATCTTCTTCTTAAACTAATTTTGCCCAGGCATTTTGTAATAAATTTCTGAAAAATGTGGTTTTATAGCAATATAAAAAGCGATTTGTAAATAATGAAAGGAAACAAGAAAGACAAAAACGATGGTGTCCGTAACTAACATCCTCAAAAATCTTTAATCGGGCCAGTAATAGACACCCCTGTCGGTCACTGAATTTATTGAACATTAAATTTTAGTTATGAACACCCCACGTTAAATTAAGTTATTTTATTATTTTAATAAAAAAAAGTTAACAAATAGATCCACTAATTATTGTTTTGAAATAATATGCACTGTCCCATATACAAGAAACACGGATAAATTAATAAAATACTGATTTATACTCAAGTGTTTCTTAAGGAATTCACATGTTTTCTTTGATTTACAGAGGTTCTCAACTTACATCTTTTATTACACGTCAACGATTGACTACAAAGTGTCAATTGAAGTCTTTTGTTATGACATTTGCACGTCTAAACACGTTAAAAATAGCCTCAGCAGTATCCAGCAACAAGAAACCTTAATAAAATGAAAAAACAGTGATAGGTGACCATTACTGAAAGGGGGTCGGTCACTAGGTAGTTTACCCTAGGCCCCTGGTTTACAAATGTACCAGTCTATACGTATATAAGACATTAGCTTAGGAGCATCTCTGCTTTTCTTAATAGGGGATCACAATGGACCAATATGCCCCCGTGTACGCAACAGCCTCTGTGCTGTGCACGCCTCTCCTAGCCTAACCTAACCTAACGATATTAAGGAAACGACGACGAGGATAAAGAAGATAAGTTTAAAAAAATTAATTTAAAAAAAAAATTTGGAAAAAATATAACTTAAAAATAAAATATGAATACTATGTGTACTTATAAAAATAAAATGCACGACTGGGTCGCACGAACTTGCTCTTATGTAACAGACTAGGAATTTTAAAAACGAATGTTATTAGAGAAAACTGTTCATAAGGATCAAATTATTTTTTAAATTCTTTTAGTAGTAAGAGACAAAAACATAATGCTATCCAAATATGAATTTATGCTAGAACAAAAATTATAAGTCGTTGTAGTGGTTTCTTAAAAAAAGCTTTTATGTACAAACTTTTTAAAAGCTTTTTAATTTTAAGAAAAAATGTTGGTACGCCAATTTAAAGTTTTTATTATTGTTCGAATAAAAATAAAATTTACAAAAAAAAATATTGAGCCGTTTCTGAGATATCGAATTTTCAAAAAAAAAGAAATAAATAGATTTTTTTTTCAAAAATTCAAAAAATATTTATTTTAAAGTTTTGAAATGCAATGTGTTTTAGACTTTTTAGAAGCTTCTCTATAAAAATGTTCATTAAGATCCGTTATGTGGATAATGAGAAGTTCAAAATTCGAAAAAATGGTTCTATGGTAGGTACAAGCTGTAATATCTTAATTCCAAAATCTTTTTATTAAATTAAAGATCGTAAAAATTAATTGAAAGAAAAAAATTTTATCAAAATTCTAGGTGCCGTTTTCGAGAAAAATACGATTTTTGAAAACCATTTTTTTTAATTTTTTAGCATTTGTATGGTAGGTACCTTTATTTTTAGGTAAAATAAATTTTTTTTCTCACATCTTGTAGATTATATTGAGAAACTTTAATTTATCAAGTTTAAAAAAAATCTAGCATGGGGTTTTCGAAATATTGAGTTTTGAAAAAAAAAATGTTGAAGTTTTTTTAAAACTCCAAAAAAAATTTGAAAATTTGAGTACACAATTCTATTCAGGTTTTTGGGGAGCCTTAGTAAAAAAAAATGATCAAAATCTGTTGTACCGTTTTTGAGAACATCAAAAACAAAAAAAATGGTTCCATGGGGGGTACCCTCAATAACCATTGTTCTGAAAATTTTTTTCAACAAATACCTAGCTTTAATGAAATGAATTTTTTTTGTGTTTTTATTTTTAAAATCTGTCGAACAGTTTTTGAGAAAAAAAAATATTTATAAAATTTCGAAAAAAATTCGTATGGCAGGTACCGTTATTTTCAAATCAAAAAACATCCGAGGGGAAGAAATTAAAACCCATATCTATCAAGTTTGAAGAAAATCGGCCGAGCCGTTTAGCTGCAATCGAACGGACAGACAGACAGAATTGCGAGACCCACTTTTTTAGTCTTCGCTATCATCGTAATGTCAACTTTGACCAAAATCTCGAGTTCGATTTTTTTTCGGAATGCATAACTTGCCTTAAAATTTGGAATTTTTTGGAATCATGATTTTAAATCATTTTTACTTGCGACTTATAGGTACTATAAGGCAAGTTATGGATTCGTAAAAAAAAATTGAACTCGAGATTTTGATCAAAGTTGACTTTACGATGATAGCGAAGACTAAAAAAGTGGGTCTCGCAATTCTGTCTGTCTGTCTGTCGGTTCGACTACAGCCTAAACGTCTCGGCCGATTTTCTTTAAACTTGGTAGATATGGGTTTCGATTTTTTACCCCCACACGTTTTTTTTCTTTTTTTTTAAGACCAAAAATAACGGTACCTACCATACGAATTTTTTTCGAAATTTTATAAATATTTTTTTTTCTCAAAAACTCTTGGACAGATTTAAAAACTAAAAACACAAAAAAAATTCATTTAGTTAAATCTAGGTAATGCTTGAAAAAAAATTTCCGAAAAATGGTTATTGAGGGTACCATGGAACCATTTTTTTTGTTTTTGATTTTCTCAAAACCGGTACCACCGCTTTTAATCATTTTTTTTTGCGAAGGCTCTTCAAAAATTTAAATAGAATTGTTTATTCAAATTTTCGAAAAATTTTTTTTTGGATTTTTAAGAAAAACTTCAACATATTTTTTTTAAAACTCAATATTTCGCAAATCCCATGCTAGATTTTGTTTCTTCATATAATCTACAAGATGTGAGAAAAAAATGTCATTTTACATTAAAATGAAGGTATCATACAAATGTTAAAAAATTTAAAAAAATGGTTACCAAAAATCGTATTTTTCTCGAAAACGGCACCTAGAATTTTGATAAATTTTTTTTCTTTCAATTAATTTTTATGATCTTTAATTTATTAAAACAAATTTTGAAATTAAGATATTACAGCTTGTACCTACCATAGAACCATTTTTTTGAATTTTGAATTTCTCATTATCCACATAACGGTTCTTAATGCAATTTTTTATAGATAAGCTTCTAAAAAGTCTAAAACACATTGCATTTCAAAACTTTAAAATAACTATTTTTTGAAAATTCGATATCTCAGAAAGGCTCATTACTTTTTTTTTAATTTAATTTTTATTCGAACAATAATAAAAACTTTAAATTGGCGTACCAAAATTTGTTCTTAAAAATCTTTTAAAAATGTTGTATATAAAAGCTTTTTTTAAGAAACCACTACAACGACTTATAATTTTTGTTCTTGCATAAATTCATATTTGCATAGCATTCTGTTTTCGTCTCTTACTATTAAAAGAATTTAAAAAATTAATTTGATCCTTATGAACAGTTTTCTCTAATAACATTCGTTTTTAAAATTCCTAGTCTATTACATAGGAGCAAGTTCGTGCGACCCAGTCGTGCATTTTATTTTATTTGATTTAAGTATTCAGATTGAGGATCGCAGATTGCGGGCAACGCCACGCTGGGTATTATCAGCTTGTAAGTAATAATGATAATAAAACGTCTCCTAAAAATATACGCACTTTTCCAATTCTAAGCCCAATGAAGTATGAATGAGTTTAGTTCCGACAACCACACACGTCTGTTTTATTGACACTATCTTGACTACGATTGGCACATGCATGTTTGTTGATTAATAGATTAATAGCCAAATGGAAAGGCAATGGGACGAAAAAGGTAAGGAACCTTAGAACCACTATCTGAGTAAAGTGGAACTGGTTAGCCATGGAATCGATTTGTGGCTAAAAATAATCAAATGAAAATCAATTTCTTGTCTACCAAAGTCATTATACTCATATTATGTATATAGGATAAAAACGTAGCCATAAAATCGGCTTAGCGAAGCATTTTTGTTATAATAGTAACTGGCATCCGATAGAGTTGCAGAAGGCTACTATGTACTTCAGTACTTGTTAATCCAGAGGATGGTAATGTTTGTGTAGATATTACATTACTTTCGAAGTCACGTAGTTTACGTGGGGTGTTCAGGGGCGTATTTACCCTAGGGCTAAAAGGGCTACAGCCCGGGGCGGCAAGGCTGCTAGGGGCGGCCGGCGCTAGTCGCCTTTAGCAACTGGCCAATTTATAATATTTTTTTGAAGCAATTGAACTTTCAAAACATGCAAGCAAAAGAGGGCAAGCCGCCCCTAACAATTGTTTGATTTACATGTAACATATCACTCACTTTTTTCACCATTTACTATTCTTATTTTTTATAAACGATTTTTTATAATTAAATTTCATAATAAAAATATTTACAGACATGTGGAACAAATTCCAATGAAACGAAAACATTATCAAAAAAACACTTGTTGCTATGAAGCTCTAAAAAAAATGTGCTAGAAAAACTTTGGCTGGACGGATCTTAATTTTTTGTTTCTAAACCATCTACAAAGAGTCACTTTTTATTAAAAAAAAAAATTATAAAAATCCATCAAGCCTGATTCTAGATATAAGGTCACACACAAAATTTTATTCTTTTTATAAACCTAGCAAATCATGCCTCAATTTTTTTTTTAGCTGTGCTGACTCGTGTCCCTATATACAAATACTCTTCCCTTCGTCAATAGTTTTGAACGACTTAAGAAACAATGGGCCTTACCAACAATCAAATTAAGAGACGACTTTAATATTTGAGCGAAATGAAGCATTATTTAATGGACTCTATATATCTGACCGTATATGTTGCATTTTATTTTTTAGGTTCCGTACAATAAATGGTTCATAATTTAGAGTTCACATGAATACTAAGTTCATAACATGTATGGTTAACTTTATAGAGCTCTTTAAATAATGGTCCATTTCGCTCAAATATTAAAGTCATCTCTTAATTTGATTATTGGTACGGCCCAATATCTATAATGATTGTTTGTTGTACAATAGTTAATAATGATGGATAAATTAGTACGATATTAAAACTATTTTAGTATAATACTAGGTTAAAAAGATGATTTTGCTCATTTTAATCAAATTTAGCATCATGTTATCTCTAACATTTTACTGAAGTTAAGATCATCGAAAACCTTATCTTTTCCACGTCAACGCCAACGAAAAAAGCCCGAAGATGGATGCAAATCCGAAACGCGTCGCTTAAAAAGTAAAAAGAATAAAAAATATATGTTGTGATGAAAAAGTTTAAATCGAAATAAGAAAATAAAAATTTCCTTTTTAATTTTTGTTTATTTAATTTCTACATAATTTATCGTGTAGAGTGACATAACGGTATCCTCAAATTATAAAGTGCAAAAATGCAAAGAGTGTTTTGGTATTGGTATTTAATAAAAATGTTAACTTTTTTTACCGTAAGTTACTGAAGCGTGTAAATACTTATAGGTATTTCTCAAAATCGATACCAAAGAACAAATTTAGCTATAGGTGTTAAGAAATTGTAGTTGTCAGCAAAGGAATTTCTGATCACTCCGATTTATAAGTTGTACAAACTAGAAGCGTTTTCTATTTTTTTTTTATAAAATCTATAATTTGTTTTCCATCGTTTGTCTCAAACAAATCATATTTGTGTTGTGGTGTTGTGTATTTGATTCTTTTAGTTAATAAAATATTATGCATTTTGTGTTTTTTTATTATTATTTTTTATTACTTTATTTTCATTGTTCTAAGGGGCTGCAAAATTTATCAGCCCGGGGCGCCAAATCCTTAAATACGCCTCTGGGGGTGTTGTTTGACTTTTAAATCTACAAGTGTAGCAGGGGCTGGTATATTGATTGGATTATCACACAAGTCGTTTTTGAAAATCTAACAATTACACATTATAGTGAGAGACAATTCTAAGAGAAGAATTAGTTTCGAAAGACAGAAAATCGTAGGCTTTATTTGTAGCAAGCAAAACCTTATAATTTATATCGATCGTTGTTCAAAGTTCAAGGAATATGTATAACACACATATTTTTGCTTCCTGGGGAATAGGCTATGTATATATTTGTATAGGAGAGAAGAGTTGAAATAGACTTAGTTATATTACAGTTTCAGTTTATAGAAAGCTGCCTTACTCAAGTTGAAAGCTATAGCCTAGTTAGTAGATACGCAGATCGTCCTAAATTTTATCTCCCATACGACATTCTCTCCAAAATTTAGCCAAACTAAAATTATGTCAAGCATTTTAGCCGAAAGGTACTCTGCTCCAGCTAAAAAATTCAAATTTCTCTTCAAACTGTACATAACTTATCTGTCAAAATTTAGCGCAAGAAATAATTGCCTGGCACATTTATTCTCGAGCTAAATTTCAATCAGACCAAAAAACATAAATGTTAAAAAAAGAGCCAAGTTCTTCTATACAAAAACCTTTGTGTAACAAGTCAGCCGTGAAAAGTACTGAGATCTAAAAGTACGCCAAGTTCTTACTTCATGAAGGTTTAATACCGAATTTTTAAAGTAAAATAATATTGAAACAGCTACAATGTAATAGAGAAATTTTATTATTTAATGACTACTGACTAAAATTTGATGGGCTTACTTGGCAAGTTTTTTCTTATGCGCAATTTAAAAGGTTTTGAAAACTTGACCAGTAAGCCCATCAACTTTTAGTCAGTACTCATTAAATAATAAAATTTCTCTATTACATTGTAGCTGTTTCAATATTATTCTACTTTAAATATTCGGTGTTAAACATTCATGAAGTAATAAGAACTTGGCGTACTTTTAGATCTCAGTGCTTTTCACGGCTGACTTGTTACACAAAGGTTTTTGTATAGAAGAACTTGGCTCTTTTTTAACATTTATGTTTTTTGGTCTGATATGGTTTAGGAAAGGAACTAAACGGACAGTGTAGAATAATGTGGAACTTTCGGATTGATTTGCTTCTACCTCGGGAGTGCGACAGGGTTGCACATTGAGTCCCACTTTATTTTCGCTCTTTAGTAATGAACTCATCGATTGCCTTCCTGGTGGAGTAGATTTCGAAGGAGTTTGTATCAAAGCATTATTGTTTCCTAACGATATCATCAGGGTTGCGAACTCCTTGGAAACATTAAAACAAACTCAACTCAACTAAGTATACCATTACTGTTGCTTTTGGAACTTAATTGTTAATACGCAAAAAGGTGATGATATTTAAAAAAGGTGGAGATCGGAATGCCTCGAATGAAAAATGGACGTTTAAAGGAGAGGCTCTGGAATGTGTCAGCGAATACAAGTACCTAGGTGTAATCTTTTCAAAGAATTTGAATATGGAAAAACATTTTACTAAAAAGCTTCAAAAGGCAAAAGCTGAAAAAGATGCACGAAAGCATTGCGCATAGCAGTAAATTTAAGGTGTTTGAAACCGTTGCTGAAAGTATCCTTTTGTATGGCTGTCAAGTGTGGATATGCAAAAAGTTGCACACGGTAGAAAAACTCTTGACACATTATATTAAGAGAATATTTCGTCTACCATCGAATAAGACGGATTACGTTATTATGTTAGAAACCGGACTGTCTCCTTTTTTCGTAAAAACCTAGAAATTACAAGCTGATTAACTTCTGAAAGTCTT
Organism: Philhelius festivus; assembly: GCA_963931855.1. Classification (NCBI taxonomy): domain Eukaryota; kingdom Metazoa; phylum Arthropoda; class Insecta; order Diptera; family Syrphidae; genus Philhelius; species Philhelius festivus. Next base: position 25,565,491 of record OZ007557.1, on the reverse strand, counting down.
CAAGTTGCCTGACAGTTGGTACAGGAACTGGACATGTCTCGCAGAAGGATGTAATCTCAGTTTTGATTTAAACATTGACAATATATCGAGCAGCAAAGCCTTTCTATACGAAGTAATTTCAAAAATAGATGAGAAGTGTAGAGCCTAACATGCAGATGAAGCTTCCAACTCCATTTATAGAACAGAAATATAGCACGCTGAACCACAACTTGACAGACAGAAATGTTGGAATTACAAAAGAATCTATCTGTTTATTAGAATCTTATATTTTGTTTGTTGTTGGCTTTAGTGTCATATTATTTATTTGTTAAGTTTCTTAATAAAATTTATTATTCCTGTTTCAAGCTCTTTCAAGATATGTCGTTTCTTTTAAGATAAAGAACAAATTATTTTCTAGAATTTTCAATAAGAAACGACTTAAAAAATGGTAATAATATCAGCGTGATTTCTACAATGGTCAGACTTCGTAGTGAATTACTTAGCCTGAACTTCATACCACATAATGTAGATAGTATATGCAACTCAAAGAAGATATCATTCATTTCATAGGAAAGTATCCAACTCTAAGAGAATCCAGAAGAAGCATTCTTGGTAGTGATTTTTTGTCAGAAGAAGAAGTTCTTATCGAATTAAATGAGATGAACGTTGTAAAATTGTATGAATATTGTAAAATTGCGTTAAGGTTGTGATGTGCTTTTTGCTTTCCAGCCGAGGTTTTGCTCGCCGGATTTCCAGGGTCGTTCTGAAGAAAAACACGAAACTTCAGTAGGAAGGTCTTTAGAACCTTATACAAAATCTTTATTGAAAAACAAATCTTAAATTCATATAACAACTTAAATATTCTTGACTTCAATTAATTACACCCTGCCTGGTGTATCTGGTAAATATCGGTTATTCTTCTTGTATCGGGGTCCTGCTGGTTTCCTCTAGAAAGCTTTATTCTGGCATTTGGTTCCTTCGTCAACTGGCATTCGGTATCGGGCCACTCTTTATAAATACGGGCTACGGACTACGCTCCTGGCGCTTACAAGATCAACAGTTTAAGGCCCTGGTAGGCACAAGATCAACAGTTTAAGGCCCTGGTAGGCGCAAGATCAACAGTTTAAGGCCCTGGTAGGCACAAGATCAACAGTTTAAGGCCCTGGTAGGCACAAGATCAACAGTTTAAGGCCCTGGTAGGCACAAGATCAACAGTTTAAGGCCCTGGTAGGCACAAGATCAACAGTTTAAGGCCCTGGTAGGCACAAGATCAACAGTTTAAGGCCCTGGTAGGCACAAGATCAACAGTTTAAGGCCCTGGTAGGCGCAAGATCAACAGTTTAAGGCCCTGGTAGGCGCAAGATCAACAGTTTAAGGCCCTGGTAGGCACAAGATCAACAGTTTAAGGCCCTGGTAGGCGCAAGATCAACAGTTTAAGGCCCTGGTAGGCACAAGATCAACAGTTTAGGGCCCTGGTAGGCACAAGATCAACAGTTTAAGGCCCTGGTAGGCACAAGATCAACAGTTTAGGGCCCTGGTAGGCACAAGGACGTTTTATTCTTCGAACCAAACTGATGGAACGAAATTGCCGGACAATTTCAGATGACTCGTAAACTATAATCTAGCTCGTCAGCTTCGACCGTAGCAAACAAGTGACTTTCCTTCTCAAAAGGAAGTCCTCTTGTTATATTTTTCGTAAAAACTGAGTGTGAATTATAAACTGGTCCCTTTATTTTAGTGAGGTAACTGGTGTCGTTGGTAGCTGCGGCGTCGTATGGTGTCGTCGGCTGCTGCTGCGGCGGCAGCTGCCTAGTCCTGGTGAATTAAATCGCCCAGTGTGTTCAGTATTGGTAGGAGCATGGAACGCTTCGTTACAAGGTATAGAGGAATAATAATTAACGAAGATTTAACTTTGTAATGTATCCTTTAAAAAAAAAATCAATAAGTTTTTATTCTTTCTTTAAATTTAATTAAATCAAACTGTGATAATTATGTATAATACTCGTAATAGACGATTTCACGAAAGACTTTTAAGCATTTAACAGGCTTCTAAACCTTAAAATGGGATGTTTTGGTTTCACCAAGTGCTTTTAAATTAAACAAGCTTTTAAACACCCTTATATCTACACTAAATGCCCATTTTTGGTTCAATAAATTTTAAAAGTGTCATTGAAATGTCATCAGATGTAAATAATAACAATTGGGTATAGCAGCTGAAATTGATTTGTAACATTTTGGTTTTCAATTTTTGAAATGATCTATTTTTAATTTAGAATAAAATATTTATCGTCGTCATTCAATGATATAGTGCAACACATAGTTATTCGCCGAGCAAGAGTATTCCGTGCTCACAGGAATCCATTCTCCGACTATGACTTCAAAACGAGGTTCCGACTTTCCAAAGCATCTGTGGATCAGTTGTTGAATTTGTTTGGTCGTCATTTGCAACCGAAACAAATCCATCAGTGGAATTAAGTGGTTATTACTAAACGACTTTATGCCAAATAAAGATTTTTTTCGCATTTCGTTTTTTTGCATTTCCTGGCATTTGACTCAACACATTACGCTTTCTCAGTTTTTTCTCATACATTTAGCTTGTTAGTAAGAGAAACCCCATTTCTTTTTTCCAGGGATGTGAAGAGAAGTCAATTTTAACAAAAATTTCCTTAAAATGTCCCTTTTATAGATTGGTGAAACTAAAAAGATTTAAGAGTCTGATAAAATTTAAAAGGATTTTTCATAAAAGTGCTTTTAGTGTTTGTTTGTGAAATCGGCCATAAGATGTGTTAATTTTCAGTCTGACAGACGGCAAATGCCATGCCATAATGATTTTTGTATATAAACATGTATTGTAAGAAATCAATTTAGGTATAATTCAATTAAAATCTTTTTTATCTATCTCTACTTAAAAATTTCGAAGTTATTGGGAGGAACGTATAAAATTGTTTGATGTTGGCTTATTATTTATTATTTAAATTTATTTTATTTCAATAAATACCTACTATTGCTTTTTTATTAATACTTATATGGGTTTTGCATGTAAACGAAAATCATAAACATTATGTACATACATGATAAATATATAAATAAATTGAGGTAAGGTACCATTCATGTGCATCTGTTGTCAGCCGGCAGCGTTCGAAAAATATTTTTCATGAATTGATACATACAGATTTTCTTCTCACAATTTAAACGAATGTAATAAAATATAAATTCGTTGTTATAATCAGCAGAACCAAACTATTTGAATTATACAAAATTGTTTCCTAACATCCAAAATAGATAATCAATTTATTTTAATGTGACAAAAAAAAATGGAGAATGTCACTTATAATTACTCAGCAGCGAAAGTGTTTCCTCATCAAGGCACTTTCAAAAACTCGGTAGATAGTGGAAGAATTGGTTAGATAAAATCAACGGTGATGTCTCCACTCCAGTTCCATTTTGGCTGAAATAGTTTGGTGTTCACATTCTGATTTTCAGAAAAATATGGTGGCGGATGAATACGATTTTGGCCAACGGCAGTACTAATAGTATCCCAGTAGTGTTACTAGCATCGAATTATCTGGCTGATCTTTTAACTTTGAATAATGGCCAAGTCTTCAGGTTATAGGGATTGTGTGATTGGCTTAACGAGGAACTTTGGATAATGATTAGAAGAATAAAGACTTGAGATTATTACAAAACATTAGCCTTATATAGCCATATGCTACTTTCGACGAAGCTGAAAAACCTCTGAGGGATGACTTGTTTGACTTCTTGGACGGATCCTGTGGAACAGAATACAGAAAGTAGTTCTTCCGTATCACCAATGAAGTCAGCTATTATCTAATTGACGTAAAGCACATTTCAAGGGGCAACGTCGACTCTGACTATTTCAGGAAAAAGAAATCAGACCAAAAACATACATTTAAAAAAAGAGCCAAGTTCTTCTATACAAAAACCTTTGTGTAACAAGTAAGCCGTAAAAAGTACTGAGATCTATAAGTACGGCAAGTTCTTACTTCACGAAGGTTTAATACCGAATATTTAAAGTAGAATAATATTGAAACAGCTACAATGTAAAAGAGAAATTTTATTATTTAATGATTATTGACTAAAATTTGATGGGTTCACTGGTCAAGTTTTTAAAACCTTTCGAACTGGGCATAAAAATAACTTGCCCAGTAAGAACATCAAATGTTCAAAATGCATGTATAGTTTCAAAATGACAATAAAAAGACACTTCGAACGAAAAATCTTAGATTTCCTATTTTTCGCTTTGAATATAGAACCATAAGCTATACCGCTCTACCGAATTTTATCATTCTACAGCAATCGAAAGTGCTCCATTAAACATTTTCTTATAGAAAGTGGGTGGATACCAGGCCCTAAATGAAAAACCTCAATTTTTATTTTTGGTCCCTTATTTTGAGCCCTTTCGATCTACCATATTTCATTGTTCTACTGCAATTGGAAGTGTGCCATATAATTTACATCAGTTCTGAGGAAGTGGGCATATACCACGCCCTTGACTGGAAAAACTCAAATTTTATATTTTTTTCTTTGTATGCAATTAAAGCCCTACCACCTTACCAAATTTCATCGTTTTACAGCAGTCGGAAGCAGCGTTGCCGATGTGGCACGATCGTGCCATTTTGACACGGAAATTTTCTCGTGGCACTGTGGCACGAAAAGTTTCAATATGGCACGTTTTTTTTTTTTCATTATTTTACCTAAATGCGTTTAAGATAATTGACCCAGCCTTTTTAAAAAATAATCCAAATATACAAAGTATTTTGCCACACTTCAATATTTTGGTATCAGAATTTTCTCATCTATTAGAGTGCAAGAAGGTTGTTCTTTTTGGCGCGAAATAAGAAAAATTTTTGAGATTGGACTAGCCGAAAGTATTTTTCTTGAAGATTCAAAAACGTTCTGATTTAAGTTGTACAAATTAAAAAACAATATTGACGAAGGAATGTTTATTAATATTTCAAAATTAAAACAAACTGTCATACAAAACAATTAATTCTATAATGTCATATAATGAAATTATTAAGTCTAATAATTGTCCAAATTTTAAACCTCCAGCTAATTTATTTATTTAACTTATTATAACAAAGCTTTATTTCGTCTTATATTTTTAAATAATAATAATAGGTACTCATCATGTGATGTGATATAGGTAGTTACATAATACATACTTATTACTTATTATGAACTTGCCAAAAACTCCTGTTTCTGGAAAATACCTATACACAAATAGAGAAAGTGATTTTTTGTTTGTTATTTGTTTGTAATAGTATTTAATTAAAATTTATTTTTGAAGAATAACTAGAGTTTTTTCCATATGGCACGAAAATTTCACAAATGGCACGTTTTTTCAAAGAGTGTGGCACGAAATTTTTTTTTTGGCAACAACGCTGTCGGAGTGCTCCATTCAACCAACACCAATTCCAAGAAAGTTGAAAATGGAAAACATAAAATACCGTTGTGCAAAATTACAAGATTCTACGATGCCGGGAAGTGCTCCATAATTTTGATGATCTGTCAGTCAGTCAGTCAGTCAGTTACGGTTTTTGAGATTTTTTTTTTGAGGAAAGAACGAGAAAATTTTTTTAGCCACGTGGCAATGAGAAAGACGAGAATGAGAAAATGAAATTTGTTTTGTAGCATTTTTCTTTTGAGGGATCTTCTATGTGTTTTGTTGATATATTTTTTTGTCAAGAATATTTGGTTTGTTTTGTCTATTTCATACGCAACAAAGCAACGTTGTTCAATTTCGGTATATTTAACCAAAATACAACGTTGCTTTTTATTTGTGTGGACACACATACCTATTTGAATATATTTAAGTAGGAATAATTTTGAAATTTGATTCTTGATAGGATTAGGCATTTTTGATGTGTAAACATCTTTCCCGGCGGTAGAGTGAATCCAAAACGTGGGTAAAACTTGTAACCCGTTACGGTTACACGTTACGGTTACACGTTACGGTTACACGTTACGGTTACACATTACGGTTACACGTTACGGTTACACGTTCTGTGTAGCAACCTACCTTACCGACGATTGCATTTAACACCATGTTTACATTAGCCGTGTTTTATTGGTTAGTGAATACACTACATATCAAAATTTAACATTGAAAACAACAACAAACGATTAGTGAATAAAAATAAGCTAGTAATTGAAATGGATAATTTAGTGAAGATAGAGTTTCGGATGTTGAAATGTAGGAGGTGTTTAGGTGGTGTCCGAAAAAGTATATGTGGCATACTTGAGGGTATGTTCGTTGGTATTTATTTTGTTATACTTTGCCGTTACTAATCCAAAGTGTGATCGCTCCGAAATTTACAGAACAAATATTTTTTCAAATACAAAACTTTAATTCATACCATAATTCCGGCTTTACACTACTGCCATTAATTTTGTCATAAAATATTGAATCAATTTACGCGAAGGCGATTGGTTTCGACTGATATATTTTATCAGTTCACTGGCATTTGTTCAAAAATGTCATGTAATTGCGGCATTATGTTGAATTTATATAACAACTGAAAAAATTGCACATTTTAGTTTAATTAATACGATGTTAGGGCTGTTTTAGTATGGAACTAGGTTAAGACAACGATTTTGCAAAATTTTAATCAGACACAGCATCATACTTTCTCTACACTTTTATTAAAGTTAAACTCTCAGAATAGGTACCTATTTTATTTTGTTAGTATCGTTCTAACTTCATATTGTAAGACATTTTCATACACTTTAACATTAATGTAAATATATTATTTTGTATTACTTAGTAATATCTTTCATTCAAGTATTGACTACATATATTATTAATAAAGTTTTTGCTGAAAGAAGAAGTCATTGATTTTTAATTAATTTAGAAATATTGCATAAAATAATTCAATATACTTTTCTTGTGTTCAAATCAATTTGAGATTTTTTAAAATAATCTCTCATAATATGACTCTTTAACATTTAAAAACGTCAAAATAGGTCTGTTTTCTTAGTTTTTTGCACGAACTACTATTGTTTTAAGGTTGCTCAGAATCAATTTATTAAAAGAAATTGCCTTAGGCTAGGCGGTTTCTTAACTGTTTGGTTCAAGAAACTAAAAAGTTTGTGTTTTGACACAAACAAAACGATTGCCTAAAATGAGTTCGCTATTTTGTGTAACATATAATAATATGCACCTGCGCGGACATTCAACCAAATTGGTCATCTGTTTTCTATAAGTATCCAAACAGTTGTGCAACTAAAAATTGAATGTGCGCTCCTAGCCTTAGGATGATATTAGTTAAAAAATATTTAAAGTTAGAAAACTACTTTAAAGTTAGGAAATATATAAGAAGTATAATACTACTACCTTAATAAGAGGCTGTTTAAAATTTTGCGCCAATATTATTTTATTGAGTACAATGTTTTTTTTCTCCAATACTCCAATACATATATGTGAGAACATTTTGAGTAGATTGTAGAAAAAATATATATTTTCGCACTTTTGTAAGTTTTAAATCAAATTTAACAGTGAGAAAAACTCTAAATCAACTCGATCTGCATTTTCATGAATATTTCAACTCCACCTTAAAACGAGATACAGATCTTTCGAACACATCCGTGTAAGTTAATTCAACAAGTAGGAAGGAAGAGTGAGTTAAAGAGTGACTAAAGCGTTTTTTTGGTGCTTGTATTACTGCGCTAGATATAGATTAACAATAAAACGCGCCTATTGGAAACTTTGAGTACTGCAATCTCGATTTTATTACTTTCCATTGCTGGCTAAAACTAAATTCAATCCATTAACGAAAGATTTCATAGTGTGTTCATTCAATGTTTTTTAAACACATCCAGTTCACGTTAGTGATGGACAATTAAATTTTATTTTATGCTCCCAAAAATGTATTTTCAGAATTGACATTAAATAAAATGTACGATTGGGTCGCACGAACTTGCTCTTATGTATTTGCAAAATCGTCGTTTTAACCAAGTTTCATTGTAAAACAGCTTTAATATCGTACTTATTCGACTAAAATTTTGCATCTTTGTCTTTCTAGAAAAAATTTGGAATTTTGTTTCTAAATACAAAAAAAATAATACTCAAACTTTTGAGGAGCTTTAGCATAAAAAAAAAACGATCAAATTCGGTTGTACCGTTTACGAAAAAATCAAAAACTTAAAAAAATGTTCCAAAAACCATTTAAAATGTTGTTCAGGGCAATCAGTTGACATCTACAACGAAATATTCTCGATACGTCAAAATTTAATTTGTCCTCTATATCTGTCATATACCATATAATTATTTTAATTATCGAATTAAATATTCTTTATTATATCAAAGTATACTTTTGGCATTCACTATATCAAAATATAGATCGTTCTCCATCTGTCAAGCCATGAACTGGATGATGACTACGACTTCAATGGATTAAAAAAATTAGTTTTTGCCACTTATAATTCCAGTACAAGGTGGGAATGATGTCAATTGGTTTGTAAATCTCTGACAGAGGGAGAAAGATAAAGTACAGAAACCTAAAACAAAAAGTTAAGGGATTGGTTTGATTTTGATAAGGTGAACGCTCTATCTAGGATTGTCAAAAAAAAAGTTTTGACATTTTCGCTGCATGACAAGTATATTTGTTGGCGGCGTTAAGCCAGATATACATTGTTCAAATGCATGAAAATCACGTACAAGTCTATTATTTCAGTGGCGAGAGAACGTTGCCCTTTGTGGTTTTTTTTTCAGCAAAATTTTGTTTTTACGAATTTCTTTGGGATTTTTGTAATTTTATCCGAGTAATTTGTTTTATTTTGTCTGTCCATTTCATCATATAATTTTCGTTCTTGTTTTAATATTTTAATCAGTGCTTATTATGCTGTGTTCTCATCTCTTCGACGTACTATACGCAAATGAACCAATAAATGCATGATCAATCATCAATCTTGCATATACAATATTTCTATGCAGTACGCTAGATTGAAAGGATTTGGATTTTTCTTCAAGCCTACATCCGATCTATATGTGTGACTTTTTCAATAATATACTTACACGCGTGCTTGTCATGCATTTGAACAATGTATATCTAGCTTTAAACGCAATTGCTGAGGTTGAGAAAAAGGCGGAGTTATCGTTCATTCTTCTTTGTGGTTTTCTTTTTTTATATTTGGCGTTCGCTCAGTGAAATTCACTTAACTGAGTAGAGTAAGGAGTGTGAAAAGATGTCTCCTTTTTGCATGAACAAAGTTAACTTACATTAAAAATCGCTGTGTTTAAAAGCACTTATGTACTCGAAATTAAGCCAAAAGAGAAACAGAGATTAAAGTCGGATTCGTGTAAAAACAGTCTATTTTCTATCAGATAACATCCCTGTTTGAATATATGTAAGTGCAAAAAGCAACATCCCTGTTTAAACATAAGTCAAACAAACTTTACGTTACGCAGCGGAGTCCACTTACTCCTAACACACGCCACGAACTACTTCATCGAAGCATATTGTCGATAAGGTTTTTGGGTTGTGTGAAATGAATAAGTGCAGACACGGCAGTTCACAACTGCTTGGCTCGAGCAACTAAAAGGTTTGTGTTTTGACTAAAAGGCTCTGTTTTTTAATAAGGAATAATCATAGATGTGTCTATAGTTTCTATGTGTAAAGCTACATATGTAAAGATATTTTTAGATTTAAGTACAAGTGAAAGGGTTAAATTGTGGGAAAAAAAGTGGCTTCCATTTGAATATATTATGTATATACATATCTAAAGTCACTAACTAAATAGTACGATTGCATTGTATGTTTATTGAGTACGTTCGATAACAAAAATTTGGCACTCGGACGAACGTTGATGTTTACACATCTTAACCGTGAGTCCTGGCACTCACACTTTTTTTTAATTTTAGTATACCTACATAGGTACTTTATCTTAATATACAGTATTCCCCGCTTAATTGCACTGACAATTTTGTCAGATTTTTCGGTCAATTATCCGAAACCCCGCTTAATTGACCGACCTGTTGAATTAAACGAAACCCGTATAATTGCACGAGTCGGTCAACTAAAAATTAAAATATTCATCCCAGAAATTTACTATGAACATTTCATTGTCAACTTACGAAAACCTTGAAAAAACTGAAAAAGAATACACACAAAATTATTTGAACACGTTTTATTTAAAAAATAAACATACATACATAATTAAAACTATGAAACAGAAATAAATTATTCTTAAAAAAAAAGTCACTTTTAGCTTCGAAAAGGATACAAAAAAATAATAAATACAATAGTATGTAGGTATGTACCTCGAAAGGCTCATAATGGTTATTTGCATACATTGGTTTGAAAAAATTTGTGATTTGATTTTGATTGATTGTTTTGTTTTGAACAATGTCTTCTTGTTTTTCAGCTCAACTGTAAATTTATTTAGTGGTAAGAAGTATAAACGTAGAATTGCAATGTCCTGAAGAATTTCGAAAGTCGATGGTAATATGGCTTCACATTCTTCTTTTTCTTAAACCGTTTTTAAAATTTCGGCGTCTGTTAAGCATTCTACTTAAGTATGTTGTCTATGACCACGATAAATCATTTTCCGGCTTCTCTTCATCTTGAATGATACCTGTCTTTTAAAAAACCACTTCAGACGTAGGTTAAGTAATAAAATATTTCTAATATTTGTTTCATTATAATTTTTTTGTACGTCCAATTATCCGAAAAATGTCCATATATTTTTTTTTCGGGTGCATATTTTAAAGTTCAATTAACCGATAATTAATTAAGTAATTAAGCGGGGTTCAATTAACCATCTAAAAAGCTATGCTACTAATACGGGAAATTTTGCAATGCAACTTTTTCGGTCAATTAAGCGGGATGTTCAATTAAGCGAGGTGCAACTAAGCGGGGATTACTGTACTATTAGGTAACTTATCTATGTTGATTGCAATTATTATTATTTTTGTTATTCAAAAGTTATTGGTGTAATTTTGAAGAACAAAAATAATAATTGCAATCAACTAGGTTAACTGCCTACATTAGATGCAGTGGGTGGTTAGGTAGTGGAAATTGTTTTTGTTTGCAATTAATATAATTATGTACATACATATATAGGTACAACACTATTTCTTTAAGAAAATCTTATATGTACGTATACCTATATTCTTATTAAAGAAAATAATTTTGATTAAAAAAAAAATATTTGTATTCGTTGATAGGTATTTATATAATTAAAAATAAAAAAAAAGAAATTTGATATAGGTATAGAACAGTTTTTAAAATTTATTCATACCTATAAACTTTGTTTGCAAAAAATATAGAAATTTTTTAATACTTTTTATGTGTATATAAATGATTTCAGAAATGTATAAATATTCACATAAAGCAATTGTGAAAAAAATCAAATAAGTTTTTCGAGAAAAATAATAATTTTAGAAAACTTAAATTAATTAAAAAAAAATAGAATAAATAGAATAAAATTATTATTGACATAATATTTTTAAAAAATCAGATACCTTTTTGGCAACAAAATTTTGTATGCATTGTAAATGCTTAAAAGCAATTTTAGAAAAATAAAAAAAAATAAATTTGGTGTCAATTTTAAAAAAATTATTGACGCACCCCACATGAAAAATTTTTAAAATAAAAATAAACATTTTTTTACAAAAAATAGTTCTTATTTCTTATCCATATATATGTATTTTGTAAAAATATAAGATGTTTGCCCTGCGAATTTTGAACAAACAAATTTTTTTTTAATGTTTGTCTACGAATTTTTATCAAATTTGGAAATTATTAATTCATTAAAATAAAAATTTTGTTTTTTTTTTTGTATTTTGTTAATATAAATATAAAAAGTACGAATTTATGCAAACAAAGTTTAAAAAACATTTTATTATTGAACTAATTTTGAATATAAGAAATTTCTTTAAAATTGTTCTAGAAAAAAATTTGGGATATTAATTTTAAGTATTTAAAAATAAAGATTCTAGGAAATATTTTCAAAAATTAGTCGCTCAAACTTTTTCAAGACATTGATTTTTAAAAAAACAATTTTTTTAGATCAAAAAATATTTTTTCGTGTTCTCTATCATCGTTAAGTAAACTTTGATCAAAATCTCGAGTTAAATTTTGTGCACATGCAAAACTTGCAATTACATAATCTTGTAAGTGAAAATAAAATAAAAAAAAATTGGTACGCCAACCTTAAGTTTTTATTATTGTACGAATGGAAGTTTGGTTTCGAAATAAAATACTGAGCCGTTTTTGAGATATCGAATTTTCCAAGAAAAAAAATTACTTTTTTTCCAAAAATTAAAAAAATGTTTTTTTCAAAGCTTTGAGACAAAATTGTCAAATGTTAAAATTTGATAAAATGGTTCTATGATAGGTACAAGCTGTACCTAATATCTTAATTTCAAAAATTGTTTTTTTAAATTAAAGATCATACAAAGAAAAAAAAATATTAAAATTCCAGACGCCGCTTTCGAGAAAAATACGATTTTTGAAAACCATTTTTTATTTTTTTTTTTACATTTGTATGGTGGGTACCTTTATTTTTAGGTAAAATACATTTTTTTCTCACATCTTGTAGATTATATTGATAATCTTTTACTTATCAAGTTTAAAAAAATCTAGCATGGGGTTTTCGAAATATTGAGTTTTGAAAAGTTTATTTTAAAAATCCAAATTTTTTTTTGAAAATTTTAATACACAATTCTATTTAAGTTTTTGGAGAGCTTTAGCAAAAAAAAATGATCAAAATCGGTTGTACCGTTTTTGAGACAGTGAAAAACAAAAAAAAAAAAAATGGTTCCATGGGGTGTACAAAAAATACCCATTTTTTGAAAATTTTTTTTTCAACCATTACCTTAAAATAAATAACCACTGCCAATCGCACAGACAATGATTATGAGAAAAAAAAGCAAAAATTTATTGGCAATGAATGTATAATGCTACTCAAACACATATACATATCCATTTGCCTCTAAAAAAACGGCTGAAATATGGAAAAATAAGACATGGTTGCCACATTTAAAAATCGCCATGTTAATTATTTTAGCAGAAATTGTTTTTTTCTGATTTAGTAGTTGAAGTTTATTACAAATTAACCAAAAAAATACATTTAATACATACATATATTTTTCTTCCATTAGAAGTAAAAAATGTGAAAATATTTTTTTTTTTCGAAACACAAATGTATATCTTTAAATGCAATTTGCGGTTAAACGGAGCTTCGTAGACACCCCAAAGTTGACATCTTCTAACGTGAGTTCTGGCTAAACTAGGCATCTTAGAGGATTAAAAATTGCATATTCGTGGTCTAGGGAGTGCCACCTTTCAATCCACGTATCGCATGTAACGAAAAACAAATGTTTATCTTTAAATGCGATTTGCGGCTAAACGGAGCTCCGTAGACCAACCAAAGTTGACATTTTCAAACGTGATTTCTGGCTAAACTAGGCATCTTAGCGAGTTAAAAATTGCATACTCGTGATGTAGGGAGTGATGTATCACATGATTTTTTTTTGTTATTTTGCATTTCAAAATTCTACATTTTGAAATTCTACTTCTCATAATTCTGCTTTTCAAATTGTACTTCTTAAGTTTTCTGCATTTCAGAATTCTACTTCTCAAAATATCTTTTTCAAAATTTTACTTTTTAAGTTTTCTGCATTTCAATATTTTATTTCCTAAAATTCTGCATTTCAAAATTTGGGGAGAGTACGATAACTTAGGCGCCAAAAATTGATAACGGATTTTTGTAGAAGGGTCAAATACAAGCGTTTTTTACTATGGGAGGGGGGGGTCTATCTCTCTCCGTTTAGGAGGTAGGGGCGATTTTAGAAAAAATGACTTAAATTGAAAAAAAAAATATTAAAAAACAACGGCAACACTTACAATAAAATACTATACCGGTTTTGAAAGCCAGAAGTCTGTTCTATAATAGTAAATTTAAATTAAATTATTTATGTCAATAGTTTTTGAAAAATTTGCATGCAAACTCAAAATTTTGTTAAAAAAAATGAAAAAAAAAAGTTTAGACCAATTTTTTTCAAAATTGTAAAATGAAGTGCTTTATTGGCTTTTTGTGGTCAATGCTACTATTAATTCTGAATCGAACACAGAAAACCGAATGGTTTTGTCCCTTCTAGTTTTTGAGAAAATCGAAAATTACTAAAACTACTTTTTATGAAATTTTTGATTTTTGGTATTTAACTACGGTGATTTCATTTTGATGATTAATGTTAATGTGGTTCATTTGTAGGTAAAGTACAGCAAATCATTTAGGGTTACCAAGAATGCACCAGAGGAGGTAGAATTGCATGGCATTTCGCGTCTCAGTCAGTCAGTTTGTGAGTAAGTCAGGTGTTACTTAAAAACAGTCAAGTCAATCTTTCAATGTTCAATGTATTAAAACCGTGTTTACAGGCATTTTGATCACAAAAAAAAATTATAGCAAGCACCTCCCGAATCTCTAGCCAATATTGAGGCCGTGGAAAAATATGCCGATAGATGGGTTTATTGCTCTGAGATAAACTTTTATATGGATTGCACCAGAGAAACTTTTAAATCATTAGTTTTAAGCAAAATTTAAGTAACGTTATTTATTAAAATAAAAGATTAACTATGTAAATCATGTAAATGTAATTTGAATTTTATATACCCACCTACAAATTTGTAACTATATATTTACTTATGTATCTTAGTCTGTAAGAGTATAATATGCTCTGTTTGATGAATAAATAATAATAATAATATTGTACTCTTACAATTTTTGTCACCTTTTTGAGTTGGAGTTGACGCTTTAGTTGGAATTAGACCAATTTCTTCTAAGAACGCTATGCTTTTGAAATATTTTTTTTTTTGAAATATTGAAAAGTTATTTAATTTAGGATGAAGTAGTGGATGCTTAGTCGCCATTCCTTATTCAAAGAAAAAAATACTTCACTCTTACAAAGGTTGAATAACGAATGACCTTGGTAAACAATAACCTGTACCATATTAGCATTAAAAACAAACAATAAACATACATATTAATTAAGAAATTATATAAATTTGCTGCATTCGTACAGTACGAGAACGAGTAGTACCTAGGTAATGTGAATTTTTCATAATGTATTAAATTTTCATGTTTGAACATTTTAAATGTGCAACTTTGGGCTACGTACATACATATATTTAGTAGACATTGGATATAGACCTTAGGGTAAATTCAAAGTTTCTTTAAATCCAGATTCTGTAAATGCAAAAGAAACCTTGCATACACCCAACCTCGCACCTACCCCAAATCCTATAGTGTGCCCAGGCAGGGGGGTTGCAGGGGGGCAGCATGCCCCCCCATACATATCTCACTGTTTATACGCCGTAATGCGTAAGCAAGCAAAAAAAGCAAATATCCCATAAAAAAGTAGTTTTCGTTATTTTCAATTTTCTCAAAAACTAGACGACATAAAATCATCTAGTTTTCAGTTTTTGAATAAAAATATATTAGAGCAACGAATTTTAGGAAAAATAATAATATATAACTTTGCAATTTTGAAAACTTAAACTTTAAACTTTTTTTTTATGTTTTTTTTCACCAAAATTTGAGTTTAAAACTCGTTTTTTCAAAAACTGTGCATAGATTCTACTTGATTTAAAAATTATCTAATAGATCAGAGTATTGGCTTTAAAAAAAGGTATAATACTTAATTGTAAGTATTACCGTTATTTTTTAATATTTTTGTTTCCATTTTAGTACCTTTTTTATAAAATTGCGCCTCCCGCCCAAACGGGGGAGATAGACCCCCCCCTCCCATAGTAAAAAATGCTTGTATTGAACTGTTCTACAAAAAACCGTTATAATTTCTTGGCGCCTAACTTATCGTACTCTTGCCCAAAATTTTACTTACTAAGCTTTCTACATTTCAAAATTCCTTTTTCAAACTTTTGCTGTTCAAAATTTACTTATTAAGCTTTCTGCATTTCAAAATTCCTTTTTCAAACTTCTGCTTTTCAAAATTTTACTTATTAATTTTTATGCATTTCAAAATTTAATTTCCCAAAATTCTACTCTTCAAAATTTTAGCTTTCATTATACCTAATTGTTCTGTATTTCAGAATAATACTCAAAACTCCAATTCTCAAAATTCTGCATTTGAAAAATTTGTCTACAAAAATAATTATCTATCTACACAAAATAATTGTTCTGAATGGTAACCGTTTAAGAATTCGTGTATTTGAATAAAAATCCTACATTTGCTCCAATATAAATACAACAAAAAAATCAAACCTAACAATATACCGGTTTTTCTCTATGCGTGAAGCAAAAAATGCCACCTCATACTTATTTGTATAGAAAATTGATAAAAAGAAAACAGAAAATAGCTTTCTTATCGTCGCTTTGTTCTGCACCTACGGTTTGCTTTTACCGAAAATATTATCACCCCTTCCTGATTATCGTCTGTCCTTGCTCTCCATAACTCTACGTAAAAAGTTATGGAATACGCTCGTATGGCGCCGCATCGTTCGTTCCTCTTCATGAGAGTACTATAGTTTTTATATACATACAAGGACTGGTCCTTGAAATGCAAAATTTGGGAAATATAATCTTGAAAAATGTACTTTGAGAAGTAGAATTCTTAAATGTAGAAAACTTAATAAGTAAAATTAGAAATTCAAAATTTTGAGAAGTAGAATTTCAAAATGTAAAATTTTGAAATGCAAAATAACAAAAAAAACCATGTGATACGAGTACATCACTCCCTACACCATGAGTATGCAATTTTTAACTCGCTAAGATGCCTAGTTTAGCCAGAAATCTTGTTTGAAAATGTCAACTTTGGGGGGTCTACGGAGCTCCGTATATCTGCAAATCTCATTTAAAGATAAACATTTTGTTTTTCGTTACATGCGATACGCGGATTGAAAGGTGGCACTCCCTAGACCACGAATATGCAATTTTTAATCCTTTAAGATGCCCAGTTTAGCCAGAAATCACGTTAGAAGATGTGAACTTTGGGGGGTCTACAAAGCTCCGTTTAGCCGCAAATCGCATTTAAAGATAAACATTTGTGTTTCGAAAAAAAAATATTTTCACATTTTTTACTTCTAATGGAAGAAAAATATATGTATACCTATATTAAATGTATTTTTTTTTGGTTAATTTGTAATAAACTTCAACTATAAATCAGAAAAAAACAATTTCTGCTAAAATAATTAACATGGCGATTTTTAAATGTGGCAACCATGTCTTACTTTTCCATATTTCAGCCGTTTTTTTAAAGGCAAATGGATATGTATATGTGTTTGAGTAGCATTATACATTCATTGCCAATAA
Source organism: Philhelius festivus (assembly GCA_963931855.1). Taxonomy (NCBI): domain Eukaryota; kingdom Metazoa; phylum Arthropoda; class Insecta; order Diptera; family Syrphidae; genus Philhelius; species Philhelius festivus. The sequence goes on along the minus strand of OZ007557.1, from coordinate 25,548,220 downwards.
ATTTTTGCGTTTTTTTTCTCATCATCATTGTCTGTGCGATTGGCAGTAGTTATTTATTTTAAGGTAATGGTTGAAAAATTTTTTTTCAAAAAATGGGTATTTTTTGTACACCCCAAGAAACCATTTTTTTTTGTTTTTCACTGTCTAAAAACCGTACAACCGATTTTGATCATTTTTTTTTCCTAAAGTTCCCCAAAAACTTAAATAGAATTGTGTATTAAAATTTTCAAAAAAAAAATTTTGTATTTTTAAAATAAACTTTCAAAAATTTTAATTTTTTTTTCTTTGTATGATCTTTAATTTAAAAAACAAATTTTGAAATTAGGATACATTAAGAACATTGCGTCTCCAGACGCCGCTTTCGAGAAAAATACGATTTTTGAAAACCATTTTTTATTTTTTTTTTTACATTTGTATGGTGGGTACCTTTATTTTTAGGTAAAATACATTTTTTTCTCACATCTTGTAGATTATATTGATAATCTTTTACTTATCAAGTTTAAAAAAATCTAGCATGGGGTTTTCGAAATATTGAGTTTTGAAAAGTTTATTTTAAAAATCCAAATTTTTTTTTGAAAATTTTAATACACAATTCTATTTAAGTTTTTGGAGAGCTTTAGCAAAAAAAATGATCAAAATCGGTTGTACCGTTTTTGAGACAGTGAAAAACAAAAAAAAAAAAAATGGTTCCATGGGGTGTACAAAAAATACCCATTTTTTGAAAATTTTTTTTTCAACCATTACCTTAAAATAAATAACCACTGCCAATCGCACAGACAATGATTATGAGAAAAAAAAGCAAAAATTTATTGGCAATGAATGTATAATGCTACTCAAACACATATACATATCCATTTGCCTCTAAAAAAACGGCTGAAATATGGAAAAATAAGACATGGTTGCCACATTTAAAAATCGCCATGTTAATTATTTTAGCAGAAATTGTTTTTTTCTGATTTAGTAGTTGAAGTTTATTACAAATTAACCAAAAAAATACATTTAATACATACATATATTTTTCTTCCATTAGAAGTAAAAAATGTGAAAATATTTTTTTTTTTCGAAACACAAATGTATATCTTTAAATGCAATTTGCGGTTAAACGGAGCTTCGTAGACACCCCAAAGTTGACATCTTCTAACGTGAGTTCTGGCTAAACTAGGCATCTTAGAGGATTAAAAATTGCATATTCGTGGTCTAGGGAGTGCCACCTTTCAATCCACGTATCGCATGTAACGAAAAACAAATGTTTATCTTTAAATGCGATTTGCGGCTAAACGGAGCTCCGTAGACCAACCAAAGTTGACATTTTCAAACGTGATTTCTGGCTAAACTAGGCATCTTAGCGAGTTAAAAATTGCATACTCGTGATGTAGGGAGTGATGTATCACATGATTTTTTTTTGTTATTTTGCATTTCAAAATTCTACATTTTGAAATTCTACTTCTCATAATTCTGCTTTTCAAATTGTACTTCTTAAGTTTTCTGCATTTCAGAATTCTACTTCTCAAAATATCTTTTTCAAAATTTTACTTTTTAAGTTTTCTGCATTTCAATATTTTATTTCCTAAAATTCTGCATTTCAAAATTTGGGGAGAGTACGATAACTTAGGCGCCAAAAATTGATAACGGATTTTTGTAGAAGGGTCAAATACAAGCGTTTTTTACTATGGGAGGGGGGGGTCTATCTCTCTCCGTTTAGGAGGTAGGGGCGATTTTAGAAAAAATGACTTAAATTGAAAAAAAAAATATTAAAAAACAACGGCAACACTTACAATAAAATACTATACCGGTTTTGAAAGCCAGAAGTCTGTTCTATAATAGTAAATTTAAATTAAATTATTTATGTCAATAGTTTTTGAAAAATTTGCATGCAAACTCAAAATTTTGTTAAAAAAAATGAAAAAAAAAAGTTTAGACCAATTTTTTTCAAAATTGTAAAATGAAGTGCTTTATTGGCTTTTTGTGGTCAATGCTACTATTAATTCTGAATCGAACACAGAAAACCGAATGGTTTTGTCCCTTCTAGTTTTTGAGAAAATCGAAAATTACTAAAACTACTTTTTATGAAATTTTTGATTTTTGGTATTTAACTACGGTGATTTCATTTTGATGATTAATGTTAATGTGGTTCATTTGTAGGTAAAGTACAGCAAATCATTTAGGGTTACCAAGAATGCACCAGAGGAGGTAGAATTGCATGGCATTTCGCGTCTCAGTCAGTCAGTTTGTGAGTAAGTCAGGTGTTACTTAAAAACAGTCAAGTCAATCTTTCAATGTTCAATGTATTAAAACCGTGTTTACAGGCATTTTGATCACAAAAAAAAATTATAGCAAGCACCTCCCGAATCTCTAGCCAATATTGAGGCCGTGGAAAAATATGCCGATAGATGGGTTTATTGCTCTGAGATAAACTTTTATATGGATTGCACCAGAGAAACTTTTAAATCATTAGTTTTAAGCAAAATTTAAGTAACGTTATTTATTAAAATAAAAGATTAACTATGTAAATCATTTAAATGTAATTTGAATTTTATATACCCACCTACAAATTTGTAACTATATATTTACTTATGTATCTTAGTCTGTAAGAGTATAATATGCTCTGGTTGATGAATAAATAATAATAATAATATTGTACTCTTACAATTTTTGTCACCTTTTTGAGTTGGAGTTGAGGGGAGTTGACGCTTTAGTTGGAATTAGACCAATTTCTTCTAAGAACGCTATGCTTTTGAAATATTTTTTTTTTTGAAATATTGAAAAGTTATTTAATTTAGGATGAAGTAGTGGATGCTTAGTCGCCATTCCTTATTCAAAGAAAAAAATACTTCACTCTTACAAAGGTTGAATAACGAATGACCTTGGTAAACAATAACCTGTACCATATTAGCATTAAAAACAAACAATAAACATACATATTAATTAAGAAATTATATAAATTTGCTGCATTCGTACAGTACGAGAACGAGTAGTACCTAGGTAATGTGAATTTTTCATAATGTATTAAATTTTCATGTTTGAACATTTTAAATGTGCAACTTTGGGCTACGTACATACATATATTTAGTAGACATTGGATATAGACCTTAGGGTAAATTCAAAGTTTCTTTAAATCCAGATTCTGTAAATGCAAAAGAAACCTTGCATACACCCAACCTCGCACCTACCCCAAATCCTATAGTGTGCCCAGGCAGGGGGGTTGCAGGGGGGCAGCATGCCCCCCCATACATATCTCACTGTTTATACGCCGTAATGCGTAAGCAAGCAAAAAAAGCAAATATCCCATAAAAAAGTAGTTTTCGTTATTTTCAATTTTCTCAAAAACTAGACGACATAAAATCATCTAGTTTTCAGTTTTTGAATAAAAATATATTAGAGCAACGAATTTTAGGAAAAATAATAATATATAACTTTGCAATTTTGAAAACTTAAACTTTAAACTTTTTTTTTATGTTTTTTTTCACCAAAATTTGAGTTTAAAACTCGTTTTTTCAAAAACTGTGCATAGATTCTACTTGATTTAAAAATTATCTAATAGATCAGAGTATTGGCTTTAAAAAAAGGTATAATACTTAATTGTAAGTATTACCGTTATTTTTTAATATTTTTGTTTCCATTTTAGTACCTTTTTTATAAAATTGCGCCTCCCGCCCAAACGGGGGAGATAGACCCCCCCCTCCCATAGTAAAAAATGCTTGTATTGAACTGTTCTACAAAAAACCGTTATAATTTCTTGGCGCCTAACTTATCGTACTCTTGCCCAAAATTTTACTTACTAAGCTTTCTACATTTCAAAATTCCTTTTTCAAACTTTTGCTGTTCAAAATTTACTTATTAAGCTTTCTGCATTTCAAAATTCCTTTTTCAAACTTCTGCTTTTCAAAATTTTACTTATTAATTTTTATGCATTTCAAAATTTAATTTCCCAAAATTCTACTCTTCAAAATTTTAGCTTTCATTATACCTAATTGTTCTGTATTTCAGAATAATACTCAAAACTCCAATTCTCAAAATTCTGCATTTGAAAAATTTGTCTACAAAAATAATTATCTATCTACACAAAATAATTGTTCTGAATGGTAACCGTTTAAGAATTCGTGTATTTGAATAAAAATCCTACATTTGCTCCAATATAAATACAACAAAAAAATCAAACCTAACAATATACCGGTTTTTCTCTATGCGTGAAGCAAAAAATGCCACCTCATACTTATTTGTATAGAAAATTGATAAAAAGAAAACAGAAAATAGCTTTCTTATCGTCGCTTTGTTCTGCACCTACGGTTTGCTTTTACCGAAAATATTATCACCCCTTCCTGATTATCGTCTGTCCTTGCTCTCCATAACTCTACGTAAAAAGTTATGGAATACGCTCGTATGGCGCCGCATCGTTCGTTCCTCTTCATGAGAGTACTATAGTTTTTATATACATACAAGGACTGGTCCTTGAAATGCAAAATTTGGGAAATATAATCTTGAAAAATGTACTTTGAGAAGTAGAATTCTTAAATGTAGAAAACTTAATAAGTAAAATTAGAAATTCAAAATTTTGAGAAGTAGAATTTCAAAATGTAAAATTTTGAAATGCAAAATAACAAAAAAAACCATGTGATACGAGTACATCACTCCCTACACCATGAGTATGCAATTTTTAACTCGCTAAGATGCCTAGTTTAGCCAGAAATCTTGTTTGAAAATGTCAACTTTGGGGGGTCTACGGAGCTCCGTATATCTGCAAATCTCATTTAAAGATAAACATTTTGTTTTTCGTTACATGCGATACGCGGATTGAAAGGTGGCACTCCCTAGACCACGAATATGCAATTTTTAATCCTTTAAGATGCCCAGTTTAGCCAGAAATCACGTTAGAAGATGTGAACTTTGGGGGGTCTACAAAGCTCCGTTTAGCCGCAAATCGCATTTAAAGATAAACATTTGTGTTTCGAAAAAAAAATATTTTCACATTTTTTACTTCTAATGGAAGAAAAATATATGTATACCTATATTAAATGTATTTTTTTTTGGTTAATTTGTAATAAACTTCAACTATAAATCAGAAAAAAACAATTTCTGCTAAAATAATTAACATGGCGATTTTTAAATGTGGCAACCATGTCTTACTTTTCCATATTTCAGCCGTTTTTTTAGAGGCAAATGGATATGTATATGTGTTTGAGTAGCATTATACATTCATTGCCAATAAATTTTTGCGTTTTTTTTCTCATCATCATTGTCTGTGCGATTGGCAGTAGTTATTTATTTTAAGGTAATGGTTGAAAAATTTTTTTTCAAAAAATGGGTATTTTTTGTACACCCCAAGAAACCATTTTTTTTTGTTTTTCACTGTCTAAAAACCGTACAACCGATTTTGATCATTTTTTTTTCCTAAAGTTCCCCAAAAACTTAAATAGAATTGTGTATTAAAATTTTCAAAAAAAAAATTTTGTATTTTTAAAATAAACTTTCAAAAATTTTAATTTTTTTTTCTTTGTATGATCTTTAATTTAAAAAACAAATTTTGAAATTAGGATACATTAAGAACATTGCGTCTCAAAGCTTTGAAAAAAAAATATATTTTTAATTTTTGGAAAAAAAAGTAATTTTTTTTCTTGGAAAATTCGATATCTCAAAAACGGCTCAGTATTTTATTTCGAAACCTAATTTTCATTCGTACAATAATAAAAACTTAAGGTTGGCGTACCAAATTTTTTTTATTTTATTTTCACTTACAAGATTATGTAATTGCAAGTTTTGCATGTGCACAAAATTTAACTCGAGATTTTGATCAAAGTTTACTTAACGATGATAGAGAACACGAAAAAATATTTTTTGATCTAAAAAAATTGTTTTTTAAAAATCAATGTCTTGAAAAAGTTTGAGCGACTAATTTTTGAAAATATTTCCTAGAATCTTTATTTTTAAATACTTAAAATTAATATCCCAAATTTTTTTCTAGAACAATTTTAAAGAAATTTCTTATATTCAAAATTAGTTCAATAATAAAAGGTTTTTTAAACTTTGTTTGCATAAATTCGTACTTTTTATATTTATATTAACAAAATACAAAAAAAAAACAAAATTTTTATTTTAATGAATTAATAATTTCCAAATTTGATAAAAATTCGTAGACAAACATTAAAAAAAAATTTGTTTGTTCAAAATTCGCAGGGCAAACATCTTATAACAGGTGATTTTTTTAAAAAAAAAAAAAACGCATAAAATTTGCAAAATCTCATCGATTCTTTATTTGAAACGTTAGATTGGTCCATGACATTTACTTTTTGAAGATAATTTCATTTAAATGTTGACCGCGGCTGCGTCTTAGGTGGTCCATTCGGAAAGTCCAATTTTGGGTAACTTTTTCGAGCATTTCGGCCGGAATAGCCCGAATTTCTTCGGAAATGTTGTCTTCCAAAGCTGGAATAGTTGCTGGCTTATTTGTGTAGACTTTAGGCTTCAGTTCTTGCACGAGCTGTATTTTATACGGTTTTACACCAAGATCTTTGCGTAAAATCTTCCATGTGGTCGAATAACACAAACCCAATTGCTGCGAACGGCGACGAATCGACATTTCACGGTCTTCAGCAACACTCTCAGAAACAGACGCAATATTCTCTTCTGTACGCACTGTACGCATTCGTGTGGTTGGTTTAATGTCCAATAAAATAAACTGAGTGCGAAACTTGGTCACAATCGCATTAATTGTTTGCTCACTTGGTCGATTATGTAGACCATAAATCGGACGTAAGGCGCGAAACACATTTCGAACCGAACACTGATTTTGGTAATAAAATTCAATGATTTGCAAGCTTTGCTCGTTAGTAAGTCTATTCATGATGAAATGTCAAAGCATACTGAGCATCTTTCTCTTTGACACCATGTCTGAAATCCCGCGTGATCTGTCAAATACTAATGCATGAAAATCCTAACCTCAAAAAAATCACCCGTTATTTTTACAAAATACATATATATGGATAAGAACTATTTTTTGTAAAAAAATGTTTATTTTTATTTTAAAAATTTTTCATGTGGGGTGCGTCAATAATTTTTTTAAAATTGACACCAAATTTATTTTTTTTTATTTTTCTAAAATTGCTTTTAAGCATTTACAATGCATACAAAATTTTTTTGCCAAAAAGGTATCTGATTTTTTAAAAATATTATGTCAATAATAATTTTATTCTATTTATTCTAATTTTTTTTAATTAATTTAAGTTTTCTAAAATTATTATTTTTCTCGAAAAATTTATTTGATTTTTTTCACAATTGCTTTATGTGAATATTTATACATTTCTGAAATCATTTATATACACATAAAAAGTATTAAAAAATTTCTATATTTTTTGCAAACAAAGTTTATAGGTATGAATAAATTTTAAAAACTGTTCTATACCTATATCAAATTTCTTTTTTTTAAATTTTTAATTATAGATAGATAGATAGATAGATAGATAGATAGATAGATAGATAGATAGATAGATAGATAGATAGATAGATAGATAGATAGATAGATAGATAGATAGATAGATAGATAGATAGATAGATAGATAGATAGATAGATAGATAGATAGATAGATAGATAGATAGATAGATAGATAGATAGATAGATAGATAGATAGATAGATAGATAGATAGATAGATAGATAGATAGATAGATAGATAGATAGATAGATAGATAGATAGATAGATAGATAGATAGATAGATAGATAGATAGATAGATAGATAGATAGATAGATAGATAGATAGATAGATAGATAGATAGATAGATAGATAGATAGATAGATAGATAGATAGATAGATAGATAGATAGATAGATAGATAGATAGATAGATAGATAGATAGATAGATAGATAGATAGATAGATAGATAGATAGATAGATAGATAGATAGATAGATAGATAGATAGATAGATAGATAGATAGATAGATAGATAGATAGATAGATAGATAGATAGATAGATAGATAGATAGATAGATAGATAGATAGATAGATAGATAGATAGATAGATAGATAGATAGATAGATAGATAGATAGATAGATAGATAGATAGATAGATAGATAGATAGATAGATAGATAGATAGATAGATAGATAGATAGATAGATAGATAGATAGATAGATAGATAGATAGATAGATAGATAGATAGATAGATAGATAGATAGATAGATAGATAGATAGATAGATAGATAGATAGATAGATAGATAGATAGATAGATAGATAGATAGATAGATAGATAGATAGATAGATAGATAGATAGATAGATAGATAGATAGATAGATAGATAGATAGATAGATAGATAGATAGATAGATAGATAGATAGATAGATAGATAGATAGATAGATAGATAGATAGATAGATAGATAGATAGATAGATAGATAGATAGATAGATAGATAGATAGATAGATAGATAGATAGATAGATAGATAGATAGATAGATAGATAGATAGATAGATAGATAGATAGATAGATAGATAGATAGATAGATAGATAGATAGATAGATAGATAGATAGATAGATAGATAGATAGATAGATAGATAGATAGATAGATAGATAGATAGATAGATAGATAGATAGATAGATAGATAGATAGATAGATAGATAGATAGATAGATAGATAGATAGATAGATAGATAGATAGATAGATAGATAGATAGATAGATAGATAGATAGATAGATAGATAGATAGATAGATAGATAGATAGATAGATAGATAGATAGATAGATAGATAGATAGATAGATAGATAGATAGATAGATAGATAGATAGATAGATAGATAGATAGATAGATAGATAGATAGATAGATAGATAGATAGATAGATAGATAGATAGATAGATAGATAGATAGATAGATAGATAGATAGATAGATAGATAGATAGATAGATAGATAGATAGATAGATAGATAGATAGATAGATAGATAGATAGATAGATAGATAGATAGATAGATAGATAGATAGATAGATAGATAGATAGATAGATAGATAGATAGATAGATAGATAGATAGATAGATAGATAGATAGATAGATAGATAGATAGATAGATAGATAGATAGATAGATAGATAGATAGATAGATAGATAGATAGATAGATAGATAGATAGATAGATAGATAGATAGATAGATAGATAGATAGATAGATAGATAGATAGATAGATAGATAGATAGATAGATAGATAGATAGATAGATAGATAGATAGATAGATAGATAGATAGATAGATAGATAGATAGATAGATAGATAGATAGATAGATAGATAGATAGATAGATAGATAGATAGATAGATAGATAGATAGATAGATAGATAGATAGATAGATAGATAGATAGATAGATAGATAGATAGATAGATAGATAGATAGATAGATAGATAGATAGATAGATAGATAGATAGATAGATAGATAGATAGATAGATAGATAGATAGATAGATAGATAGATAGATAGATAGATAGATAGATAGATAGATAGATAGATAGATAGATAGATAGATAGATAGATAGATAGATAGATAGATAGATAGATAGATAGATAGATAGATAGATAGATAGATAGATAGATAGATAGATAGATAGATAGATAGATAGATAGATAGATAGATAGATAGATAGATAGATAGATAGATAGATAGATAGATAGATAGATAGATAGATAGATAGATAGATAGATAGATAGATAGATAGATAGATAGATAGATAGATAGATAGATAGATAGATAGATAGATAGATAGATAGATAGATAGATAGATAGATAGATAGATAGATAGATAGATAGATAGATAGATAGATAGATAGATAGATAGATAGATAGATAGATAGATAGATAGATAGATAGATAGATAGATAGATAGATAGATAGATAGATAGATAGATAGATAGATAGATAGATAGATAGATAGATAGATAGATAGATAGATAGATAGATAGATAGATAGATAGATAGATAGATAGATAGATAGATAGATAGATAGATAGATAGATAGATAGATAGATAGATAGATAGATAGATAGATAGATAGATAGATAGATAGATAGATAGATAGATAGATAGATAGATAGATAGATAGATAGATAGATAGATAGATAGATAGATAGATAGATAGATAGATAGATAGATAGATAGATAGATAGATAGATAGATAGATAGATAGATAGATAGATAGATAGATAGATAGATAGATAGATAGATAGATAGATAGATAGATAGATAGATAGATAGATAGATAGATAGATAGATAGATAGATAGATAGATAGATAGATAGATAGATAGATAGATAGATAGATAGATAGATAGATAGATAGATAGATAGATAGATAGATAGATAGATAGATAGATAGATAGATAGATAGATAGATAGATAGATAGATAGATAGATAGATAGATAGATAGATAGATAGATAGATAGATAGATAGATAGATAGATAGATAGATAGATAGATAGATAGATAGATAGATAGATAGATAGATAGATAGATAGATAGATAGATAGATAGATAGATAGATAGATAGATAGATAGATAGATAGATAGATAGATAGATAGATAGATAGATAGATAGATAGATAGATAGATAGATAGATAGATAGATAGATAGATAGATAGATAGATAGATAGATAGATAGATAGATAGATAGATAGATAGATAGATAGATAGATAGATAGATAGATAGATAGATAGATAGATAGATAGATAGATAGATAGATAGATAGATAGATAGATAGATAGATAGATAGATAGATAGATAGATAGATAGATAGATAGATAGATAGATAGATAGATAGATAGATAGATAGATAGATAGATAGATAGATAGATAGATAGATAGATAGATAGATAGATAGATAGATAGATAGATAGATAGATAGATAGATAGATAGATAGATAGATAGATAGATAGATAGATAGATAGATAGATAGATAGATAGATAGATAGATAGATAGATAGATAGATAGATAGATAGATAGATAGATAGATAGATAGATAGATAGATAGATAGATAGATAGATAGATAGATAGATAGATAGATAGATAGATAGATAGATAGATAGATAGATAGATAGATAGATAGATAGATAGATAGATAGATAGATAGATAGATAGATAGATAGATAGATAGATAGATAGATAGATAGATAGATAGATAGATAGATAGATAGATAGATAGATAGATAGATAGATAGATAGATAGATAGATAGATAGATAGATAGATAGATAGATAGATAGATAGATAGATAGATAGATAGATAGATAGATAGATAGATAGATAGATAGATAGATAGATAGATAGATAGATAGATAGATAGATAGATAGATAGATAGATAGATAGATAGATAGATAGATAGATAGATAGATAGATAGATAGATAGATAGATAGATAGATAGATAGATAGATAGATAGATAGATAGATAGATAGATAGATAGATAGATAGATAGATAGATAGATAGATAGATAGATAGATAGATAGATAGATAGATAGATAGATAGATAGATAGATAGATAGATAGATAGATAGATAGATAGATAGATAGATAGATAGATAGATAGATAGATAGATAGATAGATAGATAGATAGATAGATAGATAGATAGATAGATAGATAGATAGATAGATAGATAGATAGATAGATAGATAGATAGATAGATAGATAGATAGATAGATAGATAGATAGATAGATAGATAGATAGATAGATAGATAGATAGATAGATAGATAGATAGATAGATAGATAGATAGATAGATAGATAGATAGATAGATAGATAGATAGATAGATAGATAGATAGATAGATAGATAGATAGATAGATAGATAGATAGATAGATAGATAGATAGATAGATAGATAGATAGATAGATAGATAGATAGATAGATAGATAGATAGATAGATAGATAGATAGATAGATAGATAGATAGATAGATAGATAGATAGATAGATAGATAGATAGATAGATAGATAGATAGATAGATAGATAGATAGATAGATAGATAGATAGATAGATAGATAGATAGATAGATAGATAGATAGATAGATAGATAGATAGATAGATAGATAGATAGATAGATAGATAGATAGATAGATAGATAGATAGATAGATAGATAGATAGATAGATAGATAGATAGATAGATAGATAGATAGATAGATAGATAGATAGATAGATAGATAGATAGATAGATAGATAGATAGATAGATAGATAGATAGATAGATAGATAGATAGATAGATAGATAGATAGATAGATAGATAGATAGATAGATAGATAGATAGATAGATAGATAGATAGATAGATAGATAGATAGATAGATAGATAGATAGATAGATAGATAGATAGATAGATAGATAGATAGATAGATAGATAGATAGATAGATAGATAGATAGATAGATAGATAGATAGATAGATAGATAGATAGATAGATAGATAGATAGATAGATAGATAGATAGATAGATAGATAGATAGATAGATAGATAGATAGATAGATAGATAGATAGATAGATAGATAGATAGATAGATAGATAGATAGATAGATAGATAGATAGATAGATAGATAGATAGATAGATAGATAGATAGATAGATAGATAGATAGATAGATAGATAGATAGATAGATAGATAGATAGATAGATAGATAGATAGATAGATAGATAGATAGATAGATAGATAGATAGATAGATAGATAGATAGATAGATAGATAGATAGATAGATAGATAGATAGATAGATAGATAGATAGATAGATAGATAGATAGATAGATAGATAGATAGATAGATAGATAGATAGATAGATAGATAGATAGATAGATAGATAGATAGATAGATAGATAGATAGATAGATAGATAGATAGATAGATAGATAGATAGATAGATAGATAGATAGATAGATAGATAGATAGATAGATAGATAGATAGATAGATAGATAGATAGATAGATAGATAGATAGATAGATAGATAGATAGATAGATAGATAGATAGATAGATAGATAGATAGATAGATAGATAGATAGATAGATAGATAGATAGATAGATAGATAGATAGATAGATAGATAGATAGATAGATAGATAGATAGATAGATAGATAGATAGATAGATAGATAGATAGATAGATAGATAGATAGATAGATAGATAGATAGATAGATAGATAGATAGATAGATAGATAGATAGATAGATAGATAGATAGATAGATAGATAGATAGATAGATAGATAGATAGATAGATAGATAGATAGATAGATAGATAGATAGATAGATAGATAGATAGATAGATAGATAGATAGATAGATAGATAGATAGATAGATAGATAGATAGATAGATAGATAGATAGATAGATAGATAGATAGATAGATAGATAGATAGATAGATAGATAGATAGATAGATAGATAGATAGATAGATAGATAGATAGATAGATAGATAGATAGATAGATAGATAGATAGATAGATAGATAGATAGATAGATAGATAGATAGATAGATAGATAGATAGATAGATAGATAGATAGATAGATAGATAGATAGATAGATAGATAGATAGATAGATAGATAGATAGATAGATAGATAGATAGATAGATAGATAGATAGATAGATAGATAGATAGATAGATAGATAGATAGATAGATAGATAGATAGATAGATAGATAGATAGATAGATAGATAGATAGATAGATAGATAGATAGATAGATAGATAGATAGATAGATAGATAGATAGATAGATAGATAGATAGATAGATAGATAGATAGATAGATAGATAGATAGATAGATAGATAGATAGATAGATAGATAGATAGATAGATAGATAGATAGATAGATAGATAGATAGATAGATAGATAGATAGATAGATAGATAGATAGATAGATAGATAGATAGATAGATAGATAGATAGATAGATAGATAGATAGATAGATAGATAGATAGATAGATAGATAGATAGATAGATAGATAGATAGATAGATAGATTGATAGATAGATAGATAGATAGATAGATAGATAGATAGATAGATAGATAAGTTTTATTCATGAGAAACAAATTTTTTATACAATGTATTGAGTATTGAACATGAATAAATTAAGACATGACAAAGTTTGTCGTGTGTCTGTAGTATACAATATTATGAGATATACAGTGCGATTCACATGATTAGACGCACCATTTTTCTCTCAATAAATTGCAGTTTTCTTTTTGTTTTTCTTCATGAACTACGAAAGAATTGCATTCATTTGAAAGGTTATTAAATTCTCTGTAAAAAAAAACTAAATTCAAGATTAGTGAGAGACACTTAACGGTGTTTTGATCTCTTTCTTCGCATTAGTGCGAAAAAGGTGAAATAAATCGGTTCACTTGATTAGACGCACCTGTTAAAAGTTAAAAAAAGAGGTTGATCAATTTTTAACATTTTCTATTTACTTTATAAGAAATTTCTGTCATTTTGTGACACACAAAACCAACTCAAAGGCGCGGTAGTACGAAATGGCACCCCACACCCATACTTCTCCTTTCTTGGAATGATTTCGGTTCAAAAAGCATTCGGATGTCATAGAAATAAAACTTATACCCATCAGGACCATCTAGGTTGAACTTTTTCTCATTAGAAAACACCAAATTTCTTCAATTTAAAACACTTCCAACCTGCGCATACCATGTCATGTGAAGAGACGCGCGAACACCAACCGCTGTTCTTTTCTTGCAGCGTTAAGTTTTTTTTTTTTTTAGCTTTTTGAATTTCAAGTGTTGAATACCTAAAAAAGCTCGAAGAACAGTTGATTTGATTGCACTTACCCCCGCTAATTGTTTGATTTTCATCGTGGAGTTAGTTAAATTTGAGGCAATTCTTATAATTTTTCGCTTCTCGTGTGGTGTAAAGGGTGTTTTTGTCCTTCCTTTGTTGTTTTTTCCGTAGATGGCAGGATTTGATAAAACATTTCGAACAGCTTTATCATTTCGTCCTATTTTCTTTGCAATTTTGGGCATAGAATACCCTTCTGAGTGGTAGGCCTCAATTTTTGCTATTTCCGCCGAAGTTAACATTTTCTTTCTACCCATTTTCTCCTTAAACACTCGGAAAAACTTTAATAACGTACACTCATCAACGAAATTTAATTTGTATTACCCAGCATTAAGAAGCTAACTAAATTAATTCGTGCGTCTAATCAAGTGAACCGATTTATTTCAGCTTTTTTCGCACTAATGCGAAGAAAGAGATCAAAACACCGTTAAGTGTCTCTCACTAATCTTGAATTTAGGTTTTTTTTTACAGAGAATTTAATAACCTTTCAAATGAATGCAATTCTTTCGTATTTCACGAAGAAAAACAAAAAGAAAACTGCAATTTATTGAGAGAACAATGGTGCGTCTAATCAAGTGAACTGCACTGTAATTCATTTTTAATTTATAAACATTAATTTGCTTTTAAACTGATACATTTTCGCAAATAATTGTAATATTACTAATTTTAAAACAATTTTCGTGGACTTTGAGTTTAGTTAAAACAGAATGACTTTTAGTTTAGTTAAAACGGAATGACTTTTAGTTTAGTTAAAACGGAGTTACTTTTAGTTTAGTTAAAACAAAAATTATAATTTTAATTAAAACTAAAACATACATTATGGCATAGTTAATTAAAAACTTTCGGTGATTATCCTTGTCCTATAAGCAAAGGCCTTACTATAATAGTTGAATAGAAGCTGCCAGTCGAAACCATTTAGATAACTCTTTACTTCCTCTATGAGTAGAACGTTTTTACCAAAATAGTGACGCCTTATTTCTTTGAGCACGGGACAAACTCCAATAAAATGAAGGATGTCTTCCCTCTCTTGCAGATTACATAAACTACAGTTACCCGTCGTTCGATGTGGAGTAAAGTTTAGTTTGATAAGTTCGCCTCTAATTTTGAAGATAGTCCCTATGTTGTAGCACGAGAAACAGCTTTTAAAATAGTTATTTTCATTAAGATTGTAGTTGATTAATGAATAATACTTTCGCTCTGTTGAACTGCGAGCTTTTTCGATAAAGGCATATCTTTCATTTTCATCAGTCAGCTGGATTATTTCATAAAAGATCTTTTTCCATTGGTTTGAGTTAGCTTCTGACAAGTTAATCGTTATTCCACAGTTTCCGGCAAGTTTAACCCAATTTTTGACGAAGAGAGTTTTATTTTGCAGTGCATACTTAAGAATCTTCTTCGGAAGTCTTGATTCTTCCATATTAACACCCTTAATAAGTAATCTGCATGTAGTTTAAGAGCAGAAATAAACATTGTTGGCAACCCCGACTCCAGGTAATACATATATTTTGGCGTGCTTAATGGAAGGTAAAAGATTTTCCTAAGAAAGAACCGCATCAGGCTTTCCGTTTCCTCGTGTCGTTCTATCCCCCAAATTGTACAGCTTGTAGAACATGGCATTTCGATTTATCATGTCAAATGCAGCCCTAAAATCGACAAAGAAAGTATACAGCTTTATATTTTGGTCTATTTTCATTTGCGCTATGGAAGTTAAGATGAAAATGTTATCGACAGTAGAGTAACCAGAGCGGAAACCAGCTTGAAACTCGCTGAGTTTTTCGTTCACGGAAACCCACTCGTCGAGTCTTTTGTATAATAATGTTGTATAAGCTTTTAGCGCCGAGTTCAACAAAGTGATCCCCCTATAATTGGCTGGATTTGAGCTGTCACCTTTTTTGTATATTGGTAATATCAAGGACTCATAAAACTGATCAGGTAGTGTTCCAAAGTTAAATATGATGTCGAGTGCTTTTGCGAAGTTCTCTTTGAAAGTTTTAGAGCTATATTTGTAGAATTCAGCCGGAATGCCGTCTGGTCCTGATGCTTTGCCATCTCTTAAAGAATGAAGTACCAATTCGACTTCTTCAAATCTAATTTCTTTATCTAAAAGATCATCCACAATATTGGGCTGTGCAAAACTCCAAGTGATTTGCTCCGTTTGGTATAGTATAGATTCAAGGGAATCGAAACCAGTTCTTTTGATTGGTAGTTACCAGACAGTTTTCTCGTTAAACACCAAAATTCTTTTGCATCCTTGCTTTGACTTAGTTCACATGCCAATTTTTCTTCATGAGCTCGCTTTTTTATTTTTATAGTCTCTTTATAGTGCTTATTTGCTTCCAAATAATCTATTCTAATCGACTGAGATTCATTTTTTCTTAGCAAGTTGAGCAAGGCTAAACACTTTTTTCTAAGTTTTTCGCATTCACGATCATACCATGCTGATTTCTTATAGAGTGCACCTGATTTGGGAATTGATGTCGCTGATTTTATGACGATTGATTCAAGATCACAAAAAGGCAAATAGTTTGCAATCGTTCCATTTTGTTTTGTTTGAAGCAGGGTATCCATTGTTGTTTTATATTCATCTTTTTTATTTTTGTTTTTTATTACCCAGATCACGAGCGTCTGCTTGAGTACTGCAGGATTTGTTGTTTTGAATTTTTATCGTTATTGGCAGATGATCGGAAAATGTTTCCTTTCCTACCTTAAAATATTCGAAGAATGTCCACCAGTCGCCACCCACGATGCCATAATCAATAACAGAGCTACCCTGTTTACCGACAAATGTATATTCACCCTCTAAGTCTCCTTCAGAAGCTCCATTTAATATGCTCAGACCAAATTCGTTTGCTAATTCTATGATTTTTAATTATATAAATACATATCAACGAATACAAATATTTTTTTTTAATCAAAATTATTTTCTTTAATAAAAATATAGGTATACGTACATATAAGATTTTCTTAAAGAAATAGTTTTGTACCTATATATGTATGTACAATGTACATATTATGTACATTGTACATAATTATTATATTAATTGCAAACAAAAACAATTTCCACTACCTAACCACCCACTGCATCTAATGTAGGCAGTTAACCTAGTTGATTGCAATTATTATTTTTGTTCTTCAAAATTACACCAATTATTATATACTTTTGAATAACAAAAATAATAATAATAAGTTACCTAATAGTATATTAAAATAAAGCACCTATGTAGGTATACTAAAATTAAAAAAAAGCCTAATCCTATCAAGAATCAAATTTCAAAATTATTCCTACTTAAATCTATTCAAATAGGTATGTGTGTCCACACAAATAAAAAGCAACGTTGTATTTTGGTTAAATATACCGAAATTGAACAACGTTGCTTTGTTGCGTATGAAATTAATAGACAAAACAAAACAAATATTCTTGACAAAAAAATATAACAACAAAACACACAGAAGATCCCTCAAAAGAAAAATGCTACAAAACAAATTTCATTTTCTCATTCTCATCTTTCTCATTGCCACGTGGCTAAAAAAATTTTCTCGTTCTTTCCTCAATTACCACCCCACACTAAATCAAGTCTCCACGAAATTTTTTCCTCCGACAGCGTCATCGGTAGAGTGTATTCCATAACATTTTTTTCTGTTCCATGAGAGTACTATAGTTTTTATATATAAGTCACCAGTGACTGTCATTCGAAAACGAGCGTTTTCGACACGCTGTCATGCGATCAAACTAAAGCTTCCAGACAACACTGAAGTAACAGTCAAGTCATCAACGAAGTACTTGGGAATCAACTTTTCCAACAAACTGAAATTAAAGAAGCATGTAGACTTAATGTCGAAGAGAGCATCCTAAGGCTAGGCGCGCACATTCAATTTTTAGTTGCGCAACTGCTTGCTTCGAGCAACTAAAAAGTTTGGCGCAAAATTTTAAACTTTTAAAACCCACTCTTAATCAATTTTAGAATGGGAGTCGACTCTAAATATTGAGTATAAAACGAGAACCGACTTTTTGTTAATTTTAAAGGACATAAACTATACTTTAAGTTAAAGAGCTCGTCTTACTTTAACAGCAGCAAATAGCTAGTTTATCTTTTAAAAGTATACTTTATCCATATTGACAATGGTCATTTCATACCAAAGCAAATGGAAGAAAAAATGTTTTCTGTTTTATTAGATTTTTTAAAGATGTTCTTTGTAAAAAGACTGAATCACTAAATATTATAAATTCGAAACAATCGTACGAAAGTGCTCTACAATTAAAAAATCTGTAGATACAAATGTACATATCTTATGTATGCACGCGCGCCGCCGGCCACCGAGACGAGTATATAGCCAAATGAATCTGCACCTTACAACAACAAATTGAGTTTTTTATGCTGTTAATTTTCATCTAAAATAATGTAAATAACCTATAAACAATCAAAATCTGTACCGAACCGATGTAGTATATTAAATGTACTTTTTTTCGGCCACAAATTATTTGGCTTGAAGTTGTCTGTCCTTTTTACTTTTTTTTTTTGTGTTTTTGTAGTTGTGTGAGTTATGCATCTGTCAAATTAAGGGTTGTTCAACGCAAATTCGCTTAGGTTCTGTTGTAAAACCCACATTAGTTAGAAGAGTTGTCTAACGTGATTAAAATTATGAAAAAGTTAGACGAAGTCTCCAAGCTAAACGACTGCGTTAAGTAGAGCCGGTTTTATTGCTTAAACGAGAACTCTTTAAAATTTTACGCCTTTGTGTTTTGACACAAACTAAACGATTGCCTAAAATGAATTCGCTATTTTGTGTAACATTGTAATTCATCTGTTTTCTATAAGCAACCAAACAGTTCTGCAACTAAGAATTGAATGTGCGCGCCTAGCCTAACTCAGAAGTGCAACAACTCCTTCAGCATCAACTAAAGCCTAGTGACAGGTATCTATACACCCAATCCATCACTGACGATCAATTTAAAAAAATCATCCATGATCATGCTTTTACGAGAAAAACATCAATCACCACTATAGAGGATAAAAAACCCTTCCATAAAAAATTATTACACTAATATCATGAATTATATTAAAAACATTAATATGATATTGTAAGCAAATAGCATTTTATAAAGCCAAAAGAAAAACAATGGGCACACTATTGTTGAGCATAATTTAATTTAATAATAAGTTAATTTTAAGTCAAATTATCATACATATAAAACAAATTCAAAAATCTCTTAATCTAAAATAAAGTCATTTGTTAAAAATTCAAACTTGAGATTTTGATCAGATTTGTCATTAGGATGATAGGGAAGAGACATTTTTTGTATAATAAAAACGCGCTCAAGGGTACCAGCCATACGACTTTTTTTCGAAATTTTGAAAAATATTTTTTTTTTTCTCAAAAACTGTTTGACAAATTTAAAAAAAAATAGGAAAATTTCATTCAGTTAAAGCTATTTAATGCCTGAAAAAAAAAAATTCCGAAAAGTGGTTATTAATGGTATATAACCTATAACCACTTTTTATTTACTCGAAAAAGGCCCAACCGATTTTGATCATGTTTTTATGCTAAAGTTCCCCCAAAGTTTGTATAGTTTTATGCATTCAAATTCGCGCTAGTAATTTTAATAAAATTCTTGTTCTCTCGATTATTTTTTACGATCTTTAATTTAATATAAACAAATGAAATTTAGATGTTAATGACTGCACCTACCATATAACCATATTAACGAATTTCTCATTATAGACGTAAAGGATTATAATGGATTGTTTTATAGCGAAGCTTCTAAAAAATTTGAAAAACATTATATTCCAAAACTTAAAAATGAAAATGTTTTTGGAATTGAAGAAAAAAAAAACATTTTTTTTTTGAAAATTCTATATCTCAATACTTTTTTTTAACTTAATTTTTATTTTTACAGTATACAATTTTAAAGTTTACGTTCCAAAATTTGTTATTAAAATTTTTTAAGAACTTGTTAATAAAAGCTTATTTTTTTTTAAATCGCTGCAATGATTTACAATTTTTGATGTTGAATAAAATAAAAATAAGCTCAAACAACTATATGAGGTGTATTAGTCTTTTAAAAAATTAATTTTATGGACATTTTTCTATAGTAACATTCATTTTTAAAATTCTTAAGGTTTTACATAAAAGCAAATTCGTGCGATCCAGCTGTGCATTTTGTTTTTTTAATTGAATCATAAAATTATATAATTTGGTTTTACCTGGTTGTATGTAATTATATTCAATTAAAAATGAACAATTATTATTCTGGTAATTCACATTCTGTCTGAGGACGTCTTGAACAAAATTCTATTATAACAGCAAAAATTTTCAAGATAATTTATGTGCAAATTTTGATAGTACAAAGAAGTATTAGTGAGTACAAGTGGAAGGGGTTTTTGCTAAGGGAACTTCTCCTCGCCTCAAAAAGTTACACTATTAACAAATAAAACTGATTTTCGTTTTATCAACTAAAAATTTATTAATTTTAAAAGGATTTCAGTAATATTTTGCCTTTTGGATAACTTCTTAGGTGGGTTTTGTTTTTTTTAAGGATCAGGCATTAAAAAAAAGAACAATTCCTTTATATTTAGTATCGGTGTTTTCTATGTAAAAGAAATTCAAAAGCTCTAACAAAACATCTATTATCCTCAATTAAAGCTTACGAAAAAAAAAATCGAAAAAAAACTATTAAGTTTATACAATTGTACATATGGGTAGCAGAAGGCATTCAAAAGACAAAGCATAACTGGTTATTCTTGGAAGACCCTTGGAATCATTTTTTTTTGGTTTTTGATTTTTTCGAAAACAGTAAAACCGATTTTAATCATTATGAAGCCCCTCCAAGGTTTAAATATTATTGCGTATACAAATTTTAAAAGTTTTTTTTTTTGATTCTTAAAAAAAATTTAAATTTTTTTTTTGGAAACTCAATATGTATTTCGAAAACCACATGCTCGTTTTTTTTTAAGCTTGAAAAGCAAAAGTTTCTTAATATAATCTACAAGATTTGAGGAAAAAAATTTGTTTTACCTGAAAATAAAGGTATCCACTAAACAAATGTTAAAAAATGGTTTTCGAAAACCGTATTTTTATCAAAAACGGCTCTGAGAATTTTGATAATTTTTCTTTGTTTCGATTAATCTTTACTTTTAGAGAAGCTTCAAAAACGTTTAAAAAACATTGCATTTTAAGACTTAAAAAATATTTTTTGAATTTTTTGAAAAAAATCAATTTTTGTAAATTAAATTTTTATTCGAAAAATAAAAATTTAAATTTTTTCTTAAATATGTTTTAAAATTTTTTTATACAAAAGCTTATTTTTTTAAGAAACCACTAAAACGAATTACAGTTTTGTTCTTGCATAAACTTATATTTGCTCAAAACACATGGCATATTGGCATCGTGTGCTTAGCTCCAACTACTAAAGGAGTTTTAGTCATATAAAAAATGAATTTTATTTTTTCTCTAATAACATTAATTTTTGAAATTCTTAGTCTTTTACATAAGAGCAAGTTCATGCGACCCATTTTATTTTATGTGTCTTCGTATTTTAACGCAACTGTCTTAATTTGAATTGATGATTAACAAATAAACACGAAGCGAAGAGCAATTGCGTTTTTGATAATTAACATTATGTATAGGGCAGAAAACGGATTAACGGAGCAATTTTGAGTTATTCATGCCTCCAAGGTCGCAGTGTGTTGAATCTTAGCAATAGAAAAAACTCACTCATTTCGTTTGTGTGAAAGTTACAGTTACAGATGAGTAGCACATAGCACCCTCTGAGAGCGTTTTGGTTATCATTATGTAGTATAGTTAACGTAGGTAGGTACCAATTGAGTGTTCCTGGTGTCCTTATGTTTTCGAATAACTCTTTTTCGTATGATCGCAAAAGTACAACAAGTTATAACTTCACGTATTAATATATGCCGGATTTAGTTTTGCAGATTTGGACCACTAGGCGAACCTAGAACTTATTATAACTCTATTGTTAGGTACACTTTTGGAATCCCTTACACTCATTTTCTTATCTTCTCTTTTTATTTTCCAACTTTTGGTGACATTATTCAAATTTGCCAAATAGGTATCCGTTGCAACATCTTTATGATGTTTTGTTTTTGCGATTAGCTGTATGAAATTGTTCCGATAGGTCCTATCCCTAAGAGCAAATAGTGTTTAGTTATAACATATTTATGTTAATTACAATAAAGAATATGTAATTAAGAAGTACCTACAATATAGTAATAAAATAATATATTTATGAAAATCTCGTATTTTTTTTACCTCCCCCCCAATATTGCAATATTGCAATTACCAAAACGAAAATGTCTTTTAATTGTTATTGAAACTAAGACCTTACATTATTTTTTACTTATTGAAACTAAGATTTTATATTATATTATATTAAAAGGAATTTGAATTATAAATTGAGTAGAATATTGTCTTTATGCACTGCGTAGTTATTCATCCGTTTATGGAATTCGAAATAGGGCTGCAGCATTATAGAACGTTTGTATTCAAAAATTCCAGATGTATGTACCTACAGAGTTTAAAAGATACTGTAAAATCATAAATACAAACAATATATTCTTGCAGTGTCTTGAGAATTTTTATTTGATTTAAATTTTACATTAAGAAAAATAGTGTTAATAAAATTTTTGTCTATACATTATAAAGAAAAATTCCTTAATGCTTGATTATTATTAATAGAAAACAATTCTTGTAATAGGTATATAGTAGTTGTTATTAGGCTTCACAAACTTAACAGTTCAATTAAAAATAATTCCAAACAAATAAACAAAAAATTTTTACATGCATTGTAAGCAAGGCCGGATCTACCTAAGGGCTGTATGGGCTGCAGCCCAGGGCCCCGAGGTCACAAGGGGCCCCCAGACCCCGTTGAAAACAATAGGCGTTAATTTGAATACAAAAAAATTATATTATGTAATTCTCTCTCTCTCTCTCTCTCTCTCTCTCTCTCTCTCTCTCTCTCTAAAATCGTGCTCAGTTTGATGCCGAATAGTGTATGTGCGCGTCTATGGAAGGGAACGGGGATTCCTCGTCGTTTGTTTTTGATCGGTGTATTTTTTCTACTCTTAGGTTAGGTTAGGTTGTTGGGCTGACAATTGATGTAACTATCGTCACACTTAGATCAATGTAGATCCATTGTGTTACCCGTGAGTGTAATCACTCTTTTCTGATAAAAACCTATGTGTGCTGTTAATCAGTCAAGCCATTTTGAGGCATTGACGAAGTTCAATATGTGAATTCCTGAATATTGGAAAGATCTTCTAGATTGTCAAAGAAGTAACTACCAAGCCATTTCCTTCTCTGGTGTCTTCATGCACCTCTTCATCACCACATCCTCTGCATAGGTCTTCTGTACTTAGTTTGATTTTGAATTTTTGATATTTCAGTAAATTATGTCTGGTGATTATGCTCGTAAGAGAGCGAAGGGACTTCTTACTAAGTTGCATAATTTTGTCGGTCCCCTGCTTGTTAAAGCAAGGCCATACTTTCCTAGTAGTATCACAGGTGTCAAGTAGACTCCACCTTTTATTGGATTTCTTTAGGGTTAAATCTGAAATTTTCTGTTTAATGTTACAGAGTGGGATACTTACCATCTCTGATTGACTAGCGTCCCGGGACCCAGCAGAGTCTAATATTGTGCTGCGTGCCAAGAACCTTAAGGCTTAAGCTCTTCGCGGCAGCAAGAGACAAGCTTCGATTTTATCACAGTGGCAGAAATCGCTTTTATTGCCGCTTGGCTGTCAATGTAAAAGGTGATATGAGCCCGTGGTATCGCCATCATTGATACCTATCTAGCAGCTGTTGTCACTGCCAGGACCTCCGCTTGGAAGACACTGCTATGATCTGGGGGCTTAAGTGAGTTGTTTAGCTCAAGAGGTTCTGGAGAAAAAGCCTGCACCAACACCTGCGTCCATTTTGGAGCAATCAGTATAGATTGCTATTGCTGATTCACTGGCGTAGAGTTGATTGTTCAGCCATTCTTCTCTGCTTGGAGAGGCAGTTTGGAATGGTTTATAAAAGTCAAGTTCGGGTGTTGTATAATCTGTAATGATACTATCACCCAAATATTTCTGAAGAATTTGAGCATGTCCTATTGCACTGATTTTCCAGGTATTTGTCTGGCTTAGCCTTAAAGCGCTATATGCTGCTGATTCTTGTACAAAAAGGTCTAGGGGTATCAGGTTGAGTATAGCCTCTAACCCTGCTGTTGGTGTGGATCTCATGGTACCCGTAATTAAAATGCACGCAAGTCTCTGTACTTTTGTCAGAGTTTTGAGGTTCGTGCCTTTTTTCCGTTGCATTCCACCATACCAAATTACCATAAGTTAGTATAGGTCTGATTATCGCCAAATACATCCACCTAATAATTTTTGGGCTAGGATTTCCCAAATATTCTGTTACAGGAGTAGAATGCAATCATTCCTTTTTTTGCTCTTTCCTTAGTTTTAAGACTCCAGTTTAACTTCCTATCTAGAATCACACCAAGATACTTTTCATGATCTGAAATCTTCAGTGGGGTGCCTTCAATTAAAGGTATTCTGAAGCTTGGTATTTTCCTCTTATTTGTAAAAAGGACTAATTCTGTTCCCGCCGCGCTGCTTAACGTAACGCCTGACGTGATTTTGTTTTTTCTTCCGCACTTCTGTTCTCGCCATTAAAGTGACAAACTGACTGTGTTAATTGTTACAACTGTGTTTAATGAGTCAGTTTACTAATGAGTAAGTGATAACTTAAAAGTTATGTCTAAAAAAGTAACATTTGTTTATTAATACAAGATTTCTTGCTTTTATTTGGTAAGTAAAATTATTTATAAATCATGTTTTTCTTCTTTATGGTATTTTTAGGGTTCTGTACAAAAAAATGAAAAACGAAACCCTTATATGATCACTCGTGCACCCTCACTCGTGCGCCCGTCTGTATTTTTTTTATCAGAGTCATTTTAATAAGGTTTGCTGTTTGTAAGGTTTGTTGTTTGTGTCATATATATCAATAGAAAGAGACATATAGCAAAAAATTCAAATTTTTAATGGATTTGCAAAACAGAGATTGCTACCACAGCAATAAGGTCGCTGCTTGCACAAATAATGCTTGCGTAGATTTAACTAACATTTATGTTTTTTTTTTTTGTGCAATAAAAAATATATAATAATAATATATCACTATAGACACAGTTTTTTGACATGGCTATTAGTTGATTACTTAGGTAGGCCACTAAATAGTTTCAGCCCAGGGCCCCACAAATTCACGATCCGCCTCTGATTGTAAGTGTAAAAAGAGGATTTGTTATGATGATTTGAAAAACAAAATGTTGCGAAAAGAATCGATAGGCTTCTAATCAGAAGTTTATCAAGGTCAAATCGTCAAAGTTATTCAATTCATATAATAATTTATCCAGGAATCTATATCAAAGACCGATTAAGCAATTTTGGGCACTTTTATTTGTATTTATTTCCAACAATAGAATTCAACGACGTATTTATGTTCATGGTCATTTTTAGTCGAAAACCTTAAACACATTGGCGCAAAATTTTAAACAGCCTTTTATTAAGGTATTAGTATGATACTATTGAACAATTTGCTAACTTTATAGTAGTTTACTAACTCATTCAATTTTAAACATTTTCTGACTAGTTTCGCACTAAAAGAATTTTCTTAACAAATTGCTTCTAAAACAATGACATTTCGTGTAAAAAAAAGTAAGCGCACGAACCTTTTTTGATGTTTGCAAATGTAAAAGAGTCATATGAAGCTAGCACGTAACTAAAAAAATAAAGTAGGTATTCGATGATTTTAACTTTAATAAAAGGGTAGAGAAAGTATGATGATATATTCGATTATAATTTGCAAATTCGTTGTTTTAACCTAGTATCATACTAAAACAGCTTTAGCATCGTACTAATTCAATTACAATTTTGCGCCATTATTCTTAAAAACACTTTAATTCATTGTTGAAAATTATTATTACTGCAGAAGATTGCACACAAGTAGTGTATGGAAGAAAATTAGAAATTATTCCCTCCAATACGTAATGTATAACATAAGCATACATATGCACAAATCGGTCGATGGACGAATTGTATTTTTTTTATTTATTTATTTCATCAATATGAGATTTAAAAACTACAATTAGATTACTAGATAAATATAAATATATGTGTACATTTTATTAAATAATTCTTAACTTAAATATAAATACTTAAAATACCTATAATTAAAAGTATGAAAAACAAAAATTGTTTTAAAATCATAATCTAAATTTAATAATCAATTAAAATGAAAATGCATTATTAAATTATTTCTCAAAGAAGATCTACTTAATTGAAAATCAAAATCAACAAGATTTAATATGAGGCTTGTTTCTTTGACACAACGAGTTATTGGTTCATTTTTCGCATAGTTAACTCTGTGTTCATCTTCTCGAAACAAACAACGTACTCGAAGCTGACGTGATGGAGCATATAACTTGATTAAAGACAACAGATAAGGGCATTTGATATGATAAGATAAAATATCACTAATAAACATCATAGAATAAATTTTGCGTCTGTTTTCAAGTGATTGAATTCCTAAAAGTTGACATCTAATATTATACGATGGAGTATCGATGTTCCAGCCAAATTTCTGAATAGTAAACCGTGTAAACTTTTTTTGGACAATTTCAATTCTCTTAGAATGGCTGTTATAACAAGGGTTCCAAATTACACAGCAGTATTCCAAGATTGGTCTTACGTAAGACGTATAAAGCGATTTAAGCGCAAAAGGGTCTGTGAATTCCTTACTATTACGTTTAATAAAACCTAGCATGGAATTTGCTTTGGATACACTAAATTCAATGTGTTTCGAAAAGTTCAGCTTGGGGTCAAAAATTACACCAAGATCTTTCTTCTCCCTAACTCTTTCAAGAACTTGGTTATCAGTTATATAATCAAAAGTAATTTCAGTAAAGTTGCGACAAAATGAAAAACATTGACATTTAGAAACATTTAAATATAATTGGTTTTTCGTGCACCACTGGGACAATTTTAAAATATCGTCTTGTAAAAGATGGCAGTCACCAATAGATTTTATGCACCGAAATAACTTTAAGTCATCAGCGAAAAGAAGTTGACTAGATTTAAGGAAAATACTAGGTAAGTCATTTATAAAAAATAGGAAAAGAAGGGGTCCAAGATGGCTACCTTGGGGCACACCAGATGAGACCAAAACTGGTTTCGAGATAACTTCGTCAATGCAAACAAATTGAATTCGACCCGTGAGATATGATTCCAACCATTTCAAGAGCTTTGAATGAAAACCAAAGTTTTTCAACTTCTTTATTAAAATAAAATGACTTACTCTGTCAAATGCCTTTGTAAAATCGGTATAAATTACATCAATTTGATGTCCATTTTCGAGATTATTTAAAATGAAATTGGTAAAGATAGATAGATTGGTGGTTGTTGATCTTCCCGCAACAAAACCATGTTGAAGCGGTGAAATGTATTCTTTAACTAAAAATGTCAGTTTTTCATATATCAATTTCTCGAAGAGTTTTGGTATACATGACAATTTACAAATCGGACGGTAGTGGGATATTTGATGTTTAGACCCAGATTTGTGAATTGGGTTTAAGAATGATTTCTTCCATACAGGAAGAAATTCACCGTTCTCGAGAGAGCTCTTAAAAATAAAGAAAAGCGGTTCAGAAAGAGAAGCAGCACATTTTTTAAGAACAATCGGCGGGATTTCATCTAGACCTGGATTGCTGTCATCATTTAAAATCAAGAGACCTTCTTCAATTTCTGAAATATTTAACTCTAAACAACCGATATTTACATTACATTCATGAGATAAATATTCAGCTGTCCAGGATGAATTTACATTACGTTTAGTGTAATTAGATTCAAAATAGTTTGCGAAGGAATCACAAATACTTGATAGGTCAGAAAATGTTGAACCAAGGTAATTCATACAGCTTGGAATGCCACAAGATTTTTTTTTGTTTTTGATATAAGACCAAAAGGATTTACTATTTTTTTTAGATTAGATTCAACAGATAAAATATAACTTTGAAACAAAAATTTGTTTAGAACATCGAAATCTCGTTCCAACCGAATATAAGCACTTTTTAAATTGTCATCATTTTCTGCTACGCGTAGACGTTTATAAGCTTTGTTTTTCCTGTTGCTTAAGTTACTAAGCCTTTTATTGAACCAAGGAGGCTTGGAATTTGTTTTAATTCTGACTTTAGAAACAAGCATATCAATTTCCATTCTCAGATTATCAATAAAAAAATTATAAAAATTTAATAAATCGAAAGAGCCAAAATGCTCATGCCACGGAATACTCAACATATAACTCGCTATGCCTTCGAAATTAGCTTTTTTGTAATTAAATTTTAATTTGGTACAACTTGTAGATTTAATAAAATCATAAAAAGAGAAACAAATATCTAAAGCATTGTGATGAACAGAAAAATAGGACATAATGATTTATCTATAAATATAGCTAATTCTCTGTCTACAAAAACAAGATCGATAACACGATTTAAGCTATTCTTACAACAATTAATTTGGATTAAGTCATGACTTGCAAAAGAATCGATTAATTCACATTCAAAATCTGTGTTTACATTAAATGATAAGAGATGTAGTTCTTCGGGATCAAATACCCATTCAATGTTAGGCAGATTAAAATCTCCAAGAATAATTATATGTTCGAATTTTTTAAGTTTCGATAGATAGAATTCCCAATTTTGTACATGTACTTTATAAATATCTAGTGAGCTTTTAGGCGGAATATAACATACAATAACAATTACCACATATTTAATTGCGAAGTTTATTTTTACTATGATTTGGTCTATGTCATATGGACAGGGAGAAAGAGAAGAAGGTAAATCCAATTCAATGCACGAGTATAACGAGCAGCGTTCGGACTTTATTGCGAAAGCAGTAGATCTACTGCACTTTTTTCTTATTTTTTAAATCTACTGCACCACTGCGCTTTTCCTACAATCTACTGCGATTCTTCAGATTTTTTTGAATAGCAGCACTGATCATAGAAATAAATGTGCTCATAACAAAATGTCAAAATTTAAAAAGATTCTCGTCTCTTTAGTGCAAGTCTTGTCAGCTATATACGTTTTTAGTTCTACTACTCTTTAATTTGTTCTTGTTTCAAAAAGTACAAATTTGTAGATTGTAAATTTATTTTGATTACCTAGCTTCATATATTTTTGCTTAAAGTATACATTTTCATTATCGAGTAAGAGTATATTTGTTCACACATTCTATGTAAATGAATCGGTGATTGTTTAGACAACATAACTGAAATTTTATTTTTTTTTTTTCACAGGAGATACAAAAAATCGTACATTTTTGGACCCAAAAATCTTATAAGAGTGTTTCGACTTTTAAGCCATTAAGGATTTTTTAACATGTTTTTTTTTCTCTTCCGTAAAAAATTAAAATATCACTTATGTTGTTTTAACAATCAACGATAATTTAAATGTGATTTAACTTTGGTTTCCTTGCTTATAATTTTTTGATACCTAATCAAAAAAAATATATGTATTTCTACTGCGAAAATTTTGGTTTTACTGCGATTTCTTGGCCTATTTACTGCGATCTGCGATTTATGAAGTCCGAACCCTGATAACGAGCTTACTGCAAGGAGAACACCTCCACCTCTTTCTAAACCAGTTGATTGAGAACACTGATCTTTGCGGAAGAGAGCATAATTGTTGTTGTTGCAAATTTCGGCATTATTATGATTACTTGTTAGCCAGGTTTCAGTAAGTGCAATGAAATCAAATTGAGAAGAAGACAAAGACAAGAACATTTGTTGCATTTTTGTGCGCATTCCACCTACGTTTTGATAATAACCAAAGAGATTAGATCGTTTATTTGTGTTTCCGTAAGAGCAAGAAACAATAGGAGAATAGGGAGATGATGATGTTGATTGTCAATTGACCGCTGCTGGCTGTTTTAATTGTTGTTGGGTTGGTGTAGGAGTTAATAATGGTAATGACTGTGATGGTGAGGTTGATGGCTGTGGTGGCTGTGGTGGCGGTGGTGGTGGTGGTGGTGGTGGTGGTGGTGGCAGTGATGATGATGATGATGATGACGTTGCAGTGGACTGGGATGCAGATGTGTGAAGAGACAATTCTTTATTCTTGTTGTTATTGTTATTGCTGCTTTCTCGCGGCACAAATTTCTTTATTTGAACAAAGCACGGCCATTTACACGAATCCATGATGATTGAATATTTGGAGGCCGGAATGCTTAGTTTAAACGTAATGAATTTCAGTTTAGATAAATCAGTATCTTTTTTAACTAACGCATAACATTTAAAATGGTTTGGTGAAATATTAGTTTTTTGAGAAATGTGATTGATAATATCTTCAGGCTTAGTGTTTCTGTTAAACTTTGATAAGTGAATCCACGTATAATCAGGGAGAGCACAGAGAGTAGCCGAAGAGTCAGTGCCAATTATTTTTTTAATGTTAGTTGAGTTCGAAGATTTTTTTTTAGATTGAACTTCAGTCCATTCAGAATTTTGATTTGTTACACTAGATTGTTTTAACGAGATAGAATTAATTTGAGATGTTGAAGCAGATAATTTTGTATCGCTTTCAACTATTGCAGGCTCCTCAGGTACATATATTAAGGGAGGTATGCGGAAGATCTTTTTTTGTTGGTTCAATATTATAATATTATAATATTAATATTATATATTATTATATATTATAATATTTATATGGCATATATGCCAGTATTACCCAAAAAATACTTTTCTCCGTATTCTCCAAAATTCTCATGCGAGGTTTTATTTCGCCTAAATTTTACCTTTTTATTTGAAACGAATACTTACATCGTAAAGAAAAGTAAAAGAAATGCAAAGTGACATTCAAAAAGCAAACACAAAATATAACATACATATGCATATATATATGCGCTTGTGCAAATATAATGCAGATGAAACTCCCCTTGAAAATGTGTGAAAAGGTATCATCTGACACTACTCCTTGATGTGGTGATTCTTGAAGGTGATGGTTAATACTTAATAATGATGGCAGCTACCATATCTCCTTTGAGAAACACAACACAGATTGAAAAGGAAAAGTAAATCCTTTTCAGTTTGTTTTTCCTTTTCTTTTTCAAATAATGGGAGTTGGTCATTGAGGTCTTCCATTCTTGCTAATAATATAAAAGATTTGTTAAATAGCGACTGTGTGGTCTATTACTAAAAAGACATAGTTTGTTTAAAACTACCATACTACACCTACATACTTATTCACATGAATTAAATTCTTTATCACTGAAGTATGCAGTGGCCTCACAGTCTATTTCACTGATACGAGTATTTAAATACAACCTTAATTATGCTGTCATAATATGACATTAATTATACTCAAAATTTTACACCTAGAACACGAGCTTTAAAACAATTTCTATAGAGCACGCATACTTGTTTTGATCAACCGTAAAGCCTGTGCAGCAGTTACATTTTTCCTTTTTTTTTTTTAAGTTGGCCTCATACTCGTATGTCACATATAACAGTTTTCTACATTTAAGAAATCTAAATTCACTTTATGTTCAATCTGATTGCTGACCTTAATTGTATTCACTTTTAGTTTTGTTGTTGTTAACGTGTCAAAATTTACTGAACTGGCTATTCACTCTAAAAATAATAAAACGGCTATTATTTATAGTTTTAGTGCCTAAGAGTTGGGTTAACGTTCAATGAATGAACTTATACTCTTGCGTTGGGCGCCGTTCTGATTTAAAGCAAATTTTAATTTAGTTAATTAACTTGTTAATTTTAAAATGAACTTCAAGAGCGTTGTTCAAAATTCAATTATACATACATAAATGACTAATTACTAGGTTAAGACCACCATTTTTGCGACTGATTTTGGCGATACATGTCTGTCGGAGATTTTTATTAGAAAACATACTTACTTTTCTCAAAAGGAAGTCATAAAATTAAAAGGTTAAATAGAAATGGCCATTGGAGCTCCCAAGATCAATTAATTAACCAAACTAAATCAAGAGCCTATTAAAACGCGCACTACCTGGATGAGTTCATTGCAAATATATCGTTACAGGAGCTCACATCGATTTTTTTTCAAGCTTTTGGTAAGATTATTTAAAAATGCGTTGAACAGAATTCCTTTATATTGAATTTAAAATACAAATGTGTTCCAGAAAGACACTAACAGAGAAAGAAAGAGTAAAAATGGATGCTTTTAATTATTGGGGAACACAAGAGAACATACCGCTAGTGTCACTCTTTTTAGACCCTTTTCGATAATCTCTTACTAGCCCTTTAATTTTATGACTTCTTTATAGGAAAAATAGGTTCCTTCTCCCATGTAGTAAATGGTTCCGGGTAAAAAATTTTCCACAGGTATAATAACGAAAATCAATTGCAAAATTTTTGGACCTATCCTTATGATTGGCGGTGTATATCTATACAACTTTAGTCATGAATAACAGCTCGAAAACAGATAAATTTGTTTCATTTATCTATTTTTAAGTCTCAAAAAGATTGAACTCAAAAATTAGAAAACGCTTTTATTTCTAGAAAAATGTGATTTAACGCAAATAAAACATTTAAAAATCATGAGAGCAGTTTATTTTTCTATATGTATACTAAATTTCTTAAGCGTTTTTTCTAAAGAAAAACTTTGGTACTACATATGCATTAAAGGATATAATTTCAAAAAATAAACCTGTTCATGACAGTTCAATGGCAGCTTAGATTTTGATCAATTTAATTTAATTGGTCCTTGAGATAAAAGTAACGAAAAAATAAAATGCACGACTGGGTCGCACGAACTTGCTCCTATGTAATAGACCAGGAATTTTAAATACGAATGATATTAGAGAAAACTGTTCATAAGGATAAAATTAATTTTTTTAAATTCTTTTAGTAGTAAGACACAAAAACAGAATGCTATGCAAATATGAATGTATGCAAGAACAAAAATTATAAGTCATTGTAGTGGTTTCTTAAAAGAAAAGCTTTTATATAAAAAAATTTTAAAAGATTTTTAAGAAAAAAATTTGGTGTGCCAACTTTAAGTTTTTATTACTGTACGAATGAAAATTAAATTTCCAAAAAAAATATTGAGTCGTTTTCGAGATACCGAATTTTCAAAAAAAAAATGATTTTTTATTGTCAAAAATTCAAAAAATATTTTTTTTTAAGTTTTAAAATGCAATAGTTTTAAAACTTTTTAGAAGCATCTCTGCAAAAAAATTCATTAAAATCCGTTATGTCGGTAATGAGTAATTCAAAATTAAAAAAAATGGTTCTATGGTAAGTACAAGCTGTAATATCTTAATTTCAAAATTTTTTTTATTAAATTAAAGATCGTTAAAATTACTTGAAAGAACAAAATTTTTATCAAAATTCTAGGGCCCGTTTTCGAGACAAATACGATTTTTGAAAACCATTTTTTAACATTTGTATGGTGGGTACCTTTATTTGTAGGTAAAATAAAACTTTTTTTCTCACATCTTGTAGCATAAGGTTTTTGAAATATAGAGTTTTGAAAAAAAAAATTGAAATTTTTTTTAAAAATCCAAAAAAATTTTTTTTTTAAATTCGAATACCCAATTTTATTTACGTTTTTGAGGAGCTTTAGCACAAAAAAAATGATCAAAATCGGTTGTACCGTTTTCGAGGAAATCAAAAACAAAAAAAATGGTTCCTTGGGGGTACCCTCAATAACCATTTTTCGGAAATTTTTTTTTGTATCTTTGTTTTTTTAATCTATCGAACAGTTTTTGAGAAAAAAAAATATTTACAAAATTTCGAAAAAAATTCGTATGGCAGGTACCGTTATTTTTGGTCTTTAAAAAAAAATAAAAAAAAGTGT
This sequence comes from Philhelius festivus, assembly GCA_963931855.1. Lineage (NCBI taxonomy): Eukaryota > Metazoa > Arthropoda > Insecta > Diptera > Syrphidae > Philhelius > Philhelius festivus. The sequence continues at coordinate 25,513,548 of OZ007557.1, read as the reverse complement.
GGGGGGGAAAAATTAAAAGTGATATCTACCAAGTTTAAAGAAAATCGGCCGAGTCGTTTAGGCTGTAGTCGAACCGACAGACAGCCCGACAGACAGACAGAATTTCGAGACCCACTTTTTTCGTCTTCGCTATCATAGTAATGTCAACTTTGATCAAAATCTCGAGTTCCATTTTTTTTACGAATGCATAACTTGCCTTATAGTACCTATAAGTCGCAAGTAATAATTATGGATGTTCATGTGGTATGTGTATGGTATGGATAGATGTGATTGTCATATGGTTCCAAATGCAAGTCTCTCTTGAAATAGCCAGCTCCATTCCTCCCTAAATCAATTCACAGGTAAAATCCATAACGCTGAAATGCTTATCAATTCACCCTCGAGCCTAATTTTTGACGTACCTAAAAATACAGAGATTTACAGATAAAATTTACCCAACACTGCTTTCTCTTGCGATTTCAATTTATAAAATTTTTAAACCAATGCTGTTCATCGACACCTCTTTTCCCTCCCACCCTTATTTTATACATCACTAGTGTTGTTTTTAAATTATAAGGGTCTCAATAAATCCTTGAGTGCAAGTAAACTATACAAAAACTATAGTATAGGCAGCGTTTTGTTCAACTCAGCCAACCAAAATCTCTTGCTAAGTGCCAAAACAATTGCCTACTGCCAATTTATTTAACACTTTTCTTCATACAAAATTTGCGGCGAAAGCTTCCGTACAGTTTCAAACTATTGAATTTGCATACAAAAAGAGCTTTATAATTATTGTTAAAAAGCTTTTGCTATGTCGTATATAATTCCCAATAAAACATGCCTACACGTCCAATACCTTCAAGGATTGCAAGATGGGTAGAAGCATCCATACTCAGTTCGGAAGCAAAACGTAAATTATACGATAAAGTTCAAATTGTAGAACTTTTTTTGTAAGCCCCAGCCCCAACAACAAGCAATTCATATCATTCAACCATTAGAGAAATAAAATGCCAACTGCAGACCTTTTGTCCTTCCATAATAATGCCTCAGAACTTTATATTATATGTTTATATTGTGCTTGAAGGATCTGGCATGAGGCAGAGATTAAAAGGAGGGCACAAATTATGATTTCCTTCTAGTTTTTTAACCGTTCACCATTCATAAAAACGGACGGGTGGTTGTGACTTGTGAGGAATTCATATTCCGAATCCGGATAAGATGAATTTATGGCGCATTAGTAAAAAATAAATAGATAAATAAATAAATGGATACTAGGTCTATATTATATTTATTTAATAAATCAGTCCATATGGAAAATGAATCCCTTGTTATGTATTGAATACAGTTGATATGTACTTAATAAAACAAACGGCATGGTAGTGCCCAGTCAAGTTCTGGCACTACACCCTTTTTACAGGAACAAACTCAGGCGATTTTTGACCTCTCCCTATCAACAGTACCAGTGAAGTCAGAAACTTAAAATATTTACTGACCTTGTCAGGCACAGGCGGCGCCTCACCAAATTTCAATTTTCTAGCATAAGCGGTTCCTGAGATATAAGGCCTCAAAAATCACAAAAACCGTAACTGACTGATTGACTGACAGATCATCAAAATTATGGAGCACTTCCCGACATCGTAGAATCTTTTGTAATTTTGCACAACGGTATAGTTGTTGTCATGCAAGCAGAGGAGAAAATCGAAAATTTGAGGTTTTCCGTTCCGGGGGCGTGGTATCCGTTTTTGGTCTGATATACATACTCGTACATATATGGAAATGATACGGTGACAAATATCTTGAATACATACATATTTAAAACCGCTATCTAATAGAAAAATGTATATTCATCGCAGCAAGTTACATATGTAATGAATGCAAGCAACATGAGTCAAACAAATATGTACTGAAAACATGCCTTGCTTGACCAAATGGAGGTGCAAAACCATAAAGTTCAATGCATTAGTTTTTTGCACCAATATTTTTGGGGCTAACTTGCCCAGTAGTTGTATTCTATCCTAACAGCAGCAGTCATCAACAATATACGTGGTTTATCAATTAAATGCAGACTTTTATCAGTTCTGGATTAATGCATGTGCACCTACTCGGAAAACTCTCGTATAATGATTGCTGCTTTCAATTCAACAATACTAGAAGATATTAGCTATGCCTTACTATCGCCAATGATCCATATAGATTATCCCTTGAAAATAAAACGATATGGATCATAGTGACAGCAGTGTTATATGCCCACCTCTTTTATCCTTATAATTGTTGATTTTTAATTATTGTTTGTTTTTTTTTTTTTTCTTTACACTGTAGTTAACATTTTCTGCACATAAAAAGCCATCGGTGGGATTTTAACAAGCAGAATTTTAATACAGTGAAGTGAATAAAGGGAATGTTAGAAGACAAAGTTTTAAAACAACAAAATCTTTAGACGGGATTTTAAACTTTTTTAAAACAAAATACCCATACGCCCATTTTTATTTTTATAAACGGAATTTTAATAGATTTGATTTAAGAAAATAAGACAGAATTTTAGTAGATACGAACTTTTTCGAGACTCAAAAAAACGAGATCTTAAAAACTATGAATCCTATAAGGTGGTGTGAGACAGGTTGGGTCGAAATCCCGCGAATCAAAATTGTGAGAGTCAAAATCTTGTGAATCACTGAGGACGAAGTTTCGTATCATACATAGAGATAAATTGCAAACACAAATCAAATTCAGTAAACAGATTTCTTGGACAAGAGTACCTACCTACCCAGGTTGGCTAGCGTCGCGGGTCCTCAGGTTTTGGAATAGCTTTTTAGGTCCTTTACCGCTCACGCAATTACGTTACTTTGCTTAGGGAATTTTCAGTTGTCTAGCAGGCGCCTAAGAGAACAATTTTCTTGGGTAACAGTACCTTGGGTGGGTTTCTTGTTCTCACGGTTTTGTACACGTTTTGAGGTGGCTCCTCTGACCCTCCCACGCAACTCCGTTGCTAGGCTTAAGGTATGTTTAGAAATATAATATGATGTATAGAAACTATCACATACTTTAAATTGAATTAATTCATGTGTCTATATAATTATGTTTGTCCTTAAGTGGGCTCAAGGTCAATTTTTGTTATTTTTTCTTTGTTTGTGACGTTTCGGATGTGATTACACCCTTCTTCAAACAAACCTATTTATTATGAAATTTTAATTGAAAATATTATACATTATATATGTACATCAAAATTTAAAAGCATATACATACCTACTTACAATTTTAATAAATAAAAATATTTTTTATTTGTTTGTTTATTTTTTATATCCGTGTTTTTTTTTTAAATCTTTGGAAGATCTTTCAAAAGTTTTTTAGTATGTATTTTTATATCTCTTTCGGTTTTAAATTTGTTTGAAAATTTATTTCCAACAAAATGAAGTTTTATTATTTGAATTTTTAAAATTCAAAAAATTAATTTTGAAAATAAATTCAAAATTTGTATGTACATAAATGTACAATATATTCAATCGTTGAGTTTCGTTTATGGAGATATTGTTTGATAGTTAATAAATTGACCGTAAATACTGCTAAGTCTATCACAATCTGAACGTCTATTAATGCTATTTTCGGTATTTCTAATATGTAACATTTCTAGTAACATTCTTTTCTGATTGTAAAATTGTAACGTTTTTGAAATCAGGGCGATGATTTTCCTCTATGCAATGGAGAGCTAGTGCAGTCTTTTGTGTACTACCATTATTTATATCAGATTTATGACCTGATATACGATTTCTAATTTATGCATTGATGTTCCTACATAGATTGAGGGGCATGATGTTGACCCATCACCTACACATTTAATCTTGTCCACTATATTTGATTTTTCTTCGTTTTCTAATTTATCTTTTAATTTTGAGAAAATTGAATTTTTAAGAGTATTTGCTGATTTAAAAGCTATTCTAGTTTTTTCTTTATCTCTAATAAATTGGTGCTTTTAATAAACGGTTTGAAAAATTTGGAACGTATAAAGCACTTCTATATATTATTTGTGGTTCATTTGTATTTTGATTTGATCGTCTGATAGTATTAAAATAGTTGTTTATAAGTGATTTAGTTACTTCTTTTGAGAATGAATTAGAGTACAATGTATCTTTTATTATTCCAATATTTTTTGTCGAAATATAATATCACTATTGTCTAGAACTTTATTTATGAAATTTTGTGCTGTGTTAATTATTAAAGATGTTGGCTTTTTGTACCAATCAAAAATTATATATGTACTTTTTCTTATAACCTTTACATCAAGATAGGGGAGCATTCCTTGTTTTTTAACTTCAAATGTAAATTTAATTTTAGTATGAAAGGAATTTAGTGCTGTTAAAGTTGAATTGACTTCATTTGATTTTATAATTAAAAACAAATCATCCACATATTTCTTAATAACTCATTCAAACCCTCCAAGTGGGTGCCAGGTGGGCAATGATCACCACAGTAGTCCTGTGCGTTTTTGGCAGGATGGTGATTAGCTAAAGTTGAGTTGGGTCGCCGAATTGTTGTAACTCCTCAATAGTGCAACGTCCGGAAACCCAATTCAATCATAGTTTAGAGGTTCCTAATTTCAGTGGTGGTGTGAGCGTACTTTGTACGAAAACCGTGCCGAAGAATGAAAGGCTGGGGGATAAACCAGCCATTAACGAGCTCTTTCGGATGCTGTGGCAAGGTCCGTCATATTTTTGCCTTGCCCCGGTAAGCGGCTCTGCCGGGGCTGACCGTCTTTCCGCACTACTCGTGGGAAAAAAAATCAAAAAAAAAAGAAACAAACAGAAAAATAATAAGAAAAATAAATCGAGCCAGGGCTGACAACGCGGTCACATCTCCTGAAAAGGCTGTCGAGTCAACTCAGAGGTGCGAACGGGTTGTCAACCCTGTGGTTGCTACTAGTGGCGGGAATCCTTTTCCCTCTACTAGCCGCAACCTCTACAAAAAGGAACTACCCGTCAGTGGTACAGTTGTGACGCTCGGCTGTCCCAAGGGCGGTGATTCCACATCACACCCCATCCCCGCTCCTGCTAGGACGTCGCAAGCGACCCCAAGAAGGGACACTCTATCCGGAGAGGCAAAATCTACGACATGTGGAAATGACTCGAAGGATGAGGGCGCACCCCGATTGGCATCGATAGCGATTAACTCTGGAGGTGGATCCACAACTGTGTCACACGGACATAGTTCTGGGTCGACCAGAAAGAGGTCCATGAAGGCACAGGCCAGTCGAGATCAGCGTAATGCTGCGTGGATTCTGGCCGCAGTCGGTGTCATACCGGCGGAGGAGAGAACCCCGGAGCAAACGCGAAAACTCGAGTGGGCTAGTGGCTTCCTTAGCAGTAACAACAAATCGACCTGCAGCGACTCAACGTCAAAGCGCAATAGGTCTCTGGAGGGCGACAAGCCCGAAGCGAAAAGGCAGAAAGTGCATTCCAGCAGCACAACTGCAGCCTTCAATAAAGATCTTTCTTTTAGAGACGCGCTCAAAGGCAAGATCATAGTCGCGGTCATTGACAGGAGTCATGTGGATGGTAACATCTCTCATGATCAATGGGCAGACGTCAAGGCTCACCTTGGTTTCAGATTTCTATCTATCATCGAGGAGAATCCGGGGCCTCTCCCAGACACAGTCGATGCAGGATGGTACCAAAATCGTATCAAACTCATCGCCTGTGGTGATCAGAGATCTTTCGATCTGTACAGGGCTGCTGTCAATGGCTTGCCAGAAGTCTGGCCGGGTGCCAAGCTCGAAGTTGTTACAAGGGAGAATATTCCTTGCCGACCAAGAGCACGTATAATGGTCCCGGCTCTACACAACTGCCCAGATATGATTATGAAATTAATCAAAACAAGCAATCCAAACCTGCCTACTCACGACTGGAAAGTCCCAAAGGTTGAGAAGGAGACAGTGGGTCGCTATAGATCAGCTCTCTTGGTGATCAATAGGGAATCACTAGCTCCACTGGCCGCGAACGAAGGCGTGATTAGGTATGGTTTTGATGAAATCATAGTACGTATCTATAAAAAAGATGAAGATTCGCTAAACGCGCCCCCCACAGAAGCCCCTTCAGCGGAAGGAAACGCTTCACAACCCCAAATAATGGAGGTCGATGCAACACCACACGAGGCACCACCGACCTCTAAAGCCCCGAACAAGCCATCCGACGTGGAGGCTAATTCTATAGTCGACTGCAATTCCGACATGGATACTGAAGACTCCACCTTAGGCATCACTCTGAGTGAGGAAACCCTACTTCATTCCTCCTCAGACGATGAAAACGCCGATAAAACAGTGGTGGTGGTTGATCTGGCTAAAAGTAGCAATGCTGCGATTAGTTCAGATTAATCTCCATCACGCCATCATGGCCACGAACAACCTGGTACTCCGACTGCATAAGAACAAAGAAGACGTTGTCTTGATACAGGAGCCGTGGGTCTCAAAATCCATCATCAGAGGCCTCAGGACTCCTGGTTATAATCTGTTGTATGCATCGGAGAAAGGTGAAGCAAGGTCATGCATATTAGTAAAAAAAGACTTACATGTATTTTTACTCCCCAATTACAGCGACAAGGACACTACCACCGCTGTTATAACAACGGATAAAACCACCTACTGGCTCATATCCTCCTACATTGGCCACGACAGCCCAGTTCCAGGAGACACCTTATGGAAGGCAATTGCGGACGCGCAATCGAAGAAAGTGGGTCTCCTAATTGGAATGGACGCTAACGCCCATCACACGGTATGGGGTAGCTCTGATATAAATGAGAGAGGTGAGTCCTTATTTGATTACATACTAAGTACTAATCTACTCATTAATAATATTGGTAATGAACCTACATTTGTAACCAAGAACAGGAAAGAGGTACTTGATATTACACTTACCTCTGACTCGATCCATAACCTGATTTCAAACTGGCATGTCTCAAATGAGAATTCCTACTCTGATCACAGATACATTCAGCAATTATATCTACGGGATTTCGCAATCACCGAAACACTAACTGGGAACGATATAGGGAGGTACTTGCACAACTGCTAGACCACAACCTTCTTAAAAGCTCCTCCACCAAAGATGAACTAGACCTCTCGGTAAATCATCTCACCGAAGCCCTCAACGAATCAATGAGGACTTCATGCCCTATTACCATAGTAAAGGGTAAAAAGAAACCTCACTGGTGGCACAAAGATCTAGAACCACTCAGGAAGAGCTGTCGCAAACTCTTCAATAGATCTAAATACACTAGATCCCCCTCTGATTGGGACTTATATAAACAAGCTCTAAGGCAATATAAGAAAGAATTAAGGAAGAGCAAGAGGTCTTCTTGGAGAAACTTCTGTGGAAAAATAGACAATACTTCAGAAGCCTCAAGACTCAGGAAAATTCTCTCAAAAAGTCCATCTATACCCAGTGCTTTAACGACAGAAGCGGGCACGTGGACTACCACAGATGAAGAATCTCTTAATCTGTTATTAGACACCCACTTTCCTGGTAGCTCTAACATACTTTACGACTTAACATCAGAGTCTCAAACCGCTACAAGCGACACAGTTGATCTAATAACGCGGGAAAAACTGCAATGGGCTGTAGATAGCTTTGATCCATATAAATCTCCAGGACCAGACGGAATCATTCCGGCCGAATTACAAAAATGCTCTGACATGATCATTCCACCATTGGAAATCATTCTGACGAGCTGCGTAAGGTTGAGATATATTCCTAAAGCCTGGAGAATGGCGAAAGTAGTCTTCATTCCTAAAGCAGGGAAACCCTCTCACGTTAACCCTAAAGATCTACGACCAATCAGCCTATCATCCTTCCTTCTTAAAACCTTGGAAAGATTGATTGAAATTCACATCAGACATAACTTAAAACCATGTCTCATTTCCACAGCTCAACTCTAAGGGAAAATCAGTAGAAACAGCACTTCATTCGCTAGTAAGTGGTATTGAATATTCCCTCAAATACAAAGAATACAACCTAGTAGCTTTCCTAGATATCGAAGGAGCTTTCAACAACGTCAGCTACCAGGCGATCACAACAGCAATGAACAAGCTGAAATTAGAGAAATCTCTCATAGAACTTATAAGTCTCATGCTCAAAAGCAGGACAATAACTTCCAGCATGAGAAGTTTTACTACCACCAGATCGGTGAATCGAGGTACCCCCCAAGGTGGGGTCCTTTCGCCTCTCTTATGGAACATGGTAGTAAACGAACTTCTAACATCAATGGAAGCAGAGGGTTTCAAGGTGATTGCTTATGCAGACGACGTTGCAATATCTATATCTGGGAAACACCCCCAAGTTCTCTCAGAACTCCTACAAAATGCCTTAAATAGGCTAACAAAGTAAGCTAAGCAATGTGGCTTGGACGTCAATCCACATAAAACAGAATTAGTACTCTTTACGAGAAGGTACAAAATTCCTCAGATTAACCCACCCAAGATTAAAGGAATACCATTAAGCTTTTCCGACCAAGCCAAATATTTAGGCCTCATTTTAGACAAAAAATTAAATTGGAAGGCAAATATTGATGAAAGAGTAAAAAAGGCTACCGTAGCGCTCTTTACTTGTAAAAAGGCTATAGGTTCAAAATGGGGCTTCTCCCCAAAAATAACCCACTGGCTATACACCTCGGTAATCAGACCGATACTCATTTATGGAGTTGTCGTATGGTGGACCGCACTGGACAAGATGGTAAATCTAGGAAAACTCATCAAAGTCCAGCGGTCAGCAGGTATGTGCATCACAGGAGCACTTCGTTCAACACTAACCGCAGCCCTGGAAGTGCTTTTAAACCTAACACCTCTTGACATCTTCTCCAAAATCGTGGCAGCCAACTCATGCGTAAGGCTTAGAGCCACCTCTCAATGGATCAGTAACAATACTGGTCATACTACCATCTTAGACAATTTCAGATCTATCCCAGATCGCTTAGACTATACCACCCCAAAAATGGTATTCGATAACAGCTTCCTTGTTTCCATCCCTTCAAGATCGTCTTGGGAAGAAGAGAGACTCCAAAGAGACGGTTCAAAGACCGATCACGGCGTTGGAAGTGGTATCTATTCGAAACAACTGAATCTCAGTCTTTCATATAGACTTCCCAATCAATGTAGTGTGTTCCAGGCAGAAGTAATGGCGATTAAAGAGGCACTATCCTGGCTCAAAGAAAACGTTATATCATGCAAGGATATACGAATCTTCTCAGACAGCCAAGCCGCTCTCAAATCTCTCGCGTCTGTCTCCACAAACTCTCTAATAGTCCACGATTGTCGAACATCTCTCATTGAGATGACAGAACAGTTTAATATTCACCTCATTTGGGTGCCGGGCCACAGAGACATTCTGGGAAATTGCAAAGCCGATGAGCTCGCCAAAAACGGAACACTTCTGCCTACTGTTAGACGAAAACATAACATAGGAACACCACTTGCTACATGCAAATATCTTCTCAAACAACATGCTCTAAAATCAACAAATGCTAGATGGTCACAGGGTACCACCTGCCTGGTAACCAAACAAATATGGCCAAGCATAGACCTTAAACGGTCAAAAGACTTGATCTCCCTGAGCAGACAAAATATAAGCTCTACAATCGGAGTTATAACAGGACACTGCCTCATAGGTAGACATGCTTTGAGGTTAGGAGTCTACACAAATGACTTCTGTAGAAGCTGCATGGACGAGGAGGAAGAGGAAACAGTCCAACACCTACTATGTACATGTCCAGCACTCTCCAATAGAAGGAATAACTATCTCGGTAATCCCTTCTTCGATAATACCAGTGAACTGGCAACGATCGACACAAAATGTGTATCTAACTTTATTAAAAGTACAAAATAGTTTGTTTAAATTCATTACTCTCCCATGAGTTACTTCTTTAGTGGTATCACAGCGGATCCTTGAGGTCTAAGTGAGTCAACAACAACTAGACAGCCACTCCAACCTAATCTAACCTAACCTAACTAGTATATCGTTTTCTTCCAAAATGTGTCTTTACAATATCCTTTCAGTCCTAAAAAGAACTTTCTTTAAAATAGCTTCAGATGAAATACCACGATGACGACGAGTTAAACTATGACCATGAAAGTGTCAACTATAGCCAAAAGGCGAAGGTATCATTGTTAGACATGACCATGATAAGCACATCGAAGACAATAATAGCAAGATGGTGACGAGACGATGACGGGACCCCAACGAAAGGGACACAAACGTAATAATCACGTGTAAACAATCCACGGCGAGATGTTAGCGAGAAAGGGACACAAACGTAATAATCACGTGTAAACAATCCACGGCGAGATGTTAGCGAGATGACTCCGACTCCATTTATATTTCTGTATTGATAATTGCTGTTTTTTTTTTGTAACGAAATATAATCAATTAAATATTGGTTCTCTAACTTTCGACAAATTGAAAAGAGTATAGCTTTTCGTGTTCGTTTTCAAACTCACATCCTTCTCCTTCAGATGTGGAACTCCAACGACAAAATATGATAAGCTCATTAAATTTCGACCTAAGCAGCAATGTACAATGTGTAATAAGAAACCGTGTCGAATTTAATGCTTCGAAAACCTAATGTTGTCTTATATCGTTAAAGCGAGATATAACCCCCTTGCCACTATCTATGAGTGGTACTTGCATCAATGAAACTGAACATCTCGATATTCTCGGTATGTGCATCACGAACCACCTCTTGTGGAACGATTACATACGCGATTTGCCATATAAAACCTATATACGTCCAAAACTTGAGTATAACTCCCATCTATGGGCTGGTGCTCCAGTAACTTTCTTAAGTCAGTATTATAGACAGTATTCAAAAAAGAGCTTTTAAAATGATTGGTGACAATAACATCATTGACTCATTTACGTCACTCCAACATCGTCGTAATGTTTCTTGCCTCGCCCATTTTTATCGTTATTTTAACGGACTATGCTCTAGTGAAATAGCCAGCATACATTCCTCCCCTAGAACAATTCAACCTTAATACTCGCACTTCTAGGAATGTCCATAAGTGTATCCTTGAGCCCAACTTTGGCCATACTGTGAAGTACAGAGATTCGTTCTTCAGCCGTACGTATCAGACTTGACATGCGATAACGATGACGGGAACACGAAAAAAGTCGGTCCCACAATTCTGCCTGTCCGTTTGACTATAGCCTAAACGGCTCGGCCGATTTTCTTTAGACGTGTTTTAATTTTTTCCTCCCACACGTTTTTTTTCTTAAGACTAAAAATATCGGTACCTGCCATACGATTTTTTTTTTTTCGAAATTTGATAAATATTTTTTTTTTCTCAAAAACTATTCGACAGATTTAAATAAAAAATTCAAAAAATTTCATTTAGCATTCGAACCTTTTTTTTTTTGTTTTTGATTTTCTCTTAAACGGTTCAACCGATTTTGATAATTTTTGTATGCTAAAGCTCCCCAAAAGGTTGAATAATATAGTGAATTCAAATTTGTAGCTTGCCTTATAACAGTGCAACTGCAGAGAGGTTTTTCTCAAGTTTAAATATAATAAAGGATGATTTAAGAAATAACTTAAATATTTCAACAGTTGATACAATTATTCAATTAAACGAACTCTCGAAAGACGTAGAGAGAATTTTTGAGCCCCCCGCAAAATTAATAAATTTTGCACACAAATTCAGTTACCACAATACAAGTAATTATAAATAAATTAATCCTTTAATTATATTTTTGGTTTGTAAAGAAGTTATTAGTTTATTGATTATTATATAAGAATTTTTTATGAGTTGTTTATAAATATAGTTTATTATACCAATGTATATTTAAAAGTGAATTAAAGGATTATAAAATTTGCAAAATTATTTTGTTTTTTTACTACGTTTTTACTACACTTATTTTTCCTAAACACTACACTTTCAATCAGTTGGGGGGGGGTCAACAATGGTCATCATACCTATAAACCGTTTTAACATTTCTTGAATAAACTCTTTGAACGAAACTCATAAAATTTCAAAAATCTACCACGTGCCACTCATCTATACGTAGTTAAAATTTTGTAAAACACTTTTTAGTACTTCAATTAAAAATTCAAATTCAAAAATTCTTTTTTTTTTTAAGTTTCGATATGGAATGTTTCTTAAACTTTTTGAACGCTTCTGTGTAAATTTTTTTATTAAAATTCGATATGATAATCCCCACAATGAGAAAGTACTCGTAAAAAATAGAAAAATGGTTCTACTGTAGGTACTGTCAGTAATGACTTAATTTAATTTTTTTTATTAAAGTGTAGATCGTACAGACATTTTTTTATCAATATTTTAAGGGCTGTTTTCGAGAAGAATACGATTTTCGAAAAATATTTTTTAACATTACTATAGACGCCGTTATTTTAAGATAAAATAGTATGTGGCTTACGAAATATTGAGTTTTAACATAAATTTGAATGATGATCATCTTCTGTTAAGTATTAAAGACGTCTAAATTGGGCCTAAAGCGGAACCCTGATAAAAGCAGAAAATATGTCTATTACACGAATTGTTAAAATAAAATCGATTTGCCTAAACTGTTATAAAACTCTTTTCCAGAGTTCCGTCCGAGACACCACCTGAACCCATAATCCCGTTTCTCCGGAAACTCCCCTTTGCCTAACGGCACATTCATAAATTCCTAACGGATTCCCACGCCATTTTTGCTAACACAGCAAAACCAATCCAGAACGGATACACCCCTTTTCCCTTCCACCTTTGTCTATTTGAATGACGAAATGAAATATGAATATTTCGAAAACAAACTCATATTTTGCAAACGCGGCACATTTTTCTTTTTATCTGAAGTCGGTAATTATTTTATAAGTCAGTCTTAATTCAACAATCTGGTATTGAGGTGCAGCCTTGCTATGGACAGCGGCCCCATATTAGAATTTAATAAATAATGTTCAAAGAAAGGAAATAATATGAATTAAAATTGTATAATAATTGTATATGGATCATTAATCTAATAAAATGTTCATAAGGATAAAATGAATTTTTTAAATTCTTTTAGTAGTAAGAGATAAAAACAGAATGCTATGCAAATATGAATTTATGCAGGAACAAAATTTATAAGTCGTTGTAGTGGTTCCTTAAAAAAATAAGCTTTTATGTACAAAATTCTCGGAACCGTTTTCGAGCAAAATACGATTTTCGAAAACCATTTTTTAAAATTTGTATGGAAGGTACCGTTAGTTTTAGATAAAACAATTTTTTTTTCTTAAATTTTGTAGATTATTTTAAGAAACTTTTATTTGTCAAGTTTGAAAAAAATCGAGCATGGGGTTTTCGAAATATTGAGTTTCCAAAAAAAAATTTTGAATTTTTTTTTTAAATCCAAAAAATTAAAAATTGAAAATTTGAATATGTAATAATATTCAAATTTTGGAGGAGCTTTGGCATAAAAAAAAATTATTTAAATCGGCTGTACCGTTTTCGAAAAAATCAAAAACAAAAAAAATGGACCCAGGGGGGCTATCAAAAATAACAATTTTTTGTAAAATTTTTTGCAACCATTAGCTAGTTTTAACCAAATGAAATTTTTCAATTTTTTTTTTTTAATTCTGTGTGACAGTTTTTGAGAAAAAAGATATTTATAAAATTTCGAAAAAAAATCGTATGGCAGGTACCGTTATTTTTGGTCTTAAAAAAAAAAAAAAAAAAACGTCCGGGGGGAAAAAATTAAAACCCATATCTACCAAATTTGAAGAAAATCGGCCGAGCCGTTTAGGCTGTAGTCGAACCGACAGACAGACAGACAGACAGAATTGCCAGACCCACTTTTTTCGTCTTCGCTATCATCGTAATGTCAACTTTGATCAAAATCTCGAGTTCGATTTTTTTTACGAATGCATAACTTGCCTTAAACTCGTAGTACCTATGTATAGGCCACAAGTAAAAATGAAAAGAAACAATTAAGTTTTTTTTTTTTATAGAAAACGCGAGGCCACACACGTAATTCCAGGCTATAAAAAAGATTCAATTTTAACGATAAAACCCTAATAGTAATACAAAAACTAAGCCCAAGAAACTTAGGTGAAAGTTAAGTAGAACTAATCTCTTTATTTCCAAACCTTGTGCTAACCGTAAGCATTGAGGATCGGGAATTTGAGTGAAGGGCTCTACTGAATTTTACAGATTTGTCTTGAGAACTTGAACTAGAATGATTCTGGTGTGATGTATTTTCAGCCAAAAATGGTTTGGGAGAAGATCGTTTCCCTGATATAACAAAAATTTTAAAGGATCCTTACCGGATTTGCCACACAGTAGTGCTACTTGCGAGCGAGTTTTTTCAAACGTAAATTTGATAAAAACGAAAACTAGAAATTCCTTAAATGTGACTACTGTAAGCGATATCCTTTCAGCTAAGTCGTTGTTGGACAGGTACCAGATACATGAATGGAAACTATCTTCAAATTTATTAAAACGATAGAAGAAGACTTAAATTTTTAAAATGTGATATATAGATATATAATTACATTTAAGCTTTATTTTTGAGATCGCCAGACTCATAAATTATTTTTGACATGTGCAATTTAAACATAATTTTATGAAACTCATTGGCGCAAAATTTTAAAGAGTTCTCGCTTAAGCAATAAAACCGGCTCTACTTAACGCAGTCGTTTAGCTTGGAGGCTTTGTCTAACTTTTTCATAATTTTAATCACGTTAGACAACTCTTCTAAATAATGTGGGTTTTACAACAGATCAACACAACCTAAGCGAATTTGCGTTGAACAACCCTTAATTTGACAGATACATAACTCACACAACTACAAAAACACAAAAAAAGTAAAAAGAACAAACAACTTCTAACCAAATAAGATTTCGCCGAAAAAAGTATATTTAATGTACTACCTCGGTACAGATTTTGATTGTTTATAAGTTATTTACATTATTTTAGATGGAAATGAAGTATACGAGTAAATCGCAAATTCACAGCATAAAAACTCAATTTGTTGTTGCAAGGTGCAGATCCCACAGTCACCACCCCAAATGAAAACCATGGATTCCTGAGGTCATTTTAAGTCGAAAAATTTAAGAGGTCCTTTTCTCGTTTTCGTCCTGTTTTCGAGTTATAACGGTTCTTATGATTTTTCCCTTAACTGACTTTATCTTTGCCAAACTACATCCGATTCGTAAGATCTTTTTTATAACCAATCAAGAATTTATTACAGTTTTAGTTTGTGCAAAAACTTTTTTTTCTGCGGACAACCGTTTCTCCGCAATTTTGCATCAAACCCAATTTTTTCGTTTTTTAAGCAGTTTTTCACTTTGATATCATTTTATTCAAAAAAACCCGTTAATGAGTATTAATTTTTTTCACTTATTATTAAAGCCCAGTTTATTTTCTTAAAAAAAAATAAATTTTTTTTCCTTAAAAAAAATACTAAATGAAATTAACAAAAAATAAACAAACTGAGTGAATTTAAAAAAAAAATTTTTAAATACAAAATTAATTCAAATGAATTAAAACTTTTTCTGAGCTATTGTGGTTAAGAAAAGGACAAACAGATAAAGTTAATCGTCCCATTTCAGCGTATATTAATAACATTTCCAGATATTCTTGTTTAGTGTAATCCATTGTTTGCAAATAATTGAAAAAAAACTACAACCTGAATAACAAATCCAAAATGGAGTATCAAATGAAAGAATACGACGCGGACACTAGATCACACGAGAAAGACATTTACAACCTTCAAATCATAATGCAAATCCTTACTGTTTACATTAGTTAACGCTCTTACTAATAAACTTAATAAAATTAATACGCATTAATGTGTTTTTTGAATAAAATGATATCAAAGTGAAAAAACTACTTAAAAAACGAAAAAATTGGGTTTGATGCAAAATTGCGGAGAAACGGTTGTCCGCAGAAAAAAAAGTTTTTGGACAAACTAAAACTGTAATAAATTCTTGATTGGTTATAAAAAAAGATCTTACGAATCGGACGTAGTTTGGCAAAGATAAAGTCAGTTAAGGGAAAAATCATAAAAACCGTTATAACTCGAAAACGAGAAAACGACCTCTTAAGTTTTTCGACTTAAAATGACTTTAGGAATCCATGGTTTTCATTTGGGGCGGTGACTGTGGGACACCCTGTATACATATATAATAAAATTCAATAATATTGTTTTTTTGTTTGAATTTGATGAAAAAAAAACTTATATTTTCGAAAAAAAAATTTCAATGAGATAATTTTTTTTATAAAAATAAAATAAGAAAAAATATTTTATGAAAAAAAGTTTAATTTTACTGCCGTACTGCTGCGTACTGCTTTTTTTCTCTTGAAGTACTGCTTTCTCAAAGAATGAAACGACAGCCCTGTATGTAACGCCAGAATTTCTATAGAAAAACAAAACAAAAATTAACCAATTGAAAGAGTTTTCTGACCTCTGCTCCAAATGCGTTTCGCTCAGGTACGACAGTTGGGCTCATCAGTTAGATGCTGTCGTACCCTTCTAAGACGCAAAATATTTACGATTTAACGATTTTATTGAACATTTATATGCTGTCAACGGCCTTGGCTCTGATGAAAGCATCGCTTCCCACCCCAACACAGAATACTTTGAGAGTGTGCGTTTAAGTGGCCATATTGCACCTAATGCATTCCTCTATTTAGATAGTATAGGGTTGATCCAGGATAGAGAGGCGGTTCCGCTAATCTACCACGTCGGCCGTAGTACTGTGGATAGGCGGCTCCTTTATAGTCGAGACGTCCTCGCACAAGACGGAGCTGAGCGACTTCGGTTCAGTAGGACTGTGTCCGATCGGGACCTGAAAGACAGGGTAAGACAGGAGAACCAGTTTTGGTGGTTGTCCAATTTTGATAGAGATAGTTGACAAGTTGTCTTGGCCGACTTACATAGTTTTAAGGGTATTCTTAGGTAGGGACAGTCAGGGTGGCACAAAAAAAAAAAAAAAAAAAAAATTAGAGTACATTCTTCCAATGTATTTTCAAAAAAAAAAAAAAAAAATCTCTGCTGCTGTGGCTGTTCTAGTTTTTAAGTAGTTTTAGTTTAGTTTTAGTTTATTTTAAGTAGTTTAAGTTGGTTTAGGTAGTTTTAATTAGTTTAATTTTAGTCTGTAAGTTTTATATAAAAAAGAAAAATGATAAAGAATCCGAGTTTTTTAAATTTTCTCGAGAAAACAAAAAAAAAAATAGATATAGTTTTTTTGAATTAAAAATAGTTTTTTAGGCCGAAAGGCATTACATTTAAGATATCGTTTAGCTTAGAGCGCCCGCATAGGGCCAGTAAGTTAGTTTTAAGTTATTGGATAATTAGGCTAGTTTTTATGAATTTTTTGTCTAGCTTTAAGATAGTTTTAAGATTGAAGAAAAATAAAAATGAATTTAAAAAAAAAAAAAAAAAACAAAGCATCGCTTCCCATCGATCAGCAAAATCAAGCATCATTGCGCGCGGTTAGTACTTGGATGGGGGACCGTTCAAATACCAACCGTGAGCTGTTGACATGTGTTTTCTGTTGTTCTTTCTTTCTGTCTGTCTCTCTCTGTTGTATTGTATAAGCCGATGGTCTGAGTTACCAGTGCTTTCAGTGTCTCTACTTCGTAGATTTATCTACGGAGTAGTGGAATATGTAATGTAATGTAATGAACATTTATATACAATTTGTGTTAACTTATAACTAAAAACATAATACATTGGAAAATATAAAAAATGTATGGTACATATGGGGCATTACCTTATGCAATGGCTTAGTTTTAAAGAATATACATAAATATATATTTTACATGTTAACTTAATATTAGGAGTCGGGTGACTTTAATGTTCTCGGGGTGTTCCGTCCCGGTTATCTAGTAATCAATATATTAGTCGACGATTATCAACACTAATAAAAATTACAGCACGAACGCAATGTAAATTATATTAATCAAGGGGAACTTGGTCAAATTCAGACACCTAGAAAATAAAGCCCGTGGTCTGGCTGATGTAAGACAAGAATTCAATTGATTCATTCAATATAGGTAGTCCACAAAAACAAAACCTAAAACTATAATATTTATTTTTATATTTTTCGTTTTTACTTCTTCTTGTCTCAAAAAAAATTAACCTCAACAGAAAACAAATGAGCATATTTTACAAAGCATAGCAACTCACCACGCTCATGTGTACACGCTTTTTAAAATCCCGTTTTCCAAAAATCCCAAAAAAAAATTATAAGAACCCGCCTTCTTAAATACCGCTTTTTTTAAATCCCGACTTATCCCGTTTAATACCGCCAAGTTTGTTTTTTATATATTTATATTTGAGTTTTATAAACGCTTAATACCTCCATTAAAAAGATTAAGAATAACCAGACTAAAAGAAAATGCATCAGCAGATTTTTTATTTCGACTGTACGCATTTGTTTTTGATCTCTGAACTCTAAAATTAAATTAAAACTAAATACCTTTTACTCCTTTTAAATCACTGTACAAAAAAAGAGAAACAATATGAGTAAAACAGTTTTTTTTTTGCGGCGCATCGCTCACAATATTAAGTTGAATTAAAATGTGAACATACTCCTGTACTTATAAGTTTATGGAAAAAATATCTTGTTTACTGTTAACTATTTTCTTACAGATTAATACTTTATTTTGTTTGATGTTATATTTGTTATAGTAAAATGCTATTCAAAATAACTCTTTTTTTTTCATTTCTTAAAAGTTTTGTTTTATGTTAAAAAAGCAAGCGATTTTTTAAAATAAAAAAAAAACTGGTTTTGATTGCAAACGCGGGATAATAAGAAACGGGATTGGCACGAGTACGATAACTTGGCCGCCAAGATTTGATGACGGATTTTTGTAGAGGGGTCAAAAATAAGCACTTTTTACTATGGGAGGGGGGTCTATCTCCCCCCGTTTAGGAGGTAGGGGCACTTTTAGAAAAAATGGTTTAAATTAAAAAATAAAATATTAAAAAACAACGGCAACACCTACAATAAAGTGCTATACTTCGTTTGAAAGCCAGAAGATTGTTCTATAATTCTGCATTTAAATTAAATTACTCATATCAATAGTTTTTGAGAAATTCGCATTTAAAGTCCAAATTTTGATAAAAAAACGTGAAAAAAAAAGTTTAGACCGGTTGTTTTCAAAATTGTGAAATGAAATTGTAAATTAGCTTATATGTGTTTCATGTATCTATCAGTTCTTAATCGAACACAAAAAACCGCATGGTTCTATGTCTTCTGGTTTTTGAGAAAATCGAAAATAACTAAAACTACTTTTCTACAAAATGTTTGATATTTTTTGCTTCCTTACATAAATAAATTAGTGCTAGCTTCCAACATTACAATATATAAACAGTAAAGTATGTATGGGGGGGCATGCTGCCCCCCTGCAACCTCCCTGCTTGGGCACACTATAGGATTTGGGATAGGTGCGAGGTTGGGTGCATGCAAAGTTGCATTCACAGAATCTGTATTTAAAAAAAATCTAATTTATTCTATTTATCCAATGTCCACTAAATACATATAAAATACAATAAACGATCTTGAAAACCAAAACAAACTTCTGACCATGTTCACCAATACATGGCACTATTTTTCTATCGAAAATACTGCCTAGAAAGGAAATATAAGGACGACTGGGGTTCGCAAATAATAGAGTTTTTATCAGATGTAAAAAAAGTTTACCCTTGTTATACCGATGGTGATAACTAACTATGACTGACTAACTCCTGACTAACTGACAAAATAACTGACCCAGATGCAGTTCTAACTCCTTATGGTGCATTCTGGGTAACGCTAAATGAATTGCGGTACTGAACTAACAAAGATTCATTATGTTTATTAACATTAATCCTTAAAATGGAATCACCGTCACCACCAAAAATCAAAAAAAGTAGTTTTGGTAATTTTCGATTTTCTCAAAAACTAGAAGACATAGAACCATGCGGTTTTTTGAGTTCGATTAAAAACTGATAGATACATGGATCACATATAAGTTAATTTACAATTTCATTCCAAAATTTTGAAAACAACCGGTCTAAACTTTTTTTTTCACGTTATTTTATCAAAATTTGGACTTTAAATGCGAATTTCTCAAAAACCATTGACAAGAGTAATTTAATTTAAATGCAGGATTATAGAACAATCTTCTGGCTTTCAAACGAAGTATAGCACTTTATTGTAAGTGTTGCCGTTGTTTTTTAATATTTTTCTTTTCAATTTAAACCATTTTTTTCTAAAAGTGCCCCTACCTCTTAAACGGAGGTTCTCTCAAAAACCAGAAAACATAGAACCATGCGGTTTTTTGTGTTCGATTAAGAACTGATAGATACATGAAAAACATATCAGCTAATTTACAATTTCATTTCACAATTTTGAAAACAACCGGTCTAAACTTTGTCACGTTTTTTTTATCAAAATTTGGACTTTAAATGCAAATTTCTCAAAAACTATTGATATGAGTAATAAAATTTAAATGCAGGATTATAGAACGATCTTCTGGCTTTCAAACGCAGTATAGCACTTTATTGTAGGTGTTGCCGTTGTTTTTTAATAATTTTTTTTTTCAATTTAAACCATTTTTTCTAAAAGTGCCGCTACCTCCTAAACGGGGGGAGATAGACCCCCCCCTCCCATAGTAAAAAGTGCTTGTTTTTGACCCCCCTACAAAAATCCGTTATCAAATCTTGGCGGCCAAGTTATCGTACTCTCCCCACGGGATTATAAAAAGCGGGATTTTTATAACGGGATTTTAAAAAGCGGGATATCGATCCCAATCCGTACACGAATCTTATGAACATTTTGCTTGCTTGTATGTGTGTTTTGTGTGCTTTCTAAGTAGCTTAAAAGAAGTCTGAAATATGTTTTTTTGTTAAATAAAACCAAGAATTGTTATAAAACCACGTATAAAAATATATATGTATGTACGTACAGCAATCAAGTTAAAAGTAATTTATGTTTCTTTTTGTTAATTAAATTAAAAGTGTTATTTTAAAATATATATGTTAATATAAAAGTATGAATGAATTGAAGTTTTTTTTTTTTGTATTTAATTAAATTAAATTTATTTAAAAAGTAGTTTTTTTTAAACACAAAATAAATGCACCACTGGATCGCACGTTCTGGTTCTTATTCACAAGTACTTTGGTATTAATTTATAAATATTTTACGTAGATATGTATAAAACATGGATGTTATCAGTGAAAAATGTTCAAATGCATAAGATACCTACACTGTTTTATCCAAAAAAAACATTTTGAGGTCCGCATTTAACACACATATAAAATAGTTGACCATTCATTCAATTTTTTGTATACCAGAGATGTTTAAACCATTTCATATTGTTCTTCTGAATTTTGCAATAAGAAAACAGATTCAATTTTTAATTTTTTTTTTATTTTTTAAAGGTAAAAAGTTATATAAATTTTCTACGACATACGACTTATTTTGGACAAATATTGCAGAATATTGGTATTAATTCATTTCTATTCGTGGTATTCAAAAACTCAAAGTTAGGCAACTAACAAACTTTTCTTCAATCGCAAGGCGTGTTAAGAAACAGAGCTTTAATCAGAAAATCTAATGAAACATTTGATACTTTTTATAAAGTTTTTAAATAACTAAAAAGAAAGACGCAAAATTTTAGTGGAATAAATACGATGTTAAAGCTGTTTTACTATGACACTACGTAAAAACGACGATTTTGGAAATTTTATTCGAATATAGCATCATACTTTCTCTACCCTTTTTTTAAGTTAAACCATCGAATACCTATTTTATTTTTTTTTTAGTTTCGTGCCAACTTCATGACTCTTTGACATTTACAAAAATCAAAACAGGTCGGTTTACTCAGTTTTTTGCATGAACTGTCATTACTCTAGGTGTGTTCAGAAGCAGTATATTGAAAAAATAACCTTAGCACGATACTAGTTAGAAAATGTTTAAAATTAAGAAAGAGTTAGTAATCTACTAAAAAGTTAGTAAAATCATTCTTATTCCTTAATACTAAGCTGTTTAAAATTTTGGGCCACTCTGATGTTTGAAATTTTACCCCATTGATTTTTCAAAAAAAAATATTTGTAATTTTGTTTTAAAAACAATAATATAAAAAACAGTTATATGACAGGTACCGCCAGGACCGGCCCGAGCTAAATTAGAGCCCTGCGCAAGCTTTATCAGTGGCGCCTCTCATTTGGATTGGATTGGCGGAAAAAGTCATTTCCTCATTACCCAAGGGGTACCCTTTGCAATGCGTTTTTTTAAAGAGGGATCCCCAAGAGGCCTATTCCTAGATAATACTTATATTTAATTAAAATAAATATGATTTTTATTAAAAACTAAGAAATCAAAAATATATCACAAAAATAATAGTAAAAAAATATATCACAAAAATTTAGGAACTGAAAAAAGTATTTTTTGAAGTAAAAAATATTTAAAAACTAATTCAAAAACATAACAACATACAAATTAATAATGAACTCATTAATTGTTGCTCATGTAGGAAATAATAATAAGATTATTATTTTAATAAAAATAAATAGAACCGAATTTTTTGCAATAGATTAACTTTTCTGGCTTCTGTTTTAGCAAACTCAGCTACCAGATCATCATAATATAATGACTTGACTAGCTCTTTCTCTATAGCCATGATTGACTAGTCAACTTATCTTTCCTGAGTCATTGGGGTCCTGAAGTAGTTTTTTATTAATTTTAGTTTCAAAAAACTGTTATTTGAGGAAACTGTGATGGTATTTATAGATTTAGAGCTATGGCTTCAGCTGATTGCACGTTAGTGAATTGTTCTTCTGATCGCATTTCCATTAAAGAGTTTTTAGTATCATATTTAGTAGATAAATTAGCAGACGGAGTTTGTAAATAATTACTAGTTATATTGGCGCAAAATTTTAAACAGCCTATTATTAAGGTATTAGTATGATACTACTTAACAATTTGCTAACTTTATAGTAGTTTACTAACTCATTTTTAATTTTAAACATTTTCTCACTAGTATCGTACTAAAGGAATTTCCTTAATAAATTGCTCTGAACACACTTAAAACAACGACATTTCGTTTAAAAAAATAAGTACACGAACCTTTTTGATGTCTGCAAATGTCAAAGTGTCATATGAAGCTAGCGCGATACTAAAAAAATAAAGTAGGTATTCGATGATTTTAACTTTAATAAAAGTGTAGAGGAGTATGATGCTATATTCGATGCTTTAGCATCGTACCAATTCAATTAAAATTTTGCGCCATTATTTTTTTCTAAAATATCAAACTAGATTAATATGCAACATATAAACTTGAAACTAAAATGTTACTTCCTAATGACAGCATGTTTCTATTCTCAACGTTTCCAGCCTCAGATATTTCAATAAGAGCTTCATATTATAGCTTCTAAGATTTTTTTGAATGGTTTTAAAGCATTAAGTCTACTCCCATCTGGTTTCAGAAGGGGGTTTTAAGGTCAAACAAGCGAAATTTTTTGTATATATGTATGTCCCAACGCATTGTTGAACCTGATACAAAGTTTTATATGCATTGAGCAATGTCAAAAAACTTAACAGCTTCCAATGAACAGCAAGCTGAATCATTAAAAACCAACAACAACCAAAAGGAATGCAAGCAGCCTGAACAAAATAAGCTCTTGGTTCAAAACACTTAATTTTGTTTTGAACACCAGCCTCTTTTCCTTTCATGTTTGAACCATTATCATAACCTTATACATACTCGTATATATATAGTATATAGTAGCGTAGCAAGTTTTATTGTAAATATAGATTCCCTATCCTTTCTTTTGTTTTGAGTTTTTTTTACCATAATATATAGACAAATAACTCCCTATGGGAAATTAATAAAGTAATTAGACCAGTCAAAAAATCCCTTTTTAAATGTAAACAACAACTACTGGCAAGAACAAAAAAATAGAGAAAAGGAGAAATTGAATAAAACAGATTCACTCATTAACGACAAACCTCAACATTAATCATCGTATCATCATCACTCAAGTATTTCCATATTTCAACCCTTTGTCTCATTCTCGACACACGACAGTGATAAAATTTCACTCATAAACAGAGGCCAGTGCCAAACTAAAACATAGTACAAGAAACACTCAACCGGAAGAGTTTAAATTCCTAGACGCAACTTTTATTTCTGCGCACTCACATGTCAATGAGTATGAATTTTGTACCTCAGAATTTCTGTTTGAGTAACATTGCTGACTTCGACTTCATATAGAAGAATTGGCATCGTGCGCATGTTACGACTTACTGGCTGAACACAATAGAATGCTGCAACTGGAGCTGCAGCTGCAACTGGAAGAGCTGTCAAAAAGTGTCGTACGTACTTTTTTTTATGCGCCCACAATGAGGCTGTACAGCTTTCATGTTTTGTTGTCATTTGTTGGATCAGGTGTTGAATCTTTGGCAAATTGTAAATATTTTAAGTAATTGAAACTGTAAAATGGACACTGAAATTGAAGATTTTCGTCCATTATTTTAATTAAAATTTAACCACGAAATCACAATACAACAAAACAACACTTAAAATCACTGGCAGATATATAAAATTTGAAATGTCAAAAATGCTGCACGAAAAAGTTAAAAGTTCGCCAACTCTTGCAGCACCGACTGCAGCACCGACTGCAGTTGCGTTGTGTTGTGTTCGTAACATTGAATTTACGTGTATTGAATATTTTGACAGCTATTCCAGTTGCAGCTCCAGTTGCAGCTCCGTCTCCATTGTGTTCAGCCAGTTACGAGTAGTTATCAACTTGCAAGCAAACTGTTAACTGTCTGTATTTGCTGTTGAAATTCTGTTTTATGTTACACTGCATAGGGGAGGGATAACAAAATAAAATAAATGCCTTCACTCATCCACGCGTTGGTGAGTGTGAAGAATAACGTAACAGTAGATTGATAAAGAGAAAAATAGCAAATATATGTAGGTAGCTGTTGTTAACAGGCTGAACACAATAGAATGCTGCAACTGGAGCTGCAGCTGCAACTGGAAGAGCTGTCAAAAAGTGTCGTACGTACTTTTTTTTATGTGCCCACAATGAGGCTGTACAGCTTTCATTGTTTTGTTGTCATTTGTTGGGTCAGGTGTTGAATCTTTGGCAAATTGTAAATATTTTAAGTAATTGAAACTATAAAATGGACACTGAAATTGAAGATTTTCGTCCATTATTTTAATTAAAATTTAACCACGAAATCACAATACAACAAAACAACACTTAAAATCACAGACAGATATATAAAATTTGAAATGTCAAAAATGCTGCACGAAAAAGTTAAAAGTTCGCCAACTCTTGCAGCACCGACTGCAGCACCGACTGCAGTTGCGTTGTGTTGTGTTCGTAACATTGAATTTACGTGTATTGAATATTTTGACAGCTATTCCAGTTGCAGCTCCAGTTGCAGCTCCGTCTCCATTGTGTTCAGCCAGTAAGCGAACAAATTTGTGCACTTCGTAAAGATTTTGTGATGTAGTTTTTTTTACTGTGGGAATGGGGGTGTGTATAGGAAATTAAACATCGACTTATTTTTGGAAAAGTAGATATGTATCTATATATATGTATATAGGTATGTACAGTGCGGTTCACATGAATAGACGCACCATTGTTCTCTCAATAAATTGCAGTTTTCTTTTTGTTTTTCTTCATGAACTACGAAAGAATTGCATTCATTTGAAAGGTTATTAAATTCTCTGGGAAAAAAACCTAAATTCAAGATTAGTGAGAGACACTTAACGGTTATTTTGATCTCTTTCTTCGCATTAGTGCTAAAAAAGCTCAAATAAATCGGTTCATTTGAATAGACACACCTGTTAAAAGTTAAAAAAAAAGAGGTTGGTCAATTTTTAACATTTTCTATTAACTTTTTTATTGTTATTGAAGCTATTTTTCACAGTTTCAATACTTTGTACAAACTCTACGATTTGAAATTACATCAAAAATTCTACTTCTAAGAGATTTATACAATTTTCTAAATAATCTAATGAAATCTTAGACAAAGCTTCTTTAATTGCGGCAATAATCTCCTCACACCTTTTTCATAAATTAGATGGGTCAGCCATCCAGAAAGGTTTTCAATGATGTTTAGATCAAGTGAGTATGGTGGCTACTGCAAAAATTCCACATTTTCACTGGGAATAAATGCTTTTACAACGTGCGCGTTGTGGATCGGAGCAGTGTCTAGTTGTCAGATCTACTGGATAGGTCCAAAAAGCTCTGTTATGGCTGGAAAAGCTGTTTGCAAAAGAGCTTTATAAGAAATGCCTGTCATTTTGTGAGACACAAAACCAACTCAAAGGCGCGGTAGTACGAAATGGCACCCCACACCCATACTTCTCCTTTCTTGGAATGATTTCGGTTCAAAAAGCATTCGGATGTCCTAGAAATAAAACTTATACCC
The DNA here is from genome assembly GCA_963931855.1 of Philhelius festivus. Taxonomy (NCBI): domain Eukaryota; kingdom Metazoa; phylum Arthropoda; class Insecta; order Diptera; family Syrphidae; genus Philhelius; species Philhelius festivus. The sequence continues at coordinate 25,487,175 of OZ007557.1, read as the reverse complement.
ATCAGGACCATCTAGGTTGAACTTTTTCTCATCAGAAAACAGCACATTTCTTCAATTTAAAACACTTCCAACCTGCGCATACCATGTGATGTGAAGACGCGCGAACTCCAACCGCTGTTCTTTTCTTGCAGCGTTAAGTTTTTTTTTTTTAGCTTTTTGAATTTCAAGTGTTGAATACCTAAAAAAAGCTCGAAGAACAGTTGATTTGCTTGCACTTACCCCCGTTAATTTTTTGATTTTCATCGTGGAGTTAGTTAAATTTGAGGCAGTTCTTATAATTTTTCGCTTCTCGTGTGGTGTAAAGGGTGTTTTTGTCCTTCTTTTGTTGTTTTTTCCGTAGGTGGCAGGATTTGATAAAACATTTCGAAAAGCTTTATCATTTCGTCCTATTTTGTTTGCAATTTTCGGCATAGAATACCCTTCTGAGAGGTAGGCCTCAATTTTTGCTATTTCCGCCGCCGTTAACATTTTCTTTTTACCCATTTTCACTTTAAACACTCGGAAAAACTTTAATAACGTACACTCATTAACGAAATTTAATTTGTATTACCCAGCATTAAGAAACTAACTGAATTAATTCGTGCGTCTATTCAAATGAACCGATTTATTTGAGCTTTTTTAGCACTAATGCGAAGAAAGAGATCAAAATAACCGTTAAGTGTCTCTCACTAATCTTGAATTTAGGTTTTTTTCCCAGAGAATTTAATAACCTTTCAAATGAATGCAATTCTTTCGTAGTTCATGAAGAAAAACAAAAAGAAAACTGCAATTTATTGAGAGAACAATGATGCGTCTATTCATGTGAACCGCACTGTATATGTATATCTGTCTTTAAATTCAGAATTAGCTGTTAATTATATAATAAATACCAATTTTTGAGTGACCTATAAAAAGAAATGAAACTTAAAAAATATGGTAGGTAGTGGTTAAGAAGTAGTGGCTTTTTTAACGCTTGCCCCAGGCGCCTTTTGAGTTCAGCGCCCTGCGCATTTGCACAGCTTGCACGTATAGCTTGTCCGGCCCTGGGTACCGCTAGTATCATTTTTTTCCGATATAAACAAGATATTGCACTACGGCTGTATGGGGGTGCCTTTAGTTTAGTTTTGGAGCAAACGAAAATTTTTATTTCTCCTCTAGGGAATCACAAAAGACCCTTAAGTACCGAGTTTGAAGAAAAAATCTCCAGGAGCTTAGGCTGTATGTCGAGGTACAGACAGACGGAATCGCCGGACCCAATTTGTTTCGTGTTTTCTATCATTGTAATGTCAACTTTTATCAAAATCGCGAGTACCTAACTGCCATTTTTACATTAATATTCAAAACAAAAGAGTGCAACATAGGAGCAAGTTCTTCTTAGTGCATTTTATTCCTTTTTGTTCAAGTGGCTTCAATTTGACTGTTACACTACCATAGTATAATTTATACGCTGCAAGGTGTCGCCAAATCTACTTGAAATCTCATTAAATTGTTAAAACGTCCGGTTTATTTGTAAGTTCCTTTTTTCCACTGGCAATCATGCCAAAGAGAAAAACAGTGTACGACAAGAATGTAGAAGTGCGCTTTCAAATCACTTTCATTTCCAATCACTGAAATGCGATTGCCAAAATTGAATTTTATTTATCCTACCTCTGCCGAAGGATAGGAATGGGAATCTTTTCCATTGTCATATTCATCATCATCGGTCGATTTTGATCTTGAGTGCAGGAAGGGAATTTCATTTTTATTTTCTCAAGAGCAGCCAAAGGATGTTTGTGCTTTGTTCAACATGAATAGGAAATCTAATACCTTCCGTTCTATGAAACAATATTTGATAAGGGATGTCCTTGGAAGCTATCAGGATTTTTATTTACGGTTTTTCTTCATTTCATGTCCGTATAAATAAGAATCTGATATATGTACTTACATATATGTTATATTAATGAAGCTTGCTATCAAATTTGTAATGAACACCACAATAAAGGGTTGTATTAAAATAAAAAACCAAATATTGTTTTAAGATATGAAAAGCAAAAGACAATTATACGATTTTCTGGTATCTGCTAAGTTTATTTAAATTCTCCTATAAATTCAGCCGAATGTTCACACATAGAATCTATGTATCCATGGAAAAAAAGCATGTACTGTATACATATTATCACTAACTTACAAAAAAAAGTATCTCCAAAAAAAAATATTTTCTAGACTAATTTTGACTCTCTGAATATGAAAATGGCACTCATTTATTTTTCCAAAGAAGTGTTTTCGAGATATGAGCAAAAAAACGTTTTTTTTGCCCCTTTTCCATGTATTAGCCTAATTCTCAAAAACGGTCGAACTAATTAACATATACTTCATGTTTTTGAACAGATATTTTGTTTGTCTTTCCAACAGTATACGACTTGTGTAAATCGGCCCAACAATCATCAAGAAAAAGCCGTTCCAAGTTTCAAAAAACACAATTTTTCGCCGTTTTTAGAAAATCGCTTGTTTTAAGTCATTCCGTAAGGTACTCGCTACAAACCGAAAATTTGTAAGGTAATGATTATAAATAATAAATAAACGAATAACATTCATTTGCGAAAGAAAGCATAAAATGAACTTCAAAAAAGATTCATTTTCATTATCAGCTGTTTGAAATTTACTATATTTCTATTTGAATTAGTATGACCGTTTTACATTTTTTTTGTTTCTAAACATTTTATAGATGTAGGATAAAGAATCAAGAAATAAAATAAATAATACACTTTTTCATTATAAAGTAAAGTTTAACCATTTAACTACATATTCATTACATTTTTTGTGTCAACTCAGCTGTTTTGAAACTATTCTTAAAAAAAATAAGTTGTTCATGACGCGTTCTCTGGGGCGAACGCAGGTAGGGGTTTTAGGGGTTCAACCACCCCCCCCCCCCCCGGAACGACCAAAAAAATAAGGGTTCATTTTGTTAAAGAAAAAAAAAAAAAAAAAAGGGTTATTTTCGTGCCATAAAGTCTTCTGGTAGTTTTGTTTTTTCGTACGACTTATAAGTACTATAGAGCAAGTAATGCATTCGTAAAAAAAATCGAACTCAAGATTTGTATCAAAGTTGATATTAATTTGATAGTGAAGACAAAAAATGTAGGTCTCAAAATTCTGTCTGTCTGTCTGTCTATCTGTTCGACTACGGCCTAAGAGGCTGAGCTGATTTTCATTAAACTTGGTAGATATCGTTTTGATTTTTTCGCCCCACACGTTTTTTTTTTCCTTTTCTTTTTAAGACCAAAAATAACGGTACCTGCCATACAATTTTTTTTTTCAAAATCTTATAAAGAAATATTTTTTTCTCAAAAACTGTCCCACAGAATTTTGAAAAAAAAAATTCATAAAACTTCATTTCGTCATTTTAGGTAGATAATGGTTGAAAACAATTTTTCCAAAAAATGGTTATTCTTGGAAGCCCCCTTGGAACCATTTTTTTGGTTTTCTCGAAAACAGTACAACCGATTTTAATCATTATTACCCCTAACACACGCCACGAACTACTTCATCGAAGCATATTGTCGATAAGGTTTTTGGGTCGTGTGAAATGAATATGTGTCGACATAGCAGTGCGAACTCTGGGAATCGAAGTAGTATGCCGACATGGCGTGTAAAAAGGACCGAACTAGTTCGTAGAAACAATTTTTTATGATGTTATTCGGTTTTAGTTGTTAAAATTTACAAATCGCCTGAAAAAGCAAGAATAAAATTCAATCTCCAAGCAACAATTGATCAACACAAAAAAAAGTGGTTCTGGAGCATTAAAGTTCAAATATTTTTCGGTCATTTTCACTTTCCATTTAAAATTTCACAATCCTACCATTTAACAGCTGATTTTGGCATATACTTCTACATCGGCGTATTGGCGTGTAAATGCCCATACAAAAGCGAAGTACTTTGTGGATTAGGTTGATCGATGTGGCGTGTGTTAGGGGTATATGAAGCACCTTCAAGGTTTAAATATTATTGCGTATACAAATTTTAAAAGTTTTTTTTTCTAGAAACTCAATATTTCGAAAAACCCTTGCTTGATTTTTTAAACTTGATAAATAAAAGTTTTTTAATATAATCTACAAGATCTGAGGAAAAAAATTTGTTTTACCTAAAAATAAAGGTACCCACAAAACAAATGTTAAAAAATGGTTTTCGAAAATCGTATTTTTCTCAAAAACGGTTTCGAGAATTTGGATAGTTTTTCTTTTGTTTCGATTAATCTTTACTTTTAGAGAAGCTTCTAAAAAGTTTAAAAAAACATTGCATTTTAAGACTTTAAAAAAAAATTTTTTTTTAATTTTTGAAAGAAAAAAATTTATGTTTTTCTTTTTGAAAATTCGAAAAAAACTGCTTAATATTTTTTTTGTAAATTAAATTTTTATTCGAACAATAATAAAAAGTTTAAATATGCGTACCAAAATTTTTTCTTAAATATGTTTTAAAAATTTTGTATACAAAAGCTTATTTTTTTAAGAAACCACTAAAACTAATTACAATTTTGCGCATAAACTAATATTTGCTCAAAACACATGTCATTCTGTGTTTAGCTCCAACTACTAAAGGAGTTTTAGTCATTTAAAAAATGAATTTTATGCTTTTTCTCTAATAACATTAATTTTTGATTTCGTATAACTCTTTTTTTCTATGATCGCAAAAGTACAACAAATTATAACTTCACGTATTAATATATGCCGGATTTAGTTTTGCAGATTTGGACCACTAGGTGAACCTAGAACTTATTATAACTCTATTGTTAGGTACACTTATGGAATCACTTACATTATTTTTCTTTTGTTTCGTTAATGATATTATACGAACCAAATAATGGCCTCCATCACAGGGCCCGTAGTAAAAGTCTAACAATTAATTCCGGATTAAAAATGCCCAAATGGGAAGCACCAAAAACGCCCTCGTAGTGAATATTTTCCAACTTTTGGTAACATTATTCAAATTTGCCAAATAGGTATCCATTGTAACATCCTTATGATGTTTTGTTTTTGTGATTAGCTGTATGAAATTGTTCCGATAGGTAATATCCCTAAGAGCAAATATTATTTAGTTATAACATATTTTATTTATGTTAATTACAATAAAGAATATATAATTAACAAGTACCTACAATACAGTAATAAAATAATATATTTATGAAAATCTCATATTTTTTCACTTTCGAATCGTTCGAAAGAAATGTCATTTCATTCTCGTTCAATTTTTTCTGGCGAATAGATTCATAAAACATGTAAGTTTAGTATAATGTTAGTAGTAATGGATGCATAAAAAGGATTTGATGCATCCATAATCCTTCTCCTATACAACGTTTTCTCTTTTCATACATAAAACAAATGCCATTTTGATTTTTTAACGTCTGGCTTCAATTTATCAATTATTTTCATAAGACAATTTACAAATGGTAGTTCAAAATTCAAGTGTGACCAGATTTGTGTATATTAAGTTGCTTTGAAGTTGCCTTCTTTTTTTGTTTATCAATTTGGAAAACAAAATTAGTTTACATGAAAATTAAAACATAAATCAATTATTTTATTATTCAGGGAAGTTTTACCCTTATTTAACATCTTTTTGATATCAATAAACTTACCATACTGTTTTCTAAATGCTCCAAAATTTGAAAATGTCAGTTTTTATTGATGTATTCAAATTCAAACTTTACCGGGCCGTTAGCATCACTTATCTTTACTTTATTTTTCTTAAATAATAAAGTTTTATTTTTAGACCATATTTTTTTTTGAAATAAAAATTATCAAAAAAAAAACAGTAAATTTCAAACAGCTGATTTTGGAAATGAATTTCATTGAGGTTCATTTTATTCAATTATTCGACAATGAACATTTTTCGCTAGAATGTCAAAATATGCTAAGTTCATTCGAATGAAAATATCTATTCTATCGAATTAGCTATTCGTTCGAATCTCAAAATAAAGTTTCAACGAATTCGACTCACTTTCGAACGAAAGAGAATGTCAAAATAAGCACCATAAAGTAGTCTGAACTTGAATGTTGAGTTCTAGGCTGAAATGACTGACCGTCTTATGTTATAATCATACAATTCGTGTTATCCTGTCATGAAAGATTTAATGGAAAGAAGGATTCGATTGAATTTAGAAAGTGAAGTAAGATATAAACTGTAATAAGAACTTCCAAAAACGGTGAAAACTGCAATCATTGTAATCTTTCATTATTATAATTTAATTTATGTTTTAATATATTTTAATATATCTATGACATTGACAAAAAGTTGCAAATTTAATTTTTAACTAAGCTTAATACAAGCCACTTATTCTGTATCACAATAAAAATTTATAAATTAATTAATAATAAAATAATTTAGATAAATATCAGAAGGGGTAGCGTAGGTGGGGTAGCGTAGGAGGGCATGTTTAAGTGAGGGTTTACAAAGGTTTAAGTCAAATATTTTAGAATTATTTACCCTACTCAATATTCTTGACAGGGGTTTGTTTCGGCCGTAGTCGGTACTATGGTATGGGAGTCGAAAAAAAGTCTTAGATCGTGAACGATGTGGGTTAATATTAAAACCGATCTGTTGTAGTAAACAGTGACAGTCAATGTTATATGTTAATAACTGATGAACGAAGATAATATCGGAAGTGTTACGGCGCGCTTATAAAGATTGTAAACTAAGAAGCTTAAGACGTTTTTCATATGGAGGAAGCTTAGTCAGCCAAGTCCACGTAAGGCAAAACATAAAAATCTTCGTTGGACGGCTTCAATACGATTAATGTGAACTTGATAACATGGCGACCAGACCTGAGATGCATATTCTAAAAGTGGTCGGACAAAATTCATGTAGAGGGATTTAGTGACGTAGGGATCGGAGAATTCTTTTGACCAGCGTTTTATAAATCCAAGAAAGGAGTTAGCTTTATTTATAACGTTTATCAATATGAGAGCGAAAGTTCAGTTGTGAGTCGCATAATAAACCTAAATAACGAATCGAACTAACAATGGGAATGGGTTTGTCATTTATAAAATATTGTCTTTGAAATAATGGAGGACACTTACGGGTATATGTTATGGCTTGACATTTATGAACGTTGAGTTCCAGAAGGTTTTTTTTTGGCATCAAATGTAGAATTTGTCCAAGTCGATTTTCAGAGATTTGGAATCTTCGGTACAAGAGATCTTTCTGCATATTCTCATGTCAACTGCTTAGATTAACAGATCAGAGTTCGAAAATATTTGTTCAACGTCATTAGTGCTCAGAACGAAAATAAGTGGTCCTATATGGCTACCTTGAGGAACTCCAGACGTTGCACGGACGGAGGTCGATAAACACGACCTGAATATAACGTTGTATTGTCGTTTCGATAAATATGATTGGATCCATGACATCATCAAAGGCGGAAAGCCGATTTGTTTTAGCTTAAATATATTATGGGATATTTTGTCAAAAGCTTTGCTAAAGTCAGTAGCTATCGCATCGACTTCTTTTCCTACTTCTAAAGCACACAGGGTAGTAGATACGAAATTTACCAGATTAGTGGTAGTGGACCTGCCCTTTAGGAAACCATGTTTTTTAGTTGAAAAAATCGGTTTACAAAAAAAAACATATTGTCATATATGTATAACACTCTCAAAGTGTTTCGGTATGCAAGAAAGCTTGGCAATAGGTCTGTAGTTAACTATATCATTTTTAGGTCCTTTCTTATAAACAGGGATAATAAAAGCATCTTTTCAAAGCTGGGAAAAAATTCCTGTTGAAATGGACTTTTGGAAGAGTGCAGTAAGTGGCTGGGCTAAGTTGGCAGTACATTTTTTCAACAAAACAGAAGGGAGACCGTGAGGACCAAAAGAAAATTCATCTTTAAGCACATTAATTTTATTTATCACCGATGATATGTCAATATTAACGGAAGTTAGGGAAGTCTGGGTGCAGCCATTCATATAACTAAAATCGTTAACGTAAGCCACAGAATTGTCATACGAAAACTCTGCCCCGAAAAATTCAGCCAAACGATTGGATATTGTTTTTGGATCCATTGACGAAGAATCGTATAATTTTAATACAGAGGTGTAACCATCAAATTTTTGTTTACTATTTACTGATAAAACAATTTAGGGTTAGAAATAAGATCAGTCTGCATTTGAGAAAGATATTTCGTGTATAAGTAATTACACAAAACGGAGAAGTTATTGTAAGCTAAAGTGTAGTTAAAAAAAAAAACAGACTCAGATTTGGACTTTAGAAAAGTATGCCAAAGTTTGTTACGCTTATTGCGAAAAGAGCGAAGTTCTTTGTTATACCATGGAGGGGAAGAAGTTATGTTTTTTTGAGAAAGTATTGGGATCGATTGGGAACAACCGTCAAAAATATGTGCATACAAAGTAGCAATAGTTATGTCGATATGTGTACTATAATCAGATATAAAATCGAAATATATCCTTTCATTAAGATCGTTTAGTTTTTCAAAATTAGCTTTACGGAAGTTGAATTTACGCTGTGTTAATACGTCACGATTAACATTGTTACTAACGTATGCGAAAATAGTTGAGCTTGGAGGCTGATAACAATCAAGTTTGGTAAGAAGAAGACTGCTATTCGAGGCTACAGTGTTATCGGCGTCGGAGGAAAAAACTAAATCTAGTTGTCTTCTTAAGTTATTTTTAACACTGCTCATCTGAGCAAGGCCGGAAGCTTGAAGACGGTCAGTGAATAGAATTTCTTTTTCGGAGATTGCATTATTCGAAATCAAATGGATCTCATCTTCAGAATTAATCCATATCAATCGTGGCAGATTAAAGTCCCCAAAAATAATGATGTCATTTTCTGTATTAGTTAGATCAGCAATAAAATCAACTGCATCAGAAATAAAATGCACGACTGGATCGCACGAACTTGCTCTTATGTAAAAGTACTTTGGAATTTAAGATACATTTTATAAATATAAAACATGGATTTAATGAGATAATAATGTTCAAATGCATAAAATTGCTAAAAAAAAATTTCAATTTCCCCTTTAGGGAATCACCGAAGACCCTTAACTACCGAGATTGAAAGAAATAGGTTCAGTGGTTTAGGCTGTAGTGAGAGGTACAAACATACAGACACACTGAAACATGTTTTTGTGTACTAAATTTTTCTTAAAATTTTTATAAAAAAATTATTATGCAAATTGTTAGTATTTAATAACATAAATTTTAAAACGTAATTTAAAAATGTAATCCTGCATTGGTTTTCAAGATATTGAATTTTCAAAAAAAAAATTGTATTATTTTTTTAAAAATCCAAAAACTATTTTTTCGAAAAGAATTTTAGTTTATATTTTTTAAAATGCAAAGCAGCTCCTGCATAAAAATTTTGGTTAAAATCGTTAGAGTCGTTGGTGAGAAATTCGAAAATCAAAAAAACGGTTCTATGACAGGTACCCCTAATAACATTTCCCCCCAAATTTTTTTCTGACCAAAACATAGTCCCTGCCCATAATATCACACCTAATTTTTTTATCAAAATCGTTAGAGCCGTTTTCGAGATAAATAAGATTTTGCATTACGGGTGTATGGGGGGTACCGTTAGTTTTGGAGCTAAAAAAAAAATTTCAATTTCCCCTCTAGGGAATCACCGAAGACCCTTAAGCACCGAGTTTGAAGAAAATACCTCCAGTAGTTTAGGCTCTAGTTCGAGGTACAGACATACAGACATACAGACAGACGGAATTACCGGACCCACTTTTTTCGTCTTCGCTATTATCGCTTTGATCAAAATCTCGAGTTCGATTTTTTTTCCAAATGCAGAACTTGCCCTATAGTACCTATATCGCAAGTAAAAAGCTCATATACTCTTGTAGGAGGAATATAACAACACGAGATCTAAATACAACGATTGTTCAGGTTTATCTTGACACATATAAGTTCCAAATTTAAAATATTGGAAATTACAATTAACGATTCATCCAAATCGGAGTGGAGTGCTAAAAGTACACCACGACCTAACATTGAGTGATATGCATAAAACGGAAGTATTTACTACAAGTAAAAGATAATAGTAAATACTATAACTTAAAGCAAATGGTTAAATTTAAAGTATTTACTTCATTCCATATGCATAAAGTTTAGTACTTACTAACTGGCAAATACTTTCAGTACATACTAAATTCATCCAAGTAAATACTAGAATTCATCGGAAATTGATAGTAAATACTTTTTTTCTTATCGGGTTAGTAAGCAAATAGTTTTTTGCCAGATTAACCGTTTAATCCCTATATTAAATTACTGTTGCCCTTCTTGTTGTTTTGTAAACATCTGTTCATGAAATTTTATCAATCATTAATTTATTGAAAGTCGACTGAGCAACAATGAAGAACGAAGGTTTGTCAATAAGCCAAATGCACCTAGTTTTTGTGCGTATTTTAAAAGTACATAGTGTTCTTATGAATAAGTCGCAGCAACCGGCAGTAAAAAAAGCGAAGTCAGAGGCTATGAAAATATTCATAAATGAAAATAAATCCTTTGAGAATAGAGTTAAGACTGTAAGTTTTTATGGTTTCGAAGCTACATAGTTATGTGTTTAAAGCAAAAAAAGTATGTACTTTTAAATTTTCATGTTGCTATCCTTTGACTTTGAAAAAAAGAAGTAATTCCTACAGAAAAAAAGTACTTGCTACTATTTATGCATACGGAATAAAGTATTTACTGAAAAACTTCATCCGAAAAAAGTAAGTACTGTGGCCTCAAGTAAATACTTTATTTTCAGCATTTACTGCATTTTTATGCATATCAAAAAAAGTAATTACTTATAAATTCTCAAGTAAAAGCATTTACTATCTTTTATGCATATCACCCATTGAATGATTTTTTTTTCAGAGTTTATAAATCAAGGGGAATGCCTTCTTTTAAAATCAAAAGTTCAAGATCAACTCTGATTTTCCCATCGATGCAAGTATGATGTGGTTTATCATATAAATATGCATAGGTTTTTGGATCACCCAAGCGAGACATAACAAAAAGGCTATTCTCGCAGGTTTCTGAAAATTGTTTGGTCGATTTCACTAAGGGTGGTATAACTGGAACTATATATGATAAGTGAGAGTGATGAAAGTTTGGGTATTTGGTAGTAGAACTATAAGGTAGTTTAGAGGAAGAGGAAGTTGGATGATTTGAAAAGTTAGGTATAGGAAAAGGCATATTAGAGGATACATGATTACATTAAGTATTATACTTAAAATTAAAACTATTAATAGAAGATGGTTTATGAATCTTCATCGTACTATTTTTTAAATTTAATCATTCATAAATATGTGGTATAATAATTTTGAAAATTCCAGGACTAAGACGAATACAAACAATAAAATATAAAACTGTAGTTGGTTCTAAAAAAATTTCTAATCCAGGACTCGTTCGCATGTTGAGGTGCATTCTTAACAATGAAGATTGATGTCGTTTTATAAATGCTAGAAGTTGGTAGAGGTTCGGTGTGCGATTTCGATGTTGGAAGCGGAGGTTCGGTGGACCTGACATGATTGATGAGATATGGCTGGTAACGCTGTAGAAGGAGTAGATACACTTAAAGTTGAAGAACTATCAAATCAAGTAGATGTGCAGCTGATGAACTTTCGTTAAGAGGTACAGTAGAGGATTCCAGATCCTCAAGCTCAAAAAGGAGGGATTTGTTGTTGTTGTTGAAAATCGACCCGTGTACAGAACTTGGTTATATTGATGAGTTAAGAATCGATGTGGTTGGAAAATGAGTTAAAGTTATCAAAGCATGATGATTGTTTGGATATACTTTCAATATTATTAAGTTTTTTTTTTTGAAAGCAAGTGGTATTTTTCATGGCATTTACTCAGGGCCGGATTAACCCTCAACGGGGCCCTAGGCAACCATCAATTTGGGGGCCCTTTTTTCTCGTCCGTTCCCTTCTTTTTTCGATTAAAAAATACAAACTCATATCTTTCATACAAATTTTACTGTCACAATGTAATAATATGAATAAAATTACTATCTACATTTTAAACATGTCGTTTTCTACATTTGCTTTCGGCAAATTCATCAATTTATTATATCATCAATATCGATTTTGTTTTGCGAGAAGGATCGTTCGGCAGAACAATTTAATCATAAATGTTTAAAAAAAATCCGAAGAGCTACCGGGTGATTTTTTAAGAGCTTGAGAACTTTTTAAAAAAAAAAAAACGCATAAAATTTGCAAAATCTCATCGATTTTTTATTTGAAACGTTAGATTGGTCCATGACATTTACTTTTTGAAGATAATTTCATTTAAATGTTGACCGCGGCTGCGTCTTAGGTGGTCCATTCGGAAAGTCCAATTTTGGGTAACTTTTTCGAGCATTTCGGCCGGAATAGCCCGAATTTCTTCGGAAATGTTGTCTTCCAAAGCTGGAATAGTTGCTGGCTTATTTGTGTAGACTTAAGACTTGACGTAGCCCCACAAAAAATAGTCTAAAGGCGTCAAATCGCATGATCTTGGTGGCCAACTTACCGGTCCATTCCTTGAGATGAATTGTTCTCCAAAGTTTTCCCTCAAAATGGCCATAGAATTGCGAGCTGTGTGGCATGTAGCGCCATCTTGTTGAAACCACATGTCAACCAAGTTCAGTTCTTCCATTTTTGGCAACAAAAAGTTTGTTAGCATTGAACGATAGCGATCGCCATTCACCGTAACGTTGCGTCCAACAGCATCTTTGAAAAAATACGGTCCAATGATTCCACCAGCGTACAAACCACACCAAACAGTGCATTTTTCGGGATGCATGGGCAGTTCTTGAACGGCTTCTGGTTGCTCTTCACTCCAAATGCGGCAATTTTGCTTATTTACGTAGCCATTCAACCAGAAATGAGCCTCATCGCTGAACAAAATTTGTCGATAAAAAAGCGGATTTTCTGCCAACTTTTCTAGGGCCCATTCACTGAAAATTCGACGTTGTGGCAGATCGTTCGGCTTCAGTTCTTGCACGAGCTGTATTTTATACGGTTTTACACCAAGATCTTTGCGTAAAATCTTCCATGTGGTCGAATAACACAAACCCAATTGCTGCGAACGGCGACGAATCGACATTTCACGGTCTTCAGCAACACTCTCAGAAACAGACGCAATATTCTCTTCTGTACGCACTGTACGCATTCGTGTGGTTGGTTTAATGTCCAATAAAGTAAACTGAGTGCGAAACTTGGTCACAATCGCATTAATTGTTTGCTCACTTGGTCGATTATGTAGACCATAAATCGGACGTAAAGCGCGAAACACATTTCGAACCGAACACTGATTTTGGTAATAAAATTCAATGATTTGCAAGCGTTGCTCGTTAGTAAGTCTATTCATGATGAAATGTCAAAGCATACTGAGCATCTTTCTCTTTGACACCATGTCTGAAATCCTGCGTGATCTGTCAAATACTAATGCATGAAAATCCTAACCTCAAAAAAATCACCCTATATTTCTGTGTTAGGAAATGCATCGGCTAATTGATCTTCCATTAGAATCTTAAACAAATGACTATGAGTTTTTTGTGCATCAGTGTATCTGGAGTTCATGTAACTTTGGAATTGTTTCATTTCAATGAAAAATTGTTCCAAATCTCTAGAATAAAAACGAACTAAGTTATTTATAGCTTTGTGGAGGTATCCATCAATTAGAGAAAAGTTGATGAGAAATGCAAATCTCTCTGAAACTTCCATATACACTTTCACACGTCGTTTGATTTCACTGTGAAGATTGTCGATGATTTCGAGGAAACCTTTTGTCCTAAAACCATCGCGAGGCGAAAATTCTACTTCTGGAGCATTTCCGTCATTAGGTTGTTTTTTTCTACGACGAGTTCGTTTTACGATTTCTGTATAACCTACACCAAGTAATAATTGTTTTGTTTTTTCCTCGAAATCATTGAACTTTTCACGGAATGAAATTAAACTCTCTTCTAACGATCCGTACAAAAAAGCACACGTTTGCAAATCTGCTTTTTCACTTTGCAATGACTTACTCACTGCGTGTAAAATTTAACTAGAAATTGGCATCAAGTAAAAGTTGTTATTAAAAACCGTTGTCATTGTGTTATTGAAAAACTTATAAGCAAACCCTTTTACAAGTAGAATTCAGTAGACAAATCTGCAATTATAGCGACTGAAAGACCTACTCCATTGCTGCCGTACTTGACAACAAAATTTTGCAATAAAAAAAAAAGTGTTACTAGAATTTTATGTTTGTAAGAAAATTTTAGAAGTCTTTTTCATTTTTCGGGGCCCCCCTAAAATCTGGGGCCCCAGGCCTATTCTGCCTACTTGTTAATCCGGCGCTGCATTTACTGGTTAGGTAATTCATTATTTTCTGCCAAAAGTTCGTTAGTTAAACTGAAACCATAACAAATTTCTTTCTTCAATTCAGCAATTGCTTCGATAATTGGTCGATCCTTTCATTGTTACATTTAAGAGCAAGCATAATGTGGGAAAGCGTTATGTTTCGACAATCGTCGCAATCGCTTCAGCAGTCTCGATATAATAATGTTGTGCACAGCTTATCCAAGATATCCACGGCAGGCAGGCACTTGCATGTAAATGCTTCAATAAAAAGGTGGGCATCGACAAGTTGCATTTAATTGAAACTTCAGGTGTATCCAAATGTGTGGTATATAAAAATGTCTTAGATCAAGATGTAGCGCGAGGTGTAGGCATACAAAATAAAATGCACGACTGGGTCGCACGAACTTGCTCCTATGTAATAGACTAGGAATTTTAAAAACGAATGTTATTAGAGAAAATTGTTCATAAGGATAAAATGAATTTTTTAAATTCTTTCATTAGTAAGAGATAAAAACAGAATGCTATGCAAATATGAATTTATGCAGGAACAAAAACTATAAGTCGTTGTAGTGGTTCCTTAAAAAAATAAGCTTTTATGTACAAAATTTTTAAAACATTTTTAAGAAAAAATTTTGGTACGCCAACCTTAAGTTTTTATTACTGTACGAATAAAAATCTAATTTCCAAAAAAAAATACTAAGCTTTTTTTTTAAATTAAAAAAATATTTTTTCTTAAGTTTTTAAATGCAATGTTTTTTAAACTTTTTAGGAGCTTTTTTATAACAAATTTCATTAAAAACCGTTATGTCGATAATGAGATTAATCAAAAGAAAAAAACTTTTAGCAAAATTCTCCGAACCGTTTTCGAGAAAAATACGATTTTCGAAAATCATTTTTTAAAATTTGTATGGAAGGTACCGTTAGTTTTAGATAAAACAAAATTTTTTTTCTCAAATCTTGTAGATTATGTTAAGAAACTTTTATTTGCCAAGTTTAAAAAAAATCGAGCATGGGGTTTTCGAAATATTGAATTTCCAAAAAAAAATTTTGAATTTTTTTTTAAAAATCCAAAAAACTAAAAATTGAAATTTTGAATATGTAACAATATTCAAACTTTGGAGGAGCTTTGGCATAAAAAAAATTATTTAAATCGGCTGTACTGTTTTCGAGAAAATCAAAAACAAAAAAAAATGGACCCAGGGGGGCTACCAAAAATAACAATTTTTTGCAAAATTTTTTTCAACCATTAGCTAGTTTTAACCAAATGAAATTTTTCAATTTTTTTTTTTAAAATCTGTGGGACAGTTTTTGAAAAAAAAATATTTATAAAATTTCGAAAAAAAAATCGTATGGCAGGTACCGTTATTTTTGGTCTTAAAAAAAAAAACAGAAAAAAACGTCCGGGTGGAAAAATTAAAACCCATATCTACCAAGTTTGAAGAAAATCGGCCGAGCCGTTTAGGCTGTAGTCGAACCAACAGACAGACAGACAGAATTGCGAGACCCACTTTTTTGGTCTTCGCTATCATCGTAATGTCAACTTTGATCAAAATCTCGAGTTCGATTTTTTTACGAATGCATAACTTGCCTTAATAGTACCTATAGGTCGCAAGTAAAAATTGGGATGTTTTTTTTTTTTTTGTAGAATATCCAGGTTTTTGTTTCTGTATTTCTAGAAAGATACTGTAGGTACTACTATACGTACTTGTGGCTTTGTGGTTACGGGATTGACTTCTTTTTTTAATTTTAGAACACGTTACGTTGTTTTAACAACCTTTGTACTGGTCCATTACATTTTTTTATGAATACAAAGTAAACGATTTTATAAGTACAAATATTAAAGATTCTTGGATGTTTTGGGTCAAATGCATTATAATGTAAGTTAGGTTGAATGACATTTCTGTGGCAACAAGGAATAACAGCATAAGTCGACTTATGTCGAAAATGAGTTTTTGATACCATCCGATGCACAATTAGCCATTCCGTCTGTCATATTTGTTTCGTATTTTTATCTCAAACGGTTAAAGAATTACAGACAAAAGAAAAAAGTCAACGTACCTGATTTGTATTGCAAACTAAACATTCAAATCGCTCTCCTGAAAAGTAGCAAAAACTGACTTACGTCATTTTTCCTTGTTGCCACAGACTTTTCAAGTCAAGTTTTGTGTTTATTGCTTGGAGTCTTATCGTTTTATTTTTGTTCTCTATAACTATTCTCTGTTCAATTTATATTTGCAGTACAAGGAAGATAGGATATTTGAGTTCAGTCTGCCCATTATGTATTTCAATAAGCTATCTTTATTTTAAAGCTCTTACAAGGTTGCATTTAAAATTGCCACAAATCCCACAAAAATATTGATAGAGTTACTAACTATTTATTAATACAAGCACATTTTATAACCAAAAAAATGATGACCTAAACAAATTGAATCTATGTTTTTCCACACCACCAAGAGGTAAGATGGCAGGTGCCTTTTTGAAGAGTATCCCCAGTAGGCCTAATCACTTTCGAGGTAAACAATAAACGAGTAGTTACTGATAGTGCTTTCTCCATTCAAGCTTATTATCAAACTTTCCACTGCACCTTCAGTAAAACCATACATTTCCCACATCTTTGGCTTAATCACTTTCTCAACGTCTTCGACACAACGATGCCATTTTTCAGTCAACTTACTTTTAAAACATGAAAACAGAAAAACACCAAGTCAGCACCTTTCTCTCTAAAGTAGAAATATTTGCTATCAAAATCAAAAACTCTAAAAAACTTAAATCCTCAAAGTTACATAGCAAAAACCAAAGAAAATATCATATAAATTTCCATCAACTGGGCAATGGTAACTCTTATTCGAAGTATTTTTTTTTTAAGTAAAACTTCTTTTCCGGGGGTTTATTTATGCAAATTTCAGTGACATGTCAAAACGACACGTTATCAATCAAAGACAGCGACATGTTTTTTACAATTATTGTTCGAACTTTGTTAGAAGTTATTTAAAAGCACTTTAAAGACACCTTTTATCGCCGAAAAAGAATGTTCTTTTAATGAAAAAACCACAACAACTAACCAACAAAACAATTAAAAATATAATTTCATTAAAAAAACACACAACAAAACCTTTTCTTTTTAATAAAATATGTGGCCGAGCAATTTTTCTCAATCGGAAACCACTTCCCTTTGTTAAAAAACACAAACAAATATATCATTTTTATGGTTTTATTTAATTAAAACATTAAACACTTTATCCTACACAATACTGAATACTTATATACTATTTAACTTAAAAACTAGGCACTAAAATTAACAAAATAATTAATGGAAAGTATAAAAAAACATTTGTAAATAAACTTTCTGCTCTCTGTTGTCAAATATATGTTGCAATATTTTATACCGAATTTAGGATGAACTTATTACGATGATTATGATGACGAGAACTTTAAAACCGCGACTTTAGATTTATACGAATCCAATTATAATTAAAACAGAAAAAGAATAAACGAATTAATTATTATTAATTTGCGCAACCGGCACACGCGAAAAGTAAGATCGAATTGACGAAATGTCAAAAAAATCACGGAAGTATGATTGAGAGAGAAAGAGATTAAAAATATTACAACACCACTGCTATGGGTAACGAAACGATGCAGCGAACCGGCTAGTCACCGTGGGGTGGGTTTTGTAGAATTTAAATGGTAATAAAAAGAGTAAACAATTGAGATTTAATAAAAAGAAGAATTTGGGTGTTATACGAATTTAATTAAATCAATGCAAGTACTGGGGCGTACTTACGTTGTAGGGTGGGCGCCAGAAAACTGTTTAGGGTCGTTTGCCTTAACCGGGATGCTGTAATTGTTCTTCAAAGGTGAAGAAAACACAAATTTAAATTCCTAATGGGAAGTAAGAAAATTTTATTTAAAATATCTAGGAAACCGTGGTTTTCGGCTGGATTAAAACCTAGAATTTTTTCAATTATACATAGACAAATGTAAATTGGATTTAACCAATTTAAGAGAAAGAAAATTATTAAACTTGAAATTATACAAAATGAAACAAAGACAATTTTAGAACCAATACTGCAAAAATGGACCGCTACCCGTCGGTCCCGAAATAAAACATATAATTCAGACTACGGTAAAGAGGGGTCGCGCGTCTCACAATTTTGAGATTACCTATAAAGATCGAATCAAAGGCCAACCGAATCTATATTTCACAACACTTTTCATAAACGAATAAAACTCTTAAAAAAACTAGCACTCTACTTATCTTTTCCTTTCTTTTTACAATCTTATTTCCGGTCCTTCCTCCTTCTTTTCCTCAATAATTATCCTCGCCCCGTTCTGGCGAATAAGAAACTTTCTAATGGAAACTCCTTCTCCTTTCTCGAATTAATTATTTTTCACAGAGTTATTATTTCACTTTTCTCAGTGTTTTTCCTTTTCTTTAACTTTCTTTACCTTTCTCTCAATCAAAAATTCAAAATCGCCTATCGGCTTCAATAGTCAACCAAGAATTAGTTTAACCATTTAGCCTTTCTTTCTCTCCTCTTGGCCTCCTCGTTCTCTCACACATTCACACACTCATTCAAAAGCTTTTGTGGAACTCGGTTACGGTACCACTCCGATGTTGAGTTCCAACGAAACTCTCTTTCACCCACACAATCATATTTACAATTACTATTCTTGAGGAAAAACAAAAAGAAATTATAAAAAGTTGAAGATAATATTCTGAGCATTCTCTCAGCTACTCTACTAAATTTTACTATTTTCAACTAATTCGAAAAAGGAGCCAATACTAGTATTTAATCTTTAAACAATTTTGAGGAACCGAAGAAGGAAGGCAAATGTTCAAATTAAACCAACTAACGCGTGGACCTTTGTGCAGATTTGGTGGGATAGGGAAGAGTATTTAGCGTTCCATTCTTTTATGCTGGTCTCTTGTTTAAGCTAAGTTTTAAAGAAAGAGTTTTAGGATGGGCTCAAAGCCGTCTTCAAAAAAGTAAGTTTAGAAGTTAATGTTTATGTTATGCTGTTATATTATATCCACTTTGAGTGTAAATGTATGTTTCGTTGTCGTCCGAGTTTCAAACCATGGCAGCAGACGAGGATATACACAATAACGCATTTCCCGTTATCAGGTTAAATTAAATTAATTAACTTTAATAAGTCACTCGAGTTATAGGTTCTACGAACCGAAAAGAGTTTTTAAAAAAGAATTACTTTCCGTCTTTGAAGTCAAAATTAGACTGACTTTATTTTTAATATAATTTTTTGATACAAATACATTTTGACATTGACCGGCCCAAACGTGAAATAAACTGTTCACCGAACTCGCCTCTCAATCGGTCCATTGTTACGCGTGCTGTGTGACATGTGGCACCGTCTTGTTGAAACCACATGTCATGCAAGTCAAGCTCTTCCATTTTGGGCAAAAAAAAAGTTTGTTATCATTGCATGGTAGCGCTCACCATTCACAGTAACGTTGCGATTCGCATCATCTTTGAAGAAATACGGCCCAATGATTCCGCATTGAATGCATTGGTAGCTCTAGCAATGCTTCTGGCTGCTCTTCACTCCAAATACTTCACACCAAATACGTTTTGCTTGTTCACGTATCCATTTAACCAGAAATGACCTTCGTCGCTGAACAAAATTTTCAGATAAAAAAGTGGATCTTCGGCCAACTTTTCAAGAGCCCTTTCACCAAAAATTCGGCGTTGTGGTAGGTCGTTCGGCTTCAATTCTTGTACCAGCTGTATTTGAAAAGGCTTTACACCTAAATCCCTCCCCAAAATTTTCCACTGAGCAACAGAATCGATAATTCACGGTCATCACTAACACTGGCCGATACAGCTGCGATATTTTCCTCAGTTTGCACTCTACGTAAGCGTGTTGGTGGTTTAATGTCCAACAATGTAAATTTGGTACGAAATTTAGTCACAATAGCCCGAATAGCCGCCAAAGTAGGTCGATTAAACTGACAATAAAATGGAAGAAGCGCACGATGAACTTTCTTAACAGAGCACGCATTTTGATGATAAAATTCAATAATTTGCAAGCGTTGTTCACTTGTAAGACGATTGATGGTTAAATTATAGACCAAACTGAAGATGTTTGACAGTGACACAAAACACGAAACGTGCGTACCTGTCAAAACCATGGTTGCCAAAAAGAAAATAGCAAGCAAATCACCCATTATAAATAATGCCGAATTCGAAAGAACTAAAGTGAGAATTTTAGAAAGAGTAAGACTAGTCGTGAAGTGTTGTATGAAAAGGAATTGTCTGTAAGTTGCCCATAGAATCATATCGTCGCTGTAGATCGAATACCTCGTAACCCAGAAAAGTCGATTTTTCAGGAGAGACAAAAAACTTATTATCAAATCAATGGGAGGCAATGAGAGACGTGTTATTAATTATGCGCGTGGCTCTGCAATTATAGTTTTTAGGTTCACAGGATATTTTTCATTAGATCCGGAATTTTTTTCACAATATAATTGCATCATTACCTAAAAATCGTTTTTTTCTGGGTTACGAGGTATTCGATCTACAGCGACGATATGCGGATATTTATTTTTGAGCTTGAGAAGCATTTCAGTAATTCGAGCTGCTGTCTGAAACATGGAAACAGTATTTCACAATACATAAGTACATCAAAGTAACTTTTGAGATTTACAAGTTGAGTGTTTGGGGCTAAGGGCTCTAGTGCAATTTTTCAAGGTGTCATGTATATTTTTTTTAGAAAATTTAGGATATACAGAAGGTTATGTGGAAGATGTTTTGATAAAAGTTAAACGTTTGTTTAACTTACTGCATGTAAAATACAGAAACGGTTTTAAAATTATAGACTCCCAAGCTGGCCAATTGAGTTTAGATGTAAGATTCTGATAGTTATAAAAGAAAGGTTAACATAACGGGAAAGCAAACGAGAAGGCTTCCTCTTTTAACTATGCAAAAAAATTACCTTGCAATTTAAAAAAGAAACTGAAACCAATTCAAATGAAACCTTAAAACTTTTTAAGCAATGTATTTTATATTGTTGACCAGACAAATTTTGCATCAAATTGCAACTATATTATTTAAAAAGAAATCTTTTACATCATTGTACCTTTTTAATTAAGATCAAAAATCTTAGAAATTCTGCATGAAAGTCATATTGGCATTATTGAGTATAAAAAAGCAGCTAGCACAATCTTCAGCATGGTGGCCGAAGGTACATGACTCCATGTTAAAAGTTGTAAGACTTGTGCTACTGCTGGAGCTGTTTTAGGAATTCGTCGTTTTCAAGATTGGCTAAAATGAACATATCCTTATGAAAGAATACATTTAGATTTTTTTGTTTTTAAAAACAAACTAACCTGTTGATAGTGAACAGTTTTATGAATCATTGCGGTATTTTTGGTCTCCAAGTTGCGTGTGTATTTATATATATGTAGGATAATGGCTCTCTTATCCAAAGATAATTTCCTTTAAACATGAAAGACTTCTTTAATTTAAATTAGATTAATATTCGACTTTATTTTAATCATAACATTTGTAGCAAAACGACCGCTTCACAATAAGATAGTTTGACGACTACTTTAAATTAATGCGCAACTGGTTAACGATTGAAAAGGGACGCAATCTCCCATTCCCTGTTTTTCGTTCGTTCTTAGTATGTCAGTATGTGTGTATTGTCTTGTCCCTGTAATTAAAGGTCTTCTGTCGGTCGCATGTTGTCGCTGTCATTTTTCATCCCACAAATATGAAAAAGATAAAACAAACCAAATTAGTTTTAAATTATTTTATATTTTATTAACTAATATCACAACTTAAGTTGTGATATTATGTTTCCATCTTCAGGCGGATTTTTAATTTATTCGATTTGTCACTTCATTCAGCATTTTTGGCGACATCGCGTATGCGATCGTTAAACAAGAGGTGGTTCGTGATGCACATACCGAGAATATCGAGATGTTCAGTTTTATTGATGCAAGTGGCACTCATAGATAGTGGCAAGGGGGTATATCTCGCTTTAATGATATAAGACAGCATTGGGTTTTCGAAGCATTAAATTCGACGCGGTTTCTTATTCTCCATTGTACAATGCTGTTTAGGTGGTAATTTAATGAGGTTATCATATTTTGTCGTTGCAGTTCCACATCCGAAGAGAAAGGATGTGAGTCTGAAAACGAATATGAAAACCTGAGAGTACTATCGTCAGCGAAACAATTAATTGGATTAGAAGTTAGACAGGAGATCATTAATAAAAATTTGAAAGAGGGTCTGGGACAAAACGGAGCCTTGGGGCACATCAGCATTTATGTTATGGGTTTCAGACTTGTATCCGTCCAATACAACTTGTATTGAACGATTCGAAAGAAAAATTCTAATCCAAAGAATAAGGGATTCGTCGATACCGAAAGCACGCATTTTCGATAAAAGAGCAAGATGCCTGACTTTATCAAATGCCTTTGAAATATCAAGTGCAATAATCTTACTTTCTCCAAAACAATGTAAAGATTTGTTCCACTTTTCGGTTAGATAAACCATCAAATCACCAGTGGACCTATTGCTACGAAAGCCATACTGCCGGAGTTGGTTGAACAAATACAGTTTTCTAACCACTCGGAACGAGCCCAGAAGAATAGGATAGATGGAAAAGCTTACGCAGGGGTTTTGCTAGCGTGAAAGAACACCTCTTCAGAATAATAGCGGAAATACCATCCTGACCAGTGGATTTATGTATGTGGAGATCTTTCAGGACTCTTGCAACGGTACGAGTACGAAAAAAGATTTGTCCCATAGAATCATTAACGCGCTCGAGAATTGGGGGAGTCAGGACACTATCCGGCAAGGTGGAATTTGCGGCGAATTCCTCATATTTTTTACAAATGACCAAAAATTCTTACTGCTTTGGGACGCAGTATTTTTTGCCTTGATTGTTTGTCTTGTAAAAATTTGATCCGTCGAATATGGGCGTTGCAGGCCTTCCTTACTTCTTCGAACTTTTTCCGGTTTTCCTCAGTTGGGTTGGCTCTAAAACACCGGAAGCTCACCTCTTTTTCCTTGATACCCTCTTTGCAGCTCAAATCAAACCATAACTTAGCCTTGGGTCTGATACTTTTAATCCTATTTGGGATAAAATTTTTCATTCCCAAAAGAATCATTTTTGTTATCATGTCTGCGTCCCAGTTGGCTTTCTCGTACTGCCATACGGTTCTCTTAGGAGCTCTTTCTTTAACTGAATTTGTTTGAAACGAGAAATTTGCAGATATAACACTGTGGTCAGATGTGCCTACAGGTGTCAACACACTGATTGTGTATTTATCAGCATCACTAAAAGTGTTATGCCTTTAGTAGTGACGTTGAATTGATCCGAACCCTAACAATCAAAACAGTAATCTTCTATACATCTATTATTGTATGACCTAGCAAATGCAACGATTGAGTGAGCTTTAATCTGATCTCACTCCTTTTTGCAAAGATTTTAATATTTAGAAATGTCAAAATCTCAAATGATACGGAAAGATAGAAGGGTGGAAAAACTCAAATTTTCGATTTTTCCTCTGCTTGCATGGCAACACCTAGCGTTGTGCAAAATTACAAGATTCTACGATGTCGGGAAGTGCTCCATAATTTTGATGATCTGTCAGTCAATCAGTTACGGTTTTGGTGATTTTTGAGGCCTTATATCTAGCTTATGCTAGAAAATTGAAATTTGGTGAGGCGCCTGTGACTGACTAGCTTAGCAAATATTCGGAATTTTAAAATTCTGACTTCATTGGTACTGAAGATAGGAAGGGGTCAAAAATCGCCTGAGTTTGTTCCTGTAAAAAGGGTGTAGTGCCAGAACTTGTCTGGGCACTATCGTGCCCTTTGATACGAAGTACGAGAGTGTGATCTTGTTTTTTACTTGCGATATATGTAGGTACTATAGGGCAAGTTCTGCATTTGGAAAAAAAATCGAACTCGAGATTTTGATCAAAGTTGACATTACGATGATAGCGAAGACGAAAAAAGTGGGTCCGACAATTCCGTCTGTCTGTCTGTATGTCTGTACCTCGATCTAGAGCCTAAGCCACTGGACCTATTTTCTTCAAACTCGGTAGTTATGGGTCTTCGGTGATTCCCTAGAGGGGAAATTGAAATTTTTTTTTTAGCTCCAAAACTAACGGTACCCCCCATACACCCGTAATGCAAAATCTTATTTATCTCGAAAACGGCTCTAACGATTTTGATAAAAAAAATTAGGTGTGATATTATGGACATGGACTACGTTTTGGTAAAAAAAAAATTTGGGCCAAAATGTTATTAATGGTACCTGCCATAGAACCGTTTTTTTGATTTTCGATTTTTTCATTAACGGCTCTAACGATTTTAACCAAAAAATTTAAGCAGGATTCCCCCTAAGTTTAAAATAATATTGTATATAAAAATATACGAAAAATTATTTGTTGGGTTTTTTAAAAAAATTTTTTTTTTTGAAAAATCAATATCTTCAAAACCTATGAACGATTATTTTTTGAAATTATTTCCTAAAATCAATATTATTAAATACTTAAAATTCGCATCCCACATTTTCTTCTGGAAAAATTTTAAAGAAATTTCTTATATAAAAAATTTATTTATTTAATAATAAAACGATTTTTTAAAGTTTGTTTGCATAAATTCATACTTTTCTAGAAATCAGACGGCAATTTCATTTTAAATTCATATTTTATATTTATAAAATGTATCTTAAATTCCAAAGTACTTTTACATAAGAGCAAGTTCGTGCGATCCAGTCGTGCATTTTATTTAATTTTTATTTGTATCTATGTATCTTAGGGTGGTCTATATGGTATATTGATTTTTTAAATTTTAATGCTTTCACTTAGAGGCCAAAATTAATCTGTTTCGTCTTCTGAAATAATTATACGTTGTCTTTCGGTACTACTTTAATAAGAAAATCCACAAAACTTTCGTTGGAATTATTGATGTAAGCTCTGGGCTAACAGCAGAAGATTAGTTTCAATTAGTTACAGCTCTATTGGAAAAATATGACATACTTACGATAGGGCTACCGTAATTAGTGGTCATTTGAATGGAATTCAAATACAAGTTGAGAATGTTTGTCCCAATGCTGAATTTGTCGACTGTTATGCACACGTCTTGAATTTGGCGCTGTCTAAAGGATTAACCAACATAAGAGAGTGCAAGATTTTGTTAGCACTTTGAATGAAATTGCAACGGTCGCATGCTCTTAAGGAATTTTCAAAAAGAAAAATACCATCGTTAGCTATGACCTTGTGGTGCCTTATTTAACGACTTGTGAATGTATTCTTCTCTTACACCGAAAGAATTCTACAGTAATTTGAAAATAAATATAAAATGATGATGAAAGCAATGATCGAATGACTGCATCGGTCGATTGTAAATTCCAGAAAAGCTTTGAAACTGTTTTTCTTTTGAATGTGTTTTCAAAACTTTTTTCACACTCAAGTATGCCTGCTTTTTAATACACTTTAAAACGCCAATTTAGAAATTATATTTTGTACAAACCAAATAAAAAAGCTAAATGAATTTTTTAAATTTCAAAGAAACGAAGGGTTACAGGAAATTTGGCTGTTTAACACATGCAGAAAAATGAAAAGCTCGAAATGATCAATTTTATATAAATGATAAGAATACAGGAGATTATTCTTTGAAATAGTTGATAATTTAAGCTTGCAAATAACAGAAAGGTTTGCATCCTTTGAAAAACTAAAATATTTCCATTTATTGAACCGGAACAAATTTATTAATAATCGCCAAAAAAAAAACAATTTTCCTAAGGAAGTAACTATAAATCTAATCACAAGCTGACCAAACGCTATAGAGCGCTTCTTTTCTGATTTGAAGAGGATAAAAACGTACCGAATTTTATACTCAAGTCATCGAAAATCTTGCTACCGTTGAACGACGAACCGAATTTATGTATCAATAAATTTTTAAACCTTTTATCTGATGTTATTTATTTATGAAATATTGTTTGTGTTTTTTTGTCCTTATTAATAAAATTAAAAAAAAATTAAACTTCCTCATACCACGGAGCTAACCCAATACTAATACAGGAACCGCCACTGATTAAGACCAATGATTCCACCGGTTCATTAATCACACCAAACAGTAGTTTCTTCGCTTCCAAAAAGATGGAAGAAGATCGATTGATAATTGATTTTATTCAAGTATTTATCTATACTTAAATAAGTTTTTATTTTAAGAAAATTAAACATTCTATTGAAATAATTTCCATATTTCCATATATATAATTTTCTAAATAATATAAATAAAAAAATGTTCCATTGGCTTTTAAGAAGTTGCTTTTTTGGTGCAAAGTAATATCAATAGATGGTCATCATCATTGATTTATGGAAAAAAAAATTAATGCATTAACATTTTTAAAGAAAAAATTTTATCAAAGTAAGTATTAAAAAGAGAATTTTCCTCTTTATTATTGAACTAATTATGAAAAATAAATAATTAATATTAATAAAGTAGTCTGTTCCTTTATTTCAACAGTAGCTCTTTAAATGTTGGCCTCAAGCTCGCCCAAAATGATTGCCTTACTAGTGTAGACTGAAAAATTAACGTAGCTCTCCAAGATCTGCGGCCAATTGATCAATGCTAGCCATGAAATAACCCAGTCGCACAATTTCTTCTTCGCTTCTTTGAGCGTTGCGTGTCGCTTGTATGTTGGAACAAAACTGGGATATGAGTGAATCGATGCTGACGAGCTCAGGCCACATAAATAAAGTCGTGAATACATTGATGCTTGGTTTGACACTTCGTTTAAGGTTGGGTTTCGTCCGAAAAGATGATTTTTGGCCAAGATCCTGATCTTCGGCTAACATTTCCAGTGCCCAATTAGCGAACTCACGGCGTTATTTTGAAAGCTGGATGGCATTCGTAATTTTAACAAATTTTAACAGCTACTGAAACATAACCACTGGAAAAACTATCAATTATATCTGGTTACCCTTTACCTGTGAAAGCGGAAAAGCGAAAAAACTTCTTTGGTAAGTTACATAATTCTTACGTGTAGATTCTAGGCGTGTAAAAATTTTGCTTGGAATTGAAACTTTGTCAAAGGTTTTCAATTGCGTAATCATTCCATTCTCTTAAATAAAATCGGCTACAGCTTTAACATTTCTCTAGAGGCGAGTAAACTGTTAGACAACAATAGAAAGCAAGACGTTTGGATCGTCAATGAGATCTAAGTTTTCCTTCCATTATATACTCGTATGAACTAAATAGTTTCAGTTATAACTAATGCATCTAAGCTTTTCTGATTGCGCACAAAG
The DNA here is from genome assembly GCA_963931855.1 of Philhelius festivus. Taxonomy (NCBI): domain Eukaryota; kingdom Metazoa; phylum Arthropoda; class Insecta; order Diptera; family Syrphidae; genus Philhelius; species Philhelius festivus. The sequence continues at coordinate 25,459,603 of OZ007557.1, read as the reverse complement.
AAATAGTTTTATTCTCAATCCAAGTAACCGCAAAGTCTAGTAATCTCTAAACAGTTTTGGATTATCATGCTTTCATATTATTTTCTATCGAATGCTCATCGAAAAATTTAGATAGATATCGTGTTTAATAGAACATTTACTTGAAATTACTATATTAATTTAATAGTGGGGAGAGTTTATGGAATCCTCCGAAGTTTGGAGACTTTTTGTTCCTAATTATAAAAGTTATGGCGGTCCTTGCATTCCATTGCGAAATATTTTTAAATTGCGGTCCTAATATATGTAGCAAAACAAAATGGAAAATAACTTTTAATAGCATCGTCGTGTTTTCATCTTGCTTTCCCTATTTTGATATTGTACATAAGATTGTAACTACATTCAAATTTTGTTGAAACCTGCACTCTTACTAAAACTTGAACTAGTAAATAAATAGTATATATGTAGTATATAAATATTAATAGTAAATACATAAATAACCTTTCAAGTATTAATAAGATTTATCTTACCGTGTTAGCATCAGGGTTGCGAATTTTTTGAATTAAAAACACATTAAGTCATAAGTCTGTAGATGACTTGTGAATTAAAAACATTTAATTCATAAGTTAGTGACTTATGATAACAAAAAAAACTTAATTCATAAACTACTAAGTGACTTTTGAATTAAAAAAATTTAATCATGAGCAAGTTAGTGACTTATGAATTAAAAAAATTAAAAAAAAATCAAGTCATGAGCAAGTAAGTGACTTAAGAATTAAAAAAAACTTAATTCAAAAGCAACCTAGTGACTTGAATTGAAAAAAACTTTAATTCACTTATGAATTAAAAAAATTTAAGTCATGAGCAAGTGACCTATAAATTAAAAAACAATTAATTCACAAACTACTAAGTGACTTATGAATTAAAAAGAATTCAATTCATAAGCTGGTTGGTAGATTAGAAATGTTTAAGCTTGTTTTAACTACATAATTATTTTATTAACGAAAGTAGATTTTAAGCTTTTGTGTGTCATAAAATTATCATGCTAGCTTATAAATTTTCCAATTATTAATTTTCCAATCAGAATTCATCCATTAGCTTATGAATTAATCTTTTTTTAAATCATAAGTCACTTAGTAGGTAGCGAATTATTTCTTTTTAATTCATAAGTCACTAAGAAGCTTATGATTTAAATTTTTTTAATTCACAAGTCACCAACTGACTTATGAATATTTTTTTTTAATTCATAAGTCAGTAACTAGCTGCTAAATCACATTTTTTTTAATCATAAGTCATCCACCTGCTTGTGAATTAAAGCCAAGCTTAAGTTAAAAAGTGACTTAAGCTTTTACAACCCTGATTAACATAATACTACATCATTAATGAATAATAAAAAAACTCTTCTAGGGTTCTTAGCTTCTATGACAGATTAATTAAAAAGTCCAACTGTTGCATAAATATTTTTGCAAAGAACTTAATAACGCTGAATAAAATCTGTCAAACAAAATATGAAACATTCTTTTCATCATTTGATTTCTTTCATCAAATTTATTTCATCTATGAAAATCTTTCTTTTCACAAACAATGTACATAGAATAATTAAAATTCTTCAATGCTCATGCTGAAATATGAATAACACATTCTTAATCAAAAGTATACAGAAATTGTTTTATCTTCTCATTCACTATTGTCAGTGTTTACAGTCCGTCAAAAAGTTGACACATAAAATTTACAATCCCGGACAAACGGCAGCTGAACACATTCTGCCAGTACAAGCAAATTATGCATTTTCGCATTATGTGAATTGAATCTAAAATACAAACATTCGATAACAAAAAAGAAATTACAAATTGGCAAATGTGAATTGAGAGATCACTCTACCCGAGGAAACAAATACACTCATTATCCGTTATAACTTGAAGCAACAGACCGTATAATTAGACCATCCGCACTTCCCGCAAATCAAATCGGTATTAAATCAAAATCTCATTTAACGAGTGCTATTTCCACTAAATCACATCTCAATGGATTAATGTCCTTGCTCGACAAACTAAATAATACTCACGCTCAAGTTACATTTCGATGGCACAGACAGATTGTCTTTTTTCAACATGCCACCTCTGTTTCCCATAATTAGATATTTGTATAACGTACGGGTAATAAATTATGTATGTCCAAAAATCATTTCGAGCAAGGAATACACTTTTTGCAAATAAATTAAGTGTGTTTTCGCTGCAAGCACAACAATTTAGTCTCATTCAATTGAACCGAAATTTTAAGTCAAATCTAAAGTGGACAAAATTTTCTTGCCATACTATAGCAACATGGTGGCAGTAATGTTATGTTTATAAGAAAATTAAAAAAGAAATGAGAAAAGCTAACAAAATAAGATGCACGACTGGGTCGTACGATCTTGCTCTAATGTAAAAGACTAAAAATTTAAAAAATTAATGTTATTAGAGAAAAACTGACAAACCAACTCCTTTAAAAGTTGTAGCTAAAAACAGAATGCAAATATTAGCTTATGCAAGAACAAAAATTATAAGTCGTTGCATTGGTTTCTTAAAAAAATAAGATTTTATATACAAAATTTTCAAAACTTTTTTAAGAAAAATTTTTGGTACGTCAACTTAAAGTTCGCTTTATTGTACGAATAAAAATTGAATTTTCAGAAAATAATATTGAGCTGTTTTTGAGATATCGAATTTTCCAAAAATTCAAAAAATATTTTTTCTAAGGTTATGAAATGCAATGTTCTTCAAACTTTTAAGAACCTTCTCTAAAAATAACTTTCACTAAAATACATTATGCCGATAATGAGAAATTTAAAAAAAGTGGTAATATCTGAATTTCCATTTTTTTTATTGAATTATACAGTGGACGTCCAGTATAACGAATGATATAATGTTCGAGGTCATTCTCTATATCGAGAGCGTTCGTTATATCGATCGACTTTTCCATTCAAAACATTTTAAATAAGTGGTTGATTTATTAATTTATCAATTCATATGTTTTTTATCGGTAATGTTAAATTGAATGGTTGTGTTTGACTTCTTTCAATCCCACATATTTTTGATTTTGGAACACATATTTTTGATCTGAAACGCCTTTGTTGCACTCATCAATTGTACTCTTGACGCATGTATTCATTATTTAAAAAAAAAAAAATATGTTATTACCTAATATAGTTTCCGAGAAAAAAATTCCCAAAAATCGTGCGTTTTTTTGGCGTTCTAGACCGTACTAGTACCTTATATAACAAAAACACTATTACGGGAATAAACTTGTGTGTTGGTATAGGAATAGATGCACATATCAATATCTATGGCAAAAAATAAAAAACATTTTAAGGCAATTTATCTATACGTTCGTTATATCGGATAGCAAATTTTTATCATCGTTCGCCATTTAGAGATGTTAATGTAAATTTAAAAAGCGTTCGTTATATCGCAAATTCGCTATATCGGGTATTCGTTATATTGGACGTCCACTGTATATCGAAAATATTAATCGAAAGCAAAAAACATTCATCAAAATTCTAGGCGCCGTTTTCAAAAAAAAAATACGATTTTCAAAAACCATTTTTGAACATTTTTATGGTGGGTACCGTTGTTTTTTAGGTAATATAAATTTTTTTCTCACATCTGGTGGATTGTATTAAGAAACTTTTATTTGTCAAGTTAAAAAAAAATTGAGAGTGGGGTTTCCGAAATATTGAGTTTGTAAAAAAAATTTTTTGATTTGTTTTTTTTTTTTAAATCAAAAAAAAAAGTTTTTGAAAATTAAATTATTTTTGTTTGACCAAGTTGAAATATTTTTTTGTTGTTGAAGAATCTGGTTGCTCTTTGGCTATTTTGGTCACTTAATGTGCTTGAAACTAGTTTGATTTCATTTACTTCACTTTTCATGACAAGAGATACTCTCGGAAGCTTTTTTCTCGCAAGAGGTAGTACCTCCCCCCATTTTTAGGTGACAACGCCTGGGAAAGGAACCCAGACCCCCGGTATGACAGTCCATATGATTATTTCGTTTTGCAGATCATATCCTCTTGCGAGAAATTGAAAAATTCTCCAAGAGTATCTCTTGTCATGGAAAGTGCTGCTCATTAGCCGTTCGGAATCGGCAGAAAATTGTAGGTCCCCTCCGTTCCTGGTAACACGCACACAGGAAAGGTTGAGAGTTGTAAGTCACTAGGTCCTGGTTCACTCCGAGCTGTTGCACCACCAAATTTATTTATTTAGATCATATCGCTTCTGTTATGAATTCGGGAGTCGACCCGTTCAATTAAGATTAATTTCATACATAAAAGAATCTGCTATTTTTGCATGTTTTCAGTTCAATATTTCAAGATATTTACAATAATTCATAGAATATACTTTAATTAAGTTTAAGTTTAATAGTGATAATAGTGAATGACATCTTTGTATTAGGGAACTAATTGAGATAATGCCACATTAATAATAAAATTTGTGTGGGATGTACAAAGAACCAATTATACAAATTTACATAATCGAAAATTGATGTTAGCAGATAGATGAAAAATTAAGCCTGATACAAATCTAAACTGAATGCAAGCAATCGAGATAATATGAAGTTTATATAATCAAACAAAAGAGATGAAAATATTTTTAGTTTAAATGTAACAAACCATAAATAAGAGATTGTTATATCATAAAAAAAGCAGAACTTCAATTTCATTTTTCTTGTGAAGTCGAACAAATTTTAACCGGAAGAGTATTAAATAATTTACAAGACAGGATGGAGCAAAAGTTTCTGTGCAGTTGATAGTGCAAAAGGAAGGAATACGAGCTGAACAATAGGCAATACCAAGGTCATCTACATAATTAATTTTATTATTTAATGATTACTGACTAAAATTTGATGGGTTCACTTGTCAAGTTTTTAAAACCTTTCGAATTGGGCATAAAAAAAAACTTGCCAAGTAAGCCCAACAAATTTTAGTCAGTAATCATTAAATAATAAAATTTCACTATTCATTGTAGCTGTTTCAATATTATTCTACTTTAAATATTCGGTATTGAACCTTCATGAAATAAGAACTTGGCGTACTTTTAGATCTCAGTACTTTTCACGGCTGACTTGTTAGACAAAGGTTTTTGTGTAGAAGAACTTGGCTCTTTTTTAACATTTATGTTTTTGGTCTGATCTCACTCCTTTTTTTAAGGATATATTTTTAGTTTAAATGTAACAAACCATAAATAAGAGATTGTTATATCATAAAAAAAGCAGAACTTCAATTTCTTTCTGATCAAAGCAAAGACGCCACAATTTGATTTTTCTTGTGAAGTCGAACAAATTTTAACCGGAAGAGTATTAAATAATTTACAAGACAGGATGGAGCAAAAGTTTCTGTGCAGTTGATAGTGCAAAAGGAAGGAATACGAGCTGAACAATAGGCAATACCAAGGTCATCTACATAATTAATTTTATTATTTAATGATTACTGACTAAAATTTGATGGGTTCACTTGCCAAGTTTTTAAAACCTTTCGAATTGGGCATAAAAAAAAACTTGCCAAGTAAGCCCAACAAATTTTAGTCAGTAATCATTAAATAATAAAATTTCACTATTCATTGTAGCTGTTTCAATATTAGGTGCGTTTTATTATTCACAAATCTATCTGGATCCGGATCTGGATTAAGTTTTAACATGTATTACAAAAACAATTTGGGATCCTGTTTTCTATCGGGATCTATTTCAAAGATCCAAAAATTAGTTATTACACTGGCGAGTAGATGGCTTTTTATGGTAAGGTAGTGTAAGCTATAGTGTAAAGAAAAAAGACAAGACATAATTTAAAATTTCCAAACCCAAGGATAAAAAGAGACGGGCTTATAACACTCCTGTCAGTAAGATCCGTATCGTTTTATTTTCAAGGAAATATCCCGATCCGGATCCAGATAGATTTGTGGATAATAAAACGCACCTATTATTCTACTTTAAATATTCGGTATTGAACCTTCATGAAATAAGAACTTGGCGTACTTTTAGATCTCAGTACTTTTCACGGCTGACTTGTTAGACAAAGGTTTTTGTGTAGAAGAACTTGGCTCTTTTTTAACATTTATGTTTTTGGTCTGATCTCACTCCTTTTTGCAAAGAATTTAATATTTTGCCATGTCAAAATCTTGAAAGACACGGAATGATAGAAGGGTGGACTCTACCTACTAAAATCAACTTAGTTTATAGCTTCGTATTTCTTTTGGTATATTTTCTTTTTGTTCTTGGTTATTTTGATTTGCTCTTCAATTGTTTCTTCTTGTCCTGGAAAGATGCCTTACACTAACATACCTACCTTAATTATAAATACTAGTACCTACATCCGCTCAAAGTCATAAAAAAGCAGTAATTGTTGAGGATGCGATGATGTTTTTGTTGCAATTTTAAATCCTTTTTTAAATGAAGGTAGCACACCAATTAATAGCCTAATTAGTGGTTTGATTATAGTTCACATTACAGTTAAGTCGGAAGTGCTCCATTCAACCAACACAAACTCGGAGAAAGTGGGCGGATACCACGCCTCCTGAATGAAAAAACTCAATTTTTATTTTTAGTGCTTTTTACGCAAATTAAGCCCTACCGTTTTACCAAATTTCATCGTTTTACAGCAGTCGGAAGTGCTCCATTTAACCAACACCAATTCGGAGAAAGTGGGCGGATACCACGCCCCCTGAATGGAAAACCTCAAATTTTCGATTGTTTCCTCTGCTTGCATGACAAGACCTACCGTTGTGCAAAATTACAAGGTTCTACGATGTCGGGAAGTGCTCCACAATTTTGATGATCGCCTGAGTTTGTTCCTGTAAAAAGGGTGTAGTGCCAGAACTTGGCTGGGCACTACCGTGCCCTTTGATAAAACATTTGCCTACCCTGCATAGTTATAATGAGCACGCATTTAGCTTATAATGCCTCTATTCAACGTCACATAAGTTTTATAAATAATGATTTTGCGTTTAGAGGCATTATAAGGGTTGCATAGCCTTATGTACTCACTATAATGAGTTTATAAATATGGCTGTAAGTTCCTAGTACAATATCATATAGGCAAGTCGGAATGTACATTTGAAATGTAAAGAATTAAGTATGTTTTTATCTTTGAATCCTAAGTGGGATCATAAGGAATATTAAGCATTTTTTCGACTTCCTATCTCGTTGGTATTGGCCGCCATTTTAAACTATATGAAAACTGTTTTTTGGTAAATACTTCGATTATCTTCACCTTTTGACTTAAAAAAAGACTCGATCTAAGTCAAAACTTATTACGACAACAGTTGTAAAGACGGGACAAAATAGTATGTTCGTATTAATTTTTATCAAAAGTTGATTAACAAAACCAATTTGCCTTAGACTTCTTTTAGGACTTATTATGAACCCGTATAACGATTACAAGAAAATCTATGTATGTACATTATGTAATAATGCTAATAATACTTATAAGAGAACTTATTTATAGGTATTGGCTAATACTGTTGATTAAAAGATTTTTAGACATACATGTATGCGTCAAACAAACACTAAGTAAGGGGCAGTAAGTTGGGAAGCCAGAGAGCTCTATTCCTTGGAACCCGCGAAGCGAACCACCCGACAGATGCTAAGGAAACCGTTTACATGGCTATGGTGCTGGGCAGACAACTAAACATAATCCCTAGTGGAGCAAGATTAGATTATACATACATTTAAATCTGAGTTTCGAATTGATCGAGTGTGATATTTCGAAAACTATTGAGATATCGATATAATGCCTTTTGCTTAATACTCTTGCCTTTTGCCTTCGCAAAGTGTGTTCACAATTTTGTAAAGTTACGTTATTCATGCAAAGTAAAGTAACGAAAACATGATTTTTACAGATTTAAGTGGAGAAATAAAGACTTTAAGAAAGCTCAAATATCCAAAATATTTTTTTTTTTTTTTTTTTTTTTTTTTTTTTTTACACTATCAGAATTGGTCGAAGAAAGCTTATAGCAAGCTCCGTCTTTCGACCAATGGTTAGCCAACACAGAGAACTGTGTTATACCACCGGCTCATCATTTAGTGCAGTGTTAGTTGTTAGTAGGCAAACTCTATTACAATTAACACTGACACAAATAATATTACGTAAGAACAAAACAATAACATAACAGGAAACAAAGAACATTTAGGAGCGTGGACCACTGGTTTTGAGAAGGTTTTTTAATTTACATTTATTTATATTAAAATCACAAATATTTGAATTCCAATTTACAAGTCTACCCATACGTGTCAAGGGCTCATGAATGCCATAGTTGGTCCTGTGTGTTGGGACCTTAACCATATCGAGGCCTCGAAGATTATAACCTCCTCCCCGATAATTAAAATAAACCGAACATAAAAGATCTGGTGCATCTGTGACGCCTGTTATTAATTGGTGGAAAAATACCAAATCATTGTTTGTTCTTCTTTGTTCCAAAGTTTGCATCTGAAGAATAGATAATCGTTGGTCATAAGAGAGGACATACGAAGGATCATTCCATTGAAGTCCTTTCAAGGCAAAACGAGTAAAGTTTCTTTGCACAGATTCTAATCTCTCAATATGAATATCATAATACACTAATATGAGCAGAAAAATCTAAATTGGGTGTAAAAAGAACTCCAAGGTCCCTTACAGTCATAACACGAGTTAAAATGTGCCGTGAGATAACATATTCATGAGAGTAAGGAGAACGTTTTTTAGAAAAAGTCATAGTTTGACATTTTGTCGGGTTGAGGTTCAGACTGTTCTTTTCACACCACAAGGCAAAATGGTTAATATCATCTTGCAGTAAAGCCCGATCATTTGAAGATACTATATTTTTATAAATCTTCATATCATCTGCAAATATTAGAATTTCGCTGTTGCGAACACACAGAGGAGCATCATTAATAGCCAATGTAAAGAGTAGTGGTCCCAGATGGCTTCCCTGCGGAACACCTGATTTGGCAATAAACTCTCTTGAGTATGAATTTCTGAATTTGACTTGATATAACCTATCTTCAAGATATGACGAAATCCACTTGATGAAAGGTGTTGGAAATCCGTATGAGACAAGTTTAAACTTGATAATCTCATGAGACAGTTGATCAAAAGCTTTCGAGAAGTCAGTGTATACACAATCAACTTCTTGACAACTTTCTAGAGAGTTTAAACATTTATTTAAAAAGACAACAAGATTAGTAACAGTAGAACGTTTTTGCATAAAACCATGTTGTTGGTTGCAGATAATAGTTTTACATATAAATGTCAAACTGTCACATACAACTTGTTCGAACAACTTCGGAATGCAAGAAAGTTTGGAAATTGGTCTATAGTTGGTAATATTGGCTTTATCTCCCTTTTTAAATACTGGCGTTAAAAATGCTTTCTTCCAAACTGCAGGGAATTTACCTAATTTCAAGGATAGAACAAAAATATTACGCAGAGGAAGAGCTAAAACAGACTTACATTTCTTCAATAAAGCGGGTGGTATTCCATCGGGTCCAATAGAATAGTCGTCTTTTAAATGTGACAGAAAGTCCAAAATTTTGTCGTGATCTATTGTAATATTATTAAATGATACCTGAGGACAATTTCGTAAGAATTGAAAATAGTTATCGTCAACAACAACAGGGGAATCAATGAAGGATTGGCTAAAATTATTTGCAAATCCCTCACAGATTTCTGTAGTAGTACTCAAGATTACGTCATTATAAACGAGATTAACAGGATAACCGTCGCTTTTCTTTTTGGAATTTATAAATTTCCAGAAGTTTTTCGGGTCTAATTTCAGGGAAAGCCCCATGGTTTGAAGATAATCATTATAACATTCATAAGAGAGTTTTTTGAATTCTTCTAAAAGGGAAATGTAAACTACTTGATTCTCTACTGTCATGAACCTTATATATTTTTTCCAAGCCTTATTTCTTTTATTTCGAAGGCATTTGAGTTCTTTTGTGAACCAAGGATGACAAGAAGAATTACAGGGAATAGATCTTTTTTTAGGGACAGTTTCATTTATGCATCTCATCAAAATAGAATAGAAGCTTGAGACAGTTTTGTCAAGATCATTAGAAATCGGTAAACGTTCTATACCGGAAATAATTAAACTATCTAAAAGCTGTTGAAAATCACCTCTCCGAAAGTCAAAAGTATAAGAACAGTCGTGGGGATTACTATTTTCTAGTAAATGACCACTCAAGTCAAGAAAAATGTCAAGAGGCGGGTGATATTGATCTATGTTAGACAAAGCAGATATAGATTCTACCACTACTGTACTAACGGCGTCAGATGAGAATACAAGGTCCAGTTGTCTATTCATATTATTTCGTATACAGCTAATTTGCTGTAAATCTGTAGAGATAATATTATCCAACATTTGGAGCTCTTGTTGGGGTGAACTTGTGGAAGCTTCAAAATAGGATTCGTCATCAGAGGGAACCCATTCGATATGGGGAAGATTAAAATCCCCTAATAAAAGAATTTTACTGTCAAGGCTAGCTAAACTGAAAATAAAATCGAGTGCTAAAGAAAGTTCAGTGTATACGGAAGCAGGACTTTTAGGTGGAATGTAAACATTTAAAACAAATAAGACTAAAGATTCCTTAGTTATTTTGACGCATAACAGATCAATTGTCAGATTGAATGGGAAGACTATTTGTGTTGAGCAGAAAATACTTCTAACAGCAATAAGTACTCCCCCGCCAACTGAATTTGTAACGTCAACGTGACGGTCCTTTCGGAAAACTAAGAACTCATTATCAAAAAGTTCCGTGTCTAATATTGTTGCGTTAAGCCAAGTTTCTGTAAGGGCAAAAAGATCGTATGGCAAAACTAGGGAATTTTTGAAAGTCTTAGAAGTTTTACTTCGGAGACCTCTCACATTCTGGTAGTAGATGCAGAACCTGGGCAGTTTTTTGAATTTATACTAGGAGACGAATTAAAATTTGATTTCCTTCTCAAGGGCGCTGTAAATTCTTTTACCAATGTGTTAGGAGGCCAAGAAGTATTACATATGGGTTCGAAGAGAGAATTGGGAGCTATTATTTTGAAGGATGCTACGAAGCTGTTTGGTTTGCTTATTTTGGAGCATTTGACGCATGATGAATTGACAATAGCCTTAGTAGCAATCAAATGATCCACAACATCTTCAGGCATCGTTTCGGGTTGGAGACGAGATATAAATATGGCCCTGGGCTTCGGAACTGAAATTAAAGTTTTTGGACCAGTAACGACGGATTCCTGTGTTGGAGTCAAGTCAAGATTTTCGGTTACAGGTTGAGGTGGAATGGGTTCAGTGGGTTCAGAGGAGGTTTCGGTAACATTAGTAATTGGTTCATTAATATGGAGTGATTCGATAGCCGGGTCGGATAGAGTTATTGAATTTTCAACGACTTCACTACCAATAAGGGACGTTTTTTTAGGTGCCGGACCTACGTTGGCTGACATGGTGGTCATGTCCCTTCTTCTCTTTTTGCTTTTCTTAGAAGTAGAAGGATTTGATGAGAGAATATCATCCGTTGAAGAGGAGTTGTCAGCTACTAGCACCGGAGAAGGGATGCTATCAACCGTTGTCACAATATTAGCAAAGTTCGAACTTAACTCATCAAATCCCTTGGAGATTTTCGTTAGCTCATCTTTTAAGGAGGATAGCTTAAAACAGAAATGAGCTAGCGAAATCTTTCTACAGTTAAGACAATACCAAAAAGCAATACTCGAAGAGTTAATTTTATCCATTAACGAGTTATTTGTACCGACACATTTGGCATGGAATAGATTTCCACAAGGTCCGTAACACTTGAAAAGAGGGGCTACACCAGAGCGATCCAGACAATTCGTATTGGCGCAAGACATTTTTAATATATAAGGGACAGACAAATAAGAAACAAATTTCCAATATGAAAATATGTATAATATTAAAAAATAATGATTAGAATAAAAAAAAAAAAAAAAAAGTAGTGGTGAAAGCTGGATTTGAACCTTCGCACTTATATTCAATACAAAATACAGTCAACGCGCAGACGCGCACAACCACCGATCTCTTAAGAAGCGAGCTTCTGAATTAATATTAATAATGCAAATGATAATTAATTATAATAATAATAAATAGAAAATAGGGACCTCGAGTGGAGAGAAGAAAAAGTAAAGCTGAAAGCTGTATGAAAAAGCTCGTCAAATTAGAATTAGTTCTTTCTACTGAAAGAAGGGAAAGAGGGAGTTTAGAAAAAAATTGAGAGGAACAAATGCATATATATGCAATTCAGAGTAGAGCTTGAGCTTGACATACATATATGGGTAAACAAAAAAATGGCAAACAAACTTACGTAAATTGAATCACAAAAAAACACTAATTATTGACGATTTTTAAATTAAAAGATATAAAGCATGTGTTTACATGCAAATATGGTCCGATTATAAAAATACAAAATCCAAAACTTTAAACAACTAAAATGAAAATCAATTACCTAGACTAATATATATAATATTCAAATAAACACAACGGATTGCTTTAACTTACCCGATAAATAGTTCGTTGCAATGTTTGTTATTTTTACACTATTTCCATCGAAAAATGTTACACTTTTTTAAATAACCGTTTTCAAAAAAGACAATGCGACGGTAGTATTAAGGCTTTAGTAGCACAAAAGCTTAAACCAAACATATAAATATATATTATTAATTAATAAAATGAAATAAGAAGACAGATTGAGTTAATAGTCGAGTATTTTTTGTATATATGTTATTTAAACTTTGAAACATATTGGTTTAAGATTATAATAAAGATATGAATGTACAAAAATACTTGCGGTCACAAAAAACTTTTGCGTAAGATGCCGCAAAAAGTAGGAGCACTAGATATCCTGCGCAATTGTCGCTTTCACTTATCTTTTATTTTGTGTTCAAGTTGCTTCCATGAGAAGTTTTTGAAAAAAAAAAATATTTTGAAACACATGTGAAATTGAAAAACTATTGAAATTATTTAATTAGCTTATGAAAATTTAAAAACATAGAACGTTTGGGAATTTTAATGAAAATCCGAGATGTCCCAGCTCATTCCAACTCAAACAATGTGAAACTAAAGATTTATGTACGGAATTGAATAAGACAACTTGATTTACTTAAAACCGTAATCTGATGCCATTATATAAAACGAGCGTAGAAACTTATAATAGTAACAGTAATAGCAAACAAAAATTCAATATACCATCAATTCACACATACTGTTTCTTGTTTTTAATATTTAAACAATTTGTGTATATTTGAATTTATTTTTATATATTTTATGATAATTTTGTTTTTGAAGAAAAAAAAACCCTGGTATAGGATTCGACCTTGAGAAAGAGAAAATGCTCAAATAATTCTTGTTTTTCTCCTAACTGACTCTAGACACATTAATTCAACTATCGATCTTCAGTCAAACTGAGATATAATAATGAAAAGCTTAAAATAATTAAAACAATGAAACACTGTATAGCACCTTTTTGTCAAGGAAAACTTTTAATTTCTGCACACAATATTTATTATAAAAGAGCACACAAAATTGATTATCTGGGTGTCAACGAAAGAGTGATTTCGATGAAAATCCTGAACAGACTGTCTATTAAAATTGTTGATATCAGGGTTTTATTTTAACTTAAAATTCAATTTGAATGTGTTGAAAAATGTCTACGTAAGAAAGGGTGGTTTTTTGTAATTGTGGTAGTAGGGCTGCACGAGTATGTGTATTGGATTGCATCCACAAAATGATATATTCCCCACATGGGGACTGGGGTAATTTGGATGTACTTATTCCATGATATTCTATGAATGAAGCATTCCTACTGGAATTCATTAATATTTACGAAAACTTGTTGATTGGAATGTCGCTTTGAATCGTACAGTGAGTGAGGAAGTTGGAAGGGAATAATAATATTTCATAGGACTAAAAAAATTAAATTTGAAGGCTGGCGTATGCGCAACAGGGATATGATTACGTATTTCATTTTCCTAACAAATTATTAAAAAAAAAACTCTTGTTTAGAAATAGTAATCTATTTAAGAAAAACAATTAAAAGTAAAATTATTATTTGATAATTAATATTTCTCTTCTACCCAACATCTTTCTTATTAAGGGCAGTTGAGGAGTGAAAGGAGTTATTTTCCAGAAAATCAAGAACATTAATTAATTTAAGTCAAAAACATCATTTGTTTGTAGATATAAAAAGACTGAACTTATAATTGAAAAGTGATTTTATTCTAAAATTGTAGATAAAGGTATTTATAAATACTGAAATAGCAGAAATGCAAATCATTTTTAGCTTTAAAGACAAATTAATTTTCTCATTTTTTTTTTTATAATCTACCGGCGCTCAAGGGTTTATGATTACTAGTGTCCGACCGAAGGTCGATTTTCAGCCGAAGCCGAAGCAGAAGCCGAATTATTAGGCTGAAAGAAAATCTTCGGCCGAAGCCGAAGCCGAAGCCTAAGGTTGAAAAAAGTCAAGAATTCTCCTTTCCAATTGGATAAAAATATTATTTTTATTAAAATTTATTGCTTAAAAAACATAAGACAAATTAAATAAAAATAACTAATAACTAATTAGTAATTAAAAAGAAAAAAGAAATAAATAATTCATTTTTAGTAATAATTTTTAGTTATATTAATTCAATACATTAATAATTAAAATCAAAGAGTCTAATGTTGTATGCTAAGAACAAAAGTTTGTCAACATTTTCACCACTCAAATTTGATCTTCTGTCCGCATATATCTGTCCGGCAGCACTGAACAGTTGTTCACTAGGAACACTAGTGGGTGGCGCACGATTTAACAAAACAAAACACAAACGATGCGCAAAAGGTGTCAGGCAAAATTCAAAAATTGAAATTTTGTTCGGCGCCTACTATGATGGCACACATGTGTTTTGAAATTTTTGAATACCTACCGAAGAACAGATTGCAATCTTTTCTTCGGTATTTAAAAATTTCAAAAATTGAAATTTTTTCCGGCGCCTAGTACGATGCTCGATATAATAAATAGATTCTTCGGCTTCGGCCGAAACTTCGGCCTAAAATTGCCGAAGCCGAAGGTTTGGCCGAATGTTGTTTTTTGGCCGAATATCGGCCGAGCCGAAGGCCGAAGCCGAAGCTTCGGTCGGACACTAATGATTACCCTTTAAATGTTTTAACACAGCGCGGGCGTGAAGTTAATGAAGAGAAAGAAGGTTAGGAAAGATGTGTGGCACGATGTTCTAAGACTGTTGGTGGTTGTCTCAGATATTTTTATCTCCAATGGCGGCTGAGCTAAAGCGGAGAAATGCCGTGTCTTATTTCTATGGCGCTTATAATTCACATTATTTTATTCGTGTTCATCCTTGTTGGGCATACTAGTTTAACTCAATTACATGTTGTTAGTGTTATGCCTGAACAACATGTAATGAGTAAACCAGCAACCCATTGATGACAATTATTAGGTTTTTAATGGAATTAAAGCGACATAGACGACGGCAGGGATCGAACCTGTCATCATGAGGTTGACAGGCGAGCACACATCCATCGCGTCACGGCCACCCCCTAATTGATTGATCATTGATTAATTATTATGATTTATGACAAAAACTACTTAAATTAATACAAAGTAACAGTTATATTTTGTTCAGTGATTTACATAGTTTTAACGCTTCCTCCATAAACACCAAACAAAAGTATGTCTATATTGAAAAGAATTATAATTGGTCGATACCTATTTTCTTTCGTAGCATATAAAACCGTAGTCATTGAAATGTTTTTTTGGCAAATCTGCTAACTAATCCAATGTGCTCCCATTTTAAGTTACCTTCCTATAAGGCTCACGAATATAAAAATGTTGAACCTTAATATACTTCGTCGTTTTGAGTAACTCGGGAGTCTTTCCTAATTTTACAGCACTTACAATATCGACATATAACATAGGTGCCAGTTCTGTATAAGCTGTAAGTTCTTTCAAAAGACGTTTAAGCAGTGCCGCTGCTGGTTGTTCGTGCGCCCGTGTGCAAGAACCTTAAATTGCCACCCCATATCTCGGGTGCCGGGGGTATTTACGTTGAATAAGTGGAAGTTTTATTTATCCTCCATTTTGCAGTTGAAAAATTTAAGCAAACGGCATTGTTGTTGTCGCGTTCCAATCTACACCAAATTCTTATACAATGAACGTAGTCAGACTAGGATTTGGGGGAGTCTCCTGTAAATGAGTTTGAGAATTTCTGTTATAGCATATATAGTTATTGCATCCTTTTAAGATTATTTACTCTTTTTACTTGAGACTTAAAGGTACTATAAGGCAAGTTATGCATTCCTTAAAAAAAATCGAACTCGAGATTTTGATCAAAGTTGACATTACGATGATAGCGAAGACGAAAAAAGTGGGTCTGGTGTCAATCTATATGGCGACATGGCATTAAGCAGCTTAGACTATGACTTCAATCGAAGAGGTTAGTTGGTGTGACAGGCGACAGTCAGAAACAAAATATGAATAAAGATTTGTAGTAGATTGTGTGTGGACACTTCGTATTGGACGGTCAAATGCAAACATAGCTTAAGGAAAACTTTTGTAATATGCTGTATATGTTGAGTTAGATCGATCTCTTAATTTTCCGCCCCTAGGCGTTGGCGCCCTTGTGTGCCGCACACATTGCGCATACGGTTGCGGCAGGCCCTTCCTAAGCACCTTCACTTCCAGTCATAATTTCCACTTACGTCGTTGATAAGGCCACGGTGCATTGAAGTTGACTCGTCCATGATACAGGACCACCAGTAAATAATGAAATTACTCCAGTAGTTGACCGTCTGGTTTTGAGATCACTCGCATAATCAGCATCATTTTTATTAGCTAGTTGTTCTTTGTTCTTCTCTTGGTTTCTTAAAAATGAATCAGTAGTTCCACGGATGTAAGGAAAAATTCGGTTAACTCTATTCCAGTCGCCCTTGGAAGGATTTTCCATCTTACTTACTGCAAAAACGATGTCTGGTCGAGTTGCTGTTGCCAGATACATCAAGCTGCCAACAGCTTCGCGGTATAGAACTTATTTTTTGCATCTTCAAATTTCCTGGCGATTAGGTGGAGTCATATATGGATTATATTTACCAAATCTGAAACCATCAAAAATTCGTTTTGTATAATTTTCTTGGCTTTCCTTAATTGAACCATCTATTTCAATTTTATCTTCATGCCGAGAAAATTGTCAATATTTTCAGTTGCAATTTTAAATCAATTTTTGAGTGCATACATAAAATTCAGAATTTCTTTTTTTCACCACCATTACGATAAAATAGACATGGATCTGCTGTACTATTCTTTAGTACGTGAGCTCAAAGAAGATTACACAAACAATTTTAATGTAACTCAGTGATCCTCTTTCTTATTTCAATGGCAATTTTTTAAGTTAAAGTACCGTGCAAACAGCAACAGGCACCAGTGTTTCTGAAAAAAGCTCTCCCATAAGGCCTGTACTGCAAATATAAATTGAACAGAGTATAAGCACAGATAATTATATAGTATTAGAGTTCACATTATTCTGCCATTTACAATTCATTCAGAGAGTGTCCTTATTCTTGACTAGTTTATCATTAAGATCTACGAGTACAATGCCATCTTGTCAGGGCCGCCGCTACCATATGTACAAAATGTGCGGCGCACAAGGGCGCCAACGTCTAGGGGCGGAAAATTAAGAGATAGATCTAACTCAACGTATATAGCATACTCCAAAAGTTTTCCTTAAGTTATTGGAACCTGTTTACATTTGACCGTTCACTACGTAGTGCCCGCACACAATCTACTACCAATCTTTATTCATATTTTGTTTGTGACTATCGCACCTCACAAAAAATAACCTCTTCGATTGCAGTCGTAGTCTAAACTGCTTAACTCCATGTCGCCATAGATTGACACTTGGGAAATAGCTTTCCATGCAACATACATCTCAGACCTATAAACTCGAAAAGTATATTAATTTTTTTTTAATTTACAGCCCATGTATTTCCCATAAAATAAAACGAAAACAGTGTCTCGAAAACATTAATTTTACTATTTACTCGTATTTTTGTATAAATGGGTATCAATATTCTGATTGCGATGATCTAGCTAAATATTTTTAATCTAAGTTGGTAACTTTAGAACAACGTTAATAGAAGATGATTTAAAACATTGTTAACAAATGTAAACAAACTTGCTCTTATGTAAAAGACTTCAAAAATTAATGCGATTAAAAAAAAACTGTTCATAAACATAAAGTTCATCAATTAAATGACTAAAACAAATCTTAGTAGTAGCTGGAGCTAAGAATAGGATGCCATGTGATGCAAGCAAATCTTAGTTTATGCAAAAATCTAATCTAAAAAATAATCTATTAAAATCCGAGAAATTAAAAAAATCGACAAAATGGTTCTATGGTCGGTACAGTCAGTAATATATTGATTTCAATTTTTTTTGTTTAATTATTATAGAACGTAAAAATTTATCATAAGAAAAAAAATTATCA
Source organism: Philhelius festivus (assembly GCA_963931855.1). Lineage (NCBI taxonomy): Eukaryota > Metazoa > Arthropoda > Insecta > Diptera > Syrphidae > Philhelius > Philhelius festivus. The sequence continues at coordinate 25,441,146 of OZ007557.1, read as the reverse complement.
AGATTCTCGGAGACGTTTTCGAGAAAAGTACGATTTTCGAAAACCGTTTTTTAACATTTGTAGAGTAGGTATCGTTATTATTAGGTAATACATTTTTTCTCTTTATATTAAGAAACTTTTATTTATCAAGTTTTTAAAAAATCTACCAAATCCAAACTAATTTTTTTTTGAAAATTTTGAAAAAAAAGAAAAAAAACGTGTGGGGACAAAATTTCGAGACCCACTTTTTTTCGTCTTCGCTATCATCGTAATGTCAACTTTAATCAAAATCTTGAGTTCGATTTTTTTACGAATGCATAACTTGCCTTACACATAGTACCTATAAGTCTCAAGTAAAAAGAGTAAACAATCTTAAGAGGATGCAAATATTGTATGTGCTATAACAGAAACTCATTTACAGGAGAGAACCCCCCAAATCCTAGTCTGACTACGTTCATTTTATAAGAATTTGATGTAGATTGAAACGCGACAACAACAATGCACGTTTGTTTGCTTAAATTTTTCAACTGCGAAATGGAGAATAAATAAAACTTCCACTTATTCAACGTATATACCCCCGGCACCCAAGATATGGGGCGGCAATCTAAGGTTCTTGCACAAGGGCGCACAAGCAACCAGCGGCGGCACTACATCTTGTTCATTTTTTCTTGCTTGAAAGAAAATGTCTATCAACATGTTGAGCTTCTGGATGCTGCTTTTTTCGAAACGAACACATAGTTTATCCCAAAATATCCTTGGAATAATCACATTAAAAAACTCAGCGATCGGTGAGCTAAGTGATATAGGAATCAACCAATCGTCATGTTCTTTCTTTTCTCCCGCTTCAGAAGAAGATGTGATTGTAGGACATACTTTCTCTCCGGTAACGATTCCCTTGAGATCATACGCAGAGAAAAGCATAGCTATTTGCTATTTCCATTTCGCCCAACAGTTAGGAGCTTTATACGCTATTCACACCAAATCAAAATCTAGATTTCGAGCAAAATTCTCAAAATCTCATCCAAATCTACTAGATTTCCCATACATTTTCAGATTTCCAAATCTACTAGATTACGACAAAATCTCCTCAAAATCTACTTGGAAAAACAAGATTGACAAAACAAACAAACCTTTTAAAATGTTCAGCCTTGTAAGCAAATTGTCAGCAAGCTAAAAGGTAGATAACTGTAAAAACGTATTTTTTTTTTTGAACACCATTTATTTTGTTTTAAATACACTGTTTGGTCTGGTAAGTTTTCTTGCAAAGCAAAATTTTAATAAAAGAAATGGTTTAAGAATAATAATTAATGCACTTCTAGGAAATGGAAATCGGAAAAAAGAAAAAAAAAGTTTGGAATTTGGGAGACGAGGAGTACCTCATTGAATTGTGGGGAGAGAAAATATATGACATCCGAGGAAGCAGGAAAAATCGGCATATTTATAAGGAAATGGCTGCAGCTTTTCAAGGACGGTCGATCGAATATACTCCAGAGGAAATAAAAGTAAAGCTTCACAATCTAACTAACAAATACAAGTATGTTAACGCAGCTTATTAATAAGAAGAATTATTATTTTAATTATGTATTTCTATCGGTATATTTTAGGAAAGAAAAAAAAACTTGTTGGTCCATCCGGAGGTTCTCCATCTGAATGGAGTTTCTATTCAAGAATAAATGAAATTCTAGGAGGATTCCGGCTTCATAACTTAGAAGAAATTGTTGAAGATAGCCGTCCTTCTGGTAATAAAACAAACTTTCGGTTTTATAATCGTTATTTTAATCTATGTATCTATATTCATTTTCAGAAATATATTCGCATTCATCGCCATCTTCCTCATGGACATTTACGAAGGAAAATTGGTTATCTTCCCAGCCAAATGATGCGGATACTCCTTCAAGTGTTCCTGCTTCCTCGATGGATAATTCTCCGACATCCAAGCCACGAGCTAGAAAAAGAAAATCAGATTTAGACGATGAACTTAAAATCATTGACAAGCACCTTCACGAAATGGTACACAAAGTAAATGAGATAGATGCCGAAAGCAACAAAATTCTTAAAGAATACGTTGAATCTGCTAAGCAATTTCACAAAGGTGTATTGGAATTTTTAAATAAATAAAAAAAAATATGCAAATATAAGTTTTTGTTTACCTAAATGCCTGCTGATAGCATTTCGTATATTTGTTGCTGTTGAATCAAAGTCACCTATATATGTTGAATGTTCCGGTTGCTCTCGTTCCGAGTTGTTGTTAGAATTTTATAGCCATTGATTGTTTTTTTAGTCATTTTTAGTTTTTCAGGATTCATTTTTTCTTCGCGTGTTGTCAGAATCAACAAGAAATTTAAAATAATATTAATAATTGGCAAGAGGATAGAAACGTCAAACGAAATCCTGGTTCTGTTCAGTGTGAACGCATCAACGAGATTTCGTAATTTTGTTGCTGAAATCCGAGATTTTGATTCGGTGTGAAAAGCCTATTAATCTTATCCACAGAGACCTTCAATTCATTGGATGCCATTTTTTTCTGATGAATATTATCGGAATAAAACAAAGTTTTAATAAAAGAACAAACAAATTATTTATTTAAGGAAAACGTTCCATTAGCTTCAGCTTTTCATATATAATAATAATAATAAACACAAATTCTTTTTCTTACTGATTAATTGATATCACAAAAACTGCTTAAATAATCACAAAGTAATATAGTTGTTACATTTTGTTTAGTGATTTATCCAGTTTTAACACAAAGTACGTTTAGAAACATTTACAAAATTGTATTTTCAAATGCATAGAAATAATTGAAACATTACTTTTTGTTGGGAAATACATAAAATTATTAATAACACAATATTAATCTTGTGTATTGGCCAGACTTCTGGGTGGAAAAACATCTCCAGACAATAATATTCACTCCACTATGCTTTACTGTGGCATTTTGGCCTCCGTACCGAACGGAATCCGTCAGTTCCCTTTAAATTAATCTTGGTGTATAAACTCCGTTTAAAATGAAACAAGACTAATTTTATTGTGGGAAAAGTATAAGTTTCCTCGGAATTTAAATACATTATATGCTCTCCCGGCCAAAGACCGGACTATTATGTTACATATCATTTTACAATTATTCTCTTTTGACTTGAATGACCAGTGTTGCCATTCGATACACTCCCGGCCAAAAACATCTATTTTTACATCATTCCGAATTTATTGGTAGAATGAATAGCTTTTGCACCGGTCGCTTCAGTTTGTTGGTAGTGGTTTTCATTATAACATTCCTTACAAGCACATCCTTGCTTCGCAGTGATTCGCAAATTCTAGCCATGTCTCAGCTGGCTGGTGGAAAATGTTCAGTCCTGAGAACCAGTAGTTGTGCCTATCTCACTCTTGCAGATGTGACGTGAATTGGTCACCAGGGTCATGCGATTTGATCACGCTAGACGTTTTCTTAAATGGTTTCCGGAAGTTGCAGATCTACTCGTATGCGAATAACCCACATGGAAAAATGAAACACCCAGGTTGGTGCCACCATAAGAAGCTTAGACGGGGATTTGAACTGTCGTACTCCATACATAATGGCATACATGGGCCTTTCAAATAAAAAAAGAATGTTTTTTAATACCTCACCCACAATCTTGTTTTACTCCATTTCAACATGGCCCTTATTGAATTCTCCTAGTTGAATTAAAATTTTTCTTGAAATAAATGGATAATCCCATACGTTGGCCAAAGCCTATGCTTATCTTAAGAATTTGCTGCAAAAGTCTATCTCGCTGTGAGGCTTATTTTTCATTGCTTAATATAACCTATCGTTTTTGGGTATGTGATTCGGTAGAAATTTCAAGGAGTTATGAACCATGAACACGTTCCCTAAATCAGGGTGCTACGTGCCCTCAGGACTCCCAGGAAGAAGGTGGATGAGAGGAATATAGGTCCAAACAACTGACTTCCAAAAAGCCCACAGTAAGCCCAAAAGTGATCAAATAATTCGTCCACTAAAACAATATGCCATTAAATATGTTTGGTTCTAGGCCAAAAAATTCCAGCACCAGTTCCTTCAGCGCTTTTCGATCCACTTAACGGCATTATTAGCTTTAAGTGTGTACACAGTTTTCTGTTTTAAAATTTTTAACAAAGTGACATTTTGTAATTACGAGTATGCTATCCCTTGAAATATCGATAAGGTTTGAATATCGATAAGTTTAGTATTAACTTTTAAAGGCAGTCTTTATCCCCACAACTTATGTATTTTCCAGACTCAGTTCAAATCTCATAATGGATCTCTTAGCAGCTTTTCCAATGACTTCATATAAAGGAGCCAGATGAAGAATAGCCTCCATTACTCTGTTAAAAAATAGTTCTTTTTTGCCATGCGGTTACTTTAAACACAGACAAGAGAAATATACAGATGTAGAATCGTAGAACAAAACCATGTTCAAAAAAAGTTTCAAACTTAGCATACCAAAATCGAAACCTAGCATACCCCATACTAAAACATGCCTGAGAAATTGACATCCTGCAAAAAAACTAAACATACCATTATGATTACACAAAAAACCAGTTCCTTCGAACTTCGACCCACAGCACAGTGACGGTCCACCGTCCACGGCACGTTCACGAAGACGAAGACGAACCATGATCAACGCAACACAAGAACACCATTGCTTGTGCGTTTGGGGGTTGATTGGAATTTTAAGAAGTAGAAGTAGAAGTAGTAGTAGTAAAATTGCCAAAGGGAATGGTTGTGTATGTCTATGGAAATTTTTATAGCTTATGGTTCAGGAATGGTTGTCTACGGATAGTTTTTTTTTCAGCTTATATTATTATGTATGTATCTTTTATCCTGCCTTACTTTTTTTACTGATTTTGATTACAAGGTATAGTTTGGTTTTTAAGAACAAGGTATTGTTCTGCATCTCTATCTCTCATGCATTTCATTTTTGTAAATAGGTATAAAGTAGGTATTATCTGTTTAGATTTTTAAGGACAAAATAAAGTTTTTCTGCAGCTTTATTTTTAATATTAAAAATGTTTTCAACTGATACTAGTAAGCACAGGTACGGATACCGTGTAAAATGTTGTATTTCCTCTTGTGGAGCTAAGAGGCAGGAGAATCGATCCACAAAATTTTTCAAATTTCCAACTCGGGAGAAGTACGAAGTTCTTTTCAGAAAGCGGCATGATGCCTGCAATTTAAAAGATGTCCTCCATAAAAATCTTTATTTATGTGAAAGACACTTTGAAAAAAATTTAATATTAAAAAAAAATCTTAAAAAAGAGTCTGTCCCCAGCTTATATCTTAAAACTATTTTAAATTCGTTCGGTTCAAATATCGCAACCTATTTGAAACCAACTTTTAATACAGAAGGTTCTGATGTAGACTTAACCTTACCGGAGTTTCAATCAATATCAGACGAATATTTTCAGAAAAATGTTAGTACTGAATATTCTTCACAAAAAAATGACCAAGACTGCCAAGACTACAAAAATGAAATTTTAAAATTAAAACTTAAAATATACAATTTAGAAAAGAAGATAAAAGACATACGAAAACAAAGCAATTTAAAATATATTGCCTTGCGGCGCAAAATAAATGTATTGAAAGTAGGAAGCTTGTCAAAAAAGAAAAATAGAGAAACAACCACGAAAACGGTATCAATGTTTATTGATTCATTGCCTGTGGTAAACAAAAATGCAAAAACTTTTGCAAAAATGCTAATGACCAAGCAAAAAACCTATTCTGAAGACGAAAAATGGCTTTCTCAAAATATATTTTTTAGAAATGCTGCTCTTTATAACTTTATGAGGGAAACTCTTGAATTCCACCTTCCTCATCCCACTTCTTTATACAAGTGGATGGATATAAAACATCTTTCGCCAGGCTTCCACGAAGAAGTTTTATCAAAAATAAAGGAAAAAGTTGATGAATTACCTGAAATGAGTAAAAATGTAGTACTTATTTTTGATGAAATATCGATCGAGGAAAATGTAACGTATAATAAGTTTAAGGATAGAATTGACGGGCTTGTTGACTATGGTGATGGGAAAAGAGAACCAATCAGAGGAAAAACTATTTGCGTTTTCATGATAAGGGGACTCTGCTCCAATTTCAAATATATTCTTAACTATGTTGTTACAGCGACATCTTGTCCCGTGTTAGAATTAACACAACAAATTTTTAAATGCTTGCATATTTGTGCGAACCTGGGAATATTTGTACGGGCGCTTACATGCGACCAAGGATCAACAAACCGAAGTCTATTTTTACAACTTGGAAACAAAGAAGGAATACATAAAAACATCGATAACAATTGGTTTGTTTATGAAGGAAAAAAGATATACCTTTGTTTTTATGTACCTCATCTAGTAAAGTCCATCAGAACAAATCTTATAACTTCAGACTTTTGCTTTCCTAATGGAGATGTTATAAGCTGGGACGTTTTAAGAGAATTATATGCTATTGACTCTCAAAATCTTGTAAGAGCTTGTCCGAAAATCACACAAGCACACGTGGATCCTACAAATTTTCAAAAGATGTCAGTTAGCTTGGCTACTCAAGTATTTTCACACAGCGTATCATCGGCAATCTTAGCAATGCTGGAAGTTTCGGGTTTTTCTAAGACCGTTGAGGGTAAGGCCAAAGCCACGTCAATTTTTTTCAAAAAAATTGATAAAATGTTTGATATTTTAAATGGACACCCACCGTTAGTTAAAAACAGCATTAATATAGAATTCTTAAATGAAGTGAAAGATTTATTAGCGTCATTACAACTTACTAAAAACACAACCGTTCATTGCTTTAAGGGAATGGTTTTAACTATTACATCTTTTCTTTCATTGGCCGATGACTTATTTACCGATTACCCCGATTTTTCTTATTTTTATTTGAACAAAATGAACCAGGATCCACTGGAAAATTTCTTTTCACATGTTCGTGCCCGAAACGCAAACAAAAGAAATCCAAACGTTTTTGAATTTCAATCAATTATAGCCAAGATTATTTCTTTGAATCTACTATTTGCATCTAAATTCTCCAACTGCGAAAAAGATTCAGATGAAATTCTTGATGTTGACTGGTCTGCAGTTGTAAATACAACATTTGAAAAGCCAATTTTGGATATCAATACAGCCAAAACAGAAGCAAAATTAAGTCCTGACTTTGACATGATCATTTGTTTTGATTCAGATGAACGGCCATCTGTCTCAAACACTATCAAAAGCATGTCCATTCGATACTTTGCAGGATACTGTATTTATAAGCTGTTTAAATCGATGAAAGAGCCATGTCGGAATTGTTCTCAAACATTACTTAAAACGGATAAAACACTAACCGAAAATTCTGAATTTCTTATGCACCACAAAGTATACTCAAATTCAGAATCAGACTTTGGTAAACTTTTTCCCCCGTCCAATATATTTTTTGAAATTTGTAAGCTACAAATAAATGTTTTTGAAAATATATACATACATCAAAAGTCCAGAAATCATCAATATAAAATCCAAAATAATATCTTTATGTATTACAAAAACAGATAGCTTTAATCCTGAGTGGTTTAAAGATCCCATTTGTAGTAAGCACCGTTTAGATGCCCTTCATTTATGATACTATGTAGTTTTGCTGAGAAAAAATTGTATTTGGACGAGCAAAAACACAAAAAAATCGGGGCAAAAGGGAAAAACACAAAACAAACGTCTTGAAAATTTAATGAATATTTAAAATTGGTATAAAACTGCTTTTAATAATTTTCTTTTCATTTTAAAAAGAAAGTTACAATTATACCTAAGAATATCCCCTCATAAAACTGCTTTGAATATTGTTATTTTACTACTACTACTTCTACTTCTACTTCTTAAAATTCCAATCAACCTGCAAACGCACAGGCAATTGTGTTCTTGTGTTTCGTTGATCATGGTTCGTTGACAGTGGTGGTAGTGGGGTGTGTGGAGTCACAGTGGTTCGAAGTTCGAAGGAACTGGTTTTTTTCTATGGAGGTATCTTAATCGTAATGGTATGTTTAATGTTTTCGAAGGATGTCAATTTCTCAGACTTGTTTGAGTATGAGTCATGGTAAATTTAGATTTTGTATGCTAGCTTTCAAAGAAAAAGGAAGTTTGATCATCTTATTAAACTTCTATTATCATACCCCAAGCGAAAAATAGTGTAACTGGTGCCATCTACATTAAGGAACTGAACTAAACTCGATGTAGCCCATATTCTACATCTGTATATTTCTCTTGTCTGTGCTTTAAATCACAATTTATGTCCACCTAAGGATATGCGATTTGAAATACTATGATTTTCCTGCAAGTCTTTTGCTTATTATAAGGGCCTTTGTGTTTGTGGTTTTCCCGAAGCTAAATTCCAGCCGAGTTTACTGTCTGGTGTTATTCATAAATATTTAAATTCTCTCTTTCTTTAAGCAAATCGGAATAGTTTTTGTTTTTACAAATACTGTTTAAAACAGTAAGGATCACATTAGCATCCTGTCCAGATAGTTTCTCGATATAAATGTATATACATACATATATGTATATGAATAATATAATAGAAACTCTATATACTACTGAAATAAACCAGCTAAGTAGAATACTTCGAAATTTCGCAAAAGGATTCTCATAAGACTTATGTAAGTTTACATAATCATAACGGGTGATTTTTTAAGAGCTTGAGAACTTTTTTTAAAAAAAAAAACGCATAAAATTTGCAAAATCTCATCGATTCTTTATTTGAAACGTTAGATTGGTCCATGACATTTACTTTTTGAAGATAATTTCATTTAAATGTTGACCGCGGCTGCGTCTTAGGTGGTCCATTCGGAAAGTCCAATTTTGGGTAACTTTTTCGAGCATTTCGGCCGGAATAGCCCGAATTTCTTCGGAAATGTTGTCTTCCAAAGCTGGAATAGTTGCTGGCTTATTTGTGTAGACCTTAGACTTGACGTAGCCCCACAAAAAATAGTCTAAAGGCGTCAAATCGCATGATCTTGGTGGCCAACTTACCGGTCCATTCCTTGAGATGAATTGTTCTCCGAAGTTTTCCCTCAAAATGGCCATAGAATCGCGAGCTGTGTGGCATGTAGCGCCATCTTGTTGAAACCACATGTCAACCAAGTTCAGTTCCTCCATTTTTGGCAACAAAAAGTTTGTTAGCATTGAACGATAGCGATCGCCATTCACCGTAACGTTGCGTCCAACAGCATCTTTGAAAAAATACGGTCCAATGATTCCACCAGCGTACAAACCACACCAAACAGTGCATTTTTCGGGATGCATGGGCAGTTCTTGAACGGCTTCTGGTTGCTCTTCACTCCAAATGCGGCAATTTTGCTTATTTACGTAGCCATTCAACCAGAAATGAGCCTCATCGCTGAACAAAATTTGTCGATAAAAAAGCGGATTTTCTGCCAACTTTTCTAGGGCCCATTCACTGAAAATTCGACGTTGTGTCGAATTGTGTCTATTCATGATGAAATGTCAAAGCATACTGAGCATCTTTCTCTTTGACACCATGTCTGAAATCCCGCGTGATCTGTCAAATACTAATGCATGAAAATCCTAACCTCAAAAAAATCACCCGTTACATTCTTAGAAGAAAAATTGATCTAACTCTTAAAACAAAAAAGCTTCATAAGAAGACATTAATTTTTAAGTATATTTTTTTCAAATTTCAAGAACTTATGCTCTAGAGATTTTTTTTTGATAGTGATGCTGATGACAGGCCTAATGAAGGTAAGGTTACGTTATGTGGCGGGGAGTTGGTAACCGGAAGGGTTGGTACATATTTATGTTACAGAAAGATTGTGGATAGGATCTCGTGGTAAGGAGGGCTGTTTTGGGTGATTGTGAAAGGGGTAAAAGTTCGAAGGTTGGATTTGGTGGCTTTTGTAATAGAGGATTTAGGTTTCCCATCGACTGGTCTATGGTTGTATCCACCGTCATCAAGTTTGTGCGCTGCCGAATTACTAAGGCCACTACTTTCCTGAAAATGTAGTAAGTGGTTGTAAAAATTCTGATACCCATGACTGCAAATGGGTGCTTTGGTTTCGTATTCCAATATCCCAAATATAAATACTTTTTTATATTCTATGGGAATTAAATAAAAATACTTATATGAATATACATTTTCACTTAAATTATTTTCATATTCCGTAATCGCAAACATACATACTTTTGGCAGCGTTGCTTTCTTCTATTCGAATCAAATAAAAAAAAAACTAATTTTGAATATAGAATTTCACTTTACTCGCCAGCATCGTAATGTCAACTTTGATCAAAATCTCGAGTTTGATTTTTTTCACGAATGCATAACTTGCCTTATAGTAAGAGTACCTATAAGTCGCAAGTAAAAATGAATAATAATAAAGCATCGGGCTCTGATGGAATCCTATTTTAGTTTTATAAACAAGTTACACTGAATTTTTAGAGTACATCTTATATTTTTTTAAAAAAATTTTCAGCTGTCCAGAATTTAACCAATTTTCAAAAAAATTTTATAAGATCTTAGTAATTGGTCTGTCAACGAAATTAGTACCATTCTACAGAAAAATCCTAGAAAATATGAGCACATCTATGTACAAAAGGGCTCTAAAAAGTCAAGGGAATTTAGACGTGATACATATGTTCCTCAAGGATATGTTTTAAGCGCTCTCATTTTTGCTTTATTTATTAACAATGTAGAAAACCACATACCTGGAGGAATTCTCTTTTGAAATGTATCTGTCAAAGTTTTGTTCTACGTAGGTAGATGATTTAGGCCCATTTGCTGATACGGAACATAAATACTTATGTTCCATATAAACTCTTATGTGACAGTTTAAGTAGAGGAAAAAGTAGAACATAAGCGCTTAAGTTGAACATAAATATTTAAGTTTCGTATCAGCAAATGGCCCTTAGTGATTTTTCCAGACGGCACGCTTTCTCTACAGCTTCAGATTAACAAGGTAAAACAGTTCTATACAGTTTGTATTTTTTTAAGATAAATACTACTAAATCGAAAATAATAATAATATTTAGGCCTAGAAACTGATCTATTGGGTATGCACGGAACCGGACCCTATGTGGTGAGATTATTGAAGTGGTAGCGGAATTTAAGTATCTTGGATATATAATCACATACAACTTGAATGTTCACGCGCATATTAAAACAAATGCTGCAAAACTGCAATAAATGCCATATGGTGTGACATGCATAAAATTGCAGTACATACTTAAAGTAAAAAGTTTAAGTAAATACTAAAATTTAAGTGGAAGCTCCGATTGTGAATATTTACTTTGTTTCGTATGCATAAAAAAGTTTTTACTCGATTACAAATACTTAATTAACACATTCGCCCGCAACACCATGAGACCATAGCCAAAAACAAAACATCAACATATTGCAAATTTATAGTTCTCATCTCATCATATCCACAAAGAGGCCACACAATGATCACCAATCAATATCGCTGACACGGCAACAATATAAGAAGATCACACGCTACTTGGACTCGTTGAAGACAACCAAAGAAAAATTAAAGTCAGTCTACCATCGACCACGACAGGCGACGCAATCTGTATTAATTCTTTTTAAAAACTTATTCGAGTGAATGATCGATTCGATTTTTTTGATCCGATCATCGAAAAGTATTGATGATCGAAATCAATCATTTAAATCGATCTCAATCTCAATCATTTAGATGATTCTCTAACCGATTCTGGATTCTCGATTTTTACTTGCGACTTATAGGTACTATAAGGCAAGTTATGCATTCGTAAAAAAAATCGAACTCGAGATTTTGATCAAAGTTGACATTACGATGATAGCGAAGACTAAAAAAGTGGGTCTCGCAATTCTGTCTGTCTGTCTGTCTGTTCGACTACAGGCTAAACGACTCGGCCGATTTTCTTTAAACTTGGTAGATATCATTTTTAATTTTTTCCCCCCACACGTTTTTTTCTTTTTTTTTTTAAGACCAAAAATAACGGTACCCCCCATACGAATTTTTTTCGAAATTTTATAAACATTTTTTTTTATCAAAAACTGTTCAACAGATTTTAAAAATAAAGATACAGAAAAATTTCATTTAATTAAATCTAGGTATTGGTTGAAAAAAATTTTCCGAAAAATGGTTATTGAGGGTACCCCCCATGGAACCATTTTTTTTGTTTTTGATTTTCTCAAAAACGGTTTAACCGATTTTGATCATTTTTTTTTTGCTAAAGCTCCCCAAAAACATAAATAGAATTGTTTACTCAAATTTTCAAAAAAAGTTTTTTTGGATTTTTAAAAAAAACTTCAAAATTTTTTTTTCAAAACTCAATATTTTGAAAACCCCATGCTAGATTTTTTTAAAACTTGATAAATAAAAGTTTCTCAATATAATCTACAAAATGTGAAATTTTTTTTTTATTTTACCTAAAAATAAAGGTACCTACCATACAAATGCTAAAAAATTAAAAAAAATGGTTTTCAAAAATCGTATTTTTCTCGAAAACGGCACCTAGAATTTTGATAAATTTTTTTTTTCTTTCAATTAATTTTTAAGATCTTTAATTTAATAAAAAAAAATGTTCAAATTAAGATATTACAGCTTGTACCTACCATAGAACCATTTTTTCGAATTTTGAATTTCTCATTATCCACATAACGCATCTTAATGAAAATTTGTATAGAGAAGCTTCGAACAATGATAAAAACTTTAAATTAGCATACCAACATTTTTTCTTAAAAATCTTTTAAAAAGTTTTTATATAAAAGCTTCTTATAATTTTTGTTCTTGCATAAATTCATATTTGCATAGCATTCTGTTACTACTAAAAGAATTTAAAAATTAATTTTATCCTTATGAACAGTTTTCTCTAATAACATTCTTTAAAATTCCCAGTCGATTACATAGGAGCAAGTTCGTGCGACCCAGTCGTGCATTTTATTTTTTTTCAATCTCAATCATTTCAATGAGTCTCGATTTTCGATATCAGTTCACTCGATTAACCACGATTTACTCGATTCCATTTGTTCCGATTCAATCTATGTGTATTATGAACGCCAAAGGGACGGTGGACTGCAATTTCTGGGTTCTCGGCATTGAAGAACATGATTGATCGGATTGGTTGTTGGTGTTGTAGGCAGCAAAAACAATAGTTGGGTTGAACTGATGTTATTTGATGTATCAGGATCCGGTATGTTTAATGTGGATTTTTGGACGTTTCTTAATCCACCGACATCGTAATCATCATTTGATGGAATTTGACAGTTTATGACTTGACGAAAGCCCTAAAATTGCCCTTTTCCGGAGCAACTAATAAAATGCCTTTTTTTGGATATTTATAGACATTTCTTAATCTATCGACATCGTAGCCATCCTTTGATAGAATTTGACAGTTTATGACTTGACGAATAGAAGACAAATTCAGTTATGACGTACAAAGTGTATTTCGTACCAAATGTTAGCGGAAAGCCCTAAAATTGCTCTTTTCCGAAGCAACAAATAAAATCTCTTTTTCTTCAATTTTTTGACACTTTTTAATCCATGTACAAAGTAGCCATCATTCAATGTTATTTGGAAATTTATGGCTTACAATAATAGAGTATTTTCTTTATCTATCTATCTAATAGAGTATTTTGTGAGAACTATCAAAGCCACAAGTCAATCTTATCATCGAAATCGAAATTAAAATCGAATAGGAACAGTATTGAATCATTTCAGTAAAATGAAAATGATCGAATGATCGATCGATTGAAATGATCGGATCATTTTCGTAATCGATTGTTGAACGATTCGATCATTTGAAATGAACGATTTACACAGCTCTACAAACTATTTTTAAGAATTTAGGGTTTAACCCTCGAACCGACCCTAGGGTCCAGCCAGACATATTTCATTTTTGAACGTTAATTTAACATTATATCTAGTTATCGTATCGAGCTGAAATTCCAGGTAGCTTCCTAAAATTTTATTGGCTATCGATCTACGAATAAATCATCAAGGGGAGATATTTCTTTGAATATTGTTATTAGAATACAAATTTTTCTTTTTTGAATTTTGTACGACTTTTCGCGCTTAAACTTGATCTGTAACTAAAGTCTTTTAGTATTACACCTTAAAAAAATACCAAAAGAAACAAAAGTAGATGCTATGGATTTTCAAGTTGGTCCATAACAAATTGAAAAATTTGCAGTATTTACTGCAAAAAAAAAGTATGTACTAGTTTTTATGCATTCGAAAAAAGTATGTACTACAAAAATTCATCCAAAAAAAGTTTATACTTTGATTTAAAGTAAATACTTAGGCGCAAAATTTTAAAGAGTTCTCGTTTAAGCAATAAAACCGGCTCTACTTAACGCAGTCGTCTAGCTTGGAGACTTTGTCTAACTTTTTCATAATTTTAATCAAGTTAGACAACTCTTCTAACTAATGTGGGTTTTACAACAGAACCTAAGCGAATTTGCGTTGAACAACCCTTAATTTGACAGATACACAACTCACACAACTACAAAAACACAAAAAAAAAGAAAAAAAGAAAAAAGAACAGACAACTTCAAACCAAATGATTTTTCGCCGAAGAAAGTGCGTTTTATATACTACCACGGTACAGATTTTGATTGTTTATAAGTTATTTACATTATTTTAGATGGAAATAAAGTATAAATCGCAAATTCACAGCATAAAAATTCAATTTGTTGTTGCAAAGTGCGGATTCATTTTGCTATACTCGTATCGGCCGACGTGCATAAGTAAGATAAGTATGTACATTTGTATGTAAGATTTGTTAATCGTAGAACACTTTCGTACGATTGTTTGGAATTTATAATATTCAGAGTCTATTTACAAAGAACATCTTTAAAAAATCGAATAAAACATCAGTAAACATTTTTTCTTCGATTTGCTTTGGTATATAATGACCATTGTCAATATGGATAAAGTATACTTTTAAAAGATAAACAAGCTATTTGCTGCTGTTAAAGTAAGACGAGCTCTTTAACGTTAAAGTATAGTTTATGTCCTTTAAAATTAACAAAAAGTCGGTTCTCGTTTTATACTCAATATTTAGAGTCGACTTCCATTCTAAAATTGATTTAGAGTAGGTTTTAAATGTTTAAAATTTTGCGCCTTAGTTTTTAGTATTTACTCCATTTTTATGCATACCGAAATTAATATTTACTTAGAAAATCTTGAGTAAAAGCATTTACTGTCTTTTATGCATACCACCCATAGAAGGACCTTTCAGGATTATAAATTCAAAACTGGGCGATTTTACAACTCGAAGAACTGTTAGTAGAGAACGCCGCGGCGTCCTTTCTCCTCTCCTCTGGAACCTGGTCGTAAATGAACTACTAGTGATTCTTGAAAGGGAGGGGCACAGGGTGATTGCCTATGTGGACGATGTTGTGATAGCGATATCTGGTAAGCATCCTAACACTCTGAAGGAACTCCTACAAAATGCTCTAAACAAGCTTACTACCTGGGCAGATCAATGTGGACGCGGTGTCAATCCCCACAAAACTGAAGTTGTCCTATTTACCATGAAATATAAAATACCACACATAGACCCTCCCTTCATCAAAGGCATACAGCTTAAATTCTCAGACAAAGCAAAATATCTGGGTCTTATTTTGGACAAGAAATTAAGCTGCAAGCCCAATATCCAAGAGAGAGTCAACAAAGCCAACATAGCTCTTTTCTCTTGCAAAAAAGCCGTAGGTAACAAATGGGGTCTACAAACTCATATAACACACTGACTATACATCTCAATCATTTGACCGATACTTACATATGGAGTGACAGTATGGCGGACTGCGCTGGAAACAGCAACAAACCGCGATAAGCTCAGCAAAGTCCAACGAACAGCCTGTTTAATCATAGGTGGAGCTCTCCGCTCAACTCCTTCTGCTGCACTTGATGTTCTTTTTTATCTCATACCGCTAGATATTTTTAGCAAACAATCGGCCGCTAACACAGCCATTCGACTTAAAGCCTCCTCGCAGTAGATCAATAATGATATTGGGCACTTTACTATACTGAACTCGTTCATTACTCTACCTAGTAACGTCAATTACACCTCATCCAAAATTTAATAAAAACTTTCAAGTGTCCATCCCTTCCAGGTCTTCTTGGGAAAATGAGTCGTTTTTGATAGACGAAGCAAATAATTTCTATACAGATGGATCTAAAACCGATGACGGGGTCGGTGGAGGCGTATACTCCGAAAGATTAAATCTTTGTCTATCTTTTCGTCTTCCCAATCACTGTAGCGTGTTCCAAGCAGAGCTTTTAGCAATAAAAGAAGTCCTCTCTTGGCTAAAAGAAAACCGTATATCGACTACTGATATACGTATCTTCTCAGACAGTCAAGCTGCCTTAAAGTCACTGGACTCTGTCTCCATTAACTCACAAACAGCCCAAAATTGTCGATCATCTCTGGTGGAGATGTCAAAACAGTTTAACATTCACCTTACATGGGTGCCATTGTTTGATGCTAAACGCTCAAAACAACTAATTTCTATTGGCAGATTACATATTAGCTCCGTTGTCCTTACTGGACAATGCCTAACAGGAAGACATGTTTTTCGTCTTGGAGTTCCTGCAAATGATTTTTGCAGAAGCTGCATTGATGAAGAAGAAGAGGAGTCAGTTCCTCATCTTCTATGTTCTTGCCCTGCCCTAGCGCAAAGACGTAGACTCCACTTGGGAGACTACTACTATAACGATCCTAGTGATCTAAATAATTCCGACATTCACTGTCTCTAACTCTTCATTATTAGCTCAAAATGGTTTAACGAGTGAGGGTGATTTTTGAAATCCTTGTGGTATCACAACGGGACAAATATTGGTCTAAGGGTGTTGACCATTTCCGGTCAGCAGCCATTTTAACCTAACTTAACCTAGAAAATGTTCAGTAAAAGGATTTACTGCCTTTTATGCATACCACCATTGTCTCAGTTTTCCGTGGATCCTATGGGTCTCGGCTATGGAAATGAATCATACAGGTAAAAACAGTTATAGAAGAAACAAAAAACATGCAAAGGTATTTCTTTAAGCGAATTTTTAGGTTACCTATCAACACCCCTAATTACGCAATTCATATGTTCTTAAAAAATCTGAAATCTAATGCGGAGTATACTGTTAAAATATTAAAGAGATTTTACCGGAACCTCACACGCTGCCGTTGCAGAGCCACTTCCGAAGAAGAAGGATGCGGATCTGTAAACGATTATGAAAAGCTGAGGGTACTGTCGTCAGCAAAACAAAGTAGCTGATTAGAAGATACAGACAAGAGATCATGGCTGAAAATGAGGAAGAGTGTCGGAGACAAAATGGGACCTTGGGCCCAGCATCTATTTTTTGAACATCAGAAAGGTTATTCCCGACCAAGAAGAGATTCATCGATGCCAAATGCATGTATTTTTGTTAAGAGAGCTTCATGCAAAACTCTATAAAATGCTTTAGAAAAATCAAGTTCAATAATCTTGGTTTCTTGGTGCAAAGATATGTTCCGTTTTCTGTGAGATATTCCATCAGCTAACCAGTGGACCTGTTGCTACAAAAGCCGTACTGCTGGTCACTAAGCAGCTTTGAACAGGTTAGTTTGCTTTAAAAAAATCTAAATGTATTCTTTCATAAGGATATGTACATTTTGGGCAATCTTGGAAAAGACGAATTCCTAAAACACCTCCAGCAGCAGCACAAGTCTTACAACTCTTAACATGGTCATGTATCTTCGGCCACCATGCTGAAGATCGTGCTAGCTGCTTTTTATACTCAATAATGCCAATGTCACTTTCATGCAGAATTTCTAAGATTTTTGATCTTAATTAAAAAGGTACAATGATGTAAAAGATTTCTTTTTAAATAATATAGTTGCAATTTGATGGAAAATTTGTCTGGCCAACAATATAAAATACATTGCTTAAAAAGTTTTAAGGTTTCATTTGAATTGGTTTCAGTTTATATTTTAAATTGCAAGTTAATTTTTATGCATAGTTAAAAGAGGAAGCCTTCTCGTTTGCGTTCCCGTTATGTTAACCTTTCTTTTATAACTGTCAGAATTTTACATCTAAACTCAATTGGCCAGCTTGGGAGTCCATAATTTTAAAACTGTTTCTGTATTTTACATGCAGTAAGTTAAACAAACGTTTAACTTTTATCAAAACATCTTCCACATAACCTTCTGCTTCTGTATATCCTAAATTTTCTAAAAAAAATATCCATGACACCTTGGAAAATTGCACTAGAGCCCTTAGCCCCAAACACTCAACTTGTAAATCTCAAAAGTTACTTTGATGTATGCATTGTGAAATACTCTTTCCATGTTTCAGACAGCAGCTCGAATTACTGAAATGCTTCTCAACTTCAAAAATAAATATCCTCATATGATTATATGGGCAACTTACCGATCATTCCTTTTCATACAACACTTCACCGGACTACTCTTGCTTTTTCTAAAATTCTCACTTTAATTCTTTCGAACTCGGCATTATAATGGGTGATTTTTTTGCTATTTTCTTTTTGGCAACACTGGTTTTGACAGCTCACGCACGCTTCGTGTTTTGTGTCACTGTGAAACATCTTCAGTTTGGTCTATAATTTAATCATCAATCGTCTTACAAGCGAACAACGCTTGCAAATTATTGAATTTTGTTATCAAAATTCGTGCCGTGAAAGTTCATCGTGCGCTTCCATTTTATGGTCAGTTTAATCGACCTACTTTGGCGGCTATTCGGACTATTGTGACTAAATTTCGTACCAAATTTACATTGTTGGGCATTAAACAACCAACACTCTCCGAGTAATGCTTAGCCTATTCAGACGTGTGTCCTATTTCGCCCCCGCATTTTTCTATCTTTAATTAATCTTACTGTGCCCATTTTATCTCAGTTTTATTAAAATTTGCAAACCCTACATATTTGACAAAGTATGAGATTTAGGTGTGAAGCCTTTCAAAATACAGCTGGTGCAAGAATTGAAGCCGAACGACCTACCACAACGCCGAATTTTTGGTGATAGGGCTCTTGAAAAGTTGGCCGAATATCCACTTTTTTATCTAAAAATTGCATTCAGCGACGAAGGTCATTTCTGGTTAAATGGATACGTGAACAAGCAAAATTGCCGTATTTGGAGTGAAGAGCATCCAGAAGCATTGCAAGAGCTACCAATGCATTCAATGCGGAATCATTGGGCCGTATTTCTTCAAAGATGATGCGAATCGCAACGTTACTGTGAATGGTGAGTGCTACCGTACGATTATAACAAACTTTTTTTTGCGCAAAATCAAAGAGCTTGACTTGCATAAGATGTGGTTTCAACAAGACGGTGCCACATGCCACACAGCACGCGCAACAATGGACTATTGAGAGGCGAGTTTGGTGAACAGTTTATTTCACGTTTGGGCCCGGTCGATTGGCCGCCTAGATCGTGCGATTTAACGCCTCTAGACTATTTTTTATGGTGCTATGTTGGGGCTCATGTCTGTAGCGACAAGCCCGCTTCGATTGACGTACTGGAAGTTAACATTGAAGTATTTATTCGTGAGATACCGTCCGAAATGTTAGAAAGAGTATGCCAAAATTGGACTAAGCGGATGGACCATTTGAGGCGCAGCCGCGGCCAACATTTGCATGAAATAATCTTCAAACATTAAATTATGTCGACCGTACTATCGATTCAAATAAAGATTTTCTGAATTTTATGTGTTTTTTTTTTATTTCCGATCGCTCTTAAAAAATCACTCGTTATAATATCTTTTACATTTTTAAGAATAATAAGACTGCTTAAGTATTTTTGTTTTCATTTTGTTTGACTAAACTAAAAGTCGCAAAGTATTTCGACATACCTACATTATTTTCTATGATTTTAAATATTATATTTGTTTGTATATTTAAATTATTTGTTTAAATTATATATTCTCTTTATTTTTTTGTTTTTGTGTTCTTCTGGCAGACGGATTATCAAGCCATGCTTTGTAAATATTTTGGTCAAATTATTGTACTTTTAAATTATTGAAAACATAAAAGACTTTATCTATCTATCTGTACACATGTTGTTGTTTAACTACCAGCACCCAAAATAATTAAGGTAGTTTAGTCTCGGTTTACAATAATAAGTGCCAAATTTTATTAATGAAAGCAAAAAATTTCTGCTAAATTTCGATTACTAATTGCGATCAAGCTAAACAACTGAATAAGGTGGTTTAGCGAAGGAATAAGAAACAGAAATTTGTTTTTTAATTAAAAATTAAAATTGCTAAATTTACAAATTATTTTTATATGTAAATACACATAGGTACTATAGGATCATAGGTTTAACAATTTCGCCAATATAGTCCAGTCATTTTAGGTTTTATCTGCGGAAAAATTCCTAGTGATCTGAATTTTTGTATACACCTTTATTACGGCATTGTAATGAAGATGTGAAAAATCGACATTGATATCGTGCCGGCTAAAAAAGTTATAGGGGTCAAAAGGTCACAAAAATCAGTTTTTCGCAAATATCTCGCGATCTATTGCTTAGAGGTTAATAAAGGTCATTATAAAAATTGTTTGTCGTGAAATTGTCTACAAAAAATGTCTCTTGCATTTTTCTGTAAAATTAACCGTTTTCGGAGTAGAGCGCTGAGAAAGCGAATATATTATGACGATGCACTCGTTTCCTCACCACCTTCGAGGTAGAATGCAGGGCGCGTTTTTTTACATGTTTTCCCCCGTAGGCATAATCCATGATATGTAATCAGAGGTTTTTTTTATTTACGAGTGAATAATTTTTTATTTGAATACAGAAAAATACAGAAAAATTAACTTTAGTATATAATTTTTTTTTATCATTCATTGTCGATATCTTCAGTTTCTGTGTCATTAACAATTGCATACCGCAATCTTCGATATTAAAAATGGTCTTCAGCTGTGAGCGGTTAACTCGCTGATTCTATTCAGCATTTACACCAGCAATCTAGTAGGTAATCTAACTCGGGCAATTGTGTATGCCGTCGACCTAATAGTGTACAGAACAGCTCCCAAAGTCGAGGTCATCAGAATTCTTTTGCACTGTGACTTCAACAAGATTCAGTGATATTGCGATGATAAGGAAGTCCGTTTCAGAAATCTGAAAGTATTCTGCTTAGGACTCGATCCATCAGTGTGCCACTTGATGATATTTGTTTCGAAGATCTCAAGATAACTCCCATTGTCGCACTTCTGATGGCCTCGTGTAGAGGAGATAGATAGAAGAGAACCTCTATAGCTGCGGCAGGGCAGGTTCTCATTGCTCCTGTAATACAGATACACGCGAGCCCTTAGACTTTTTCTATAGCTTTTCTTGTTCTTGATAATTCGGTTCTCTTGTGCAATGCAACCGCCCCATATGTAATGATTGGTCTTACCATCATAGTGTATATCCAGCTAAGGATGTTCGGTTTGCATCTGCATGACTTGCCTGCAAGTCTCTTGCAAATCATTAGTGCTTTTGTGGCTTTCCCGACTATAGCTTTTAAGGGTTTGTTCAAAAGGAGTCTACTATCTGGTAGAATTCCTAGATATTTTACCCCTCTCTGCGTTTCAATCACTTCACCAGCTAGATGGATAGGTTTCATATGTTGCAGAAGTTATTCCTTGTAAATGGTATGATTGTCGTCTTGGAGGGGTTTATTGATAATCCTACAGATTGACACCATTTCCGTGTAATTGTTAGTCCTCTTTGGATTACCTACGGCTATGATAGCAACATCATCAGCAAATCCAATGGAGATACCTTGGGAGGTAAGATTTTCTAACAATTCATCCACTACAAGACTCTTCAACAAGGGTGATAATACACCACCCTGAGGACAGCCTCTTGTTGTGATTACTTTTTTTTACATTTTGTCCTTTTTGTGACAGTATTTTTAGTGCCTAACATTTCATCTAGTTATGGTGATGGGTACGCATTTCCTAACAAAAGCTGTGCCTACAGCCTCGTGGGATATGTTGTCGAAGGCTCCCTCTATGTTTAAGAACGCGTCTAATATTGTATCTTTTTTCTATATTTTGGGAATAAATATTAGCTTTCCTGTTCTCCATATACTTGGTATATACCCAAACGCAATGCTACTACGAAGAATATTAGTGAAGAATATTGTTAATGACACAGAAACTGAAGATATCGACAATGAATGATAAAAAAAAATTATATACTAAAGTTAATTTTTCTGTATTTTTCTGTATTCAAATAAAAAATTATTCACTCGTAAATAAAAAAAACCTCTGATTACATATCATGGATTATATGCCTACGGGGGAAAACATGTAAAAAAACCGCGCCCTGCATTCTACCTCGAAGGTGGTGAGGAAACGAGTGCATCGTCATAATATATTCGCTTTCTCAGCGCTCTACTCCGAAAACGGTTAATTTTACAGAAAAATGCAAGAGACATTTTTTGTAGACAATTTCACGATAAACAATTTTTATAATGACCTTTATTGACCTCTGAGCAATAGATCGCGAGATATTTGCGAAAAACTGATTTTTGTGACCTTTTGACCCCTATAACTTTTTTAGCCGGCACGATATCAATGTCGATTTTTCACATCTTCATTACAATGCCGTAATAAAAGTGTATACAAAAATTCAGCTCACTAGGAATTTTTCCGCAGATTGAGTCTTAAAATGCCTAAAATGACTGGACTAATACCAATTTTAATATGTTAGGTCGTTGTGCTCAATGACTTAATAGAAATAAATCAACCATGGTTTAGTAATAAAAAATTAATGTGTGTAATTTTGTATGAACATGGTTAGAACCTGGAAAGTATTGCAGTTGAGGCATATGCGCACTGAACATAAGAGAATTTTCTAAATACGAGTAGCTTCCAGGGTTTCACCTTGTGTGTGCCTTTATATTGACTAATTTATCAAATTTTCCAATATTATCTGTTAGATACCATTTTTAGAAGTTGGGGAAGAATGGATATTTCATTCAGAAAAAGAGACGGACTAACGCCCAGCTGGGAGAAGATAATGAAACAGCTGGGTTTTGAAAATCTTACGCCATAAGTGCAGAGAAAGATGGAGGTAAAATTAGTAGGGAACTTGTTCACTGAACGTCCAACAGATTGAATTATTTATAACACAACGCAATGTGGGGAAAAACTGATGTAATTTTTGTTTGAATAAATTGTGCGGCCAATTGATAGGTATTGTAGTGAAAGTTGTGCGCAAGTTTTCACATACAATTAATGTGAAAGTATTTGTAAAAGAGCGGACAAGTTAGTGTCGAAAGTCTCTTGCAACATTGAACTTAAGATATTAAATGAATAGAAGGCAACAAGTTTCGAATGACTGCTCGTCAGATGTTCAAGTGGAAGCATTTCCTGGTAACTTAAAGGAAAGTTGATGTGTACATGTACATTGTACATACCTACGTGGAAAGGGCGTAACTGATGTTAGTCATTTAAATGTTCCATGACCTAATATAGACCGTATCCTCTCATCTTAAATTTTTCAATCAGAAAGACAATCGATGAATTTATATGAGTAAATATAAATTTGTATATAATATATGGTAAATAAAAGTCTTAAATATTTCTAGTTGGTTTTTCAAGTTTTCTGTGTGTTAATATCACTTAATAAGAATAAGTGTTTCATATTCATTTTAATCCTCTTGTTATTCTCAGTATATTATTACCATTCATTAAAAATATTCAATATAGAGAACAGCCAGAAGAGTCATCTTTTATTCAAGAACATTTGAGATGACGCCACTTTATTCAATTAAAATTTTATTGGTCTCGGTTATAAAGCTATGATAAAAATTACGTAAATAAAAGGTTCTTGCTAAATATGAGCAAAGAAAAGTATAGAATTTTTAAAAATAAACTTGATTTTAAACTCAAATTAAAACTGTTCATCCTGGTATCTACACGCCTTTTAAGGAAGTGATCCTTTCTTTTACGCCTTACTTACTTGAAAAATCATCCCTCCACTATGGAGAATTTGGCTCCTGGCAACGTCTTGTTGATGAGTTTGATAGATCAGTTTTTGTCAGTGTTTCCCTATGAGGATTTTACCAATCTTAGGCCCCATCAACGCACTGATACTCGTCTTCACCGCAGGAGTGGCAATTGCTGGTATACGTTGTATGAGCGCACTTGAAAAGTGATATCACATCTCCTAGGTCTGTTTTTTTATTTTTGTTTTCGGTAGTGGATGCTGTCACCGATCGTTTCGAAGATCTTATCTTAAATTATCGTTCCATTTTCATATAATTCCATACTCTGACACACTGTGAACGAATTGGCAAACAGCTGTCGTGATCGTGCAAAATGCTTTCGCGCTTCTTTTCTCGCTTGAACTTCTACCCGAAAAGATCATTATACAACGCTCAAGTTAATTTATTAAAGTGATAAGAGATACGAGAAAATCTATTGCAAGAGATAAGTGCCACGTGCCTTGTTTTTTTTTGTTTGTCTTTTTTTTAAGACTTGGTGAGGTCCTATAGATTTTCCTTCTTTTTTTTTTTTGAGTCGATCTTATCTCTCCAGCCAGCTTGCTGAAGCGACCGCGCCGGTGGAATTTAAAAGGCTGGATAGTAGTCTCTACATATTGTAAAATCCAGGTACAGTCGTTCTAGAACTTACCATTGTAACGATCCTCGAGCGACTAGGATCAACCTACTTACGGTTTTTTTTTTAATTTATTTAAGATCGACAAATACTCAGGTAAATTAAAGGCGCACTTCATTATCCTAGTGGTTGTAATAAACTCTTGGTTACAGAGTGGTTCATCGGTGCTTAACACCAAAGACTATTGCTCACGGTTGAGTCAGTGGGTACCCCCGAAGCTCCGTCACGACAGAGCACTAAACAGACCACTAAATCTACTAATCCCTCTGTGATTGACGGAACACGAAACACGTGATCCAGTTAACCAATCGGTGACCGTGGTCTGATCGCACGTCAAGGAAAAAATAAAGAAAAACACCTAACGTACTACCTGGTTTACTTAGTGGTGGCGATTTTCATCAATCCAACACTGCTCCTAGCGAAATAATCTCAACGGATTATTTAGGGGAGCAAGTGCGGTTGACCACATCTTACCAGCGCCCTAGCTAATCTTCACTGATTCCAAGATATCCACGACCTACAAGATTCAAAAACATTATATTCTTTGCTCATAAACTTAAAATTATTATTCTCTTGTATGTAACGACTACACTCAAAAGCTAAGTACTTATTTCTCTATATTAATATTCGTTTAATTTGCCAAGTTTACCTTTTTTTTCACTAATCAACAGCTTAAGATCACAAAAAGAGACCAGAGTGAAAGAACTCAAGATATCCCGGTACAGCCAAGGAGGTAGTGCGCACCACGTCATTGGAGGAGAATAAGCGGTGAGTCCAAAATATTTGAAAAAAAAAGAGAAGCTGAGCTTATCAATTGAACGAAGGTTTTGATAACTATTGAGACAATCAATACTTTTTTTTTTCGTAATTTGAGCGAAGTCGAGCTTTCATTTAATTGTTTTTTTTTTTTGTCTTAAGTTTGAAGAAGAGATTCCTATTAAGAGCTATTTAAAGAGCTCTTCCCAAACTCAGTAAAACAATATGCTTAAGTTAGACTAATACTTCATATTCCCTTTTTTTGAGTTGCCTCTTTTATATGAAATCTATATTGACGTTTATACTACTAGTATTTTTTTTTTAACAAGAATGAATTTTAAAATTAAACCTACGAATAAACATCCATGATTTTAAATTTTAACTTTAATTATTTGTGGCTTTAATGGTTTAAATGTCGAGCAAAGTCAATCTCTCTGACATGTTTATAGGGTGGATTTTTTTTTTGGTGCTTAGGAAGGTAATGGAAGGAAAGGAGATAGTTGATAGCAAAATAATAATCGGGAAATAAGCTTTTATTTCTATTTAGATTAGGGGTTATCACGTATAGGTAGAGTGGAGTGATAACCAAGGAGTTCCTACCCAGCGTAGTGAACCGAGGGAGGGTAACACTCGGGAACCTGCTACACCTCTGGTTTCCAAATAGAGTTTGTTTGAGTTTAGTGATACTAGTAGGATTTGTTTGATTGTTTTTTTTTTGGTTTAGTGAATCCTTTTTCGATTCTTAACGCGAGATAGGCATGAGTTAAAAATTGTATTGTATTGTGGCGAGTGTAAGATCCCAACCCACCGACGAGTTAGTTAATGGCCTTGCAAGCATGCCTATACCATCACTCGACCGATTGGACAACCCTCTTCGCATTCGTTGTTCTGCTTGAGTATCCTGTGGCGCAGGGAGAGTAACGAAGGGCAAAACATCTTTGCTAAGAAAGGTGGGCTTGAGCGGCTTGTAATAGTCTAAATAAAGTGTTATGTAGTCAGTACATATTGTAATGCACAACACCGTTATAGAGTTTTATACTCCTACAGCGCCACCTGTTGGAAAATTGCATATCTACTTTATGGAAGGAACAAAATGTTTTTTTCCAATGTCATATGTATTTCCATTTCCCCTTATTCCAACCATCTAGAACATTCCAAGACGAGAACCTTCCCGAATTAGTTTCGATTACAACCAACTTGAGTGTATAAGGGAGTGCTCACGGTGAGCACAGGACAGTTGATTTTTGATTATGAAAGTATGCAAAAGCTTTGCTTATTAGATTGTGGAAACTGTTATTAAACAATAAAAGTAGGTATTTGAGTTGATTATAAATTGAGATTTATTGTTTTGATTTGGAAAGTGTAAATAAAGAAGAAATACTAAAAAGAGTAATAAGTTTTATTTAACGAACCTAGTAAAAATATTACATTGGTGTCAGAAGTGGGATAAAACTTATTGTGCAGTGAAGTGTGAGGAAAAAAAAATAATAATAAAGATGAGCTAATTACTGGAAGAGCTCAACTGTAATGAGCTGAAAAGTGAATTAGGCAAGCAAGAACTTTCTAGAGCATTTTTGAAAAATGAGCGTGTTCTGCATTTGGCCGAATATTTGAAACAACAAAATGAAGACCCGCACATTTTCGTCTCTGAATCTGACGCTGAGGAAGCAGACGTTAGTAAAAATGTAGATGTTTCAAATATGATTAGTCTTCTGCATGAACGTTTCGAAAAGCAACGAAAAGAACAAAAGAATGTTCTCGAACGTCTCGAAAAGCAAATGAACAAAACGAACATTTGAATGAACAGAAAAATGAATAAAAGAATATTCTCGAGCGCCTTGAAAAACAGCATAGCGAACAAAAAGACCTTCTCGGAGAGCAGAGAAACATGCTAGAAGGCAAGCTTGTTAACATCGAGAATAATTTATCTGCACTTGATGAACGTGTTTCATTGCTGCAATGGAGACGTTTTCAAAAGATTTAGATCGTATTCGAAATATAAAGATTCGAGAAAGCTCTGGAGAAACTTTGAGACAAAAGGAGATGCAAGCTCCTACCTTTGATGCACAAACTTCTTGGTCAAAATACAAGAAGCAATTCGAGGCTGCTTCCACAGCAAATGGCTGGGATGAGACTGACAAGTATATAGCTTTAACCATTGCTATTAAAGGAGCAGCTGCTGAGTTATTGCAAGCCATACCAGCAGTAGGGTTGCTCAAAAAACATCGATACATCGAAAACATCAATGTTTACTATTCCGATGTTTTGCACCCTTTCGATGTGTACCGATACATCGATGTTTTTTTATTCGATGCATCGAATGAAGCAAGCATTGAAAAAACTCATTCAAAGTGCCAACTCTACAGTTAAATTTATTTCACATGCTCTCTTCTCTTTCAATTTATGTATCAGTGTGATGGTGTATTTCATTCGATCCATATTAAATAAAGCAAGCATCGTACAATACATACTCGCAACTCACAGTACCTAACCGAATCGCTTGTGATCGATGAACCGTTAGTACTGCAAGTGCATAAGCTTATTCTGACAGAAATCAACAAACAGATGGGCCACATAGAACAAGTTTCATCATTAGCTATCGCCACCTTGCTGGATCCGCGGTTCAAAAAACTTCATTTTGAAGACCCGCTAGCTTGTGCTCAATTATTCAAAAAATTAAAGAATTAATGAAGAAAGATCTACTAAATGAAGAGCAAATGGAATCTGACTCTGATAGTTCGGACAAAATATCCGAAGATTTCAGCCTTTGGAGTAGACATGTGTAACGCAGCGCTATGTTAGCGCAATGTGTTGAAGCAGCAGCTGCGTTATGTGCGCTGATACATCAGTTTGTAACTCAGTGACGCAGTGACGCAATAACGCAGTTCATCAACTCATCAACTCAATAAATAATTGAATAGCGCTTTTGACAAGCGCAGCGCTGCGCTGCACGGACAAAAACCATTCAAGCAGATACAAAAAGCGCTGACTTCCTTGTAGCGCTCCCATATTTTTCATATTTTTGACGGAATTTAATAAAATTCCATGATGTGGTACATATATGATATTTTTGCTTTTTAGGAAAAAAAATGTTTGTGAAGTGTGTTATTCGAGAAAAAAAAATAAAATATCTATATTATTTTCACAATAGGGTACTTGTTAAAAAGTGCGATCTTCCGCATTTTTTAAACAAAATTCAGTTAAATTCTGCGTAGCTAGGTGATGTTTGAATCAAATAATTGTAGAAAAAAATATTTTCAATGAGGTTGGTGCTTGGTAAAAAAGATTTTGGGAGAGTAAATAAATCCCGCCGAAAAATTAACTGAAAAATATTTTATGAAATTTCCACAACTCTTTTTTAAAGCATGTACCTATTATTTTGTACTTTTAAAAAAATGTGTTATGTAACGATCATAATGGATAAAAAGAATAAATTGTTTCTCTGACGAGAGTTGATTTTTTTAAATTTTGATTTATGGGTCTTTAGATGACATTTGGAATGAAATATTGTCTTTGGGTCAAAATATAGCATGTTGTCTACCTAATATATGTACGTATACTAGTCGATACCCCAAAATAACCCATGATACATGAATTTTCAAACAAAGAATTTCAAAGGCTAGATTTTTTCTAGATTTCGAGATTTTAAGTATTGCAGAAGACTTATTGCAGACTGTGGGTAACGTAGGAAAATATTTTATATACCAAAATGACTGCTGATTGTTAAGAAAAAAAATAAAATTTCTATTTTTAAAATCGGTTAGAAAATCTGGGCAGAATTGTCAATACTGCCTAGGATTTCTTTTTGATGTGTAAACATCTTTCCCGGCGGTAGAGTGAATCGAAAACGTGTGTAAAACTTATACGTCCCGTGTAACCCGTTACGGTTACACATTACGGTTACACGTTCCGGTTACACGTTCCGGTTACACGTTCCGGTTACACGTTCCGGTTACACGTTCCGTGTAGCAATCTACCTTACCGACGATTGCATTTAACACCATGTTTACATTAGGTGCGTTTTATTATCCACAAATCTATCTGGATCCGGATCGGGATCTTCCCTTGAAAATAAAACGATACGGATCTTACTGACAGCAGTGTTATAAGCCCGTCTCTTTTTATCCTTGGGTTTGGAAATTTTAAATTATGTCTTGTCTTTTTTCTTTACACTATAGCTCACACTACCTTACCATTAAAAGCCATCTACTCGCCAGTGTAATAACTAATTTTTGGATCTTTGAAATAGATCCCGATAGAAAACAGGATCCCAAATTGTTTTTGTAATATCTACATGTTAAAACTTAATCCAGATCCGGATCCAGATAGATTTGTGAATAATAAAACGCACCTATTGTTAATATTGCGTACTTACGACATCGTGTTTACATTGGAGACTTTGAGTACTGAAATCTCGATTTTATTACTTTCCATTGCTGGCTAGAACTTAATTCAATCCCTCAACATTTCTTCACCTCTCGACCAATTAGGCCTATTCTGTCACATTTGTTATTCTGCTATAGATTTTCTGTTAATCATAAAAGATTTCCACCTTAAAAGATCTTTTATGATTGGTATTCAGAGGTTCGAATTTTTATAAAAGTCTGTTAGGCTAGTCGCGCACTGGCAACTGTGATCGAAATCAAATAGTTTAATCACCAGTTGAAAGAGAACCGCGCACTGGCAACTCTTTACTCACGCTCACACTCTTTTCTCTCTTGCGCTTATGGAAAACAGCTCAACTATTACGAATTAATTTTAGGCAATCGTTTAGTTTGTATCAAAACACAAACTTTTTAGTTGCTCGAATCGAGTTGCTTTAAGTGCGCGGTGTCCCATATAAGCCCATTATGTTTCATTTTAGCAAATAAACAGTTGCGAAACTAAAAATTGAATGTGCGCGCCTAGAATAAGGCTATTTTGTGTAACATAAATGCCCATACAAAAGCGAAGTACTTTGTCGAATAGGTTGACCGATGTGGCGTGTGAGGGGTATATATCTAAAGTCACAAACCAGTACGATTGCATTGTATGTTTATTTGGTACGTTCGATAACAAAAATGCGGCACTCGGACGAACGTTGATGTTTACACATCTTAACCGTGAGTCCTGCCACTCACACTTTTTGATGTGTAAACATCTTTCCCGGCGGTAGAGTGAATCCAAAACGTGGGTAAAACTTGTAGCCCGTTACGGTTACACGTTACGGTTACACGTTCTGTGTAGCAACCTACCTTACCGACGATTGCATTTAAAACCATGTTTACATTGGAAATATTGCGAACTTACGACATCGTGTTTACATTAGCCGTGTTTTATTGGTTAGTGAATACACTACATATCAAAATTTAACATTGAAAACAACAACAAACGATTAGTGAATAAAAATAAGCTAGTAATTGAAATGGATAATTTAGTGAAGATAGAGTTTCGGATGTTGAAATGTAGGAGGTGTTTAGGTGGTGTCCGAAAAAGTATATGTGGCATACTTGAGGGTATGTTCGTTGGTATTTATTTTGTTATACTTTGCCGTTACTAATCCAAAGTGTGATCGCTCCGAAATTTACAGAACAAATATTTTTTCAAATGCAAAACTTTAATTCATACCATAATTCCGGCTTTACACTACTGCCATTAATTTTGTCATAAAATATTGAATCAATTTACGCGAAGGCGATTGGTTTCGATTGATATATTTTATCAGATCACTGGCATTTGTTCAAAAATGTCATGTAATTGCGGCATTATGTTGAATTTATATAACAACTGAAAAAATCACATTTTAGTTGAATTAATACGATGTTAAGGCTGTTTTAGTATGGAGCTAGGTTAAGACAACGATACTTTCTCTACACTTTTATTGAAGTTAAACTCTCAGAATAGGTACCTATTTTATTTTGTTAGTATCGTTCTAACTTCATATTGTAAGACATTTTCATACACTTTAACATTAATGTAAAAATATTATTTTGTATTACTTAGTAATATCTTTCATTCAAGTATTGACTACATATATTATTAATAAAGTTTTTGCTGAAAGAAGAAGTCATTGATTTTTAATTAATTTAGAAATATTTTGCATAAAATAATTCAATATACTTTTCTTGTGTTCAAATCAATTTGAGATTTTTTTAAATAATCTCTCATAATATGACTCTTTAACATTTAAAAACGTCAAAATAGGTCTGTTTTCTTAGTTTTTTACACGAACTACCATTGTTTTAAGTTTCTCAGAATCAATTTATTAAAAGAAATTGCCTTAGGCTAGGCGGTTTCTTAACTGTTTGGTTCAAGAAACTAAAAAGTTTGTGTTTTGACACAAACAAAACGATTGCCTAAAATGAGTTCGCTATTTTGTGTAACATATAATTATATGCACCTGCGCGGACATTCAACCAAATTGGTCATCTGTTTTCTATAAGTATCCAAACAGTTGTGCAACTAAAAATTGAATGTGCGCTTCTATTAGTTAAAAAATATTTAAAGTTAGAAAACTACTTTAAAGTTAGGAACTATATAAGAAGTATAATACTACTACCTTAATAAGAGGCTGTTTAAAATTTTGCGCCAATATTATATGTGAGAACATTTTGAGTAGATTGTAGAAAAAATATATATTTTCGCACTTTTGTTAGTTTTAAATCAAATTTAACAGTGAGAAAAACTCTAAATCAACTCGATCTGCATTTTCATGAATATTTCAACTCCAGCTTAAAACGAAATACAGATCTTTCGAACACATCCGTGTAAGTTAATTCAACAAGTAGGAAGGAACAGTGAGTTAAAGAGTGAATAAAGCGTTTTTTTGGTGCTTGTATTACTGCGCTAGATATAGATTACCAATAAAACGCGCCTATTGGAAACTTTGAGTACTGCAATCTCGATTTTATTACTTTCCATTGCTGGCTAGAACTAAATTCAATCCATTAAGGAAAGATTTCATAGTGTGTTCATTCAATGTTTTTTAAACAAATCCAGTTCACGTTAGTGATGGACAATTAAATTTTATTTTATGCTCCCAAAAATGTATTTTCAGAATTGACATTAAATAAAATGTACGATTGGGTCGCACGAACTTGCTCTTATGTATTTGCAAAATCGTCGTTTTAACCAAGTTTCATTGTAAAACAGCTTTAATATCGTACTTATTCGACTAAAATTTTGCATCTTTGTCTTTCTAGAAAAAAATTGGAATTTTGTTTCTAAATACAAAAAAAATAATACTCAAACTTTTGAGGAGCTTTAGCATAAAAAAAACGATCAAATTCGGTTGTACCGTTTACGAAAAAATCAAAAACTTAAAAAAATGTTCCAAAAACCATTTAAAATGTTGTTCAGGGCAATCAGTTGATATCTACAACGAAATATTCTCGATACGTCAAAATTTAATTTGTCCTCTATATCTGTCATATACCATATAATTATTTTAATTATCGAATTAAATATTCTTTATTATATCAAAGTATACTTTTGGCATTCACTATATCAAAATATAGATCGTTCTCCATCTCTCAAGCCATGAACTGAATGATGACTGCGAACTTCAATGGATTAAAAAAATTAGGTTTTGCCACTTATAATTCCATTACAAGGTGAAAATGATGTCAATCGGTTTATAAATCTCTGACGAAGGGAGTAAGATAAAGTACAGAAACATAAAAAAAAATTAAAGGATTGGTTTGATTTTGATAAGATGAACTCTCCATCTAGTGGCTTGTCAAAAAAAAGAGTTTTGACAATTCGCTGCATGATAAGTATATTTGTTGGCGGCGTTAAGCCAGATATACATACATTGTTTAAATGCATGACAAGCACGTGCAAGTCTATTATTTCAGTGGCAAGAGGACGTTGCCCTTTGTGAGTTTTTTTTCTGTAAAATTGTGTTTTTACGAATTTCTTTGAGATTTTTTTAAATTTTATCCGAGTAATTTGTTTTATTTTGTCTGTCCATTTCATCATATAATTTTCGTTTGGTGTTTTAATATTTTAATCAGTGCTTATTATGCTGTGCTGTGTTCTCATCTCTTCGACGTACTATACGCAAATGAACCAATAAATGCATGATCAATCATCAATCTTGCATATACAATATTTCTATGCAGTACGCTAGATTGAAAGGATTTGGATTTTTCTTCAAGCCTACATCCGATCTATATGTGTGACTTTTTCAATAATATACTTACACGCGTGCTTGTCATGCATTTGAACAATGTATATCTAGCTTTAAACGCAGTTGCTGAGGTTGAGAAAAAGGCGGAGTTATCGTTCATTCTTCTTTGTGGTTTTCTTTTTTTATATTTGGCGTTCGCTCAGTGAAATTCACTTAACTGAGTAGAGTAAGGAGTGTGAAAAGATGTCTCCTTTTTGCATGAACAAAGTTAACTTACATTAAAAATCGCTGTGTTTAAAAGCACTGATGTACTCGAAATTAAGCCAAAAGAGAAACAGAGATTAAAATCGGATTCGTGTAAAAACAGTCTATTTTCTATCAGATAACATCCCTGTTTGAATATATGTAAGTGCAAAAAGCAACATCCCTGTTTAAACATAAGTCAAACAAACTTTACGTTACGCAGCGGAGTCCACTTACTCCTAACACACGCCACGAACTACTTCATCGAAGCATATTGTCGATAAGGTTTTTGGGTTGTGTGAAATGAATAAGTGCAGACACGGCAGTTCACAACTGCTTGGCTCGAGCAACTAAAAGGTTTGTGTTTTGACTAAAAGGCTCTGTTTTTTAATAAGGAATAATCATAGATGTCTATAGTTTCTATGTGTAAAGCTACATATATGTAGAGATATTTTTAGATTTAAGTACAAGTGAAAGGGTTAAATTGTGGGAAAAAAAGTGGCTTCCATTTGAATATATTATGTACATACATATCTAAAGTCACAAACTAAATAGTACGATTGCATTGTATGTTTATTGAGTACGTTCGATAACAAAAATTTGGCACTCGGACGAACGTTGATGTTTACACATCTTAACCGTGAGTCCTGGCACTCACACTTTTTTTTAATCTAACCAATCCTCTAAGTTATTTAAGTTGTATGGCAACCTACAATTTTTTTTAATATTCATATTTGGGATATTTTAACATATCCGTGGACACCTCAATCTTAAAGATGGAGGAAGTATTTCTCGAGTAATAGTCAATAGAGTGCAGCAAAATCGAACATTTTGAAAATTTTCTTGCATTTACCTGGAAAATAAAAAAATCGAAGACATTTTTTTGAATTTTTTCCACATTAAATACTAGCTGTGTTTTATTTTCCCCAGATCTGATCCGGATTGGATTTTGTTTTCAAAATAACATGTAAAACAACAAATACAAACAAAACTGGGCCTTGTGTTGTTTTTGTTATATTACATGTAATTTTGAATGAAGATCTAATCTGGATCAGATCTGGGGGAAAATAAAACACAGCTACTATAACGAAGCTTTTAGGCTATGCACATGCATGTTGTATACATCAATATAAGTGCTTACTTGTTCTTATTCGAATGAAATATATTTTGTAAAAATCCGTTAGGAATGCCAAAAGTAATGAGTGATATCTGAAGCAAGCACTGTGTAAAAACACAAAGTCTTGAAAAATAAAATGCACGACTGGGTCGCACGAACTTGCTCCTATGTAATCGACTGGGAATTTTAAAAACGAATGTTATTGAGAAAATTGTTCATAAGGATAAAATTAATTTTTAAATTCTTTTAGTAGTAACAGAATGCTATGCAAATATGAATTTATGCAAGAACAAAAATTATAAGTCCTTGTAGTGGTTTCTTTAAAAGAGGCTTTTATATACAAACTTTTTAAAAGCTTTTTAAGAAAAAATTTTGGTACGCTAATTTAAAGTTTTTATTATTGTTCGAATAAAAATTAAATTTACGAAAAGAAATATTGACCCATTTCGGAGTTATCGAATTTTCAAAAAAAAGAAAAAAATAGATTTTTTTTTTCAAAAATTCAAAAAATATTTATTTTAAAGTTTTGAAATGCAATGTGTTTTAGACTTTTTAGAAGCTTCTCTATAAAAATTTTCATTAAGATCCGTTATGTGGATAATGAGAAATTCAAAATTCGAAAAAATCGTTCCATGGTAGGTACAAGCTGTAATATCTTAATTTCAAAATTTTTTTTATTAAATTAAAGATCGTAAAAATTAATTGAAAGAAAAAAAAATTTATCAAAATTCTAGGTGCCGTTTTCGAGATCAATACGATTTTTGAAAACCATTTTTTTTAATTTTTTAGCATTTGTATGGTAGGTACCTTAATTTTTAGGTAAAATAAAAAATTTTGTTCCACATCTTGTAGTTCATATTGAGAAACTTTTATTTTTTATCAAGTTTAAAAAAAAATCTAGCATGGGGTTTTCGAAATATTGAGTTTTGAAAAAAAAAATTTTTTTTAAAAATTTGAGTACACAATTCTATTTATGTTTTTGGGGAGCTTTAGCAAAAAAAAATGATCAAAATCGGTTGAACCGTTTTTGAGAAAATCAAAAACAAAAAAAAATGGTTCCATGGGGGGTAGCCTCAATAACCATTTTTCGGAAAATTTTTTTCTAGATTTAATTAAATGAAATTTTTCTGTATCTTTATTTTTAAAATCTGTTGAACAGATTTTGAGAAAAAAAAATGTTTATAAAATTTCGAAAAAAATTCGTATGGGGGTTACCGTTATTTTTGGTCTTAAAAAAAAAAGAAAAAAACGTGTGGGGGGAAAAAATTAAAAATGATATGTACCAAGTTTAAAGAAAATCGGCCGAGTCGTTTAGCCTGTAGTCGAACAGACAGACAGACAGACAGACAGAATTGCGAGACCCACTTTTTTAGTCTTCGCTATCATCGTAATGTCAACTTTGATCAAAATCTCGAGTTCGATTTTTTTTACGAATGCATAACTTGCCTTATAGTACCTATAAGTCGCAAGTAAAAATTATTAGAAAATAGGTTATAAATCTGCCCTCATGTTGGACTGAGAGCTATTCCATTTTCTTCATATATTTAGGAGATATATTGAATAATAAAAAAAAATAGTTTTAATTTTCTATTTTGAGGTTTTTATATTTACATATTTAAATTTTTTCCACAATAAGGTGAGTGAAAAAAAAATCACTACTCCAGATTATTCGCACTTTTTTTTAGTGTAGTCCAGTAAAACTTTATATTTGTTTTTCATAAATTGCATGCATGTCTAATATCTACAGTATTTTAAGACTTTAATCTTAAAGATCTCTAGTAAAAAAGAAGTTTTCTTTTTTGTATGAAAATCGACTTTTTTTTTCATTTCAAATCCTTTCAACCAATCTTAGCGTGTTTCCTGTCGAATGAATTGTAAAACATTGTTCAGCATTATTTTAGAACAGGATTGGGGCAATAAGTAGGTGGTAGTTTTATTTCAAAGTTCTGAAATTTTTTATCAACTTTTGAATTTCGAGTGATTTGAATCGAATTGATTTTTGCGTCATTAATTTTTTAGTATGCAATTTTTTGTTATTTTGAATTTTTTTTTAACACAGAAATAAAGTTTGACATTTCTCAATTAAATATATACTTCAATAATTAAGATCTGAGAACTTATACTCAAGTTAGAAGAACTAGAAAGTATGTAAATCGGCATATTTTTAAGATTTTAATTAAATTTTTAATCAAAATTTAATTTTTATTGAAAATTTCAGTAAAAGTCACCCTACCTCCTCTTCTGTTTCATATTTTCCAAAATGACCTATGACACATTTGTAGAATAGTGTTATTGCAATTAATTTGCATCTTTAGTTTTTTTAAATTGTTAAATTTTTCATCAACATTTGGATTTAGAGTTCTTAAAATCGAATCGAAAGGAGCTCCTTGCACGCTTTTAGTAAGAAAAACTTTGTCTCTCCTCAAAAATTCTTAGAC
This sequence comes from Philhelius festivus, assembly GCA_963931855.1. Lineage (NCBI taxonomy): Eukaryota > Metazoa > Arthropoda > Insecta > Diptera > Syrphidae > Philhelius > Philhelius festivus. Next base: position 25,403,941 of record OZ007557.1, on the reverse strand, counting down.
CAGTATTTAGAAAAACATTCCATGTTTCATTTAAGACATTAATCTTCAAGATTGGACTATCAGAACCAAAGATATAAGTACAAACGTCTCCACACTTCGAACGAAAAAAAAAATTTTGAAAAGACACCCCCAAGTTAATCTAGAATTTTCTTGTATTTCAGCATTTCTTATTAAATTATTAATGCGTTCTTCTTCCTCTTTATGATTGGAAGCCATCTTAAACGAGTTGTGAATGAAGTCACAAAATAGACAAAAAAATGGATTTAAAGAACTAATCTGGTGAGTTTTACAAAAACGTATTTCGAGAAAAAGTAGGAAGTAGTAGTGATTTTTAAAGCGTTTATGTAAAAAATATTTCCTAAACGGAACAAAAACAAAAACTAATAACTTATCCTTCCAAAAATTTGAAGGTGTTTCTTCTTAGAAACAATTCCTATATACTAAAAAATGCGTAACGATGTAATAATATCAAAACAACAAAGAAAAATAACAGAAAACAAAATTTGTAACAAAAAAAAATCAAAAATAGAAAAACTTATACTCTGAAAAAAACGTATTTCCAAAAAAAAAAAAAACAAATAAAAATGATAATATAAGCAAATAATTGGCTTTAATTTCTCTTAATATTTAAGGTACTTTTTTAGTATTAACAAAAAAGAACTAAATAAACGAGAAAAAAGCAATGAAAAGAAAAAAAACGAAAAACGAAAATCAAGATTATTATCAAAAACTTGATATTTCTATCCAAAAACTTCTTTCTTTTCCCAAGAAACAAAGCTTTTCTTAAACCTAAAAAAAATTAACTTTGAACAAGCTTTCGTTACAAAAAATTTAAGTATTTTTTTCTTTCAGAAAAAAAAACTAAACTAAATGCGAAAACTTAATCAAATCAATGAAAAAACTATAACTTAAAAACGAAAACGAAAAATTAAGAAATGTAACAAAAAAAGTTATTAAACGAAGAAAAATTAATGACTTAAAACTATCAATAGTAAAAGTAATTTTGAATTCCTCTCACGCTCTTCAAAAATTAAGTTTTATTCCTCTAAAACTTTCAAAAAAAAATTATTTATAAGTAATAGTACGAAGATTTATGCTTCAACAATAAAAAAAAACAAATTAAACTTATAATTTCGAAAAAAGTTTTCAAACGAAAAAATTTAAATATTTTTTTCCCAGTTTTCGGTTTTATCATGATGATACGGGCTGCTTCAGGTAGCGTCTTTGGTGGTTTCTTTTCGACATGTTGTGACCTTACTTGCAGCATCTTTGAATAGTTAGACTTCAGACGGACAAAATTAAAATCCCTTGAAGTGGTAATGTAGAAAGAAATACATAAAGTAGAACGACTAACACTTGTAGAAACGAAATCTATAAGAAGTTTGAACGGTGCATCAATGTTCGACGGCTCGTCAAACACGGTCACTGCGTTCAAGTACCTTAGCTAAATTGACTGGACAAAAAGGATCAGAAATTGAAAATATAGTAGATAGAAATGTAAAAAAAATAAGTAAGGAATAGGAAAAAGGAAAACGATACCAAAACGTTGTTTATTACTACTGCAAGTTTATGTTAAATGACGTCGCAAATACACCTAAGTACGTCAGGGACCTTCTTGATGCAGACATACGCATTTTTCAAAACCTTGCAGAAACCCTATAGAAAACGTTAAACAAACACTAACCGCAGTCATTATGAATTTTCAAGAAATCGTCGCAATACATATAGGTATGTCCTAGACTTTCCTGATGCAGACATACGATCCTTAAAAATTCATAATAAGTTTGGTTGAGGACTTGCACAAAAACGAAACTACAAAAATCTTAACATTAAAGCTAAGACGTTGGGCGCCATATTTGTTGCGAGGCAAGAGGAATATTAGGATGTCGGTAAGGTGGTGGGGTAGGAAAAATAAGGAAAGGAAAGGAAATTGGAAAAGGAACAGTTCAGAGAAGGGTAGGAGTGCTAAGTTTCAAGTGACACGGCCTGCTTGCGATGCACAGCTTAGCTCGCCGGAATGGGGGGGGATCTTGTCACCAGCTTCAACTTCACCAGCAAAAAAAACACAAATCAGGCCTATGAATAAAACAAAATTCATTGAAATTGACAGCAGACGGACGATTACCACTTCTAGGCACTGCTGATGTTGACGCAATGTTGCCAAACCCACCCAACCATAGGAATCCGGTGTAGACATGTGTAACGCAGCGCTGCGTTAGCGCAATGCATTGAAGCAGCAGCTGCGTTATGTGCGCTGATACATCAGTTTGTAACTCAGTGACGCATTGACGCAATAGTCAGTTTATCAACTCATCAACTCAATAATCGAATAGCGCTTTTAACAAGCGCAGCGCTGCGCTGCACAGACAAACACCATTCAAGCAGATACAAAAAGCGCTGACTTCCTTGTAGCGCTCCCATATTTTTCACATTTTTGACGGATTCAATAAAATTCCATGATGTGGTTATATGATATTTTTGCTTTTTAAGGAAAAAAATGTGTCTATTGCAGAAGACTTATTGCAGCTTGTTGGTAACGTAGGAAAATATTTTATATACCAAAGTGACCGCTGATTGTTCAAGAAAATAATAAAATTTTAATTTTTAAAATCGGTTAGAAAATCTGGGCAGAATTGTCAATTCTGCCTAGGATTTCTTTTTTGATCTAACCAAGCCTCTTAACCATTTAAGTTGTATGGCATTATACAATTTTTTTTTAATATTCAGATTTGAGATATTTTGACCTATCCGTGGACACCTCAATCTTAAAGATGGAAGAAGTATTTCTCTAGTTAAAGTCAATAGAGTGCAGCAAAATCGAACATTTTGAAAATTTTCTTGCATTTATCTGGAAAATAAAAAAATCGAAGAAATTTTTTTGAATTTTTTCCACATTAGATACTATAAGGAAGCTTTAAGGCTATGCACATGCATGTTGTATATATCAATATAAGCGCTTACTTGTTCTTAATCGAATGAAAGATATTTTGTAAGAATCCGTTAAAATGCCAAAAGTAATGAGTGATATCTGAAGCAAGCATTGTGTAAAAAAATACAAGTCTTAAAAAAAATGTATTAGAAAATAGTTTATATCTGCCCTCATGTTGGACTGAGAGCTTTTCAATTTTCTTATATATTTAGAAAATATATTGAATAATAATACAAAATAGTTTTAATTTTCTATGTTGAGGTTTTTGTATTTATGTAAATTTTTTCCACAATCAAGGGAGAAAAAAAAATCACTACTCCAGATTATTTTTACATTTTTTTTCAGTGTAGTCGGGTAAAACTTGAAATTTTTTTTTCATAAATTGTATGCATGTCTAATGTCTACAATATTTTAAGACTTTAATCTTAAAGATCTGTATGATATTTTCGAAGTAAAAAAATAGTTTATGAAACCATCTCTATTTCTTTTTTGTATGAAAATCGATTTTTTTCATTTCAAATCCTTTCAACTAATTTTAGCGTGTTTCCTGTCGAATTAATTGTAAAACATTGTTCAGAATTATTTTAGAAGATGATTGGGGCAAAATGTAGGTGGTAATTTTATTTCAAAATTCTGAAATTTTTCATCAACTTTTAAATTTTGAGTGATTTGAATTGAATTGATTTTTGCGTCATTAACTTTTTAGTATGAAATTTTTTGTTATTTTGAATTTTTTTTTACACATAAATAAAGTTTGACTTTTCTCAATTAAATATATACTTCAATAATTAAGATCTGAGAACTAATATTCAAGTTAGAAGAACTAGAAAGTATGTAAATCGGCATATTTTTAAGATTTTAATTAAATTTTTAATCAAAATTTAATTTTTATTGAAAATTTGAGAAAAGTCACCCTACCTCCTTTCCTATTTCATATTTTCCAAAATGATCTATGACACATTTGTAGAATAGCATTATTGCAATTAATTTGCATCTTTAGTTTTTAAAATTGTTAAATATTTTATCAACATCTGGATTTAGAGTTCTTAAAATCGAATCGAAAGGAGCTCCTTGCACGCTTTTAGTAAGAAAAACTTTGTCCCTCTTCAAAAATTTTTAGACCATTATTTAGGAAAACATTCCATCTTTCATTTAAGACATTAATCTTGAAGATTGGACTATCATAATCAAAGATAAAAGTACAAACGTCTCTACACCTCGAACGAAAAAAAAAATTGAAAATACACCGAATTCTCACTCAGACTGTTTGGTCGACGATGAACAACTTGTGTGCGCTTGTGCGCTACGAAGTTTTTATGATGATGAGTTAACAAAATACAGCTGCGTTGCGCTGCGCTGCGCTGTTTTGCTTCAAATGAGTTAAAACGAAAATTGCGTTATGTTATGGCGCAAACTGCGTTAACGCATTTCGCTGATACAGTGAAGTGCGCTTGAGTTAGTGTATCAACGCACCAATTTTTACTGCGTTACCCATGTCTAATCCGGTGGCCGTTTTTGGATTCCCCCAATATAGGACGATTCTCGCGTTCTGGTCATTCCATCTTCACCTCGGTAGCTTAGCTACCATCCACACCCCTGAAATTCACTTCTCTCATTCAATCATGATTTCTTTTTAGAAATCAAAGAAACAAAAAAAAAGGATTTCAATTGAACGAGACGTCGTTTTTGACCAACTTTATTGTTTATAGTATTTATTTTATTTAGACCAATTTAATTAAAAAAAAAATGAAAAGTAAAAACAAAATTAATAGAATTAATTCTTATGTGCTCAGTAAACACAAGAAAAAAAAAAAAAAATCTAATTATTCTTGTTTATTTTTTTTTTTTAGCAACCGTACAAAATTACTGGAACAAAAAAAAACATCGTGAAGAAATTCGATTCTCAAAAAGAACGATCATACCAACTCCCGAAGTAGCCTTTTTAACCCGCAGGACTACTTGAAGAACCCAATAACTTCCTACCTTCTTAGAGCTCTATGGAGGTATACAAAAAGACACAAAAACGATAATAGTTGAAACGGAGTAATCTCTAACTACCGACCTTGACAACCGACCTTCTCACTTACACTTTCAGTTCTAATTATAACAAATTTAAAGAAAAGGTATAAAAAAATAACGAAAAATAAATAAAGAAAACATTTTAACAAAAAAACTGACGTCTCTTTTTTTTCTTCAGGACAATCACAAACTCAAAACAACACGGCAATGGTTTTTAAAAAAGGGGGACGTAAACGGTCCTTTTCTAACTCGATGTGAAATCAAGTGAAGTTCTTTGATTTTAATAAAAACCTGGGACCCTACAAGAGAGGGTATTCTGCTGAAGGACTATCGAGATCCACTGGTTTTATCGTTGGCGTCGCAGTTCACCCTTCCGCTTATGTCCCAAGACAAAACTGTCAAACGGATTTGTTGCTGTCTTAGGATTCTGCCAATGTGGTTGTAGTGGTCGCTCCAGTGAAGAATCACACCAAAAATCGGCTATACAAAATTTCACCAACAAAAATTTTTGAGGCGGCGGCCCAGCGCTCCGCTGGCAAGCTAGTACCGCCAGAACAGCACAATGGGAGGTGTATTTAGCCTATATCAAAATACCGCGTTTAAGGACTTATTTCCCAGCATTGTTCATTTCAAACTCACCTCACTCTTAGTTCTATCCAAAGGAAATAATTTGAGATGAAGCAACTTGCCGCACTCAGAAAATCGATGGAAAGCAATTTCAAATAACACACTTTGGTTTTAGTTTATAATAAAAAAACAATAAAATACAAACACAAATAAAAAATAAAATTTCAACGAAATCGAAATTTCACAAAAACAATCATTTTCTTACTTTTAAGATTACAATTAAAAAAACTGAATTATTTCCACAGCAAAAAAAACAATTTATGACTACCAAAAAACCACAGTGTCATCCGAGTACAACGTTAAACCGCCATCTGACATTTGACTTTTTGAGGGTCAATCAAGGAACATGCCACTTTTATTTCTCCTCTCACACCTATAGCATCGTATGATTCCATATGCCCGCTAGTTTGCTGGTTTTAGTTTTTTAGAGATGTCAGTGTATTTGGTTTCAGACTACTCTCTTTTCCTTCAACTCCCATTTTTACACTTGGCAAATCATCTCCTTCGCCATATTGTCAAATTCGCTCATTCCATTACCTAACAGATGGCGTGACTTGAAATTTGTCTACACATGACATCAGCAATTTGCTCAACCCATTTCCTTCCATTTAATTTCCTAAAATTCTTCTAAAAATTCTTTAAGTATTTGATGAGACCAAAAATCTTTGGGCTCATTTAATCATTTTTACCACACAATTGTAGGTATTTGGCTTTAATTAAGGCGATACTCTATTCAATTACAAAAACATATACCTCAACCCGATCTATATTCAAATGTCAATCTCTACCCGTTGTATGGTACATCCCTCATGTCGAAGTTGTCGAAGTTTACAAGAGAATACAAAGTTGAGAGATCGAGACTGGGTTGAAAAGTTATGCGCGAAACAGATTAAACCAGCAACAGCACCAGCATCCTCAACAGCAAACAGCACGCTGACCAGCAAACATTTCTCAAACACATTGCCACCAGCAAAGTCATTTCATCTGCTTGACATTTCATATGGAAAAAAAGCTTTTTATTGTGGTACCACTGAATATTGCAGGGGGAAAGTTGACAACACTGCACCAGCAACAACTTTGGCCTAACGACGCTGTTGGCGTTGCTGTTGCTGTTCCAATGTGTGTTGAACAATTGAAATACATTGGCTCTAAATTAATGGCGGCCGCTGTTGCTGTTGACGGTGCTGTTGCTGGTTCAATCTGTTCCGCGCTTTAGTCATCTCTTTTTAATTTATCTTGGTGATATGCAAGCCAGCATCACTACCAACATTAACAGAACAGCGACAGAGACAGACCACAAGAGATTTAATATATTATTGGTAAGTTTTGTTTGGTTATTATTATTTATTATTCTTTTTTCTTATTCAAACTTCATTTTTTGTCAGATATTCGTGATGGGCTTCACCTAGCCCGGTTGTTGCAACAATCTTTAAATAAAAGTGTGGGTATAATTAACACTTTATAACAACATTAAAACCTTTCTGTGTTTTTTTATTTTTACTTTAGAAAACTCTTTCCTTGCTTAGAAATTTGTATGAAGACAATAATTACTTTTATTTATTTTTATTCGTTCTTCTAATAGAAGCTACGTTTTCTGAAATGAATTCGCAGTAAAAATATACCGTTTAAAAATTATGGCGCAAAATTGTAAACAGTTCTCGTAAGCAATAAAACCGGTTCTACTTAACGCAGTCGTTTAGCTTGGAGGCTTTGTCTAACTTTTTCATAATTTTAAACACTTTATACTACGTTTTCACCAAGAGTAAATCCGGGATTTAAGTGGATTTACCATAAATCTTCTTTAAATCGCGAAGATTTACCATACACATTTATTTCGTAAATCTAGTAGATTAGAAATAAATCTCTACTAAATCTTCATAGGATCGTTCGGTCGAAATTCGAACTGACCTAACATCCATACGGTGCTAAGACGGCTTTTATACTACGTTTTCACCAAGAGTAAATCCGCTAGAGATTTAAAATGAATCTTGAAGTTTTCACCAAAGACACTGAGATTTATTTGACGTTTTCACTCTATCTTGTCATTCAATTGTCAATTTGGACAAGAGAAAAAAAAATGCAATTGGATAGTAAACAGGAAAAAAACAGATATTTCTATTTTGTGTTGATTGTCAATGAAGAAAGTGGGTTTAAATAGGTCCGTTCTACAAAATAAGGTTTGTTTGTTTTGCAAACCTTCTGATTGCGAGAAGATTTCAAGGAGATTTATTTTAAATCTTCATTTGAGGTGATTTATATTTGTATGGTAAATCTACGAGATTCAAAGGAGATTTATGGTAAATCCACTTAAATCCCGGATTTACCTTTGGTGAAAACGTAGTATAAAACGAAGCAATATTACCTTGCGATTTTTAAGCCCGTTGGTGAGAGACGTGTGTGGTGGCGGGGTTACATAAGGCGGAAGATGACTCCAAAAGAGAAACTAAGATTAAAAATCGCTTCGGTGTAAAAGCAGTATAAGCTATCTCGATGATTTTTCATCGTTTGGCACAAATGAAACTGTCTTTCTCTCGCTTCTACTTTATAAGAAAAATTGAAACAACATTAGCATTTTGATAGATGCTGTCAAAGTTAATCTTCTTATTAATCTTTCAGTGCGGTGAAAACACCACATAAATCTCTTGCCTTAAATCTCAGATTATCTTTTGGTGAAAACGTAGTATAACAAACCAAACTAAACTAAATCTGGGGAACGAACCTAATACAGTGGACGCTCGTTAACTTGAACACGGACGAAACCAGGAGTGTTCAAGCTATAGGATTGTGCAAGTTACTGGATCAAGTTAAAAAATTGTTGTTTTTATTTAATAATGATTCATTTTAATGATTTTAAAACATAAATATTGATATTATGTATTAATAAATAATTTTAATTGAAACGTTTTTAAGACGACTTGGAAAAAAAATTCTTTATTTTACTCTGCTTATGCGCAGCACATTTTGAACATTTAATATTTAATATGTCCCTTTTGAAACACCAAATTCTTTTACACAAGACGTAATGCTGACTATGTTTATAATTTTTTCAATTATTACAGCTTTTTGTTTTAGAGTTAACATTCTTAATTTTTGGCCTTTTTTAAAACCCATTTTTAACTTTCGATTCCTAAATACATACGTGTTCAAATGAAATTCACCGATTATGAAAAATAAAAACTTATACGGAAATACTAAAGAAATATCCTGGGATTCCCCGTTACAAAAACCGTTTGCATTCCGTACCAACATCCCAGGTACCTTGAATAAATTCAAAAATTTAAGAAATTCAATATTAAACTTTGTTCAAGTTACAGAGTTCGCAAAAATTTTACTTGTTCAACTTATAGAGTACTTAGGGGAAAAATTCAAGGTATTGAGTCTTAAAAATAGTCCGTTCAAGGTATAGAATGCCTAAAGGGAAACAATATTTGTTCAAGTTATTGGAATGTTCAAGTTATCGTATGTTCAAGTTAACGAGAGTCCACTGTAGTTTGAAATGTCGGAAAATTTGTGTAAAAGCTGAAATAATTCTCTTCTAATAGCAACTGATTCATTTATTGTCTGTATCGCCATTCCAACATTAATTTTTTTTTGTAAATCTGTATATATGTCCAGTTTGTAAGCTTTGGGCATAATTTTTTTATTGTTGAAGATAAATTCGATTACCTTTCAACTTACAATTCCATCAGGTGGTTCTTAAAACAAAAGACAACTCTTCTAATTAATGTGGATTTAACAACAGAACCTAAGCGAATTGCCGTTGAACAACTCTTAATTTGACAGATACATAACTCAAACACAACAACAAAAATTAAAAAAAAAAAAAAAAAAACTAAACCAAATAATTTTTTCTCCGAAAAAAGTACACTTTATATACTTCATACCTCGGTACAGACTGTTTATAAATTATTTACATTATTTTAGATGGAATTGAAGTATGTATATATAGCTAATTAAGAGCATACAAATTCACAAATGTACAGATTTGCTGATCGTAGAGCACTTTTGTACGATTGTTTCGAATTAAATTACTAATATTCAGTGATTGAGTCTATTTACAAAGCACATCTTTTAAAAAATCGTATAAAACATCAGTAAACATTTTTACTTCGATTTGCTTTGCTTTACTTTTAGAAGATAAAGTAGATATTTGATACTGTTAAGGTTAGACGAGCTCTTTAACGTTAAAGTATAGTTTATGTCCTTTAAAATTGACAAACAGTCAGTTGTCGTTTTATGTACCTACAATATTTAAAGTCGACACCCATTCTAAAATTGATTAAGAGCAGGTTTTAAATGTTTAAAATTTTCGCCTGCCTTTTATTTGTCTCACCCGTAACAGAAAAATGACCCTGACTATTTTCAAAATACATAAAAGTGGTGTTTTTTTTCATTTCAGCAAAAATGAATTAGTAATAATATTATTGGTTTTAAGGTAGATTTTATAAAAAAAAAATGAAAGACTCTTGACTGTGAAATTACACTTTAGGAAATTTCATAAAAATGTTCCGTACAAAAACTGAAATTCATTCATCCGTGCGCGGTGTGGGCTCTGTATTGTCAAACTTATAGAAAATCAAATGCACATTGTTGCGGGCGCCTGATTAGGCCTTTAGTAGTCCACCGTCGAGGCCAAATATCCTGATGATAATAACCTAGGAAGGAGAAAAAGACATAAAAATATTTTTTTTTATATTGAAAAAAAGGGTAAACGAACTTTTTACCTTCATTGTAGACAAGTGCTGGCCAGATCCATCCATTAGAAGCTATCTGCAAGAAGAAGAAAGTTAATGTCAATTTTTGAAATCATTTAACCAATACATTTACTTAAAATAATAACAAAATAAAAGAAAAATTGGGTTTTGGCACTTACCAAATGAAATGTCCGCCATGGTGATTGCTGCTGTGGGTTGCTTACAACATCTCTTGATGTTGTTGTTGTTTGAGTCCATCTTCGTGTACTTGCCAAAAACTTTATATAAAAGACGGCAAACTTCGGGGTTGGGCGTGTTCAACGTAGTGAGATTTTATGGGGAATTTCGGATATGAGAATTGTGGAGAGTTTGGAGACAACTCTGTCAATTTCCGTTTTCTGACATGTTTCGTTCCCGGTTTTCGACGTTCTCAGGTGTTATGTTTTTTTATTTTTGTTTTTTTTTTTTTTGTTTTGGAGAGTAAATACGCGTGGTGTAAATCTCCCATCCAATGTCTTCAAGATAGAGCTCCAGCTCGGTTCGAAGTTCCGAACCTTGATTTTGAACATGCCTATAGAAAAGCCAGACTGTCAGAGAGTTAAATGTTAACTAATACATACTTAGACGGGTCGGACGATCCATTTACATATGGATATTATGATCGGATGTTGTTTTGACAGTTAAGAGAGGGATTGCAACATGGGTTTGTTCAGGTGAAGTTTTCTGAAGATCGGTAGTTAATTGACTTCTATAACCAAAGGCCATAACAGATACCGATAGTCGAAAGTGGAGGAAAATTTGGTGTGTTTTTTTTTTGGATTTATTGTTGCGGGAGTTTGTTTTCGTTTACTGATTTTCTTGTTTGTGTTTTTTTATATATATTTAGATTAATTTAAATAAAACTAAGTCGTTAAATTCAGTGTCGCCTCCTACCTGCGAGAAAAAAAAAAAGAATTTTTACTATCAAGTGGTGAGTCAATTTACTTGTTTCTGATAGAACAGGGTATAAAACCAGGAAACTTTTTAGGTGAATTATTGGCGGCCCCAGATAAGCAACCGAGTACTGGGCCGCCGCATCATTTTTTCTGTGTGTTTTTTTTCGTATTGTTCAGCAGTGGAATTCAGTCCAGTTTAGCGGCGATCATTGGCTGTGAGGTATTTGCTCATCGAGGTCGCAGAGGGGTGGAAATTTGGGGTAAACGTTTTGAAGCTTTGGCCATTTGGAGCTCCTCCTAGCCTAAGTCACCAATACAGGTACCAAAAACCCCTGCCGTACAAGTGAGCCCTGGTGAAACAAAAACCACAACAAAAACCAAACAGCAACCAGAAAGGCCCCTAGGGGTAAAAAAAAAAAATTAATTAAAAACCATCCTTTTGGAAATAAGTGTTTGTGTTTGTCTTGCTTCAATAGTGTTAAGAGTTTTTTTTTTTTGATATTAATCAACTACGGTGTTGAAGATAAGTTTCTTTTTTGTTTTTTTTTTTTTTTGTTTTAAAGAAAGAAAGTAAAATTTTTATTTGTAAGTGAAATAGAATTGTTTCCCTCAGTATTGGTCGTAAAATATTTAAAGATTTTTAGTGAAAGTTTATACCACCTCTAATGAGCTCCTTGCAGGTAGGGCATTCTTTTCGAACGAGTATAAAATTAACGTCCCCATAGTTACCAAAAGGGGTACTTTTCATAAGTAAGTAGGGAAACATGTCTTACACACCTTGGTTTTTCCTAACTTTTTACAGCCATATTTATAAACTCATTATAGTGAGTACATAAGGCTATGCAACCCTTATAATGCCTCTAAACGCAAAATCGTTATTTATAAAACTTATGTGACGTTGAATAGAGGCATTATAAGCTAAACGCGTTTGGAGTTTGAATAGTGCCTACATAAGGACATTTTAGTATTGAACTGTCACATTCACTTTGACATCACATTGAATTATAAAGATTATCAACAAAATAAAATGCCTTTGACTTGATATTGAAACTTAAAGTTTGTGTTATTTTTATTTATTGAAACAAAAATGTTATGCTAATATATTAAAAACAAACTGAATTGAATATTGTTTAGAATTAAATAGATAAATATACTTGTTGGTGATCTCTCTCCACGCATCTTTCTTCATCCGGTGTGTTAGTGTTGTAATTTTTATTTTGTATTATTGAATTTTATCCTCAAGAACTTGTTTGAGGAGTATTCCAGCTAGGATAAAACGAATCACAATTTGATTTCCAGTATTGTGCTATAGATAATAACATACTTTATCCGATGAATAAAAGTTAATTTTTCGAATTCTTTTAGCTTTTTGTAGTTTCGTTTTTATTTATTAAATTCGATAGACAGACAAGATGTTTTGTTTTTGTTTTTTTGACAAACAGCTGAGTGGTATGAAGGCTAAATGTAATAGATTCTTACTTTTTTGTACTTTATTTGACACAAGCTCATTATAACTATGCAGGGTAGGCAAATGTTTTATAAATATGAATTTGCATAGTGGATGAATAAGTCCTTATGCATTGCATAACTATTCACGCGTTTAGCGAATTCTAATAAATACGACTGTTATTGTATATGTTTAATTTCTTGGTTTTTGTTATGAAATAAACTTAATCACGCCTGATTTTGAGGAAAGTTTAAATGTGTTTTTGTGTTTCGAGAAATCGAAACATGATATTTTGAAGATCATTTTTCAGGGGTGCAGAGGGTAGCTGAGTTCCGGTGAAGATGGCGTGATCTGAAGCCGATCATCCACCATCTTGGGGGAATCTAAAAATGGCCGAAGATTCCTAAGGTAGGGTGGGTAATGGCCTCACTGCACCAACATCCGCAGTGCCCTTGGTGTGTCGATAGTCCGTCCGTTTCTTTCTAGTCCGAAATTTTCCTGTGTTGTTTACCTGGCCTGATTTATGTATTTGTTTGCAGGCGAGGTTAAGTTTCGGGGGCAAGATCCCCTCCCGTCCGACAAGCTAACGCCGTGCACAGCAAGCAGGCCGCGTCCTCCGAAACTTAGCATTCCTACCCTTTTCTAACCTATTCCTATTCCAGTTTCCTAACCTTTCCTTTTTCCTACCTAACCCCAATACCGACACTCCTCCGCTCCTCTTGCCTAGCAACAACATTCTTCATAGAATACCGACCTTGATCCGCCTACTCCATGGACGTACACACACAAATAAACAATAGGTGCGTTTTATTATTCACAAATCTATCTGGACCCGGATCTGGATTAAGTTTAATACATTGTTGCAACCACCGGGCTAGGTGAAGTCCCTCACGAATATCTGAAAAAAAATTGAAGTTTTAATAAGAAAAAAGAATAATAAATAACCATAACCAAACAAAACTTACCAATAATATATTGAATCTCTTGTTGTCTGGTCTGCTGCTGTTGATGTTGATATGGCGATTCTGGACATGGTGTTGTGAATGGCATATCACAAAGACGAATTAAAAAGAGATAACTAACTTTTCAACCCAGTTTCGATCTCTCAACTTTTTAATTCTCTTGTAAACGTCAACATAGGAGAGATAACTAGTTTGTGTAGAGATTGACAGTTGACTATTATTGGGTGAGGTAGGTGTTTTATGTCATTTGGTGAGTTTATTATAATTAAAGACAAATAGTTTGGAAAACTATCGAATAAGCCATATGATTTTTGGTCCCACAAAACACTTAAAGAATTTTTAGAAGAATTTTAGGAAAATAAATGGAAGGAAATGTGTTGAGCAAATTGCTGATGTCATGTGTAGACAAATTTCAAGTCACGCCATCTGTTAGGGAATGGAATGAGCGAATTTGACAATATGGCGGAGGAGATGGTTTGCCAAGAGTAAAAATGAGAGTTGAAGCGAAAAGAGAGTAGTCTGATAACAAATACAATGACATCTCTAAAAAACTAAAACCAGCAATCTAGCGGGCATATGGAATCATACGATGCTATAGATGTGGGAGGAGAAATTTGACGAGAAAAAAAGTGGCCTGTTCGTTGGCTAGTCCTTCAAAAGTCAAATGTCATATTGCTGTAGTAAGTTAAAGTCGGATGACACGGTGTTTTTCTTATTGGTCAGAAGAAATTGTTTTTAGTGGAAATAATCCACATTTTTTTTCTAAAATTTAAAATTAAAAGTAAGAAGACAATTTTTGGTGAAATTTTGAGTTTATTGAATTTTAATTTTATTTTGTTTGCGCTATGTAGTTTTCGATACAAATTAAATTGTGTTTGTTGAAGAGTATTAATTGCCTTCCACCAATTGCCTGAGCGCAGCAAATTGCTCAACGAGATTTATGAGAAATAAATACATAATTAAGAGTGAGGTGAGTTTGAAATGAACAATTTTGCTGAGAAGTAAGTCCTTAAACGCGGTATTTTTATTTAGACTAAATACCCATCCCATTGTGCTATTCTGGCGGTACCAGCTTGCCAGCGGAGCGCTGGGCCGCCGCCTAAAAAAAATTTTTGTTGGTGCAATTTTTTTTGTGTTGCTGATTTTTGTGAGCATCTTCACTGGAACGACCACTACAACCGCATTGGCAGTATCCTAAGACAGCAACAAATCCGTTTGACAGTTTTGTCTTGAGACATAAGCGGAAGGGTGAACTGCGACACCAACTATAAAACCAGTGGATTGGGATAGTCTTTCAGCAGAATACCCTCTCTAGTGGGGTCCCAGGTTTTTATTAAAATCGAAAAGCATAACTTGGTTTAACCTCGAGTTAGAAAAGGACCGTTTACGTCCCCCTATTTTAAAAACCATTGCCGTGCTGTTTTGTGTTTGTGAGTGTCCTGAAAAAAAAAAAGAGACGTCAGTTTTTTTGTTAAAATATTTTCTTTATTTATTTTTCGTTATTTTTTTATATATACCTTTTCTTTGAATTCTTTAAATTTGTTATAATTAAAACTGAAAGTGTAAGTGAGAAGGTCGGTTGTCAAGGTCGGTCATTAGAGATTACTCCGTCTTAACCATTATCGTTTTTGTGCCTTTTTGTATACCTCCATAGAGCTCTAAGAAGGTAGGAAGTTATTGGGTTCTTCAGGTAGTCCTGCGGGTTAAAAAGGCTACTTTTGGAGTTGGTATGATCTTCCTTTTTTGAGAATCGAATTTCTTCACGATGTTTTTATTTGATCCAGTAATTTTGATCGGTTGTTTAAAAGAAAAAAAAAACAAGAATGATTAGACTTTTTAAATTTTTTGGGTTTACTGAGCATAAGATTTAATTCTATTAATTTTGTTTTTACTTTTCATTTTTTTTTGAATTAAATTGGTCTACAGATAAAACGAATCCCTTTATAGCGTAATCCTAAATACTATAAATAATAAAGTTGGTCAAAAACGACGTCTCGTTCAAATGAAATGATTTTTTTTGTTTTCTTTGATTTCTAAAAAGAAATCATGATTGAATGAGATAAGTAATTTTCAGGGGTGTGGAAGGTAGCAAAGCTACCGAGGTGAAGATGAAGTGACCTGAACGCGAGCATCATCCTTATTGGGGGAATTCAAAACCGGCCACGAATTCCAAAGGTTGGGTGGGTTTGGCCACACTGCGTCAACATCAGCAGTGCCTAGAAGTGGTAATCGTCCGTCCGCTGTCACTTTCAATGAATTTTGTTTTATTCATAGGCCTGATTTGTGTTTTTGTTGCTGGTGAAGTTGAGTTTCGGTGACAAGATCCCCCCCATTCCGGCGAGCTAAGCTGTGCATCGCAAGCAGGCCGTGTCACTCGAAATTTAGCACTCCTACCCTTCTCTGAACTGTTCCTTTTCCAATTTCCTTTCCTTTCCTTATTTTTCCTACCCTACCACCTTACCGACATCCTAATATTCCTCTTGCCTCGCAACAAAATATGGCGCCCAACGTCTTAAGCTAAGTGTACACGATTGGTAGATCTTACAATATTGTCAGATCTGTCAGTGAAAAACATGCTTACAATGTCTTACAATCGTGTAGTCTTACAATTAATTGTCAGAAAATTTGTCTGACAATTAATTGTTAGATCATTGTCTGACAATTAATTGTAAGAAACCTGACAATCGTGTGTACGCTAGCTGACAATCGTGTAATCTTCCAATTAATTGTCAGAAAATGTATCTGACAATTAATTGTAAGACGGTAAATTGTAAGGTATTTGATAATCGTGTACACACACAATTTATTGTCAGGCCTGCCAATTTTTATCGTTGTCTGACGTTTCTGACAATGAAGAAATTGTAAGATGTTCGTTTTTTAGCATCATACAATTTTTTCATTGTCAGAAAATTTGCAGCCAAGGTTTAATTGTCAGTTTGCATAACCAACAAAAACTGACAATTAATTGTGTGTGTACACGGTTGGTAGAAAATCTACCAATCTCTTACAATTAATTGGTAGGTATTAAGCCGGTTATCTGAAAATGAATTGTCAGCCAACTTCTGACAATTAATTGTAAGAGATTGGTAGATTTTCTACCAACCGTGTACACACACAACTTAATTGTCAGCTCATTGGTAGATAATTGTCAGACATTGTAAGGTCTTACAATATTGTAAGATCTACCAATCGTGTACACTTAGCTTTAGCTTTAATGTTAAGATTTTTGTAGTTACGTTTATGTGCAAGTCCTCAACCAAACTTATTATGAATTTTTAAGGATCGTATGTCTGCATCAGGAAAGTCTAGGACATACCTAGATGTATTGCGACGATTTCTTGAAAATTCATAATGACTGCGGTTAGTGTTTGTTTAACGTTTTCTTTAGGGTTTCTGCAAGGTTTTGAAAAATGCGTATGTCTGCATCAAGAAGGTCCCTGACGTACTTAGGTGTATTTGCGACGTCATTTAGCATAAACTTGCAGTAGCAATAAACAACGTTTTGGTATCGTTTTCCTTTTTCCTATTCCTTACTTATTTTTTTTTACTTTTCTATCAACTATATTTTCAATTTCTTATCCTTTTTGTCCAGTCAATTCAGCTAAGGAACTTGAACGCAGTGACCATGTTTGACGAGCCGTCGAACATCGATGCACCGTTCAAACTTCTTATAGTTTTTGTTTCTACAAGTGTTAGTCGTTCTACTGTATGTATTCCCTTCTACATTACCACTTCAAGGGATTTTTTTTTTGTCCGTCTGAAGTCTAATTATTCAAAGATGCTGCAAGTAAGGTCACAACATGTCGAAAAGAAACCACCAAAGACGCTACCTGAAGCACCCCAAACCATCATGATAAAACCGAAAACAGAGAAAAATATACTTGAATTTTTTTTTGTTTGAAAACTTTTTTCGAAATTATAAGTTCTTTTCGTTGATTTTTTTTGAAATCCTTTAATTTGTTTTTTTTTGAAGCATAAATCTTCATACTATTACTTATAAAGAATTTTTTTGGAAAGTTTTAGAGGAATAAAACTTAATTTTTGAAGAGCGTGAGCGGAATTCAAAATTACTTCTACAGTTGATAGTTTTAAGTCATTAATTTTTCTTCGTTTAATAAGTTTTTTTGTTACATTCCTTAATTTTTCGTTTTTGTTTTTTTTGGGTTTATAGTTTTTCAGTACATAATTTGATTTAGTTTTCGCATTTAGTTTAGTTTTTTTTTGAAAGAAAAAAATACTTAAACTTTTTCTTTTAACGAAAGCTTATTCAAAGTTAATTTTTTAGGTTTAAGAAAAGCTTTGTTTCTTGGAAAGAGAAAGAAGTTTTTGTTAGAAACATAACGTTTTTTGATATTAATCTTAATTTTCGTTTTTCGTTTTTTTTTCGTTGCTTTTTTCTCGTTTATTTAGTTCTTTTTTGTTAATACTAAAAAAGTACCTTAAATATTAAGAGAAATTAAAGCCAATTATTTGTTTATATTATCCTTTTTATTTGTTTTTTTTTTGAAATACGTTTTTTCAGAGGATACGTTTTTTTTCTATTTTTGGATTTTTTTTGTTACAAACTATTTTTTTTCTGTCATTTATTTTTGTTGTTTCGATATAATAACAATTTACGCATTCTTTAGTATTTAGGATTTTTTTTTTTCTCTAAGAAGAAACACCTTCAAAATTTTGGAAGGACAAGTTAGTTTTTGTTTTTGTTCCGTTTAGGAAATATTTTTTTTCTACTTCCTACTTTTTCTCGAAATACGTTTTTGTAAAACTCACCCGATTAGTTCCTTAAATTCAGTTTTTTTTTGTCTATTTTGTTGCTTTATTTTCAACTCGTCAAAGATGGCTTCCAATCACAAAGAGGAAGAAGAGCGCATTAATAATTTAATAAGAAATGCTGAAATACAAGAAAATTCTAGATTAACCAGGTCAGTTAGTCAAAATCTTGATGTTACCGAGAGACGTAGAAGGATGCATTCTCCTCTCATATCTGATAGACATGTTCGTTCTTCATCCAATGTGCCCGCTAATGCTGATTTTCAGAACTCAAACGATCACGTGAATAGCTCTCTCGATTCGATTCCAACTCCTTCCTATTCTCATCTCAGTGGCCTAGGCGCTGAAGATAGACCAACTCCTCGAGACAGCACAGATTCCATAAACGAAACGGTGAGGCGAACTATAGATGCTCGACCAAACCATACAAATCTAGGTAGTTCTAGGGACATTCTCGAAAGCTTAGCCCAAAGACCATCTGTAAGTAGAGAAAAAGATAGAAGACGAGTTCTTTCGGAAGACGTAAAAGCTTACCTTAATCTAGCCCTAGTAGAAGGCCTTGCAATTACCAAAGATGCGGTACAAAGGGAAGTTATAACTACCGTAAAAGGAGAAATTCAGAATCAACTTGGGGAATTCCTCAAGAATCTGAAGATAAGTCCATCGAATCAACCCGGTGATGATCAAGGCTCGTCAAGACCAACCCAACGTGTATACGACCCTGCACCAGCAGGACAACATCAAAATCCTCCAGTTGATCTAAGCAGAAGCGCGTTTGTAACGTTAGGACAGCAGCGCAGGTCTCAACCAGAACAGAATAGAAGAAGTCAGGATAGGAGTTACCAATCTGGAGGGCTTCACGAGGCTCAACAGGCTCCTAGTTGTAACTTTAGGGCTTCTATTAACACTCCCAATCCGTACGTCTATCCGCCTCCGTATTTTAGTCCGTTTCCACCTCAAGGATTTAAAGCACCCATTAAAATTGACAAGTGGGGCTTAAAGTTCGATGGTCAATCATCAACTCTGTCGGTCGAAGACTTCGTCTTTCGATTAGAGACTCTTCAGAGTCAATATGCCTGTCCTTGGACAGAAATCTTGCGCGATTTCCACCTACTTCTCTCAGGAACTGCCCACGAATGGTTCTGGCAATTTCAGCGGAACAATTATCGATCCGACTGGTCGACACTGAAAGATGCTCTAATGCGTCAGTTTAGGAACACTCGTTCAGATTTTGAAATAATTCGTGACATCATGGATCGTAGGCAGAATTCCTGGGAGAGTAGCGAAGAGTTCTTCACGGCGATTAATAAGTTGAGGTTTCAGTTGAGAATCCCCATTCCAGAGGTAGAAATGGTGAGGATTCTGAAAAGAAATTTAAATGAAAAAGTTGGAAGGTTAGTCTACCCACAACCTATCTTCTCCTTGGATCAGCTGAGGATTGCCTGCAAGGATGCTGAAACAGCATTTCCGAGGAGAGACCGAGATCTACCAAAGCCTTTCGTCAAGCCCCAGTCTAAGTATATTGCCAACGAGCTGGAATATGAAGAAGAGTACCAGCCAGTTGAAGAACAACTTGCTGCATACCAGTTCGGAGGGGCTCGACCGAAAAATCCTCCTCGGAAATATGCAGATGCTCAAAATTTGGTATGTTGGAACTGCAAGGTGCAGGGTCACACTTACTTTGAATGCGATTCCGAGGTAAGGAATCTATTTTGTTACAAGTGTGGACAGGAGGGTGTAATAACTCCTCGTTGTTCACGTTGCAATCCGGGAAACCGTTTGAGGGACGCGACTGCTTCGGGGGAATCGCGAACCAACCCAAACCAGAACCCCCAATAATTTTAGAGTGCCCTATTAAAAATGAATCCTATGATATTCAAAGCCCTCTTACAAAAGAGGGCAAACAAACCATTAGAATTTTAAAACGAGATAGCAGCTTAGAAGTAAGAGAAGATACAGATTTAACATATAAACAATTTCAAATCAAACCTCTACACGTGAGAATTGATGAATATAACAAAGCACGAAAGAGAATTTTCAACAGCGCGATTTATTTACCTTCAAAGAAAGTACTCAAGGCTAGGATCCGATTCAAATCCAGAAAAGAAACTCGAAAGCGAATTTCTTCTACGGTGGTGAATTTGGCATCTGATCCTAGACCTTACGCAAAAATCAGAATAGGTGAAAAAGAAGTTTTGGGTTTGCTAGACAGCGGCGCTAGTGTTAGCATTTTAGGGAAAAATTGTATGCGACTAGCGAATGAACTCCAAAGGAAAATTGTTCCGTTTCATTCTGGAGTCAAGACAGCTGATGGCAAAAGTCAATCCATAGTAGGAAAAATAGATGTTAAAGTAGGATATAAGGGTAAAGTTGAAGAGCTAACGTTTGACCTCGTTCCAAATTTGGACCAGGAGGTTTACCTTGGGGTAGACTTCTGGAGAGCTTTCGAGTTAGCCCCTAATATAATAAGTTGTGTAGCGGTTAATGATGATTTGGATTTATCGAACGCTCATCAGTTGACTTCTGATCAGCAGGCCAGGTTGGATGCAGTCAAGCGAAGATTTCTTTGTTACGACCGCGATGGTCTTGGGAGGACGACGCTGATGGAGCACGTTATTGATACAGGAGATGCGCTCCCTGTAAAGCAGCGTCACTATCCTGTCTCTCCGGCGATACAAGCCATATTATACGAGGAGTTAGATCGGATGCTGAGTCTCGGCGTTATTGAGGAGAGCGAGAGCCCGTGGTGCTCACCAGTGGTTCTCTTGCGAAAACCCGGCAAAAACCGACTATGTCTGGATTCTCGCAAGGTGAACTCACTCACTAAGAAAAATGCTAACCCGCTCCCTCATATCGAGGGGCTCATCAGCCGACTACCGAATGCCTACTACATTAGTAGTATAGATCTAAAGGAAGCATTCTGGCAGATACCTCTGGAGAGACAGAGTAGAGAAAAGACTGCATTTGCGGTACCGGGAAGACCCTTGTACCATTTTACTGTCATGCCCTTTGGGTTGTGTAATGCCGCCCAAAGGTTGTGCCAGTTAATGGACAAGGTGATTCCTGCACAACTCAGGGAGCGAGTATTTGTGTATCTTGACGATCTTCTGGTCATGGCATCAGACTTCGAGACCCATATTGCCCTGTTGAGCGAAGTAGCCGATTGCTTACGCAAAGCTAACCTCACCATCAACTTGAAGAAATCAAAGTTTGGCTTCAAGGAGTTAAAATATTTGGGCTTCATAGTTGGTGGTGGGAAGCTTAAAACCGACCCTGCTAAGGTGGAAGCGATAGTGGATTTTCCACTTCCCAAAACCCCAAGGCAGGTTCGGAGGTTGCTTGGTTTAGCAGGGTGGTATCCCGTCCTCTCACACCCAGACTTCACAAAAAAATTTTACATTCAATGCGATGCATCGGATACGGGAATAGGTGCGGTACTATTCCAAAAGAATACGGAAGACGAAGAAGTTCCGATCGCGTACTTCTCACAAAAATTTAACAAGAGCCAGAGAAACTATAGTGTGACCGAGAGGGAGTGCATGGCCGCGGTGATGGCAGTGCAAAAGTTCAGGCCGTATGTCGAGGGCATGGACTTTACCATAATAACTGATCACTCTAGCCTTCGATGGCTAATGAGCATGAAGGACCTTAGTGGAAAGCTCGCCAGGTGGAGTCTGTTATTACAATCGTATGCCTTCGACATACAGCACAGAAAAGGCGCACTTAATGTCGTACCTGACACTCTTTCTCGGGTACATGTAGATTCTCTGGCTATTGAAGAAGTCGCACCGATGATCGATTTGAAGTCCGAAGAGTTCCACTCAGAAGAGTACACAAGTCTAAGAGAAACTATCAAGGCACATCCAGACAAGCTGCCAGATTTGAAAGTGGAAGATGGCTTTGTGTACAAGCGAGCGTTTAGAAGTGAAGGTGAAGAAGTCTTCTTAGACCATACTTGGCTTCTTTGGGTTCCTTCTGGGTTGACAGAAGAAATTATTAGTAAAGCTCACAACCCTCCTCAAGTAGCACATGGTGGTATAGCCAAAACTCTTCACCGAATCCGGCAATACTTCCATTGGCCAAATATGACAGTGCAAATTCGAGAATATGTGTCTAATTGTTCTGTATGTAAACAGAGTAAAGCGTCCAACCAAGTCTCTCGTCCACCTATCGTCACGTCGTATTGTTCTAATCGTCCTTTTGAAAAGTTATATGTCGACTTTTTAGGACCATATCCACGGTCAAAGTCAGGAAATGCCTATGTTTTTGTAGTTTTAGACCATCTGTCTAAGTTTGTTTTATTAAAGGCTCTACGAAATGCAAATACTTCAAGTGTTATTCAATTCCTACAACAAGATGTTTTCAATATGTTTGGAGTTCCAAACATTATACACTCCGATAACGGCAAGCAGTTTATGGCCAAAGAATTTCAAAATTTGTTGTCTAAATATGGAATAAGACATTTTAAAACTGCCAATTACGCACCGCAATCTAATGCGTCGGAGAGGGTTAATCGCTCTTTGTTAGCAGCGATTCGCTCATACTTGAAAAACGACCAACGCGAATGGGATGTACACCTTAGTGACATTGCGTGTGCACTTAGAAGCTCAGTTCATAGCTCTACAGGATTATCCCCATATTATGCCTTGTTCGGTATGAACATGATAACGCATGGTTCAAGCTATGAACTGGCACGAAAATTAAACGCAGTAGATGATAGCGAACTGCTAACAATCCCCCGACAAAACAGACTGCAGTGTATACGGAACCGAATTCGCGAAAATATTTCTAAAGCCAATGAAAGATCGGCAAAAATGTATAACACCCGAACTAAAAAAGTAATTTTTCGACCCGGACAGGAAGTCTACAGAAAGAATTTCATATTGAGTGATTCCTCGAAATATTTGTCCGCTAAACTATCTCCAAAATACATCAAATGCCGTATTTCAAAACAAGTTGGCAACCAGATGTATGAATTAGAGAATTTAGCCGGAAGAAAGATTGGCATTTTTCACGCAAAAGATTTAAAACAGTGAACAATTCATCCCGCGAAAATTTTCCATGCCAAACAATAAAACGTTTTAAAATGATATGCAAATTCAAGGAAAAAGCCACTAACTTCACTTAATCAACCCGTAGATCCGTATTCTAATCTGTTAAAAATGTTAAAGTAGTTTGTTTGGTTCACGTTAAACCACTTTAGATAGTTGTCCACTTCACAAAATTAGCTTTAAAGACTTAGATTTTTTTGAAATACAAAACCAAAACGCTCATAGTATCCGCACTATAAATCCTCTAGTTTTTTTTTCAATTTTTTTTCCTCACTTTGTACCTGAAAATTCCTTTATAGAATAAAACAAATTTATTTATTTTTTTTAGTATCTCTTTATCGCATGCTTTTGTCTTAAATGTTATTTATTTATCTATTAACTACTAGTTATTTACACCTGTGATACTAATAATTAGAATCCGCAATGATTATAAACTATAAATTATCTGTGATATTTACAAACGATTTATAATTAGCTTTATTAGAAACATCTGTGATATTTTTTTCTTTAGTTTTAGTAATAACTGTGATAAACTATCTGCAATGATAAAAAACTACGAACATCTGTGATATTTACAAATTAGTTTACTAATAAAAACAACTTTCCTAACTGTGATATTTTACTTCTCTTAGTCTAATAATTTTTAATTTATTTTATTTATACTCTAATTGTTTATAAAAAAACTTTTCCTTAAATTTGCGCTCACCGATTGACCGTAGATTGGCGGATGAAGACACTGCAAAGTGTAACGAGCTTTTCCTCAGCTAGGTGTTATATCATAGGCCGCCAGGGTGTAGTTCGTTTGATCCGAGGTCTTATCTTAGAACCTGTCTAGCAAACCCCCTAAAATAAATCGAAAACTAAATAGGTGAACTAGAATAAATTGCATTTTTGGTACCTTAGTTTACTATACATCGACGATGTGTTGAATTCCAAATGTAAATTTCCAGTGTAAATTGAAATCATCTGTGTGGTGGCGATAAGGATACACATGCAGGTGAATCAGACTAAAAATCACCCACAAGCAATCCATAATTTTGTTCTCCTTCTTTGGGTAAGTCAGCATCATCATGGCATTGGGTCGTTGTTTGGGCTAGCTAAAGGCCAAACAAAACGAAAAAAAAATTATAGCTTTCTGAAAAAAAAAAAAAACAATGATATAAAATACACTATTTCATGTAATTATACATACCTGTTCTCCGTTTTCACATTCGGAACAAAACCCAAGCCAAAATTCCAGGTTATGGCGCACTTTCGGTAGATGGTTGTTTTTTTTGCCCGGCATGATACTCTGTGGGTTGACTCCCCACGTCACTAGTGCAACCAGAGGCAAGAGGAACCTAGCCACGGCGTCCTTCTTTTTTTGTTCGTTATCATGGAGTTTATCCAAGAAACGAACAAAATTTGTTGCAACCACCGGGCTAGGTGAAGTCCCTCACGAATATCTGAAAAAAAATTGAAGTTTTAATAAGAAAAAAGAATAATAAATAACCATAACCAAACAAAACTTACCAATAATATATTGAATCTCTTGTTGTCTGGTCTGCTGCTGTTGATGTTGATATGGCGATTCTGGACATGGTGTTGTGAATGGCATATCACAAAGACGAATTAAAAAGAGATAACTAACTTTTCAACCCAGTTTCGATCTCTCAACTTTTTAATTCTCTTGTAAACGTCAACATAGGAGAGATAACTAGTTTGTGTAGAGATTGACAGTTGACTATTATTGGGTGAGGTAGGTGTTTTATGTCATTTGGTGAGTTTATTATAATTAAAGACAAATAGTTTGGAAAACTATCGAATAAGCCATATGATTTTTGGTCCCACAAAACACTTAAAGAATTTTTAGAAGAATTTTAGGAAAATAAATGGAAGGAAATGTGTTGAGCAAATTGCTGATGTCATGTGTAGACAAATTTCAAGTCACGCCATCTGTTAGGGAATGGAATGAGCGAATTTGACAATATGGCGGAGGAGATGGTTTGCCAAGAGTAAAAATGAGAGTTGAAGCGAAAAGAGAGTAGTCTGATAACAAATACAATGACATCTCTAAAAAACTAAAACCAGCAATCTAGCGGGCATATGGAATCATACGATGCTATAGATGTGGGAGGAGAAATTTGACGAGAAAAAAAGTGGCCTGTTCGTTGGCTAGTCCTTCAAAAGTCAAATGTCATATTGCTGTAGTAAGTTAAAGTCGGATGACACGGTGTTTTTCTTATTGGTCAGAAGAAATTGTTTTTAGTGGAAATAATCCACATTTTTTTTCTAAAATTTAAAATTAAAAGTAAGAAGACAATTTTTGGTGAAATTTTGAGTTTATTGAATTTTAATTTTATTTTGTTTGCGCTATGTAGTTTTCGATACAAATTAAATTGTGTTTGTTGAAGAGTATTAATTGCCTTCCACCAATTGCCTGAGCGCAGCAAATTGCTCAACGAGATTTATGAGAAATAAATACATAATTAAGAGTGAGGTGAGTTTGAAATGAACAATTTTGCTGAGAAGTAAGTCCTTAAACGCGGTATTTTTATTTAGACTAAATACCCATCCCATTGTGCTATTCTGGCGGTACCAGCTTGCCAGCGGAGCGCTGGGCCGCCGCCTAAAAAAAATTTTTGTTGGTGCAATTTTTTTTGTGTTGCTGATTTTTGTGAGCATCTTCACTGGAACGACCACTACAACCGCATTGGCAGTATCCTAAGACAGCAACAAATCCGTTTGACAGTTTTGTCTTGAGACATAAGCGGAAGGGTGAACTGCGACACCAACTATAAAACCAGTGGATTGGGATAGTCTTTCAGCAGAATACCCTCTCTAGTGGGGTCCCAGGTTTTTATTAAAATCGAAAAGCATAACTTGGTTTAACCTCGAGTTAGAAAAGGACCGTTTACGTCCCCCTATTTTAAAAACCATTGCCGTGCTGTTTTGTGTTTGTGAGTGTCCTGAAAAAAAAAAAAGAGACGTCAGTTTTTTTGTTAAAATATTTTCTTTATTTATTTTTCGTTATTTTTTTATATATACCTTTTCTTTGAATTCTTTAAATTTGTTATAATTAAAACTGAAAGTGTAAGTGAGAAGGTCGGTTGTCAAGGTCGGTCATTAGAGATTACTCCGTCTTAACCATTATCGTTTTTGTGCCTTTTTGTATACCTCCATAGAGCTCTAAGAAGGTAGGAAGTTATTGGGTTCTTCAGGTAGTCCTGCGGGTTAAAAAGGCTACTTTTGGAGTTGGTATGATCTTCCTTTTTTGAGAATCGAATTTCTTCACGATGTTTTTATTTGATCCAGTAATTTTGATCGGTTGTTTAAAAGAAAAAAAAAACAAGAATGATTAGACTTTTTAAATTTTTTGGGTTTACTGAGCATAAGATTTAATTCTATTAATTTTGTTTTTACTTTTCATTTTTTTTTGAATTAAATTGGTCTACAGATAAAACGAATCCCTTTATAGCGTAATCCTAAATACTATAAATAATAAAGTTGGTCAAAAACGACGTCTCGTTCAAATGAAATGATTTTTTTTGTTTTCTTTGATTTCTAAAAAGAAATCATGATTGAATGAGATAAGTAATTTTCAGGGGTGTGGAAGGTAGCAAAGCTACCGAGGTGAAGATGAAGTGACCTGAACGCGAGCATCATCCTTATTGGGGGAATTCAAAACCGGCCACGAATTCCAAAGGTTGGGTGGGTTTGGCCACACTGCGTCAACATCAGCAGTGCCTAGAAGTGGTAATCGTCCGTCCGCTGTCACTTTCAATGAATTTTGTTTTATTCATAGGCCTGATTTGTGTTTTTGTTGCTGGTGAAGTTGAGTTTCGGTGACAAGATCCCCCCCATTCCGGCGAGCTAAGCTGTGCATCGCAAGCAGGCCGTGTCACTCGAAATTTAGCACTCCTACCCTTCTCTGAACTGTTCCTTTTCCAATTTCCTTTCCTTTCCTTATTTTTCCTACCCTACCACCTTACCGACATCCTAATATTCCTCTTGCCTCGCAACAAGATGTTTACAAAAACAATTTGGGATCCTGTTTTCTATCGGGATCTATTTCAAAGATCCAAAAATTAGTTATTACTCTGGCGAGTAGATGGCTTTTATGATAAGGTAGTGTAAGCTACAGTGTAAAGAAAACAGACAAGAAATAATTGAAAATTTACAAACCCAAGGATAAAAAGAGACGGACTTATAACACTGCTGTCACTAAGATCCGTATCGTTTTATTTTCAAGGGAAGATCCAGATCCGGGTCCAGATAGATTTGTGAATAATAAAACGCACCTAATATCAACATGACGAACAGGTGTAAAGTATTTCAAAAAAAAAAACAAAGGTTATAAATTAATATATGTAATACAAATAAATGATGGAGATATCAATAGAATATGTTCTATTTACCTAATGCCTTACTTTTTGCCTTTTTTCTAAACAAACATATAGGATACCCCAATAGGAAATTGCTTTTTTTGGAAGATACATATATTCCACATGAATAAAGGTAGCCGGGTTGTCTGCCTGTATTATCTTTCTTGCGCATAATAAAAAAAATCCTTAAACAGAAGAGAAAATATTATATTGTTCTCTTTTTTATTCAGAAAAGCTTCCTTACGGCGACTAAACGATTCTCTTCTTCTTATGAAACTTCTTAAGAAATTTTGTATGGAGGTGAGACATCTGTATATAATTATCTGTGCTTGCAGTATACCAAAGTAGAGTAAACCAAAGCTTACGCAAGCCCCCATATATCCGACTTATCATGTAGTTTATGTGGTCAGTTACAGAGAGTCACTTTTGCTATTTTAGATGTTATACTGTTAGGCTAGCCGCGCACTAGCAACTTTTAGTTGCGAAACTGTTTGGTTACTTATAGAAAACAGATGAAATGGTTGGTTGAATGTCCGTGAATTTGCAGATAATTATATGTTCAATAAAATGGCGAACTTATTTTAGGCAATCGTTTAGTTTGTGTCAAAACACAAACTTTTTAGTTGCTCGAACCAAGCAGTTTCGCAACTAAAAGTTGCTAGTGCGCGGCTAGCCTTATACTGCACCATGGGCGCCATCATAATAGGGGTATTCATGTAAGCGCGGAAAACCCTCGTAAACCAGATAATTTTATCTCCGCAGAAACGAGCTGTCAAAATTTGTATGGGAAAAAGTTTCTGCAAATCGCATAAAATTACCTCACAAATTTGCTCCGGAAAGTGCAGAAATAAACCTCGTAAACTAAAGAAGTATGGATTCTGACTTTTAATTTGACATTTCAAAAAATATTTCCCACATTTACGCAAGTATTTCTTAGGGGATGTTCATGAAAACATGCTGCGGAAAGTTATATCTTTCTACAAAGCAGAAAATTATCTCGTTACATGAATACCCTTAATATAACAATGTTCAATTGGAGTCAACTTTTTTTGATGAATGCGCTATAAAGTGTGTTTTGAAGCGAGCTTAAACTTGCTTCGACCCTTTGTATACCCGTGTTGAGTTGCAATGAGCTTAGTTCGAAGTCCGGGTCAAGGAGTTGCTTTTTTGTTTTTGAATTATAAAATGAAATACTGATACAACAGGCGTGTTTTTTTTGCAAGTCCATATAGAATTGTAGAAAAAAACGACATCGGGACAAAGCGCTTTACATGCAAATGCAACAACTACTTAAATCTATACAGAGTTAGCTAAGACCAGATAATTTTCGAGAGTTAATCTAAGACCCGATAAAAAAGGTGATGCCAAAACAGTATTATCTATATGTTATCGATAATTTGCTCAGAGACGTCAAAACTGACGTCATACAATACAACTCACAAATGTCATAGCGTACACAGTGCTTCCAGTTATTACGAAAAAAAAGCTCCTAAATCTCGATGTCGTTTTTTTTACAATTCTATATGGACTTGCGAAAAAAATACACCCAACATAAGACGTCATTCCCTCAACACAATTTCAACTCAACTCCAAATCGAGCTCTTAGTTCAAATGACGAAAAACCTGACCCTGAAAGTGGATTTACATCTTTCTGCATCTGCAAAATGCAGAAAAATAGAGAGAGGCAGATGTTCGTTGAAACCCGAAACACAGGTGGTAACTCTTTTTTACTTCCTATAAACTGCCATATAACTTGTTGACTTGTTAATACGAAACAATGCAATGAAAATAATGTTTTTTTCATATCATGCGCCCGTCAAAAAAAATATAGAAAAATGAGAAAATGTCGCAAATGTTCGTCTTTACTACTCGTATAATCTTGACTTCTGCATTTCTCAAATTTCCTATAATGCAGAAATGAAGTTCTTCTCCATTTTGATCTTTTCTCTCTATCTAACAAACATAAAGGGGCGACTTTCCAAAACTTTCCAGGAGTTGAGTTTTGATTTTTTTTTTTACAGTTAGGTATGGGTCTCAATAGAACAGTAGGGTTAAAATATTAGAGTGAGGAAACCCCCCTAAATCCTAAAAAAAATATTTTCCTTTTCGGTTTTAACCTCACTTTTTGTTGGATTCGGACCATTTTTTTTTGGCGAAATTGTATAATAAAGTGCTTAATTGGTTTATTTAGTCAATGTAACTATCAATTCTGAATGAAACACGAAAAACCGAATGGTTTCATGTCTTTTAGTTCTTGAGAAAATTGAAAATTACTAAGACTACTTTTTGTTTTTTGCTTACTTACATAAATGCATCAGTGCTAGCATCCAGCATTATGGCGCATAAACAGTGAGATATGTATGGGGGGCATGCTGCCCCCCTGCAACCCCCCTGCTTGGGCTCACTATAGGATTTGGGGTAGGTGCGAGGTTGGGTGCCTGCAAAGTTTCTTTTGTACTATAAAAATATTGTAAATATTATTGTTTCTAAATATTCAAATTCGAAAAAAGGAAATTTCCCCAAAATTTCCCTTAAATAAATGAATAATTTTCTAAAAAAAATAGAAACGAAAACAATAAATTTCAAGAATATCCCACAAAAACAGCTCGTATAATCACTGTACCAAAGAAAGAAAGGAGAAACGTCAAAATAAAGCAAACAAAAAAAGTTTTTCATGTGAATCGCAGCCATTATTGTGTTCAATTTGTATGAAAAAGTGAAACTTTAAAAATTAATTAAAAATAGAAATAATTGTTTCCTCACTCTAAGATTACGATAAATAGTGGCGCAAAATTTTAAACATTTAAAACCTACTCTAAATCAATTTTAGAACGGGAGTCGACTCTAAATATTGAGTATAAAACGAGAACCGACTTTTTGTTAATTTTAAAGGACATAAACTATACTTTAACGTTAAAGAGCTCGTCTTACTTTAACAGCAGCAAATAGCTAGTTTATCTTTTAAAAGTATACTTTATCCATATTGACAATGGTCATTTCATACCAAAGCAAATCGAAGAAAAAATGTTTACTGATGTTTTATTCGATTTTTTAAAGATGTTTTTTGTAAATAGACTGAATAACTGAATATTATAATTTCGAAATAATCGTACGAAAGTGCTCTACGATGAACAAATCTGTAAATACAAATGTATGTAGGTATATACATATCTTATGTATGCACGCGCGCCGCCGCCGCCGGCCGAGACGAGTATAGCTAAATGAATCTGCACCTTGCAACAAGAAATTGAGTTTGTATGCTGTGAATTTGCGATTTATACTTTATTTCCATCTAAAATAATGTAAATAACTTATAAACTATCAAAATCTGTACCGAGGTAGTATATAAAATGTACTTTTTTCGGCGAAAAATTATTTGGTTTAGAGTTGTCTGTTCTTTTTACTTTTTATTTGTGTTTTTGTAGTTGTGTGAGTTATGTATCTGTCAAATTAAGGGTTGTTCAACGCAAATTCGCTTAGGTTCGGTTGTAAGACCCACATCAGTTAGAAGAGTTGTCTAACGTGTTTAAAATTATGCAAAAGTTAGACCAAGTCTCCAAGCTAAAGGCCCAACTATAATAGACTTAACCGAGCTTAAGCAAGATTAAGCGAACGAGCCAATACACTGTCTTATATTTCACTAACCATACTAGACGTTCTACTCAGTTTCGTTAAGTTTCTCTAAATTTCGCCAAATTAAGCAAGAGCCATTAAAATGGCTCGAACTTACGTAAATGTCAAATTTGGAACGCATTTCAACTAAACGTAGGTTTACATGTTGTTGTCTCTTATTAATAATTTTTGTTCCTTGTCAATTCAATGTTCAATGTTTTAAACTTTTTAAGTTTGGTTTTGTAATACATTTTTCAAAAAAAACAATTCACCAAAAAAAAAAAATTCACGAAACAAAGTTTATATCAGCAAAATTGAATTGTGACATTTGCTTAAGTAACCAGAATCCATTATGGTTACTGTTTGTTTTAACGATAACTTTGGAAAACTTTTCTTTCGGTTTTGACATTAGCTTAAGCTCGGTTAAGTGTATTATAGTTGGGCCTTAAACGACTGCGTTAAGTAGAGCCGGTTTTATTCCTTAAACGGGAACTGTTTAAAATTTTGCGCCAGTGTTTTTTAGTGACTATCTATCGAATAAAAAAAACTGCGTGTGAAAATTCGTGCTTACGTTTTGGAAAGTTGAGCCAAATTCGTGCTTACGTTTTGAAAAGTTGAGCCTAATCCAACGCGGTCTTTCGATACTGCATATTATATAAACGTAGTAATAGAGATCAGTGGATTCAGATACTTAAATAATAAAACACGGTACATGGTCACTAATATGATGGTTAGATGGTTCTGGAACGAACCTAATCTTTAACAATTATCTGTGCTCAAAAATTAGAATACCATTTGATTTGCTTGACAGCTTTTTTTATTGCAAATTTAAAATGTATACGCAGGCCGGTTGGTTGATAATTTAATAAACTCATAAATCATAATAGACTACAAAATTAAATGACGAAGATTAAATTTAATCTTAATTTATAAGGAAGGATAAACATTCATTTTTAAGGTATTCGAATTAATTATAAACTAAATTAATGCAGACAAACGTTAAAATCTTTCTCTCTAGAGTGACGAAACAGATCAAGGGCTATGAGTGAAAAGGTAACCAAACTTGCTTTAGCTAGTCGTATAATTCTTCTAACTATTCAACTCATCTCCGATGCTTTGATTCCTGATCATAATGCTGATGTCTTCAAATCTCCCAAAGCACTTGGCGAAGAATCTTCATTCTTTGATAAAACTCTGCATTTCTTGTTCTCTGGACTTAGACGCTGGGATGCTGAATACTTCCTTCATATCGCCCAACATGGCTACAGCTATGAGAACTCATTGGCTTTCTATCCCCTCTATCCGACGGTTACGGGAATTCTAGCGAAGTGTGTTTACCTCTTAGGAATAGGAGTCTCTTTGCGGACTCTGACTCTCATTATTGGAATCGCGCTGAATGTTTACTTCTTTTGCCGAGCAGCTAACTGTCTTTACGAGCTTACTCAGAGGATATTTGGAGATCTCAACAAATCCTGGAACGCCACTGTCATCTTCTGCTTCAACCCCGCATCGGTATTCTTCACGGCTCCCTATTCGGAAGGACTTTTTTGCTGGTTGTCCTTTTATTTAATGCTAGAATGCGTTGGGCAGGTCTCCGTATTCACCACATCTATTGCGTCAGCCCTCGGAATCGTTTGCCGTTCAAATGGATTGCTGAACCTTGGATTTCCAGTATATTTCATCTTTAGAAAAATCTTCCTCAAACAGACCAAGTGGCTGGCTGTTAAACTGGTGGCTATAATAATAGTCTCGGTGATTCCCCTTACGTTCTTCTGTTTCTACGCATTTCACCAGTTTTGTTCGAACAACGCTACAATCGAACACCCACCCGAGGTCATTCAGTATGCCGTTGAAAGAGATTACGTCTTGGCTGGTGGTCGTATACCTCCAAACTCACCTTGGTGCGATCAGTTGGTGCCTTTTCCTTATGCCTACATTCAGAAACACTACTGGAACGTGGGATTTTTGAAATACTACGAATGGAAACAATTGCCAAACTTTATGATAGCCTCTCCTATAATTGGATTTGTTTTCTATCAAACATTTCTCTATTTCCGTTCATTGATCAATTTTCTTCGTGTCTCGACAATTCAGCAGGCCATAAGTGAATGGAAGGCAATACCATTTATTTTGCACTGCCTATTTCTGACGCTTTTTTGTACATTCTTTACTCACGTTCAGATAACGACAAGGCTCATATGTTCTTCATCGCCTGTTCTCTATTGGTTTGCTGTAAACCATTTGCCAAAGACATTCGACAGAATCCAATGGAAGTCTGCTAATTCGGTGGTTCTCCTCTGGTTCAGTGGATATTTTCTTATTGGAACAACGCTCTTTAGTAATTCTCTGCCATGGACGTAAACTTCATTTGGATTCATTTTTTTATATTATATTAATATTTTTTCCTGAGAGTTGAGACTGTGTCTTCACCAACACCCCGTGTTGTATTCAATTCCATGAACCAATAAAATATAGTAAAAGTGATGCTGCAGTGCTATAATATCAAGGAAAAGATTGAGAAGTTTCTTGTTAATGTATTTTTTTGTTTATTTCATTTTAATTTTTGTATTCCCTTGTTTCGAAAAAGTAACTATACAAACAACGATTTTTTTATATATTTTTGTTTGGAATAAAAATGATAAAAGATTTATTTTCTGAAATTATTAGACCAAATGGGTGTTATTTATGTGAAATACTACGATCATAATTTTTTTTTTTTTCAGAAAATCATGTAGATGAATTAACATCACTCAGCACGAATTCCATCGTAATCGGAAACTTTTACGAATCCCGAAAAAAGCTATCACCAAATCCGTTCGTTATGACAATTTGTATGAGATTTTCCACTACGATGGATTTTGTGATAGTTTTTTTAGGTTTCCGATTACGATGGAATTAGTTATAGGGCTAACTATTTTATCAATCAACATCAAAAGCAAATAGTAGGCCTCTGCCTCTACATTTGCGCAAGAAAGTAGCATCCATTGCATTTTGGGACACTGCTTAGCAGAAATTTTTGTATTTGCATTTTGGAACTGTTTGCTTAGCAGAATTTGCGCAAGATATGCGTTTAGGAATTTGCCCGTAGGTTCTAAGCAGTGAACACGGTAGCCTTATTATATTTAAGAAAAAATCAACCATATTGTTAGCTATATATTTATTATTAAAAAAAGTTTTTAA
Organism: Philhelius festivus; assembly: GCA_963931855.1. NCBI lineage: Eukaryota > Metazoa > Arthropoda > Insecta > Diptera > Syrphidae > Philhelius > Philhelius festivus. Next base: position 25,369,351 of record OZ007557.1, on the reverse strand, counting down.
TAAATTATAATAAAAACTACTCGTAAAAAACGGTCTGCTCGATCGTCTCGTCGCAAACTGAATGCGCCGTTTCTTTTCGCCCTTCCTATTCTTCTCATTTGTATGCATTTTATGAGTATGTGTGTTAGGTGCACTTTTGGGATTGAATCTAGTTTTGTCTCTTTCAGTCGGCCTTTCCTGACTTACAATTCCTCGAGCAACTTGAGTCTTCTCTCAATTTCATTTCGTAGGTTCTCGACATCTTCATATCATAAAATCGTTCTCACTATCTTCTCCGTCTGACATATAGGCTTCTTCTGAATTTACTGAGTTGAACGGTTTTATTTTGTTAACGGCAGCTACTCCTTCGAAAAACTTCTGAGATATTTGGTTTCCTGGAAAATCTGTCACTACATATCGATCGTTTGGTAGTTCTTTCGTTACGATGTAAGGACCTCTGAAGTTTTGCTCTAACTTTCTCGAATGTCCGTAGCAGGAGCATCACGATTGAGAAGGACTAAGTCACCGACTTTATATTTTTTGATGTATCTCTTTGCGTTAAATCTTCTTCCTTGATTTCTATTTCTATGCTATTTCTCTCTGGCCATCACCACCATGTTCAATTCGTGACCAATTTTTAGCTTCATCACTAAATATCATAACCTCTTGGAGTATAGTTGAACATAAGATAAAAGATTCAAAATAGCTTTTATGTGCTTTAGTCCACAAAAATTGGCGTTTCGTCTCGGCGATCTCATATGGACTCATCAGTTGACTGTAAGGACCTTGTCAATACGCAATTTTTGTTAAATTCAGTTCATCTTACGTCGATTTTTTGACAAAAATCCAATGTGAACTATACCCAACCAGGATTAAAATTGTTATCATTAACGTTGAAAGATTTTGCCCGTGGCCTGGTATTGATTCTATATGAAGGTTTTTATAATACAAAGGCTGAGTGCGTAATTGCAATGTTGGTTGCCCCTGCCCTGCCTAAAACATGCTTCGAATACATTTATGAACACAATGGGGCCTATCGTGAATAAAATTTCCCTGGGAATTGTTCCCAACTTTCAAAATTGTTATCTCGAATAATGTTGAAAGTTTCCCTTGAAATTTATTGATATTGGGAATTAAGTTTCATAGTGACTTTGACTCTCATTTAAAAAGGCCAGTCACCAGCTTACAATGAACAGTGCAGAAGTATTGACCTTTCCAATTTTCGAAGATGGGGAAAATTCCAAGGGAAATTTTGATCACGATAGTCCCCAATTACAACAGCATGTGTGCAGTCACAATACTTTGTTAAAAATGAGTTCATAATTGCCAAAATAGTTCGATATCAGCATCGGACCAGATTTTGGCCTCGTGTTCAATCCTGTGGATGGATAATTATTAATTTCTTATCAAAGATGTAAAAATCAATATTTGTACGATTGTTAATTAATTTCAAAAAAAAAATTACTCCATTTTCCTGCAAATTCACCAACATAAAAAAAAACATGCCAAATTGACCGCAAGTTTACTTTTATGAACACAAATGTTGCCATGCTCATGCAGAGATGATGCTGTTTGTTTACAATTATGAACGCAATTTTTGCAGGACTGCGGCAGTTTTGCAATTACGAACTCAGCCAAACTCGATATACTACTGAAATAAATCAGCCAAGTAGAAGACTTAGCACTATTATTGTACTTGTTAAATTATTGATTCAAAATAGCTTTTTTGGCCTTTAGAGAAAATTAGCGTTTCGTCCACGTCCTCTAGTTCACATTGGATTTTTGTCAAAAAATCGATGTAAGATGAACTGAATTTAACAAAAACTGCGTATTGACAAGCTCCTCACAGTCAACTGATGAGTGAGATTGCCGGGACGAAACGCCAATTTTTGTGGACTTAAGGCCAAAAAAGCTATTTTGAATCAATAATTCAATAATAGTGCTAAGTCTTCTATTTGGCTGATTTATTTCAGTAGTATATAGAGTTTGTATTATAAAAATCTTCATAAGATTAAAGGGCGTTGAACAAGTTGTATGATGCGCTGTTGTATTTATTCCATATTGAATGCGGCCTAGGTTTGTATCCCAATCGCCACCTTCTGGATCAGACGCCATTATGGATATATTCGCTCCACTTGGCCGTTGGCTCTAGAGGTTGCAGTAGCATTTCCAACATGAACAATGTTCTTTGATTGGCAAACATTCTCAGAGTTTTGATGTGTAAGATGTTCCGCGATCGGTTAAGACCCTAGCTGGTGGTCCAAATAGATCTAATTATTGCCCTAAAATGTTCGTAGCGCCTTCAGCTGATGTACTCCGAACAGCTTTTAATAGAATTAATTTCGTGAAACTATCTACCAACACGATTACATGAGTATTATTTCTTTTTGGTATTACGAAGGGCCCTAGGTGATTCATATGAATTGTATGCATCGATACTCCTATTTTATGGATTGAATGTAGCATTACAGGTCTTTTCCCAGCTGGAAGAGTGTGTTACTGACACTGCGAACACGAACTGATGTAACCCCTTAAAAATTAATCCTCCAAAACCAATATGAACTATTTATTCTGTTAAAAGTTTTGTATACTCCTGGATGTCGAATATCATCATGATTGTGTTTCAAAATCCGATTACGAACTTTTTCTGGCACTACCCATCTTAAATTATCGTCTGTTTTATTAAAGACTATCATTTTTCAACTGAAATTGTTTTCTAACGCGGATGTCTTCTGCAATTTTCTTTTGCTTTATTAGAATCCCTCGTATATAGAATATCTTTGGATCTTGTAGTTGGACAAAGTGAAGCCAGTCGTCTCATTTAAGTACTACATTGCAATTGTATGAAATTTCTTCCAGTGTTTGATCCTTTTTGAAACATCTGCTGAGTGCATTAGCGTGCTGCATTTTTACTTGCGACTTATACAGTGGATCAAAAAAGAAATCGGACATACAAGTTTTGTCTCTTTAAATCACAAAATAAAATTGATGAAGGTTTGAAAATAGCGGATTTCTGCATTTATACATAGTTTTTACTATAAACTCTAGATATTTAGCAAAAATTACAGTTTTATTAACAAATTATCATCGAAATTCAATATAAAAGAAAATAATCGCAAATTTAATATCAAAAAAGAAATCGGACACTCTGTGTTGTACTCATTTTTTTGTTTTTAACGGGACAAATATAACACTTTTAGGTTCTTAATATACCGTTACATTTGTCAGATGTTTATTTGATTTGAATTTAATGCGTTATTATTAATAAGGTCAAAATGGAAGAACAATGTTGATATACAACGATAGAAGTACGAAAAATAGTGATACAAAATTTTTAAAAAGGTAATTCTGTACGTGCTATTGCAGAAATTGTAAAAAGAAGCAATTCTACGATAGGAGACATCATAAAAAGATTCAAAACAACAAAATCTGTTGAAAATTTACAAAAATCTTGAAGACCAAAAAAGTTTACTGCAGGCGATGAACGTTGGATATTGTAATAAGTTAAAAAATAAACCCCAAATAGGTGCACCAAAGTTGACGGGCGTAGGTAATGAAATACCTGCACTAAGATATTAACCCTGAAACCGTAAAAACAGTGCTGCGAAAAAGTAATTTTCATGGAAGAGTGGCAAGAAAAAAACCGTTTATCAACTAGAAAAACCGAATCAAGAGAAATAGTTTATAAGGAGCTACCAAAAGACGGATTTCTCATTCTAGAATCGTGTTTTGTTCTCTGTTATATTAAATTTACTCTCGTCAGAGACAAAACACGATTCCAGAATGAGAAATCCGTCTTTTGGTAGCTCCTTATAAACTATTTCTCTTGATTCGGTTTTTCTAGTTGATAAACGGTTTTTTTCTTGCCACTCTTCCATGAAAATTACTTTTTCGCAGCACTGTTTTTACGGTTTCAGGGTTAATATCTTAGTGCAGGTATTTCATTACCTACGCCCGTCAACTTTGGTGCACCTATTTGGGGTTTATTTTTTAACTTATTACAATATCCAACGTTCATCGCCTGCAGTAAACTTTTTTGGTCTTCAAGATTTTTGTAAATTTTCAACAGATTTTGTTGTTTTGAATCTTTTTATGATGTCTCCTATCGTAGAATTGCTTCTTTTTACAATTTCTGCAATAGCACGTACAGAGTTACCTTTTTAAAAATTTTGTATCAATATTTTTCGTACTTCTATCGTTGTATATCAACATTGTTCTTCCATTTTGACCTTATTAATAATAACGCATTAAATTCAAATCAAATAAACATCTGACAAATGTAACGGTATATTAAGAACCTAAAAGTGTTATATTTGTCCCGTTAAAAACAAAAAAATGAGTACAACACAGAGTGTCCGATTTCTTTTTTGATATTAAATTTGCGATTATTTTCTTTTATATTGAATTTCGATGATAATTTGTTAATAAAACTGTAATTTTTGCTAAATATCCAGAGTTTATAGTAAAAACTATGTATAAATGCAGAAATCCGCTATTTTCAAACCTTCATCAATTTTATTTTGTGATTTAAAGAGACAAAACTTGTATGTCCGATTTCTTTTTTGATCCACTGTAGGTACTATAAGGCAAGTTATGCATTTGTAAAAAAATCGAACTCGAGATTTTGATCAAAGTTGACATTACGATGATAGCGAAGACTAAAAAAGTGGGTCTCGCAATTCTGTCTGTCTGTCTGTCGGTTCGACTACAGCCTAAACGGCTCGGTCGATTTTGTTCAAACTTGGTAGATATGCGTTCTGATTTTTTCTCCCCACACGTTTTTTTCTTTTTATTTTAAGACAAAAAATAACGTAAAATGGCAGGTACATACGATTTTTTTCGAAATTTTATAAATATTTTTTTTTCTCAAAAACTGTTCGACAGATTTAAGAAACAAAAACACAAAAAAATTTCATTTAGTTAAAGCTAGGTAATGGTTGAAGAAAATTTTCGGAAAAATGGTTATTGAGGGTACCCCCATGAAACCATTTTTTTGTTTTTGATTTTCTCAAAAACGATACATCCGATTTTGATAATTTGCTAAAGCTTCCCAAAAACTTAAATAGAATTGTGTATTCAAACTTTAAAATTTTTTTTTTTCAAAACTCAATATTTCAGATAGATTTTTTTTTCTTTCAATTAATTTGTATGATCTTTAATTTAATAAAAAAAATTTGAAATTAAGATATTACAGCTTGTACCTACCAACCTACCATAGAACCATTTTTTCGAAGTTTGAATTTCTTATTATCCACATAACGGATCTTAATGATTTTTTTTAAAGAGTAGCTTCTAAAAAGTCATAAACACTGACTCCGAAACGGGTCAATATTTTTTTTCGTAAATTTATTTTTTGTTCGAACAATAATAAAAACTTTAAATTGGCGTACCAAAATTTTTTCTTGAAAACCTTTTAAAAAGTTTGTATATAAAAGCTTTTTTTTTAAGAAACCACTACAACGACTTATAATTTTTGTTCTTGCATAAATGTATATTTGCATAGCATTCTGTTTTTGTCTCTTACTACTAAAAGAATTTAAAAATTTAATTTTATCCTTATGAACAGTTTTCTCTAATAACATTCGTTTTTAAAATTCCTAGTCTATTACATAGGAGCAAGTTCGTGCGACCCAGTCGTCTCGCCAACGACATTCGTACGTTGATATCCTTTTTATTTATTGTTTGTTTAAGTGCATTACACTCTGTAACGATAGTAAATGGTTTACCATAAATATACACACGAAACCTTTCAAGTGCCTTGATTACTTTACCGCTAACATCTCCAATTCAAAACTGTGATATTTGGCACTAAAAACCGGGTACAAATTGTTGTCTGATTGCTTTTGTAGGAGGACAGCTCCATACTCACGGCACTTGCATCGGTATGTACCTCTATAGGTTTAGTTTCATCATATATTTGAAGAATTGGTTTATCGACTAATAAAGCCATTAGTAACTGAAACGCTGCGAATTGTTTTTGACCCAATTCAAACTTGGAATCTCCTCGCAAAATGTCAGTAAGTGTAGCAACTCTCAATGCGAAACTCGATATAAATCTAAGGAAATAACTTAACTTGTTAGTCCAATGAAAGATTGTAGATGTTTTTATTGCTGGGGGTGGATCAATAGCTTTTGTTTTTTCGTTGCTAATGTGAATCCTCCCGTCACTGATAAAGATAATATACCCAAGGTAATCGATGGTCTCTTGTAAAAATACACATTTGTCCAATAGCAATTTCAAATTATACGTTCTCATTCTGCCAAGTACTTCTTCTAAAATTTCTATATTTTCCTCAGCTGTCACTGTGGCTATAACCTATAAGTATAGGCGCGTTTTATTGGTAATCTATATCTAGCGCAGTAATACAAGTACCAAAAAAACGCTTTATTCACTCTTTAACTCACTCTTCCTTGTTCCTCCTACTTGTGGAATTAAGAATTAACTTACTCGGACTCGGATGTGTTCGAAAGATCTGTATCTCGTTTTTAAGCTGGAGTTGAAATATTCATGAAAATGCAGATTGAGTTGAAATATTCATGAAAATGCAAATCGAGTTGATTTAGAGTTCTTCTCACTGTTAGGCTAGTCGCGCACTGGCAACTGTGATCGAAATCAAATAGTTTAATCACCAGTTGAAAGAGAACCGCGCACTGGCAACTCTTTACTCACGCTCACACTCTTTTCTCTCTTGCGCTTATAGAAAACAGCTCAACTGTTGCGAAGGCAATCGTTTAGTTTGTGTCAAAACACAAACTTTTTAGTTTCGAGAATCGAGTTGCTCTAAGTGTGCGGTGTCCCATATAAGCCCATATGTTTCATTTTAGGAACCAAACAGTTGCGAAACTAAAAATTGAATGTGCGCGCATAGCCTTAAATTTGATTTAAAACTTACAAAAGTGCGAAAATATATCGCATATATATACTGAGTATTGGAGAAAAAAAACATAGTACTCAATAAAATGACATTGGCGCAAAATTTTAAACAGCCTCTTATTAAGGTAGTAGTATTATACTTCTTATATATTTCCTAACTTTAAAGTAGTTTTCTAATTTTGAACATTTTTTAACTAATATCGTCTTAAGGCTGGAAGCGCACATTCAATTTTTAGTTGCACAACACTGTTTTTATACTTATAGAAAACAGATGAACTATTTGGTTGAATGTCCGCGCAGGTGCATATAATTATATGTTACACAAAATAGCGAAATCATTTTAGGCAATCGTTTAGTTTGTGTCAAAACACAAACTTTTTAGTTTCTTAAACCAAACAGTTGCAAAACAGCCTAGCCTAAGGCAATTTCTTTTAATAAATTGATTCTGAGCAACCTTAAAACAATAGTAGTTCGTGCAAAGAACTAAGTAAACAGACCTATTTTGACGTTTTTTAATGTTAAAGAGTCATATGAAGTTATAACGATACTAAAAAAATAAAATAAAAAATAAATAAAATAGGTGTTCTGAGAATTTAGCTTTAATTTTTTCAGTTGTTATATAAATTCAGCATAATGCCGCAGTTATACGACATTTTTGAACAAATGCCAGTGAACTGATAAAACATATCAATCGAATTCAATATTTCAATATTCAATATTTTATGACAAAATTAGTGGCAGTAGTGTAAAGCCGGAATTATGGTATGAATTAAAGTTTTGCATTTGAAAAAATATTTGTTCTATAAATTTCGGAGCGATCACACTTTGGATTATCAAAGGCAAAGTATAACAAAATAAATACCAACGAACACACCCTCAAGTATGCCACATATATTTTTTCGGACACCACCTAAACACCTCCTACATTTCAACATCCGAAACTCCATCTTCACTAAATTATCCATTTCAATTACTAGCTTATTTTTATTCACTAATCGTTTGTTGTTGTTTTCCATTTTAAATTTTGCGATGTAGTATATTCACTAACCAATAAAACACGGCTTATGTCATCAACAAATAATCGTATTTTATTTTTCCTTTTTAGGTTACCGAACATGTGATCTATATTTCTTTGAAAGATGGCTGGGCTGTTCATCAGGCCAAAAGGCATAACCATATATTCAAGTTGTGCATCGGGTAAAACAAAAGGTGTGTATTTTATTGAATTTTCATCAAGTTTAAAATGATAAAATGCATTTTGTAACTCGAGGCAAGTAAAATATGTATTTATATTCAATAAAGTCCTGCGATGATGTCATCAATAAGTGCCGTTCGGACAGGATCTCGGATCATCTTGGCGTTCAGCCTCCTGTAATCAATGCATATTCTTAAGTCTCCGTTTTTTTACTAATACAACTCGACTGGCGTATTCAGACTGACAAGGGCGTATTATTTGTTTTCCTAGTTGATCGGTGATTATCTTTGCTACCTCATCTTGTTAATAAAATGACATTCTTTTTGGACTTGAAAAAATAGGGATGTCATCTATGAGTCTTATTTTCGTTTTATATGGCAATTCAAGAAAGTGTGTTGGTTCATTGTTTGAAAAGTCATGTGTTACGGTCTGACTGTTTGTGATAAGTTTTTTACTAACAGGGTTTATTTTCAGCTCCAACTCTGTCGGCTCAACTTCAATTCTCATACACTAGTAATCAATATTGACATCATGATTTTCCACTTGAGAAAAGCTCTCGAATATAATATTTCCGCTATCACGACTCCAGCGTACTGTATTTAAAAAATCTTGTCCTAAAATTAATTCATCCTCGATTGTTGTTTAAGGTACTACTTTAAGCCTAAGCCCATAAGTTTTCCCGTCGATGTTTGCACTAGTGGGTAATTCTGGCTTCGCATGTTATTTTAGACTGATTTAGTCCTACCAACGAACTAGAAATTTGTTCGGTCTTTGAACTACATATGTACTGTGAGCGTCAAAAGTAAGTAATAGCCAAATCACAATCTCGCGTTTGGTCGGTTGGGCTTTGACATTTTGAATAAAAACAATGGTCGCGTTCACCTCGTAGTCCGATAGGGTATCTAAGATACTTATATATATACTAGTATCCGATACGTACCATTTACTGTCAAAGTCAAAAAACGACGTGAATCGACCAGGGTTGGCCGAATCAACTACATGCCTAATTTACTACAATTTGTTACGTCTGCTACATACGTAGTTAATTCATAAAAAAATAGAATAATGGAAACCAAACAATTTTGCACATTTATGATCTTAATCTTATGAAGGTTTGTACAAAAACTGAAAATGTTTCATTTACCATAAGGATGAGAAATTGTAGGAAGTTTATTTTTGGAGACAAACAATTTTCTTTGGCATAATTAAAGGATTTGGATTATGAATACATGATTTAAAGATATTTTTTAATGCTGAATTTATTGTCCAAGGTATGTTGCGACGAGTTAGTTGCAGCAAGAGACCATTTGCTAATCCGCAAAGCAAACAAATAATATCATACATATACAACCCTATTAATAAGCACAAAATACGAGCGAAACAATTTAAACACGTATTTTAACTTATAATTCTTAATAATAAATGTGTGTTAGTCTTAAATGACGTTTGACAATGAGATGATAATTTATCTCACCGATTTTGGTGATTAACGAGCGGATATCTTCAACTTGCTCGTCAAATTTGACAGAAATATTTTATTTAATAATACAAATTCCACTAATGTCGTTTTTATTTGGCAATCCGGAATCTCTCTCCGATCCGGAATCCCAATTGAACACTTTTGTTTGCTTCTCATGATTCTGAAGTTTTGTTTGATTGTATATGTGAAACATCAAATGCGTACAATAATCAAAATCAAGAAAAATTTTTGTTGAAAGCGGGGTTGGCCGAATTGTCACTTTTTAGAAATAACTACATTTGTTATGTCTGCTACGTAGTTTATGTAGTTAATGTAGTTAATTGTAGTTAATGTAACAAATTGTAGCATTGCTGTCAATTAACTGTCAGTTGTGCATTTGAAATTTGAATTTTTAAATTAAACGTTCAGTTATTCCTACAATTCTTCATCCTTATGGTAAATGAAACTTTTTTTTCAAACCTTCATTAGATCATAAAAGTGCAAAATTGTTTTGTTTTTCCTTTATTATATTCAGTTTTTATGAATTAACTACATACATATGTAGCAGACGTAACAAATTGTAGTAAATTAGGCATGTGGTTTCTTCAATAAACTACGCGTAGTTAAATACTACGTTTATATGCAGTATCGAAAGATCGAGTTGGATTAGGGTCGGATTTTCGACCCACATTTCTACTCGACACCGCTGAGCGATTGAGATCGAGTCGAACGAAGCTCATTTCAACACAATACAGGTATATAAAGGTTCGAAGCGAGCTTCAAGCTCTCTTTAACACCTCATATAAACGTAGTAAATCATGTATAAAATGTAGTGTAGTTAATTCGGCCAACCCTGGTTCGCACAATTTGGATACCAAAAATCACAGCTGTTGAGGTTGACGTTTAATGTCGTTTTTATTTGGCAATCCGGAAGCCTTCCGGACTCTTCTGAAAGTGTTCAATTGGGAAAAAATGACAGTTCTGATTCTGAAAAGAAGAGAAATTTGCTTCTGGATTTGATCAACCTCAACAGCTGTGATTTTTGGTATCCAAATTGTGCAAACCAGGGTTGGCCAAATTAACTACACTACATTTTCTACATGATTTACTACGTTTATATGAGGTGTTAAAGCGAGCTTGAAGCTCGCTTCGAACCTTTATATACCTGTATTGAGTTGAAATGAGCTTCGTTCGACTCGATCCCAATCGCTCAGCGGTGTCGAGTAGAAATGTGGTTCGAAAATCCGACCCTAATCCAACTCGATCTTTCGATACTGCATATAAACATACAGCCGTATTTATTAGAATTCCCTAAACGCGTGAATAGTTATGCAATGCATAAGGACTTATTCATCCACTATGCAAATTCATATTTATAAAACATTTGCCTACCCTGCATAGTTATAATGAGCTTGTTTCAAATAAAGTACCAAAAAGAAAGAATCTATTACATTTAGCCTTCATAACACTCAGCTCTTTATCAAAAAAAAAAAAACATCTTCTCTGTCTATCGAATTTAATAAACAAAAAGGAAACTACCAAAAGCTAAAAGAATTCCAACAATTAACTTTGATTCATCAGATAAAGTATGTTATTATCTCTAGCACAATACTGGAAATCAAATTGTTATTCGTTTAATTATAGCTGGAATACTCCTCAGACAAGTTCTTGAGGATACAATTCAATAATGCAAGATAATAATTACAACACTAACACACCGGATGCAGAAGGATGCGTGGAGAGACATCACAAACAAGTATATTTATCTATTTAATTACAAACAATTTTCAATTAAATTTGTTTTTAATTGTAACCGGGGCAAAAGGATGAGGACCTGTGGATAGGATAGGAATGGGATTAGGATTCAAAGGAAGTGGTTTACTCGACGGGAACGGAAATGACCGGAAACTGGAAGGAATAGGAAACGGAAGGGTCCGAATGTTCAACAAAAATCTGGCATTCTTGAACAACAATTAATGGACTATTTTAAAAACCAGTATCAAAAAAAAATGAAATTAACTTGACCAAGTAAGTATTTATCTTTGAATTTAAAGACAACTAAAAAAAATGTAAAAATCAAGAACCAAGAAAAAAAACAAGAAAATTTAGGAAATTCAAAGAAGATACTAAAAAAAAACGACATATCGTTCGCCGGTGGACCTTTTTGTCCCCCAAGGGCGGATACAGCGTTATGGTTACGGAACCTAACTGCGTATCGAAATCCCTCATACAAGAAGTCAATATATCAACCAGGAGTCGAGCCCAGCCTCGCCCGTCTAACAAAAACCCGGACAGACAACTGTCTTTCCCCCGAGACCTGCCTAGAGAGCGCTCTATAGGGGGGTTTTGCACGCTTCGGTGCTAGTTTGCGGTACGGCGGTTACCGGAGGAAGCCAGCTTCGACCTATCGACTTGTCGTGCAACGAAGCTCTTTTCCTTTTTATATCCTCTTCCAAATTCCTTTACACTTAATATAACATTTAAGGAAAAATACTAACAAAAATAAAAGAAAATGTTTTTTTGTTAAAGGTGAAATAAAAGTGAAATCAGAAAAAAAAATGAAAATTTAAATAAAAATCATCAACTGCCACTGAATCCCAATGAATTTAGCCCTTAAAGTAGGCAGTACTTTCTTGAACGTTGCTGCACTATTTGCGGTTTTTTTTTTTCAGTTGACTTGCGGTTCGGGCTATCGGTTTACATCATCCAACGGTGGGTGGCTTAGATACGGGAAATTTGGGGGTTGGTGTCTTGGGGGGCTTTCAAGTGTTATACCCGTAGGGTGTTGTTTTTTGTCTATTTGGCTTCTACGACTTGGTGTATTTTTACTTAAGTCTGCGGTAAGAAATTTGCTTCTTTTTTGTTTTAAAAACCTTGATTTGTACCAGCCACCATAAAAATATGCGGCGGTCCCTTCTTGACGACCGCCAGCCTCCAGCACCAAACCTTTAACCGTTTATGTTCGATTAATTCGCCACAAAATTTCTTCTTTTTTTGTTACACAATTACCTGGGATTGAGAAAATCTATGCATCGATTTTCTATTCCACCGATGAACGTCCTATTTGCTTTCCTTACTTCTCTACAAAATTTGACATGTACCTTAATTATTTTTTTTTTCTCTAATTGAATTTTAATTAAAATTTTACCGCGTTTGCTTTCTACTTTCGTTTTGAATTTGAATTTAAATTTTACCGCGTTTGCTTTCTTTTTTTTTTTTTTTGCTTTCTGTGTTTCGTCGAACTAAAGTGCGCGAACTTTCCTCTGGAACTAACCTGGCTGGTAAAACCCTAACATTCTCCTGCTTGTGTTCCTCTTCTTTAGCAAAAAAAAACCACTATCCCTCCGTTCGATGAGGTAAATGAGATCCGTTGGGGTTTTAGCGACACCACTTTGGAGGAGCCCGCCCTTCCTGAAACCTCCCCCTCAGGTATAAAAAGACCTCTCATATGACCAGGGTGTATTCACTACCCAAGTGGTTATCTCATATCAGCACCCTTTATCATATCCGATTCAAAGTTCCCTGAACGCTTTCTCACGTTCTGACATATAAGTTTGACACTTCAGAGCAGAATTCTAAACAATATACATTTCCCCTTCCCAGCTGACTGGCAAATGAAATGACATGAAAACAATTTGTTGGAAATTTCTCACATTCAGGTAATATTTTGCTTTTTCTTTATTTTACTACATAATTATTTATCCTATTTCTCTTCTCTCTATTTTAGATGGACAAATACAAGGCATTCCTACGCGGGGACCAAACAATGCGGACACCGGTGGTACCGATGGACCTGGACATTTACAACATGAATCAACTACATTCATCCTACGTAAGACAATCGCATAAAGCTTTTTGCTTTAATTACATGCATATTTTCTGGAACTAGATCCCACGTAGTGGTGTTCTGGAAAACCTGGCATGAACTGACTGATGTCTTATGAACCACTCGCGGCTCTCGAACTCGGACATCCCACAGCCGACCTAAGGAGTAGATCGTTTTCGGAATAGGTATGTCCAGGTTGACTTCTGAGTCAGGGTAAGATACTTTGTATCGTAATGCCTAACTATGTTTGTTTTGTCGCAATAAAAATATCAACTCTTTATTATTTGTGAGCAAGATAGTGTTTTTCTTGCAATGAATTGTGATTTTCGTGTTGTTTGTTTTGTTTGCGTTTCTCTCGCGCTACGACGACGGTTCGGCGGAATATGTTCGGTGTTCGATTACCCTGGATACGTCGCATAGGGGTTTGTCTTCGAATTCTGTGTCGTTTTCTTTTATTACCCAAACCAGATAGGTGAAGTGTGGAGACAATGCATTTGTAATGCCTCACGTCGGGAGCCATAACAAACCTCCGGATTTTTGGTTTTGATAGCCATAAAAAGACGGTGAAAGGCTACCCTAACATAAAACAAACGTTGGGGAAGAACCCACGACTCTGAGATTAAAGTTCTCAAGCTTTAACGACTGTTAGCCGGGCTATTATATCCTATTTAGCTACGGTAGTCGATCTCACCTTTTTTTTTTGGTATGCCTTTTCACAAGCTTTTATATTATGCTTTTCGTACATTCGGTAAAAACTTAACAACAAATTTTGTCTATCACAGATGGGATTTGAAAAGACACTTTTCTTAGCTCAAATGACTACAGAAAATCAATTTTTCTAAAGGAAATTGAATGAGTCATCTTGATTTCAGTGGGTGTTTCGTGTGGCATTATGAATTCTTTCCTTTACTAATGGACAGGACTGTAATTCACTGGAACTTACACACATTGTACAACAAAAATATCACAGAGTTAGTTAGGTTTTTATTGCACGTTTGAGTATTGCACATAATATAATTTAAGCTCCTAGCAGGACACTTTTAAGAGCCTGTTGTGTCCCCTCTGCCTATTTCAGCGGATGTCTGAAAAGGAAGAAATTTACATAAGAACCAAGTTCTTTCGGGAAAATTTGGCTTTGTTAAAGGAAGTTAATCGCGATAGAACATAATTCGGAATAGGGTGTTTGAACAGAAAACCTAACATGAAAATTACCTTTTTTTCGAACATGCAAATATATATAAAATAAATAAATATCTAAAATTTCAAACAATATGTAACCATAATTATAAAATTTTTAAATAAATTAAGTAAAATTGATAAAATAATATCCCTACACTAAAAAAAATTAACGTACTTAAATACACTGAATAAAATGATAGAAACAAATAAATAAAGTTCATATATAAATACACTGAATGAAATGATTTAAAGAATTGGTATTATACAATAACACAAATAAACTAAACTTAAATATACTATATAAATAAATAAATAAATTGACTCAAATATATACTCTGTAAATAAATAAATAAATAAACTCTAATATATATAACTCTGAAAATAAATAAATAAATAAACTCTGATATATATAACTCTGAAAATAAATAAATAAATAAACTCTGATATATAAACCTAAAAACTAACTATGGATAACTCTAATAAACTCTACAAAAAAAAAATAATTAATTACTCTAATAATACTATAATAATACCTGTAACGAACATAATGTAGAACAAATGAAATATGCATGTAGTCGAAACAAAAAAAAGGGTATTAAGTCGTCTTGATATACATATATTACAAAAAAAAACATAGATTAAATAACCATAGTGACATTTATATCACAAATTTAGGTGTTTTATCTATCACAGATTTAGGTGTTTTATCTATCACAGATTTAGGTGTTTTATCTATATCACAGATTTTGGTGTTTTTAGAGTTTACTGTTTAATGTCTTTGGCATGAAATATCCCAATTTTCTTGCCTGCTAAATTTTCAAGTTCGTACATATTTTTACCTACAGCTTTTACTATTCGGCATCTCACAAATTTCGGACATAACTTCGCAGACAAATATTTTGACGTGTCACTTAGAATGAAATTACGTCTAAACACTTCCTGTCCAGGAACGTATCTTACATTTCGAGTGCGCATATTGTAAACTTTATCGCTTTTCTCTTTGGCTTTTAAGATGCCCTCGTTTATTTTTTTGCGAATACACTGCAATCTGTTGTGCCTGGAAAGAATCAACAGTTCCCCATCGTCGACTGCATTTAGCTTCTGAGTCAGTTCATATCCACTCCCATGAGTCATCATATTTATACCAAATAGGGCAAAATATGGTGAAACACCGGTGGCAAAATGAACTGAACTCCTCAACGCGCCTGCTATATCACTTAAGTGCATATCCCAGTCGCGTTGGTCTTCTTTAAGATACGAGCGGATTGCAGCTAATAGCGTTCTGTTCACTCTTTCAGAAGCGTTGGATTGTGGCGCATAATTTGCAGTGCGAAAATGTCGAATGCCATACTTTTGCAAGAGATTTTGAAAATCTTTGGCTAAAAATTGTTTGCCATTATCCGAATGTATAATCTGAGGAACCCCAAAAGCATTAAAAATGTCATTACGGAGAAACTTAATAATGCTGTTGGTATTAGCTGACCGTAAAGGCTCTAGAAACACGTATTTTGACAGATGATCTAACACCACAAACACATAGGCGTTACCAGACTTAGATCTTGGGTATGGACCTAAGAAATCCACATATAATTTTTGGAAAGGACGGTTTACACTGAAGTTGCTTGTTATAGGAGGACGTAATATTGTATTAGATGACTTACATTGTTTACATATTGCACATTTCGATACGAATTCTTTTATCTGAATTGTCATATTTGGCCAGTAGAAGAATTGACGAATGCGATGAAGTGTTTTCGCAACTCCTCCATGGGCTGACTGAGGAGGGTTATGAGCTCGCTCAATAATACCTTCTGACAGTCCGGAGGGTACCCATAAACGCCAATTGTGTTCATACACTGGTTCCTCTTCTTCTACTGCAAACGCACGTTTATAGACAAAATTGTCTTCTATTTTCAGATCTGGTAAATTTTCCAGGTTCGCACGAATCGTTTCGATTAACTCCTTGTATTCGTCGGACTGAAACTCCTCCGAATTCAGATCTATCAAGGGAGCAATATTTCCGATCTCGATACTCTCTACGTGTGCCCGAGAAAGAGTATCTGGCACGACATTTAGTGTTCCCTTCCTGTGCTCTATGTCGAAGGTATAGACTTGCAACTCCAAACTCCATCTGGCCAGCCTTCCACTCAAGTCTTGCATGTTCATCAACCATTTGAGGCTGGAGTGATCAGTGATGACTGTAAAATCCATCCCCTCGACATAGGGCCTGAACTTTTTGACGGCCATTACCGCTGCCATGCACTCTCTCTCGGTCACACTGTAGTTTCTCTGACACGAATTCAATTTTTGAGAGAAGTATGAGATCGGAACTTCTCCACCTTCATCGTTCTTCTGAAATAGCACTGCTCCGATTCCAGAGTCAGAAGCATCACACTGAATATAAAAGCGTTTCTTAAAATCGGGATGAGTGAGGACAGGAGCTGTTGTCAAAACTCGTTTAAGTTCCTCGAACGCTAAAATCGCCTCATCCGTCATTTTGAATTTTGCATCTTTCTTCTTTAGAGTGTCCGTTAGGGGAGCGGTCAGGCTGGAAAAATCCTTGATAAATCTCCTATACCACCCCGCTAGACCAAGCAACCGGCGGACTTGTCTGGCATTTTTCGGCATTGGAAAGTTAACCACCGCTTCGACCTTCGCCGGGTCGGTTTTCAATTTCCCACCACCAACAATAAAACCCAAATACTTTAACACTTTAAAGCAAAACTTTGATTTTTTAAGGTTGATGGTGAGATTTGCCTTTCTCAAACACTCGGCTACTTCGCCCAGCATGGTGATATGTGTCTCGAAATCCGGTGCGATGATTAGCAAGTCGTCTAAATACACGAAGACGTTGTCCCTGAGACGTGCAGGAATCACCTTATCCATTAAACGACAAAGCCTTTGAGCTGCATTACACAACCCAAAAGGCATTACCGTGAACTGGTATAAGGGTCTCCCCGGTACCGCAAACGCAGTCTTCTCTCTACTCTCCTTCTCCAACGGTATTTGCCAAAACGCTTCCTTTAAGTCTACACTACTTATATAGTAGGTATTTGGTAGACGACTGATAAGCCCGTCGATATGAGGAAGTGGATTTGCGTCCTTTTTGCTTAACGCGTTGACCTTACGAGAATCCAAGCAAAAACGATACTTTACAGTACCGTCCACACTTGGCTTCTTGATAAGGACAACAGGCGAGCACCAAGGACTTTCACTTTCCTCTATAACGCCGAGCTTAAGCATTCGGTCTATTTCCTGGTACAATAAGACTTGTACCGCTGGAGAAACAGGATAGTGACGCTGCTTAACAGGCTCAGCGTCCCCAGTATCGATGACATGCTCCATCAACGACGTTTTTCCGAGACCATGGCGATCAAAATCAAGAAATTTCCGCCTGACCGTTTCCAACTCAGACCTCTGCTCTGGTGTTAGCTGATGAGCGTCTCGAAGATCCGCTTCTTCCTCTAGAATCGAAATAGAGCTAACGATATTAGGAGCAATGTGGAACTTCTTCCAAAAATCTACCCCAAGGTACAATTCTTGTTCTAAGCTAGGCACTAGGTAAAAGGTTATTGTCTGCTGAATATTTCTATACGAGATTGGTGCTTCAACTTTTCCGACAATGGACTGTGACTTACCATCAGCAGTTTTAACCCCCGCCTTATATGGAAGAATTACCATTTTAGTAGCAGCCACTAACTCTATACACCCTTTCCCTAATATGCTCACGCTTGCTCCACTGTCCAACAAACCCAGAATCTCTTTCCCCCCTATGCCAACTTTTGCATACGGCCTAGGATCTGTATTAACATCTAATACTGTCGACGAAATATTTTTCTTTGTTTCCTTTCTAAGTTTATATCTATCTCTTGTTTTTTGAATTTTCTTTGTAACCCCAGTTTTTCGTTCATTAAAGATTCTATTTTTCGCTAGTTCATATTCCTTTATTCTTACATGCAACGGCTTAATAATTGTTTGATTCTTATTTCTACCTACATTTCCTTCATCTTCTACATTACGTTTTAAAATTTTAATTTTCTTTTCAGTTCCATCAGGTTTTATTATTCTTTGGATTGGGGAGTCTGTGTGGAACGCGATTCCCCCACCGACTTCGCATTCCTGAACTTGTTTTCCGGGTTGCAGTTTTGGCACCTCGGAGTAATCACGCCCTCTAACCCACACCTGTAACAAAACAGATTCCTGGTGGTTGACGGACAATCCATAAACGCGTGGCCTTTCAGTTGGCAATTCCAACAAGTCATACCTTTGGAATCGTTCAACCCACGAGTTGTTTTTGGTCGAGCCCCGGTCTGCTGAAACGCAGCGAGTTGTTCATCACTGAACGAAACTTGCTCACCCTCCATCTCCATCTCGTTAATCATATGACGAGGAAATGGCCTGTGTGGTTTCGGAGCTTCCCGTTCCCTGTCCGGAAATGCATACTCGGCGTCCTTGCACGCCCTTCGCAACTGGTCAAGCGTATCAATGGCTTGTGGATATACCAGCTGGCTCAATTTCTTATTCAGGTTCCGTTTAAGAATCGAAACCAGTTCCATTTCTGGTATCTGGAACCTGAGCTGTGACCTAAGCCTATTAACAGCGGCAAAGTATTCATCGCTTGTCTCTCCAGCGCCGTGCTTTCGGTCCATCATGTCCCTCATGATCTCGTAGTCGGATCTGGCATTACGAAATTGACGCATTAATGCGTCACGAAGTACGGGCCAGTCGGGACGATAATGGGCTCGCTGGAATTGCCAATACCATTCTTGCGCAGCGCCAGAAAGAAGAAGGTGAAAATCCCTTAGGATCTCAGCCCAGGGACAGACGTACTGGCTCTGCAAGGTCTCCAGTCGGAACACAAAATCCTCCACGGTAAGTACTTCCAAATTACCATCAAAATTCAAACCCCATTTATTTACTTTTATAGGTGTCTTACTATTTAGATTTAAAAATGCGCGAGAATTAACGTGTGGTTGATGGAAGTACCCACCGTTAGGATTCCGCGCTCCTCCATTCGACCCCTGATTATAATCCAGCTGGTATCCTCTACTTTCGGACCTTTGTTCCCAGTATGGAATCCGGTTAGCATTTCCATTTGGATTTTCTATTGGAACAAAGGGCCTAGATGCAATATCCAGTTGCGATGGACGCTGAGGCTCCGGAACAGGTTGTCTCACAGGTAATTCTACCCCAACTTCCAACCCACTATTGCTACGACCGATTGCTGCCAATGGTTCAGCTGAAGGTATTATATTAGCTCTTCGTTCTAATTCCCCGAAATTTTTCCTCATCTCCAACTTCAGGGATTCAGACAATTCGGTTTTTAGAGCTGTGGTGTAGCGCTCACAAGCGTTAACAACTGCCATATTAATAGCCGCTATCAGATCGGCAGATACACCTGTGTTGTTTTGGGCCTCTGTAGATTCTCTCAAAGTCATTGTCTCCCTGTTGTTGGAGATATCGGATCCTATATTTTCTACTCCCCCACCTACATTTCCTAATGGACTCTTTTCCCCAGTCGCTGTGGCTTCTGCGTTCGTCAGACCACTAAAAGCAGGTGATGATATAGAGTCATTCGAGCTACCCGCCCGACTGACAGACCTTTGAATTTCTGGTGGAGGAATAGAAAATACAGGGGGAATAAAACTTGTCCCTACCGGATTTGCTCCCTGAGATTCAGGTTTCTTTGTTGGAGTGTGCTTTAGAGGCATTTTATCAATGTTCTCTAACAGGTTTGTTAAATGAGCACGAGTAACTATCCGTTTTTCTTTATACAAAGCCTTGTAAATTTCTTTTTCCTTTTCAGGGTTCATTACCTCATCAAACAAAAAGAACTACAATTTTTTCTCCAGAGGACACTATGAACTCAACGCAGCTATACCCTAAACTTAAATCCTATGTGTAACTATCTATTTCAATATTATATTTTTTTTTTTTTTTGATTATTTTGTTTTGGATATTTTTTTTTTATATTTTTACTTTTTTTTTTTATACCTATACTGCTAAGAATCTAAACTAAGAACTAATTTATTTCTAGAATATACCCTAAGGCTCGTATTCACCGAGCGCTCCTAAACGGCTCTTAACTTTACGAGGCTCTTAACTTGAAATTTTTGTGGGGTATTCACCAACCACTCGCAAGTGTTTTTCGAAGTTCGAAAATGAGAGCCACTCTCTCTTGTTCAGGCATACCCAAACTGTGAAATGTTGTGGAATGTTGGTCTTGACAGCAAATGGATACTCTTCTACTTGGCATTGCTCACATGGATTCGAGTCAAATGCGTGCGTGTCACACGCACAAGCGAACAAACTTTCGAAGAGAGCGCTCGTAAGTTAGGAGTGGTCGGGACCACTCCTAACTTTTAAGAGCGCTCGTAGATCTTCACTAATATTGCTTGGTGAATAGGTTTATGAGCTTCTTAAGTTATGAGCGCTCGGTGAATACCGGCCTAAGTCTCGAAAACTATCACTAATAAATATAAAAAAAAACTATATCTATATTGCTAACAATCGAACCTAAGAACTAACCTATTTCTAAAATACTACCTAAGTTCTACAAAAAAACACTAACACTAGTACAAATATAACTTAAACCTATATCTCTATTGCTAACCTAAGAACTAGCCTATTTCTTAAATATTACCTAGGTCCTAAAAAAAAATACTAACACTATTAAACACAAATACGAATGAATTAAGACTTATCTATATCTATAGCTATACCTAAATTACCAAACTCTAAACTATTTTAAATAAAACTTGCTTTTTGACTATTTGAAGATTTTTTTTTTTTTTTTTTTTAAACTTTCCTATCTTCACTTACATCATTTACTGCAAAACAACAAAACAAACCAATAAGGACCACGAAAATAAACTCCACTAAAATTGACCAACAAAAAAAATTCCACTATACATACATACAGACTGAATTGCTTTCTGTTCTTTACTATAACCAATTATTTAAGTTAATTTATTTACTAAAAATTTAAATTTTCTTCTATTCATAATTACCGGGGGTGTTTTTGGACAGCGTCGAACGGTGGTGTTTGTTTTCGTTTCCCTG
Source organism: Philhelius festivus (assembly GCA_963931855.1). Lineage (NCBI taxonomy): Eukaryota > Metazoa > Arthropoda > Insecta > Diptera > Syrphidae > Philhelius > Philhelius festivus. Next base: position 25,347,777 of record OZ007557.1, on the reverse strand, counting down.
AGGATGTGACACAGCAGCAGCGTAATCTTTTTTTCTCCGAGTTTAGTAGATACTTCTTATATATTCATTCATACTTTCATACATACATACATAAATATTAAGTTTGCTATTGCCATCAGAACCGAAATTTTTCGTCGCAATTGATCAGGCATTCTAATAAGCTATCCCGATCCAGACTTACGTTTGGTTTCGACTCTGACCGCAGCAACAAACCCAAACTAGACAGGACTTTAACCACACTCGCTTTCAGATTCAACCCTCCATCGCAATTCGATAGGTACGTCCACGACCTTCCATTCAAAGTCATATGCAAGGTATCACCCGAAAGCGAATGTAATTATACACTAAATAGTCTTGTTTCTAGTTGTTTCCACTGACAACCTCAAAACTCCTTGTCGCATTTGGACTGGTATGCTTAATTGCTTTCCAGAACAAGACTTACAAGTCATATTGATGATGCCAGTGAAAACACCCACAAACTGACTGGACAATAAACGATTGACACACACAAAAAAATCGAACTCATACGTATGGGCGCCATTTGTAACCGGGGCAAAAGGATGAGGACCTGTGGATAGGATAGGAATGGGATTAGGATTCAAAGGAAGTGGTTTACTCGACGGGAACGGAAATGACCGGAAACTGGAAGGAATAGGAAACGGAAGGGTCCGAATGTTCAACAAAAATCTGGCATTCTTGAACAACAATTAATGGACTATTTTAAAAACCAGTATCAAAAAAAAATGAAATTAACTTGACCAAGTAAGTATTTATCTTTGAATTTAAAGACAACTAAAAAAAATGTAAAAATCAAGAACCAAGAAAAAAACCAAGAAAATTTAGGAAATTCAAAGAAGATACTAAAAAAAAACGACATATCGTTCGCCGGTGGACCTTTTTGTCCCCCAAGGGCGGATACAGCGTTATGGTTACGGAACCTAACTGCGTATCGAAATCCCTCACACAAGAAGTCAATATATCAACCAGGAGTCGAGCCCAGCCTCGCCCGTCTAACAAAAACCCGGACAGACAACTGTCTTTCCCCCGAGACCTGCCTAGAGAGCGCTCTATAGGGGGGTTTTGCACGCTTCGGTGCTAGTTTGCGGTACGGCGGTTACCGGAGGAAGCCAGCTTCGACCTATCGACTTGTCGTGCAACGAAGCTCTTTTCCTTTTTATATCCTCTTCCAAATTCCTTTACACTTAATATAACATTTAAGGAAAAATACTAACAAAAATAAAAGAAAATGTTTTTTTGTTAAAGGTGAAATAAAAGTGAAATCAGAAAAAAAAATGAAAATTTAAATAAAAATCATCAACTGCCACTGAATCCCAATGAATTTAGCCCTTAAAGTAGGCAGTACTTTCTTGAACGTTGCTGCACTATTTGCGGTTTTTTTTTTTCAGTTGACTTGCGGTTCGGGCTATCGGTTTACATCATCCAACGGTGGGTGGCTTAGATACGGGAAATTTGGGGGTTGGTGTCTTGGGGGGCTTTCAAGTGTTATACCCGTAGGGTGTTGTTTTTTGTCTATTTGGCTTCTACGACTTGGTGTATTTTTACTTAAGTCTGCGGTAAGAAATTTGCTTCTTTTTTGTTTTAAAAACCTTGATTTGTACCAGCCACCATAAAAATATGCGGCGGTCCCTTCTTGACGACCGCCAGCCTCCAGCACCAAACCTTTAACCGTTTATGTTCGATTAATTCGCCACAAAATTTCTTCTTTTTTTGTTACACAATTACCTGGGATTGAGAAAATCTATGCATCGATTTTCTATTCCACCGATGAACGTCCTATTTGCTTTCCTTACTTCTCTACAAAATTTGACATGTACCTTAATTATTTTTTTTTTCTCTAATTGAATTTTAATTAAAATTTTACCGCGTTTGCTTTCTACTTTCGTTTTGAATTTGAATTTAAATTTTACCGCGTTTGCTTTCTTTTTTTTTTTTTTTGCTTTCTGTGTTTCGTCGAACTAAAGTGCGCGAACTTTCCTCTGGAACTAACCTGGCTGGTAAAACCCTAACATTCTCCTGCTTGTGTTCCTCTTCTTTAGCAAAAAAAAACCACTATCCCTCCGTTCGATGAGGTAAATGAGATCCGTTGGGGTTTTAGCGACACCACTTTGGAGGAGCCCGCCCTTCCTGAAACCTCCCCCTCAGGTATAAAAAGACCTCTCATATGACCAGGGTGTATTCACTACCCAAGTGGTTATCTCATATCAGCACCCTTTATCATATCCGATTCAAAGTTCCCTGAACGCTTTCTCACGTTCTGACATATAAGTTTGACACTTCAGAGCAGAATTCTAAACAATATACATTTCCCCTTCCCAGCTGACTGGCAAATGAAATGACATGAAAACAATTTGTTGGAAATTTCTCACATTCAGGTAATATTTTGCTTTTTCTTTATTTTACTACATAATTATTTATCCTATTTCTCTTCTCTCTATTTTAGATGGACAAATACAAGGCATTCCTACGCGGGGACCAAACAATGCGGACACCGGTGGTACCGATGGACCTGGACATTTACAACATGAATCAACTACATTCATCCTACGTAAGACAATCGCATAAAGCTTTTTGCTTTAATTACATGCATATTTTCTGGAACTAGATCCCACGTAGTGGTGTTCTGGAAAACCTGGCATGAACTGACTGATGTCTTATGAACCACTCGCGGCTCTCGAACTCGGACATCCCACAGCCGACCTAAGGAGTAGATCGTTTTCGGAATAGGTATGTCCAGGTTGACTTCTGAGTCAGGGTAAGATACTTTGTATCGTAATGCCTAACTATGTTTGTTTTGTCGCAATAAAAATATCAACTCTTTATTATTTGTGAGCAAGATAGTGTTTTTCTTGCAATGAATTGTGATTTTCGTGTTGTTTGTTTTGTTTGCGTTTCTCTCGCGCTACGACGACGGTTCGGCGGAATATGTTCGGTGTTCGATTACCCTGGATACGTCGCATAGGGGTTTGTCTTCGAATTCTGTGTCGTTTTCTTTTATTACCCAAACCAGATAGGTGAAGTGTGGAGACAATGCATTTGTAATGCCTCACGTCGGGAGCCATAACATAATATATTAGTATAACATTTTTGTTTCAATAAATAAAAATAACACAAAGTTTTAGTTTCAATATTAAGCCAAAGGCATTTTTTTTTTGTTGATAATCTTTATAATTCAATGTGATGTCAAAGTGAATGTGACAGTTCAATACTAAAATGTCCTTATGTAGGCACTATTCAACCTCCAAACGCGTTTAGCTTATAATGCCCCTATTCAACGTCACATAAGTTTTATAAATAACGATTTTGCGTTTAGAGGCATTATAAGGGTTGCATAGCCTTATGTACTCACTATAATGAGTTTATAAATATGGCTGATAGTATTTAACTACGCGTAGTTTATTGAAGAAACTAAATACATGCCTAATTTACTACAATTTGTTACCTCTGCTACATATATATATGTATGTAGTTAATTCATAAAAAATCAATATAATAAAGGAAAAAAAAAACAATTTTGCACTTTTATGATCTAATGAAGGTTTGTAAAAAAAGTTTCATTTACCATAAGGATGAAGAATTGTAGGAATAACTGAACGTTTAATTTAAAAATCAAAATTTCAAATGCACGACTGACAGTTAATTGACAGCAATGCTACAATTTGTTAACATTAACTACAATTAACTACATTTAACTACATTAACTACATAAAATACGTAGCAGACGTAACAAATGTAGTTATTTCTAAAAAGTGACAATTCGGCCAACCCTGCTTTCAACAAATATTTTTCTTGATTTTGATTATTGTACGCATTTGATGTTTCACATATACAATCAAACAAAACTTCAGAATCATCAGAAGCAAACAAAAGTGTTCAATTGGGATTCCGGATCGGAGAGAGATTCCGGATTGCCAAATAAAAACGACATAAGTATATGAATGGTCGCGTTCGGGTACGTATCCAAAGGCATCCGGATTTGTTGGTGTTGTTGTAATCCCATAGGAAAAAACAACTGATTAACGAAACAGCTGATGTCAAGCAGAAATCTAAAGCTATCCAAAAATTTTTGGTATACTTAACTATCCAAGGGGAATTTTGAAGAACAGCTGACATTTCAGCTGATCTATTTTCTTTGACGCTGTTCACATTGAACTTACTCAACCAATTTATTTTGACGTAAGGCCACCCTGTCGTGTTTAGGCACAAAAGTAGTGTGAACACTCCAGACTCACTTTGACGTCTTGTAGTTGTCATAATTGTTGGCCATTTGCTATGCCACTACAAATATACAGTGAATTACAAAAGTAAGTAAGCACCTCTTAGTTTAAAGATCATTTCCTTCAAACAATCGATAGTAATGTTAAAAAATAAAAACTTAATATTTTTGTCTATAATTGATATGTATTTTGAACTAAAAAGTAACATTTCAAATAAACCAACTGTGTTCTAAAATTCTGCTTGTTTAGATTCATTGGTTTTTTCAAAGAAGAGCCGCTTTTGGCGATTTATTTTACTTATATAAGGTCTCTTTCTAATACTTCGACCATGATAACCGGATTGGTAGAGCACTCGGCGAATAGTTTGAGGGTTATATGACTTACCTGTTTTATTTTGTTATTTCTGCTGATATCTTTGAGGGGCTTAGTTTGGGATTCCTCTTCACTTTCCTAACAATAGGCGTTTTATTGGTAATGTATACATAGTGCAGCAATGGTAGTCCGAATAAAATGCTTTTTTGACTGCATATACACTTTTACTTTAAATTTTAAAGTTGGTATGCTTTGCATTTATACCCGTGTCAAAATCAGCTGATTTGGGACAGAAGTAAAACAAATATGTAATTTCTTACAAAAATAATACAAATTGAAATGAATAAAGATCTAAAACAGAAAAGGGCTATACATAATTTCTGAGTTTCTTTTAACAAATCATCTTAATTTAGTAGATATTTCAGACTCATTAAGTGAACAAAGTAAAAGGAAACAAAAACCAAAAATGAAATATATAGGTACCTACGAATAAACAATCCACTTTTGAATAAGCTGAGGGATGCGTTGGAAAAGTATACGTTGTGATGTGGTTTATGCTGAATTAACATCACTGAAAAATTTGTTGTCAAACAAGTGGAAAAATTATTTATAAAATCAAATCTCAATGGCATGTATGTACACAAAGTCAAATTAAGGGCTCGGTTCAAAAAAAAAACCTTTTCATGTCCTTTTTAATCGTTTGGCATCGCAGCCATCCTTCGATAATTTTCATACTCTCACGTGACAGATAGGGAACATGCACACGCATTAAGAGGCAACATTTTGACCATTGACTATTAACGTTTACCGTCTAATCGTAAATTAATATTTCAACCACATAATTTTGCTCTTGTGAAAATTTACCATAAAATGAACAAATATCACCGAACACATTCTCGAATAATCAAAATCTGTCAACCTAACGAAAAATAAAACTTTTGCAACCAATTTGAGTGTCACTGTAATCCAGATGCTCCAAAACTTTATCAGCACTATTATGTGCACTCTTATTACTGCCTAGTTTATACGCACTATTCCTTTGTTGTTGTTTACTGTGTAAAATTTTACTGCGCTGCCTATTATTTTCCCAATAAAAAACGACTAATAATGCGGCATTCCTGCTTGTCATTGTCATTGATCGAGGGTCATTTTACAAACTTCCAATGTTATTTTGTTTGTTTATTATTTTGTGTATAGCAGATGGACTTTTGTTAACAATTTTACCATTCTCGCACTTCGATTTATTTTCCAAATAGTGTTTGATTATATTTTTTTTTTTAATGAGTGCTTACTTACGTTTGTGATACACTGTATCTTCGTGTGTCATATTTAGGCCTATTCGGCGAGATCTTTTATTCTTCTATTCTGTTATTCTGCTATGAATTTCCATACAAATGTTTGAGCTGTCAACAAATCTTTTATGAATTTTAATTTTGGTATTCAGCACGCTAAAATCTGTTATAAAATCTGCTAAGAAAACTTTTATGAACTGTCAAACGTTCGAACATAGAAAAAATCTTTTACGAATAGCATTTTTGGTATTCAGCATGCCAAAATCTGTTATGAAATCTGTTAAAAATCATAAAAGAATAAAAGACAAACTTCTGTGACTTTTATCATAAAAGATTTCAATACATACACAGATATGAGTATATCAATGAAAAATTGATATATCATCGTCGTCCACTGTGCAATACAATATTTTGCAAATATGGATGATCTGGAATGAATTAAATAAGAATTAAATTACATTTTTGTTAAAAATGGACGTTTCATAGAACGACGACGATATATTTTATATTTCGTTAACGAAACCTTTTTAAAATGAGACAAATGAAAGAAAATATATTTACACACATACGAGTATTATATAAACATATGTATATGTAAGTAGAGTAGAGGACACCAATAATGTGTAAGAGAAGAGATTACTTTTTTGTTCGTCATCCATTTTAATTTTGTCAGATGAATTATTTTATTTAATCACAGCTGATTATGATAGCAGATTTAGTTCAGTTTCATAACAGATTTCGTTTTCGAAGTTGCATAACAGACTTTTATAAAAGTTCGAGCCCCTGAATACCAATTATAAAAGATCTTTTAAGATGGAAATCTTTTATGATTCATAACAGAAAATCTATAGCAGAATAACAGATGTGGCAGAATAGGCCTAATTATGTCACCAAGCCAAATGTCAAAAAAAATCCATTAATTTTCAATTTGTTTTAAAAATCCTGCCTCACTTTGCAGTCTCTTTCTTACCATGAAGTGCGAATGAGAAAAAACACAGAGACGTCAAAATAAGTCGGCGGAGTGAGTCCAATGTGAACACCGTCTTTGGTGTCGAGTACAGGGTTGGCCGAACTGTAACTTTTTAACATTTGTTACGTCTAGTACTAATTTACTAATTGACAAAAGTAAAGTTTGTTGCATTAAAGATCTCATTCGGATCCTACTACAAGGCTTTTATTCTTTGAACTTCAGATTGTTTCTTGATATAGGAGGTATTAAACTAAAATTCTTTTAGGATTTTTATAGAAATATGAAATGATCTTAACTCTTAAACATGACTTGTTATGGAATTATATGGACATATTATTTAAAGCTAAGTTTTCAGAAAAGGACTCTTTTAAGACTATAAGCTTATATAATCTTATTGCAAGAAGAGAAAATAATTTAGCTATAAGATTTAAGTAGTTTTAAGCTGCAAAATTTTAATTTAATTTTAATTTTGGTGGGGGCAATACCCCCATTTATTAGGCTTAATACAAGCTATAGCTTAATCTAACTTAAAACTAAGAAAACTTATAGCTACGAATTTTGGTTAGTGGGGGAATTGATTCAAGAGACGGAGTTTTAGGCAAGGGGTACTAAGGTTAAAGTCGAAGGTTATTGGGTTTGAGTTGACATTCCTTAGCATACGTGAGACTGGTTCATTAGAGCCATAAGACGTACGGTGGGTGGGTATATAAAAGAGAAGGGGATTTCGTATGTTGCGGGGGTTGGTATTAAGGAAGATGGAGTTATAAAGAGTTATACAGTCAATAGAACCTGTAAGAAGACTATGAATGAAGAGAATTTCATAAGTTTTTCTTCGTTCTTCTAGAGAATTTAGGTTAATTAGTTTAAGGCGATCTAGGTAAGGAGGTAGGATTAGGGGATTGTTCCAGGAAAGTCCTCGAAGAGCAAAGCGAAGGAATCGACGTTGGATACTCTCAATTCTGGCGATGTGGACTTGTTGGTAGGGGGACCACACCTGACAGGCGTATTCAAGCAGGGGGCGGACAAAGGTAACATAGAGGGATCGGGTCACATATCGGTTGGAGAATTCCTTGGACCATCGTTTGACGAAACCAAGTGCGGAATTGGCCTTGAGAATTATGTCGTCATAATGGGAGATGAAGTTAAGCTCCTGATCACATAATATGCCGAGATCACGTATCGAGTTAACAATAGATAGGGGTTGATTATGAAGAAAATAGATACGGGGAGTAGATTTTAAACGTTTTCGTGAAAAGGTGATTGAGTGGCATTTAGTGATGTTTAAGTCTAAGCAGTTTTTGAGACACCAAACTGAAAAATTATTGAGATCAATTTGGATAAGAGTAGAGTCCTGTGCAGAAGAAATGATTTTGAAAAATTTAGTGTCGTCGGCATAAAGAGATATATGGGAATGTTTGATGACCAATTCAATATCATTAATAGTAAGAATAAAAAGGAGAGGCCCTAAGTGGCTGCCTTGAGGGACTCCGGACGTGGCTAAGAAAGGATAAGAGGAAGTGGATCTAAAACGAACACTGTAGTAACGGTTTTCCAGATAGGAAGAAATCCATTTTAAAAGAATGGGTTCGAAACCGAAGGTGGATAGTTTGAAATGGATAAGTTTATGGGAGATTTTATCGAAGGCTTTACTAAAATCAGTGGAAATGACATCGACATCTTTACCATTCTCTAAGGCAGAGAGGGTAAATGACACAAATTCAACAAGATTAGTGGTAGTTGATCTACATTTAAGAAAGCCATGTTGTATGGGAGAAATGAGGGATTTACAGTGAAAGCTTAAAATTTCATGAAGTATGCTTTCAAAGAGTTTGGGGATACATGAGAGTTTGGCGATAGGACGATAATTGATGACATCGCCTCTTGGACCCTTTTTGTGTATTGGAATTATAAAGGAACTCTTCCATATCTCAGGGAATTCACCTTGAGAAAGGGAAAGATTGAAGATTTTCGATAGAGGAAGGGAAAGTGATGATGAACATTTCTTTAGGAGAATAGCTGGGAGTCCATCTGGACCAGGAGAGAAGTCATCATTAAGCTGATTTAACTTATTTTCCACAATAATTGGATCGATAGTAGGTGGGAGAAATGGCCCAAGCGAAAAACTTGGTAAATAATTAAAATAGGCAGAGTCAGGTTCAAAGGTATCATCCGTGAAAGATTGTTTGAAAAACGAGGCAAAGAAGTTGGCAATAGTTTGTGGATCATTTGATGTTATATTATTGAAGGAGAGAGAAGTTGGGTACCCATCGGATTTTCTTTTATGATTGACGAATTGGTAAAAGGATTTAGGATCATTAATAAGGTTGGCTTGCATCATAATTAAGTAGCGCAAGTATAATGAGTTGGAAAGCTCATTAAATTGGAGATACGTACCGAGATAGTTAGAATAATCTGTAGGAGTTTGCGTGCGAAGAAAAGTTGACCATAGTTTGTTTCTTTTGTTTCTAAGAGAACGGAGACTTCGATTATACCAAGGTGGGCTGGTAGACGAAGTTTTGCGTCGTGTAAATGGTACAAATAGAGAGATAGAATACAAAATTTCTCCATAAAATTTTGCTAGAGCATCTTTTAAGGCCAGATTATCAAAGTTGAAGGAAATATCATTTAGATATTGATTAATTTGACGAAAATTAGCTTTATGAAAATTATAAGAAGATATGTCTACCGAGGGGGTGCGTACTGGAGGACAATTGTGAAAGAATGAGAGAAGAAGGGGAGGATGGTAGTTATCGATGGTAGATAAGGAAAGTTGACTAAGTGAAACAGAAGAGTTTGTAGAATCTGTAGTGAAAATGAGGTCAAGATGCCTACCCATGAAATTCGAGACGCCATTTACTTGGCAAAGGCTAGAATCTGTCAAGCGATCTAGGAACAGGCATTCCTTAGCAGAAGTGGGGTTACAAGCAATATAGAAAGATTCATCGTCTGATAAAATCCATTTAAGATGGGGAAGGTTAAAGTCACCGAAAAGAAAGATTTCGTCACCAGGATCACAAATTTCTAGAATTTGATCAACTGTTTTAATGGTAAGTTCATATGATTCAATGGGTTGAAATGGCAGTATGTAACAACAGATAACGTAAAGCGACTTACGTGAAAGTGTTATCTTTATAGAAATATAATCTAGGTACGGGGAAGAAGATGATGCGATAAGGCAAGAGTCAATTGAGTTTTGGACAGCTATAAGCACGCCACGACTAGGAGATTCAGTATTTTGGCTAAGGTCATCGTCGCGGTAAACATTAAAAGAAGATGGGAACAATTCTTGGTTTTTAATGCTAGGAATCAGATTAGTTTCAGTTAGAGCGTAGATTTCAAAAGGTAGGGAATGAGTTTTCTGATAAACAGCTTGAGTTTTTGAACGGAGTCCTCTTACGTTTTGATAATAGAAGGTAAGAGGGAGATTGGAATTGGCTGGAGTTGGTGAGGTCTGGGTTGAATTAGGGACGAAAAAACCTATCATGGTCAACTCTGCTGCGCTGAAGGTAAGATATCCGCTTGGAATGAATATACTTACCAAAAGCGTCGAGATCATTCTCTACTTTTTGGGGGGACATATTGAAAAACTCGTGATATCTAATGTAGAGGTTTTTCAGGCTATTAACATTAGTAGGAAGACCTTCTTGTTGGATGGAGATCATTACACTTGTTTTTGTTTTCCCTTCGTAGCAGACTGAGTCTGATTTATCGTGGAGATAAGCTAAGAAAATGCGGATATTCTCATAAGTTTTCTTATCTCTTAGTCTAGAGAGAGCATAACGACTTTCGTTGGAATCTACTGTTTGCTGTGTCAATTTTACAGCTGGGGGCAGAAGGGGGTCGATAAAAGATTGGGTGGGCATAGGCGAAGAAGAGACGAAGTTAGGTGGCGATGGGGAGGGAATGTGGGTAGGGGTTGAAAATGTGTTGGGAGAAGAGTTTATTTGGCAAGGAGCAGTATTATTATTTGGTAAAGATGCTGGAGAGGGGTTGAGTATATGAGAGCTTTGAAAATTTGGATATTTGGCTCCAGAACTGAGGTCAAAATGTGGAATAGGGTTTACTGTAGGCGATTGAGTTGGAGTTGGGAAATAATATTATTGGGCTGAAGGTGGATTTACTCCAATTAAAATGGAAAATGATCGTACTGGAGCTCTCTTCGACAAGTGTGCTGCGCTCCTTAAAAATAAACAGTTTCAATATAATTACCAGTTTTTGGTTTTTATTATTTTTAAAAAGTTTTTTTGGTAATATTTATATGTACGTACCTTTAAACGACAGCGTCTGCTCACCAAATGCGAACAAGCACTAAAAGAAATCGTTGCTTAAGCCTAGTACGCAGATCGGGAAAAATTTTGTCTCCCATACATTTTTTTTTCCTGGGACAAATTTTGTCTCGGATATTTTTCCGAGCAGTACGCAGTTCGCGCGCAAAATTCATACTATTGTGAATTGCTCTACAAAATGTCTCCACTAAATTTTGCCAGGAAAAAGAATGATACAAGCATTATTTTGCGGGACAAATTTTAACAGCCAAGAGTGATTTTTGCCAAAACTGGTTTTATGTAAAAAGTGCTGATGCTTCTCTTGAAAGCATCGAGAGGAGATTCCAAAAAGGTATGAACGATTTTTGTAAGACAACCCGTTCCAGAGATATACAACAAAACACATTAAATTATTTTTTAATTCTCCAACTTCAAACTTTTGCGCGAGATTTGGAAAAGTTTTGTAGAGATTAAAATTGTAGAGATAAAATTTGTCTTGTCTCGATCTGCGTACTAGGCTTTAACTCTGTCGGCTTAAAGCTCACCGCTAATTTAAATCACAAAAAAAGAAACCTCGTTGGCGTGAGATAATTTGTGGTTAAAAAATCTGCCCTTTTCAATTTACTTTTCCGCAGGATTAAATTATCAAAAATTTGAACTAAAAACTTAATAGACATTGTCAGTTGTATATATTTATAAGGGCTATACCATATTATATTCTTAAATATTTAATGAATTATTATAATAAAAAAAAATTCATAGGATTTGTAATCCAGTATATATACATATGTATAATATTAATTGTTTGTTTTGCGGATTAGCAAATGGCCTCTTGCTGCAACTAAATCGTCGCAACATACCTTAAACAATAAATTCAGCATTAAAAAATATCTTTAAATCATGTGTTCATAATCCAATTCCTTTGATTATTATAAAGAAAATTGTTTGTCTCCAAAAATAAACTTCCCATCTATCATGTATAATTCCTACAATTCCTCATCCTTATGGTAAATGAAACATTTTCAGTTTTTGTACCTACCTTCATAAGATCATAAATGTGCAAAATTGTTTGGTTTCCATTATTCTATTTTTTTTATGAATTAACTACGTATGTAGCAGACGTAACAAATTGTAGTAAATTAGGCATGTAGTTGAATCGGCCAACCCTGGACGATTCACGTCTTTTTTTGACTTTGACAGTAAATGTTACCTATCCGGTTTTGGTCGTTCGCCAACGTATCGGATACTAAAGTATCTTAGATACCCTATCGGTCTACGAAGTGAACGCGGCCAATGTGTGAGTGCTTCTGGTTTTGCTTCTGATTTCAAATCCAGAAGCAAATTTCTCTTCTTTTCAGAATCAGAACTGTCATTTTTTCCCAATTGAACACTTTCAGAAGAGTCCGGAAGGCTTCCGGATTGCCAAATAAAAACGACATAAGTATCCAAGTAATGCCTGCCATACGTTATTTTGTTGACTAACCTTGTCGCCAGAACTCCAATTTCCAGTAATTTATTTCTTTTCTCGCATATCTATTTTTTACAAATTAATTTGAACTTTCACACAAAAATTAAATAACCGTTTAGAATTTGTTTGACAACAAAAATTATTTTGTATGTCTGAGATGACATGCTGGCTTTCAATAACGAAACAAGTACTAGAATATTTAGTAGAATTGAAGGAAGTGCTGCCAATTTTTCCTTGTTATTCAGTGAATACATAAAATAAAGAAACGATAGTTTTATTAATATTTTAATTTATCAAAGGTATAATTTCATTATCCGTGTGTTGGAAAAAACGTGTGTTAACGAGAAAATTGTGTGTTTTTATCAATACGGCTGATACTGGATTACAAATCCTATGAATTTTTTTAAAAAATATAATATGGTATAGCCCTTATAAATATATACAACTTACAATGTCTCTATTAAGTTTTTAGTTCAATTTTTTGATAATTTAATCCTGCAATGAGGAAAGGTAAATTGAAAAGGGCAGATTTTTTAACCACAAATTATCTGACGCCAACAAGCTTTTTTTTTGTTATTTTAATTAGCGGTGAGCTTTAAGCCGACAGAGTATATAGTATCCCAAGTAAAAAACTGGGTATTTCATTTGATCAACTTTAGACTTCGTAACATCTCTTAGTCAGCGTGTCATGGAAACAACAATGTTATTTCTAACATCGGAGGATATTTGGGACAATTCTTCAATTAAAGCCTTTTAAGGTCATCTTTGTTCTTGATAGCCCTTTTGTGTAATTTTCCGGTCCAAATGATCCCATAATTGTTGTATGTGGCTTAGGTACGGCGATTGGGGAGGGTGGTGGAGGTGCTTTGAAGTCCTATAAAGTATTCATTTTTTAAGGAACTGCGAGGTATGCTTAAGATCATTGTCATGCTTAGAGATCCAATTGCTTAGTATCCCTAAATTGCGTAAGATCGGTTGAAGGTTATTGCTTAGGACGTTTAGATAGTCTTGATTATTCATTGTACTTTCAATGAAAACAAGATTTCCGATCGAATATGCGACCATATATCCCCACACCATCATGTTTTACTGTGCTCCTTATATTCTGTTTATGATGTTTTCTTACTTCTGATGCGTTAATAATATAATAATAATGGATAGTATGTTTAGTTTTTATTAGAAAAAATTGTAAGAAGCTATATTTTGAATTTTTATTTGTGTTTTGATTTATTTTTAATGATTTTTATTATAAGAATCCATTGTTTATTTGTTATTGTTAGGGGGCGCTTTTCCAATTTGTGTAAGACAAAGTTATTTGACAGCGGCAACCAAAAAAAAGTTTTTGGCAGGATGATTGCCTTGCGGGAAGATACTAAGTTAGAACAAAAGAATAGCATACAAATTAACAAACAAAAACACGTTTTATTATTCAATATTTGTGTATCATTAAACAACCAAATAAACACTAAAACTTTTTCAAGCTAAATATTTCTACAAATTTATTTTTTTAAAATCCAACTAAAACTTATTTCACTTTGAGTTTGTCTTCGAATTTGGACTCGTTTTTCGGTTCGAATTGTGCCAGTTTCTCAATCTTTACCTCATTTCAAAGGTGACACAAACCACTTGTAGGGAATGGATCGCTGATGTCGGAAAAATCATTCTGTTCATGTCTCTTAGTCGGGGCTAAATTACTGCAGTCCAGCTGTTGACAGATCTCCTACGATGAGTAATCTGTGCGGAAAGTGTACCGATTTACTAAACAGCAGTGATACTGTCTGGTGCGGTATATGCGGTATCCCATTTCATGCCATATGCTCTCTGCTAAGTGACTTTGAAATGAAAATCATAAAGTCTAGTTCGGTCATAATCTGGAAATGTGAAAATTGTGCATAGTTCTACAATCTTTAATAAATAAACTGTTTGACTGTGGTGCTCTTTTACATAGATCGGATTCCGAACTTTAAGCACCCAGTTATCATAAAGTTATTGCCACACAAAAGGTCGAAACAGAAAAAAAAAAAACGGAAACAATTATATGTCAGTAGAGAAGTGCGTAATTCTACGAAAGGTCAACGACTCACAAAAGCTATTGTGCCTCTAAATAAAAAAATACAAACCAAATTCCATTCTTCTCCCGCAACTAATCGACTCTCAATAACTAATATAAATCCCTCGCCCTCCCCAAAAACTTCATCCATAATTCCAAGTAACAAAAAGCCACAAGAACAACTACCTTCCGCACTGCCTGCTTCATCATCGAAAATTTCCCTCTCTAATGCCGGATATACACTGTTCAAATGCATGACAAGCATATGCAAGTGTATTGGTAATTTAGGGTTGATGTTGCATATTCACATATCAAGCATGAGTCTTCAATATTTTATTTTTACATCGACGGTGTGGTGAGAGGACGTTGCGCTTTGTGAGTTTTTTTCGGCAAAATTGTGATTTTACGAATTTCTTTGGAATTTTTTCAATTTAATTTCTTTTATTTTGTCTGTCCATTTCATCATACAATTTTTGTTTACTGTTTTAATATTTAAATCATTGCTTATGTTGTGCTGCGTTCTTATCTCTTCGACGTACTATGCGCAAATGAACCAATAAATGCATGATTAATCATCAATCTTGCATATACACCACTTCAATGCAGGACGCTAGATTGACACGCCGTCTCCACTAGCGATAAATCCATCGCAATCGCAATAGCCAAAGCAGAAAGCAGAGAGCAGAAGAACTGTCAGATTTTTGTGGCTGGGCATTTCATCGCATACTTTTTTAGTATAGTGAATAATTTTAATGGATATAAATGAGTTCTATGGACAATTTCAAATCAGATTTTTTTTAATTTTGTTAGAAAAACGTAAACCCCAAGCAAAAGCTTTCTTCGCACGCAAAACTCAAACTCAGTTAAATTAAATTTGGGTACGCCAGAAAAATATGACAGTTCTCCTTGCGATAAAGCAAGCGATGAATGGCATGCGATGAGAGCATACTTTCTATCGCAAGCGATGAAAATATAGCTGCGATGGCGGTCTCTACTTGCGATAATGAACGCACGCTTTAAAGCATGCTCTGGATTCATCGCTATTGGAGACCGCATGTGAAGAAAATTAAAAGATTTTGATTTTGCTTCAATCCAACATCCAATCTATACGTGTGACTTTTTCACTAATACACTTGAACAATATGCTTGTCATGCATTTGAACAGTGTATATCCGGCATAAAGAAGAGGTGCAAAAAAATGACGATGACGACGCTGCTGCATGCTCTGCTGCTCTCGGGGGAGTGCATTCTAATTCTACTTCTGTTTTAAGAAATGGTTTAGACATTAGGGGGGTTCACATTCTCAAATATGTTTGACAAATATGGTTTGATGAATATTTGACGGATTGAAACCATTTGCGTTCACATTCGTCGAACATGCTGTCAAACATCACTTCTCATTAGAATTCTTACCATGGCGGACCAACTCAGACCATAGATGAAATATTATTTGAGCAAATTTACTACAATTTCTATATTTATTTATTTATTTATTTATTTATTTATTTATTTGACTCTAACAAGTACATTTGACTTTCTTAGAATATCTTAGAGACTAAACTTAAATCTAGTTAATTAATATTATTTAAAAGTGAAATTTTACATTCATTTCGACTTAAATGAAATACTAATATATCTTCAAATTGATTGAAACAGGAAGCCGCATTACATATAGGGTTGTTCAAACCATAATTAGTAACATGTCTTCGGATATAAAAGAAGTCGTTCTCTCTAAGACGTAAGGAACGTACAGGGGCATATATATTAAATAACGACAACAGTTTTGGACTGTCAATGTGGCTGCAAATAATGTCCCTGGCAAACATTGCAAAATAATATACTCTTCTGCTATGCAGAGGTTTTAGCTGAATTAATTGGCATCTGATGTTATAAGTCGGCATGTCAGAATGCAGGAAAGTTTTACGCAAAGCATACCTTGTGAACCATTTCTGAATACGTTCAACCCGTAAAGACCCTCTGTTATAATAAGGTGACCATATTATAGAGCAATATTCAAGATTAGACCGAACCAAAGAGACAAAAAGACATTTCAGAGTGTAAGGGTCACTAAATTCTTTGGAATTTCTAAAAAGAAAACCAAGCATAGCATTCGCTTTCGAGATTAAAAAATCAACATGCAGCGCAAAACCCAATTGGGCATCGAAAATAACTCCCAAATCCTTTTGCACTGAGACCCAGTAAGATCGTTATGTGATATTTTATAATCGAATATAATTGGATTTTTAGATCTAGTAAAAGTCATAATAGAGCATTTACGAATATTAAGATGTAAACAGTTAACAGCACACCAATCCGTAAGTCTGTTAATATCTTGTTGAAGTTTCATGCAGTCCGTTACTGATTTAATTTGCCTATACAATTTAAAATCATCTGCAAAAAGTAATCCTTCTGAGTCCAAAATAAAATCTGGTAAATCATTTATAAAAAAAAGGAAAAAGAGAGGACCTAAGTGGCTTCCTTGTGGAACTCCTGAGTGATTCAAAATAGCTTTCGAGAAATGCGAACCTAATTTAACATACTGTTTACGGTTTTTTAAGTAACTCATTATCCAGCTAAGTAGGGCAGAGTGAAAACCAAAACTTACTAGCTTTCGCTCTAAAATATGAAATTGAACCCGATCAAAAGCTTTAGCAAAATCAGTGTAGATAGCATCCACTTGAAAGTGCTGTTCCATACTGTTAAGGCAAAAGTCAGTGAAAATTGCTAAATTTGTTACTGTAGATCTACCGCTAACAAATCCATGTTGATCCTCAGATATAAAAGACCGAGTAAGACTGTATAGTTTTCGCTTCACAATTGCTTCAAAAACTTTAGGGACCAATTGTAATTTTGCTATAGGCCTATAATTTTCAATATCCTGCTTAGAGCCAGATTTATGAATTAGCGTGATGAAGGAATACTTCCAGCAATCCAAAAATAAACCTTTAGACAACAAAAGATTAAACATTCTATGAAGCGGTATAAGCAAATTATTTTTACACTTTTTAACAAATAAGGCAGGAATATTGTCAGGTGGAAGAGTATGAGAATTATCAAGAGATGATAGTTCACTTAATATGTCATCCTCAGAGATATAAAGACTTCCCAAATTAATAAAAGTGTTATCACGAATAGATTCTAAATTAGACTTTGGTTCAGCGACATAGTAAGATTGAAAGAAATTCGCGAACATATTACAAATACTTTTTAGGTCACTACTTATATCGTCTTTGTACTTCATAATAAGAGGAATACCGATTGATTTTCTTTTAGTATTCAGAAAGGTCCAAAAAGCCTTAGGGTTGTTTTTTATTTTAGATTCTACGGATAAAATATGCTGACGATATAGAAATCTTTTTAAAAATTCATATTCCTTTCTCAAACGAGAAAAAGTTGCATGAAAGGATGAGTCATACAAACTCTTTCTATACATCCGTTTCATTTCACTTTTTAAATTAGTTAAACGTTTATTAAACCAGATCAAGACTTTTTTAAAAGGAACACACTTAGAGAAAACGTCCTCCATTACATGAAGAAACAAAGCATAGACATCTTCCAAATTACATAGTCCCGATAAACTTAAATTCCAATCAATCAGAGATAAATAATAATTTATATAACTATAATCGGCTTTTAAAAAGTCATAAACATAATCATATTTCTCAGAATCATTACAATAACAGTTTAAAAAAGAAACATCAAAAGTTAAGTATAAGGCCTTGTGATGAACACTATTATTAGATAATAAAAAATCGGCTTCAGTTACTTTTAAATTTAAATCTTCATAAGTAAAAACTAAATCTAAGATTCGGCCAATACTATTATGAATTCCATTAGCTTGAACAAAACTCATAGGGAGCATAGAATCAATCATTTCTATTTCGAAATCTCTTGAGACATTACATGGAAGCAAACATTTATCTTCTATAGAATATACCCATTTAACATTATTTAAATTAAAGTCACCCAACACCACTACAAATGAATTAGAATCTAGACCATCAGCAATAATTTTTATATTAGAAATATGAGCTAAATAAATACTTAAGTCAGATCCCGGAGGTATATAAGATAAGAAATAATAAATTTTACATTGACTCCATCACTAGAACGAATATGATCAACGCTTACGCAAATTTGGAAGTCTGCAGAAAACTTATATTAATGTAATAAAATCCACCTGAATTCATGCCATTGCATTATGACTCATTTTAAAATATTTTCTTACGATATGCTCAGCTCGAGAACTTCATTGAAAATGAAATTTGCTTGTGGTTTGACAAGCATGCGTTCACATTCTCAAATATGCTTGTCAAATCAGCAAAATATCAAAATATATTGATATCATCAAGCATGTTTGACAATCCGTTTGATGAAGCGTTCACATTTTCAAATTCGAGTCAATCAAACCGCATTTGTCAAACATATTTGAGAATGTGAACCCCCCTATTGGTTCCAATTCCTTTCCCGTCAATCGGAATAATGCTGTTGGTACGAGTGAGATGACAGCAACGAATGTGGGTTTTTGGGTACTGCGTTTGAAATTGAGGTTCCTCTAAGTAAAAAAAATGCTAATAAAATGTACGTGTTGATGTTGACGAATCTGTGAAAGCCTCCGACGGCGACGCCGACGACGACGGTGACGACAACAAAGGTGTTGCTAATATTTATGCTGATGGTTTGACTTTTGCTTGTGATGACGGCTCTACTAAAACTGAAAATAATCGAATTCAATCTTCTGTTAAGCCTAGTATACAGTTCTTCTAAAAAAAAAAACCAATGCATTTCTTATGGGAGAGTTTTTTCCCGAAAAAAAACTTTTTTCATTTCACCAAACTGTAAACCAAAATCAAAAAAAAAAATTATACTCACCACGATTTTTTTTTTGACGGAAAAAATTTACAGAAATTTTTTCATGAGAAAAAATTTTTTTTTCACCATTCATTTTTTTTCTTCAAAAAGAACTATATACTAGGCTTTAAGCCTAGTATACAGTTCTTCTAAAAAAAAAACCAATGTATTTCTTATGGGAGAGTTTTTTCCCGAAAAAAAACTTTTCATTTCACCAAACTGTAAACCAAAATCGAAAAAAAAATTTATACTCACCACGATTTTTTTTTCACGCAAAACAATGTGCATCCCATTGTTTTGACGGAAAAAATTTACAAAAATTTTTTCATGAGAAAAAAAATTTTTTTTTACCACTCATTTTTTTTTCTTCAAAAAGAACTGTATACTAGGCTTAAACAAAAAAAAAAATCAAACAATAGTAGATAAATTCATAAGAGACAACAAAAAATCATCCACCACGACAAATAATATTGAATTCACCACACCGTTTTCATTCACGGAACCAGAATCGCTTATTTTCACCAAGTGAATCTAAAAAGTGAAAGCAATGCATAACTGGCTGAACACAATAGAATGCTGCAACTGGAGCTGCAGCTGCAACTGGAAGAGCTGTCAAAAAGTGTCGTACGTACTTTTTTTTATGCGCCCACAATGAGGCTGTACAGCTTTCATGTTTTGTTGTCATTTGTTGGGTCAGGTGTTGAATCTTTGGCAAATTTTAAATATTTTAAGTACATAATTGAAACTATAAAATGGACACTGAAATTGAAGATTTTCGTCCATTATTTTAATTAAAATTTAACCACGAAATCACAATACAACAAAACAACACTTAAAATCACAGACAGATATATAAAATTTGAAATGTCAAAAATGCTGCACGAAAAAGTTAAAAGTTCGCCAACTCTTGCAGCACCGACTGCAGCACCGACTGCAGTTGCGTTGTGTTGTGTTCGTAACATTGAATTTACGTGTATTGAATATTTTGACAGCTATTCCAGTTGCAGCTCCAGTTGCAGCTCCGTCTCCATTGTGTTCAGCCAGTAACAGCGAATGTGAAAACAATTTATTCGATTAACTTTTTCACAGAACCAGAATCCGCCCACTGCTTGAAAAAATATCCAAGACAAAATTAGGCCCAGGAAAAAAAATGTATGGGAGACAAAATTTTTCTCGATCTGCGTACTAGCCTTGAAGTTCGAACCCTGTAACTGACACATTGCATAAATAACTAATGTCGATTTCCTTTACACATGAGAAATCAATTTCTATGTGAATATTTCGATCTCGACAGATTTTACGTTCCTTCACACCAAAAAAATCGATTTTTTTTTACAGAGACCAAATCCCTCGAATACGTATTTGAAGAGGGATTTACATGAATACGAAATACGCACACCAAAAGAAAAACAAGGGATCGAAATCCCTCCCAGTGTGTAAAGGAAATCGACATAATATTACCATGGTGAAATTCATATAGTTGTGTGTGTTTAACGTTGTGGACAAAAAGTTGCAAAAGGGTGTATTTTGCCAAAACGTATAAATCTACCACAGCCAGCTGTTTTTTTTAGTTTGCCATCTTTATTACAAGATATTATCTGGAAGCGAGTTGAAAACTTTACCCATTTCTTTTTTATTTCAATATGTTAATTAAAATAACTGCTTCTCGTGTGACAACTCGGCTGAAATATTTTACTCGTTCATATTCCGCGACTCCAGTCCCGAAAAACATAATATCGATTGGCAATAACATTTATAATACCGACGAGTGGACCAATGTCACCCCAAAAATAATATCGTATCTAGGGGCTAATAAACATCTTCAAAAGAATCATCCTTTATCGATAATACGTCAACGCATTGTAGATTATTTCTACAAATCCTACACCAACAATCGTGGGAATCCTCTATTTAGTGTGTATGATAACCAGGATCCAATTGTAACAGTTCAACAAAATTTCGATAATCTCTTGATCCCAGTAAATCATCCCAGTCGTGCCAAGTCGGATTGTTATTACATAAATAAACAATTTCTCCTCAGAGCACACACCACGGCCCATCAAGTGGATTTAATCAAATCGGGTCTAGATAACTTTATTGTCGTCGGCGAGGTCTACCGACGTGATGAAATAGATTCGACACATTATCCTGTGTTCCATCAACTAGACGCTGTTCGATTATTGAACAAAGGCCAGCTGTTTGAAAAACATCCTGAACTTCAGATCTTTGAATCTAATCTTACTAATAGGGCAGTTTTCAAATCCAATGAAAAGTGCATTGATCAATCTAAGCAGCTATGTCATACACTGGAGGCATTTAAGCTAGCAGAACATGAATTAAAACGAGTTCTATCAGGCCTAGCAAAGGATCTTTTTGGTGACAAAATTCAGTATCGATGGGTGGAGCAGTATTTCCCATTCACACAACCCTCATGGGAGTTAGAAATATTTTACAAAAATCAATGGCTTGAAGTTCTAGGTTGTGGAATTATGAGAAATGAAATTCTGCAAGACGCTGGCGTGACGAACTCCATTGGTTATGCTTTTGGTCTTGGATTGGAGCGCCTAGCAATGGTCCTCTTCGACATCCCTGATATTCGTCTATTCTGGAGTAATGACTCGGGATTCCTTAATCAGTTTGATGAATCTAATTTGCACGTGCTGCCCAAGTACAAGCCTGTGTCTTCTTATCCTCAGTGCGCAAATGATATTTCGTTTTGGCTTCCGAACGGTATGGAGGTAGATCAGTTTTTACCTAATGATTTCTATGATTTAGTGAGGACTATTGCTGGAGATGTTGTTGAACAAGTATTTATTTTAAAAGTTATCACAAGATTGATAATAATTATTTTTTGTATTTAGATATCTCTAATAGATAAATTCAAACACCCAAAGACTGGAAAGTGCAGTTTGTGTTTTAGAATCGTCTATAGGCATATGGAAAGGAATCTAACGCAAGTGGAAGTCAACGAGCTGCATAAGAAAATTGCTGATGTATCGGTTGATTTGTTTAAAGTTAAGATAAGATAGTTTGGAATAAAGAAGATGTGATTTATTGCAATGAACTTATATCTTACATCATACCGTTTGACTTCTGATACGGGTAAAAAATAGTACAACAGAAATATGCCTCGAGTTCACAAACGTAATAGTTACTGTATCACTACAGTTAACAGTAAAATAAATTCTGTTATAGAAAGTTTTTACCTCCTGTACGATTTCATGCGACGAATCTTCTTCCGCACCCATTCCATTGGCAACTTTCCGATGGCATGGAAACAGCACTTGATATTTTAACAGCATTTGATAGATTATTTCATTAAGTTCTCTTATCGAAAATGTGTTCATTGGAATTAATGAATATGTTCTTCGTTGGAGTAGGAATTACCTTTCGCACCGTCGGAATGTTTCAAGTCGGTTAGACATAAAATAAACACTGATGCTACAAAGCACCGTTTTGTCTCCGATAATTATTATTAAAAGCGTCTCAACTTCTAATAATGGCAGTACACTCAGATTTTCATGTTTGCTTACCGATTAATATTCGGGCAAATTCCTAAACGCATATCTTGCGCAAATTCTGCTAAGCAAACAGTTCCAAAATGCAAATACAAAAATCTCTGCTAAGCAGCGTCCCAAAATGCAATCGATGCTAATTTCTTCCGCAAATGCAGAGGCATTCGTGTTAAGCTAAGAGCAGCCGGCATATAAAAGCCGCAAATGTTTGCGGTTCTGACGTAATTTTTAGGTCTTCTTTTGCGACTATTGACGCTTATCATCTGAACACTCTTTTGGAACATTCCCCAAATGCACGCAAATGGTTTGCAGACGATTTGCGACGGCGAGATCGCACATAAATGCGCGGCGTTTTTGCATATCGTCGGAACACCCTCGCACATTTTTTGTGACAGTTTGGGTGCATATGAGAGCATGTGCGACCGTTCCATTCATTTTCGATGACACGAAAACAAGGGGCCCTATTCCTGAACACGAGTCGAGTGAGTTTTATGTGACATGGGAAAATTTCACATGAAATGGTATTCGCGAACACGAGTCACTAATAATGGGTATTCCCCAACTCGAACGTCAAACGTCAAATATCACTCGAGTGAAAAAAAGGTATTCCTGAACATTTGTGTGACAAATCAGTCATGTTTTAAAAGTTGTCGAGTCAAGTAATGGATCCGAAAATGTAAGTAAAAAACAAACTAAAATAATAGCGAATATGCATATTTTAACTAAATTTAAAAATTATAGATTAAAAGTTACGACTGCTAGGCAGTATGAAATTTTGGTTGATTTTTTCCTAACCCACTCTCACCTTGCAAAGGGAAGAATCCAGTGAGTCGAAGCAAGGAAAAAAGCCGGCGAGTTATGGGAGGACCTTAGCAATAGCCTCAATGCAGTTGGACCGCCTTTAAGAGATGTAAATGGTTGGAAGAAGGTACATAATTATTTGTCATTTTATTTCATGATAAGGGGGCCTATTCCTGAACACGAGTCGAGTAAGGTGTCACTCGAGAGCTTATAGTCGAGTCGAGTGAGAATTGGTATTCCTCAACACGAGTGAGGTTCAAAAACATGACATGACTCAAAATGTTGAACGCACCCTTTCAACCGTAGCTAACTTCAATTTTCAATAAACGATAATTTGACATGTCACAGACAAATATTATTATTTCGAATTAGTTCTCAATTCAATTTGTTGAAAAATAAATGTGGCATAATTTAATTTAAAATAATATAGGATAATAAAATTAAAAAGAAAATGATTAGTACGGAGATGTTTCATGATAGTGATTCAGATGAGGACAGGAGGTGCATTTTCAAGAAAATTAGAGATGCAACAAATCCTTTGGAGCTTCCTAGCAACGTGTAAGCATGAATTGAAATAAAGCAATAATGCCAGCTGCTGTTTTGGATCAGCGCCAGTTCCAACTGGTTCTTTTTCTCGAGAGGACGACCTTTGACCAAACGCAACGCTTTGAGGGATACCTTGTACTGCACAATCTAACGAAACACTGATGACTTCTTCCTCAAGTGGAGAAAATGAAAATTGCTTTTTTGGAACGCCGCCGCCAGTACCTTGTTGATGGGATTTGTTCTGGGACAACTTCTTTTGTATGTTATTTTTATATTCGAACCAAACCTTTAAATAAAATAAAATGTTTCTTAATTAATATTATGTTTCTCCATTTGATTTATTAAGAAATTCAAAGTGAATCAAAAACGAAGTTCATTTTGTTTAACTTATCATGAAATAAAATGACAAATAATTATGTACCTTCTTCCAACCATTTATGTACATCTCTTAAAGGCGGCTTTTGTCCTTGCTTCGACTCACTGGATTCTTCCCTTTGCAAGGTGAGAGTGGGTTAGGAAAAAATCAACCAAAATTTCATACTGTCTAGCAGACGTAAATTTTAATCTATAATTTTTAAATTTAGTTAAAATATGCATATTCGCTATTATTTAAGTTTGTTTTTTACTTACATTTTCGGATCCATTACTTGACTCGACAACTTTTTAAACATGACTGATTTGTCACACAAAAATACTCACTCTAGTGTTCAGGAATACCCTTTTTTCACTCGAGTGATATTTGACGTTCGAGTTGGGGAATACCCATTATTGGTGACTCGTGTTCGCGAATACCATTTCATGTGAAATTTTCCCATGTCACATAAAACTCACTCGACTCGTGTTCAGGAATAGGGCCCAAGCTAAACAAAATGAACTTCGTTTTTGATTCGCTTTGAATTTATTAATAAATCAAATGGAGAAACATAATATTAATTAAGAAACATTTTATTTTATTTAAAGGTTTGGTTCGACTATAAAAATAACATAAAAAAGTTATCCCAGAACAAATCCCATCAACAAGGTACTGGCGGCTGCGGTCCAAAAAAGCAATTTACATTTTCTCCACTTGAGGAAGAAGTCATCAAAGTGCTTTCGTTAGATTGTGCAGTACAAGGTATCCCTCAAAGCGTTGCGTTTGGTCAAAGGTCGTCCTCTCGAGAAAAAGAACCAGTTGGTACTGGCGCTGATCCAAAACAGCAGCTGGCATTATTGCTTTATTTCAATTCATGCTTACACGTTGCTAGGAAGCTCCAAAGGATTTGTTGCATCTCCAATTTTCTTGAAAATGCACCTCCTGTCCTCATCTAAATCACTATCACTATCATGAAACATCTCCGTACTAATCATTTTCTTTTTAATTTTACTATCCTATATTATTTTAAATTAAATTATGCCACATTTATTTTTCAACAAATTGAATTGAGAACTATTTCGAAATAATAATAATATTATTTGTGAGATGTCAAATTATCGTTTATTGAAGTTAGCTACGGTTGAAAGGGTGCGTTCAACATTTTGAGAGTCATGTCATGTTTTTAAACCTCACTCGTGTTGAGGAATACCAATTCTCACTCGACTCGACTATAAGCTCTCGAGTGACATCTTACTCGACTCGTGTTCAGGAATAGGCCCCAAGACCACGCAAATGTACATATTTCCAGTAGTAATTGTGAAGTTGTTGTCATAGCATCGGTGTTCAATTTCAAGAAAAAAAAAAAGAAATAAGCGAATCAGCACAAATAGATATCAAGAAGCCTCGACAAAGTAACATACGCCGCATAAGAAAATCTGAGTCTGCAGACAATTGGACGACTGACGAAGTTAAATATCTGATTACTGCTTTGGAGAAAGCGCTAGGCTTTGGGATACAGGTTCGGCAGAATACAAACTCGGAAAGCTGGATTTTTGGCGTGAGGTGGTCGACGAATCCTTCCGTCTGGTGACGCAGAAACCAGTCCTTTATCCACACACTGCGTACGCGTAATTGCTCCACACCAGATTCTTCGCGACTTTTTCCAACTTCATCTTCTTCAATATCTAATGCCAAAACAACAATAGCAGCCCACTTTCTTTTCGACATTTTCAATTAATTTCAGCACTTTATTAAATAATTTACATACATACATATGAACGTTCGCCAACAATCACAAACTATGAGCAAAATACAATATTTGCTATAATTCTATTGAATTATCGCAAACCTGCATTATGATCGTGATGTGCGGATTTTTCCGCATATCGTGTGAAAACGTCGCATTGTTCGCAAAATTTGCGCACTCATTTGCGTACACTTGATGTGCTAGTAAATCAACGCAAACAAATGTGCGGCTTTTGGGACAGATTCTGCACATCGTCTGAACAAACACCCTTTTATGCGACTTTGCGTACACTGATTTACGTATAGCATTTGCTCTGCTTTTTAAACTTTTTATGTGACGTATGCGACTTTTTATAATTTCTATCAATTAGTTGATAATTTGGTATTATGGGTATCAACTGGTAATCTTAGACCGATTGTGAATATCTACTTATCAAAACGTTCATTGTGAATGAGTTTTGTTTATTTTGTTCGACGCTTCGCGTTTGAAATATTTGTTTTATTTGTCGGCCACGAGAAGGTAAATTCTTTATGCGAAAATGTAAGTTGTTCTTATAAAAAATTCATTATAACTCCTCAAAAAACAATTCTATCGAAGTCAACATTCTTTTTAACTTTGTTCGCTTTTAAAAATCCTGAATAAATTTGTATGTTTACGTTTCAATCAAGAATTTGTGGTTGATAAGAAAATTGATGTGTATCTATTTTGTTGATATCCGTAATACCATGTCTATCTATAAAAAAATCATTCACAGCAATGATAAAATCAAACAAAATTCACAGTCGATAAAAAATGTCATAATACCAACTCATTCAATTTGTTGATATGTATCAAATACCTAGTTGATAGTTGATAGCTATAATAGGGCTGTCTGCTTTGCAGGGGTTTTACTTTGCAAATCTTGCGTTTAGGAATTTGGTCTTCCTGTTCTTCGGATATGATACCAACGGCAGTGTGCAAAAACCATGTAGAATAAATTATTTCAAAAACTATATTACGAGTATGTTTCATGTTGTGAAAGCGGATGTTGTTAGTTTATATAGGAGCAGCATCTGGAGCTGTCTGGTCTGGATGTAATCTATAAGGCCTTTATCCGCCCAAAGGTTATAAAGGGTGGGCCAAATATAAATTTCTTTTTAAAAATGCAATGAAATTAGACTTTTATCATGTATTATGGCTTTATTAGAAAGAGCAAACATTCCCACTAACTATGGAACACAACGTCGTTCGCCTTCAATTGGACCTTGTAAGCGAATAATCCGAGATCTTTGTGCAGAATTCTCTGTCTAGTGCGTGAAATGTTGAGATCGATGGTGAATTGAGTTTCGCACTTTTTTCTACAGCAGCACATTCTCATCTGTGCGCACCATACGACGACGGGACCTACGAGTTTTGTCCACTAGCATACCAGTCTCACTAATTTTTTTGCACAAACTTGCATACAGCAGGTGCGGTGGGTGATTCATTTCGGCCAAAACTTCTTAAAAAAAGCATTGTTTGTGCTACCAACATTCACTTTGGAAATAAGTTTTCGATATTTCCCAACGTTTTTCAAGCGTAAAGCGAGAAAGCGCCTCGTTTCGTTCGGCTGTGGTATGATACTGACCTTCTGTCAAGATTTCAAGCGGAAAACATCTGTCAGTGCCAAAATAACCTATGATTTAAAAAGCAACCACTAGATGGCCCACCCTGTATTTGCAGAACGTTTGGAAATAGAAGAATCCCTCGAGAAAATTATTAAGAAATGCTTCTTCATCTCTTGATCTTCCTTGCTTTGAGTGAGTGTTTTTGTGGAAGGTGTTTATTGTTAAATTTGCTATATTGAAACATTAGGTTAACTAAGCCATTTCGCCTATTAAAAGAAGCATTTGTATTTGTATTGAACGAAATAAAAGATAAAATTTATTTAAAAGAAAACAATCAACAAAATAATCGATACACCAATTCGCCACGTAAACCTATCGGAAATTCATGCGGTAAAAATGAAAATGTCATTTCACATTCGCTTTTCAAAATAGAGCGTATGTAAAACGAAAGAGGCGATAGCAATAATACCAAAGCTCATTTTCGCCACCTAGAACGATTCGCTTCGTATTCCATAGACATATTGTTTTCCGACAGAGATGGTGTATGGCTAACTTTTAAGCTTTCTTACCGGCGTTTGTAGCTTAGCTTCGCGCTAACATAAACCCAATACTTCGGAACCGAAGGAAAACAATCACCCTTATTCCGGTAGTGGTCTTAATAAAACGCCTTTAAAACGAGAAGGCTCCAGAGACCACATTTTGGTGTTTAATTAATACAAAACGGGCAGCGTTCTCTATGTTCTTCACTTTTCTAAGCATTACATATAACGATAGTCGTTTCAATAAATTTCCAATTTTCGTTTCTAGAGCCTTGTCGTTTTACTGGCGTTTTAGTAAAACGACTATCGAAATAAGGGTGAATATAATAGATTCGCCTGTTCATATTCCAAAATCAGTTCAAAACCAAGTTTTCGTACGGTCACCACCTAATAAAACTGCTTTTTTAAAAAATAATAAAAATAAGTCGTACAACTTTAAATGATTTCATAAATTTCTTTTTTACTTTAAAAAACACACAATTTACGTAACGAACACGAATTAAAGGGTTTGAAAAAGGAGTACCTTGAATGCATTTCGGAATGATTCATTCCATCTTCAGCATCACGACTAAATCAAAAAGTGCAGTGCGTGCTTTGATGTGTATTTTGATCTCGAGTTGTTGTAGGTGGTATTATATAAATCGAGAGAACAAGTTCGATTCTATATTACCGTTATCCAGATTCATAGAGTTTGTGTCTTTTTGTATGTAAAAACTCTCGTATGCGTCGAGCTTTCGGATGGTTGATAAACAAGTCTTACGTAGAAGTTAAAATTTTGCTTTAAGCCATAAGACATTATAGCTAGCATGGATCCAATACTTAATTTAAAATGCACGTTTTGTTTAAAATAACTTTTTAATTCTAAATTTGTTCGTAAAGAAACGCACTAAAAAAAGGGTACAAATAGTTAGGTTAATTATTACACCTGTGGATAACTAGCAGAGGAAGCAATACCACATTGGTTTTTCTTGTTACGCGTCATTTTGATATAACCCTTATCACCCCAGGTGGTGCCCCAAGAGTTCTTCACTAACCAGTAATCAGTACCATCCTCTTCGGTACCATAACCAACAGCCAGTACACCATGATCCAACTCTTCAGAACTACAAGTGGGTTCGTTATAGACACCTTCAACGTAGAATTGAAATGATTCGTGTGATGCATCTATGGCAACTGAGACTGGACCAATAGTTGCGATGGCCTCCATCAGTTTAACTTCATCGCCATTGGGTATGTCAACGAATCCCTTATCGGTAGCTCCAACCTTTGCCTTATCAAAATGGCAGGAGTCATCGATGCCTTCATAAGGATAGGACACTTCTGTATCGATTCCACTATTGTCTTTGATGTAACTAAAAGCTTGGTCCATAAGACCACCATTACAACCATTGTTTCCATAACTTAGTGAACAATCGATTAAATTTTGTTCAGAAAGCGAAATTAATACTCCAGTCTTACGAAAGTGTTGACCTTCTAACGCACCAGTTGTTGAGAATGCCCAGCATGATCCGCAGTGGCCTAAAAATAAAATCAAGGTATGTATTGATTTTTAAAACTATAAATTGAAGTAGTATGGTTCATATATACCTTGGTCTTTGACTGGTGTTACAGCTCCTTCGTTTCTCCAATCTACCAATTTTGGTAGTTTTACGTTAGCTGGACTTATAAATGTTACACCTCTCTCTTTGCGAATTTCGTTAAAGGCTGTTAATCTACAATAATTAAAAAAATTAACTAAAAGATGTCTAAAATGCATTATTGAAAGATCGGTCTTACGCTTGCGAATTACTGCGATTAAATCCGTTCATAATATTGGCGAATTCATGATGCAATAGATCGGCATACTTATTAACACCTAATTTGTAGCTGACTAAACCTTGTGCGTATTTCTGATTGTGTTTGGCAATCTTATGTTTGTTCTCCATAAAAATCTTCATGCGAAATTTCTCTTCTACATCACTCTTGTATTTTTTTGAATGAGTAAGCTAAAAAATGGGGAATAATTTGTTTAATTTGTGAGCAAAAACAATTTGAATTTAAAATGTTTTTCATTTGTTTTTTTTTTTTTTTGTAAAACAGAAGAAAATAAAGAAGATGCTCGTAGAGCTTTAGTAGATTTAAAGAATAAATTAAAAAATCTCTTATTTTTCAGTTTTCTGATCGCAATAATATTTCGTTCTCGTATTCTTTGTAAGCTTTTGTTGTTAGAATTATCTTCCAAGAACTCAAAGATTTCGTATCATGTGCTCTTGGATATCCATACCTTTGTGTTCAGTAAACCTACACTGGTGATAAGGACAATGCAAGTTAATATATACATAAGTATCAATAAGAATGACACATTAATTTGAGACATATACAAATTATAAAATAAACTGTCTATGTCTGACAAGAGTTTATGAAATGTGATACTTCTGGAATACGAATGCATCGTTGAATCTCATCATTCTGAGGATGACATCACCTTCCCCATCAAAGGAGTCTTATTAAGAATGTAGAAGTAGTTAGTTTCATTTTGTAAGCCGAATATGAAAGTTTAGTTTTATAAGTCTAGTCTTAATGCTAGCTACGCATGAGGCAACCGTTGCAGCAACGTGTTTTGTTTGTTCACTACACACGTGGCAACTGTTGCCACCACAGTACTCTTGGAGCAACCGACCGAAAATATCAAAACTTTTTGATATTTCTGGCAACGGTTGCACAACACAAAATCAATTGGCAACATAGCTACACACGAAGCAACAGTTGCTTCAACATGGCTGTGTTGCTGCAACGGTTGCCTCGTGTGTAGCTAGCATAAGAATAAACAAATTTAAAAACATTATTTAACCCAGAGTTTTAATTTGCACTTTTCAATCGAAACGACCCCGTTCGAACAAAACCGCGGTACTGTGATGGAGACTGAGGTAGGCTTTTGAGTTACGAGGGTCAATTTCAAAGGAAACTTAATTTTGTATTCGAATTCAATTCGAATTAAGCAGACACAATAGGTTATACGTCTCGGCCTTTAGGAAAGACTAGAAAACTAAATAGGGGTCGGTCGGCTACGAAGCACTGATATGTAAACACGTGTACAACGTAACCTTTTCGCTCCTATCAGAATGCTACAAGAGAATTAGTTTTTTTTCTCTTGGTACTCTTTCTCTCGGCAAAAATAAGCACAAGTAGCGGAACTTGCCTTTCCGGCAAAACCGTTTCAACAATAATGTGTAGTTCTGTTTCAGTTATTTTTTGTTGATATTTTGGGTTATGAGTCTTAACAGCTCGCGGAGGCTAAGGGCAGTTTTTTTTTTTATAACTCACTCGCTCTCAAGGGTATGTTAAGAGACCATTATAATGTTAAATACAGCACGGGCGTTGGGAAGATAAGGAGGGGAGAGAAAGGAGGTGTCGATGAACATTGGTCTTGAATGTTTGAAAATTGAAATTGCAAGGGAAAACTGAGCTGGGTAAGTTATTCCATAATCTTGTTGTGCGACTAAAAAACGAATCTCTATATTTGACGGTACGATCAAAGTTAGGCTTAAGAGTGAATTGATTAGCATTCCTAGCAAAGCGGGTATCACGGGTGAATTGATAAAGGGGAGGAATACAACTGGCTACTTCGAGTGAGCACTGCTTGTGAAAGAAGCGATAAAACAGAGAAATACATGAAACATTCCGACAATGTTCAAAAGGTGGGAATGAATCCATGATAGCTCTGTTTCCAATCAGTTTAAACGCTCTGTTTTGAATTCTGTCCAATAAATGCAGAGAAGATTGTGCTGCGCCAGATCAGAAGGAGTGAAAAATTTCTTACATCGATAAAGAAATCCTAAGCATTTAGCAGCATTCTTGGCGGTTTCGAGAATGTGATCATTCCAACAAAGATCGTCGTTAGCACACATAATGAGTACTGAGAGCTTTTCGGTTTCTTCGATGCAAGTGACATTCATCGACAATGGCATAAGGGGACATTTTGCTTCAACGACAAGAGACAACATTGAGTTTTCGAAGCAGTAAACTCCACACGGTTTTTCATACCCCATTTAACAATGCTGTAAAGATCGGAGTTTAATAAGCTATCATACGATACCGTTGCAATTCCACTTCCGAAGGAGTTAGACGTAAATTTGGGAACGAGTATGAAAAGCTAGTCGCCGGCAATACAATGAAGTGGACTAGAAGTTTCAGGCAAGAGATAATTTATAAAAATGAGGAATAGAGTCGGAGCCCTGGGGAACACCAGCATTTATTTTTTGAAGATCAGACTTAAAACCGCCCAATACACAATGTATTGAACGATCTAGAGGGTAATTTCTAATCCAAAGAATAAGGGTTTCGTTGATGCCAAACGCACGCATTTTCGATAAGAGAGCCTGGTGCCAAACTCTATCAAATGCCTTTGAAATTTCAAGCGCAATAATCTTACTTTCTCCAAAACAATCTGTTCCACTATTCGGTGAGATATGCTATCAGATCACCAGTGGAACGATTGCTGCGAAAGCCGTATTCCCGGTCATTAAGAAGCTTTCGATCTTCGAGATATTTCTTGAGCTGATGATTTATCAGCGATTCCATGACCTTGGAAAGAAGGGACGTAAGTGCAATTGGTCAATAGGAGTCGGGGGAGGAAGGGTCACTTTTTAAGGAACAGGCTGGACAAATGCTGTTTCCCATTTTCTAGGGAAGATTCCAGAAAGTAGGAGCGATGGAAAAGCTCTCGCAATGGTTTTGCCAGCGATGAAGAATGGGGGTATACCATCAGGACCAGCGGATTAGTTTATATCGAGATCTCGAAGGGCTCTTCCAACTGTACGAGTGCGGAAATATACCACTGTCCTATTGGATGATTTATGTTCTCAAGTAAAGGAGGGGCAATGTTGCTAACAGGCAACGTGGAACTACCAGCAAAATGAGCTGCAAGTATATTTGCCTCCTCTAAAGAGCTAGTTATCGATTTGTCATTGTAGATGAGCGTTGGAACCGAAAATGAAGTCGAATTTTTTTTTTGACAAATGACCAGAAATTTCTACTGCCTTTGGAACATTGCAGGATTTTTTGCTTTAATTTCTGGTCATGTAAGAATTTGGTTCTCTTTATAACAGCTTTGCATTGGTTTCTGACTTGTTTAAACTTTTTCCGATTTTCCTCGAATGGATTGCCTTTGTAAGAGCGGAAACTTACTTCTTTCAACCTGATAGCTTCTTTACAGCTTTTATCGAACCAAGACTTATCTTTAGGCTTTATACTCTTAATTCTGCAAGGAATAAACGTACGTTTTCCAAGAAAAATCACTTCTGTGATCATATCAGCACTGGCACCAACGTCACTATCGAGGAACCATAGTGACCAGTTAAAAATTATAAAAAAAAGTTATTCAGACCGCCCCAGTTGGCTTTCTCGTATTGCCACACGGTCCTAGTGAGATTTTTCCTTTACTGGATGAATGGGACACGAGAAATTGGCCCATATTAGACAATGGTCTGAAGTGCCGAATGGAGATTTTACCGTTATGGTATACTTATCAGGGTTAGAAGTAAGAAACAAATCTAGCATCTACCAGCTGAGTAAGGTGGTGCATCTCAGCAGAGATCTCAACATATCTTCCTTCGGGTGTTGTCTGTCCTGAATGGCGGAGCCAATTTGAATTGTGTACATTGAAGTCGCCCGCAAAAACGACTTCAGTGTGAGGGTACAGGGAAACAATTTGGGTAATGGAATCAGACTCATTAAGAGTTGAATTGCTGTCCAGATTCGGACTCCTATAAATGAAACAATAATGGATGATGTGCTTGTGGATAGTAGAAAATTTGAGCCACATGAAATTAAAGTTCGTATTAGAATAATGTCCGTATTGGAAACTCTGGCAAGCAACATCATATCATGTCTAACGTAGACTAAAAGGCCGTGATGACGAAATAGTAAAGGTATTAAGTTATAGCCAGGAAGGCGAGATTCTGAAAGATCAGTATTTACACCAATCTGTGTTTCACCTAATGCCAAAACAGCTGGTCTGTACTTAACAGAATGGGCGTACAAGTCAAAGAAATTCCTTCCAAGCCCACGAATAATGGTAAACACAACACAAAAATCACAAACACCCAAAACACAACTCTGACGATTTAAATTCAACTGTGAAGTGTAGGTCCAATGGATTAAAATCAAAATACAAACCGTTCTAGGTGTTATGCCCATAGAACGCTTGTTACCTGAAATCAATCAATATACATCCAATGTCATTTAACAATCCGAAACAAGAATCATGCGATAGGCATCACAAGAGACATGCAATGGGTAGCAAGTGACAGTTATTGGAAAGCAAGTGGGAGATGGAGTTAGGGAGAACTCGCCGTTAACTGGTGTTATTTAGCCAATGTTGTGTAGTCATTTTTTTTTGTTTTGTTCTTGTTGTGTTTATATTATTTTTTATTAATATTAGGCTTTGTTGGGGCGCACTGCGAAACTTATCGCACTCGCGACCGCTTGGTATGAGCGGTGGATCGACACTCATAGTGACTTCCAATCTCAACAATTCATGTGTACTTGTTGTCTACAGTAATGTAGGGGACATAGAACGGCGAAGATGAGAAGCACTTTTCCATACCACTGAAAAAAAAAAATTGTTTGGTGGAAGCGGCTGAGAATATAATCAACACCTCCAGCGCGGCGCGATTGTCCAATGCACTAAACATTGCGGCAATAACTTTCAATTTTTCAGTTTTAAGGCAGTAATATACCTCATAGTTGAATTTTTTTTATAATCTACCCGCGCTCAAGGGATTATGATTACCCTTTAAATGTTTCAAGACAGCGCTGGCGTGTGAAGTTAATGAAGAGAAAGAAGGATAGGAAAGATGTGTGGCACAATGTTCTGAGACTGAAGGTGGTTGTCTCAGATTTTTTATCTCCAGGGATGGCGGCTGAACTAAAGCGAAGAAATGCCGTGTCTTATTACTATGTCACTTATAATTCACATTATTTTATCCGTATTCCTCCTTGTTGGGCATAGTAGTAGTTTAACTCAATTACATGTTTAGTGTTATGCCTGAACAACATGTAATGAGTAAACCAGTAACCCATTGATGACAATTTTTAGAAGGTCTTCAATGGAATTAAAACGACATAGACGACGGCAGGGATCGAACCTGTGATCATGAGGTTGACAGGCGAGCACACAACCATCGCGCCACTGCTGCATATGAAACAACATGAAAGGGAAATATACAAAAGTAAGTATTTTTGAGTTAATAAAATTATAACAATTTTTTAATAAATTTTCATTGTTTCCTTTTCTACAGTAGCCCAAAAAACAGAAAATTCTAGTGCTGCAGTCAATTCTTTGAAAACAACAAATATTATTTGTAGAAAGTTTACTGGCTTGACACTCACTCCAAATTATCTCGTAGATTTTCAAGAGAATTTTATGTTTGAAGTGAAATCCACTAGAAGACTCAAAATAAATAGAACCCCTAGCCTTAAACAATGAAGCTAGTGCTGTTAGTTTTTAAGATTAATTTGTACATTTATGCTCTGATTAATAAATAATAATAATAATAATAAATAGAACCTTAGAACCATTTTTCTGATTATTTCAAAACGGACCAATTAATTTTTGATCAAACGTTTTATGGAAAAGTTTGGAGCGTCAATATTCCATTAAAAACCGAAGAATGATTAATTTAGCTATATATTTAAAATTTTAATTTTGTAATCAACTATATATTGTAATCAATAACAATTATTCTTCTTCTTCCTTGTTTCGGCGCTGTTATGATCTCGATGTCGAGGGGATCATAACTCTCCCACGTATCTGCTTCACACTAGTGATCCGCCTGTGGGGTTCGCCGGGTTGACCTCAGAAATCGGCGGCAAGCCTCCCGGTTTTGTATTGTTCCATTTCTGAGGCCAACTGAATGCTGGTGTTTTTGCATTTGTTTGTACCAGGAGTGTTTAGGCCTACCTTTCTTTTTACTCCAAATTGGAACGTTGTATGATATTGCTCTTTTGACGGGGTTCTCAGGATCTCTCCTTTGAACATGGCAATACCAACTGAGTCGGTCGTGTTCAATTTTTTGGGAAATGGTATTCTTAACATGAAGGCTTCCTCGGATCTTCGTACTTCTAACAATAACAATTCAATTCAATAACAATTCAATTCAATGACAATTATTAATCAAAGAAAATGGTTTATTGTATATTAATTCCATAGTTTTCTTTATAAATTATCCCCCATATTACTTTTAAATTAGTAAAACTTTAGTCTTTTTTTATCTAACAATTAACTTTTTTATTTCGCAAGAAAACAAAATTGAGATTTATATTAACCTAACACTCAATTAATAATAAAATGTCAGAATCATACACATCATACAACAAAACAAATTTCATACAACACTTCCAATGAAATCTGAGAAACAGAAAATTGTATGATATGTACATACGTATGTTGTATGAAATTGTTGTTTGTTTTATGAAATGTATGATGTGTATGATCTGAGAAACAGGCCCCAGGACTGAATATTATATTATTTTGTTTATAGACGGAGGAAAAAAGAATTGCAGAAAATAATATCGATTCTGGTTCTGATTTTTCCAAGTCTGCTGTAACATCTTGCAATACACATTCCTCAAATACATACGATATTATAGTATGCTGTGACTTTCAGACCAGCGTTGATGAACAAATATAGTGGAATGCATAACTCTAATCAATCTTCTACCTTGGCTGCATTTCCTTCGGTTGTCTAGAAAATAATTTTTCGGTTCTTTTGACATCAAATGACCCCTCTTCAAAAAGTTTATAGTTATAGTTGATATTTTACCAACCAACATGCGTAGATGCGTTGGTTGAATAAAAACAAATTTGCGATTTTAGCCTCACCCACGTTCTGCATTTCACTTATTGTGAATTTGAGGAACAAAAGTGAATTTTGATGTTCTGCACGCATAAAATGATTTCTGTAATTTGTTCATTCCGAATGTGAAATATTGGTGTTCTGAATTCCACCCAAATGATCAATGTGAACTGAGTTTTTCGAGATTAAAATTCGTTTTCTACATTTCGAACATAGCGTTTTACGGTGAATGCAATTCACTTAGTTTTGTTTGGTGAGACTTTACATTTAGGCAACAATTGACAAGCATGTAAATAAAGCTTTAAAATGTTGCCTTGATTTTACTAAAATAAATAGTTGTTTACAGGGGAATACACAAGAACTCACGACAAGAAAAAGTTTTGTTGCAATTTATAAAATAAGTTAAGGAAGTGAAATTGAAAAGGGAATCGAAGTCGGTTTTATTAAGGGATTATTTCAAAAATATAAACAAATGCTTCTTCTTCTTTGTTTGAAGCTTCTTTTGAAACTACAAACAATTCAAATATGTATGCCTACTCGTATGTTAATTCATTCCCCATTTCAACACTGCTTCTAGAAGATCTAAAATTTTGGCTTTACCACGTAAAACTAATAATAATAGTGAATCTATTTCAGAAGATTTTTTCGTTTTGTACAAGAAACAAAGTTTGAATAAATGATGTAAATAGTCTTCCAGCTGATTTTGACATTTCGAAAATAAATTCAGAGTGATGCTAAGGGCTTATTATGTAAAACGATAGTCGTAAGTGATACCGCGTAATCGGTAAATTGCGATAGTGAGAAACGAGAATTGTAGCAGAAAAAACGAAACTCGTATTTTATTTGCGATTACGAGTAACGAGACTCGCATATAAAAACGAAACTCGTTTAAAATTACCGAGTGACTTTTACTTTCGGTTTGAGTTTATTGTAATTTGTTAAAATTGTGTTTTTGTTTCGTCCTCGGCTGTTTTATTTTGATTGGAATTAAAAAATGTGAGTCAAATGTAGTACATAAAAGTGTGAAGAACAAAAACATACATATTTATTTATATTTATTGAACTAGGAAGGCTCATAGGTTCGATGAATCTCTAATAATTCTTCTTTTAACACGAGTTTCTTTGTCAGATGAATATTCATTTTGGCTCTCAAAATACTATTCAGAATTCAAAAACATTTTCTTGCAGTAATGCAAATAAAATTTTATAAACACTTCGTCGCCCCAGTACTGGAGTGATACATATGCATTTTCGCCATATTTGAGTTAGGAATGATTTTTTATTGACAAAAAGCAGATCTTTCTATTGGCGTAATTAAATCCCTCCTATCTCTACTATTGCTAAAGTAGAGATATCAGTGTTCCAAGTGATCTTAACGCACTTTTGTAAAAAAAAATGGTCAGTATTGGTCTGCCACATAAGCCTTTATATTAGAAGTTCATAATTTTGTATGAACTTTTTTCAAATATCTAAAATGTTTTAAATGACCTATACGTACAATTGAACACAAATACCACTTTTTTTAAACCCATGGTTCAGTTTTGAAATGATCTATACATACAATTCTTTTTTAAATTCTGATTCATATGCACGATATATTTTCAGTATTGGAATGATACATACAAACCAAACTGCAACTCAAATTTTCAAACATTAAAAATGATTTCAGTAGATAAGTGATACACACATTTTCGAAAACTTTGTTTGGTTTAAAAGTTACCTTAGTTTTATCTATAAAAAAAGTTTAACTCAAAAAACAATAAGGAAAATAAAATAACAGTAGTTTAAGAAAATGCGTTTTTTTTTAACTTTTGTATGAAAATATGCTCTATACGCATCTACACAATCTTGTTCCATATTTAAATGCCTCATAATGTGTTCAAAAAGTGCCTCATACCATACAAATTAGCATTATTTGAGAAATAAAGTTATGCCACTGCAATTTTGTTTCCAATTTGTGATTTAAAAAAAAACCAATGAATCGATCGAAACAAAAATTAAAGTGTGAGTAGAACCCAATAGCTACTATTTTATAAAATTTGACTAATGGCTCATTTATTGAATGTTTTTCTGGAATTCGAATTCAAACTTCAAACGTCATTTTCTCGAAACTAATTTTTTTTCGTTTAGAGCACTCCAATACTGGGATTACGACTTGTATTTTGACATTTGCTAATAGGTGTGAAGTCTGTTGCGCTTAAAAAAATACTAGCCGACCCAGCTCTCGAAATTCGAGTGGCAATTTATTTATTTAATTCATTATCGTTCAATAAAAGACAGAGAATTCATGATGTTTTTAAATTGTTGAATACAATGAGAAGTACCTACTAAGCACTCAATCCTGGAGTCCAAAGGAAAACAGTTAATGGTAAACCAACTTTCAAACCTATACACATTTTTGACACATTAACAATTTTTGTTTCGATTCTTTCATGTCATTGTCCTTCAGCTGTTGTTATGGCCATAATATTGGAATCGAACCCACGTCGCCGGAGTGACGTCAACCAGTGAATTTTGTGTTACATCTAAAACTTTCACTCTCATCATTTTTTCATATCGCGGCAATAAAAAAGTATTTATCATTCTATTGGGACTCGAACCCACGTCGTTGCAGTGACGTCAACCTGTAAATTTTGTGTTACGTCTAAAAATTTCACTCATAATTTTTTCATATCGCGGCAATAAAAAAATATTTGTTATTCTATTGGGACTCGAACCCACGTCGTTGCAGTGACGTCACCTGTGAATTTTGTGTTACATACATGTGATTTTTTTTTTTAATTTCACTCATCATTTTTTCATAACGCGCCTGAAGAAATATAGCTAACTTCAAAAACATAAATTCAATTTTAAATTTACTTTTGTACAACTTTTTTTGTTTGCACATCGATCGGCCAGCTGTGTATTGTCAACAAAAAATGACATAAATGGAATCGTTCCGAAAATGAGGTAGGTTGGAGCCCATGGAACGCATTCAGCCATGGAGATTTAAATTTGTATCGTAAGTCATGTTCGTCCGCATTTTTGACGACGCGACGTTTCACGTCTGCATTTTCTATCTTCTCTCTTTCCCTGACAAATACATTTCGAGTATTTTGTATTCTCTTTTTTCGCAAATATTTAAAATTCAAATCCAGACAAATGTAAAAAAGTTTTGAAATAATTGACTTATACAAATACGCAGAGCTTACACTTTTGCATGAATACCCCGATTATTATAAAGCTGCAATGAACTTGAAAAGTGAAAATGTTAAAAAAAATCTGCTCTCCTTTTCCAACTCAATTTAAAATTTTATCTCCCATCTCAAAAAACCGAAAAGTAAATGTTTCACCTTTTGGAAACACTAATACATTGAATAAATTGCTTTAGAAAATGACCGATAGATGTCGCCAAACTAAAAGCAACAGATGTCGCTAGTGTATGTGTGTATTCTTTTTCATTTTTTCACTTATTGTACTTTTTGCAAGAATTGCCAATTGTAGTTAACGCTTGATGGTTTAAATTATTCTATCTTTTTACTTTTTCACTTTTTAAAAATACTATTACATGGAATACATTTTTTCAGAAAATCACCGATAGATGTCCGAACTGAAATTGTATGGTGTAAATTATACGCTTCTTTCAGCAACAGATGTGGCTAGTGTATGCGTGTATTCTTTTTCACTTTAACGCTTTATGTTTCAAAATTTTATTATAAGAGCTCAAATACTAAACAAACACATGCCTAATATTTATATTGATAATATTTCTTCATTTAGGGAGGTTCACATTCAACAACAACAACATGTTCATCAACTTCTGTCGTGTTGGCGGATTTGTATAATGTGAACCCACCTTAATGTTTCGGGTTCTGGCTTTGGGTTTTCGCTGAATGCTTTCCTGGATTTGACATTTCTAATTATAGCCGTGTTTTTTTTGGAAAAGTTATCCGTAGTACAGTAGGATTTTATATGAATAACAACATCCGCAGTAGGATCACTGCCGATAACATCCGCAGTAAGATCACTGCCGATAAAAAGAGAAGTGAAATCCTGCTGCGGATAGAGATTTGACGTTTATTCGAGTATCGGCAGTGATCTTACTGCGGATGTTGTATTTGTTTTTCATATAAAATCCTACTGTACTACGGATAACTTTTCCAAAAAAACACGCCTTATGTGTCAGTCGATTTGACATTTCTAATTGTTTTTGTTTTCCGGGCATTTTTTGCAATTTTTATTTATTGTTTTAAACAATTAGTGTAGTATATTTAAATAATTTTGCCATTCCGCACATCTATGCAAAAAATGCTTTCGTTTAATATGTAATTTATGCCCCTTCGGTTTTTGTCGGCCGCGAAAAGTGTACCACAAGAAACATGTTCGCCGTTTTATTATATGATTATTTTTCATTTTAGTTTGGCAACATATCTTTGATTGCATTTTCGTTACTCATAATCGCTTTGAACCTTGACTATCGTTTCCCTGGGTGTCGTTTTTTCTGCCTTTCGCTCCGTATTTCATAAGCGCCTTGTCTGATATCGTTAAAGGGAGATATAACCGCTTGTCACTATCTATGAATGGCAATTTATTTATTATAGGCTTAATACAAGCAGAACTTAAACTGAACGCCCGACAATAAAAATATACCAAATGAAAGCCATCAGAAGAGATTATGTGAATCCATCGACTATTTGCATGTGAAAATAGAAATCATGGATTGTCCATACAAAATGTCTAAAATAATAAATACACGATACAAACAGATGTTTGTCAACAAAGTTTTCTCTCTCTCTTTCTTTCTTTCTTCGAGTGTTGCAAGTTTCTCGCATGCCTATCGCAAGCATTTCGAACACAAACTGTTCTGATCACTTTTTCAAGCGACTTTGTGCGAGAAGGCTCATATTGTTTGTTTTGAAGTTTCAAGAAAAAAATCAAACGAGTAAAATTTTGTTATTTCAGTGCTCGTGTTGTGTGGTGCAACTTTTTGATAATTTTGGTGGCAATAATAAAGAAACTCACAACAGAACCGCAAAAAATATGTAGCTTTTACTGTGCGCACTAATTCTCGCATCTCAAATCGCTTGTCTCATCGCTTCTCGCATCGCATTGCTTTGTCGCACTAATGTACGCGTAGCCTAACGCTTCTTAATATCGTGTTTTCTCATGTATGTGAGACATAGCGATACTCAGAGGCGTATTTAAGGATTTGGCGCCCCGGGCTGATAAATTTTGCCGCCTTTTAGAACAATAAAAATAAAGTAACAAGAAAATAATAATTAAAAACACAAAATGCATAGTATATGATGTTTTCAAATTTTTGTCTGTGTGTATATTGATTACAAAATTCATTAACAATAGATTCGTTATCTAAATTTTTGGTCAGTTCAGCTTCTATATTTAACAAAGCTAAACTATTAAGGCGTTCTTCGCTAATGCGAGACCTTAAACAGGTTTTTATTCGTTTCAATACGGAAAACGATCTTTCTGCACTACAATTTGTCACTGCAGTGCACAAGTATATTCTTAAAGCAACCTCAACATATGGAAATGCTTCCTTCAATTCTTTTTCTCTTATATGAAAATAAAGCTGCCTTGAGCTAATATTTTCAGTGTTGTTTTGCGCCAGAAAATGTTTATCTAAGACACACTCTTCTTGAAAATCTTCATCTCGTTTTTTCCTCTTGACGATTCTTTTTTGGTCTATTTTGTAATTTTCAGAGGTTTTGCTTTTTCCCATCTCTTCAAAAACATCAAAACATTCTCGTTTTTCTCTCACAAACGATATGAGTGCCTCGTAGAGCCTTGATACAGTTTCAACGTTTGTATCAACACCTTGAATTTTTTGTATACAATATTGAATTGCTTGAGTACCCCAAAGGTGAGACAATATTGCTGTCTCAAGGGACTTCAATTGGGACAATAAACCGCTAGCTTTAGTTTTCACTAAAGATTTCTCGTGGGCATCATTTTTAATGGCATTGAAAGCCGAAATTATTTAGTCCCAATCTCTGTTTAAGCTCGTACAGGCATCGTCTCGGGCTGACCAACGGGTAGGTGAAAATTTTCTTAATGTGACATTTTCGGAAACATTAAAAAATGATTTAAGAAGCTTTGTTCGCTCTGTTGATGTCGTAAAAAAAACATACAATGTGTTTTGTAATAAGCCGAAAAATTTTGCAGCTTCTGGGCAAGAATCAGCTGCCGATGATCCGATCAAATTTAAAGAATGTGCTTACATTTTTCTTAAACTTAAAAGTATCCATCATTGCTTGTAACATGTCTTCTGCTTTATGGCCTGTATTTGGCAGAAAGCAGAGAAATCTTGGACATACCTTAAAATTAATGAAAGCTGGTCTATATTTCTTATGTGAGGAGTCGAGTCAACGCTCAATGAGAAGTATTTAGACCTTTGAACCTGTTCCATAATCGGTTTTGTGACTCTAGCTAATATAATTTTTATAATCTTTTCATAGGTGGCAAAAGACAAATATGATGTGTTTCTTTTTTCTGGATTGCCAAAACTTTGTATAGGTTTTGAAAGAAATGATGCAAGATCATCATGAATTTCCCGTTATGTATAGATCCAAATTTATCTATCTTGCCACGAAAAGAAAGACCACGGGTTGCCAAGGATTTGACAGCTACGACGACTCCGTAGCCAAAGTTCTTCTAGTCCATTTTTTTAGAACAACATAGCAACAAGTATTTTTTTTTGATAATGTTTTCGTTTCATTGTAATTTGTTCCAAAGAATAGGTACATGTCTGTAAATATTTTTATTATGAATTTTCATTATAAAAAATCGTTTACAAAAAATAAGAATAAATGGTGAAAAAAGTGAGTGACATGCTACAGTGATCTCTCTCACATTCACGGTACAGAAAAAATTGTCATGCTTAAAAAACTCAAGAAATTGATTTTTTTTAAATTTTTATCCTTCAAAAATATTGTAATTTAGACAATTGTTAGGGGCGGCTTGCCCTCTTTTGCTTGTATGTTTTGAAATTTCAATCGCTTGAAAAAAATATTATAAATTTTGCAATTGCTAGGGGTGGCTTGCGCCCTTTTGCTTGTATGTTTTGAAAGTTGAATCGCTTTGGCTTGAATGTTTTGAAAGTTCAATCGCTTCAAAAAAATATTATAAATTGGCTAATTGCTAGAGGCGGCTTACGCCTCGGGCGTAACCCTTTTAGCCCTAGGGTAAATACGGTACTCAAAATTGTTAAAACACATGTAGAGAGAAATGTGAATCGAAAGATTTCATTTCGTTATGCCTTTTCACTATGATATGAATGCTTATGCTCAAGCCTTGTGATCCTCATTTTGTTGATAGCGATATTGTTTAATTTCCATTTG
Source organism: Philhelius festivus (assembly GCA_963931855.1). Taxonomy (NCBI): domain Eukaryota; kingdom Metazoa; phylum Arthropoda; class Insecta; order Diptera; family Syrphidae; genus Philhelius; species Philhelius festivus. Next base: position 25,303,074 of record OZ007557.1, on the reverse strand, counting down.
CGTATTGTAAGTATTTTACTGGGAAAAAGTGCGGTTAATGGTCGAATTTCGACCACAAGCGATACTATTCTTAAATCTACACTTAAACATAAAAAATTTTTTTTTTGTTGAAAAATTAATATCTCTAAAACGTGTGAACCATTATTTTTTGAAATTATTTCCTAAAATCTGTACTACTAAACACTTAAAATTGGCATCCCAAATTTTGTTCTCGAAAAAATTTTAAAGAAATTTGTTATATAAAAAATTACTTTAATAATAAAACGATTTTTAAACTTTATTTGCATAAATTCATACTTTTCCGGAAATCAGACGGCAATACCACGCATTTGAACTTTTTTATCTCATTAAATCCATGTTTTATATACATATATAAAATGTATTTAAAATTCCGAAGTACTTTTACATAAGAGCAATATCTTTGGCTCGCTCAAAAATAGGATGAAATCCAAAAAAATTGATTTTTCGAGATTTTTAAAATATGTTATTTTAAATTGCGCCGTGTGGATACAAAAAAAAAATATATAAACTATTTTTAGGCTTTCAAGTGAAAGATAATTGCAAGGAAACACTTTTAAATTGAACACTTGATAAAGAAGCTATGAAATAATAAAAGAAGGAAGAAAAATCATTTTTTTATGTAAAATCGTTTTTTTTTTTTCAAAAAAAAAAAATTCCTAAAAATCAACGGAACTACCTACAATATCGTAGTATATCTTTTTGTATTTTTTGATATTATGATATTAGAGTACACGTATGGGAGCAGGAAGACATGCCAGAAGACTGGCGAAAAGGTTTAATATGCCCCATACATAAGAAGGGAGATGTCACAACGTGCAGCAATTATAGAGGTATCACGTTGTTGAGTACCGCCTATAAGATACTCTCCTCTATCCTACAAGACCGGATAACCCCATACGCTAAAACCGTCATCGGACAATATCAGTGTGGTTTCATTCCAGGCAAATCAACAACTGATCAGATCTTTACCCTTAGGCAGGCGATGGAAAAATGTCTAGAATTTAACATCCCAACATACCATCTGTTTATAGACTTTAAGGCCGCCTATGATAGCATAGCCAGGGTAGAACTTTACAAAGCCATGAGAGAATTCGGCATCCCAAATAAATTGACACGACTATGTAGGTTGACCATGACCAACGTAACAAGCCAAGTAAAAATAGCCGGATTGCTATCCAGACCAATCAACATCTTTAATGGACTCCGACAAGGGGACGGTTTGGCCTGCCTCCTCTTCAACCTGGCGTTGGAGAAAGCAATCCGTGACTCTGGCACGGCAACAAGAGGGACCATCGTCAACAGGTCCAGCCAGTTACTGGCTTACGCAGACGACATTGACATCATCGGAAGAACCGAACAAGCTGTACACGATTCCTTCATCCAGATCGAGCAGGCGGCACAAAATCTGGGGCTGCACATTAGTGAAGGTAAAACAAAGTACATGGTGGCGTCGAATGCGAGAGGAACAGTTGGTCAAACAATCAAGGTAGCGGAGCAGGAATTTGAAGTGGTGCAATCCTTTAAATACCTTGGGTCAATAGTAGCAGCCGATATCAATATAGAAGAAGAAATACGCGGGCGGCTTCTCAAATCCAACAGAGCCTACTATAGTCTGTCAAAGCTCTTCAAATCCAGAAACCTCACCATAACTTCAAAACTGCTGCTGTACAGGACCATGGTCCTGCCAGTACTCACATATGGATCCGAGACTTGGGTGCTTAGCAAAAGGCACTCCGACCTCTTAGCTGCGTTCGAGAGAAAAGTCTTAAGGAGAATTGTTGGCCCCATATGTGAGGAAGGACGATTCCGGAGACGGTACAATCATGAATTGTACGCAATCTACCTAGAAGAAGATATCGTGACAAAAATTAAGCTCGGTAGACTCCGGTGGGCAGGGCACCTAGCTCGCATGAGCGAAGAGGAACCTGCTCGGAAAGTTCTTTGTGGTACATTCTATGGTAGACGACAGCGTGGTAGACCATGCTTGCGCTGGAGAGATGGCGTAGACCAGGACGCCCGAAGCCTTGGAGTGCGCAACTGGATGGCGTCGGCTAGAGACCGGGATAGATGGAGAGACTTGTTGAAAGAGGCCAGGACCGGAACCCGGTTGTCGAGCCGATGATGATGATGATATCTTTTGTAAAGACAAAAATTCTTTCTGTATTTCGTTTAGTTTTTTTTTAATATACATAAAAAAAAATATACTGTAAATTAATTTTTTTTTTTCAACTTCAACCGATTTGAGCGATCCAAAGACGAACGATCTTATTTTTTTTTACATGTTCTTAAACCTCAGACCCTAATACAATTTTTGAGCACTATTACATTTAAAAATAAGAGTACTTTTTTGCGGCCATACAAAAGTGACACACCCTAATGCTCTCCCTGTCTCACTGGCATATTAAGGGTATACAAACAAATCTTGTGTGCGCTAATTATAAGAAAGTGTTAGTGCCGGGACTCACGGTTAAGATGTGTAAACATCAAATTTACACGCCATGTGAGCATACTACTTCGATTCTCAGAGTTCGCACTGTTGTGTCGACACATATTCATTTCACATGAAACAAAAACCTTATCGACAATATGCTTCGATGAAGTAGTTCATAGCGTGTGTAAAGGGTAATTGGACTCCACTACGTAACGTAAAGTTTATTTGACTTATGTTTAAAAAGGGATGTTTTTTTAAGACAGCATTACATTTGTACACTTATATTCAAACAGAGAAGTTATCTGATAGAAAATAGACTGTTTTTACACGAAATCGATTTTTAATATCTGTTTCTCTTTTGGCTTCCTTTCAATTGCATGGGTGATTTTCAACACAGCGATTTTTACTATAAGTTAACTTAGTTCAAGCGAAAAGGAGTAGGCTGAGTTCATAAATGTAAAATTGCAGACATCATGCAAAATTTGCGTTCATAAATGTAGATAACCTGCATTATCTTTGCATTATAGCAGTCGGTAACTGTGTTCATAAAAGCAAATTGACAGTCCAAATGCGATCAAGTTTGCAGTGATTTTTGTTTTATTGCCGCGCTGCAGGAAGATGGCTGGACAAAATATGTAAGGAAAATAATTGAATATTGTATATTTTCAATGAAAATTTGATGTTTTTCTATTAAAAAGTTATAATATATTATTTATTTATGTTTCATAGGAATGAAAGTGAGCAAAAGTTCTGGTCAGATACTGATACCAAACTCCTGAACTTAATTCGTTTGGCCATGGAGTCCGAGTTCTAAGCTGGCCGCAAAAAGAAATCTATCCTTTGGGGAAGTTTTCACGGAAATAAAATCCATTTCATCCTTGATTAACATGTATACAGTTAGGAAGACATAAAAAAAAAATCCAAAATTTAAGTCACATACATATGCAAGAATAAAGAAGGAAATACGAACATGAATTGTACACCTTTTCATACGAAAATGATTTCTAAAAACGTCGGTCGTCTTTCTGGTTTTTGGGATATGCCTTGGTGTACAATTATTTTTAATCAAAAGAATCTTCCTTTTTCTTGCAGAGTTCTTCCTGAACACTTTCCAAGTTAGTTCCATTCAAGAGATTAAAAATCAATCCTAATATTACATTTGTTATAGACATTTTCCACTAATTTAGTTTTTCTAAACAAGCGTCACTGAGAAAAATAATTTTGATATCTGTCATTTTTTTACCGCCAAATACTAGCAGCAGTTTTTCTATTCATAAAAGTATTGAGTGAATATTTTCTGCATGGCATGTGGGCGACCTGCATCGTGCCTAATCGGAAAATTATTGACTGCTGAGAACTTGGTCTGGGTCAGTAGCGCAACAATCAGTCACCGTGTAGTGCTTGTTTTACCTCCTCGTGGTAAATAGGCTAAAATTACAAGTGCGAAGGGCCTAGCTTTCTAGGATAGGTTAAGGAAGTTAGCCTTCTTCCTAACTGAAATAATTTCCCGCTAACGAAACTGACACTACGTCTCGAATAAGAAACGATAACACGTTGACGTTGGTTGGGCTCGGGGAAATACCATATAAGTCTCCAACCCGTAACACTATACTACTCTTCTCCGGAAAGGCACCTGGAAGCTTAATTTCCTGGGAGCCGTTAGATGACAGGATCATGAAAACTAGGTTCCGGACTAGAGTACGTCGCAGAGTGGTTTGAGAGCGGAAAAAAATCCATTTCAGAAAGTAATGAGTAGCCTTTTAAGTTTTATGTCTAAGTACTTTTATATATCCGGAGCATATGATTTCAGAGTATTTTTTTATATATGGGTGATTCTACAAACAATGGAATAATATGATACAAATTTTGGCACGACATTTTTGGATTCCAAAAGTCGTAAGAGTTGTTTTAGATGATCATTAGAACTTCCCTTTGCGTTGTTGAAAGCGGCCAGTTAAAAAAATAAAAAATGACGATTTTAAGGAAATTTTTTGAAAAAGGATGTTCAGGGTACTGAGTTTTTTTAAGGGAACTGAATAAATCTTTATTTTTTTTCTTATTTTCTCTTGGGTACACACTGAAATATAGAAATTAAATTTAATTATTGTCCATAAACGTAAAAATTCATCGTAAATAAATATTATTTAGCATTTTATTAGGAGAATATAAAATACGAGGGCGTCCGTGACTTTTTGAATTTCTGACCTCTTTACTGAAACAGCAACACTGCTCCTGTCAACAGGCATCTGTCAGTTGACTCCTGTCAAGGGAGACTACGTTGAAAAATAAAATTATTTTTTATCAAAAAATCTGTTTTATTCCAAAAGTCACGGACTTATTGACCCGCCCTCGTATTATAATTAAATATTTTTTTTTCTAAGAATCAATTTAGAATAAATTATATTCTTTTTAAAAATTTTAAAAATATTTCGCAATGAAGTTCGAAGTTCAATATAACAAAAAATTTCTCAGGTTTCTGAATGCTCATTTATTAACCAAGGGAGTGAGGTCAGTTTTATTAAACCTATACTATACTTCTAACAAATACGCCTTCTTACATACAAATTTGTTTTGTAAAACCTCACCAGAGGACTGATAATCTAAAGGGACAATCCACGACTTCTTGCACAAATGTCTTTTTCACAATACTAACATAAGAAACAGAATCGATTTGCACCACAATTTTATTGTAAGGAGATTTGGTACTTCAAATTGCCAGTGCTGGAAATTCGATCGATATCCTAGTTATTGATTTTTTCGACTGTTTCAATATGCCAGGGGACTGATACAAAAAGCGGGGGACAAAGTTTAATTAAGTTTTTTTGTAATAAAATAAATTACTAAAAAATATTTATCTATTTCGTAGCAAAGATGTGTTATTTTCCGTAACTTTGGTGCAATTCATCTAAGTATGAGACCTGAAATAAGAGAACGGTAATAATTTTTCTTTGCGAAAACGCACTGGGGACACGTCAGGGGACTGAGAATCAGACACTTTGAAGAATTTTTTGAGCAAGATAAAATAAGGTCAACCTAATAATATTGTTAGGCCAGGTAGATATCAACAAGATTTAATTTTATAAAAAAAAATAAGATTAAATAATTGAACGGATTTTAAAATATGTCTTGGGCCACCGAAAATTCCATCGTTTGTAGAATCACCCATATACAGTGTCGGACAAAACTAAAGCACGAAAAAATATCACATTGGAAACATACGAATAAAAAGTGAAAACACTCGTGATACTTTTATATTTTTTATTTTTTCTTAATCACAACATATTATTCTATATTTTACAGCTTTTAATTTGATTTTAAATCTTAACATATTTCTAAAAAATAAAAATAGTTCAAAACTCATTAAAAAGTAGTGCGACAAAACTAAAGCACATGTACCAAATTTCTGTTTACAGTTATCGAATTTTACCGCTTACTTCTTAAATGCTACTACCTTCACTTGTTATTTTGTCAAGCATGTTATAGGCAAAACAAAAAAAAAAAATAATCGCGGATCTTTGCACCATGCTAACGGTCAAAGCTAATGAAGAATTTCAAATTTAAATGAAAATTGTTAAAATGGCGCGGAATAAATATTCCACTAAATTAAAAGAAAAAATAGTGCCCGACTTTCAAAGCGGTGAATCAATTACATTTATTGGCAATAAATATGGTACAAGCCATACGGTTATTTCTCGGATAATAGCTCGATTTCGTGCTCGGGGTAGTGTTCAAACAGTGCACAATGGTGGTAGACCTCGAAATACCACGTCGCATTGCGATAAAAGAATAATGAGGTTAATCAAAAAGGACCCTTATATTACCCTAAAAAAAATAAAAAAATAACTAGACTTATAAATCTCTTGTAGAACGATCTGGGGAAGAGCGGTTGATAGTGGCTGGAAAGCTCGTCGTGCTGTAAAAAGGGCCATTTATTTCCCTTAATAATAAACGTGCAAGACTAAACGCACCTTAGCTGGACTAGGGAAAAATGGAAGACGGTTCTATTCTCTGATGAATGGAAATTTTATTTAAAAGGATCGGACAGATTTCGTACGGTACGAAGCCCGAAAGGTGAACGCCTCAATCCTCGATTTACCAAGGCAACTGTGAAGCACTGTGGGGGGGAACATTACTGTCTGGGGATGTTTTTCCAGTCAAGGGAACGGGCCACTTCATAAGATAAGTGGTATAATGGATCGTTCCATGTACCAGGAAAGCCTTCAAAACGTCATGCTTCCGTATGCGGAGGAGAATATGCCGTTGCGATGGATCTTCCAACATGACAACGTTCCGAAACATACCGCTAAATTGGTGAAAGATTAGCTTAATTAAGGTAATATCATGGTTATAAAGTGGCCAGCGCAATACCCTGATCTCAACCCAACGGAGAATCTATTGGAAATGGTAGATTAGAGGATTGATCGAACGAAATGTAACAATTTTGACTCGCTACTTGACAACAAGTACAAACTGTCTGGGAAAACATCCCCATACAAATAATTGACAATGTCATTGCATCCATATGCCTCGTCGATGTGATGCAATTATCAAAAATAATGTTTACGACACCAAATAGTAACATTAAAACTTTTTTTTTATTTATTTTGTATATGAAATCAAAAATGTGCTTTAGTTTTGTCGCGCTACTTTTTAATGAGTTTTGAACAATTTTTATTTTTTAGAAATATGTTAAGATTTAAAATCAAATTAAAAGCTGTAAAATATAGAATATGTTGTGATTAAGAAAAAATAAAAAATATAAAAGTATCACGAGTGTTTTCACTTTTTATTCGTACTAGCCGACCCAGCTCTCGAAATTCGAGTGCCAATTTATTTATTATTTATTATTTATAAAGCAAATTTATTAAATTAAATTTTATTTTATGTAATATGCAAAGTGTTCGACAGTGCAAAAACAAAAATGACCCACAGTGTGTAAATGCGTTTCTCAAGTATATTCTGCACATCTCCGTAACTGTGGCTTTCCAACCATATAAAATTTATCGAAATCGGTTAAATACTTTTGGAGAAAAGTGTACCACAAAAAACATGTTTGCCGTTTTATTATATGATGTTTCCAACGTGATATTTTTTCGTGCTTTAGTTTTGTCCGACACTGTATGTATATTTTGTATACATATTTTTAAACCCTCAAAGTCAAAGAAAAATTTATTCAAGTCGCGAACCGTATTTTCAACAAAATCTTAGATGTCTTTTACCGAAGTTCCTTAAACTAAATTCCTAAAATTTATATACCGTTTTGTTGTTCTATTCTTGGTTATCTTAAAAAAAAAACACAAAAAATGATAAATTATAAAAGAAGCGTCAGATATGGGTACTAACAAAAAATGTTTTTGATGAAAACTTTTGGAGTTTCAATTTTAGCTACACTTGCCTACACGTAGTAAAGTACGCCAAGGTGTGCTCCATACCTTCAAGTAACAACACAGAAAAAATCAGCTGCGGATCTGGAAGTTACATATGTTCAAATTTGTCTTATTAAATCGGTTTTCAAAAAACTCGGTTTTGAGAGTGGTGTATATCAAATATTTATAATTTCTTCGGTTCTAATTATCAGAACGAGCTGTTTAAACCCATTGGCGAAAAATTTTAAACAGTTCTCGTTTAAGGAATAAAACCGGCTCTACTTAACGCAGCCGTTTAGCTTGGAGACTTGGTCTAACTTTTGCATAATTTTAAACACGTTAGACAACTCTTTTAACTGATGTGGGTTTTACAACAGCACCTAAGCGAATTTGCGTTGAAAAACCCTTAATTTGACAGATACATAACTCACACAACTACAAAAACACAAAAAAAAAAAGTAAAAAGAGCAGACAACTTTAAAGTTTAAACCAAATAATTTTTCGCCGAAAAATTACATTTTATATACTACCTCGGTACAGATTTTGATTGTTCATAAGTTATTTACATTATTTTAGATGGAAATAAAGTATAAATCGCAAATTCACAGCATAAATACTCAATTTGTTGTTGCAAGGTGCAGATTCATTTAGCTACACGGCTACACGGAAGTATAAGTTTTACCCACGTTTTCGATTCACTCTACCGCCGCCGGCAAAGATGTTTATATATCAAAAAAAAAAATTCATATTCCTTTTAAATTTGATTTGAAGTATAATTTAAACTGTCTCGGAACTTCTATGTAATTTGTTTTTATCGAAATCTGTTCGAGATTTTGATCAGACTTTACATTACGATGGTAGAGAATATGGGTCTGGCAATTTTGTCTGCTTGTTTTCTTATAAGACCAAAATAGCGGAGTCTGCAATACGATGTTTTTTCGAAATTTTTCTCAAACACTGTTCCACAGATTACGCATCAAAAAATGATACCTCCCATTGAAAAATTTTTTGTTTGCGATCTTCTCTAATACGTTTTCTTATCCTTAAGCTCCTAAAAAGTTAAATAGTATTATGGAAGGTTTTTAGAAAATTGCACCTCCTAAACCTAAACGGGGATGAATAGAAATAAGGTCTGTTGCACAAACTCAACACGGAATTAAAATTAATTTTTTAAATCGCGATAATGGCCAATTTAATTGTATATTAATCGGGTTTTAAAATTATGGGAAGTTCTAGACCTGCTGCACAGTTTTTATGTTTGTTGTCATTGCAAAACATGCAAACATTGCCTTTATTCTCCACCGCAGTGCATCAGTTAATTCTAATCATAATTGAGCATTTTTCTATTCAATCGCATGACCCAAAGGCAGTATTCCAACTTAACGAAGTCATAGTCCTATATTTATTTGTTTAAAGAACGAAATCATGCACAACGTAGTTTGGACGTTTCTTATCACAACAATGGGAATTAGACATTATCTTTCTCAATTATTTATGAAAAATGAATTTATTCTCAATAAGTATGTATGTACATACAGTGCGGTTCATTTGGATTACCGCAATGTTTGTTATAATTAATCGAGAATTTTATTTATTTTATTTTCTCTCTCAGTAAAAACTTAGACTACGTCCATCCATATGATAAAAGATTTTCTTTTAAGGGAAAATGTGAAACTATTAACTTAGCGAATTTTTATTAGAAATGTTTGGCGATATACATATATGAGAGATACGAAAACTTGACTGTCGTTGGGCTTTGAAAATGTTTAAAAGTTGAAATTTAGAATTATGAAATTTTAATTCATTGAGGTTATTCGAAGAATAAAAGCCGAAAAATTGTGAAAATAAACAATTAACCAAAAAAATCATAACTAGTCGTTTATGTTTTATATTTGCAAGCCAAAAACAGTAGACGCAACTGTGAACAAGTGAATCGAAAAATACTAGATATAGTACATATATCAACAATTTATTGGTGGCCTTAACTAATCTTTTTTTATATAAACTCTCATACTCGTAAATTCAATTTTTTGCTACAAAATAGAAAGACGAAAATTAGATTTATTATAAATAAAAAATGGAGCGTCTATCCAAAGAAACTGCACTGTGTTTACTTGTAGTATTATATTTTTCTTTGTATTATAATTTTATAGACAGAGTCGATGATGTTCAAGAAAAACTTGTTATCAATACAAAAGTCGGTTGGTTTACTCATATGATTGTGAGTGGAAAAGAATTTAAAATTGTTTTGTAGGGGTCGAAGCAAAGAAACTACGCCTTGCGTTAATGCTTATCAAAGTCTTAGAAATCAAATTGAAACTTTGAATAATATAATGAATCAGACTGGACTTTTAATTGAATTTTTCCTTGAATATATTTTATTTGTTGTTATACTCGTATGTACCCATAATACAACAATAAGCTTACCTTAAATGTTTGCCATTCTTCTTTCACGATGTCAACGAAGGAAACAGCACTTGCTACGGCAATAAAGAAACCAAAAACGACTAAGAAACGCATGATTACTGCTTGATATCTGTAATTTGATAAAATTAAATTAGTATTTTTTTATAATTAAATGATTAGAAGTAGAGAAATATTTGTACAATATACACTCTTATTTACATAATATAACAGTTTTTGGTTGATTTATCTTTTTTTTAAACATTTTTCTTGAAAAAGATAGATCACATGTTTATAATTTCCACTAACAATTCCGATTGGGACGTCGTTTTTCTTTTATCAGAGCATGCGACTTAATAATACATACAGTATCGGACAAAACATTTGCAACTAGAACTGAAACCAAGTAGTTTCTTAAAATTTATAAAAGTTGTATTCAGAACCAAAATACGTTTTATATATATTATAGAAGGTGTATATTTAAAGTAAACAAAAATATATAATTTTTAAAATCATAATAAACTTTTAGTTATCTACGTTGAATTGTATCAAGTAACTTCATATTTACACGCGACAAAACAATTGCAACTAAAATCAAATTAACAGCTAACAGCATATTAACCGTTACTTTGCTGTTTTTATTCAATTTTTTATAACATTGACCATATGTTTGATGGTCGTGACCTGAAAGCTCAGTTGCATAAATATTTTTACTGAGAGCAGATCTGCGGACATATCGAACTCAAGAAAAAAAGCTAATAATTACGCCTAATAAATGTGGTGATGCGTCAAGACAGCTATTGTAGACGATTTTATTTCGGAGATCTTACAAAAAGATGTTTCCAAAGAATATGATGTTAATAAATCGTCGGTCTGGCGAATCATAGCTCGATATCGTAACACAAAAGAAGGAGCTGTTTTGAATCTCGGTGGCCAACCACGTAAAAGAAGTTATCGAATGAAGGCTAATTGGCAAGAAAAGTTAAACAAAATGTGTCTTCCTATCTGCACCGAAATTAGTCCAAGAATTCCAATTAACAGTAAGTGCTAGAATGGTATCTCGTCGATTGGCTCTCACTGATTTATTTTCTTACCGTCCTGCTAAAAACCCTTAATTTCGATCCGTAACCAGAGAAAGGGAATACAGTTTACAAAGAAACATTTCTTTTGGAGCAAGCAGAAATGGACATGAGTCCTTTTTAATGATGAATCGAAATTCAATATCATGGGTAGTGATGGAATATCTTACGTTAAAATACCTCTTTGCAAGCGATTTCAATCACGTTAATGTTTAAAAACTGTTGACCAGATTTGAACCCCATAGAAAATCCTTGGGAGATCGTCACACACAAAATTAATCAGGAAAATGTAAGAAATGCGAACGATTTTTTTTACAAGAATAGATACGGCTTTCATTAAAGATAATACAAAACTTAATTAAATCAATATCAAGAAGGTGCAAGGCAGTCATCGAAAACCATGGCTTTGCCACGAATTATTGATTATTTTTTAGTTTTTCTATATTTGAATTCAAAGTTGCAATTGTTTTGTCGCGTTTAAATTTGAAGTTAATTGATATAATTCAATGTTTATAATTAACGGTTTATTTCGGTTTTGAAAATTATATATTTTTATATACCCCAAATACAAAGCTTTTATAAAATATAAAGAACGTTCTGCTTTTGAATGAATACCTTATAATTTTGAAGAAAGTGCTTGATTTCATTTTTGGTTGCAAATGTTTTGTCCGATACTGTATACAGGGTGATTTGCATAAGGTGTGACAAAAAGCTAGGGCGTGTAGGTTGGACTTGATAATGAAATGAAACAAAGCATCGACCTCGCGATTGCGATGAAATCTAATTAATGGATAAAATAAATTCAAAAAGTTTATAATTTTATAATTTGTTTTTATTTATTTCTCAGGTTGTATGTGTAACTAAGAAGTGATTTTGGGCTTAAAATTTGCGCAACAATATTGACTTTATGAAGCAATGCTAATCTTTGTCGATTATTGTATAGGTTTTAAGATATGAGTGGTTGTGTAAGTCAACTAATAAAAAAAAATGTAAAAATTAATAATATTTAAGTTTGACAAATTTATTAATGAAAAAAAATTATAGCCATAAACACTCTTATAACAATACAGAAAATAATAAAATTTATTTCAAATAAATCGGTTGACTACTTTCTGAGATCGTGCGTTACAAACTTTAATGGCCAAATCACAATCTCGCGTTCGTCGGTCCGGCGTTAAATGGGCGTTTGATCGTATATACGATTTTGTGTGTCAAAAAGCGCGACCGTAGCATTTGTAAAACGAAATTTAACTTCAAACCTCGAACGTTGACTGACATTTCCATGACATCTTTGATAAGTACCTACTTAATTGTTATATTCCAATGAATTTTGTTACTGTTTATTAATTTACAAGGTACATATATAATATTGCGTATTTTAAATTTTGGGCATTTAAAATAGTTAATTTGTAAAGCTATTTTCTTAAACAAGAGATGGATATGGCCGATATGGATGATCTTGATGACCTCCTTGACTTTTCCTTGTTCGGTGTTGTGAGCTATGCTGGGTATGAGGCATTTAAAAACGACGAAAAAAGAGTAGAAAGGCAGCGATGGGTTCGGGAGCTCAATTTAAGCAGAGACACTGATGGATTCTTTGCTCTTAATTATGATGCAATGCAAAAGCATGATCCAGAACATTTTTTTAAAATAACCCGAATGAAACCGGCCGATTGTTGATAGTTTGGTGGTTCAAAGTTAATAGGGTTCATACAGCCGGGTTAAAGATTTCTGAAACAATATAATTATTTAAATAAAACCAGAACGACACTTTTTTTGATTTAATTATTTATAAAAAAAGAACTTCAATTACTTACTTCTTATTTCACTTCAATTTTCAACTTTCAAAACAAATACAAAATACGGCCGACAATGAACTGTCATAGCCAAACCACAATCTCGCGTTTGGTCGGTCGGGCTTTGACATTTTGAATACAAACAATAGACTCTTATGAGGCAATCTGAAATGTTACCTCAGGGGTTGCGACCGCTTTATATCGTAATATCGTAAACGTCAGACCAACGCCAGGCCAAAGCAAAAGTAGATCTATTTTCTATTCGGTCGGGCGTTTGACAGTTCATTGTCGGCCGTATTTTGTATTTGTTTTGAAAGTTGAAAATTGAAGTGAAATAAGAAGTAATTGATTTTTAATAATAATTAAATCAAAAAAAGTGTGGTTCTGTTTTTATTTAAATAATTATATTTTTTCAGAAATCTTTAACCCGGCTGTATGAACCCTATTAACTTTGAACCACCAAACTATCAACAATCGGCGGCCCCGGCGTGGATAGCGACACGGTGCACCATCATGAAAGCATTGGAAGCACATCTTGCGATTCTTTTGAAAAGTTTGTAGGTAATGTATATCGAAAAAGATAATACACTTAAATCATAATTAACTTACAGACACTTGATTTTACTCCACATTTGTTTTTAAATGCCTCATACCCAGCATAGCTCACAACACCGAACAAGGAAAAGTCAAGGAGGTCATCAAGATCATCCATATCCATCTCTTGTTTAAGAAAATAGCTTTACAAATTAAGGCCCATTTGCTGATACGGAACATAAATACTTATGTTCCACATAAACTCTTATGTGACAGTTTACGTAGAGGTAAAAGTAGAACATAAGCGCTTAAGTTGAACATAAATATTTAAGTTTCGTATCAGCAAATGGCCCTAACTATTTTAAATGCCCAAAATTTAAAATACCCAATATTATATATGTACCTTGTAAATTAATAAACAGTAACAAAATTCATTGGAATATAACAATTGAGGACCTTGCATCAAAAGGGATGCAAGTCCACATTTAACTTTTTGTGAGAAATCAAAAAAAAAACTCTTTGAAAAATTAATTATTTAATGAATGTTAAAAAATGATATGGTGTTAAAAAATTTGCATATTTTAACATTTTTTAAATTAAGTTTTAGGTTAAATAAACAATACTAGTAATTACTGCGATTTTTTAAAGTTTGGACCTCATTTGCACCAAAATGTGGACCTGCCCCCCTTTTGATGCAAGGTCCTCAATTAAGTAGGTACTTATCAAAGATGTCATGGAAATGTCAGTCAACGCTCGAGGTTTGAAGCTAAATTTCGTTTTACAAATGCTACGGTCGCGCTTTTTGACACACAAAATCGTATATACGATCAAACGCCCATTTAACGCCGGACCGACGAACGCGAGATTGTGATTTGGCCATCAAACGCCCGACCGAATAGAAAATAGATCTACTTTTGCTTTGGCCTGGCGTTGGTCTGACGTTTACGATATTACGATATAAAGCGGTCGCAACGCCGGAGGTAACATTTCAGATTGCCTCATAAGAGTCTATTGTTTTTATTCAAAATGTCAACGCCCGACCGACCAAACGCGAGATTGTGGTTTGGCTATAAAATGGTTTCGCTTTTATATAATAGTATAGAGTATATATATAGATAAGATATAGATATAGATAACAGATGTTTACTTACTTTTGACGCTTAAAATATAGAGTATTTTTAGTTTTTATTAGGAAAAAATGCATTACTTCATTTTTTGAAATTTTATTTTGGTTTTGATTTATTGCTATTAAATAAAACTTTTATTTTGTATTATTGGAATTCAACTTTTGTTTATTTTTTGGTTTCAGTTCCATGTAACTCAAGAAATCATTTAGGTGCTTACTCACTTTTGACGCTCACAGTACATTAGGTTATTAATTGTTCGGTACTTCTGCGTTACGTTACTTTAAAAAGTCAGCGAAATGTGAACAGAAGATAATACTGTATCGTTTTGATCGTTGCAATACATACAAACAAAAACAAAAGCTTAAACTGTTGTGTGTGCTCAATGCACAAAACTCACATTCCATAAACGTATATATTGCCATATGCGGAAATCACTGGGATTTTCTTTTATTCTATAGATTCTTGAATTTCATTTGAAAACGTTGACATTGACGACTCAAATGAATTTTTAAACTTTTTCTTGAATCGCTTAATCAAAGACCAATGTTTTAATACATGAATCATGAATACATGTATCAAAAACAGATATCACTGAATTTGTATATACAAATGTACATTATATTCTCAGATTGATATGAAATTTCTCTGAACACAATTTAAATTCATTACCCAATTTCCGTGGTGAAGAAAGGGAAAGTGCTAGCACAATTTAATCCGGCAATATAATATAAAAGATTAGAGGAATCCCGTTAAATTGATTGTAAATTTATTATGCTTTGTGAAACACAAAATGATGTACACAAGAACCAAATACATTATTTTCCGTATCAATGTACTCGTACCACAGTTGTATATAAATTTTATTTTCTGCATTGTTTATTAAAAAAAAAAAAAAAACCTTTGTGAAATACTTATTTAACTGTTTTGCTTTCTAAATGACGGACGAAGTTAATACATTTAGATGACGCAATGTTTTCAAACAAAGGAAACAAGATTATTGTTACTTACAATGTCATTTTTATATTATGTATTACAACCCAAATTATAAAAATACTTACCAATTTACAAAACGTATATCTTCCAAGGAATCAAATGAATTGAGCTTCTTTTTTTAAATCTATAAATTAATATTTAAATATAAGCGGTAAAATAAATTAAATCACTTTTATCACTGCAGCTCTAGGACTACCTCCCAAGAACTAGAAACCAAATCAACTAATTAAGCTTTCTTGATTACATACTACGTTTATATGGAGAATTGAATCGGAATTGAATAAGGATTTAGCTCCATGTATACCTGGATCGGATTGAAATACGATTTCTCGATCCGATCCCACTAAACGAGCTGAATCGAATCGAAAATATGCATGTATACCAGAATCCTTGTATATAAAAACTATAGTACTCTCATGAAGAGGAACGAACGATGCGGCGCCATACGAGCGTATTACAAAACTTTTTACGTAGAGTTGTGGAGAGTAAGGACAGACGATAATCAGGAAGGGGTGATAATATTTCGGTAAAAGCAAACCGAAGGTGCAGAACAAAGCAACGACAAGAAAGCTATTTTCTGTTTTCTTTTTATCAGTTGTATTTATATTGGAGCAAATGTAGGATTTTTATTCAAATACACGAATTCTTAAACGCTTACCACTCAGAACAATTATTTTGTGTAGATAGATAATTATTTTTGTAGGCAGATTTTTCAAATGTAGAATTTTGAGAATTGGAGTTTTGAGTATTATTCTGAAATACAGAACAATTAGGTATATCGAAAGCTAAAATTTTGAAGAGTAGAATTTTGGAATGCAGAATTTTGGGAAATTAAATTTTGAAATGCATAAAAATTAATAAGTAAAATTTTGAAAAGCACAAGTTTGAAAAAGGAATTTTGAAATGCAGAAATCTTAATAAGCAAATTTTGAACAGCAGAAGTTTGAAAAAGGAATTTTGAAATGCAGAAAGCTTAGTAAGTAAAATTTTGAAAAGGCAAATTTTGAAATGCAGAATTTTAAGAAATAAAATTTTGAAATGCAGAAAACTTAAAAAGTAAAATTTTGAAAAAGATATTTGGAGAAGTAGAATTCTGAAATGCAGAAAACTTAATAGGTACAATTTGAAAAGCAGAATTATGAGAAGTAGAATTTTGAAATGCAAAATTTTGGGAAATATAATCTTGAAAAATGTACTTTGAGAAGTAGAATTCCTAAATGCAGAAAACTTAATAAGTAAAATTAGAAATTCAAAATTTTGAGAAGTAGAATTTCAAAACGTAGAATTTTGAAATGCAAAATAACAAAAAAAAATCATGTGATACATCACTCCCTACATCACGAGTATGCAATTTTTAACTCGCTAAGATGCCTAGTTTAGCCAGAAATCACGTTTGAAAATGTCAACTTTGGGGGGTCTGCGAAGCTCCGTTTAGCCGCAAATCGCATTTAAAGATAAACATTTGTGTTTCGAAAAAAAAAATATTTTCACATTATTTACTTCTAATAGAAGAAAAATTATGTATGTATTAAATGTATTTTTTTTTGGTCAATTCGTAATAAACGTCAACTACTAAATCAGAAAAAAAAATTTCTGCTTAAATAATTAACATGGCGGTTTTTAAATGTGGCAACCATGTCTTATTTTTTCATATTTCAGCCGTTTTTTTAGAAGCAAATGGATATGTATAGGTGTTTAAGCAGCATTATACATTCATTGCCAATAAATGTTCGCGTTTTTTTTCTCATAGTCATAATCATTGTCTGTGCGATTGGCTGTGGTTATTTATTTTATGGTAATGGTTGAAAAAAATTTTCAAAAAATGGTAATTTTTTGTATCCCCCGTGGAACCATTTTTTTTTTTTTTTTTTTTTTTCATTGTCTGAAAAACGGTACAACCGATTTTGATCATTTTTTTTTTGCTAAAGCTCCCCAAAAACTTAAATAAAATTGTGTATTAAAATTTTCAAAAAAAAAATTTTTATTTTTAAAATAAACTTTTCAAAACTCAATATTTCGAAAACCCCATGCTAGATTTTTTTAAAGTTGTTAAGTAAAAGTTTATCAATATAATCTACAAGATGTGAGAAAAAAATGTATTTTACCTAAAAATAAAGGTACCCACTATACAAATGTAAAAATAAAATAAAAAATGGATTTCAAAAATTGTATTTTTCTCGAAAATGGCGCCTGGAATTTTAATAAATTTTTTTTTCTTTGTATGATCTTTAATTTAAAAAAAATAAATTTTTAAATTAGGATATTAGGTACAGCTTGTACCAACCATAAAACCATTTTTTCAAATGTTGACATTTGACAATTTCTCAATATCTAAATTTTTTATAGAGATGCTTCCAAAAAGTTTAAGAAAATTGCGTCTCAAAGCTTTGATAAAAAATATTTTTTTAATTTTTGGAAAAAAAGTATTTTTTTTTTCTTGAAAAATTCGATATCTCAAAAACGGCTCAGCATTTTATTTCGAAACCTAATTTCCAATCGTACAATAATAAAAACTTAAGGTTGGCGTACCAAATTTTTTTTTTACTTTACGATGATAGAGAACACGAAAAAATATTTTTTTTATCTAAAAAAATTGTTTTTGAAAAATCAATGTCTTGAAAAAGTTTGAGCGACTAATTTTTGAAAATATTTCCTAGAATCTTTATTTTTAAATACTTAAAATTAATATCCCAAATTTTATTCTAGAGCAATTTTAAAGAAATTTCTTATATTCAAAATTAGTTTAATAATGAAAGGTTTTTTAAACTTTGTTTGCATAAATTCGTACTTTTTGTATTTATATTAACAAAATACAAAAAAAAAACAAAATTTTTATTTTAATAAATTAATAATTTCCAAATTTGATAAAAATTCGTAGACAAACATTAAAAGAAATATTTGTTTGTTCAAAATTCGCAGGGCAAATATCTTATATTTTTACAAAATATATGGATACGAACTATTTTTTGTAAAAAAATGTTTATTTTTATTTTAAAAATTTTTCATGTGGGATGCATCAATAATTTTTTAAAATTGACACCAAATTCCTTTTTTTTTTATTTTTCTAAAATTGCTTGTAAGCATTTACAATGCATACAAAATATTTTTTCCAAAAAAGGTATCTGATTTTTTAAAAATATTATGTCAATAATAATTTTATTCTATTAATCTAATTTTTTTTTGATTAATTTAAGTTTTCTTAAATTATTTTTTTCTCGAAAAACTTACGAGTATTTGATTTTTTTTACAATTGCTTTATGTGAATATTTATACATATCTGAAATTGTTTATATACACATAAAAAGTATTAAAAATTTTCTATATTTTTTGCAAACAAAGTTTATAGGTATGAATAAATTTTAAAAACTGTTCTATACCTACAATATATCAAATTTCTTTTTTTTTATTTTTAATTAGGTATATAAATACCTATCAACGAATACAAATATTTTTTTTTGTAATCGAAATTATTTTCTACCATACCATACTTTATGTGGGTATGTACCTATGAAAAAGCTATTTTCTTTAATAAAAATATAGGTATACGTACCTATTAGATTTTCTTAAAGAAATAGTTTTGTACCTACCTATAGTTTAGCCAGAAATCACTTTAAAAAGTACATTGGGTGGCAAATTTTTGTCAAAAAATATTTTTGAAAAAAAATTTATGAAAAATCAAAATTTCTTAAAAAAAATGTTGAAAAAAAAATTTATTGCAAAAAAGGTTTTTGATAAAATGTCCAAAAATATTTTTGGCAAAAATTCAAAAATATTTTGGTCAAATGTCCAAAAATAAAATATTCTGAATTAGGTTTTATTTCCAAATTCTGTTTGGCACTATTTCGGTTACCATAACGAAATAAAGCCAATTGGAAATTATTTTGTTTTCAAAAATGAAATAAAAACAAATTTCGAATTTGAGTTTATTAAGTTTAAATGCCTCTAGATCTAATTACAAAGTCGATAAAATGGCAACCTCGCACATTAATCGTATCAAAATGTAAGCAAACCAGATTGTATGAGTAATGAAACAAAATTCACGAAAACTCTCATACACTCTCAATACTATTTGCTTGTATTCATCTCGCGCATTGCATATACAACTTTATTTACCTACCTAAAATTGATTCTGACAGCAAAAAGAAACGCAGATAAGATTTTCTCCCTTACTCTCTTTATTGTTGTCAGAATAAATATATCACTACCGCCTCTCTTCTTTTGTTTATATTTTTCCCTTCCACATAGTCTCTGCACTGTTAAATATGGCGATACTTACGTTTCTGTGGCAGAGATAAGAAACTTTTAATTCGGTTTCATGAGACTACTATAGAGTTTATATACAAGGCCAGAATCGAGGAATCGAAGAATCGAGTGCATGTACAAAACCATATTGTCATTTCGATCCCATTTCAATTCGATCTCTCGATCCAGTGCCACCATATACCTGGATCGAAATCTCAATTCGAATTCGATTCGATTCCTCAATTTTCTCTTGTAACCGGGGTATATGCTTGTATACCAGAATCGAGTGTGTGTACAAAACCATATTGTCATTTCGATCCTTTGAGTATATATAATATGGAGGGCTCGTTTCTATTCGAAATGCGTGACTATCATAGGGGGCGCTACTCAAATTTGTGTAAGACAAAGTTATTGCCGAGTGCTTCATATCACATGTGACGGAGAACTATATGCGAGGAGAAGGAAAGCACAAATCGGAGGATACGGCTGTATCCTTAACACCCCGACTCCACAGGAGATAAATTCTCTCAGGATGCTCATCATGATATGAAATCTCCAATGGAGACGCGATATTTCCTCTTATGATGGGATGTCAGCGATCTATATCAGCGCTTTTGTCTTGATATAGATGTCTGATATGAAATTTGACAGATGGTTTTTTTTCGTACTTTTGTCTCATTATTTCGTGTCTTCTCATTTGGTTGGTTCTTGTCAAGTACTCCGTCGGCAAATATTTTTTTTTTATTTTGTAAGTAAATACATTAATGTGTCATGTTATTCATTTGTTCGTGCGTTAAGTTATGTTTGGTGTTATTTATTTAGGTACAGTCATATTTATAAACTCATTATAGTGAGTACATAAGATTATGCAACCCTTATAATGCCTCTAAACGCAAAATCGTTATTTATAACACTTATGTGACGTTGAATAGAGGCATTATAAGCTAAACGCGTTTGGAGGTTGAATAGTGCCTACATAAGGATATTTTAGTATTGAACTGTCACATTCATTTTGACATCACATTGAATTATAAAGATTATCAACAAAATAAAATGCCTATGACTTGATATTGAAACTAAAACTTTGTGTTATTTTTATTTATTGAAACAAAAATGTTATACTAATATATTAAAAACAAATTGAATTGAAAATTGTTTAGAATTAAATAGATAAATATACTTGTTGGTGATCTTTCTCCACGCATCCTTCTTCATCCGGTGTTAGTGTTGTAATTTTTATTTTGCATTATTGAATTTTATCCTCAAGAACTTGTCTGAGGAGTATTCCAGCTAGGATAAAACGAATAATAATTTGATTTCCAGTATGTGCTAGAGATAATTACATACCTTATTTGATGAATCAAAGTTAATTGTTCGAATTCAATTAGCTTTTGTTAGTTCCATTTTTGTTTAATTCAGGACAGCTGAGTGTTATGAAGGCTAAATGTAATAGATTCTTACTTTTTGGTACTTTATTTGACACAAGCTCATTATAACTATGCAGGGTAGGCAAATGTTTTATAAATATGAATTTGCATAGTGGATGAATAAGTCCTTATGCATTGCATAACTATTCACGCGTTCAGAGAATTCTAATAAATAAGGCTGTTATACTTTAGCAGCCGTATTTATTAGAATTCCCTAAACGCGTGCATAGTTATGCAATGCATAAGGACTTATTCATCCACTATGCAAATTCATATTTATAAAACATTTGCCTACCCTGCATAGTTATAATGAGCTTGTGTCAAATAAAGTACCAAAAAGTAAGAATCTATTACATTTAGCCTTCATAAAACTCAGCTGTTTATCAAAAAAAACATCTTGTCTGTCTATCGAATTTAATAAACAAAAAGGAAACTACCAAAAGCTAAAAGAATTCCAATAATTAACTTTGATTCATCAGATAAAGTATGTTATTATCTCTAGCACAATACTGGAAATCAAATTGTTATTCGTTTCATTATAGCTGGAATACTCCTCA
Source organism: Philhelius festivus (assembly GCA_963931855.1). Classification (NCBI taxonomy): domain Eukaryota; kingdom Metazoa; phylum Arthropoda; class Insecta; order Diptera; family Syrphidae; genus Philhelius; species Philhelius festivus. Next base: position 25,281,098 of record OZ007557.1, on the reverse strand, counting down.
GACAAGTTCTTGAGGATACAATTCAATAATGCAAGATAATAATTACAACACTAACACACCGGATGAATAAAAATGCGTGGAGAGACATCACCAACAAGTATATTTATCTATTTAATTCTAAACAATTATCAATTCAATTTGTTTTTAATATATTAGTATATAATTTTTGTTTCAATAAATAAAAATAACACAAAGTTTTAGTTTCAATATTAAGTCAAAGGCATTTGTTTTGTTGATAATCTTTATAATTCAATGTGATGTCAAAGTGAATGTGACAGTTCAATACTAAAATGTCCTTATGTAGGCACTATTCAACCTCCAAACGCGTTTAGCTTATAATGCCCCTATTCAACGTCACATAAGTTTTATAAATAACGATTTTGCGTTTAGAGGCATTATAAGGGTTGCATAGCCTTATGTACTCACTATAATGAGTTTATAAATATGGCTGTAGGTAGATGCGCATTCTTTTCTTTGCAAATATATATAATTTTTGTTAGTTTTACGTTTTGATAATTTCTGTTGTCCGCACAAAACACATCCCGTGCAGTAGGGATGTAAATGAAAAATCATGACATAATTTGCCCAGCGAAGAAATAAGAAAATGTAGAGATAGAGATATCAGACATTGAGTTGGAGAGACAGATATCTTGTGGAGTCGGGGTGTAACTTACAGAAAGTGAGACAGCGACCCCTATCACAACTTCAAGTACTACAATGCATTAGGGATAGGAACGAGCCCTCCATTATACAGGGTGATTGGCATAAGGTGTGACAAAAGGCTAGGGCGTGTAGGTTGGACTTAGACAAGAAAAAAATCGTATGGGAGGGGGGGGGTCTATTTCCCCCCGTTTAGGCGGGAGGGGCAATTTAAGAAAAAAATCACTTAAAACAGAAAAAAAATTATTAAAAAATAACGGTGATACCTACAGAGTAATGCTATAGCATTTTGAAAATCCAGAAATACATTCTTTAATTTTGTTTTTAAATAAAGTTGTTCGAGTGAATAGTTTTTGAAAAATTAATTTTCAAAATCAAAATTTTGGAAAAAAAAATGAAATTTTTTTTTTTAAACAATTTTATTTCAAAATTTTACGTAATTAAGTATTATTTTTTTATTCAATATTCAATGCTCTTATTAATTTTTGATCAAACACAAAAAACCGGATGTCAAAATGTTTTGTAGTTTTTGAGAAAATCAAAAATAACCAAAACTACTTTTGTTCTAAGAAAAGCCTTTTATTTTAGTTTTTACGTTTTTGGATTCTTATGTAGGTGAATTTACGATTGAAAGGATTAACTTTCTTTTTACTATTCTTTTAATTATCGTCTTATAAGCATACAATAATGTGACAAAGTACTGGATTAACCATATTTCACACATTTTTTCATTGAGAACACCTGCGTGAGAGCATTGGTTTAAAATTGACCTGCCACTTTTTTATTATGGTGGGGTCGGCTTGGCTTAGGTGCATTTACGAAAGAAAGGATTAACTTTAAATAAACAGTAATTATGTATTTTATCTAAATATGCATGTATTTATTATTTAAATTGATTTCAAGATTCAGGAACATTTTTGTTCTTATTTCGCAATTGCATTTTTCTGTCACTAGTTAGGGCGTGTAACGCTGCATTATTTAAAAAACATTCGCAGATCAATATTAATCCAATGCTCTCACGCAGGTGTTCTCAATGAAAAAATGTGTTATTGTATGCTTATAAGACTGATAATAAAAAAATTTTACAAAAAAAGTTAATCCTTTCTTTCGTAAATGCACCTAAGCCAAGCCGACCCCACCATAATAAAAAAGTGGCAGGTCAATTTTAAACCAATGCTCTCACGCAGGTGTTCTCAATGAAAAAATGTGTGAAATATGGTTAATCCAGTACTTTGTCACATTATTGTATGCTTATAAGACGATAATTAAAAGAATAGTAAAAAGAAAGTTAATCCTTTCAATCGTAAATTCACCTACATAAGAATCCAAAAACGTAAAAACTAAAATAAAAGGCTTTTCTTAGAACAAAAGTAGTTTTGGTTATTTTTGATTTTCTCAAAAACTACAAAACATTTTGACATCCGGTTTTTTGTGTTTGATCAAAAATTAATAAGAGCATTGAATATTGAATAAAAAAATAATACTTAATTACGTAAAATTTTGAAAAAAAATTGTTTAAAAAAAAAATTTCATTTTTTTTTTCCAAAATTTTGATTTTGAAAATTAATTTTTCAAAAACTATTCACTCGAACAACTTTATTTAAAAACAAAATTAAAGAATGTATTTCTGGCTTTTCAAAATGCTATAGCATTACTCTGTAGGTATCACCGTTATTTTTTAATAATTTTTTTTCTGTTTTAAGTGATTTTTTTCTTAAATTGCCCCTCCCGCCTAAACGGGGGGAAATAGACCCCCCCCTCCCATACGATTTTTTTCTTGTCTAAGTCCAACCTACACGCCGTAGCTTTTTGTCACACCTTATGCCAATCACCCTGTATATATACTCAAAGTTTCGATCCCATTTCAATTCGATCTCTCGATCCAGTGCCACCATATACCTGGATCGAAATCTCAATTCGGATTCGATTCGATTCCTCAATCTTCTCTTGTAACCGGGGTAATTGTCTGCACTGTTCGCTAGCATTCACATCTTGCTCTTTGATTTAGGGTGGAGTAGTAATTGACTATAAAACAAAGCTGCGTGGTTAAAATCTATAATAATCTATTGTTGTTTATTGTCCAAGAAAGGTCTGTATCCCACAACCAAAGGAGAAGAAGAAAAAAAAGAGTTTACGTTTTTCGAGGAAAAATTATTTTCAATCGTCTAGAAAATTTAAATTGATTGAAATAAAATGAGAAAAAAGTTGCTATACCAATTTAGAAATTTATTGATACACACATACATACATAATATTTAAAAAATTAGATAATTTTTCTTGGAAAAATATTTTGTATGCATATATGTAAATATTATGTCTACCTGCCCTTAAGCAATTTTAGACATATTAAAAAAAAAGGAAATTCAGTTATGAGCGAAACAGATTAAACCAGCAACAGCACCAGCATCGTCAACAGCAAACAGCACGCTGACCAGCAAACATTTCTCAAACACATTGCCACCAGCAATGTCATTTCAATTGTTTGACATTTTATATCGAAAAAAACGTTTTTCATTGTGGCGCCACTCAATATTGCAGTGGAAAAGTTGAAAACACTGCACCAGCAACAGCAAATTTAGGACTTTGGCCTAACGACGCTGTTGGCGTTGCTGTTGCTGTTCTTATGCGTGTTGAACAATTGCAATACATTGGCTCTAAATTAATGGCGGCTGCTGTTGCTGTTGACGGTGCTGTTGCTGGTTCAATCTGTTCCGCGCTTTAGTCAATTTTAAAAATTTATCGATAAACCCCACGTGGAAACTTTTTTTCAATAAAAATAAATTTTTTTCACAAAAAATAGATTTTATCCATATATTTTGTAAAACATTAAAAAAAGAAAATATTTGGCGTGCCAATTTTGAACAAACAAATATTTCTTTACATGATAGTCTATCAATTTTTATCAAATTTGGGAATTATTAATTCATTAAAATACAAAAAGTTATGTGTTTTCTTTCATCGTGACCTTTTAATTTATGAAATTGATGCTTTTTCTAAATGCAACGCAAATATCAATTTTAGAATGTTATAAGGTTTTTCACCTAGATCTTTTTTTAACTTATAAAAATAAAATAAAAATTCTTAAACTACACATTTTATTATATACTGTAATATTTTTGCTAAAAAAAAACTTATTACTCTTTTTAGTATTTCTTCTTTATTTACACTTTCCAATTCAACCCCATAAATGTCAATTTATAATCAACTCAAATACTTTTATTCAAATTTAAATCCAATAAGCAATACTTTTGCTCACCACGAGCACTCCCTTATATACTCAAGTTAGTTGTTCTCGAAGGTTCTCGTCTTGGAATGTTCTAGATGCTTGGAATAAGGGGAAACACCATTGCCTTAGTGTATAATTCCCATACAAAATTTGCAACCAAAATGGTCCAACGGATACAATCGAAACTAGCCCTCGTGCCGACACTAGTGGCAAAAATAAACAACATATTTAACGCCATCTCTCGTTCTACTAGTGCCAACAGAAATGTTTACTCATAGAAACTAAGGACTTCTATTGACATTGCTTTGAAGAAACGGTGCCCTCTATGGTTAGAGAGATAATCGGCTGAGAATAGTGCTAAGGGATCTCGAAAAAAATCCCCTTTAAAATATTTTATGAATCATTTTGGTTTACTTAATGATTTTATTGTGTGCATTCTTTTTTGAGAAAATATCGTCCATCAACGAAAAAATACAACATGCAAACATGAAAAATTGACTAAGCTACGAGGGCGGGTCAATAAGTCCGTGACTTTTGGAATAAAACACAGATTTTTTGATAAAAAACTAATTTTATTTTTCAGCGTAGTCTCCCTTGAGCTCTATACACTTTGTCCAACGCTTCTCCAATTTTTTTATCCCTTCCAAAAAAAATGATTTGTCGAGGTCCTCAAAATAGGCCTTTGTTTGCGAGATGACTTCATCATTGGAGTCAAATCTTTTTCCACCAAGCCATTTCTTCAGGTTTGGGAACAAGAAGTAGTCGCTCGGAGCCAAATCTGGGGAATAGGGTGAATGAGAGAGCAATTCATAGCCCAATTTATGGATTTTTGCCATGGCAACTGCACATGTGTGCACCCTTGCATTGTCTTGGTGGAAAAGAACTTTTTTCTTGGCCAAATGAGGTCGGTTTTTTTCAAATCGTCATTGAATCGGTCCAATAAGTTGGCATAATATTCCCCATTGATTGTTCTTCCCTTTTGAAGGTAGTCAATGTGGATTATCCCGCGTGCATCCCAAAAAACAGTCGCCATAACTTTATTGGCTGACAAACCCACCTTGGCCTTCTTTGGCGCCGATTCACCCTTAGAAACCCACTGTTTTGACTGTTGTTTGGTCTCTGGTGTGTTGTGATGGATCCATGTTTCGTCCACGGTTACAAAACGGCGCAAAAACTCCTCCATATTGCGAATAAACAACGCCAAACCTTCCTGTGAAGTTGTTACACGATTGCGTTTTTGGTCGACTGTGAGCAAACGCGGCACCCATCTTGCGGAAAGCTTTCTCATGCCCAAGTGATCATTCAAAATTGAAACCACTGAGCCATGCGAGATCCCTACGGCTTCCACAATCTCTCGCACTTTCAATCTTCGGTCGGCCAACACCATATCGTGAATTTTTTCGGTTGTTTCGGGTGTAGAGACCTCAACTGGGCGTCCAGGACGTTCGGTATCTTCAGTGCTTGTACGGCCACAACGAAATTCAGTAAACCACTTTTTTACCATTGAAATCGATGGTGCAGAGTCCCCATAGTATTTATCAAGCATAGCCTTGGTCTCGGTAATGGTTTTTTTTCGCAAGAAATAATGCTTAATAAGCACACGAAATTCACTTTTTTCCATTTTCTCCTCAAATTAGTGAGTAGTCTGATAAAAATAGCTGTCAAACACAAACTAACTGACGCAGCAAGTTTAAATTTTGACAGGAGTCAACTGACAGATGCCTGTTGACAGGAGCAGTGTTGCTATTTCAGTAAAGAAGTCAGAAATTCAAAAAGTCACGTACCCTCGTATATTACACTGTCTGAAAAGATCAGGCAAATCGTATCGTCGGTTAAAAAACGAAGTGACATTATTTAAAAGTTTAATTTTTTCAAATTAAATTCCCATAAGGATAAAAATAATGCTTATATTTATCAAGGCAAACATAATTGAACCGCTGAGAAGAAAAAGGAAAACATTCCATTAATCATAGTTTTTGGGAAATCAAAGAAAACTGTTTATTTCTGAAACTAAAAGTTATTCTTCAAAACATTCTGCAGGATAAATGTAAAGATAGTAAAGAAGAGTGACATACCAAACAATTGAAATTAAAAACATTAAGGCCTGGCTTAATAATTCCTGTAAAAGTGTGTGGAATGTTTTCCTTTTTCCACTAATTGAAAAAAAATCAAATAAATTATTTTAAATTAAGTTTCTTATTCAAATAATATAAATAATGGTAACAAAACATTTTATTTATTTAATATTATATAATTCTGCAAAATTCTAAACAATATTTTAATAATAATTCAAGGGAATAAAAATGAACAGAAATAAAATGCACGACTGGATCGCACGAACTTGCTCTTATGTAAAAGTACTTTGGAATTTAAAATACATTTTATAAATATAAAACATGGATTTAATGAGATAAAAATGTTCAAATGTATGGAATTTCCATCCGATTAATCCTTTTAATATTAAAGTAAGCTTTTATATAACAAATTTCCTTAAATTTTTTCGAGAACAAAATTTGGGATGCCAAATTTTAAGTATTTAGCAGTATAGATTTTGGAAATAGTTTCAAAAAATAATCGTTCACACGTTTTAAAGGTATTGGTTTCTCAAAAAAAACTTGATTTTTTTTTTTTAATTCCAAAAAAAAAAATTTGGAATATTTTTATATACAATATTATTTTAAACTTAAGGAGCCTCCTGCTGAAAATTTTTGGTTAAAATCGTTAGAGCCGTTGATGAGAAAGTCAAAAAATCAAAAAACGGTTATATGACAGGTACCGTTAATAACATTTTACCCCAAAATTTTTTTTGAACAAAATGTAGTCCATGTCCATAATATCACACCTAATTTTTTTTATCAAAATCGTTAGAGCCGTTTTTGAGATGAATAAGATTATGCATTACGGGTGTATGGGGGTTACTAGGGAATCACCGAAGACCCTTAACTACCGGGATTGAAGAACATAGGTCTAGTGGTTTAGGCTGTAGGGAGAGGTACAGACATACAGACAGACAGACGGAATTGCCGGGCCCACTTTATTCGTCTTCGCTATCATCGTAATGTCAAAAATCAAAGAGGTTCTTCGAGAGATGCATGATGGACTTTCAGGAGGCCATTTGAGAGTCAACAAGACGTTAGAAAAAGTGAGACAACGATTCTACTGGTTGCATGCAAGAGACGACGTTGAAAAGTGGTGCCGAAATTGTGACGCTTATGCTGCAACCAAAGGACCTGGTAGAAAACTGCAAAGAAAAATGATGCAATATAATGTTGGCTCACCGTTTGAAAGGATTGCTGTTGATGCGGCTGGCCCATTTCCGGAAACGAATGTTGGAAACAAATACATTCTGGTGGTAATGGATTACTTCAGCAAATGGCCTGAGGCATACGCTATATCCTGAACCAAGAATCCAAGACCGTGGCCGACCAGATTGTGTCTAACTGGGTAAGCAGGTTCGGTGTGCCTATGGAGCTCCATTCTGACCAAGGAAGGAACTTTGAGTCGAACATATTTCAAGAGGTCTGCACGTTCCTTGGCATTAAGAAAACGAGAACCACACCACTTCACCCGCAATCTGATGGAATGGTCGAGAGATTCAACAGGACCTTAAAAGAGCACCTCACTAAAGTCGTAGGCGACTACCAAAGAAACTGGGATAGACACATACCACTATTTTTGATGGCTTACCGAAGTGCAATACATAGCTCAACAGGACAAACACCATCTGAAATCCTGTTCGGAAGAAAAATACGGCTACCTAGTGAGATAAGGTTTGAACACCCATCACAAGAGTCTCAGGAAACAGGGGATTATGTGAGTGACCTAAAAGAGAGACTAATTGACATCCAGGAAAGGACCAGTACTAGAATGAGCGCTTACAGCGATCGAATGAAGACAAGGTACGACACAAGAGCAAACACGACAGGATTCCAAGTAGGAGATCGTGTATGGCTGTATAATCCACATCGTCAAAAGCATAGCTGGGCACCGTTAATCAAACAGTTAACTTCGTTAATCGTTAATCCGCTACTAAAAAAGTTAGCTTCGTTAAACGTTAAAGCGTTAAATTTCGGAAGAATTAACGCAAGTTAACGTTAATCGTTAATCCGTTAACATGTGATAAAAATTGCATTTTTAATATTTTTTGACTCTGACCACCGGCGTTTAGTAATGCCGGTCATCCACTAGTAGCATTATTTATTATTTTTCACTAATACTGGGTTCAACCTCGGAATAGTTAAACCGAGCCGAAGCACTTACTTCGAGTTTACGCCACGTCAAACAAATCCTTATTTAATATATATTTTTTTAGCCGTATTAGCTACGCCTTCCTTATGTCAAATATACTGGGAATATACTGGGAAAAAAGTGACAAATCTAAAACTCTGGTTATTATACACCAGCTGATTTCCATTATTATTCATTTTATTATCATTGTATGCATATTGGAAATTGGATAGATTTAAAATTGAATTGTATAAAGTTCAAATCCAATAAATGAATGTACCAGCCGATGTAACCTCTGCAATCGAAATGAAACCGAAGATGTCAACCACTTTTCAGCCGTTTGCCCAATTCTGCAAGAAATTCGAAGGCTTTACTTTTCAAAGAGCTTTCTCAATCTTCAGGAAGCGAAACAAATTTTAAACGGAGAGTGGGGTTGGAAGAACCTTTACAGTTTTATTGGTCATGCCTTAGGAGTTACCGAAACAATTTTTTAGAGTAAATTTAAAAATTTTAAATATTGTATATTTATGTATCTTTCTCTAAGATGAAACGAGGAAATTTGTGTTGTAAACTTGTTATTATAATTATTTTAACGCATTCTATTTATTTATTTGTCTGCATTTATTTTAATTTATAAACTTTTAAACTTTCTTTTTTTTTATTCTCGAAAAATGTCAATTTCCAGGCAGACGGCAAATAAAATGTTTGCCATGCTAATGTTCTGTATAGTATTTCAAATGTATATCGAGTCGAAGTAACTTAACTCCGTCGCTAAAACGAGTTAGTAAATAAGGCTGTAGGCGATCAACGCACAAATTTTGAATTCAACTCGAATGTAAGGTGCCTTCAATTCTGTTCATACAACGGGTTGGATCTAGTTGTTGGCCGTTGCTCAACGAATTGCGCAACAAGTTTACGGGTAGTGTACGAGCTCATGTTGCTCAACACGTTGACCAACATTTTCAAGATAATGTGTTGCATATTATTTGTTCAACGCGTTGATCAACTTTTTAATTTTCTTTGGGATTTCTTGACGTAATATTGTGTTGGGTTGCGTTGGCTGCAGTGAAATGCGTTGCGTTGGCTACAGTGAAATGTGTCTACGTGGTTGAACTATTGCGTTGCCATGAACTTGCAGTTGTTTGTTGTTGCAACTTGCAAACTGTAGTTTATTTTGGTTTTTTCGTCATTAATTAATTAATTTTGCAAATGATTTCAGCAATTGAAGAAAATCCCAATATATGGGACATTAAGAGCCCCTCTTATAAAAATCGAGATACCAGTCTTAGTGTCAAATTTCCTCGAAAATGCAATTGCCTAAACTTTGAATTCGAATTCACGGGCGCGGTGGGATCAATCGATTTTAATTTCTCATATATTTCATTGAAAAAAACAATTTTCTTCGCGACTCAAGAAAAAATCATCTACCCAGAATCGTCTTGGCTGTTTTTTCTTCCTTTGTCGTTCATTTTCTAATATTATTAATGCGGCAGCCACTTTTTTTTTCTTAGAGGAAATCATACTCATACGGAACAAATTTAAGAATATTTTAAAGCGAAGGCGTGCATCGACAATAAATGTATGTACCGAACTGAAAGTCAAAATTATTTCAGGTTTGACGTTTGAGTTTTTTGTTTATTCTGGTGCGTTCAACGCGTTCCCCAACAAGTGATCCTTGGTTAAATGTACGAAGGTATCAACTCGTTCATCAACTGGTTGAGCAACAATATCGTAAACTGAGTTGATCAACTCGAAAAACTTTTTTTTCTGTCAAAATCGAACAATTTTCTCAACTAGTGTACGAGGTTATTCAACATTTGAGTAAATTGATCAACTAGGTGTATGGAGCTATTCAACACTGGAATAAGTTTTAAGAGTTGATCAACTAGGTGTGCGAGGTCAATCAACATATGGGAAAGTTGGTCAATTATGTGTACGGGGCTCCAAACCCATTTTGTTCAACTTTAGTTGCTCAACGTGAATTACGTAAGTTGCTGCACTAGTGTAAGAGGTTGTTAATTCGTTTATCCAATGAAAGAGTTGAATAAAAAGTTGAACGAAGTTGGTTGAACTTATCGCGCACATAGTGGACGACCGGCTTAACGAAATGATCAAACGAAACGAATCTCTTCGCAGTTTTCTCACTCGCACGCGCCGTCAAAATATAATACGTACCTAGCTGTTTTTGTTTCACTCGCGGCACGTGCCGCACGGCACTTGTCTCATACTTGTCTGAACCTGTTTTTCGCGCCGCGCGGTAAATAGTAGGCTTTGGATTAACCATTAACGGACTTAACGTGAATTAACGGATTAAACGTGTCCGTTAACATTTTTAAAAGTTAACTTAAAAGTTAATCCGTTAATCAAAATTTTAACTTCGTTAATTAACGATTAACGGATTAACGAGTTAATGCCCAGCTATGGTCAAAAGGGATTGTCGCCGAAACTTCAACAAAACTGAGAAGGCCCTTTTACTGTCGTCACGAAAATCAATGATGTCGTTTATCGAATTCAAAGAGGATCAAGAGGAAAGTTAAAAGTTGTGCATAGCGATCGACTGCACCGATACAGTGGCGAAGCTGGAGATAGAATTGGACGAACAATCATAAGAAGGGGGCAATGTTGCGAACAGAGCTTTATACTACTACAGCGCAATCTGTTGGAAAATTGCATATCTATTTTTTGGAAGAAACAAAAAGCTCTTTTCCAATGTCAAATGTATTTCCCCTTATTCCGAGCATCTAGAACATTCCAAGACGAGAACCTTCGAGAACAACTAACTTGAGTTTATAAGGGAGTGCCCGCGGTGAGCACAGGACAGTTGATTTTATTGACTATGAAAGTGTGCAAATTGGATTGTGTTATTAAACAAGTGTGATTTAAATTTGAATAAAAGTATTTGAGTTGATTATAAATTGAGATTTAATGTTTTGAATTGGAAAGTGTAAATAAAGAAGAAATACTAAAAAGAGTAATAAGTTTTATTTAACGAACCTAGTAAAAATCTTACAATATATAAAGGGTTTTTCAACAGGGGCGCTACAAAAGTAGAGCGACAGGGACAGCAAACGACGCCATATTTCTTGCCGCTTTTTTAACATTTCTCTTCAGTAAGGTTTGCCATTTCATGATGAAAAGACATACGAGCCAACAACGATTCGAAATTATTAAAATTTACTACCGAAATTCGGAGTCAGTTGCCTCAACGTTAAGAGCGCTACGTCCAATTTATGGTCGTCATAATTGTCCTAGTAGATCAACAATTGAGCGTCTAGTGGAAAAATTTGAATCCACAGGCACAGTACAAAATATTCCCGTGCCAGTGAGACAAAGAAGTGCCTGTAGTGTCAAGAATATTGCTCAGCTCAGCGTCTGGACTTCTGTAAGCGTGTCCGTGGTGGCCATGCAAAAGAAATCGAGTTCCATACATAATGGCATCAAACGTACTTTCACAGGCATAAAGAATTTCATTGATATCCAAAACCGTTTTTGTTTTATTTAAAAAAACTTTTGTAGCGCTCTTATTGAAAAACCCGATATAATTCATACGTGTTTTTTTTAATAATAAAAATAAAGAAAGGCAAATTAAATAAAAAAAATATTTTTACAATACCAAAAATAATATTCAACTTTACAAATATTATTTTAAAACTGCATTAATTTTAATTCAAATCATTAATTAACATTTGCACTTCTCAAAATTACTTCAATAGTAGCATAACGTTTTCAAGACATTGATTTTTCCAAACAATTTTTTTTAGTTAAAAAATATTTTTTCCTGTTCTCTCTATCATGGTTAACTTTGATTTTTTCCAAATGCAAAACTTCCACTATAGGTAAGTATACCGCAAGTGAAAAAAACATAATAATTGTTCCGAGTGGTAAAGCCTAGTACGCAGACCGGGCAAAATCTCCCATAAAATTTTTTTCCTGGGACAAATTTCATCTTCGTTTTTTTTTTCCGAGCAGCACGCAGTTCACGCGCAAAATTGATATTTTTGTGTATTGCTGTACTTTTGTAAAAAAAGTCTCCACTAAATTTTGCTAGGAAAAAGAATAATAGAAGCATTATTTTGCGGGACAAACTTTGACAGACCGCGAAGTATTGTTTCCAAAACAAAATTTTGTTAAAGTTTTGTCTATATTTTGTGTGTTTCAATCTTTTAAAAAATGTCATTTTTAGAAAATTACTTAAAAGAATATTTGGAGAAATATGTAAAAAAAGATTTAGAAAACAAAACAAAAAAAGACCCAGTTGACGAACCTTGGAAAAAAAAATTGTGCAGATTGGTTGAAGAACGCCCAGCAATATAGGATCTAGGGCATCAATCCCACAGCAACACCGAGGCAGTGTACTCCGATTGGCGGTATATTTTCAAGGATTTGTGCTAAACAGGTTTGTATAAGTATTATAAATATTATCGAGTTATCAGGGCCCTCATTGCGTAATTTTTAGAACGATCGTCGTCCAAACGACTGTCGAACACGACGTCGTCAAAAGTTGCTTCGTGTAAAGTTTCAATCGCATCGTCCGGTCGTGTCGTCCATCGTCCACAGTTTGAAAACATCAAGAAACAACAAATCTCATTTGGGATGTCTGACTGTAATCAAACTTAAGTTTTGCTATTTGGTTTTCAAAATGTAAGTTCAAATAGTAATTTAGTTTTAGTAAAATTAAATATTGAACTCGTAGGTCAGCCACGCCGAAGCAATTAGAAGTTTTGATTGGTTTTATGGAGGAACACCCCGATATGGCAGAGAACTACATCCCCAAGACCACCCAAGGTAGTCCTAGGCAGTTCAAAAATAAGCTGTGGGCCGATATACATAGCTTCAAAGCTCAATGCCATTGGATTACCCAACAAGTCTATGGTTCCTTGGAGGAAAGTACCTATACAAGGAATTGGTAACATAATTAATTTGTTTGTTTTAGGTTTGGACTGATATATTCTCCTTACAAAAACCGGGAGGTGGGCCATCCGAAGAAATACCTATTTGGGATCTCGATGAAAAAGCAATTCAGATGGCATCCCTCCGTACATCTATAACAGGGTGCAGCTCCAGTTGCTTTGGTGCTGGCACTGGAAGTGGTGCTATCGAGAACGAGATGCTTATCTCGGAGTCAGAATGTGACTATATGCGGTGGATAAGGTTGTTGTTGAAAACCCAGTAATGGAGAGTCCACGAAACAAAATTGATGTCGAGCCTGAGCTGCGTAAGAGGTAATTTTTTATACAACCAAAATATTCGAATCTGATTTTAGCAAGTTTTTTCTTTTATAAAGATGCAAACTTCCACTTCAGCAACCAAACCAAAACGGTTGTGAAGAAGCAATAAAGTTGACCCAAGAGTAGAGTTGTTAAAAGCCCAGGTGGAAGCTTGTTAAGTACTTTTTAAATTATTAAATAATCAATTAAATGTGTAAGCTGGAATATTGTGGCTTACAAGATAACCACTTCTACAGAAAAAATTTTTTAATACTTTATAAAAATAGAGGTGTTTAAGAGGGAGAATACCAGAGCTGACAAACAACGAAAAACTGTGTTCAAATCTCTTCTTCTTCCAGATGGTCCTTAAAATATGCTTTTGAGTAACTAACAAAGGTTGTATATAGTTTTTGTAAGTACCAACCCAACATATTATTCCATATTGTATTTTTGATTGAACTAGTCCATAATAAATGGTCTCCATAAGTTCCTTGCAACAAAGGTTTCTCAAGTGAAACATGACATAAGTGGTTGACAACAAATATTTTTTTAAAGCTAAGGTGTACACTTTCCAGTTAATTTTATTATCAATTATCAGACCAAGATACATATTTATATTCAGCTACAGGTTCGATACGAAAACATTTAGGAGAACAAACAACATCCACTACATTTGTTGGGACAATATTAGAGACGCAACAAGATAAGCTACTTAGTGAGAATTTTCTACAGTCTATGCTGTGCTGAATAAGAAGTGGAGGATTCATATCTAAAGTAATCAAACTGAAAAACATAACTCTTGTTTTTTCACTAATAACAAGCTTATGAATGCCAAACCAATGTCTGAATAACTCCAAGTCGAAATTGATATCCGAAATCAAATCTAACATTGTGGGACTAGAATAAACACAAGCTATGTCATCAGCAAAGCCACTTACTTTTCCTTTAAATTAAGACTAAATACACTATTGATATAGATAAGGAACAAAATTGGACCTAACACTGAACCTTGAGGAACTCCTATATTAATACTTCTGGTTTCGCTGAAATGACTACCTATATTGACCTTTTGCTTCCTGTTTTTAAGGTAGGAAGAAAACCAATCTAGCATAAAACCTCTGAAGCCAGCTTTTTCTAATTTTCTCAATAATATGGCATGATCTACTGTATCAAATGCTTTCTTAATATCAATATATAGAGTAGCAGTGTACTTTTTCTGATCAATACTTTTGTAGCAATGACAACAGTGTGCTAAAAGTGCATCTTCAGTTGATTTACCAGCTCTAAATCCATACTGATTTATTTTTGATGAGTTTTTCGAAAATTTTTGAGAATACTGGTAATAGAGATATAGGCCTATAGTTATTTATACATTTTTTATCACCTTTCTTAAATATAGGAATTAATTCAGCTACTTTCTAACTTTGTGGGAGGGAATTCACCTTGAACAATACTTTTGTTAAATAAATGAGTTAAAATGTTAACCACATTATGGCCAACTTTTTTGACAAAGTTGTTGGAATAACTATTTGACGTAGTAGAAAACGAATTATCCAAAGCTTGAATAACTTTATAGACCTCAAACGAAGATATCGTGTAAAAGAAAAAACTATTGGATTGAAAACTTTCATTAAAACAATTTTCTGGACAAATAACAGAAAAGTGATTTATGCCTGCATCAGAAATAGTATTTACGGCCATTTGAATAAAATACTCATTAAATATTTTAGCCATTTCAGAATGATCAACAACTAAAATGTAGGCCCGTTCATTACCTATCTTTCGACATATCGATCGTATTTTTAGGACGCCGCGTTCAGCCGCTAGACAGAGTTTTGTGATTACGGAACTAAAAAAAATATTAAAAAAAAGTTGGCAACCTTGACCTTCGTCAAAAAAATACTTCCCGACATCTGGCAACCATGAAAGTCATACCAACATTTAGGCCTGTTCATTACCTATCTTTTGACATATCGACCGTATTTTTAGGACGCCGCGTTCAGCCACAAGACGCAGAACGCCGATTATAGGCACAAAAAAATATTAAAAAATATTAAAAAAAACAAGTTGGCAACCTTCACCTTCGTTCCAAAAGTAAGATTTGAAGGAAAATCAAAAGTTGTTTTTTTATTGAATAATTCATTGACTATTGACCACTCTTTTTTTAAATCTCCTTTGGCTTTATGGAACATGTCCATATAAAAATTTTCCTTGCAAATTGGAATTTCAAGACGAATCTCTTTACATAGAACTTTAAAGTTTTCACGGAATAAAACGTTATTTGGGTGTTTCTTACACTTAATAGATAGTTTTGGTATGGTAGTGCTAGGTTTTATGAGAAAATGCTATTTTAAGGACTTTTGTCATATTTAGAGCATTTTTTTGAGAAAAAATGATGCGAACATTTTTTTCTTTTACGATATATTTACGACAAATTTACGACAATTATTTACGCTGTCCTTTTTCTTTTGCGAGTTCATTTTACCCTATTTTGTTAGTTAGCATTACCAGGGGTCATTTTTTAAAAAATTAACGTTCGTAGCCGCAGGCGTACCGCGACAAAATTTTTGGTCTTACAGCATATTTACGACAAATTTACGACAATTATTTACGCTGTCCTTTTTCTTTTGCGAGTTCATTTTACCCTATTTTGGGGGATGGTAGTGCTAACTTGACTGTCAAGTTAGCATTACCAGGGGTTATTTTTTAAAAAAATTGCGCTACAAAATTTTTGATTTTGCAACATATTTACGACAAATTCACAACAATTATTGTTACTTACCTTTTTCTTTTTCGAGTTCATTTTACCCTATTTTGAGTGGTGGTAGTGCTAACTTGACTGTCATGTTAGCATTACCAGGGGTTATTTTTTAAAAAACAAGCGCGACAAATTTTTTCGTTTCACGACAAATTTACGACAAGTTCACGACAATTAATCCAATTATTACATTTTTAAAATTTTGAAGTAGTAGTGCTAACTTGACGGACATTAGACTAGCTGACTTTGAATACTACTCTAAAGTACCGAATTTTTTTGCTGCTTTCTTAGACATTGATCTCTGTCCAAGCTCCAACAACAGTTTGTTATCCAGATGTCTCCACCGAACTAGCTACACCAAAAGATTTTAATATCACTCAATATCACTCACTACAAATTTTCTTACACTCAAACCTAAGAAATTCCTAGACAAAAACCAAATATTAGACATGGCAGAAACTAGTGAAGAAAATAAATTAGATTATTTGAAAAAAGAAATTGTAGAGATGAGAAAAGAAGTAATGAATAAAACTAAGCAAACGAATAAATTTGAGCAAAAACTAGACCTTATCGCACAAAAGAATATAGTTTTGGAGGAGAGGCAGAACTATTTAGAGACGAAACTAAAATATATAAAAAAATCTCTTAAAAGGTAAAACAAAGTAGTCTTTAATATACGAGTACAAGAAGTAGAAACGAATAAACAAGATCTGCTAGATTGTATCTTAGAACTACTAAACGAGATTCTCAAAGTAGAAACAAAAAAAGAAGAAATTGATTTTATAAGACGCATAGGAAAACCGGGAGAGAAACAAAGACCACTGTTAGTGGGGCTTACAACACAATTTAAAAAGGATCCTATTCTAAAAAATAAGTTTCGACTTAAAAGCTACAAACACGCGACTATATATATCCAAGATGATAAAACGAAGGAAGAAATTAATACAAAACAAATAACGAATACACAAGTTAATAAACCAACTGAAATAGAAAAAATTAAACAAACAAATAACAAGCAAATAACAAGCAAAACCTCTCAAAAACGACGAAGACAAAGTGACAAGAATATAACAGAGTATAACTCTCAAGCTAGCACATCAACACACGCAATAAAAAAACTGAAAGAAAATGAAAAGCATTCATCAGAATATTCGGTACAAAAAACTAACATAAGAATTTTTTTTCAAAACTGTTACTAACCCAATTGGAAAACAAATACATACTGATGACAACTAGCAACCAACCAACTCAAATCAAGACAATACTAACGGAAATAAAAAAATCCAAATAACAAAAAAGATCAATAATTCCTCAAGCCGATTAGCCCTCGTGAGGAAACCAGGCTCATACCCCCCAAGTTACCAAAATAACTTGCATAATTTAAAAATATATAATCTTAGGAACGAAACAAAAAACGAATACAAAGAATATGATACAAAACAAAATTTTTATATGGGGCATTTCACGTGAAGCGGACAACGAAAAAGTGATGGGTGTTGAAATTCATTCATCTTTGTGTTATTTATACTTCATTTGAATCTAAAAATACATTTAGAAGGATTTTGAATTTTGAGGTCTGGTACTCCAGTTATGGGCTTGTAAGCTTTCGACAAGCAATGAGTAATGGTTTTTAAGAAAAATGTTGATAAATTAAGAGAAGCAATATAAAAATAATTTTAATAGTTGAATATATGGTAAAACAGATGTTCTTTTTATTTATGAAATCTAAACCGGAAATGAAATTTTTTCTTATATATAAAACCGGAAGTTAACATTTCAAATAAAATTTTAGTAAACTTAGCCCATTTTTATATCTTTTTTTTAAGTCTCAAAATAAAGCCCACATATTAGAGAAACTATATGCCAAGCTTCAGAGTGGGATACCCATACGTTTAGAAGATACATAATTTTTAGTGCGTGGACCTCGTGCAAAAAACAGATTTATTATACCTATAGAAAACCGGATGTTGGCGTTTCAATTTTAATTTTAAGTAGCTTAGACCATTTTGATATCTTTTTTTCTTTTCTCTTATTATTCTTTATATAATAAAGATTCCAAATACAAAGTTTGAAGATGGGATCTCCATTTATTTAGAAGTTACATATTTGTTAGTGCTAAGGTGGCAACTTCGTGTCATGCGATAAGCCCCTCTTGGTCTAGCTTTCTTGCCTCCTCATAGTATGAAGAGACGCCATCTGTTAGGAGTGTAACTTAAATGCTAGAAAAAGAAAGATATAATATGCGGCCACGTTACAATAATTTGTATTGTATGTTTGATTTAAGTTCTTGCTTTAAATGAACACAACGTTTAGTTAGTTCGCACTTGAATTTAAGTTTAATAATAAATAACACAGACCCACAAAAAAAAACTTCTCTAACTCTGGGAATTGAACATGTATCTCATAGGTTTTTCGGGTCGCTGATCTCAAATCCGGGGTCCGTTTGACTCAATCAGGTCAGGTTTAAGGGCATTTGAAGGTCGAATCACTAAATATTCGTCGCGACGCCATCCAGTTACGCACCCCAAGGCTTCGGGCGTCCTGGTCTACGCCATCTCTCCAGCGCAAGCATGGTCTACCACGCTGTCGTCTACCATAGAATGTACCACAAAGAACTTTCCGAGCAGGTTCCTTTCGCTCATGCGAGCTAGGTGCCCTGCCCACCAGAGTCTACCGAGCTTAATTTTTGTCACGATGTCTGCTTCAAGGTAGATTGCGTACAGTTCATGATTGTACCGTCTCCGGAATCGTCCTTCCTCACATATGGGGCCAACAATTCTCCTTAAGACTTTTCTTTCGAACGCAGCTAAGAGGTCGGAGTGCCTTTTGCTAAGCACCCAAGTCTCGGATCCATATGTGAGTACTGGCAGGACCATGGTCCTGTACAACAGCAGTTTTGAAGTTATGGTGAGATTTCTGGATTTGAAGAGCTTTGACAGACTATAGTAGGCTCTGTTGGATTTGAGAAGCCGCCAGCGTATTTCTTCTTCTATATTGTTATCGGCTGCTACTATTGACCCAAGGTATTTAAAGGATTGCACCACTTCAAATTCGTGCTCCTCAACCTTGATTGCTTGACCAACTGTTCCTCTCGCATTTGACGCCACCATGTACTTTGTTTTACCTTCACTAATGTGCAGCCCCAGATTTTGTGCCGCCTGCTCGATCTGGATGAAGGAATCGTGTACAGATTGTTCGGTTCTTCCGATGTCGTCTGCGTAAGCCAGTAACTGGCTGGACCTGTTGATGATGGTCCCTCTTGTTGCCGTGCCAGAGTCACGGATTGCTTTCTCCAATGCCAGGTTGAAGAGGAGGCAGGCCAGACCGTCCCCTTGTCGGAGTCCATTAAAGCTGTTGATTGGTCTGGATAGCAAACCGGCTATTTTTAATTGGCTTCTTACGGTGGTCATGATCAACCTACATAGTCGTGTCAATTTATTTGGAATGCCGAATTCTCTCATGGCTTTGTAAAGTTCTACCCTGGCTATGCTATCATAGGCGGCCTTAAAGTCTATAAACAGATGGTATGTTGGGATGTTAAATTCTAGACATTTTTCCATCGCCTGCCTAAGGGTAAATATCTGATCAGTTATAGGCGGTACTCAACAACGTGATACCTCTATAATTACTGCACGTTGTGACATCTCTCTTCTTATGTATGGGGCATATTATGCCTTTTCGCCAGTCTTCTGGCATTTCTTCCTGCTCCCATACGTGCACTATAATAACATGAATTGCTTGACGTAAGGCTGGCCCGCCGTGATGAAATAATTCAGCTGGTATGCCATCGGCTCCCTGGGATTTATTCTGTTTAAGCCGGCCTAGGTATAGCCTTCTCAACCTCTTCTATGCTTGGTGGCGGCAACATAGGGTATTCTTCTTGAAGTAGTGGAGCCTCCACTTCTGCAGTGAGCTGACCATTTAGCAATTCATTAAAGTACACTTCCCATCGCTCCAGTATGCTTTCAGGATCGGTGATCAGATTTCCCTCTCCGTCCTTGCAGTATGTGCAGCGTGGTGTGTACTGCGTCATGTTTCGGACGGATTGGTAGAACTTCCGCGCCTGGTGCGGACCTCGCTCTCGGCTGTTTTCTATTTCACAGATTAGGTTCTTCTCCCAGGCTGATTTCTTTTGTCTGTGAAGCCGTTTTTCTGTTCTTCTGAGCTCTTTATATTCCTCTTCGCGTGCCCGCGTTCTATGAGATTGTTGCATTGCTCGGTACGCAACATTCTTACGTTCAGTCGCTAGCTTGCATTCATCATCAAACCAGTCGTTCCGATTTTTACGACTGCTGCCTAAGATGGAGTTGGCAGTACTAATGACAATATTCTTAAGGCGTGTCCACTTCTCATTTACGCCCAGCATACTGGCTCCAGGACTTACTCTCCCTAAATCAAGTGATTCTAGGGCGAGTCCTAACACATTACCAAAGGTGTTACTGGTGTTTTCATTGCGCAGGGCAGCCGTGTTGATTCGAACCTGATCGGCTGATGCAATGCGTCTTCGCAAGGCAATCCGCCCTCGGAAAACCATACCAACAAGATAGTGATCTGAGTCGATATTGGCACCTCGGTACGTTCGTACCATCATCAAGTTCGATTAGTGGCGACGCACTATGGGACCAAATGATGAAATCCATCTCAAAAATGGTTTTGGTGAATTTCGTAATTTTAAAAATCTAATGATGGGATTATATACTAGAAATAGGGTTCTTCCTAACACAGTAAATTTTTCATATCTTACTTTTATTCTAGGTACCTAAAATTACCGTTAAAAATGACATTTCGATATTTTTATTTTTTAGAATTATTAGAAGTGAGAGTTTGAAGTCAATTATTTCGTATTTTTCTGGACAGAATGTATAAGTATTATACCTTTTTGAAAAGCCCAAGCCCTCTTCTTTACAAAACAGTTATATTTTTCTTAATTAAATTCACAAGTAAATTAATAAAAAAAAAGAGTAAGGTGCAGTATATTTTTCATTTTTTTGTTTTCAATTGAAGTTTTCTCTGTTAGCTCCGGCTGCCTCCGTTTAGATAATGGCTGTTTAGTATTTCAAAAATATTCTAAATTTGGAAGAAAAAATAAAAACTTTCGCATTTTCATGCATTTTTGTTTAAGGAGAAAAAACGTATGATGAGAAAGAACATAAGTTTTTAGAATAAAAATTCGTATTCTTATAACTTTATTGTTAAGTGATGAAAAAAATTAAAATTTGGCAAAAATGTGGAACCTTTATTGATGCACATAAATGTGTATTCCAAAAAGTTTTAGACCATTATTTTATTACTTTTAGCTCAAAATTTCAAAAAAAATTTTATTTTTTGTCAAAAGTTAAAAAATATAACTGTTAAAACATGTGCAACACATTTTCATAAACATCATATAAGTGACTATGTTTTCACAAAATTTATAAGTTTTTATCATTTATTTCCAATATTATAAAAATTCTAAATTTTATTTTTAGAATAAAATATTTTTTGTTTTCCAATTTTAAACTTCCTTACTCATATTTATATTAAAAAAAATCATAATTAAATAAAAATAAATGCCAAGCATTTGAGGGTGGGAAGAGGTGTGTGGGGTATTTTGCATATAATACAAATGTAGGTACATAGGTATAAATAACACAAGCATTGTTTGACGAGGCTTAAGAACTTTTAGACATTAATTAATATACCTAGTAATAAGGTGTACTTTTGAATTCCTTTTTTTTTGTCTTAAGGGCGAAAAACTTTCATATATCAAAAAGGGGCGTGGCAGTACACGGATTTTACTAAAAATAAATAACACTTTTCATAAACTCACTTCTTCATACAAAACTTAATTTAAAAAATGCCTGCTCTTAATGAACTTTAAGCTGAAAATAAAAAAAAGGGGAGTGAAAGTAGGCGGGAAAGTGGGCAGAACAAATATAAATGCAATGTCTTAAGTTTAAAAAAACCTCAAATACAAATTTTCGACTTCCTGTTCACTAAAAATAAGAAAATAACAAAAATCTGAAAAATATGAGCGTGGTAGTGGGCGGATTTTACAAAAACTACTTTCAAATGTTTTCACCGGTAAAAGAAGAAAACTGTACAAATTTCATCCAAATTGTTGCAATAATTCTTGCTCCAACAAATTTTCCCCATATAAATTAAACGAAATCTTAAAAATTTGTTATTTTATTTTATTAAAAAAAATAAAATAATTTATTTCTATTTGAAACGTTTTAATATTTTAAATTCTTGGTTATACAAGTATAAGTGTGCAAAATTTCAAAAAAAAAAATATTGAGAAACGAAAAAGTTATGGATTTTTGAGATGGTTTGCACCATTTGGTCCCATAGTGCGACGGTCTATCAACACGTGGTCTATTTGGTTACGAGTGACTCGATCAGGTGATACTCAGGTGGCTTTGTAGATATCTTTACGCAGGAACCTTGTTACGGCTGCCTCGTTGGCTAAAAGATTGAGCGCTGACGTGCGGCAGCAGAGCGCGTCGCAGGCGCAGAAGTTGTACCTGAAAGAGAAAAATAGAATTGATTAAAAATTATCAATGGAAAAAAAAGAAAAAAATACTTACGATACTTGATGCTCGCTGCCGAGCTGAAGTCGATCATATCCCCTTGACGCATGTTGTGTCGGCAGCTGAGGCGTCGCTGGCGCTAAAATGAGAAGCTGAAAATAAAGATAATAAATGTTATTTTCGTTATCGGAAAACGGATGGCACAAATAGTAAAGGATTAGGTAGATACTTACCGATATTTTTCTTGCTGCCGTGCGAGAGGTCACCGCCGCGCCGCCATCACCACCGTCCTCATCTTCTCTGCTGATCATCATCAGCAGGGAGAAGTAATCTGAAAAGAAAACAAACAATATAGTAAAATAATAAATAAAATTGAATAAAATAAAGCTGAAACCTGAAATATTGCGTGAAACTTACCAGAATTTTTTTTGTTGTGGCGATGTCGTCGTCCTCCGCTTGCTTGGTGGTGGGTCCTGAGTCCATCAATGGCCGGCGCTAAAATAGTAAAAGGAAATAGTATATTAAAAAGATGAATGAACGTAAAAAGAAGGAAGTGGAAGGAATTCATGGAATGTGGATGACAAGTGGCTGGAAATGGTTATCTAGAGTGGAATTTAAATTATTAACTAGTAAGGGTAGGCGTACACTAGATTTTATGTAAGTTCTTACGTATTGAAGTTGCGCGGTGGTTCATTTTTGTGATGATTGATGACCATCGTAATCAAATTGAAACAAATTAGTTTTTTTGTGTAAATGAGATTTTTATTTTTATTATTTTTTTTGAAACAAACAAAAACTTACATACTAACTAAAACTACAATAAAGGGTTCAAAGATTAGGGAAAATACAAAATACAGGTAAATAATGATGGACATAGAAAAAAAAATGCTTACATTGTAATTCCTATATGAGATATCTGAAACGAACTCTAATTAAGGTAGTGAAATTGCCGACGGCAAATTGCATGACATTTGCTCGGCAATGAACAAACACAGCAAGAAAGAAAGCAATACTTGTAGTCAGGCTAATAGCTGAGTTTGACAAGTGCATCGGCTAAATATGGCCGAGTGCATGACGATGCATTTTACGGACGAATGCTTCGAGAATAATCAAGCTGAGGTTAGAGTGAGGTTTTATGTAAATGAAGAGGACATTTGAAGTTCAACCGTGTCAGCATAAGCTGGTGTTAAAAACATTTTTATAGATAAATTTTTTTTTTTAAAGTGTACAGTAGAGTGCGGTATAAATATAAATATATATATACATATACGAGGAATCATAGACTAGAGGTCAAAGCCGTGATTTAAATTTTTTTGTAAATTCTAGTGATATTTTTTTTTTTTATGAAAGGGGTGATTTTGGCTGGAAACAAAAAAATATACTGTGGAATCATCTGTGGCCATTGCCAGAACCGGCACAGCAAAAAAGGGTTGCGCATAAGCCCGTGATTCTCCGGGTGCCAACGGGAGCCGAAGAGGCGTCACCCCTTTCCTTCTTTTCTTTCCTTTTCCTGTTTTTTGGGGAGCTCGCAGACTTTTTTTTTGTAATCTTGCGGATCAACCTTTTCCGTAATCCTGCGGACATTTCCGCAACCGACTCATATCATTTTTTTGTTCCTTGCGGAATTTACGGTAAACCGCCCCGTAATCTCACGGAACTGTCCGTGACTGGCCCGAGTAAGCGGATACCGCTAAGACGAGAGGAGATAAGGAGCAAGAATCCAGCCCGAAGTTACCGAGTTCCAGAACACCCTTTTTTTTTGTTAATTTTGTTGTCAATTGAGATTTAAGTATATTGTGAACCTTTATTCAAGCGATGATAGGCGAAATTTTATAATTTAGTGAATGTTAAGACCAAATTTTAAAATTTTTTTTTTGATAAAATCTAAGTGCCGCCGCACAAAAGAGTTTGGAAAATCCTACACCGGCATTTTTGATAAGAATTCGCGGTGGGATTCTGTCCGGGTCTCGGTCGCGGGAAGCAAGATTTTGTCCCTTTTAGGTAGCTATAAATAGAGCTCTATCTATAGGCAGGCAAAAGGGTTTAGCGTTTGGTTTTCTTTATAGCTAGCGTGAACTGCTACGCATAGCGCCTAGTTGCGAGACCGTGGGGAGGGTTTCCGCCGAAGAAAACCGGAGATTCTTCCAGGGTTTTTTTGTTTTTTTCGCGCATGGTACGTGCACACTTTTGGTCATACAATTTTCGTTAATTTTTGACATTGAATGTTTTTTTGTTATAACTTTTGATCAATCTAAAGTTTTAAGAATCATTTTATATATCGTTTCTGCTTAAGAATAATCATCTATATGTCACATTTAAAATTATTATATATAACTGATATTTGTTTGAATTTTTTCGCTATCTTTTGGATAAAACTTTACGAGTAATGAATAAAGGTTGAGAGAATATCGATGTATGATTCATTGAAAACCAAAATCTTGTTGTATTCTTTCTGTGATCGGGCCGATAGCTCGATGGCGGAGTAGGAAGTATTCTAAGGGGGTGAGAAGAGTATGCGAAGGAGAGTGACGATAAGTATGCAGCAAATGGATGTGATGGTGGGCTAAAGGAGTCCAACTAAGGGGAATCCGCATTCGTGAGCGGCCTACCGGATTCCACGGAGGGGTGGGAATTATGAGGCCAAGCTGAAGCGTCATCATCAGCATCGAGTGTGGTGAATCAAATTAAGTGGTGGTATCGCATTTTTTTTTTGTATAATAGCTTTCAGGCATGATCTATGTTTTTGAAAAAGGAGTAGTTCGTCTGTGAGGGCAAGATCCCCCCCCACCAACCGGCGAGTCATAGCCGAGCCGAACAAGCATGCCGCGACCCTCACAGCGAACATCGTGCGTCTTTTCTCTTCTTCTCCCTATGTCGTGTTTCTTTCTTTTCAGGTTTCTTCACCTTATTCCTTCTTCTTTTTCTTTCTTCGTTCCGGTCACCGATCCTCCTCACTATTTCACCTTCGCCCTACTTCTTTCCTGTCAACTTTTTCCCTTTCCTTCTTTTTAGTTCCGGCATAAGAAGAGGTGCTGTCAACACTACACCCGATTGACAGCGAGAAGCGACAGCACGGCGGCCAGCCCATCGTCATCTGGCACTGAGCCGCGTTGAAGACACCGTCATCCGTCTAAATGTCTTATGCATTCCAGATGACGCCGAACGTCTTCTTGATCTTTAATCCTACTACTACTTAAATTTTAAAATATATATCCCTTTTTCAACCTGGTACTCGCAACGACCATGTTTTTCCATGCTGCCAATTCTAAGACTCGAAGTCCATTGTCATTAGTGTTCTCATGCAAACTATGGGTGCCTGCGTAATGCCTGAATACCGGCTCCCGACCTATTTTTGCGTTCAAATCCCCAAGGACGATTTTAACATCATACCTTGGACAGGCATTGAGGGCCCTCTCGACTTGTTCGTAGTAAGTCTCTTTTTCTTCGTCTGAGGACTCCTCCCGAGCACATGGTGTTTTGTATGACAGCTGTAGTATATGTCATATTCTTTCTTCTGTAGAACACCATTCCCTGTCCATCTTATTTCTTGAAGAGCTGTTATGTCAGCTTTATATTTTGACAGGACATCGGCTAGCTGCTGAGCAGCTCGAGCTCTATAGAGCGATCGTACGTTCCATAAGAAAATTCGTAAATCGTTTTTCAGTTTTCGTTGCGTGGGTTGTCGTCGTAATTCATTAAGTTTTACGGGACAGGGAATTAACCTGTCGCCAACCTGAGGAAACAGCCTGATCATATTAGCCAAACCTTTTTAAAGGCTTGTTTCTAGCGGCCGTCACGGAGAGGCTATGATCAGACTTCCACCAGTCCCGAATAGTTACGGCACGTGCATGTTTTCGTATGCTACATGTTATTCCCCCTATTCGTCGGATGGCTGACCGCCATCACAGTTTCCTCAAATAACGTAGTTTTTTGAAACTAAGGTTGTACTTAAGTCCAAATTGAATGCTGGTAATACAGTCAAGGCCATCAACACCTGGGCAATCCCAATATTGACTTATTCATTTGGTGTAGTTAAATGGTCTGATACAGACCTTAACAACATCATGAGGTCCATCAGAACCCATTTAACTAAGCACCGATATCACCACCCTAAAAGTACAGTTGAAAGAGTCGTTTTGCCGCGGTGCGAGGGAGGCAGAGGTCTAATTGATGTCGCTCAACTACACCACACGCAGATTTGCCATCTAAGATCGTATTTCGAGAGAAAAACCGAAACTTCAAGTCTAACTCGTACGGTATGTCTGGCAGACAGAAACCATACACCCCTCAACCTTCGCTCACAATTATACGAAACTCCAACAAACGTTCAATCTGATGCAGCCTTAATTGAGATTTGGAAAAACAAAGCCATACACGGGATTCACCGCAAAGTACTGGAACAAGAAAACATCCACCAGGAATATTCAAACCTTTGGCTGAAACGAGGACTGTTGTTTGCGGAAACTCAGGGATTTATTATTGCAATCCAGGACAGGGTTATACCCACTAAGAACTACAGGAGAGCAATTTTAAAAGAAGAAATGGTAAATGATCTCTGCCGACGCTGCCAAGCATCCTCGGAAACCATAGACCATATATTGGGGGGGTGCACAAACTTGGCTGCACATGAATACACAGCTAGACATAATCAAGTCGCCAAAATTGTGTACCTGAGGATAGTTAAGGACTTAAAGCTAGCAGAAATAACTGAACCTTACTATAAGTACTATCCACCTGCTGTATTGGAAAATAGCGAGTTTAAATTATACTGGGATAGAGCGATAACAACTGATCAGAGCATTAGAGCCAACAGACCTGACATAGTCGTTTTCGAAAAGAGTGCCAAAAAGATCACTATTTATGACATCATGATTCCTCTTAGCCACAACCTGCAGACGGCGTATAGCTCAAAAATAGGCAAATACACAGAGCTAGCTAATGAGATGAAAGCAATGTATCACGCAGAATCCGTCAACATCGTCCCAATAGTGATCTCAGCAACTGGCTTGATAACGAAAATTATGGTCTTACAAATGGAAAAAGAAAATCTGATAGTGGACTTGGAAAGAATGCAAAAGGCGGTTATTTTACACACGTGCAATATAGTTCGGCGGTTCCTACAAATTTCATAAGCACAATCTTGATCTAAAATAAATAAACACCACAGAGCCTAATCCCTTGGCAAAGCCCGGGATAGGTAATTTCCAACTTCATAGAAGTTGAGAAGTATGGCAACTCTATAATAATAATAATGTCTCTTGGAGTATACGAAAACATTAATTCGTGTGGACTGGCTCTAGTCATGTAGTTCTTAGCTGTGCTTAGACCCCACTGAATCGATCGTAAGTGACTAGCCCAATCCTTTCTCATTTCATTGGAATAGACACACTTAAGCGATGAGAGAAGCATCGTGCGCTTGCAGCATTCCACCTGGTCGTTTGCATTTGGTGTCTTTACCGCATTCTTCACGTGCTCAGTATTATTTGCGGTACATGCTGTTAGTTGGTCAGTAACAATTTTTCATAGAACACCAAAATACCCCATAACTTCGGTCAAAATATTTAGGATGCCATGAATATTTGAGGTACTTCCATCTCGTAGTACGGAATATTTAGTGAAGTTGTCTATGATTGCCCCCTTTCCGACGAAAAATGGACCTAGGTGATTCAGATGTACCGTGTTGAACGGCAGTGCAACTCGTTCAGGATATTGCAGTTCTCCTTCAATTAAACTGCTCGCATGTCTTCTCGTCCGCGTGATGGCCCACATCATCATGGCACAGTTTCAATACACGCCATATAACTGCTTCTACTGTCTTCTTGCTATCTTTTTCCATCGGAGTTTGGTGATAACCAGATGATAGTTCCAACACGATCAAATACCTATTGCTTCTTAGCGAGGGCAATACATCCTATACCGCGGGCATCGAGAAACTTCTTTTGACCATCGCGTTCTTGAGCTATAGTCGATTCCATCTTTTTTCTTAGTCACGACAAGAACAGCGATCGGACATATATTATATAGGTACATATTTAATAAGGTCGTACCCAAATCGTCTGGTTCATCGTAAGCTCTGTAGTGCACTCTCCCATGTTGGATACACCCAACTCATCGCTATATTTGGCAAAGCATTCGCGATAGATGTCTATTAAAGATTCTAGCTTAATTTTTTCTTCTGTGCCGATTTCACCACATTCCAGCTCTCCCTTTATTGGCAAGGTTGTTTTATGTCTGTATATCACGTCCACCTGGCACTTCTTGTGAGAAATTTTTGATCGTTCGAACTTTAGTTATAAGCCTTTTGTAAGATTTGTGCATACTTTCATCTATGGCTATGAGGTCTTCAAACCAGGAGACTAAATTGTCTACAGTAACCTCAGCATAAAATCACCACATAGTGTAACAGCCCGCCTCCATAACCATGCCTTCGTCTGCTGTCAATTTGCGGAGTGTTACCCACTCACTCCCTAATGATATTACCTCCACCCCATTAACGTAAGCTCTTTTAGCATATTCTTAATTTTCGTTGATCATGTTAACCTGTCGTGAGATGTTCTAATTGGCCGAAATACTTGCTTAGCACCCTATCCGGTTCCAGATGAACAGTCTCTCTAAGAACAACGAAAGCACTTGACGTGAGTGCTTTCCCTTCATGTTTCTATTGGCTGAGCTAACTTTTTGCTCCTAAAATCGCTGTAGGCGATTCCTGAATTGAGGTGAGTCTAATAATAATCTACTTTATCAAAGAACTCCTCCTCCATTAGCCATTGCCTTCATCTCAAAACCGAATTCCTTCACATCTTCGCTTTCAGTCCAAAGTCTGTCATGCACGTCAACTTCGTGTTCCCTTCCACAGTTTTGTAAAACAAAATATCTGACCTACAATATGCGACACGGTTGCTCCATAACTTCGCCGCCCCAGTCAGTCTCATCGTTGCCACCATTGAAAACAAACGAACTATGTAATTGACAAATCTTCCGTATCTCTTTGATTGACAACCTGCCGTGTTCTTGGTGTTAAAAAAAGAATTATTTCTGCAACGTCCCAGACCATGAAAGCGCTTCCGCAACAGGTAACAGATTTATCAGCAGCTGCCATATTCTGAGGATTCAGCTCCTTTTGTTGCGAACGCGTTGCCTCTAATTCGTCGCTCAGACGTGATAACTCCTTGCGCAGAGTCTCAACCTCACTTAGTCCCTTAATTAGCTTCACCAGAACCACAGATTCAGGTATAGTTTTTGCACCTATTCCGAAAGCCTTCGCCAGTTGATTCACAAGTTCTTCCTTCGGCCACAGTTGACTCAGACCTCAAGATTTTAAGTTTTTCCTTAAATTTGTCAAGGTAAGTGCTGCATATTCCTTCTGTAGCTTCTCTTCCAACATCCTGTAGGGAATACCAGAGAAAAGAAAAGGGCAATCTTTTTACGTGCAACGCCCGCCACTCAGACCGCTATTTGTAGTTCCAGAAAAAGAAAAGAACAGGTTGACTGATGACTTCAATTTTCGATAAGATGCCAATTGACTTTTTTTTATATATTTGACGCACTAAAGGGATTTTGACTACCCTCAAAATGTTTGACAACACCATCGAAGGAAACATAAGCACTGAGCATGAGCAGCGTTCTTGGCAACGTCAAATATGTGATCATTCCACACAAGGTGGTCTGTGATACACTTACCAAGATCTGAAAGCCGATCTGTTTCAATGCAAGTGCGGCCCGCTTTAAAGATTTTGAAGCAAAATCACATCATCACCTGCAAGTGAGGCCCGCTGGATCTTTAGGTGAACTAACGACGAGCTTTTGAGTTAGTTATCAGAGTTGACTTCTCAGAAACTAGGACCAAAATGTAAGATATTGCTCTCTACAACCAGCTCTCCAGGAAATTCAAGAGCGTCTGACCAGGGTTCGGACTTCATAAATCGCAGATCGCAGTAAATAGGCCAAGAAATCGCAGTAAAACCAAAATTTTCGCAGTAGAAATACATATATTTTTTTGACTAGGTAACAAAAAATTATAAGCAAGGAAACCAAGGTTAAATCACATTTAAATTAACGTTACTTGTTAAAACAACATAAGTGATATTTTAATTTTGTACGGAAGAGAAAAAAAACATGTTAAAAAATCCTTATTGGCTTAAAAGTTAAAAGTCGAAACACTCTTATAAGATTTTTGGGTTAAAAAAATGACAATGACTACACGTCCAAAAATGTATGATTTTTTGTATCTCATGTGAAAAAAAAATAAAATTTCAGTTATGTTGTCTAAACAATCACCGATTCAATTACATAGAATGTGTGAACAAATATTCTCTTACTCGATAATGAAAATGTATAGTTTAAGCAAAAATATATGAAGCTAGGTATAATCAAAATAAATTTACAATCTACAAATTTGTACTTTTTGAAAAAAGAACAAATTAAAGAGTAGTAAAACGTATATAGCTGACAAGACTTGCACTAAAGAGACGAGAATCTTTTTAAATTTTGACATTTTGTTATGAGCACATTTATTTCTATGATCAGTGCTGCTATTCCAAAAAAATCAAAAATCGCAGTAGATTGTAGGAAAAGCGCAGTGGTGCAGTAGATTTAAAAAATAAGAAAAAAGTGCAGTAGATCTACTGCTTTCGCAATAAAGTCCGAACGCTGCGTCTGACACATAATTTGCGGCTTATTGGTCAGCATCTGATCCCAAAGTGGCGGCTGAATTTAAAACCTTGAATAGAAGAAGTAACCGGGCTATTTCTGGTAAATAGGCAATAGTTATACCAATAATGAATGAGGAAAAAGATAGATTAATTACCGCAGGTGGTAATCCAGTTAAACTGGTAAGCCCAACCTCATAGGAGATTGGTCCTACAAATTATGAAGATCTGAAGACGGTCAATTATAGCTTATAGAATTATTAAGGAAATGAAAAGTTCAGCAGTAAGAGTCAAGAATATTACAAGGAATACAACATGGTCCACCAAGTTGAAATAAAAAACTACTACAAGGAATGGCAAAAGGAAATTTTAGCCAGAAACCAACTAGTCTTCAGCAACAAGTTAAAAAGCTGGAAGAAAAAGTCACCTTAAAAAGTCAAAAGAAGGGCTCAAAGTCAGTCGTAGCGGTAAGTACGCAAAAAATTGCAACTGAATTTCATACATTTGGGAAAAAGTTGCTACTTGAAACTGAAAGAAACAAAAATACACTTTACATGACACTTTACAAAAAAGTCAACAAACACATTCTAAAGCAGATAGTGTTGCAATATTGACACCATCAAATAAAGTCATAACAGATATACCCCAAAAGAAGTTTTACGTTAAATCCTATTGAATTTAAACAAAAAAAAATACATATCCATTTATGCTATTATTATATAAATCTAATGTGGCATCACTGATCAAAATAAAATACCTTTTCATTGTACACATATCATAATATCAGTTTAGAAAATATAGTAAACATAAGAATTTGAATTTTAAATTGGGAATTCCCTTCTTAAGTACTATAAATTTTTGTATCCAATTTTTCTATTACTCTGTATTAAAACGTTGTAGAAGCAACATCAAAAAGGAGTTCGAAGTGTTTGTGTTTTAATTAAATTCTAATAAATCCAACAAGCAAACTGCACCACCTCCAATCATGACTCCGGAACTGGCAATCTTTGGCGAGTTAAAAGCTTAGGAGACAAATATGCGAATAAGGTCTGTAAATATACGTACATCATACCATAAAGAAAACTGAAAAGTCACAGTTGAAGACGCCGCCGATGCGTATAGATCTGTGCCCAAAGAACTGAACAAAATAAAAATTCAGTGGTACTCGTACGAAAATAAAGCTACAAGATCGATAAAAGTAGCCGCAAGAGACCTTCACTCTTCATGTGTTGCCAAAGAAATTGTAGAAGACCTGGTACAGAAAGGCTTTTAATTAAAGACTCTACTGAAATTTCAACTAAAAAAAGACCTAACCTTTATCTATATTCACTTTCGACAGTAAAGAAAGTCTCGAAAAAATCTATAGTATTAGATAAATTATTCATATGATTGTTTTCATAAAATTCTTGAAAATTTTAGATAAACCATGCTGTCATTTCTAAGCCAGTTGCTTCATTCGGATGATTGAAACGGTTTAGAGTGTTGATATTGGTCCTGTAGGTGGTTCTGAAGACAATTTTGAAATCTAAATAGAATGTCCAAAAAAATTCCTCATATAAAATTAAAATTGGTTTTCAGAACTACTTAGAGGACTTAAATCAACACTCGGGACCGTTTCAAATATCCAAATAAAAGAAGTACATATTTTGGAAATAACAGCATGTCTTTCTTAAATTTCTTATTAAATTCAAAAAAGTGCCCGATGGGCTAAGATGTCATTTGAAAACTAATTGCTTCATTTGGATGATTGAAACAGTTTTGAACTTCAATTACGTTTTCTATCTTATTCCGAAGACCATTTTCATTTCAAAGAAATATTTCAAAAAAAAAGTAATTTTGTCATGTTTTTGAATTTTTTTCTTAAGTTACCAGCGACAAATTAATATTCAATAAATAGCGACTTCAACAGAACATGAAATTTGTATAACAAAACAAAGCAAATACCTATTTTTTATTGTTTCGTTATTATATATAATTCAATTAAAAGCTCAAGTGGCCTCAACTCCAAGGTGCGTTTCGCCCAGGTACGACTCTAATAAAATTTACAGCTCTAATAGACTGTGAATTTTATTTTTCTAGGGGAATTTGATTAAATTCAGACACCTAGAATAATAATGTCCGTGGTCAGACTATTAAATCATTGAAGATAGAAAATTATTTCTGTTTAAGTGGAGTGATTGAATAAAATTCAATTAAAAGCTCAAGTGACCTCAACTCTATCTTCAATGATTTAATAGTCTGACCACGGACATTATTATTCTAGGTGTCTGAATTTAATCAAATTCCCCTAGAAAAATAAAATTCACAGTCTATTAGAGCTGTAAATTTTATTAGAGTCGGTAAACATCGACCAATATTTGGGTCTTAGAAGGGTACGGCAGCATCTAACTGATGAGCCCACTGTCGTACCTGGGCGAAATGCACCTTGGAGTTGAGGTCACTTGAGCTTTTAATTGAATTTTATTCAATCACTCCACTTAAACAGAAATAATTTTCTATCTTCAATCAGTTATTATATATATTTATATAAATTTTACTGTCAAAAATATTTACATATAATAAAATAAACTTTATTTTATATTGAAAAATAACATGACATGGTATTTGTCAATTAGTACTTTGAACACTGAATTCAATTCTTCAGTGAGTAAAATATTTTCTGTATTCTTTTCGCTTTCAGCAGTGGCGTAACTATACCATCTGAGGCCCGTGGCAAATTTTTTGGATGGGGCCCTCCGGCGTCATAGTAAAAATAGTCACGTTAGAATTTAATTTTAATAAACCAATGATGTAAGTATAGTTACCCAAAACTACTAATAATATTATGTGCAATTTAGTTAAATATCAAATAAGTTTTATTTTCAAGAGCATAGGTTTATATATACAAATATTTATAATGAAATAACAATTTACTTTCAATAAGATTTTTGTATTAAGAAAATTCTTTTCTCCGAGCTTTCTCTTATCTATAACATCATCAAAGTTTAAAGATCGGGCCATAGAATTTTCAATAAACAGAATAGCCAAGCTACGTAGCCTTTCTTGTGCCATAGAGTTTCTTAAATAGGTTTTTATTATTTTTTTTTATATTATACGCGCACTCAAGGGGTTATGAATACCCTTATAATGTTAAATACACAGTGCGAGCAATTGGGAAATTAGGATAGGATTAGAAAGGAGATAACGATGCACATTGGTTTTGAATGTCTGCACATTGAAATGAGTGGGAAATACTATAGAATTTATTACTTATTACTGTCCAACTACTCTATTAAATAAATAAACCGCAGTTATATTTTATAATGTAATTAACTTTATTAATATTATTCTTTCTACGGTATGCGCAAACCAGTCTTCTTAAAGGAACTAACTTAACTAACAAAAAGGATATGAGACGCAAGCTAACAAAAAGGAATTCATAAAAAGTGTTATATATAGTCATCTCTGTTTCTCCAGATCGCATTTATGTGACTTTTGCTTCTTGTCATATGGGCATGTTCAACATATCGACGGTTAACTATGAATATCTCCTATGTCGCATTTTGTAAACTTTGCAGGGGACACACAAAACTGATTATAGTCTCAAAATTAAAACGTATAATAGTAAAATTTTATGCATAATTATCTGTTTTGAATATCTATGATGTGAAATAGTTGAAATTTTTAAAATTCAGCGAAGCAGATGGAAATTATTAACGAAACTGCATCAAAAAGTGAATTTTACTAAAATGTATGTTAGGAGATATTTATAGTTAACCGTCGATATGTGACTTTAGCTTCTTGTCATATGGACATGTTCAACACACCTCCTCAAAAGTTACATTAATTAATTAAAATAAAAATAAAAATACAATATTTCTTATTCAGCGAGTTTGCGCATTCTGGGAAATACAAATATCATGGTCCAGCATTCGCTACCAAGGATTAGGGAAAACCCAGAAAAACCTAATCAGACCAATCAAAATTAAAATCACTTTAAAATTCAATTATAAAAATTCAAATTCAAATTTACATATTTTTTTTTAAGTTATTAATTAAAAATTCGATAATTTTTCAATCAATAGTATACAAATAAATAAAATAAAATTTTCATCCAGAGAGCCCCAATTGTTGTCTTAAATTCAGGAATCTTGCTGCAGGTAACGGTTTTGTTAGAATATCAGCCAACTGCATGTCTGTGGAAATATACTTAAGAGAAATTAGTTTCTTTTCAATTTGTTCTCTAGTAAAGTGATATTTAATATCTATGTGCTTAGTTCGCTTGTGACAAGTAGGATTATTAGCTATACTTATGCAACCTTGATTATCTTCAAAGATGCTTATTGGTTCATTTAATTCAAGTTTTATTCCATTTATTAAAGATTTCAACCATAAAGCTTCTCTTACACTTTCAAATAATGCAATGTATTCGGCTTCAGTAGATGAAGCAGCAACTGACTTTTGTTTCATAGTACTCCAGCAAATTAAGCATTCTCCAAACATTTTAAATAGATACCCAGTAGTACTTCTTCTGTCTGTTTCATTTCCCGCCCAGTCAGAATCAACATAACCCAAAATAATATTTTCATAATTAATATTCTTTGTAAAAGTTAATTTCAAATCAACAGTACCCTTAAGATACCTCAGAACTCGTTTAAGGCATTGCCATAGTACTTTATTATTATTGTTGGTATATCGACTCAATATGCTTATTGATGTACTCAAGTCCGGGCGTGTACATAGCATAATGTACATCAAACAACCAATTAAACTTCGACATGGTGCATCGCATGTTTCTTTTGACTCTAAGGCTTCATAGTTGAGTTTGCTTGGAAGTGGTGTACTGACTGGCTTACTATTTTCCATATTAAATTTATTCACAACATTATTTATATAAGCTGATTGACTTAGACACAATTGATCCCCCTTTTTGTCTATTTTTATTCCGATAAAATATCGAATGTCTTGTAAATCAGTCATTTTAAATTTGTTCATTAAATAACATTTGAATTTAATCATTTTATCAAGATTTTCTGTGGCTATAACCACATCATCTACATACAACAGTACTTATATATTTTTAGAAATATCTCCTTTGTCTATGATATAAATACAACGATCAACACCCAGATTTACAAAACCAATATCTTTTAATACATTTTTAAATACTTCAAACCAGCATCTAGCTGCTTGCTTTAGACCATAAATAGACTTATTTAGCTTGCAGACTGGTGTATTTATGTCAAGAGGTGTCAATCCTTGAGGAACCGTCATATAAATTTCTTCTTTAAGAGTTTCATTTAAAAAGGCTGTTTTGACATCCATATGATGAACTTTCAAACCATATTGGTTTGACAGTGCCAAAATAAATCGAAAACTTGAGATTCGTGCAACTGGTGCAAATGTTTCATCATAATCAGTCAAATATTCTTGCGTGAAACCACGCGCTACAAGTCTGGCTTTATATTTGACTAAGTTACCAAGTTCATCCTGTTTTATTGTAAACACCCACTTGCAATCAACTATGTTTTTATCATGTGGCCTTTGTAC
Organism: Philhelius festivus; assembly: GCA_963931855.1. NCBI lineage: Eukaryota > Metazoa > Arthropoda > Insecta > Diptera > Syrphidae > Philhelius > Philhelius festivus. The sequence goes on along the minus strand of OZ007557.1, from coordinate 25,244,331 downwards.
CAAAGACCAGGTTTGATTTTGGAAATGAGAGTCTAGTTCATCTTGTATTGCTTTTTCCCAATAAACTCTATCATCTCAATGCTTAATTTCTTCAAAGCTACTGGGAATATTATTAAAAAATGTATGAGCATTCATTAAACATTTTTCTAATAATCTATAAGATATTTTAGGCCTATCTTTAATTCTTTTACTACGTCTAATTTCTTCATTTTCTATATTTTTGTTTAAATGATGCAATTTGTCACCAGCGTTCATAACTGGATCGGCATTCTCAAGATTTGTGGAATTTTCACAAGGCTGTGTATCAGATCTTGAATTATCAAATATTTCATCAACAGACTCAATATTTTTCATCCCTGTCATTGGAAAACAAGACTCCTCATTTTCTGTATTTGCATACGGAAAATCAACCTCTTGTTCTGCATGTTCATTTCGCAAACAAGAATCTTTTAACTGTTCCACACTATCAATATGGAACATAGAGTCTTCTGACTGTTTGACACAATCATCCACAGACCTAGAATTCAACATATTTGTTTCATCCACCACAACATCTCTAGCTGTCATAAATTTCCTCGATTCTACATTCCACAATTTGTAACCATTTGGTTCATACCCGACGAGTATACTTTTAGTCGATTTTTCATCGAATTTCCTTTTTCTCACTTTGTTAAGTACGTATACCGTTGAACCAAATATTTTAAGATATTTCAAAACAGGCTTTTTACTATGCCACATTTCATATGGTGTTTTCTTTACATTTTGCAATGCTCTACTTGGACATCTGTTTATTAAATGGGTTGCTGTTAAAACAGCTTCACCCCAAAAACATTTGTCCAGTTTAGCTCCATTAATCATGGATCGAGCCTTCTCCGTTATTGTTCTGATCATCCGCTCAGCTACACCATTTAATTGTGGAGTGTGAGGAACTGTTAAATGATAGCTGATGACTTTTTCGATACAAAATTCACGCATCTCATTAGACAGATATTCGCCACCATTGTCAATATAAAAATTTACAACTTTAAAATTGAAATGAGCTTCACCTTTTGCAACAAAATCTTTAAAAACAGAGAATACATCGGATTTGTAGGTTATCAAATAAGTCACACAGTAATGTGTATATTGATCAATAAAAACTACATAATAGTTCTTATTATCAATTGTAGAAGGTGTTATCGGACCACAAACATCAGAATGTACTACAAACAAGGGTCTTTTAATATAGTGTTTATTTTTGAATTTTTCAAATTTAAGTCTAGATTGTTTTCCATTTATACAAGCCTCACACAATTTATTGCTTAACTCTACATTCGTTAACAGGGGTGGAATCGTGTAAGGTGATTTTTGATAGTTGACAATCAAAATCAGGAAAATCCATCTGTGTAAGGTGATAGTCATATTTGATCTCCCAACCGCAAAGTAAGTACATAACTAAACAGAGATTAACTAATAATAATGTGTATACAACTATTTTAATAATTTTTGTTTTCAAAAGATTCTATACAAATTTTCGAGTATCAAAAAACTTTTGGATTTGCCAGCTGGAGTCCGTTCAACACGTATTCCTCCTGTCCTCCAGTTGGCAGTGACATTAAATTTTCTTGGGGGCGGTGGTTACCAAAGGCAAGTTGGTGCAGACTGGGCAGCCCCTATAGGTCAAAGCACAGTTTGTGAGGTGACAACTTCAACCCTCAATATAATGCCCTCAATAATAATATGCCCTCTAAAGATAAAATTCGCCCTCTCAGCTTCAGAGAGAACCAAATCCTTTTTTTATGAAAAATATCGCATTCCTGGAGGTAAGCATGTTTTCGTCTAACTTATCAGTTCAAGGAAATAAATGAATTTCTATTTCACAGTCATCGGATGCATAGATGGCACTCATATCATGATTTTACGACCAACAGAAAGCGAACATATTTTCTTTAACAGGAAGGGAAGACATAGCATTAACACCATGATTGTAAGTAATTTTAACTTAAGACTCAAACTTAGAAAAAAATTATCTTATGTATGTCCAATACAAAATGAAAAATTTATTATGGGATGTAACCGGCATAGCCATAGTGTTAAAAATGTTAAAATGGTTTAAAGGACTGTTTAGAGGACCTTAGTTGTGACTCAGAACAGTCTCAACCATCCAAATCGAATAAGTAGTTTAGAAACAACAGTGTGTTTTATCCAACGATTTTATCTTTCATCTAGATATGTGATCATAACATGCAAATCTTGGCTATTAATGCGAAGTATGGGGGAAGCGCTCACGATAGCTTTGTTTGGAGGCAGTGTGCTCAAAGAGATAAGCTTAATACCGAATATTGTGCTGGGACATCATCATCATGGCTTCTTGGTACTTCATACATACATAAGGAGACATTTTCTTTTTTTGCATCGCTTTTCTTACTGATTATATTGCAGGTGACAGCGGCTATCCACTGGAACCATTTCTTATAACGCCATATAGAAATGCAACGGAAAATTCGCCAGAATCTCGCTTCAACAACATACATTCTCAAGCAAGAAGTATCGTTGAGCGCTGCATTGGAGTGATGAAAAGTAAAAACCAATTGAAAATGCACTTAATCACATTATTGTTGAAATTTATTGTAACACAATATTTTCATATTTTGTTAGCTCGATGGAGATGTATTCTTGAAGAAAGAAAGCTGCGGTATTCTCCAAAAAGAGCGGCGCAAATAATAAATGTTTGTGCTGCTTTGCACAACATTTGTGTAGAAACAAGAGAACCATTCCCAGAGGATGTTACAAGACCCATCTCCGAAAGTGGGGAACATACAATGGAAAATAACTCTAATGAAGGAGCTCGAATCCGGAATAGAATAAAGGATGCTCTTTGGGCCAACCATCTTAGACATTAAATAAAAAAAGCAATTCAAGATATTTCAATTTTAAATGCTTTTTAATTTGATATTTAAGTAGAAAAGTAAAATTAAATTCAAAAGGATTTTCTTTTTTTTATTCTAATAAAAATATTAAATAAGAAAACGTATAATAAATAAAAACAAACAAACAAAACAAAACAAGGTACTTCGTTTCTAACAAAAAAAAAAAACATTTCATAATTCACAGCGTTATTTTACCTACACATGTACATATATGTATATGTACATCACATCACTTTTTTAGCTCCTTCAATATCGGCTTTAGCCAAAAATATTTAATTTTTTTTAGCCGCAACTCTTCAGCCCTTAGACCCAACGAACACTGCCTGTCATTTCTATGACCGTGCAAAGGGATTTCATTTATCGACTTGTTCATGGAGTCAAGTGAAGCTTGTATGCCCGTTTGCACAGTCAGGAATCTCTCCTGCAGCTCCACCTGTTTTCTCGCAAGAAGGACAGACTCTTCGATTTGAGGCTCGTTTTTCTTTTTTAATGCTGAACTTTCAAGATGTTTTTTCGTTGGAGTCACCATTGCATTAGTTTGAGTTTGTGATGCAGCTATTGCGGGATTAGGAATTGGTGATTGGGCTATTATTTTATCCGAGGCGGATAAAACAGCTTTTATTTCTTCATCTAAATCTAATAATGTTTAAAAGAAATAAAAATGATTATTTTATTTAAACTAAAAACTAACTTACTTTCGTCTTCACCACCATAGCTGGAAACACCACTTATCCCCGCTATTGCTGCCTCAATCCCACAAACTTGTACAATTGTTTCTTCATTAGTGTTCAATGGTAACTCCATAAACGGGCCTCCTCCTGTTTGTTTTAAGGAATTTTTGTTCTGCACTAGTTTTTTTTTTTACGGAATACTTTCTCGTTGTCCAAATCTTTGCAATTTAATACCAATTAAAAATAATTTTTATTGACTAAATAATAAATATTTACCCTTTTCCACTCTCGTGTGGCTTTAGTTGGTGGTCCATTTTGGTTTAACGTCGTTGAAAGTTTTTCCCATAACATTTTGTGGGATTCTTTGTAGTTGTTCCCCCTGGCAGAGAAGGATTTGGCCAAGTCCGTATGCTGCTCCATGAAATCCGTCATGATTTTCATTTGTGCTTTACTTGCGTGTGCCCTATATATTAATTAAAATATTAAAATTATTGTTCTTAGTGTTTCAAACAATGTTTACATACATTTTTGTCAATTTTTTTGCAAGATTCGTACAAATTCTTCGGTCGTTTAATTTTAAATAAATACAAATTTGACAGATATCAAGTATTTTTTTTAAGTGATACCAAGTGTTGGAAAAAAAAACTGATCTGAAAATAATCATCTTACACAGACGGAAAAGTCTAAACGATCAAATTTGATAGTCAAAAAAATGATAGTCAACTATCACCTTACGCGATTCCACCCCAGATTAATATCTTCAAACAAATGGTTGCGTTTAATTTCTTGAAATTTTCCAACACTAATATGTCCCAATCTTTCATGCCACAAGCTATACTCTGCACTATTTCAAATTCTTGACGTGTATGCTCTATCCCAAGTAACATTTTTCATCTCATAAGATACTCCAAGAGTTCAACTAGACTAGGTAAGAGGAGCTAAAAGTAATCTTAAAGAATACTACGAGATTCTTTTAAAACTGTTAAAAGCCTTAAATGGCCTAGTTATGAGAGGCTCTTCCTACTCATAGCAGCAACAGAAGTTTCTTTATGGGATGACAGATGCACGTTTATATTGAAATGGCACTTCTAAGGCTCTAATAAAGATCGGCAAATTCCTATTACGAGAAAGCGTCTCTTCCAATGAGAGGTGATAAAAAGAGAACAGAATATTTGTAAGCTTAATAAAGAAAGAAACAAAATACTTTTTTAAGTTTGTGTGTATACATGATTTGCTATTCCAACAAACTGATAGGATGATAGTATTTATTTTGTAAGTCTATCAATTATTTTATTATAATGGCGATGCATTATATTTATTATTTTGCACATAGGGGAACCGAAATGTAAATGCGGTTGAAATTGTATCTACTAATTCTAACATTTAACGTCGAAAAAACACAAAGCGCCATCAAAATAATGCATATTTAAATTATTTTATTTATAACTTTTATCGGAAAAAGAGTTACCATATATTTTTTTCGTAAGCAAATAAAATCCGAATTGACTTTGAAATATGTTTTGTTTTTATTTAGGTCATGGGGAATTTGCTTGGGAGAGTTAATAGGAAACCAAAAAGGTCAAATTTGATATAAAATATTCCAAATTACAAACTGAGAGGCATATGCTGCATTTACAAGAGTAATAAAATCTCATCTTTTCTGTAATTTTCTACTATTACTCTTGTCACAAAAAAATTACTACTCGTGTAATGCAATATAAAGAATACATTTTTGCATGAAAAGATAGTAGTAGCATTAAAGTCTCCAAGATGTTAATGTACATATTTAGTTTAAATTGAAATAAGTTACACAATATATATATTTTATAATAAAATACTTTCTATGTAATCACAACAACGCGAAATGAAAATATGAACATACCACCTTATAAATTTTAAGCCAGTGCTACAGTCAAGCTATTTTATCGAGATCATAATTTTTTAAGTTATGGTAACCCTCAAATATACAGGCAACTACTTTGCTTGTGTATAGAAATATGGCTGCTGCTGACGCGACACTAACTCTTCTAGTAACATCTGTAATCTTTCTATGGGATCATAGACGCTTCTTTACAATTTATGTGTACTTACGTGCGAGTGAGAGGAGAACGTTGACACCAGAAAAGTGAAGTTTGTGAGTAGTTGTGCTTGTTGGATTAAGGATCTTATTAGGATCTTACTGCAAAGCTTATATTCTTTGAACTCCAAATTGTTTCTTGATATAGGAGGTTTTAAACTCAAAGTAGTATACAATTTACTTAACTCTTAAATATGACTTGTTATGGGATTATATGGACATATTTAGAGCTCAGTTTTCAGAAAGAGATTTTTATAAGACTATAAGTTTATATAATCTAATTGCAAGAAGAGAAAATAGTTTTGCTATAAGATTTAAGTACTTTTGAGCTGAAAAAGTGTTTAACTCTTAAAATAAAGGTATTATGAAATCCAGTTGAGTTTCATAACAAGATATTAATACTTAAGTATAGCAATGGGATATAAAAGAGTTGTATGGGAGCTTTTTTCAGATTTCAAGAGCAAAGCTCTGGAGAGTATGTTAGTTGGGATGACTAATTTTAAATTTAACAAATGGTACGTTATACTCACATGCTCCATCAAACACTAACTGACCATTTTTAGTGACCTTTACACCTCCTGAATTGAATTCGATGGTCATCCCGGCATCTTGCATTTTTTTTTACTGATAATAGATTATGAGGAATATCCTCGCAAAATAATACATCCTCCAGCGTAATCTTATTGCTAGAGTTACTGAGATGCACTATTCCTTTTGCTGTAGCATGAATACTTTCTCCACGCTTTGCAATCGCAATCTCCACGGGGGTTTCTAAATTAACGTAATCAGTAAACAATGATTTATGTTTAATGATATGATCAGATGCCCCTGAATCTAAGATAAACAAAACTTCGCCTTCTTTTATTGAATCAACCCCCTGTCTCATCATAAATGCGAACCCACGTTCTGGCTGAGTTGTTGCTACTTGAACCTGTTTATCTCTTTCTTTATTTTGATTATTTGAATTTCGACTACCAGAAAATCTTTTGAAAATAAAACAATCCTTTTTAAAATGTCCTGGATTACCACAGTGGTAACATTTTGGTTTTGGTTTTAATTTATTTTTGGAAGGTCTTTTTTTTATTTATGTAATTTGCTTTTATTTTATTTTCCTTTTGTTCCTTATGACAAACAGCTTGTAAAACTTTGGCACTTGTATCTTTACTCACATTTTTTAATTTGATTTCATGATCAAGAAGACGAGTCTTCACAAATGCCAATGTTAAGTTACTTTCCGACAAAGTCTCAATAGCTGTTATAACTCCATCATAATTTGAAGGAAGAGTAAGGAGCAAGTGCGAAACCTTGTCCATTTCATCAATTTTTGCCCCTGATGCTATTAGTTCTGTTATTAAATCATCAAACAATTTAAAGTGATTCACCAGTGGAGTGTCACCTTTTAATTTTAATGCCAGCAGCTGCTTTCGTAGAGAAAGCTGTGATGCTAAACTCTTGCGCTCATAAATAGCATCCAAATTTTCAAAAATTTGCTTGGCAGTATTTTCAGTATTAGCAAAACCAAGAAACGAGTCACTCAAATATTCGATTACAATGCCTTTTGCATTTCTTTCCGCCCTTTTTAATTGCTCTGTCACTTTGTCTGGCTCTTTATCAATAACTTCTAACAAATCATGTTCTTCTAAAAGTGATCTAACGCGAAATTTCCATATTGAGTATTTTTCACCGTCAAACGGTTTTATATTACGTTTCCCTTTTTCCATTGTACTCTGAAACAACACATATATACAAACACTCCTTTGTCGAGACACCCGTCGCTTTCAATTTTTTTTTTATGTCTGGTGCAGTTTTGTGGAGCCTTTGGTTAGCACATTCATACAGTTTATAGCACACACCAAAGCATTTAATTATTCAATTATTTTATTTAACGACTGGGCCCATAACCTATAGAATTTATTACTTATTACTATCCAACTACTCTATTAAATAAATAAACCGCAGTTATATTTTATAATGTAATTAACTTTATTAATATTATTCTTTCTACGGTATGCGCAAACCAGTCTTCTTAAGCTAAGTGTACACGATTGGTAGATCTTACAATATTGTCAGATCTGTCAGTGAAAAACATGCTTACAATGTCTTACAATCGTGTAGTCTTACAATTAATTGTCAGAAAATTTGTCTGACAATTAATTGTTAGATCATTGTCTGACAATTAATTGTAAGAAACCTGACAATCGTGTGTACGCTAGCTGACAATCGTGTAATCTTCCAATTAATTGTCAGAAAATGTATCTGACAATTAATTGTAAGACGGTAAATTGTAAGGTATTTGATAATCGTGTACACACACAATTTATTGTCAGGCCTGCCAATTTTTATCGTTGTCTGACGTTTCTGACAATGAAGAAATTGTAAGATGTTCGTTTTTTAGCATCATACAATTTTTTCATTGTCAGAAAATTTGCAGCCAAGGTTTAATTGTCAGTTTCCATAACCAACAAAAACTGACAATTAATTGTGTGTGTACACGGTTGGTAGAAAATCTACCAATCTCTTACAATTAATTGGTAGGTATTAAGCTGACTATCTGAAAATGAATTGTCAGCCAACTTCTGACAATTAATTGTAAGAGATTGGTAGATTTTGTACCAACCGTGTACACACACAACTTATTTGTCAGCTCATTGGTAGATAATTGTCAGACATTGTAAGATCTTACAATATTGTAAGATCTACCAATCGTGTACACTTAGCTTTAGGAACTAACTTAACTAACAAAAAGGATATGAGACGCAAGCTAACAAAAAGGAATTCATAAAAAGTGTTATATATAGTCATCTCTGTTTCTCCAGATCGCATTTATGTGACTTTTGCTTCTTGTCATATGGGCATGTTCAACATATGTGACTTTAGCTTCTTGTCATATGGACATGTTCAACAAATACTGAGCCAGGTAAACCATTCCATATTCGTATAGTGCGACTAAAAAAAGAATCTCTGTATTTGACAGTACGTCCGAAGTTGGGCTCAAGGGTAAACTGATGGGCATTCCTAGAAGTACGGGTATTACGGTTAAATTGTTTAAGGGGAGGAATACAACTGGCTATTTCACTAGAGCACTGTTTATGAAAATACCGATAAAATAATGATAGGCATGAAACATTGCTGCGGCGGCGCACAGTGGTGCTTTTGCGGAAATAAATACAAAAAACGAAATTTGGAATATGGATTTGTTTCATTTATTTTTTCATAGCTATATAACTGTTCTACGTTTTCCCAAAATTTGGGAAATTTATATCAAGGAATTTGCGAGATACATCGCTCTAAAGTTACCCTATCTTTAAGTTTTGAAATGTGTGTTATTTCGCATTAACTTTTTTCATGAAGATAAGCTTTTTATTAACTGTTTGTAAAAACAAAATTTCTTTAATAAATACTATGGTATTGAGCTTTCAAAATAAAAAAGAAAATTTTCGTCTTTTAGTTGGGTTAGGACTGAGTGACCTAGAATTATTATTTTAATATTCTTTCCCTAGAGCTACAGTTTTAGCTACATTAAGCTACGTGTAGTAGTTACTATTTTTGGAAAGCTACAATATTAAACTAACTATTTTTGAAACAATTGTATCCGTCCTGATCCGATCTTGAATGCAGTGTACAAATTTGTGTCCCTGCATCGGATTTAAAAAACACTGTTTTGGCTTTGGTCATGTTGCAAGACTTGTAATTTCATGGCCAATAATGGTTGGAAAGTATCCAACCAAGATTTTATTTTTGTTAAAAATATATATCTTTCATTAAAATATAACATAAAATTAATCCTTTGACGGATCTCTGATATATTCAATTTTTAGGTCAAATAATTTTTCTTGCCTCAAATTTTTTTCCTAATTCAAGCTTATTTTTCTTGAAAATATGTGGTGAGCATTATATTCTCTTATGATGTTATTAAAATGAACTAATAGTACTTTAAAAAAAATGTGCAGCTTAATATTTTAATCCAAATTTTTTTATGGCGCAGAGACAGGTAATAAATAAAAAACTACATTTTTTGGTGGGCCTTTACAAACAACAAACAATTAGTAGAATTTGTATTGCTTTTTTATGATCATGAACAGATTTTGAAGGCTGTTGCATAATTTTTTATAACCAATGTCCTGAAAAACCTTTCAGAATTAGAACTTCACACAAAGTGATGGTACATCTGGGCAGAGCGAATATACATATGCAGACATTTTCTACTATACTCTGTTCAATTTATATTATTTGCAGTACAGGGAACATAGGATATTTGCCTTTCAGTCTGACTACTATAGATTTCAATAAGCTATCTTTAATTTAAAGCTCTTACAGGATTGCCGTAGTTTTTATTTATTTTTAGTTTAGTTTTTATTTTATTCATGACAAACTTACACTGTAAGATATAATCCTACTAATATTATAAATGTGAATGTTACGATGTATGGATGTTTGTTACTCAATAACGCTTGAACAACTGAATGGATCTTGATAAAATTTAACACCAAAAAAAGTTATAGTCTGGATTACCGTATAAGCTACTTTTTTTTTATTATCAGGGGAGGGGCATTGGGTGTTCGAAACACCCCAAAATTATTTATCTCTACTTCTACCTTCGTATTGCACTGAAATGTAGTACATATACATAAGTAGTTGCATTGAAATGCCATACTTTGGTGGTGCGGGCTCAGAGGAGGGGCATTGTTTGATTAATTTACCTAAGCAGTAACGATAAAAACACTCAAAAAAGTTAAAAAAAAATAAAACAAAAATAAAATTCTCCGAATTAAAAACAAAAAAAAATTTGACAAATATTTGTGTGTCTTTGAATTTAAACTATTTTAAGGTAAGTTAAACTTTATGTGTGTGTCTACAGGTTTAACTACATACATTGTTAAAGGATAGTTACATTTTTAATCCAGGTACATGCATACGTTAAATAAAAATAATTCGTACGCTTTCAACTTCTCATGTTGAACAGGAGATCAGTTGTGACCGTTCTTGGCTAAGCTAAACGTGTTTATTATTTCAGTGGTAAGTCGTCTTTTTCAAATAGAGCTGTTCAACGATGACACACAGAAGTAAAATAAACACCCAAAAACAACATTCCGTACTTCACACAAGATTTCCATTTACACAAGATTTCCAATGCAAGAAAAACTGAGCGAATCTACAGAAACTTTTAGACACATGATTTATTTTGAAAAACTTCAGTTGAAAAAAAAAATTTGCTTGCGGGAGTTCCCGCACGGGTACGCTAGTATCTTATAAATATAGTGAAGCTTTAATTTTGTACATTAACTACATTATTTGAAATTAACACATTCAGTTTAAAATGAAATATTAATAAATTTTTGAACAGAAATAAAGAAGCAAAATCATATTATTTATACATTACTAAAATGAAGTTTGAGTTGTTTTTTCATCAGAGATGTACTATTAATTCCTCTTATTTGGCGCGGCAATGAATTCCATATGCGTACAGAGTTTACAAAGAACTGTCGTTCAGATGTTAGATACTTGAATCTGGGTATTACTAAAAGACACGACCTATTTGAATTCAGATAGGTTATTTCATTAAACAAGTCAACTGGTTGATGGGTTAGAAGTATATCCGAAAATAAAGTTAAGGTTCGAAAACGGAGAAGACTTTCAAAAGACATACCTAAGAGGTTTTTTGAATGCTGTGATACACGATCAAAACGCCGTAGCCCGTAGACATACCGTATCGCACTATTAACTGCAACAGTTAATTTTCTTTTACTTTCGTAATCTGAATTGCAGAAAATTTCACACCCATAAGTAGCTAAAGGTAATATAAGTGTTTTCACAAGTAATGAACGTATTTTTACGGGTGTATAGTACTGTGTAGACCAAAGCGTGCGAAGAACACCGTATGTCTTGCCAACAATATAATCTATGTGATTTTTCCAAGTAAGTGTTCGGTTGAAAACTACACCTAAGTTCTTTGTGGTATCAACGAACTCTATACGACAAGAGTTTAAGATGATAGGGGGAAAGTATGAAAGCTCTAGCTTACTCCTAGAAATAACAACACATTTTGATTTATTTGGGTTTAGCACTAAACCATGATTGTCCGACCAGCGCACATAGGTCAATATACAGCTTTTATGCGGCCAAAAGTCGATTTTGTAAAATTACGGTAAACAAAAAAAACTGTTTGTCGATCGTTAGGAGAATACTCCCAGTTTTTAATTTTACTCTTTTTACCTCCCAAAAGCACACCGTTTGCAAATACGTGTAATTGTAACTTGATCTCTAACCGCAGTACACGTTTTTCTTACCATATAGTTAACAGAAAAAATAAAGTTGTAAGGTCAATATTTCTATTTCTGTGTGTTTTATTAATAATATAGTGATGGATTTCGATAACTCAGGTATGATTTCTTATATTTGTTAGAATTTGCTCCGCTGAAATGTATGACTCTAAAAATTTAGTGCTCTTAAACTTTGGGTGTTTTTTTGGCTATATTTTTACCATATTTTACTTTTCAAAATTGAATTTGTTATATTTCCGCGTTAGATCGGATGATAATTCTTTTTGAATTGTGAAGTATAACCTCTTCATCTACAAATGTGATAAAAATTGGCTGCAGAAGACTGCAGATGACAAAAATATTGACGTTTTTAACAGCACAGATTTTTTGGTCCAAAAAATTAAAATTCTCATTAGTGAAACAATCATTGTGTTTTCTTGCTGTAGGAACTCCGACCACATCAGGAGTGAAAATTGTTAGTCGGAGGTACCTCTATGAACTTATGAAAGAACAAAGTTTACCGGATTTTGAAGCTAAAATAAATTATTTAGAAAATCGCTTACTGTCGAACTACGGCAGTACTGTGGATGATAAAAAAAGTTTGAAACATAGATTTTCCTTATTTAAATCGACTTTGAAGGAAAAATGGGCAAAATTCTATAGAAAAGAAGAGGCGTTTTTGAAAAATAATGAGTCTTGGCTAAACGGAACCTTCGAACTTCCTTTAAAATTGTTGCAACAAGGACGGCCTTCGAAATCTTTTGAAGAATCGAGTCAACGAAGTAAGCGTCGAAAAACCGAAGAACTCCGATCAACTGTAGAAGATGAAGTCATTGTCCATGCTGCACAAACAACTCTAAGAGCACAAGGAAGAAGAGATGCGTCAAAAATTAGATTAGATTTAGGATCAAGGAAATATCAAGTTGTCCTACTCGCGCTCACGAATATAAAAAAGCAATAGATGAAAAAAGAAATAAAGATAGTGCTACTGCTTTGACACCACTACAGGCTTTAAAAATGTTCGTTGAGGCTGGCCTAACAAGACGTGCGTCAGTACGAAATCACCATATTATCTACTATTACAAGCAAAACAAGAATGTTATCCACCAAAGGAATGCTTACGAGTCACAAGCACTTGCGCGGAAAGCAGCCTACAAGGCCTTATTGATAATACCGTTACGCGGTACATAGAAAAATCTGTGAAAGCGCTGAAAGCAACAGAAATAACTGTAAACGAAATTAAGTTTTCTTTTAAACATTCTTTTGAGATGACCATGGTGGATGGAAAAATGTGTAATGCTGCAACTGGAACGAATTCTAAGTAAGTGCTATATTTGTGGTGCAACATCGAAAAACTTCAACAACATTGATTATAAGGAAAAATCTACTTTGACTGGTGTTAGTTTTGGACTATCCGTTTTGCACGCCAGAATTAGACTTTTCGAAAGTATTCTACACTTGGCATACAAACTAGTACCTGTTAAAAAATATAGAAAAACTAGGACTAAGGAAGAAATAGAACTGGAAGAACAAACTAAGCGCCACATTCAAAAAAGATTTCGGACTGAAACTGGACTATTGGTAGACATGCCGAAATCAAATTTTGGGAATACCAATGATGGCAACACTAGTAGAAGGTTTTTTGAAAATCCCCACTTGGCTGCAGACATAACCGGAGTAAATTTTGAATTGATATATAGATTAAAGGTCATATTGGAAACCATTTCAAGTGGACACAAAATTGATTCACAAAAATATGACCAATATGCCAAAGATACAGCTCAGCTATACATCAATTTTTATAATTGGCACCCAATAACTCCAACAATGCACAAGATATTGATACACGGTGCAATCATAATCGAAAACTCGTTGTTGCCAATAGGCCAATTATCAGAGGAAGCTGCAGAGGCCCGCAATAAACATTTTCGCTAATATCGCGAAACTTTTGCAAGAAAATTTTCAAGAGAACAGTGCAATTTGGATGTATATAACAGATTATTACTTAGTTCCGATCCACTCATAAGCAGCCTTAGGCCAAAAAAGCGAACCATTTCAAGATCATTTTGCCCTGAAGCAAGAAATATGCTTGTGCCAGCAGATTCTAACACCGAACCCGATTCAGACATTTAACCACAAGACGAATCTCTTAATGAATTATTATGAATTAAGTTTAAATAATTATTATTTGTAAGCTGAAAAATTGTTGAAAAAGTAAAAAAATGAAGTTAAAAAAATTTATTTTTTTTAAATAAATAATTATAAATAAATGTTATTATTACAAATTAAAAAACATGAAAATATTTCTAAATTTACTTCAAAATTGTTGTTTTTATTAAAATTATATTTTTTTTCGTCATATAAAACCCAATAGAAACAATATAAGTGGATAAATGTTTTTGGCCGCATAAATGTGAAAAATTGACCTATGTGCAGCGCTTAATTACTTCAAGGTCTTCATTCAAAGAAGCTGCAGTATGTTGGATGAGTCCCAACGGACAACTTATGTATAACTGAGCATCATCAGCGTACAAGCGAATTGTGCAGTGTTTTATAATAGAAGGAAGTTCATTGACATAAATTGAAAATAGCAAGGGACCGAGAATAGATCCCTGTGGCACTCCACTACTATTTAATAAAAATTCGGAAAGAGCTTTATTGAGTTCAACAGCTTGTAGTCTGCTGGTTAAGTAAGAGTTTATTAGTCGAACTGCACTGGAAGAAAAGTAAAACGAGTTTAAGAGTTTATCACAAAGTAAAGAATGGTTTACCATATCATAGGCCTTTGAAAAGTCCAAAAGCACTAAAAATGTTATATACTGAAGATCGATGGCCTTTCTAATATCCTCTGTGACACTTATTAACGCTGTAATACAACTATTTTTCCTACGGAAGCCGGATTGTTTGGAAGTTAACAAATTTTCATGGTTAAGAAATCTCAGTATTTGAGCTTGGATGATTTTTTCAAAAACTTTTGAGAGAAATGGTAGAATAGATATCGGCCTGAAATCATCACACCTGGAGGACTTAGGCACTGGTATAATTTTTGCCTTTTTCCATTGAATTGGAAACTCACTTGTCGAAACAATTGAATTAAATAAATGAGTTATATATGGTAGAAGCACTGGCAATAAAAGTTTAAGAAATGAGGGATGCATTTGATCAAGACCTACTGCGTTTGAATTTATGGAGAGGACACTTTCGACCACATCCTCAGAACAAATAGTAGTAAATTTAAACGATCGTCTACTTGAAGTTTCTCTATTATAATCGGTTGCTGCAGTGGTATTGAGAGTGCTGTTGGAGATAGAGCTGGAAACAATTTTCCGGTTCCAACTCTTCAATCTGATTATTTTGGGACTTACAGATGCCAGTTTGCTTAAGTATCTGCCAAATTTGTTTGCTGCTTTGGCAATTACTAAAACGACCAGATAATAACTCAATTTTTGCTGTACGTATCGCTAACACTGTTTTGTTTCGAAGTGAACAATATTGTTGATAAAAAATGTCAACACGAAACCGCTTCCATCGCTTGTAAGCCAAATCGCGCTGTTTCATCAATGATTTTATCTCTTCTGTGAACCAAGGTTTCCTGCATGGATGGGAGCGTAGTGAGTATTAAAAATTGCCGAAAACCTAAGAAAAATATTTGCTACCAAAAGCTCGAAAAAGCCTAAATCCTGAAAGTTACATAGCACAAACCAAAGAAAATGTCATATAAATTTCTATCAACTTAACAATGGTAACTCTGATTTAGTGTTTTTTTTTAATAAGCACAATAAGGGTTGGTTGCAAATTGGCGATCAGTATCCTTTCACCCGAAGAGCAGATGGTGGGATGTACGTGAGCTCAAAGAAGATTACATAAACAATTTCAATGTAACTCAGTGATTCTGTTTATTATTTCAGTGGCAATTTATTAAGTTAAGGTGCCGTGCAAACAGCAGCAGGCACCAGTGTTTCTGAAAAAGCTCTCCCATAAGGCCTGTACTGCAAATATAAATTGAACAGAGTATAGTAACTATAAGAAGCATCGGATTCTCATCTTTTCATGACATCGATTGTTCCTTTGAAAATGACGTAACTACTTGAGAAAACAATTTGTTATCTGATGCTTTAATGGTTGAGAAATACAAGTCTTTATTCTCAGCCTATGGTCTTAAATCTTGTATTAATGAACCAACAAGAATAACTGCAACATCCAAGACATGTATTGATCATATATTGGCTAGAATTGATTTGAAAACTAACTTAAGCCTAACTAGTACAATATCTGATTTTAAAATTTCAGATCATTGTATGACGTGTTTATGTTTGAATTTTAAAGAAAATAGTCAAATTGTAATGAGAAAACAGGTTCTCCACAAGCAAACTACCAAAACTAATTTTGAACTGCTTAACTCTCATTTGGTTTTTGAAAACTGGGCAAGAGTCTATTCCGATCATGAGCCCTCAATAGCTTTTGACAATTTTGTTTTAGTTTTAAAAGGTTATGTCGATCAAAGTTCAAGAGTATTTGCAAGCAGTAAAGGAAAATTAAAAAAAAACTCAAGCCATGGATGTCGAATTATTTATTAGACAAAATCCATTTAAAAAATCAATTGAGGCTTAAAACTAATTTTTACTTGCGACTTATAGGTACTATAAGGCAAGTTATGCATTCGTAAAAAAAATCGAACTCGAGATTTTGATCAAAGTTGACATTACGATGATAGCGAAGACCAAAAACGTGGGTCTCGCAATTCTGTCTGTCTGTCTGTCTGTTTATCTGTCCGTCTGTCGGTTCGACTACAGCCTAAACGGCTCGGCCGATTTTCTTCAAACTTGGTAGATATGGGTTTTAATTTTTCCCCCCCCGGACGTTTTTTTTTTGTTTTTTTAAGAACAAAAATAACGGTACCTGCCATACGATTTTTTTCGAAATTTTATAAATATTTTTTTTTCTCAAAAACTGTCCCACAGAATTTTTTAAAAAAAATTTGAAAAATTTCATTTGGTTAAAACTAGCTAATGGTTGAAAAAAATTTTACAAAAAATTGTTATTTTTGGTAGCCCCCCTGGGTCCATTTTTTTGGTCTACCACGCTGTCGTCTACCATAGAATGTACCACAAAGAACTTTCCGAGCAGGTTCCTCTTCGCTCATGCGAGCTAGGTGCCCTGCCCACCGGAGTCTACCGAGCTTAATTTTTGTCACGATATCTGCTTCTAGGTAGATTGCGTACAATTCATGATTGTACCGTCTCCGGAATCGTCCTTCCTCACATATGGGGCCAACAATTCTCCTTAAGACTTTTCTCTCGAACGCAGCTAAGAGGTCAGAGTGCCTTTTGCTAAGCACCCAAGTCTCGAATCCATATGTGAGTACTGGCAGGACCATGGTCCTGTACAGCAGCAGTTTTGAAGTTATGGTGAGATTTCTGGATTTGAAGAGCTTTGACAGACTACCCAACTAACAATTTTGCTTCCTATTTCTGAAATTAAGAATCATTCGTTGCTATAGTGCTCATATAACCATTCTTGCTGGAAGTCAAATACCCAACTAACAATTTTGCTTCCTATTTCTAAAATTAAAGAATCATTCGTAGCTATAGTGCTCATATAACCATTCTTGCTGGAAGTCAAATAGCTATAGGAGTAAAACTTGATATAATTCATCGGCTAGACATTCTCTGGAGCGTTTTTCATCACCTCTATAGGCGTACAGACTCAATTGTCCTTTAATCATACTATATTGCTACTATAAAATCACAGGACAGTTTATACTCCAATAGTAATCCCAACAAACTGCTATAAAAGTCTTAATTTATTATTCGTTATCTTTATAGAATCATTATTGAACAATTTAAGTCAAGACTCTATAATCATGATCAATTTTTCTGTCGGACTCTTATAGTGGAATATAGTTCCTATAGTACTATTATAAAACTGTGCAAATGTATGCACTTGCAGTCAAAATGAGTCATTGACCCAGAATGCACCACGTGCTTTTGTACACATGAGGGAAATATGTCACACTATTAATTACAACAACAAAATGTGCAATCTAGGTATAAATTAAATGTAGGACTGGGTCAAATGAACTAACCTAAATGTAAAAACTGAAAATTAAAACAAAAAATAAAGTTTTTGAACAAAAAAAATTTTTTTTAAAAAACTTTTTTTTTTCGAAAATATGAATTTATCAAAAAACAAAAGTCATTGTAGCGGATTCTTAAAAAAAAAAGTTTTTATATACAAAAGTTTTTAAAACATTTTTGAGAACAACAAACTTTCAGTTTTTATTATTTTACGGACAAAAATTGAATATAAAAAAAATATTGGCCTGTGTTTTTTTAATCCAAAAAATATTTTCTTTTTCAAGTTTGGATAGAAGTTTTTTCAACTTTTAATAAGCCTTTCTGACAAGCCGATAATGAGAAATTCAAAATTAGAAAAAAAAATTCTATGGTAGGTAGCCAGAAAAATCTTAATTTCAATATTCTATCGAATTATAGATTTTTAAAATTAATCGAAAAAAATATTAGAATTCTAGGTGCCGTTTCCGATAAAAATACGATTTTTGAAAACCATTTCTTAACATTTGAAATTTTTTTTTCATATCTTGTAGATTGTATTAAAACCAATTTTAGTTGTTAAGTTTTAAAAAAAATAAAGCATGGTATTTTTTACGAATGCCAAATAGCAGCTATGTCGAAAGTAGAAAGTCAACATTGCAATTTATTTGAAAAAATAAATTAAAGTTTCATTCATATAAAACTCGAATCAAGCTGTTTCTTAAGAAAAAAAACTATGTTTTACGATTTTTTTTAGCTTTAACACATTTTAAACAGCTAGATTTTCGATGAAGAAGCTGAGAATAATCAATTTATCAATAAATTAATACTGGAACATATGCTAGGTATACCAAAACTCCAGCTTATGCGAATTACGAAGCGATAATTATCGCCATCTTCTAATATTTTAGTCTTAAAAACACCTATAAAGAAAGCCTATGTGGCTTTATAGGATATAATTCATGATAAAAGTGATCCCAATTCAACGCTAGGTTTTACATATGCTAGTTTGGCCGAGCGGTTAGCGAGCAAGAGATTTGGTGCGAGAGGACCCGAGTTCGATTCCCACATTCTGCCTTCACGTGTAAGTAATTTTTAAAATAATTTTAAAAATAAAAGTAAAAATGAAATCATAAAAAATAATCAACTCTAAGATCTTTACAGAAATCACGCGGAAAAAGCCGAAAAACATGCAAGAAAAGCATCAAAATAAAAATGAAATCAAAAATAAGCACACAAATAAATATTTTTTTTTTATTTTCCACATACTCCTATAAGTATTTTATTCTTGTGACAGTAAATCTTCTTTTCATTGCCACTATCGATGCAATTGCTGCAATAAAGCATATATTACCTCTATAACATAACGATAAGTATGTTCTTCGGAGTAACACAATTTACTCCATAAAGGTGGAATAGGAGTTAAAAAAAGTCGCCCTTTTAACTCTTTGGAGTTTTATACAACCCTTAAATGTGTGCAAGAAATAGTAATAAGAAGCTTCTCTAGATGAATATAGAAGTAAAATTGTTAGTTGGGTATAGTAGGCTCTGTTGGATTTGAGAAGCCGCCCGCGTATTTCTTCTTCTATATTGTTATCGGCTGCTACTATTGACCCAAGGTATTTAAAGGATTGCACCACTTCAAATTCGTGCTCCGCTACCTTGATTGTTTGACCAACTGTTCCTCTCGCATTCGACGCCACCATGTACTTTGTTTTACCTTCACTAATGTGCAGCCCCAGATTTTGTGCCGCCTGCTCGATCTGGATGAAGGAATCGTGTACAGCTTGTTCGGTTCTTCCGATGATGTCAATGTCGTCTGCGTAAGCCAGTTACTGGCTGGACCTGTTGACGATGGTCCCTCTTGTTGCCGTGCCAGAGTCACGGATTGCTTTCTCCAATGCCAGGTTGAAGAGGAGGCAGGCCAAACCGTCCCCTTGTCGGAGTCCATTAAAGATGTTGATTGGACTGGATAGCAATCCGGCTATTTTTACTTGGCTTGTTACGTTGGTCATGGTCAACCTACATAGTCGTGTCAATTTATTTGGGATGCCGAATTCTCTCATGGCTTTGTAAAGTTCTACCCTGGCTATGCTATCATAGGCGGCCTTAAAGTCTATAAACAGATGGTATGTTGGGATGTTAAATTCTAGACATTTTTCCATCGCCTGCCTAAGGGTAAAGATCTGATCAGTTGTTGATTTGCCTGGAATGAAACCACACTGATATTGCCCGATGACGGTTTTAGCGTATGGGGTTATCCGGTCTTGTAGGATAGAGGGGAGTATCTTATAGGCGGTACTCAACAACGTGATACCTCTATAATTGCTGCACGTTGTGACATCTCCCTTCTTATGTATGGGGCATATTAAAGCTTTTCGCCAGTCTTCTGGCATTTCTTCCTGCTCCCATACCTGTACTATAATATCATGAATTGCTTGACGTAAGGCTGGCCCGCCGTGATGGAATAATTCGGCTGGTATGCCATCGGCTCCCGGGGCTTTGTTCTGTCAGCCTATAGCCTTCTCAACCTCTTCTATGCTTGGTGGCGGCAACATAGGGTATTCTTCTTGAAGCAGTGGAGCCTCCACTTCTGCAGTGAGCTGACCATTTAGCAATTCATTAAAGTAGACTTCCCATTATATATATTATATAATATATATTATATTTTTTTGGAAATTAGACTTTTATTCGTACAATAATAAATGCTTAAGGTTGGCGTACCAAAATTTTTTCTTAAAAATGTTTTAAAAATTTTGTACCTAAAAGCTTATTTTTTTAAGGAACCACTAAAACGACTTATAATTTTTGTTCTTGAATAAATTCATATTTGCATAGCATTCTGTTTTTATCTCTTACTACTAAAAGAATTTAAAAAATTAATTTTATCCTTATGAACAGTTTTCTCTAATAACATTCGTTTTTAAAATTCCTAGTCTATTACATAGGAGCAAGTTCGTGCGACCCAGTCGTGCATTTTATTTGCTTTTAAATTCGTTTAAACAATTGTCGTAAGACGTCTTTGAATAAGTTCCGCCATTCCGTCTTACAATAATAATAATAATAATAATAATTGTTTAATTGTTTAAACAAATTGCAGAGTAATAAAATGCACGACTGGGTCGCACGAACTTGCTCCTATGTAATAGACTAGGAATTTTAAAAACGGATGTTATTAAAGAAAACTGTTCATAAGGATAAAATGAATATTTTAAATTCTTTAAGTAGTAAGAGATAAAAACAGAATGCTATGCTAATATGAATTTATGCAGGAACAAAAATTATAAGTCGTTGTAGTGGTTCCTTAAAAAAATAAGCTTTTATGTACAAAATTTTTAAAACATTTTTAAGAACAAATTTTGGTACGCCAACCTTACGTTTTTATTATTGTACCAATAAAAGTCTAATTTCCAAAAAAAATACTAAGCCGTTCTTGAGATATCGAATTTTTCAAAAAAAAAAATTACTTTTTTTTCTAAAAATTGAAAAAAAATATTTTTTCTTAAGTTTTTAAATGCAATGTTTTTTAAACTTTTTAGGAGCTTTTTTATAAAAAAATTCATTAAAATCCGTTATGTCGATAATGATAAATTCAAAATTCGAAAAAATCGCTCTATGGTAGGTACAGTCAGTAATATCTAGATTTAAAATTTTTTTATTAAATTATAAATCATAAAGATTAATCAAAAGAAAAAAAATTTTAGCAAAATTCTCCGAACCGTTTTCGAGAAAAATGCGATTTTCGAAAACCATTTCTTAAAATTTGTATGGAAGGTACCGTTAGTTTTAAATAAAACTAAATTTTTTTTCTCAAATCTTGTATATTATATTAAGAAACTTTTATTTGCCAAGTTTAAAAAAAATCGAGCATGAGGTTTCCGAAATATTGAGTTTTCAAAAAAAATTTTGATTTTTTTTTGAAATCCAACAAATTAAAAATTGAAAATTTGAATATGTAATAATATTCAAACTTTGGAGGAGCTTTGGCATAAAAAAATTACTTAAATCGGCTGTACCGTTTTCGAGAAAATCAAAAAAAAAAAAAAAATGGACCCAGGGGGGCCACCAAAAATAACAATTTTTTGTAAAATTTTTTTCAACCATTAGCTAGTTTTAACCAAATGAAATTTTCCAAATTTTTTTTTTTAAATTCTGTGGGACAGTTTTTGAGAAAAAAAAAATATTTATAAATTTTCGAAAAAAAAATCGTATGGCAGGTACCGTTATTTTTGGTCTTAAAAAAAACAAAGAAAAACGTCCGGAGGGAAAAAATTAAAACCCATATCTACCAAGTTTGAAGAAAATCGGCCGAGCCGTTTAGGCTGTAGTTGAACCGACAGACAGACAGACAGACAGACAGACAGACAGAATTGCGAGACCCACTTTTTTGGTCTTCGCTATCATCGTAATGTCAACTTTGATCAAAATCTCGAGTTCGATTTTTTTTACGAATGCATAACTTGCCTTATAGTACCTATAGATAAGTCGCAAGTAAAAAATTAGTTTTAACAGATAGTTTTGGTATGGTAGTGCTAGGTTTTAAGGACTTTTGTCATATTTAGGGCATTTTTTTGGGCAAGAAGGGCGCGACAAATTATTTTATGACGGAACTTATTCAAAGACGTCTTACGACAATTATTTAAGCAAATTGCAGAGTAAAAAATTAGTTTTAACAGATAGTTTTGGTATGGTAGTGCTAGGTTTTATGAAAAAATGCTATTTTAAGGACTTCTGTCATATTTAGGGCATTTTTTTGGGCAAGAAGGGCGCGACAAATTATTTTATGACGGAACTTATTCATAGACGTCTTACGACAATTGTTTAAACAAATTACTGAAGCTAGATCCAGTTTTTGGAGGTCCATACATTGTCATCAAGATTCTTCCAAGTGATTGAATCGTGTTTAAAGACATTAATAGAATGTAATGTAATCAGCGAAGATTATGTAGAGTCAGATGGAGACGATTATGATATATGATGAGCCTAACGCTGTGGTTGATTCTGAAGACATGATCAAAGATATGATGGCTGAACTGATAGATTTATAAATAACCCATGAAGTATGGTTGTGGGAGGCTCTTGAAGTTTGACGACATAATAATAAAGGTCTCATATATCATGAACGACATCTTGACTTTTATTTTTCATACGACTCTATTTTTTTTTCACAACCAACATTTTTGTTTATTTTTTCAACTTACGAGGTTCTGTTTTTTAACTGCCGACTGTCTAAAAAATTACTCAACATGCTTATACATATGCTCTTTTCAAAACCCACTCTTCAGTTTACCGTTAAAAAAAAAGAAAAAAAGTTCCAACTTCATAAATTAAAGTTTTGTTAATCGTTGGCGCAAAATTTGAAACAGCCTATTTTTAAAGTATTATTATGATACTACCAACGATGTTAATAGGTGGTGGAGGACTTATCTTAACTGGTGATTTCTTCCCTTGAGGTTGTCTGGTTTTATCTTTGGACTGGATAACCTTAGGTGAGGAGCCAGCCTTACGTTTTTTGGTAGGTCTTCTCTGTATTCCTTCCGTTTCACGCTCTAGCTCTTCTTCGTCAGTTTCATATTTAGAAATATTTGGAGGTGGTGGACTAGCGTTTCTGTTTTGAAGATGTGAGGTTTTCAACATCATGTTCTCTTCACGCAAAAGATCAACTTAAAAAAAAATAATTTTCCTTTTTTCAAAAATCAAAAAATATTTTTTTTTAAGTTTTGAAATGTAATATTTTTCAAACTTCTTAGAAGCTTCCTTATAAATTTTTTTATTGAAATCCGTTATTTCGGCAATGAAAAATTCAAAATTTGAAAAAAATGGTTCTATGGATACACTCAGTAATAATAAAACAAAACCCAGAATTAATAACAGTATCCCAATTTGTTTTCGATGCGGGAGATCTAAGCAATTGGCTAAACACCGCAAGAAACTAATTTTCTAAGCAAAGTGTTTAAGGGGCTTTACGAGTAGCTTTGTATTAAAAACTACAAACTTCTGCTTATTATCCTCATTTAACTGGATTGGAACGAGCGAACTTGTAGACGAGCGACTTGTAGAGTATCTACCCATGCACCATCGTGGATGAAAATTGCAAATCATCAATACATGCGGACATCCAATTTCTTATACAATAATAGTATAGATTGGATTGTCTTAATGGTTTCTCTGCAGAGGTTCCTTCAAATAAGACCCTGAACCCGGTCATGGACGCTATTATCATTATGTTAAGACATAAACGACGCAATATTCTCATAACTAAAGAACAATCAAAAGTATATCACGAGTATTCAATAAGACCACACGTTTCATATCGGTGAAAAGGTATTAATCAGAAACGAAAGTCGAAAAGGAAAGTCTTCCCAATTGTGGAAACGTCCTTATATTGTTACTGAAGTAATCAGCCCAGTTGATTGTTATATAAGAAAGAACATAATAATAACATAAACTATATTTTTGGGACAATGGATAATGGCAACGAACAGGAAATCTATAGTAAACAAGATGAGTTAAAGAACAACGAACAACAACTAGTGAATTTAGAGAAACAAAAAAGTAGCCTTCAAAATATCCAAAGAGCTCTAAGACCAATAATGGAAAGATAACAACAAACTGCTTTTCAAATAAACAAGATACTATACAACTCACTGAAAATTTTACTAAAATACAGTTGAGACAACAAATCGTCTATAATATCCTCCTATAATTACTAGAATTAAAATCACGTGCAATTGCTACATTAATGGATATCAAATTAGTTTCCAGAAACAACCTAATATACCCTTTATTGATTTCCCTAAATACACTTTCTACTATCTAAAAAAATTCAAATACAATATGCCAAATCTGTTTGCCAATGTTAAACCAAACAGCCACAAAAAACTAGTAGTCAGAATCAATCTACCAAATTTTGCACTAATCCAGATGGAACTATAAAAAATATTTCGTTGCCCAATGCATCTTCCGGTGGGATACTCATTAGTCCCTAATATCAAATATTCCCATCAAGCCCGAAGGGGTTCATGAATTTATAACGGTAACGAAAGCTTTAAACATAACGCCATAACGCGTGCAACTACTACAAAAATATGCGCAGTAAATATTTTTTTTTCAATTCACTGAATGATAAAGCACAATGTGGCTACAAAATTACTTGGCTAAAAATAAATCTATTATTGTACACCTGATTTGTTTAAAAAGTTTCCTAAGCCAACCTTGCCAAATAAAAATTCATTTTCAAATTATACCTACATTTTGTAGGAGAAAATACGCATCGCTCAATAATCATACATCCACGCTATTTTTCACAATTTAATCTTACTGAACTCTTCATACAAAAATCAAATTCTAGACTAGTGCAACAAGTTATAGGTACCGACACAAACCGGGTCATCCATAAAAACACGAAATCATCTTCCAACCACCTTCTACCTTTTCTTTAACTTCTCTTTCATTCTTAAGTATTTAAGCTATAGGACTAATTGCATATTTTATATTGAAACTATTGTCAATTATTATGAAAAGACGGCAAAACACAAAAATTACAGTTATTCAAAATGAAGAAATGCAGAAAATACAGAATATTGGCACTTGAGAAAAGAAAAATGATAATGTACCTCCCGCAAGTGACCATTCGGAAATAACTGTCATCCATTTGTTTGCTTTATCACGATCTTTTCAGCTGGCGAAAGAACCAACTCAACCAATTGAAAAGATTATCCTCGATTCCTCTAAGGGCAGTGACCAGTGAGTTCTGTTGCTTAAATTTCTGGATGTGCATATGTACATATGTAATCCCATTTCTTATTCACCTAATAGGCGTGTTCTCGTGACAAGAAAGTACAGCAAAGTAAAAATATAATAAACAAACCAACAACAAGAACTTAAAACCGAGTTCCGATGATTAATTAAGTTTTTCAAACTAAGAGGGCGCTGAAGTGATTTTTTTTTAATGATGTAAGTGATGATGTTGCTTATCAGCTTCAACTGCAATTATGTCACTTGGTAAATACAAATTTTAGTTTCATATGGTTTAAATTCACAGTCCGTAAGTGTATCATTCATACATGCTTTATTTATCGCAGTCCAAGTTTGGATAGTAACTCGACTTCGAATGAACTCGATGCCCTGTCCGACTCTATCCATAGAATTATTTCCAATTTTCCGCACAGTGAGATAGTTTAACTTCTGATTTCAATATACACAATTCTGGCTGCGCTATTCTGGTTAGACAACCCCCGACGGAAGGTATGTCGAGATTTTTCTGACTTAAGCAACCTGACTCAGCTTGTTTACGAGCCAACTACTATTCTGGACGGACGTCGCAAGTCAATATGCCAACACTACACTCGTTCCTTACCTCTGACCCTGATAAGTACACCATAAGTGTATATCCGCCATCAGACATTGGACCATTGTGTCTTATATGCGAATTTATCGTTATACAAAAACCCAGTTAAAGAAAAAAACCGTATGAGAACCGTTAGGCTATACGATAAAGCCAACTGAGACGGTCTCAACGATTTCTTCGGCAAATTTAACTGGTCACTATGCTTCCTCGATAGTGACGTAGACTCCAGTGTAGATATGGTAACAAGTATCCGCAGGATAGTATCCCTCCCATTGTTCTGAAGAGGTGTTCTTCAACGCTGGCAAAACCACTTCGTAAGCTTTTTCATCTGCCCTGCCCTACAGGTCTCTTCCCAAGTGGATTGAAAACAGCATTTGTCCAGCCTGTCCCTAAAAAAGGCGAATCTCTTTCCCCCTCCAACTATCGTCCAATTGCACTCAAGGTCTAGGTCATGGAAACCCTGATACATTATCCGCTCAAGAAATATCTTGAAGAACGAAAGCTTCCCAATGACTGGCATTATGGCTTTCGTAGCAATAGGTCCACTGGTGATCTGATGGTATGTATATCTCACCAAAGAGTGGAACAAATTTTTACATCGTTTCGGAGAAAGTAAGATTATTGCAGAAGATTGTTTGGCATCAACCTCTCTTATCGAAAATGCGTGCATTTGGTATTGATGAATCTTTTCGTTGGATTAGAAACTACCTTTTGAACCGCTCAATACAAGTTATGTTGGACGGTTTTAAGTCTGAAGTTCATTAGATAAATGCTGTTGTGCCACACGGCTCCGTTTTGTCTCCGACTCTCTTTCTGTTATTCATCAATGATCTTTGGTCTGAAACCTCTAATCCATTAAATTGTTTTGCTGATGACAGTACTCTCAGCTTCTCATATTCGTTTCCTGATGCACGCCCTTGTCCTTCGGATGTAGATGTGGAACAGAAGCGTATGATAAGCTCATTAAATTATGATCTCGATAGCATTGTCAAATGGGGAACCATGAACCGCGTAGAATTTAATGCTTCAAAAACTCAATGCTGTCTCCTGTCGTTAAAGTGAAAACCACCTCCCATGCCGCTATCCATGAGCGGCACTTTCATTAAGGAAACAAGCAGCTTTCAGTTCTCGTTATGTGCATCACAGACAACCTTGTATAGAATGAGCACATATTCGACGTCGCCAAAAACCTTGCTAAGTGCTTGGGTTTCCTTCGATGATGCAAGAAATTTTTCACCCCTTTTGACCTGGCTGTAATCTATAAAGCCTATATTTGTTCAAAGCTCGAGTATAATTCCCATATTTAGGCCGGTTTTAAAATAACCCTCTTGAGTCTCTTGGATAGAATAAGAAAGTAAAAGAGCTTTAAAATTGATAGATGAGAATTATCATTGTCATTATTATTATTATTATTATTATTATTATTATTATTATTATTACTATTATTATTATAGAGTTTCTAAATTTCTCAACCCCTGTGGTGTTGGAAAATACCTATCCCGGGCTATGCCAAGGGATTAGGCTCTGTTGAATATACTATTGTAAGTTTTTATGAAGATTGTAAGAAGCGACGAAGTATACTGCATGTGCTAAGGATGACTGATTTTTGCATTTTTTCCAATTCTTTGAGAAGATTTTCCTTTTCCATCTGTGAGACTAGAGCCTTAGTAATAAGTCCAGTTGCTGAAATCACAATTGGAACAATGCGGACCTTTTCAGCTCGATACATCGCCTTCATCTCGTTTGCCAGCTCGGTATATTTTCCAATTTTTACGCTATATGTCGATTGTACATTATAGCTCAGAGGTATAGCTATATCATATATGGTGATGTTATTCGCACATTTGTCGAAGACGACTATGTCTGGTCTGTTAGCCCTAATAGTTTGGTCAGTTATTATTGACCTATCCCAGTATAATTTGAATGTGGTACTTTCAAGAACCGGCGGAGGACTGTATTTGTAGTAGGGTTGGTTTTCTACTACCAGGTTGAGGCTTCTAGCTAAACTCAAATGCACGATTTTGGCGACTTGGTTATGTCGTGCTGTGTAGTCGTGGGAAGCCAAACTAGTGCATCCGCCTAATATATGTTCTATTGTTTCCGACGAGGTCTGGCATCGTCTGCATAGATCGTTTTCAACAGGTTCTTTGAGCACATTCCTTCTGTAATTCTTGGTGGCAACAACTTTATCCTGGATTGAGATGAAAAATCCTTCCGTTTCTGGAAACAATAGTCCCTTCGTCAGCCATATGTTTGAGTAGTGCAGATGGGTGCTTTCTTGCTCAAGCTGGTTGCGATGAGGGCCATGTAGGCTTTTGTTTTTCCAGTTCTCGATAAGAGCGGCATTAGCATGTACATTTAATGTAGACTCGTGGGTTTGTGAGCGAAGATTGAGAGGCGTATACTGTTTGTCTGCCAGGCAAATAGTGCGCAGGAGGCTTGATGTTTGTGATTTTTCCTGGAAGTAAGATCTGAGGTTGTTGATTTGCTTATCTGCCTCCTTCGTAGCGTGGTAGGGTAACTCTTTCAACTGCACTTTTAGGATGATGGTATCGGTGCTTTGTCATTTGGGTTCGAATCGTTCTCATGATACTGTTCAGGTCCGTTTCTGACCATTTAACTACCCCAAATGAAAAAGTTAGCGTAGGAATGACCCAGGTGTTAATGGCCTTAAACATATTACCAGCGTTTAGTTTGCATTTAAGAATGAGTATCAATCTTTCAGTGAATTGTTTGGTTAATGCTGTCTTTATAGCTGAATCACAAATTCCTTTAAGTTGGATGAGCCCCAAATATTTGTATGATTCACCATCGGACAAGTTAGATATTGCATTTCTTTCATCGATCTGGTAGAGCCCAAATCGTCATTTTGAACTTTGCCTTTCTTTAAATGAACGATTTTGCATTTTTCTATCCCAAATTCCATTTTTATGTCATCACTAAATCTCTTAACAGTATTTAGTAGTCTATGAACTTTGTCTTTACCGTTGGCATAAAGTTTCAGATCGTAAGTAAGTGGTTGAGCGTTTGGGTGCTTGTTTCGGCTTTGATGTTAAATCCAATATTCACCGATTTAAGCAGTTTACTGAGTGGGTTAAGAGACAAGCAGAACCAAAGAGGGCTAAATGCGTCTCCTTGGAGAATTCCTCTTTTGATGCTCACTCTTGAACCAGTCAGGCTTCCTAAATGTAGTGTTACACACCACTTTACACTTATAACTTTTAAAAGACTTCGTATTTTAGGGTCTATTTTGTATATCTCCAGGATTTCATGCAAATAGGAGTGAGGGACGGAATCGAAAGCTTTTTTATAGTTAACGAAAGCCATGCTTAAATTGCGTTTTGCCTGTGTAGCCTGACGTACTACGACCGAATCGATGGTCAATTGCTCCTTACATCCTTGAGAATCCTTAGTACAACCTTTTTGCTCTTCCGTTATGATATTGCTATCAATGCAGTGTGCATATACTCGGTTGGTAATTATTTTCGTGAAGAGTTTATAAACTGTTGAAAGACAAGTAATAGGTCGGTATGCTGCTGGATTTGATGTAGGATTTTCTTTTGGGAGAAGAAATGTGTTTCCTTGCATGAGGAAAGGAGGCATGCTCTCCGGCTCATCAAGCCATTTTGAGAAGTGCATGGCTAAGAGCTGGTGCAGAATCGGAAGCTTTTTGATCCAAATGTTTTGGATTTTGTCGGGGCCTGCGGCTTTCCAGTTGCACACCTGTCCAATAGCTGACGTAACTTCGGCAACTGTTATAGAGCATGGCTGCATCTCCATTATGTTTACGTTATGGTGACGTTCTGCAATCAGCCAGGGAGCGTCTTGTTTGTGTTTTTCCGCCTTGCCCCAAATTTCGTTCCAAAATAATGTCGCTTCATCAATGTTAGCCATTTCTCCGTGGTTTTCGTTTGAATTAGACTTTAAAACATTCCTGTAAAAATTTCTCTCATTCACAGAAAAACTTCGGTTTTGGATCTTACGTTCTCTAGACTGTTTGTATCTGGCTAGTCGCTTGCATGTGGCTGCGAGAAGTTGAACCCTATGATCTCTCATTTCCGCAATCTCTTCGGATGTTGGTGGAAAAGTTTGGGAATTGTGGCAAAGGGCTCTGATTTGTTTTATCACCTTCTTGGTTTTGCATCCACTTACAAACGCGGATATTCTGCCAAGTTCAGCTCGGAGTTTCGAAATCTTGTTTTGTAGCCGCCTTTCCCAAGGTGGTATTTTTGGATTCCTTGTGTATGGTCTTTGTTGGATACTGTTAACCTTCTGACCCAGCGTTCTTGTAACAGAGACTGCTGACACATACAAAAGAAGATGAAGTCTTTCGAAAGTAGTGTTGTTAGTAACGTATTGTGGTAGGATTCGATTGTTAAGTATGCTTGTTAGTCTCTCAATTTTCCAATGGTTTTTCGATTTTGGGATATTTCCTCTCTCCAATGGGTTACTATTTTCGTTTTCTACCAGTGCTTCCCTAAAATGATCTTCAAGGGTTTTCAACGAGATATCGTTGTGTTCATCATTGGCTTCATTTAATATTAGGACAGGGTCAGAATTCTGTTCATTCAAGACGTCCAGTGCTGTTTGTTCGTGTACAGAATTGTCTGTTCTTTGGTCTGTGTTTTCATGTCCAAGATTTTGCTGCGTTTCTAGAAGCTGTTGGGATATCTCTTGCCTGATTATATCTAGCTCATAATCGCTTAAAAGCTTTTTTGTAATAATAGCCCTTCTTCGGTCAGCTATATTTTGTTCCGTTAGGTGGTTGTATTGTGGATAATCGGTATGGAAAAGTCTCCTCATTTCAGCCCGGTACACATGTAACTCTGTTTCCATTTTTGTTGATATGTAGTAGCAGCGCATTATGGATTTGTTCATTTCAGTTGTCCATTTCATGCGCTGCCTTGGCTGTCCTGCGTTTGTGGTTGATGAAAATACGTTCACCAAAACACTGGACGCAGGTCTTGCTGATGTTGCATTATCTATTGTTTGTTGTTCTATGGGTGGTTCAAAATCCGCTGGCGACTCATCTCCTTGCGAAGCCAAGCCCGCGCCGGCAGCCGCGGTATCTACCGACGTTTGAGTAGATATCCCTACTCGGTTTGTTACGTTATAATTTTGCATTTCCATAGTATGTTTCTCCATAAGAGTTAATGGGTTGGGATAATTAGTTACGCTATTATCTCCACCTCAGATTTCCAGAGAATTAGCTATTGGTTTCACAGATGTAACGCCTAAGCCCCCCCGCCAGCGCCAAGGCTTATCCCTGGGGGGGATTATTATTATTATTATTATTATTATTATTATTATCATTATTATTATTATTATTATTATTATTATTATTATTATTATTATTATTATTATTATTATTATTATTATTATTATTATTATTATTATTATTATTATTATTATTATTATTATTATTATTATTATTATTATTATTATTATTATTATTATTATTATTATTATTATTATTATTATTATTATTATTATTATTATTATTATTATTATTATTATTATTATTATTATTATTATTATTATTATTATTATTATTATTATTATTATTATTATTATTATTATTATTATTATTATTATTATTATTATTATTATTATTATTATTATTATTATTATTATTATTATCATTGTAGTGCACATACAACTCCAATATCACATTAATTTTTATTACTGGTCATTGACGCTAGATTCAGGGTACACTTCACAATGACCAGTCTATTTTTAATGCACTACAAACTACACTCGCATTTCATTCATGGCCATGAGAATCAACCTCATGCGCTGCACAATCTACCGAATTATATTTCCAATGTCAATGACGTTTCAGATTACTTTTACTCTGGACAGATGTATCTTCCTACTTACTAGGTTCAATGCACTGCATAGTGTTTATGACTGAATGTATTTGGATACATTTGTGCATTGTGAAAGGGGCATGCATATTGGCTATTAATTTGATGACATAGCAAATATGCTGCCCGACATTTGAAGATAGAATAAATATTGTATGTATGTTTAAGTGAAAATATGTGTAGGCTTAAGTTCTTAGTATGTAAGTAAAAAGTTTTGTATAAATAGTCTAAGTTTGGTCAAATAAAGTGACTTTCGATTTGGAAGTTATAAGATATACATCGGCTCTTTAGCCTTCTTTTAATTTCTATTTGGAATAAACAGATCGGCTCTTTAGCCATCATAGCCTTTATAATATCTCCCATAGCTTCGTAGGTGAGGCAGGGCATTTTTAGTTCGGACCTTATTACATCATTATCATTATCACTTGAGCTTTTATTTGAATTTAAAATTGATAGGTGATAGAAATTTAACAGAAAAATTTGAATCTCTCGAGCACCGCGAGCACTGAGTTTTTTGTTTGTCATTATATTACCGTTATTTTTATAAACATTGTTCCATTGAAATAGCCAGTTGCATTTCTCTCCTTAGACAATTCAACCGTAAAACTCGTGCTTCAGTGAATCCCCATCAGCTTACCCTTGAGCCCAACTTCGGACGTACTGTTAAATTCAGATATTCTTTCTTTAGCCGCACTACACGAGTGCGGAATGCCTTACACGACTCTATATTTCCCTTTCATTATGATATTCAGACATTGAAAATCTTCTTTTAAATCCTCTCGAACTTTCCTAAGCGCTAAGCGCTTGCACTGTGATCAAACATTTTAAGAGTAGTTAAAATATATATATATAAACAAATAGTCAGTTGCATTCCTCCCCTTAAAAAATTCAACCGTAATACCCGTACTTCTAGGAATACTCATCAGTTTACATTTGAGCCAAATTTCGGACGTACTCTCAAGTACAGAGATTCTTTGTTAAAATGTTGAAATTGAATGAAATTTTTTTGATATTCTTGTTAGATTTAAAAATGATTTTCAGAACCACTTATAGAGGATTAAAATCAAGACTCGAGACCTTTTAAATCATTGTGTCCAAGTGCCTCTTGGCAGTTGAATTTCCAGCAAAGTTTTCCAATACGAACAAAGTAAGCGAAACCGTTTTCGGGGCCGACAACCAACCTTCACTGCCAAAATCGATAAAGGAGCATGGTCTAATGGTATTCAATCTATAAAATTAATTGCAATGGCAAGCCAAATGAGCCATGCAACCTGTGCTACATTGGCACCACAAAGCAATTTCTTCGCCAACAGATCTCCAATTATAGATCGGATATCAAATCAGATAATCCTGCAAGGACAGCCCTGGCTAGCCACAGTATCGAAAGCGGTCACTCTCCAGATTTTGAAAGTGTCAAAATTTTACAGACAGAGAAACATGTACACATCAAAACGTTACACTCTTGAAACTTTACATGTAATTAACAATAACAATAACATAAACAGAAAACAAGACACACAAAACATCTCTGCTATCTATGGTTCTCTCGTCTCATCTTCATAAATGTCATTCCCATTCCAAAAGTTTCTTTGTTATTTTTTTCTTTTTTTAGACTCAACTTTATTTGAAGTGCTATATTTTCTTTCAATTATTTAATAATCATATTAATTTTAAAACTTAATAAGTGAGTGAATTTTTTATTGTTTTAATTGTTATTACACATTAAATTGTAACTTATGTATTTTTTGTCTCAATAAAGTTCCCCTGAAGAAGACAGCAACCCCTGTCGAAACGTCGGAAAAGCAAATGTAACTTCGTTGTTTCATTGCCAAAAATACAGTGACCAAAAAAAGCGGAGGAAAGATTTTATTAATCACTTCCACTCATCTATGGTATTTAATTTGTCTACTTCGTGCAGTATCAATTAATCACAATATCTATCAATATCTAAGTTTATGAATTGTTTAGTTTTATTTCTTCTTCTTCTTCTTCTTCCTTTGTTTCGGCGCTGTTATGATCTCGATGTCGAGGGGATCATAACTCTCCCACGTATCTGCTTCACACTAGTGATCCGCCTGTGGGGTTCGCCGGGTTGACCTCAGAAATCGGCGGCAAGCCTCCCGGTTTTGTATTGTTCCATTTCTGAGGCCAACTGAATGCTGGTGTTTTTGCATTTGTTTGTACCAGGAGTGTTTAGGCCTACCTTTCTTTTTATTCCGAATTGGAACGTTGTATGATATTGCCTTTTTGACGGGGTTCTCAGGATCTCTCCTTTGAACATGGCAATACCAACTGAGTCGGTCGTGTTCAATTTTTTGGGAAATGGTATTCTTAACATGAAGGCTTCCTCGGATCTTCGTACTTCTAATTCGATCAAGCTTTGTAACTCCTGCTGTCATACGAAGCATCTTCATCTCAGCTGCCGTTAGCTTACTCTCATACTTTTTGTACATTGTCCAACATTGTGAACCGTATGTGAGTGCTGGACGCACAACTGAAGTGTAGAGCTTTCCTTTCAGCTTAGGGGGCATTTTTCGGTCACAGAAGATAGCAGAATTTTCCCGCCACTTCATCCACCCTACGCTTACGCGATGATTGATATCGTCATCACAAGTAGCTTCGTTATTTATCATAGACCCCAGATATTTAAACTTTTCACACTTGGGAAGCACTACTCCATTCAAATAAATGTCTGGAATAGGCCTGTGTGGATCAGAAAATGGGCAGCATAGGTATTCTGTCTTTTTTGCGCTTATGCGGTACCCACTTCCTTCTAGAACATCCACCCATACGTCAAGTGCTCGTTGTAGGGATATCGGGTCTTCACTTATGATGGCTCCATCGTCAGCAAAGAATAACTGATGCACTTTTGGATCCGTCACTTTGCCTTCAAGCAGGTAATCAAGAACTGTAATAAAGAGCAGGGGACTCAAGACACTTCCCTGGTGTACACCTACTGTGATTTCGAATTCTTCGGTGACTCCAGCTGCGCATCTTACTTTAGTAACTGCTCCATCATACATGTCCATAATTATCCGCACATAGGTTTCTGGAACTCCTCGTTGCCTGAGGGCCACCCATATTAGATCTCGTGGTTGCCGATCGAATGCTTTTTCAAAATCAACCAATACTACATGCAAATCCTCCAAAGAATCCCGATGTTTTTCCATAATTATTCTTATACTCTGGATTGCATCCGTGGTTGACTTACCCCCGACAAACCCGCACTGGTCATCAGATAGCCTAATTATTTTTCGCAGTCGGCTACCCAAGACTCGCTCAACGATCTTCATGGTGTGTGACATCAGCTTAATCGAACGGTAATTATCACAGCTTCGAGTATCACCCTTTCCTTTATAAATTGGAAGAAGGTAACTTTCCCTCCATTGATTAGGCATGCGATCACCTCGTATAAGTTTGGAGACAAGAATCATGAGCCATCTAAACCCGATGTCTCCCATCTTTTTCCAAAACTCTGAGGGTATTTCGTCTGGGCCAACAGCTTTTCCCTTTTTGGAGTATTTTACCGCCTCACTAACTTCTTCGACTGTGACGTCGGATACTTCGCTTAAGTTAGGTGAAGCTATTGGAAAGTACAGCCTTGGAAATTGTTCGTTTAGAAGTCCGTCACAATACTGTCGCCACCTGTGAAGAATTTCGTTGTCTTCCACAAGAAGTTGGCCTTGAGCATTGTTAATGAACTTTGGCGAACAAATCTCCTGGGCATTTCTTCTTCTTTGAGCGGCTATTTTGAAGATAGTTGCGCCCTTATTCGTGTTTTGCCGTAGCTCTTGAATAGCACCAGCTGTCGGGGTAGAAATTTCATCCAGCTCCCGATAAAGGTTTTCTGTATTCTTTGCTTGAATTTGGGCGCACTTCTTCTTCGCTTCTTTCTTGCAGTTTCTATATTCCACTTCGAGGCGTGACTTTTGCTCTGTATCATTAGAGGGGCACTTCGACCAAGCCTTGAAAGCCATTTTCTTTTTACTTATAACTGATTTAGCTTCATCATTCCACCACCATGTTTCTTTGCCTTGTTGGTTGTGTCCTTTTGAAACCCCTAACAGTGTTTTGGCTTTTTCTTTGCAAGTTCTCTGTAGGAGATCCCACATACTTTGTGCTGTACTCTCTTCATTTCGAACTATATCGGTGTTGTTATACAGAACGTTTTGCATATTCGAAATGAAAGCTTCGCCTTTTTCCTTATCCAGATTATACCATTTGATCTTCCCAAAAGTTTTTGTATGTTTGTTGTCGTTCACTGTCTCCATAAAAAATTCTGTCAGTAGGAGACGGTGTTGGTGGGCGATCGCTTCTCCTAGTATCACTTTGCAATCTTTTACCCGGGGTTTCATGAAACTAGATACCAAATGGTAATCAATCTGGGTTTCATTTCCACCACTGCTGTAAGTGACCAGGTGTCGGCTTTGTTTGACGAACATGGTATTTAGTACGATAAGACCGTATGTTTTGCACATGCTCAGGATGTCTTCACCAGGAGGGTTCCTGGTGCCGTATCCGAGGCCTCCATGGCAATCTTCATAGTCTTCGTTTGTCTTGCCGACATGTCCGTTCAAATCTCCGCCCACGAACAAAAACTCTTCCTTTGGGATGTCCTTAAGTAGATTGTGAAAGTCTAGCCAAAATGCATCTTTTTCCACCTGCTCACATCCAATTTGGGGAGCATATGCAGTGACAATATTCCACAGCTTTCTTTTAATCACCAATTTAAGGGACATCAAACGGTCGCTGGATTTCGAAATGGTCAATACGCTGCCTAATAGATGTTTTGCAAGGATGATTCCGATTCCGTTTTTACCCTTTTCCGTTCCATAGTAGAACATCTTATAGTTTTTTGTCCTCGTATCCAAGAAACGGGCCCTGTTTCCCGTGTTTCCCGTGTTTCGCCATTTTGTTTCTTGAACACATAAGATGTCCACTCGCCTTCTTTTCATCATCTCTTCCAGCTCGAAGCTTCGACCTGTCATACTGCCAACGTTCCAACTCGCAACTCTCAGATTTTGTATAATCTGCGGTATTACTTTGCTAGCCCCCGGAATCCGTCTAGCTCTGACCCGAGCATTGCTGCTCGGTCCAGGATCAGTACCATGTGTAACAATGGTAGTGCCTGGCGGGGTAGTGTCATTTCGGACGAGTACTTCCATAATGCTTGAATTCACAAAATTATCGAGTATCGACGTGTGCATGCTCCAGTTTTGTATTTGATCTCTCTTTTACGGCACCGGTGATCTCCAGTCGTGCCAACCCAGGGACTGGCATGCACACTTTTGGGAAAGTTTATAGGTGTTACGTGTCGCTAGGTTCACCTTGCTGTTTGTGGCCTAGATGTATTTACTCCTTTAGTCGCCTTTTACGACAAGCGGGGAGGCGCTGCAGGAATATTCTAACCCGTCCCTGCACAGGGAGTTGTTTAGTTTTATTTCATTAAACTGAATTCTAGAAATCAACTTTCTTTGATATACAAAGCCTTCATATAAAAAAAAATGATATTGAAAGTATCTACCTAGTATATTCCTTCAGAAAACATGGTCCAGAAAAAAGCTTTTTCCTTTTGTTTTTTTTTCTCAACTTAAATATTTAATGCATTAAATCTTCTTCCTACACTAATGGATAACTGACATCATTGGCAATACCGCACTGATTATTGTTATTACGTGACATTTTAATAAAACCAGCATCGCCCCATGTGTTTCCCCAAGAGTTCTTTACTAGCCAATAGTCAACGCCATTTTCATCGCTACCATATCCAACACAGAGAACGGCATGTCTTCCATAGTCCACACCAGATTGGCATTCAGGTTCATTGAAAACTCCGTTTTTGTAGAATTGGAGTGATTCTCGATTGATATCAATAACTACTGCTAGTGGACCAATGGTGGCAACAGCTTCCATCATCTTAGCCTCATCCCCTTGCGGAAGATTGACATATCCTCGATTTATGGCCCCAATTTTGCTTTTGTCGAAATTGCATGTAGTACCATCAACTCCTTTATATGGATAGGCTTCCTCTGTATCAATACCACCATTGTATTTAATGTACCTGTATGCTTGTCTTGTGAAACCTCCAGTGCAGCCCTTATTTCCATAACTAATTGAACAATCAATCACGTTTTGAACAGATAGAGAACTCAAGACTCCATTACGAATAAAGTGTTGTCCCTCTAATGCTCCAACTGCCGAAAATGCCCAACATGATCCGCAATAACCTTAAAGATAAAGGAAAGTGTTAGATTTTGTATATGTGCATAATATATTATGTCAGTTGAAGTTCTTTTAATATTGTTACCCTGTTCCTTAACCGATGTCACAGCACCACGTTCCGTCCAATTGACTGATTCCGGGAGCGTTACATTTATAAGACTTACGTAATCAATACCTTCTTCTGGCATCTCAATATATCTATAAGTCCTAATATCTTTTTTTAAAATAAACATTATGATGTACTTCAAAGCTTACTGATTCGTTTCGATAGATATATTGTAACCATTCACAAAATTATAAAATTCATCATAAATTAGATCGGCATATTTGTTGAGGCCTAACTTAAATGTGACCAAGCCTTTAGTGTGCTTCAAATTGTGTTTCTCAATTTTATCCTTGTTTTCCAAAAATATTTTCATTCGAAAATTTTCTTCGCTTTCAGTTTTGTAATGCTTCCCGTAAGCAAGCTAGAATTAAAACTATATGTTTTATTATTTTTCAAATTGAATGCAAGTTGCTGAAACTTGTTAAAACATTTGATGTAGCCATTTGAAAGTTAAGTTTTGGTAAAATAAAATGATTAATTGATGTATGTAATGTTTTGCATGCTTACTTTAAACGCTTCCCAATTGTAATCAATGCTTATTTCAAAAGCTTCTATATTTACAGCAACTATAAGGCTGCTAAATGTTATGATTAATAGCTGCATTGTCAATTCTTCCAAATCTAAAATAATAACAATACAAAACAAAAAAATATTAAAATGCAGTTAAAGTTTTAAGTTCATACCCTAAATTAACTTAAATTAAATTAAATTAAATTTGTATTTACTAGAACAATGCTGCCTGGTTGATTTCTGTGCTAAACATGATTTATTTTATAAGAAAAACTATTTTTTACTAATATAAGGCAAGTTACGGGCACAACTACGATAACTTGGCCAACAAGATTTGATGACGGGTTTTTGTAGAGGGGTCAAAAACAAGCACTTTTTACTATGGGAGGGGGAGTCTATCTCCCCCGTTTAGGAGGTAGTTGCACTTTTAGAAAAAAAAAATGGTTTAAATTGAAAAAAAAATATTAAAAAACAACGACAACACTTACAATAAAGTGCTATACTCATGTCAATGGTTTTTGAGAAATTCGCATTTAAAGTCCAAATTTTGATAAAAAAAAACCTGAAAAAAAAGTTTAGAACACAAAAAAGCGCATGGTTCTGTCTTCTAGTTTTTGAAAAAATCGAAAATAAATAAAATTAAAAATGGAACACATATAAGCTAATTTACAATTTCATTTCACAATTTTGAAAACAATCGGTCTAAACTTTTTTGTTCACGTTTTTTTTTCAAAATTCGGACTTTAAATGCAAATTTCTCAAAAACCACTGACATGAGTAATTTAATTTAAATGCAGGATTATAGAACAAACTTCTGGCTTTTGATCAAAGTTGACAATAATAGCGAAGAAGACACAAGTGGGTCTCACAATTCTGTCTGTTCGACTACAACGAAAGACTAAATAGTTCGGCCGATTTTCTTTAAACTTGGTACATATCATTTTTAATTTTTTTCCCCCACACGTTTTTTTTTTTAGACCAAAAATAACGGTACGAAAGATTATAAATATTTTTTTTTCTAAAACTGTTCCGAAGATTTATTAAAAAAAAATCGTTAGGTAGGTAATGGTTTAAAAAAAAATGGTTATTAATGGTACCCCCCTTGGAACCATTTTGTATGATTTTGATTTTCTCAAAAACCTTACAACCGATTTTAATATTTTTCTTATGCTAAGGCTCCTTGAGAGTTTGTATTCAAATTTGCATTTTTTTTTTTCAAAACTCAATATTTCGGAAACCCCATGCTCGATTTTTTTTAAATTTGGCAAATAAAAGTTTCTTAATATAATCTACAAGACGTGAGAAAAAAATTTATTTTATTTTTATAACGGTACCCATACCCACCATACAAATGTTTAAAAAATGGTTTTCGAAAACCGTAGTTTTTTCGAAAACACCTCCTACAATTTTAATAAATTTTTTTTCTTTCGATTAACTTTGAGGATCTACAATTTAATAAAAAAAAATTGAAATTAAGATATTGCTTATTGTGCCTACTATAGAACCATTTTTTTTTCAAATTTTGAATTTCTTTTATCGGCATAACGGATTTAATGACATTTTTCATAGAGAAGGTTCTAAAAAGTCTGAAAAGCATTACATTACAATACTTAAAAATATAAATTTTTTGAATTTAAAACAAAAATATTTTTTTTTGAAAATTCGATATCTCAAAAACTTCTCAATATTTTGTATGGAAATTTAATTTTTTTTCTTACATTACCTAAATTTCAAACCACAATCGCTAGTGATTAAAAAGTGTAGAAAAGGGATTCATACGAACGAATCTTTCCTTGAATTTGTGTAAATTGAAACAAAACAATTTTAATACATAGAGAAATGAAAATTATTTCTGTTTAAGTGGAGTGATTGAATTAAATTCAATTAAAAAGTTCAGGGGACCTCAACTCCAAGGTGCGTTTCGCATTTATTCATTTCTCTATGTATTGATTTAATAGTCTGACCACGGACATTGTTGTTCTAGGTGTCTGAATTTAATCAAATTCCCCTAGAACGATAAAATTCACAGTCTATTAAAGCTGTAAATTTTATTAGAGTCGGTAAACATCGACCAATATTTGCGTCTTAGAAGGGTACGACAGCATCTAACTGATGAGCCCACTGTCGTACCTGGGCGAAACGCACCTTGGAGTTGAGGTCCCCTGAACTTTTTAATTGAATTCAAAACAATTTTAGTTAGTCATGAATATATTGAAATAAAATAATTCGGAATTAATTCTTTTGACAATCATTTTTTGCTGTTTGTAAGGCGGTCATTGCAACGATTGGTGATGAAAAATATGTTTCGTCTCTAATAAATGTAAAACGATTAAAAAGAAAAAAAATTTTATATATGTATAAAATTTAGGTTTATTTAATTTTAAAAC
This sequence comes from Philhelius festivus, assembly GCA_963931855.1. Classification (NCBI taxonomy): domain Eukaryota; kingdom Metazoa; phylum Arthropoda; class Insecta; order Diptera; family Syrphidae; genus Philhelius; species Philhelius festivus. Next base: position 25,202,919 of record OZ007557.1, on the reverse strand, counting down.
AAATTTTTCACAACATTAATTTTAATTTTATTTCAAGCGACGCGTTTCGGATTTTTTATATATCCATCATCGGGCTTAGCTTCGTGATTTTGTGTGTACGAGTAGTTTGCCAAACTTAACTTTGTGTGGGGTTTTTTTTTTTTTTTTTTTGATTGTGGTTATGTTGATAGCGCATTTGTCTCTTTTTAATTTGGTTGCCTGTTTTGGTATTTGATTGCAGTGTTGTAGAGTATATTTGGTTTGATTGTTAATTTGTCGTTGAGTATATTCACGCCAATTACCGATGTCGTCTCATTTTTTCGACGTCTGTCGTTTTCTTTGTCGACTCATTTTTTAAATGGCATTTCATTACTTCTTCGATGCGATGATTTTGTAACAGATCTTAAAAGGATGAAAAATTAACAAACATCTGTCAAATTCAAAGGAAAGTCTGCATACAAAATTATTGCTCGATGTTCAATTAAAGAACAAATGCAGTTTTTTTTTTTAAATTATGTATTAGAAAATAAATAAGTAATTAAAATGATAAGTGTTACATTTATTAGTTTCTTTTCTTTCCATCCCATGTTTATAAATTATAAGTGTTCTAAATTATAAGTTTTCTCTTGGATCTTAGATGTTTTGTGTTTTATGTCTCCTACTCGTAGCAGTGTCCTCTCCTCCTTTAATTTGTATGACTTATATTCCTCTCCTCTTTCTTTGTTTATACTTTCGTTGATACCATTTAAGGTTATTCTTGGAGTACACACTGCTTCTCCAAAAGCGTAGCTCTTTTTTGTTCAAAAGCGGAAATTATCTTCCATATTTAAAGTGATTGCTTCTAAATACTGGAGTGAAGTGCCTGCATCTGCCTGAGTTCGTGTTAATGCAGGCTCAGATGAAGTTGGCAAGTAGTTTGGAAGCAAATTGGGCTGGGATACACTGATTAAACTTCCACTTGGGTTTGACCACTTCCTTGCTGCTTTTATTTCCTTTAAATTGCGGATTATTTTCTTCTTTGCCCAATACATAATAAGAGCAAAAGCATTAAGAATTTGTCTATAATTATGGAATAAGTGATTCAAATCTTTTGCCAAGCCTCTCCATCTCTTACTGGAGGACGTTTTTTGTATCACCTTAAAAAAAACATACATACGAGTAGTACAACAAATATAGACAAATATGTACTTGTTTTATTTATCGTAAATAAATTATTTAACAAGAATACTTGTAGTTCTGCGACCTTACATGTCTCTGTCGTGTGTAAATTTTTGAACGAGAGATATCGTCGTTTTTTTCTTAGTCGTCGTTTCCTTTCGTCTTACAGAATGCAGAACGAAAGTGTTCAACGACGTTTGACATTTATAGACGACAGCAAAACGAGTGACAAAAGTTGGAAATGACTTATGGAATGCAGATCGTGTCAGGTCGTATATTTCGTTGTCGTTTACGACATCGGTAATCGGGGTGATTGTCTTGTTCAGCCTTGTACGATTTATATATTTCGTGTTCTTCTAATGCGTCTAGTTTTGTTCCTTTTCTGCAAAAGTGAAGGGGAGTTAAGTTTTTCTCAAAGTCAGTCTATCAAGTGTAGTGTAGATTTATAATTTTGTTTCAGACTATGTTCCGTAAATCTGTCATAAAATGTTCTACCTGTTTGTCCTATGTAAAAACTGTCACAATCATCGCAATTTATTTTGTATACACCAGAAGATGATTTTGTATCATTTATTGTTTTGTTTTGAAGGATTTTTTGGATGTTGTTTGTAGTTTTAATAAATGAAATATTTATGTTTATTTTCTTTAATTCATTTTGCAGAATATGTGGGAGTATATTGGTGTAATCTATTAAAATGTATTTATTGTTGTTGTCTGCTGTCGCTGTGGTTTCGCCTGTGGGTTTTTTGTTTTTATTTTTAATTTTATTTTTGTTTATTATTTTATTATTAGTTGTGGGGGGTCATTCCGTAACTCGATTATCGTCACACGATATCGTTTGAACGATAGCGTTGCCTTTTTTTGATTCACGTAAGTCGATAATATGACGCGCGGGTATAATAGAATAAAATGCACGACTGGGTTGCACGAACTTGTTCTTATGTAAAAGATTGAAAACTTTAAGAATTAATAGGTGCGTTTTATTATCCACAAATCTATCTGGATCCGGATCTGGATCTTGCCTTGAAAATAAAACGATACGGATCTTAGTGACAGCAGTGTTATAAGCCCGTCTCTTTTCATCCTTGGGTTTGAAAATTTTAAATTATGTCTTGTCTTTCTTCTTTACACTATAACTTACACTACCTTACCATAAAAAGCCATCTACTCGCCAGTGTAATAACTAATTTTTGGATCTTTGAAGTAGATCCCGATAGAAAACAGGATCCCAAATTGTTTTTGTAATACATGTTAAAAGTTAATCCAGATCCGGATCCTGATAGATTTGTGGATAATAAAACGCACCTAATGTTACTAGAGCAAAATGTCTATAACCATAAATTTCATTTTTTAAATGACTAAAACAACTTCTTTAATAGTTGGTAGTAAAAACAGGAAAATATGCAAATGATCAAAAGAATCAAAAAAATGGTGCCATTAAAAACCATTTTTCGGATTTTTTTTTTCAAGCAATGCCTATAGCTTTTACTAAACGAAAACAAAAATTATAAAATTTCGACAAGAATTCGTGTGGCAGGTACCGTTGAGAAAAGCCGTGATGGGGGAAATTAAAAATGCTATCTACCAATTTTTAGAGAGACAGACCAACTTTTTTCGTGTTCTCTACCATCGTAATGTTAAATCTTAGTTAAAGCTAGGTAATGGTTGAAAAACAATTTCCGAAAAATGGTTATTGAGGGTACCCCCCATGGACCCATTTTTTTTTCCTTTTTGATTTTCTAAAAACGGTACAACCGGTTTTGATAATTTTTCTTTTGCTAAAGCTCCACAAAAATTTGAATGGAATTGTGTATTCAAATTTTAAATTTTGATTTAAAAAAAAAATAATTTTTTTTTTTAAATTCAATATTTCGAAAACACCATGCTCGATTTTGTTTTAAACTTGATAAATAAAAGTTTCTCAATATAATCTACAAGATGTGAGATAATAATTTATTTTACCTAAAAATAAAGGTACGCACCATACAAATGTTAAAAAATGGTTTTTAAAAATCGTATTTTTCTCGAAAACGGCGCGGCGCCTAGAATTTTGATAACATTTTTTTTCGTTCAATTAATTTTTATGATCTTTAATTTAATAAGAAATAAAATGCACGACTGGATCGCACGAACTTGCTCTTATGCAAAAGTACTTTTGGAATTTAAGATACATTTTTATGTATGTACATATATAAAACATGGATTTAATGAGATAATAATGTTCAAATGCATAAAATTGCAGTCTGATTTCTAGAAAAGTATGAATTTATGCAAACAAACTTTAAAAAATCGATTTATTATTAAATAAATTTTTTATATAAGAAATTTCTTTAGAATTTTTCAAGAAAAAAATGTGGGATGCGAATTTTAAGTATTTAATAATATTGATTTTAGGAAATAATTTCAAAAAATAATCGTTCATACGAGTAGGTTTTGAAGACATTGATTTTTCAAAAAAAAAAAAAATTTTTCAAAAAAAACCCAATAAATAATTTTTCGAATATTTTTATATACAATATTATTTTAAACTTAAGGGAGGTGCTGGGGAAAATTTTTGGTTAAAATCGTTAGAGCCGTTAATGAGAAAGTCGAAAATCAAAAAAACGGTTCTATGACAGGTACCGTTAATAACATTTTGCCCCACAATTTTTGTTGACCAAAATGTATTCCATGTCTATAATATCACACCTAATTTTTTTTATCAAAATCGTTAGAGCCGTTTTCGAGATAAATAAGATTTTGCATTACGGGTGTATGGGGGGTACCGTTAATTTTGGAGCTAAAAAAAAAATTTCAATTTCCCCTCTAGGGAATCACCGAAGACCCTTAACTACCGAGTTTGAAAAAAATACCTCCATTAGTTTAGGCTGTAGTTCGAGGTAAAGACATACAGACAGACAGACAGACAGACAGACAGACAGACAGACAGACAGACAGACAGACAGACAGACAGACAGACAGACAGACAGACAGACAGACAGACAGACAGACAGACAGACAGACAGACAGACGGAATTGCCGGACCCACTTTTTTCGTCTTCGCTATCATCGTAATGTCAACTTTGATCAAAATCTCGAGTTCGATTTTTTTTCCAAATGCAGAACTTGCCCTATAGCTATAGTACCTATATCGCAAGTAAAATTAAGATATTACAGCTTGTACCTACCATAGAACCATTTTCTCTAATTTTGAATTTCTCATTTTCGACATAACGGATTTTAATGAAATTTCTTATAGAGAAGCTTCTAAAAAGTTTAAAAAACATTGCATTTCAAGACCTTAATTTTTTGAAAAAAAAAAATCTATTTTTTTTATGGAAAATTCAATATCTCAAAAACAGCTCAATATTTGTTTTGGAAATTTATTTTTAATTCGTATAGTAATAAAAATATAATTTTTATTTTAGCATAAATAGATACATATTTCCTTAGTTCGGTATTACACAGCGCATGTTGAGTCTTGTATGAATGAAGTGCGAAAGAGAAAGAAAGAAAACAAAATGAAACAGAAAGAAAGATTTCTTGACATGCACGGGTAGGATATTCCTTGCATGTTTTTGACGTTTCTCTTTCGTTTCTCCGTTGTTTTTCAAATTCGATTCACTTCGTTTTTCTTCTTTGTTAAGCAGACATCTCTAATATGGCTATTGCTAATAAAAATTAAATAAAATGAACTAAAGCTTTAACATGCGAGTTGATTTTCATTTATGAAATGAAATTGTTGAAATCATTCCCTCATTCCATTTTTGTATTTTAAATTTTTTTTTTAATTATTAAACCGAACACCGAGCGAACAATGAAAATTGAAATGAAAGATAGCTGTCAAATAATCCTAATCAGAAAAGTCTTCGTGTAATAATGCGCGATCACCGAATGACAGTGGAAAACAAAATAACCGAGAACGGCGCATTAAATACATGATGCGCTATGTAATACCGCACTTAAGAAATCACATGATATTATGTTTTTATTTCTTACTCTAAAAAAGTTTAAAAAATGAATTTAATGCGTATGAACAGTTTTTGTGTTCTACATAAGAACAAGTTTGTGCGACCTAGTCGTGCATTTTTTTTTTTATAATCTACCCGCGCTCAAAGGATTATGATTGATTACCCTTTAAATGTTTCAACACAGCGCGGGCGTGAAGTTGATGAAGAGAAAGAAGGATAGGAAAGATGTGTGGCACGATGTTCTGAGACTGAAGGTTCTTGTCTCAGATATTTTATCTCCAGGGGGCCGATTCTGGTTCTGTGGAAAAGTGAATCGAAAAGCTTTTCACTCTTTCACGCATAAATGCGATTCTCGTTCTGTGAAAAAGTGAAACCAAACGTCAAAAACATTCATATGAATAATTTGCTTTCACGCTCTTATTCGATGGTGAATGTTCAAAGTGAATAGGTGAAAGCGGAAAATATGGAGATTTTTTTGAAAAAAAAAATAAAGGAAAGTATGACACAGGCACAAACAGAATTTTTGATTAGTGTTTTTTTAAATAAATTTGGAGATTGCTCATGATAGGTACGAAAACAAGTTTTGAAAATTTATTTCATTGCGTCTTAATTTTTTTTTGTAGATTTGTTTCAGTTGACGTTTCAGTTGATACAATTGTATGAAATGCTCCTCCGTATTCATTTCGAAAGGATTTTCGTTGTCTCTCAAATTTCGCCTGATAATCTTCATATTTCTCCTACAAAACAAAAATCTATAGTAATACAATACAAAAATATCTACATCTATATAAAGCACAAATAATTATCAAACCTATGAGCATTTCTCCGATTTGTTTCCATAAGAATTCTTATTATGTATATTGAAGGCATTATAAAAACGTATATAAACAATTTAATATATTAATATATTATAAACAAATTCACAAATGTACAAACGTTTGGCAAAATTGAAACAACAATGGAAAATAATAATTTCGTTTTGGCATTGAGCATTCACAATAGTAGATAAATTCATAAGAGACAACAAAAAATCATCCACCACGGCAAATGATATTGAATTCACCACACCATTTTCATTCACGGAACCAGAATCGCTTATTTGCACGAAGTGAATCGAAAAAGTGAAAGCAATGCATGACAGCGAATGTGAAAACAATTTATTCGATTCACTTTTTCACAGAACCAGAATCGGCCCCCAGGGATGGCGGCTTGGTAGCTTGGAAGAGACCTCTGAACATGTTGGGCGTGTTCTGAACATCCTCTGAACTAAGCGTGCTCTGAACGCGCTGAGTTGTTTTTGAAACACATCGTACTGTCAAGTCTGATCAAGAGTTCTCGAGTTCGATTTTTTTTACGAATACATAACTAGCCATATAGTACCTATGCATATCAACATAATGTTCATTATAGGTACCCTCACAAGTAGCACAGAATTACTTAACGAAGTCTTTAAGAATTCTAAATCGGTATCTGACATCTTCTATAAGACGGATTTAAGTTCCTATTAAATAGAGAAAAGGCGCAAGTGGGCGGTCCGATAGAAGCAAATAAGAAGATAAATTGAGTCTTAAAATGATCTTAAATCGGGATATCATTCTTCTTAAATACTTTATTACTCCTTCTTAAATAGTTCCTTACATCTTCTTAAATACTTCTTAACTCCTTCTTAAAGAGCTACGGCAATTCTTAAAAAAATTATTAGAAACAATAAAAATAATTTTTTTTTATTAACTGTTTGTTTTTTATTATTGTTGATTATATTCGAGTCTACATGTGATTTTTTGTTAGAATGAAAGAATTTTAAAAGTTATTTTTTTTAATTTACCTCTGTGCTTCCACTGAGATTCGAACCCAAGTCCTCTCGCTTGTCGTGCTTGTGCTCTACCTATTGTGCCACTGTGACACATAAAATATCTTGTCTCAAAGTGCTACTCAAATAACTCTCTCGTGTTTTTAATATTATACTGTTTAAGAAGACTTAAATACGTATTAAAGAATCGAAAAAATACCGATTTAATACCAAAATTAAAAAGGGATGTTTTTAGAAGGATTAAAGAAGGAATTGAGTAACAAAAACAACCGATTTAAGAAATGCCAATTTAAGAAGGATTTAAGAATGCTTTAAGTAGAAGTAAACACACCATGTTAAGTTCTCTAAAGCAATACCTAAAAAAAGACGAAATTAAAACGGAATTAAGTAGCCATAAATTGGCACACCTACCCAATAAAGAAGGAATAAAGTATGAATAAAGTATGGACATTTTGTCAATTACATAAACGGATGTCATCAAAAAAGTCACATTTTACATAAATGCTATTTTAATTGTTGTTTGTCTGCAATAATGAAACAATCTCTTTTTTTTAAAAGATTTAATAAATTCGGTTTACACATTTTGCTTTCCATCTAAAACTAAAAGTACGAAAACGGCGGTATAAATCATACTGTTTCAGAAGACTTAAATACGTATTAAAGAATCTGAAAAATACCGATTTAATACCAAAATAAAAAAGTAATGTTTTTAGAAGGATTAAAGAAGGAATTAAGTATCAAAAACAACCGATTTAAGAAATGTCCATTTAAGAAGTAGGTGTATAAGAATGCTTTAAGTAGAAGTAAACACACCAAGTTAAGTTCTTTAAAACAATACCTAATAAAGATCATATTAAGATGGAATTAAGTAGGCATAAATTGACATACCTAACAAAGAAGGAATAAAGTATGAATTAAGAAATGTGATACCGAAATTATACCATTTTGTGCTACTTGTGCTCTGAAAGCTTTAGCGAACAATTTAAATTTTTCAAATCAACTAGACGTTTGAGACTTAAATCATCAAATTTTTTATTCAGTTGGATAGCGTTTATTTTGTGTCAGTAATTAGACTATTGGATAATCTACTGTCTGAATTACAGAGAATAATCACATCATCAACCTTCAAACAAAAATTATTTCTACACTTTTCTTTGCCGAACACACCCGTATGAACGACTCCATTTAAAAATTCTTTGTTTTTAATGTATGAATACAGAAACCCGCTTAAGGAAAAAACCCGCTTACCTGCAACACTTTTTTCATCCCTAAGTATTTTCCGACCAATTTCCCTTAAAACACTCCGCTTAAGTGAAACTCGCTTAAATGAAAAACCCGGATAACTGAAACATATTTTCAGTTAATTTTTAATATTTTTCATTAAAAAAAACTCTCTCAAGTGAAAAAAAAATTGAATCGAACAGAACAAAAATTTGCTAGTTTTCGTTATTCAATAAATTATTTTTGTGTTATTTAATCGTTGTTTTATTTAACTTCTTTCAAGGCAAGTCCAAAAGATAAAAACATAATTGTTGCTAGCATTAAATCTCCGCTTAATTTTTTTTTTCACTTATCCGAACTCCGCTTAAGTGAAATTATTTTTCACCTAAGCGGAGTTCGCTTAAGTGAAAAACCCACTTAAGTGAAAGAAAGACTGTGACATTTTGCCGTTTCTCTTAAGCGGGTTTTACTGTATTAAAAAAAAAAAATATCGATACCTTGCCGTAAGAATGTAATAAGCGTAGGGTAGCCAGATATGTTTAGATGAAACTAGTACTGGAGTTTCAAAAACTCGGACTTTCCCGGACAAATGAGGATTGAAAAAAGAGTACAATGCAATGACAGAATAAACACATTTATATTGTAAGAGGAAACAAAAAATTGTATTAACATTTAAATAAAAATAAATATTTAGTTTAAAAATCACATTTTTAAGTTACAAAACATCTTTGAGGTATAAAAAAAGGAACTTCATTTGTTATTTTTAATAAATAGCCTTTACAGTGCTTGTTGTACTTTTCATTACATCTAATACTGTTAAGTATATCACTAATGCTTTTTTGTTAAATTAATTCCTTTGTTAAAATAATTCCTTTGACGGAATCAGGTAACAGTTTGTTTCTATCTTTTGTCCACGTGAATTTAATAACGTTTTCTCTACAGCCGGAATCATCAAGCTTCTTCAAAATAGATTTAATTTTAAGTGGAACAAAATCGTTATCGATTAGCTCGTAAATATTATTGACAATATTTTGTAAAAATTTCAACGGTTTCAATAATAGAAATGTCTTGTTTTTCAAGTTTCTGAATATTGACGTTGAATGTTGACATGAGAGAATGAACAAAAAATAAATACGCCTCGCTTAAGTCGTCTTTAAAAAATGTTTGCAATATTTTAGGCGGATTCTCGTACATAAGTAAAAGACGTTCAACAGCACGATAGAGAGAAAGCCATCTGGTTTTCGAATGGTATAAGAAAGGCTTATATTCATTTTCAAGAAAATCAGAAAAATCTCGAAGTCTTTCCGTTCTGACTGTGTAGATAGAGAAATAGTTGTATATTTTTACAATTATGATACTCGTATCGGAGTCAACTGGTAAAGTATCACATCCATGGTAGATCGCATTGACTAATGTGGTGGACATCCTATACCTATCATGTTTTGGTTGACTAAAGATTTTAACTTCGAATAGACATTGTTCGAACCTTTCCTTTGTCTTCCATCAAAATTGGTATTGCAATAATTGTCAGCGCAAAATCCACTTACTTTTGATAATAAGTTATTTTGTGTAAGAGCTTTAACAATAAGTTGGGCAATTGTTCTATAATTTCTTTTCTCATATATTGGATCTGTTCGTTCACTTAATTTTAATGGGCCTTGGTTCATTTTTGAATAACCATTTAATTATAAGTAGCATAAAAGTAAATAGATACACAAAGGGTAAAAGGAGTACAATCCACCTAACCCTAAATAAGCGACATTTTTAAAATTGTTCAGGAAACGAAAAAAACGTCTCATTTAGTTATTTTTTTTGTGTATTTTATTGGAAGAAACAGATTTGGAGAGGGATTTTTACAATACAAAACTTAACATCATTGCAAAATCGAAATTTTAATCAGATAAGAAGTTTTTGTCGCTTAGTACATTTTCGTGGTCAAAGCATTGGCGCTTGATACAATGTTAAATGATGCTTACGATGACAACAACAAAAAACACACAATAAATGGGAAAAAAGTAGTAGCCTACTTGATAGAGAAATATTTAAAAGCAAAGATAACCATATCTGGAGTATTATAAGCGACAAAAATGAATTAAGTTCTATTTGGATGAGTGTGCTAAGCGAAAATTTCGGTTAAACTAAGCGACATCTAACAAATTTTTTTCGTGGACGTTTGGTTGCTTAAGATTAAGACAATAATATTTTTAAAAATGTCGCTTAGAATAATTTTACTGGCGGATAATACAAATTTCAGGGAGCAACATTATTCCAGTGAGAAAACTTGGTGGTTACTGCAATTTTATTTTCTCTCTAGTTTCTTTTGCATACATGATAGGACAGTGAAACCCAGGCCAATATGTGGCGCTTAACTTCTAGTATAGTTCCACATCAAAAAGTCATTTTCGAAAAAATTGTCGCTTAATACATTCTTACGGAAAGGTGTCGATATCATGTACCTTCTTTTTATTTTGTATCATTCTATTAGGTTAAAATTAGGGATGTCGCGGATGCCAATTTTTTCACATCCGCGGATGCGAATGCGGATGCGGATTTTTGAAGGCTCACATCCGCGGATGCGGATGCGGATGCGGATGTTTAAGATCTTATATAAAAAGCACATATAAATAATGAATTAAAATAATGTTGTAGTAAGTGTTAATATTTTTACTAGTTATAATTAGTAAATAAACTTAAAAATAGGTGCATTATACTTCAAGCTTCTCTGCTTCAAGCCGGTTACGCAGAGGTTCGTAAATTAAACCCGCGCTACTAAATAATTGTTCGCTAGGGACACTGCCTGGTGGAGTGGATAAAGATCTTCGTGCTATCGGTGATAATACCTTAAATTCTTCTCTATGAACACTCCAACATTTAAGAGCATTACCATCCACATTGAGTCATTATTTAGCGCGGTAAGAAAGTAATTCCTTTTTGAGTACAGCTTCAGTGCTACAATTTTGTGGCATTTCTTGTGTCTCGTCTTCACTTGATGAATCTAACATCATAGCAAGGGCGTTCTTTAAACATGCGCTTTCTCTCGAAACCTGAAGACCCTGGTCCTGGTTGTTCCATTTTGTGCTTATAGCGAGGTTCTAAGTTGGTGGCGATGATATATAAATTGTTCTCCCCCAAGCTGGAGAACTTAGTTGAAAGTTCACTTTTCAGAGTCGTGACGGCCTGTCGAATCAAATCAAACATGTGCGATATTATTAAAAAGTCGTAAACTTTTTTGTCAAGCATTTAAATAATTGGAATTGCAGAAGAAATATGGGCGTGAGAGCTGCTGAGTTCCCGTGTAGCCTTCTCAAAAGGTCTCAGTAATTCAATAAGACTTTCAATGAATTTCCATTCTGGCAGAATAAGGTTAATCTCATTATCATTGATGTAAAGATTTAGGGCATCCTTAACCTTTGCCGCAATTTGTCTTGCATCCGCATCCGCATGAAAATCCACATTGACTAGTGCGGATGCGGATGCGAATGCAGATGTCTAAATCAATGCGGAAGCTCCGCATCCGCAAATGCGAATATCCGCAACATCCCTGGTTAAAATCATCTTATTTATTCCAGTGTTATATTTTATTAATTATTTGGACACTTTATCATAAGATTATTTCTTGTATCATGAAACTATTATTCAAAATAATAACAACGAAATACCAAACATACATAATATGTAGTTGCATGCATAGTCGAGTAATTCACCAATTTGTACTTAAAAAATGATCCACCGCTCAAGTTTAAAGCACGCGATTACAAAATTTTGATTTAGCATAAAATGAACGTTTCGTAGAATAAATCGAAATAAGTGATACAGCCAAAGCTAACATTTTGTTATTTTAATAAATATACTTAAATATGAAAGTATGTAAATACATATGTTTGTTCATCGTGAGTGCCCAAAATATTAAACCGATTGCTTTGATATAGAGTCTTTGGGAAGCTGACAACGTTAAGATAACCACAGACGCAATATTTTATTTAAGATTAAATATTGTTATTTTTTATTTCTTTTAAATCACAGGGGTTCACTTGGTATGGGTTAAAATAAGCGAAATGGTGCTTTATAAAATTATCTGATATCGCTTATATTTGGTTAGGAATCGAAAAAGATTTTGTGATTTCATAAACATATTTTGGATAGTATTATATAGATACTATTAAAGAAAATGACGCTTAGTGCAGTTATGCCTAAGGAGTTCATAAGTGAAAAACTTTTACAAAAAGGACGCTAGAAAAACCAAATATTCGAAGTAAAATAAAATTTTAAATGTATAAAAATTCATAAATATGGTATTATAATGGCAAAACATTAAAATAGAAGAAACTACATACTAAATTTATAAAAGAAACATACTGTTAATCACAAGATTTCTAAAATCAGAAATTTGACCTAAGCCAAAAAACAACATTAACATAATGTAAGCATAGAACTATGATGAATTTAACAATAAGCTAGCATCAGTTTAACTTTCGTTTCACAAAAGGTTAAGATACTGTGAACTACATGAATTTTTAAATGTACATATTTATATATACCATCTGGCCTTTAAGAATATCGCACACAATAATTATCCTTGTTATGTTTGTGTAAAATTTCATTTGAGTTTCCTTAAAAATGCTTTGAATTGAAGGTAGGCAAACGTCGTGGATGTATGTATGTATATCGATCAAGCATTATTCCACTACCCAAATCCGGCAGATAATTTTCTTATCAAAACTCACCAAATAAATGTGCGTAAAAATCGAACCACAATTATATTGTTTGACAAAAAATACTATTATATTTTTAATTAAACTAAACACTACCATCCATTAAGAACTTTTATTTCCGACTGATCAAAAGTCCGAAGAAGCGCAATTCAAAAAACGTTTTATTATTTCTAATTAAATATTAGATCATCTTATGAAGCATGCTTGAACTTTCATATCAATATAATTCATTTCAGACACACCCTCAGAATGGAAAATAGTGTTTTAGCGATTTAATAAATACTTTTGAAGACTTGTGAATAAAGCTTGATATAAATATGAGTTGTACCAAAAGAAATGGAATTTAAGATCTACAAAACATTTATGAACAAAATGTGATAAAAAAACAGTTCATATATCGTCGTAGTTCTATGAAAACTCCCTAAGTCCATTTAAAAAAAAAATGTGATTCAATTCTTATTTAATTCATTTCGGATAAACCATTTGCAAAAAATTTTATTGCACAATGGCTACGCCAAGCCCATTCTACAATTGAAGCCTGAGATCTTGCTATTCTGATAATTTTTGGACTTTTTTATATTAATTTCCAAGTTTAAATGCAAATATCTCAAAACACAAAAAATGGACTTAGGGAGTTTTCATAGAACGACGACGATATGTTCTTTTTTCTAAGTAGCCTAGGCAATACTTTGTTGCATACCAAAAATGTGTTTTTAATATAATTTCTGTGAGATTTTTCTTTGTTTTGAATTATTATATTTATTAGTACTCAAATACCACTTTATTGAATCGAATGATAATAAATTTGGTTAAACTAATTCATTTATTTGATTGGAATAATGGCGCAAAATTTTAAACAGTCTAGTATTAAGATATTATTATGATAATACTTAACAATTTGCTAACTTTAAAGAAGTTTACTAACATTTTCTTAATTTTGTAATTAGTATCGTGATAATGAATAAATGACGTTTGTAAATGTCAAAGAGTCGTATAGAGTTAGTTCGATACTTAAAAAATAAAATAAGACCAAACACAGAAATGTTAAAAAAGAGCCAAGTTCTACTTCTACTTATTCTTATTCTACTTTAAATATTCAGTATTAAACCTTCATGAAGTAAAATCTTGGCGTACTTTTAGAACTCAGTACTTTTCACGGCTGCACAAAGGTTTTTGTATAGAAGAACTTGTTTTTTTTTTAGCAGTTATGTTCTTGGTCCGATCTAACTCCTTTTTGCAAAGATTTTAATATTTTGCCATGTCAAAATCTCGAAAGATACGGAAAGATAGAAGGTGTAACGGTATAGACAACAATTATTGTTGTCAACCCTTCCATCTTACAGATACAGGACCTGTAAATTGTTCTTGGATGGAAGGGCGCCCAGAAGGCGAGGACCGGGCAGGCATGCTTGCAAATTTGCTTGGCTCGTCAGATATGGGGTGGGTTCTGGCCTACTAGTCTAGTCAAAGCGTCATTTGACCTTGCGCGCAGAGGCATGGTCTATTTTTTTTATGGATCGATAGCTGCTTATGAGAAAAACTTAAAACCAAATTTGCACCCCATGACAACTTATTTTTACCAAAGTTATTGATAAAAATGTGTTTTGTGTCATTTTTTGATCATTTGCAAATATCTCAGCTCCACTATCTCCTACGAACAAAAATTAAACATGTATTTATTCCTAATAACATTATTTATTATGTTGTAAAAAAACCATTTGTTTAAACAAATGAAAAAAAAGTTATAGTAAGTTAAAATAATTTTGTGTTGTTTAAAAATCATTTTTTCGTGATTATTAAAAAAAAAGCTCATTTAACGATGAAATTTTTATTTTTTTATTATTAAAGTTCTTATAATTCCCTATAATTAAAAAAAAAATCAACACTACGATGAACGAAAGCCGAGTAATAAATTATTGAACATAGGTAAATCAGCGCACCCACGCATTTTATGATTTTATGTTTTAATTAATATCTCAGCCCCAGTATGTCGCAAAGTGAAAATAAAAAACTGTATTACTAATAACAATATTTTATATCAACTTGCATTTAATTTAATATGTTTAAGCAAAAACATAAAAAGTTACCGTTGGTTTCAACGTTTTTTTTCTTGTTTTTAATACCTTTTTTTCATAGTTATTGGAAAAAAAAATGTATTTCGCGGTAAATATTTTTCAGTTTTGGATTTTTGTTTTATAGTCCTGCTAATTTTCTTGAAATTAAAAAAAAATTAGTCCATTACGACAAACGGGAGCCAAGATATTCATGATTTAAAAACTTAGGAAAGCTTTCAATTATTTAGTATCTTAGTCTTGTAGCTTGTAATTTTGGTGTCGCCAGCAACAAGATATATTGGTAATTTTCAAACACCCCACACATACTTACACATATTATGTTGCTTCTTGTAAAATATTAAGATTAAATTAAATTTTAGTTCAATCGAAAATTAGAATTAAGTGAATTTATATTAAGATTTCTTTAAATAAGTAATTATAACTGAGACTATGATTTAAAATTTCATGTATGTATGTTATAGTAAGTATTATTCAAATAATAAAATTTAAAAATTTAAGTATTGAAAATTAATTAAGCTAAAATGGAAACACTGAAAAATCGCCCTTGAAATTTTCAAGTTCAATGTCAGAAACAAAACAAAAGAAAAATCAAAGAACTGGAAAATCACTCAAACTGGAAATGGAATACATATATACCAAAAATTAAATAAAAAACAATTCAAACCATAAACAAATAATATGAGTCAAACATACCTGAGATATCCGGCTACAGGTTGGGTACGAAATCCAGCAAAATGAAATCCCGCGAAACGAAATCCCTAACGAAATCCCGCAAAACAAAATCCCGCAAAACAGAATCCCGTAAAACAGAAGCCCGCATAACAAAGTCTCGTGTAACGAAATCCCGTAAAATACTATTTTCTTTGATATAAAGCGACAGCGTAGTATAATTATTTTTACTAGCCGACCCAGCTCTTGAAATTCGAGTGCCAATTTATCTATTTAATTCATTATCATTCAATAAAAGACAGAGAATTCATGATTTTTTTAAATTGTTGAATGCAATGCGAATGAGAAGTACCTACAACTATCTACTAAGCACTTAATCCTGGAGTCCAAAGGAAAACAGTTAATGGTAAACAAACTTTCAAACCTATACACATTTTTGACACATTAACAATTTTTGTTTCGATTCTTTCATGTCATTGTCCTTCAGCTGTTGTTATGGCCATAGGTGTGTTTTGTTGAGCGCCCTTATGTTCACATTAAGAACTGTCCAAGAAAACAGACATTTTGACATTTTGATTCTAAATGTTGCACAACCTGCTTGGTCTGTTTACTTCAGGTGCTTTTTTTTTAAATGAAATGGAAGAAATTCCAGAAGAAGTAAGTAACCTCCTATTGCCATATCATCAAAAAAAAAAAAAATACTTAAAAAAAGGATGTGCTCATGAACTAGTTCTTTGACAACATAAGCTAATCATTACACATTCCGATTATATCAAAATTGAAAAATTGTGGGGATTACTTTCAAAGTATAAATGTTATTTGTAATTATTTCGTTTTTTTTTTATAAATTATTTATATATTAGCCGTGTTTTATGGAAAATTGATAGCCATTCAGTAAAGAAAATTGAAAAAAACGATTATAGTCACATTTATATTCACTCTCTTTTAATCTCAAAGTCTGACAGGAATTTTAGAGTAATTTCAAATTTATTTTGACGTAGGTATTTAGAATATTTCTTTCCATATTCCTGCCAGCCCCTAAATTACAATTTTAGTGAGCAAACAAATCGATTTTTCGTAAAAAAAAAATTCAGAGTTTGTAGATGTTTTTTAATCCATCGAGATCTCAGCCATCCTCCAATGGAATTAAACAGTTTATAGTTTGGTAGATGGGTAATATACTATATTTTGACCTACTTAGAGTATTTCTTTCTAGATGTTTTCCAAAAGCCCTAAAATCGCAATTTTCCTGAACAAAAAAAACTCCAAAAAATTTCGATTTTTTGGTTCCATTCCATTCAATATATTCACTCTTGATGTTTTTATTGTTTTGCATGTAAAACTTTGCTAACTTGGCTATTCACTCTTTCAAAAAACACGGCTTTTATAAATTTGCCAACTACATGAATAATCTTATCTAGAATACCCATACTTACCGAACTAATTCATGGAAATCTTGCAGAGATACCAACTTATCATATTAAGAAAAGAAATTCATTGGAAAGTAAATGTATACATTAAAATTACGGAAGAGTGAATGTGCTGTTAACTTGTTGTTGTTGTATCTACATGTGCAAAATAAGCTTTATGTGTACATTAAGAAGCTCAACAAAACACGCCTAATATTGGAATCGAACCCACGTCATTGCAGTGACGTCAACCTGTGAATTTTGTGTTACATCTAAAAATTTCACTCATATTTTTTTCATATCACGGCAATAAAAAAATATTTATCATTCTATTGAGATTCGAACCCACGTCGTTGCAGTGACGTCAACCTATGAATTTTGTGTTACATACATGTAATTTTTTTTTTAAATTTCTCTCTCATCATTCTTTCATAACGCGCCTAAAGAAATATAGCTAACTTCAAAAACATAAATTCAATTTTAAATTTACTTTTGTAAAACTTTTTTTGTTTGCACATCGATCGGGCAGCTGTTTATTGTCAACAAAAAATGACATAAATGGAAGTGTTCCGAAAATGAGGTAAAAATGAAACGCATTCAGCCATGGAGATTTAAATTTGTATCGTAAGTCATGTTCGTCCGCATTTTTGAAGACGCGACGTCTCACGTCTGCATTTTCTATCTTCTCTCTTTGCCTGACAAATATATTTCGAGTATTTTGTATTCTCTTTTTTCGCAAATATTTAAAATTCAAATGCAGAAAAATTTAAATAAGTTTTGAAAATAATTGACTTATACAATGAACTTGAAAAGTGAAAATGTTAAAAACAATCTGCTCTCCTTTTCCAACTCAATTTAAAATTTTACCTTCCATCTCAAAAAACCAAAAAGTAAATGTTTCACTTTTTGAAAACACTAATACATTGAATAAATTGCTCCAGAAAATGACCGATAGATGTCGCCAAACTGAAAGCAACAGATGTCGCTAGTGTGTGTGTGTATTCTTTTTCATTTTTTCACTTATTGTACTTCTTGCAAAAATTGCCAATTGTAGTTAACGCTTAATGGTTTAAATGGTTCTACCTTTTTACTTTTTCACTTTTTAAAAACACTATTACATGGAATACATTTTTTCAGAAAATCACCGATAGATGTCTGGACTGGTGTAAATTATACGCTCTTTTCAGCAACTGATGTGGCTAGTGTATGTGTGTATTCTTTTTCACTTTTTGCAAAAAGTGCCGATTTTAGTTAACGCTTAATGTTTCAAAATATCATTGTAACAGCTCAACTACTAAAAAAAACACTGCTTAATATTTATATTGATAATATTTCTTCACTTAGGGGGGTTCACATTCAACAACATGTTCATCAACTTTTATCGTGTTGGCCGATTTGTGTAATGTGAATCCACCTTAATGTTTCGGGTTCTGGCTTTGGGTTTTCGCTGAATGCTGAATGTCGATTTGACATTTCTAATTGTTTTTGTTTTCCAGGCATTTTTTTGCAATTGTTATTTATTGTTTTAAACAATTTCTGTGTACCTAGTATATTTAAATAATTTTGGCATTCTGCACATCTATGCAAAAAATGCTTTCGTATAATATATGTAATTTATGCTCCTTCGGTTTTTGTGGGCCGAGAAAAGTGTACCAAAAAAACATGTTCGCCGTTTTATTATATGATTTGCAAATCTTTCAAATTCTAGAGAGCCGAAAGGCCTATTGTCACATCTTATGATTGAGGGATAGCATACTTTATTAAATATTTTACTAATTGTTTTAATAATATGACCTGATGTTTTATTTTGCAGCTTGTCTGCTACTAAGTAATTGTAATTACAACTACAAAATCACGACCCGCGTATTCAAATAGTTCCATTGCCACTTTGTGGCGGTTCATCCTGAACAATTGGCTCTTTTTGTTGATTACGGGTGAATGTCTCACAAATAGAACATGATGATACTATTTTAATAATTTGTTTCCTCATTCCTGGCGAGAAATATAACATTCTTGCCCGTGCAAGCGTCTTTTCAACTCCTAGATGTGGGGCGTGCAACCATTTAGCTATTCTGTCTTGAAGACCTGTTGGAATTACCAGTCTATGATTAAAAAAAAAGTCCGTTTTCAAAATGCAAATCATGTTTCAGTTTATAAAAGGTTTTACTCAAATCATCTGATCGGTCATACCGAGACCAGCCGTTGGCAACATGATTGCATATCAAACTATAACTTTTATCTTCCTTTAATATTGAGCAATAAATGTCATAGTTGTATTTCGAAAAACACACCGCTTTTATCACAGTGTGTATAATCGCTTCCAGTTCTTTGTTTTCCGGAACCGCACTCAACTGCGCTCTCGTTAGCTCAGCTACTAATAACTCTTTCCCCGGCCTATAGACAATATTCAACTTAGGATATTTTAACAAGAACAATAACATGCGCTGTAAACGGACAGTCACATCATCAATATCACGTTTAATGAGTGTTTCTAGTGGTTTGTGATCACTTTCAATGGTGAACTCTCTCCCATATACGTAGTAGTGAAAACGTTCGCACGCCAAAACTACAGCTAAGAGCTCTTTTTCGATTTGTGCCCACTTTTGTTCATTTTTACTTAGTGTTCGAGACGCATACGCCACTGGCTGACTTTCTTGCATTAGTGCACAACCTAACTCATCTTTAGAAGCGTCCGTTTGCACTATTATTGGTTTACAAGGACTGTATATTGTTAAGACGGGGCTAGACGTTATCGCCTTTAATAAACTTTGAAGTTCATTTTCATGCAATTGGTTCCACTCAAACTTTGCTTCTTTTAACGTTAGCTTCCGCAAATCAGCTGATTGTCTTGAGAGATTAGGGATAAATCTGGCCAAATATAAAAATAAACCTAGCATACTTTCTACACCCCCTTTGTTTTCAGGTTTCTTAATATCTAATAATGCTTTCAAATATTTATCTTTTAGCCTGATTATCCCTAATGCTAGAATATTGCCCATAAACTCAACTTGTGTTTGTCTGTACTGTAGCTTATCGACATTAAACCTAATTCCATTGGCTCTTGCACGTTCAATTACTATAGATAAAATCTCATCATGTTCATGTTCGCTTTCCGCAACAATGCAAATATCATCAAAATAAATTAATACCCCTCGTATACGAGTATCACCAAAGATTGTGACCATTTTGTGTTGAAACATTTCAGGCGCACAATTAAGTCCAAACGGAACCCTGAGAAATTTAAACCCACCGAAAGGTGTCATAAAAGTTGTTAGGTCTGATCTTTTCTTATCCAACTCCATATGCCAGAACCCACTTGAAAGATCTAATACTGTGAATATACATTTGTTGGCTAGCTTCCCTAAAAAGTCTTCAATAGTTGGAATAAGAAAATGCTCCCTTTGTATTTGCGCATTAAGTGGCTTAGGATCCAGAGATGCGCAGTTCCCCATTAGATCTTTCAACAATTTGCAAATTATTCAAATTCATCCTTACTATGTAATTGAGCTATGCACCATTTGTACATCAGCTCGTTCAATTAACTTGAAAGATATGCATGTTTCAAGTCCCAGCAATGATTCGAACATATCATCTACGACCAAAAATTCAGCTACTTGTTCTGACTTATTTTTTAAATCAATACATTTCAATTCAGTTTTACCAAAAATTTCGATTTTATTACTACTTTAGTCAAAAACAGCAAAGTCATTATTATCATTTATTTTGACATTAAGCTTTTTAACTAATTTCAGGGGAATACAATTCACATCCGACCCTGTATCCAACTTAAATTTAATTACATTTTTATTGATCAAGTACTCCTTAGTCCACTTGTTTTAATCTTGATACATTTTTTACATTCAATAAGTTCGTATTATTAATTTTTTTTACATAAATTACCTTTTCCATCCCAGTTTAGACTAAACGCGTGTTGTTGTTGTTGCTGCCTGTTGATTGTTGTTCACCTGACGCCTCGGTTGCTTACAAAATTTCTCAAAATGGCCCTTTCGACCACAGTTGCCACATTCCACACCTGTAGCTTAACAGAAGCGTAAATGTGTTGGTGTGAAATCTCCTCCACAATTGTAGCACTTTCTGGCAACCGCATTAACGTCAACCGATACCAATGCCTCATTCGAGGAAACAATATGTGTGTTATGAGCAGTACCCTGTTGCAGGAGTACTTTGTTAGCACTTGCTGCTTCAAATATTTTGCACCGCTCGATAACATCTTTTAACGGCTCGTCCTTCCCATCCAAAAGTTTTAATTGCAGCTTCTTGTCCAGTACTGCAATGATGATGCGATCTCGAAGCATACGATCTTTAAAGGATGTACCGCAGGAGCATACTAAGTTGCAGTTTTCCACTTGCCTACGGAGCTCAGTTTCAAAGTCAGCGAATGATTGGCGCTCCTTTTGATTGATCTAATGAAATTTAAATGCCTCCATTGGGACATTTTTTCTCGGAGTACAATATTCATCAAATCTTTGTAGTACCTCTATCAGGGTGCGTGGCTGTCCTACGTCTTCATCATCTCGTTGTGCTGCGGGGTTACCCAAAAGAGCATCAATTGTGCCGATTTTCTTCATTTTTAATTTTTTCTCTCCATACGTTTTTTTCTTTTTTTGGACCTTATTTGGAATTCCCCCCCACCAAAATGAACTTTTTTTTAACGAATCGATAAAAAAGTGTTTGCTATTGATAAAAAACATCAAATTATTTAGGAGAAACACTTTTTTATGGTAAAAAAGTGAAGTATAAGCGGACCACCCACAGTACTATTGGCCCTTATTCGGAATTCCCCCCCCCCCCACCAAAATGAACTTTTTTTTTAACGAATAGATAAAGCAATATTTGCTGTTGATAAAAAACATCAAATTATGGAGGAGAAACACTTTTTTATGGTAAAAACGTGAAGTATAAGCCGACCACCCACAGTACTATAACTAAAACTACTTTTTTATTATGGGATATTTGCTTTTTTTGCTTGCTTACGCATTACAGCGTATAAACAGTGAAATATGCAACCCCCCTGCTTGGGCACACTATAGGATTTGGGGTAGGTGCGAGGTTGGGTGTATGCAAGGTTTCTTTTGCATTTACAGAATCTGGATTTAAAGAAACTTTGAATTTACCCTATGGCCTATATTCATTTTTTTATACTTCACTTTTTTACCATAAAAAAGTGTTTCTCCTCCATAATTTGATGTTTTTTATCAACAGCACACTTTTTTTTTATCGATTCATTAAAAAAAAAGTGCATTTTGGTGGGGGGGGGGGAATTCCGAATAAGGACCCTTTTTTTTTTTAAGACCAAAAATAACGTTACCTGCCATATGATTTTTTTTCGCAATTTTGTAAATATTTTTTTTTTCTCAAAAAATGCTCGACAGATTTGAAAAAAAAAAACAGATACAAAAAAATTTTATTTACTTAAAGCTAGGTACTGAATGAAAAAATTTTTCCGAAAAATGTTTATTGAGGGTACCCCCAAGGAACTATTTTTTTTTTTAGTTTTTGATTTTCTCAAAGACGGTGCAATGAATTTTGATCATTTTTTTTGCTAAAGCTCCCCAAAAATTTAAATAGAGTTATGTATTCAAATTTTCAAAATTTTTTTTCAATATTTCGAAATTCTTATATTAGATTTTTTTCAAACTTGCTAAATAAAATTTTATCAACATAGTCTACAAGATGTATAAAAAAAAGTTTTATTATGACTTTCAAAAATCGTATTTTTCTCGAAAACGGAGCCTAGAATTTTGATAAAAATTTTTTTGTTTCAATTAATTTTAACGATCTTTAATTTAATAAAAAATAATTGAAATTAAGATATTACAGCTTGTACCTACCATAGAACTATTTTTTTAAATTTTAAATTATTCATTATCGACATAACGGATTTTAATGAAATTTTTCGCAGAGATGCTTCTAAAAATTTTTAAATTAATGCATTTCAAAACATTAAAAAAAATATTTTTTGAATTTTTGAAAAAAACAATAATTTTTTTTTTTGAAAAATTCGATATCTCAAAAACGGCTCAATATTTTTTTTGGACATTTAATTTTCATTCTTACAGTAATAAAAACTTAAAGTTGGCACACCAAATTTTTTTCTTAAAAATGTTTTAAAAATTTTGTATATAAAAGCTTTTTTTTTGAAACCACTACCATACAACGACTTATAATTTTTGTTCTTGCATAAATTCATATTTGCATAGCATTCTGTTTTTGTCTCTAAAAGAATTTAAAAAAATAATTTTATCCTTATGAACAGTATTCTCTAATAACATTGGCGCAAAATTTTAATTGAATTAGTACGATGCTAAAGCTGTTTTAGTATGATACTAGGTTAAAACAACGAATTTGCAAATTTTAATCGAATATACTCGTAGCATCATACTTTCTCTACCCTTTTATTAAAGTTAAAATCATCGAATACCTACTTTATTTTTTTTAGTATCGTGCTAGCATCATATGACTCTTTGACATTTGCAAACATCAAAAAAGGTTCGTGTACTTACTTTTTTACACGAAATGTCATTGTTTTAGGTGTGTTAAGAAGCAATTTATTAAGGAAATTCTTTAAGTACGATACTAGTGAGAAAATGTTAAAAATTAAAAATGAGTTAGTAAACTACTATAAAGTTAGCAAATTGTTAAGTAGTACCTATCATACTAATACCTTAATAATAGGCTGTTTAAAATTTTGCGCCATTCGTTTTTAAAATTCCTAGTCTATTACATAGGAGCAAGTTCGTGCGACCCAGTCGTGCATTTTATTTTTTTTATAATTTAGTTGATGTCCAATTTACTTATATTTTGATATCCAGTTATACCTTTATTTTGTTAATGTTGTTGATGTCCAATTTACTTGTATTTTGATGTCCAGTTAATTTCAAGAAGTTGATTTCCAAGTTACCAAGTTATTTTCGAAAAATCAGAAAAAAAAATGTCTGTCTGTTTAATGAAAATACAGATTTCTATTCTTTAATATTGGTTTTTCCGTAATATCCAACTTCTACCACCATGTAATACTTGGTTAAAGTATTAATAAAACACATAGAATTAGTTGATACGTTTTATTATAAAATATCTTGTGACACGTGAATCCATAATTATTATCTGTGTGCTAGAGAAAAAATGATAATAGCGAATATAGATGCCGGAAGTTAGGTTGGTAGCATTAAAATCATGACTGCATTCAGGGTGCATAAAAGTCCCCATATTATTACAAAATCTGAAATTTATCTATGTTATTGAAATACCCCCTTACGAAAGCCTTGTATCAAAAACTTCATCCCTCATGTACCAGCATATCCCAAGGAATAATCCATTTTTCCCAATCCTAGAACATGAACTTAAGAATACCAAAAATCTTATTAACAATATTAAAATTAACAGATTTAAAAGATCACTTAACTTTATTTGTAAAGCCTGGAAATGTGTTGCGGAAAATCCCGATCATGATGATTATACGATAATGGTATATAAAATTAACAATGTTTTAGAAAACAAACAATAGTAACCAAGTTTTGATAATCGAAGCTTATATTGATAGAATAAATAAATTTACGAATGTAACAAATGAAATTCTAAATGAAATAAAATAAAATGCACGACTGGATTGCACGAACTTGCTCTTATGTAAAAGTACTTTTGAATTCAAGATACATTTTATAAATATTTATAAAACATGGATTTAATGAGAGAATAATGTTGAAATGCATTAAATTGCCGTCTGATTTCTAGAAAAGTATGATTTTATGCAAACAAAATTTAAAAAATCGTTTTATTATTAAATACAATTTTTATATAAGAAATTTCTTTAAAATTTTTCAAGAAAAAAATGTGTGATGCGAATTTTAAGTATTAAATAATATTTATTTTAGGAAATAATTTCAAAAAATAATCGCTTATAGGTTTTGAAGATATTGATTTAAAAACAAAAATTTTTTTTCAAAAAAACCCAACAAATATTTTTTCGAATATTTTTATATACAATATTATTTTAAACTTAAGGGGTCTCCTGCTGAAAATTTTGGGTTAAAATCCTTAGAGCCGTTAATGAGAAAGTCGAAAATCAAAAAAAAAAAACGGGTCTATGGCAGGTACCCCTAATAACATTTAGCCCCAAAATTTGTTTTTGGCAAAATGTAACCTATGTTCATAATATCACACCTAATCGTTAGAGCCGTTTTCGAGATAAATAAGATTTTGCATTACGGGTGTATGGGGGGTACCGTTTAGTTTGGAGGTTAAAAAAAAAATTCAATTTCTCCTCTAGGGAATCACCGAAGACCCTTGACTAGTTTGAAGAAAATACCTCCGGTAGTTTAGGTTGTAGTTCGAGGTACAGACATACAGACCTACAGACAGACAGATGGAATTGTCGGACCCACTTTTTTCGTCTTCGCTATCATCGTAATGTAAACTTTGATCAAAATCTCGAGTTCAATTTTTTTTCCAAATCCAAAACTTGCCCTATAGTACCTATATCGCAAGTAAAAAGATAAAACCTTTGAAAATGAATTAGTCTTAAGTTTACTTTACAAAACGAAGTTAATAAAAGAAGAAACAATGTACTCAATAAACGCTGTAGAATTAGAAAAGAAAATATAGTAAGCTCTAACATATTGTCAAAATCAGAAATTGGTATAAATATGAATAAAATAAATAAAGATAAAGTAAACGTACGAGTACTATTTAAAAATATCGAATAGGCATTAGAATTTGTCGAAGTCAAAGTTGCTATGAATGTTTCAACCTTGCTATATATTTATTAGTATCCCAAACACTGAAGATATAGGCTGAGTTCGTAATTGCAATGTTTGTTGCCCCTGCCCTGCCTAAAACATGCTTCGAATACCTTTATGAACACAATTACAACAGCATGTGTGCAGTCATCATACTTTGTTAAAAATGAGTTCATAATTGCCAAAATAGCAAACATAGAAGAAGTCAGATAATGTAGGTATGTACATTTTTTCAGGAACTTTTATTTGGTTTTTTAATGTTATTTTTAAAATGGCTGGTAAAAATGGAAGGAACCAATTTTGAAAACATGGGGCAAAAATTGGTAAAAAATAGAAAATTAAAAAACCGAAGACGAAGGAAATTATTTTTGAATAAGAGAACCTGCAGAATGATGTTTAGGCATATTCCAAAAAATACAAATTTCCTCAAAACGATCAAATACCTCAACCAATAGCTCTGGAGGAAGTTCAACATTGTGTCGAGATCCATAAACTTCATCGAACTGATGGAAGTAATCCCATGAGGAAGCCCCTCTATACGGCTTAGTTTATTTCTTTTTTTAATCCTATGATAGGAAGCTTTGAAATTTTGGAACTTCCTTATATGTAATAAATAATCTCGCTATCATAAGGAAACGCGGGCAAAATAGTTTTAATTTCTTGGAAAACCTTTCCCATAGAACGTTTTTCTTCCTCCGCCCAGCTTAAAATTCAGATTTCATTCTCAAACGTATGGAAACCAATATGTAGTTCGATATCCAGCATCGGACCAGATTTTGGCCTCGTATTCAATCCTGTGGCACGATGGTTGTGTGCTCGCCTGTCAACCTCATGATCACAGGTTCGATCCCTGCCGTCGTCTATGTCGTTTTAATTCCATTAAAACCTTCTAAAAATTGTCATCAATGGGTTGCTGGTTTACTCATTACATGTTGTTCAGGCATAACACTAACTACATGTGATTGAGTTAAACTAGTATGCCCAACAAGGATGAACACGAATAAAATAATGTGAATTATAAGCGCCATAGAAATAAGACACGGCATTTCTCCGCTTTAGCTCAGCCGCCATCCCTGGTGATAAAAATATCTGAGACAACCACCAACAGTCTCAGAACATCGTGCCACACATCTTTCATATCCTTCTTTCTCTTCATTAACTTTACGCCCGCGCTGTGTTGAAACATTTAAAGGGTAATCATAATCCCTTGAGCGCGGGTAGATTATAAAAAAAAAGATGAAAAAAATCAATATTTTTACGATAACAAATTAATTTAAAAAAAAAATACTCACATTTAATCCTCTGCCATTTTACTGCAAATTCAGCAACATAAAAAAAACACACGCCAAATTGACCGCATGCTGACTGTAAGTTTACTTTTATGAACACAAGTGTTGCCATGCTCATGCAGAGATGATGCTGTTTGTTTACAATATATGAACGCAATTTTTGCAGAACTGCGGAAGTTTTGCAAATACGAACTCAGTCATAATCTACGTAATTGTAAAACCATTAATAAAGAACAAAAAATACGTTAATAAAATTATGCAAGAAAATATTTTAAAAAGAGATACATAATACGAGTATTACGTTTGGAAAATATCATAGACTTAAGCAACGATAAATGTATAGTTAAGCTATTAGAAAGTAAAAATGCAACATTCCTTCAGAATCAAATTTGGCCTATCCCAAAATCACGGAAAATCGCAGCATCTATAATAATCTTCCATAATTTGAAGAAATACGAGGACGTCTTTATTTAAGAGAGGAAGAGTTAACGACAACATAGTGAAGTTAACAAACAAATTCCTTCACACGGAAAACTGCTGACATAGTGGGCCGTACCAACAATTAAATTAAGAGACCACTTTAATATTTGAGTGAAATAAAAATTATGTAATGATCTCTATATAGTTAGCCATACATGTTATGAACTTAATATTTATGTGGACTCTAAATTATGAACCATTTACTGTACGGAATATAAAAAATAAAATGTAGCATATAATGGTCAGCTATATAGAGTCCATTAAATAATGCTTCATTTCGCTCAAATATTAAAGTCGTTTCTTGATTTGATTGTTGGTAAGGCCCAGTGTCTGGGCAATGACACCAAATGAAGCCAGCAGAAAACAACATCAAATTCTTGGAATATGGAGCGGCAATGTGGGAATGACTAAACTGCAATGTTAGCAGTAAATTATTATTTAAGGTATAGATTTCAAGCATTATTTGTCATTAAAGTTTCAGAGGCAGAATCGCTGCCGGTTTTTGTATAGAAATAAACTAAATAAGTCAAGAATAAAATCCTTTTTAAGTTTTTTTGGGAGTGGCGTGAAGGTGGTTATATGATATTAGGCGTATTTTATTGGTAATCTATACATAGTGCAGCAATGGAAGACCGAATAAAATGCTTTTTTGACTGCATATACACTTTTGCTTTAAATTTTAAAGTTGGTATGCTTTGCATTTATACCCGTGTCAAAATCAGCTATACATAATTTCTGAGTTTCTCTTAACAAATCATCTTAATTTAGTAGATATTTTAGACTCATTAAGTAAACAAAGTAAAAGGAAACAAAAACTAAAAATGAAATATACCTACTTATAATCAATCTTTTGAATAAGCTAAGGGATGCGTTGGAAAAGTATACGTTTTTGTATGAATAAAACGTAAAGATGTGGTTTATGCTGAATTAACATCACTGACAAATTTGTTGTCAAACAAGTAGCAAAATTATTAATAAAATAAAATCTTAATGGCATGTATGTATAGTATATATACACAAAGTCAAATAAAGGCATTCTGGAATTAATAAGACTAAGAAATTCTTTTAATAGGCAGTGCCAACGTTATCGCCTACCAGAATATCATGATGAAGCAAAACTTTATGAAAAAAGGATTGATAAGGAAATTAGTAAGCACAGAAACAGAAATTGGAACGATAAATTAAGTAAATTGGAAAAAATGAAAAACCTTTTTGGAACATTGTCAAAATTATTAAAAACAAAAATAGACGTGTACCAAATATTGATAATGGAAATCAAGTGGTTTATCAAGACTCAAATAAAAGTAATTTATTCGCATATTCATTTCTTACTAATCATACTGTTTCACAACACCTTAGTGATGTCACAACTGAAATTCTAGAAGGTAATACGTTGAGCATGGTAAACTCACAAAACATTGATACACCTAGTGATCAATTTGTATCTAGGGAGGATGTGGGGCATATAGTTTCAAACCTTAAGTCAAGGAAATCAATATAAAAAAATATTTATATAAAAAAAACTACCCAAAGCAGGCCTATATTTCTTACCTTACCTTAGAAAAACGCAAAGGTAATTCCAATTCCAAAACCTGGAAAACCTGCTAAGCTTCCTACTAGCTATCGACCGATAAGTTTTTAGTTGTCTAAGTAAAATATTGGAAAAGATTATTAAACGTAAAATTTTGCGAATCGTTGAAGATTTAAAGATTTTTCCAAATGAACAATTTGTATTTCGAATGCATCATACTCGTAGCACTTCTCATCAAGTTTTAAGAGTATGTGAACATGTCAAAAAAAATCGTTCTCTTGGGAAATCAACTGGTCTTGTTCTACTAGATATAGAAAAGGCGTTTGACACAGTATGGCATGATGGGATTGTCCACAAGATGGTACATTTTGGTTTTCCCATGTATCTTATAAAAATTATTCAAAGCTTTCTTTCTAACCGTTCCTTTAGTGTTTTTGTTAATAATTGTCCATCAATTTCTTACGAAGTTAATGCAGGTGTTCCACAGGGATCAGTGTTGGGTCCTTTTTTGTACAACATCTACACATCTGATATTCCTAGGCTACAGGAATGTGAAATTGCTATATTCGCTGATGATACAGGCATCTTTTCATCACATGAATTTAGTCTCAACATTGAAACAAATTTACATCATGCACTTGAACTGATGATTCAATATTATCAAAAGTGGAAAATTAAGCTGAATGCTGATAAATTACAAGCTATCTTTTTCAGCAGAAAAAGAAAGTCTTGCTATCTTCCCAGTAATCAGCTTGTTGTAAATGGCGTTAATGTCAAATGGGACTTGAAGGTAAAATATTTAGGGGTTTATCTAGACCAACAACTTACCTTTAAGGAACATATTGCGCAAAGTAAGCATAGCAATCAATATGCTCTATCCATTCATTAATAGAAAGTCATCTCTAAGCAACGCTAACAAAATAATTATTCACAAAGTAATATTCCAAGCAATCCTTTTCTATGGATGCCAAGTGTGGGGAAATTGTTCCAAATGTCATCTTAACAAACTACAAGTTTCACAGAACAAATTACTTAAAATGATGCTTAATCTTTCTCGATACCATTCCACATTAGACTTACATACAAGAGCAAATGTGGAAATGATCTCTGAAAGAATTGATAAACTCAACAACTCTTTTTTGCGAAATTGTGAAATTCCTGATAATCCATTAATTAATGGAGAGAGCTACTGACTAGACGTGTTTTACTGGCGGGCAATTTTTTGGCTGTTTTTTGCAATATTATAGTTCCCAAAGTGTTTTCCTTTCGAGTGTATATATAATGTTATCAAATATTTAAAGGAAAATTGACGAAAACAAAGTGAAGTGCATATTAATACTATTATTTCTTGTATTTTATACATATAATCAGTGGCCCTTTTACTAGAAAAATTGTTCTTTGTGTTTCTTCGAACCAAAAAAAAATATAAAAAAAAACAATTTCCAACTTATTTCTCTCTCTATGTCTGGCTCAAACAATAAACGAAGCAGATCATTCTACCCTGAACCCAAACCTCAAGTGAACACAAATAACTCACCTCGAACCTCGCCTGAACAAACTTATAAAAAAAATGGCAATTGAGGACAGAACTATGTGGTCTAAAATGGATGCTATACTGAAAACCCAAAGTGAGTCTATAATATCACTCTTATTCAAACAAAGTAGAAAAAACAATTAGATTCTCGTGCAAAAAATGCAAACTCAATTTGATGTCATTAACAATAATTTAAGCGATTTAAACATAAAGGTGTTACAACTTGAAAATTTAAACACCAATTTTACCGACGATATAAACTCATTAAAATCAGATGTAAATAGCATTAAATCATCTATGCTAGTTTTAAAATCCGATCTTAATGACACTAAGGCTCGTATTCACCGAACGCTCCTAAACGGCTCTTAACTTGAAATTTCTGTGGGGTATTCACCAACCACTCGCAAGTGTTTTTCGAAGTTCGAAAATGAGAGCCAATCTCTCTTGTTCAGGCATACCCAAACTGTGAAATGTTGTAGAATGTTGGTCTTGACAGCAAATGGATACTCTTCTACTTGGCATTGCTAACATGTACCCCGGTTACAAGAGAAGATTGAGGAATCGAATCGAATCCGAATTGAGATTTCGATCCAGGTATATGGTGGCACTGGATCGAGAGATCGAATTGAAATGGGATCGAAATTGGTTTTGTACATGCACTCGATTCTTCGATTCCTCGATTCTGGTATACATGCATATTTCGAATCCGAATTGAGATTTCGATCCAGGTATATGGTGGCACTGGATCGAGAGATCGAATTGAAATGGGATCGAAATTGGTTTTGTACATGCACTCGATTCTTCGATTCCTCGATTCTGGTATACATGCATATTTTCGATTCGATTCAGCTCGTTTAGTGGGATCGGATCGAGAAATCCTATTTCAATCCGATCCAGGTATACATGGAGCTAAATCCTGATTCAATTCCGATTCAATTCTCCATATAAACGTAATAATGGATTCGAGTCAAATGCGTGCGTGGCACACGCACAAGCGAACAAATTTTCGAAGAGAGCGCTCGTAAGTTAGGAGTGGTCGGGACCACTCCTAACTTTTAAGAGCGCTCGTAGATCTTCACTAATATTGCTTGGTGAATAGGTTTATGAGCTTCTTAAGTTATGAGCGCTCGGTGATTGTATGAAAATTGGAAATATTTAAATCTAAGCAATTTTTCATGCACCAGACAGAGAAACTGTTGAGGTCTAATTGTAGTAGAGTGGCATCGTGTGTGGAAGAAGTGGTCTTGAAAAACTTTGTATCGTCAGCGTAGAGTGAAATATGGGAATGTTTAATGACCATCTCAATATCGTTAAAAGCAAGAATAAAGAGGAGAGGTCCTGAGTGGCTGCCTTGTGGAACCCTAAAGGTAGCTAGGAAATCATCAGACAAGGAAGATCTGGATCGAACTTTGTAGTAACGGGTTTTCAGGTAAGAAGAAATCCATCTTAAGAAGATAGGTTCAAGCCAAAGGGTGGACAGTTTGAATAGATTAAGCTTATGTGAGATTTTGTCAAAGGCCTTACTGAAATCGGTTGAGACAACGTCGACTTCCTTTCCGTTTTCTAAGGCTGAGAGGCTAAACAATACGAATTCAACAAGGTTAATCGTTGTGGACCTACCCTTGACAAAGCCGTGTTGTCTAGGGGAAATAAGAGACTTATAACGAAAACTTAAAATATCATACAAAATGCTTTCAAAGATTTTGGGAATATGTGAAAGTCTTGCAATATAACGATAATTTGTAACTTCACACTTTGGATCCTTTTTATGTATTGGGGTTATGAAAAAGGTCTTCCATAACTGAGGGAATACTCCTTGAGACAGAGATAAACCGAAGATTTTTGAAAGGGGGAGAGAGAGTATTGAAGAGCATTATTTGAGAAATATGGCGGGGATACCATCTGGGCCGGGAATATATATTCATCATAAATCAGCCAAGTAGAAGACTTAGCACTATTCAACAAGTCCAATAATAGTGCTAAGTCTTCTACTTGGCTGATTTATTTCAGTAGTATACAGAGTTTGTATAATAAAAATCTTCATATAGAATCAATGCCAGGCCACGGGCAAAATCTTCCAACGTTAATGCTTAAAATTTTAATCTTGGTTAGATATAGTTCACATTGGATTTCTGTCAAAAAATCGATGTAAGATGAACTGAATTAAACAAAAATTGTGTATTGACAAGGTCCTCAAAGTCAAAACTTATTCCTCTTGCTTGGCAACGATCGTAGCCTGTGATTATATCAAGAGAAATAGAATTAAATATTTCTCTATAAAATATGTCTATTGCGTCATTTACAGTAAGGTTGTCAAAATTAAAGGAAACTCTGGTGATATATTCATTAATTTGAGAAAATTTAGCTTTATGAAAATCATGAGAAGATGTATTTGTGGGCGGGGGAGGAGTCTGTATAGGAGAATCGTGATACAAATTTAGATTGAGAGAAGGCTGATAGTTATCGATAGAAGATAGAGAAAGGGGGCTGAGTGAGACTGAAGAGTTGATGGGATCTGTTGTGAAAATTAAGTCTAGTTGCCTATTCATAAAATTTGGAATGCCGCTAACTTGGCAGAGGCTTGAATCGGCAAAGCTATCTTCGAAGAGACATTCCTTTGCAGAGATAGGATTGCAAGCAACATAATATGATTCATCGTCAGATAAGGTCCACTTAAGATGAGGTAGGTTAAAGTCACCGAAAAATAGGATGTCATCATGGGGGTCACAAAGACCTATTATATGATCAATTGCAATTATGGTAAGTTAATAGGATTCAATAGGTCGTCAAGTCAAAATTTAGCAACATGTAACGTAAAGTGAATTGCAGGGAAGGGTTAGTTTTATTGAAACATATTAGTCGATATTAGGGGAATTTGCAATTAGGGATGAATCTAGTGTGTTTTAGATAGCTATAGTAGTGCCGATAGTGACTATCTTTTTACGTTTTCGTACAGTTGCAAGAGTCCTGTAAGATCTTGACATACACAAATTTACTGGCCCGGATAGTATATCTCCTATTGTTCTGAAGAGATGTTCTTCAACCCTGGCAAAACCACAGTGTAAAGTTTTCCATTTGTCCTACTCTACTTGTCTCTTTCAGAATGAATGGAAAACAGCATTTGTCCAGCCTGTCCCTAAAAAGGTGAATATTCTTCCCCCTTTAACTATCGTCATATTGCATTTACTCATACATTCCTTCTTTCCACGGTTATGGAAACGCTGATAAATTATCAGCTGAAGAAATGTATCGAAGAAGCTTTCGTTTCTCAATGACCATCAGTACGGCTTTCGTAGCAATAGGTCCATGTGATCTGATCGTATATCTCACCGAGCAGTGGAACCAGTTTTTACATTGTCTTGGAGAAAGTAAGATTATTACACTTGAAAGCATTTGGTAGAGTTTGGCATCAAGCTCTCTTATCGAAAATGGTGCTTTTGGTATTGATGAATCTCTTCTTCTTTGGATTAGAAATTACCTCTCAGGCCGATCAATACAAACCGTATTGGATGGTCGCAAGGCTGATTCATTAAATTGTTTTGCTGATGAAAGTACCCTCAACTTTTTATATTCGTTTCAAGATTCATTTCCTAGTTCTTTGGAAGTGATCTTGATGATCTTGACATCATTGTCCATTGTGGAATAAAAAACCTTGCTTTAAGAACCAGGTTTAAAAATGATAGGTGATAAAAATATACTTATAAGTCAAGTCAACAATTGTTCTTCCCTAATGAATTTCAATATAAAATATAAATACTACATATGAGTAAATAAATAATACAAACGAACTTTTTCTTTTATTTGCTTAAAAACGCAATAAAAGCTTTATCTTATGATTCAAGAGTATCTTGCAGTTTTCGATAAACTAAATTATGTCAAGGTCTGTCTCCAAGTTTTTCATAACACATTATAAGCGAAACATTAGTTAAATTTGAAAATCAAATATTATTACATCCAAAATTTAAAATGCAAAAAATTACGCGAAAGCAGTTAAGAAAAACCCTCATAATACGTTTCAAAGAATTTCGCAAATGTCATAAAAATATTATGCTATCTTATAGTTGTTTACCATTTGTTTGCAAAGTATTAAGAGATAGAAGATAAGATTCTAAACTTTGTCTTGGAGGTATTTATAAAAGTAAATGATTTTAAGAATTCTGCAATATAATTCCAATCAAGATGCGGACAGTTTTGGTGGTGTTTTTTCTTACTTTAGCGTTTGTAATAACACCGGGGTTCATTGTACAGAGCTCCGAATGGGATAGTTACAAGGTCAGTTTTTTATATTACTACATATTTATACTTCAGTGTTTAGTTCTAGACTCTTTATGGAAAGTCATACGATAACATCATTACTGAAAAACTGAGACGCTTTTACTATGCCGTCAATAAGGCAAGAATTATGACTCACAACAATCGTTATGAAAGAAACCGTGAAACTTATCGACTCGATGTCAATCAGTTCACTGATTTAAGATTTTTGGAATTCGCTGCTCTGTTTTCGACAGTTATTGACAATCCATCGAACAGAGTTCCATACACGGCACCAGTTGTTGCTCCACAGGCTTCGTTTTCCTATGCTGCTCAAGGCTTTGTCAGTCATGTACAAAATCAGGGATTGATGTGCAATAGTGGATGGGCTTATGCCACTGCCACAGCTGTACAAATTTTCGATGCTTCTATTACTGGAAATCTAAATTCACAGTCTCTTTCGGCTCAAAACTTGATTGATTGCGCTGGTGGACCTACAGCTTGTAAAAAGCAGACTGCACAAGCTGCATTTGATTATCTAACTAACCAATTTCAAAAACTCTATCCACAATCTGAATATCATAATAGCCCACTTGGTGTACAGGGAATGTGTATTCTACCTGGGACTTCAACCACTGCTAAGACCTTAAAAGCCTACTCGAACATTGCAGACGGCAATGATGAACTTCTTAAGACTGTCGTGAACTATGTAGCACCTGTTATAACCAAGTTGAATCCTGGGACATTTGAATTCATGCATTACAAAGAAGGTATATTCACCCAACCTACGCCCACAAAAAATGCTGCACACTATATGACAGTTGTAGGTTACGATTCTGCAACAGGAACAGGAAATGGTTTTTGGCTTCTTCAAAACTCATTTGGATCAACATGGGGTGAGGCTGGCATGATGAGAATCGAAATAAATTCCGCCAAACCGATAGCCAATTCGGCAATTTTTCCCTTAGCGTAATCATAAAATTGTGCATACATATATAAATAAAGTAATTCCTGAAAAACATACTTCAAAGCTTCAAGAAAAAATTTAAAAAAATGTGAATTCTTTAATTCTTATTTTATGCCAAAGGCCTGGGTTCGTTGCCCAGCTACAACAAACATTTTTTCAGGGATGTACTACATTTTGCGAGGTTATTCACTAGGCTTACGCTCTCTACGAGCCGTTAGCTTCAAATTTATTTAAATTTCTTGAAGAAGGGGTTTTGATAGAGGGTCGGTCTGGGTCATGGGTTTAGTGACACTTCAGGGGCATGTCCAACTAATAGTGTTTCTTGATACCGCTTTCTATCAAAAATAAAATGCACGACTGGATCGCATGTACTTCCTCACATATAAAAGCACTTTCGAATTTAAAAATTTTATGTAATCATGGATCTTATTAATGAAAACTGTTGAAACAACTCATAAAATAGTTCGACATAGAAAGAAATGTGATTTTTGGAAAAAATTTAATCTATTCAAACAAAATTTTAAAAATCGTTCCAGAAGTTTTATTAATAATTAATTTTTCATTTACGTACTTTCTTAAAAAAAGTCTTAAAATATATTTGGCATGCCAAATTTTTCATAATAATATCTATACATACATAAATGAAGAATGAATTATGGGCAAAATTAATAAATTTCAAAGGTAATTGAAATCCGTTTCTCAAATTCCCGAAGACATTTTTGTAGAACATGCCAGTTTTTCAATAGGAAAGACATCATTTACTAGATGCAAGATATTTCAATTTTTAAAAATTCAAAAAATTATTTTTCTTACAAATATATTTCAAATTTGAAGGCACTTCTGTATTAAAATGTTTATCGAAGTCAGTAGAGCGGTTAATGGGAAAGTCGAAAATAAAAAAAAAATGGCCGGAACCGTTACAAACATGTCTTGCACAAATTTTTTCTACAAAATGTGGACCATACTGACAATAGTACAAGATATTTTATTTTACTTAAATCGTGTAGAGTCGCAATAATCTAAAATAATTTCCAAAATTTTGCAAATGATTTCCTTGCCAGAAACACTCGGCTCAAAATCACTCTAAGCGAGAAATAAAAAATTAAATCAAGTAGCTGATTTTATTGATTTTGTTTGACGAAACAAAATCTATTTGTTGTGAAGTTCGTTTGTTGCTTGGAAAATTTAAATTAAATCTTTAAAAGGAGATACATAGTATGTACATACATATGTACATGTGTAATTTGTTTTCATTGTTTGGAATATTCGAATGCTTTTAAATTTGTTGGCTAAAATAAAGAATTAAAACCAAGATAATTCAGTTTTGTCTTGAAAATCCAATACCAATAACATGTATTGTGTGTTGTGCCTCTATTTTAAATCTTGCCCTGAAATTAATTTTTATAAGTTCTTTTGTACTGAAATCGAATAGAATTTTCCTAGCAGATTATTAAATTTGTATCTGCCACCCAATTCCAAAAGTGCATTATTCAAGATACATATGTACATATATGTACATATATGTATATGCTTTCTTGTCCTATACTATAATTAATCAAGTAAAGAACATAACAAGATTTTAAAATAAAAAAAGCATCATTTAAACCAAACATAGGGTACCTACTCGTAGGATGGTATAAGAGTGCGCACTTTAGACAAAACACCAAATAAAATAATTACAAACAGAATTTTTCCACTTTTTTAAATTAGTTTTTTAGTTTATTATTTAAGTAACGAAAAAAACTTAAAACTAGCAACAAAAAAAATAAATTCATTAGTTATAAACAAAAAATAATCATAGTTTATTTGCGCACTCTTATCCATGGTATTGTGTAAGAGTGCGCAGCTTGATTTGTAAGAGTGCGCGAGAGCTATTTCACACAGATAAAATGCCTGTCTTAAAATAAACAGTGCATTTTTCGTACCACCATTCCTTGCATGACGAACACTCTATCCAGTCTTCGATCAAAGGTTCCGAATAGATTTCCAGACATCCTGGACAGTTCCATTCGCTTCTAGTTGGCGTTATATTTGGCTTTTTATTTTTTGTCGAATTGGTCTTTGCTTTTTTTTTTGGTAGGAATTGATTCTTCCAGCTGCTGCTTAAATGGAGAGTTGCTTATTTTATGTCAGATCTTTTCTTCTTTCTGTTTGACCTTGTAAGATCACCACGGGGTAGGGGTGCTACTTCGAACACCGATAAAAAGGAATCATTTGTTGATTCGGATCCGCTAGGCATATTTGTAAGTGGGTCAGTGACTAATTCTGACACTATTTCTTGAGCAGCATTGTCCAAAGGATTAATTGATAGATGAAACATAGGCTCTAGGCCTGTTGTACTAGGTACTGTCTCACATGGTTCCAGAGTTGGTGAAAAGTTTCCTTCTTGATTCTACGACAGATAGTGTGAGTGTATCGGCATTAGATGTTGCTAGCTCTTCAGGAAGTGGTCTTTCCGTTACAGTAGTGGGTAAGAAATCCTCTTCTGTAAAAACATCGGGATTATATGGACAAATTCCAGTCACTTTGAAGCCTTGGATAGCATTGGCTCCGTTTGCTGCTCTTAAGTAAGCTGGGGTAAAAATGGAAACAATTTGGTCCATTGTAATCGTACGACTTGGATGGTTTAAAAGCCATTTCTCACATTCAGAAGTATAAAATTTCTTAAGACTGTTGAAAAAGCAACGGTCAAGAGGCTGTGTTTTGTGGCTACTATGAGGAGGCAGCGTCAAGGCATGAATGTTATTTTGCCGATAGAATTCCACAGCATTAAGAGTGCAATGTGACGCATGGTTATCTATAATTAAAAGAATTGGATTCTCTCGTGAAGGCTTAGCATGTTGTTGGAAATGCTGGAGTCAGTTTGGAAAAATATCGCCATTGATGAAGCTGGTATCAGAAACCAATCCAAGAGAAGAAGGTGGGCCACCATCCAGCAGACTGTCTTTCATTTTTTTGCGCTTAAATATGAATGTGGGTGGAATAAAATGTCCACTAGCACTCATTGCGCAGACTACAGTCACGTTCAGCCCTCTTTCACCACTTGAAATTTTATTAACACATCGTTTTCCTCTCGAAGAAATAACTTTTTGGGGCTTATTTGGAACAGTCGATATGCCCGTCTCATCCATGTTGTAAATTGCATGAGGAGAAAATTTATATTTCGTCATCAGTTCCAAAAAATTATTGAAAAAACGATCACATTGAGGCTTATTTAAACCGATTTCCCGAGCTAGACTAGTAGAGGTAGGCCGTCTAAGTGACAGATCAGGATGTCTCTGCATTAAACCTCTTAGCTAGTCTTTCCCTGCCATTTTAGTGCAAGTGTTAAAACGATGAGAAATATTGTTCCTAACAGCGAAAGAAAACGCAAGTTGTCTGAGACCTTTTGTTGTCAAGCCATAAAACATCCCGTCAACCATCCTGATATATTTACATAGGTCTTGCTCCATTTATTTTGTAAAAGTTTTGTCAAACCTTCCCAGTTTTGTGGCCGGTTTCAAGGACTTAAGTCTTTTTCTGAGCGTAGAGTCCGACATTTCAAGTGATCGAGCCACAGACCTCTTACTTTCCCCTTGTTGTATACGTAATCGTGCCTCTTCAATTACCGAAGCAAGGCACAATTTTCGCTCAGATGTCCTTCGCCTTCTAGACATCCTGAAAATAATTAAAATCTTCTTTAAACTATAAAAAAACAAAAAAACTTACCATGTCGTGTAAGAGTGCGCACGCGTACTCTTATACTTCATTATGGTGCGCATTCTTACACGTTCGGACATGTATTTGAAAAATATATATGTATTTTGTACCACAATTATAACTGAACTTACCTGTTACTCTAATGTTTTGTTATTTTTCGCCTTTTGAATACCCTGTACTTAGTTTATAGTTTGACTGAAAATTAAATTCGTTTTATTAAAAAAACCAAAAAAAAAAGAGCTAAAAAATTAAAACCTACCCAGCACCTCTGTTTACAATCACATTTCCATGAAATTTCAGCAGATGGCCAACCTAACTAAGAACTCTCCAAAATGAGTGCATTCAGTCGTCTATGCCTTCTCAAATTGTAGTAGATTGCTTTGCGCACTCTTATCGACCGCGCACTCTTAGACCATCCTACCCTACATATATATTTCAAATATACATTATGTATGGCGGAAAGAATAAATTTTCATTCCAAAGTGTCGCAAATATCCGTACAGATGTATATTTACCTATTTAACTTACATAATGATAGGCCTTGTGAATAAAGAAAAAAATAAAGCTAAAACTTGGATTTTTAAGTAAAAGCTGGATATTTAGTGAATATCTAAAAATAAGCTTAAGCTAGCTAGTGAAAGATGTTTTCTAGTAATATCTATTTTAAAATAGCCAACGCTAAATTCATTGGCGCAAAATTTTAAACATTTAAAACCTACTCTAAATCAATTTTAGAATGGGAGTCGACTCTAAATATTGAGTTTAAAACGAGAACCCACTTTTTCTTAATTTTAAAGGACATAAACTATACTTTAACGTTAAAGAGCTCGTCTTACTTTAACAGCAGCAAATAGCTAGTTTATCTTTTAAAAGTATACTTTATCCATATTGACAATACCAAAGCAAATCGAAGAAAAAATATTTACTGATGTTTTATTCGATTTTTTTAAAGATGTTCTTTGTAAATCACTGAATATTATATATTCGAAACAATCGTACGAAAGTGTTCTACGATTAATAAATCTGTACATAATGTATATTATGTAATGTATGCATGCCGAGACGAGTATAGCCATTGTATTTTAAACATCTTATCTTATAATATTATCAATTGACGTGATCTTATGTTAGAGTCCCTAGCCTGTGGTGTCGCTGAAATCAGCAAAATTTGCCAGAGAGTAGGATAAAAAAGATAGAAACAAGTAGTAAGAAAGAGACATTTTATTATTTTCATTTTTCAACGTAGGGCAGAGTAAGGGAGATTTCCGAGTGGTGGAAATGAAAAAAAAAATTTCTTTTTTGACCTTTTTCTGTTGGAATATATTTTCTTGTTTGTATGTTTTTGTGAGTATGTATTGAGGTAGATATATTTTTTGCTTGAACTTTTTTGTCTGAATACATTTTCTTGTTTGTATGGTTTTTGTTGGTATTGAAATAAAGAAATATGCCTACCATTTGATTTGAAATTTTCAATTCTGGTGAAAAATCAAATACTTACTATCTGAAGCGAGAATTCCCAACCAATGCTAAAGGGTGGTTAAATTTTAAGGGCCGATGTTGATTATGAATAAAACACAAATTATTTAGGAAATTATTGTCATTTCTTTTTATTATGATAATATTGGTATGGTTCAATTATGTATGGTACAAAATATCGGCCAAATGGCCGCCGCAACCTCGGCGGCACACCTCCATCCGATGGTCCAAATTTTCGATGACGCTGAGGCATAATTGAGGTTCTATGCCGTTAATATGCCGAATTATCTCATCCTTTAACTCTTGAATTATTGCTGGCTTATCGACGTACACCTTTTCTTTGAAATAACCCGAAAGAAAGAAGTCCAACGGTGTCAAATCACATGATCTTGGCGGCCAATTGACATCGCCACCACGTGAGATAATACGGCCATTGAATTTGTCTTGCAAAAGAGCCATTGTTTCGTTAGTGTGGCAAGTGGCACCGTCCTGTTGAAACCACATATCGTCAACATCCATATCTTCCAATTCGGGCCATAAAAAGTTCGTTATCATCTCACGATAGCAAACACCATTCACAGTAACTGCCTGACCGGTCTCATTTGGAAAAAAATACGGCCCGATGATGCCGTCAGCCCAAAAACTGCACCAAACAGCCACTCTTTGTGGGTGCATTTGTTTTTCGACAATCACTCTTGGATTATCATTCGCCCAAATGCGGCAATTCTGCTTATTGACTTAGGTGAAAATGTGCCTCATCACTGAAGATGATTTTCTTCGAAAATTGATCATTCTCTGTTGCCATTCCTTGCCACCATTCTGCCCATTGGCGACGCTTGAGATGGTCAAGAGGCTTTAGTTCTTGAGTCAATTGCACCTTGT
The DNA here is from genome assembly GCA_963931855.1 of Philhelius festivus. NCBI lineage: Eukaryota > Metazoa > Arthropoda > Insecta > Diptera > Syrphidae > Philhelius > Philhelius festivus. Next base: position 25,161,071 of record OZ007557.1, on the reverse strand, counting down.
AAGCATGTAAATGCAAGTCTTTATGTATAATGTTCATAAATGACGAGCGTGAGAGGTGCAATTGTTGGGCACGACGACGAGTTGATGTGGACGGCTCTTCAGCCACACTATCGCGAACAGCAGCAATATTTTCTGCACTACGAGCTGTACGAGCATGCACTGGTATTTTCACATCTCCTACAGACCCGGTTTGCTCAAATTTTTGCACAATTTTTCCGATTGCACGCACAATTGGACGATTAAATTGCCGGAAAAAATCACGAAGTGCACGATATGCATTTTGATTTGAAAGCCCATTTTCATAATAAGCCTGAATAACTTTAACGCGTTGCTCGATTGTGTATCTTTCCATTATTCAAATTGAGTTAGTCCGAAATTGAGAAATGCAAAAAAAAAACTTGACGCTTAGGTGTGGTTCACATGCAATATCGGACCTTAAAATTTAACCACCCTTTACAAAGATACAGTATGTTCTAGAAAGCATAATGATTGCAATGACAAACTTTATAAAAAATATATTGGCGATAAATTTTATGGAAATTAGTAATTAAACTGTTGTAATTTTAACTACATAAGTATCTGCCATAAATTTTTTTTACAAATTTTAGAAAATATTTTTTTTCTCTAGAATGTTTTTGTTTTATTTTCGTATTTCCGGCAGATTGATGAAAAAAAATTCGAGGATGCAAAAAATGTTAATTTATACTAGTTTCAGGGCTTCAAATGTTCATGTAAACGCACTTATTCACGTATAATAATTATTGTTGATAACTTATTTACAAGCAATCGAATGAAGTTTTTATATTATTTTCGTATTATGTTTTTTCATAATCTACAAAAAAAAACAAACAAATTAAAAAAAATCATACAAAAATTTTGATTTTTCATGTTTTTACAATTCAAAATAATAACAATTTCTCTCAAAACTTACCTTTTTCACATATCAAAGCACGGACTTGTTCCTATGTAATAGACGAGGAATTTTAAAAACTAATGTTATTAGAGAAAACTGTTCATAAGCATACAATTTATTTTTTAAATGACTAAAATTACTTAAAACAGGATGCCATGTGTTTTAAGCAAAAATTAGTTTATGTAAGAACAAAATTATAATTCCTTGTTGTGGTTTCTTAAAAAAATAAACTTTTATATACAAAAACATTTTTAAGAAAAAAATTTGAAAGCCCAATTTAATGTGGTTATTAATGTACCTACGAATAAAAATTAAACTTCCAAAAAAAATATTGATCCGTTTTTGAAATATCGAATTTTCCAAAAAAAAAAAATGATTTTTTTTAATTCAAAAATATATTTTTTTTAAGTTTTGAAATTCAAAATTTCATTGAAATCCGTTATGCCGATAATGAGAAATTCAAAAAAATTGTTCTACGGTATGTACAGTCAGTAATATCTTGATTTCAAATTATTTTTTTTAATTAAATTATAGATCGTAAGAATTAATTGAAAGAAAACAATTTTAGCGAAATTATCGGAACCTTTTTAGAGAAAAATACAATTTTCGAAAACCATTTTTTAACATTTGTTTCGAGGGTACCGTTATTTTTAGGTAAAATACATTTTTTCCCATTTCTTGTAGATTATATTAAGAAACTTTTATATATTAAAATAAAGAAAAATCGAGAATGAGGTTTTCTAAATATTGAGTTTTCAAAAAAAAAAATTGAAAATTCTTAAAAAAAATCCCAAAAATTATTGTATGAAAATTTGAATTCATAATAATATTCAAACTATTGGGGACCTTTAGCAGAAAAATCCGTCGTACTGTTTTTGAGAAAATTAAAAACCAAAAAAAATTGTTCCAAAAATAACAATTTCTTGGAATTTTTTTTTTCAACCATTACCTAGCTTGAATTAAATGAATTTTTTTGATTTTTTTTAATCTGTGGGACAGTTTTATAAATATTGAATGCGTGTATTCTTTTCCACGTCACCCAGTGGGGTACAATACTAGATGCCTTTTTTTTATGTTTCCCCGGCAGGGCTATTCCTCGTTATATTTTTACTTCAAACTACTGTTTTTTCATGAATTTTTTTTGTGAGGTTTCTCCAGATGACCGAGTCCTCTATCTAGTATTACGTTAAACAACTAAATGTATTGCACATGCATTAAAACGCAAAATAATAAAAAAAAACTAAGAAACCATGCTACATAATAATAATACTGTATTATAACTATACAAAAATTAATAAATAATGAAAATAATAATATCAAGACCTATTGACATAGTATTTTATATAAAATTATATATTTAGTATATGTAGTTCATTAATTTAGCAGTTTCTTTTTGGTTTGATTTCCTTGTTGATTTTCCTACATATTAAGATAATTAATCCTCTCAGCAAAAATTTTGTTATTATTTCCTTGTGCTCCATAGTGCAGTTCGTTCTTATAATAATGTCCTTCATTATATCAGCCAGCCATGACTGCAAACATTTTTCTTCATGTTGTCTTTGCGGGAAATCAGCTTCAAAAATATTATTTGTAATGTTCTAACAGTTCTTTCGAGAAGTAGGTTATAACGGGTGATTTTTTAAGAGCTTGAGAACTTTTTTAAAAAAAAAAACGCATAAAATTTGCAAAATCTCATCGATTCTTTATTTGAAACGTTAGATTGGTCCATGACATTTACTTTTTGAAGATAATTTCATTTAAATGTTGACCGCGGCTGCGTCTTAGGTGGTCCATTCGGAAAGTCCAATTTTGGGTAACTTTTTCGAGCATTTCGGCCGGAATAGCCCGAATTTCTTCGGAAATGTTGTCTTCCAAAGCTGGAATAGTTGCTGGCTTATTTGTGTAGACTTTAGACTTGACGTAGCCCCACAAAAAATAGTCTAAAGGCGTCAAATCGCATGATCTTGGTGGCCAACTTACCGGTCCATTCCTTGAGATGAATTGTTCTCCGAAGTTTTCCCTCAAAATGGCCATAGAATCGCGAGCTGTGTGGCATGTAGCGCCATCTTGTTGAAACCACATGTCAACCAAGTTCAGTTCTTCCATTTTTGGCAACAAAAAGTTTGTTAGCATTGAACGATAGCGATCGCCATTCACCGTAACGTTGCGTCCAACAGCATCTTTGAAAAAATACGGTCCAATGATTCCACCAGCGTACAAACCACACCAAACAGTGCATTTTTCGGGATGCATGGGCAGTTCTTGAACGGCTTCTGGTTGCTCTTCACTCCAAATGCGGCAATTTTGCTTATTTACGTAGTCATTCAACCAGAAATGAGCCTCATCGCTGAACAAAATTTGTCGATAAAAAAGCGGATTTTCTGCCAACTTTTCTAGGGCCCATTCACTGAAAATTCGACGTTGTGGCAGATCGTTCGGCTATTGATGATGAAATGTCAAAGCATACTGAGCATCTTTCTCTTTGACACCATGTCTGAAATCCCGCGTGATCTGTCAAATACTAATGCATGAAAATCCTAACCTCAACAAAATCACCCGTTATTTCCAAACACTGATGACTTTGCGGTGAATGACTCGCAGGCTCTTAGTTCAATCAACATAGTAGTTTTTTTTTTCTTTGCTTATGTCATCCTCGTTCATCAAAAACAGAGCAAGCCTCATAATTCAGCTTCTTTTAAAGTTTACTTGCTGCAAACCCAGCATAATATGTAGCTGCTGCTTTCTGCAGTTTATCAGAAAATATATCGCTTTCTTTTAAATCAGTGTCAAGCTTCATTTGTTCATCATTGTCATTCAAGTTTTCTTCTATTGTATATACCAACTTCTTCTCCAAGATATGGTCTTCAATTGGCTCTTCAAATTGGAAGTCTTTCTCATCATCTGCTGACTGATTTTGCACACCTCCTTCGATGTCAACTATCTTCAGTAGTGATGCTGATCCAGGATCTTGGTATCCTGAATATTCTGAAGAACTTAAATGCAGGGAGTTGAATTGTTCGAGATTTCGAATAAATCTCCAAGCCGAATGATTTTTTTCGTATGAGCCTCTGTTGGTACGTACTATAGAAAACAAATTCTCAGCTACATCAGTATTCAAATGTGAGAAGAGGAAATAACTCTGCTCTTTGCTTTTGAAGTATTCTAACATTTGCACGATTCCCAATAGTGATTGTTTTAATCCGTTAAAATAAGTTGGAATTGAAATCGAATTACGAGTAGTTGATATTCACGTTGATATCCAGTTCCTTGCATTTATTAATTCGTTCAAAGTCTCCGTTGTTTCGCATATCACTTGCTTTTTCGGATTTATAGAATAGCGCCGGTCTGTATTCAAAATATCGAATAAAACGTTCATTTTTTTTATGAAGTTTGCTGTTCCTTTAGCGATTTTTCTTTCCCTATCCGTTTGGAAGCGGTTTGTATTTAATGCAAACAAGATGCCAGTATATACGGTATCGCTAAGAACTTGAATAGCCAACTTTACTGATAACTTTTCAAAATTATTTGGTGCGATGTGTAAGTTTGTAGAAAACTTTAAAAGTTTTCCCCTTCGAGTCTTCCTCAAAACCCTTCTCCAGAACTCGCCAGTCAACAACATCTTCACCCATATGAATTTGATGTTTCAGAAGTATATTTCTTACGCTCTTGAAAAGATGTGGATAACCATGCAGTAAGAAAATCCTTTGGTTCTCTATCTCCGCTAAGATGTTGCTGGCACCTTGGTCACAACTTGTTGCAACCACGGTTAATCCACATTTTATTACTCCTGCAATAATAGAGACCATTATCTTGGAAAGAATTTCTCCATTAGGACTTCCCACGTAGTAAGCGATTGTCTGTTTCCAATTCGTATTCAAACCTCTAAGTGTAAAAACCATTACCTTGGCGCTATTGCATTCCTCCTTCCGTATTCTCCAAAATTGGTATATACATAAATTATATCATCTTTCATACTATACTCCAACTCCTAGAATAAATGTGCGTAACTCTTCTGTAAAACTTTCCATTTGCGAATTGTGATTCTAAATCATTTCGAAGTCTATATTTCCGGCTTTTTTTTTAAGTTTTTTGAGGTGTACGAAAAATATAACGCGGAACAACGCTCGTCCGTTTTGATTTTCGCGCTGCTTTGTATGACCGGTATTTCGGAGAAGGGAATTGGGAGGGTGAAATATGTGAAGAGGAAGAAACATCTGCCAAGGAATAATCTTTGACATATGTTTTATTATAGCGTGAAGCCAAATTTACCAGAGGATAAATTTGGATTACAAACCATGGGATTAGGTGAAATTGGACGCGAAAGTAGAGGCGAAATTAGTGGCAGAGGAGGAAGTGAAGTTAGATGTGGACGAGCCAAAACAGGGACTGCAGACGTGACCGTACAAGTCGGCTTATTCTCTGACCTCCATGCCTACATTGCGCAAAGATATGAAATATCAACACTTTTTCAGAGCAATTACAAACGCACGAAGAAGACACGGGCAGTGTAATTTGGGTAAGACTTTTGCGATCGCATTTCAATATAACGTCTTTGTCATAGAAGTGCTTTTCACACATGTAGTATATAGTTTTAGTTTATCCTCAATGTGTGAAGCACTCCCATGTTTAAGCCAAATTGTTCTTCTGTGATCTGTAGGAAGTCTAAAAAAGGAAATGCAACTTCGAGGCTTTTTTACATCGTAGCAACACTTATAGTCCAGTCAAAGCGTCATAAAAAAGGGGCTGACCCCGCAGAGGCATGGTCTATTTTTATTTCATAGATCGATAGGGACTTATGATAAAGGCTTAAAACCAAATTTGCACCACCTGGCAACTTTATTTTACCAAAGTTATTGGTAAAAATGTGTTTTTTGTCATTTTTTTGTCTTTCGCGAATATCTTGCCTCCACTATCTCGTACAGAAAAAAATAAAACATATACCTATTTATTCATAATAACATTAACTATTGCGTTATTGAACAAAAAAATTGTTTAAACAAATAAAAAAGAAGTCATAGTAAGTTAAAATAATTTTTTGTTGCTTGAAAATCACTTTTTCATGATTATTAAGAAAAAAGATCATTTAACGATGCAGTTTTTATTTATTTATTATTATTTATTTTTATTTATTTGTAAAGTCCTTGTAATTTCCTACAATTTAAAATAAAAAATAACCTTTACGACTAACGGAAGCCGAGCAATGAATTAACGAACATAGGTAAGCCAGCGCACCCACGCAATTTTCTGTTTTTTTTACTTTTTAATTAATATCTCAGCCCCAGTGTGTCGTAAACAGGGTTGCAAAAGCTTAAGTTACTTTTTAGCTTAAGCTTGGCTTTAATTCACAAGCTCGTGGGTGACTTATGAATTAAGAAAAATGTAATTCAGCAGCTAGTTACTGACTTATGAATTAAAAAAATTTAATTCATAAGTCAGTTGGTGACTTGTGAATTAAAAAAATTTAAATCATAAGCTTTTCGGTGACTTATGAATTAAAAAAAAAATAATTCAGAACCTACTAAGTGACTTATGAATTAAAAAAAAATTAAGCCATGAGCCAGTAAGTGACTTATGAATTGAAAAAAAATAATTCACAACCTACCAAGTGACTTATGCTCTTTCTTAAGCTAGCATTGCCATATGCGAAGAATTTTAAATTCTGTGTCAAAATTAAATTAGCATTGCCTACAATTTTAAAATCTTTGGGCTCCAACACAATGAATGAGATAAGAAATAAAATGCACGACTGGGTCGCACGAACTTGCTCCTATGAAAAAGACTAAGAATTTCAAAAATGAATGTTATTAGAGAAACTGTTCATAAGCATTAAATTCATTTTTTAAATGACTAAAAAAAACTTCTTTAGTAGTTAAAGGTAAGGATAGGATGCCATGTGATTCAAGCAAATTTAGATTTATGCAAGAACAAAAATTATAAGTCTTTGTAGTGGTTTCTTAAAAAATAAGGTTTTATATAAGAAAATTTTAAAACATTTTTAAGAAAAAATGTTGGTACGCCAATTTGAAGTTCTTATTATTGTATGAATAAAAATTAAATTTACAAAAAAAGTATTGAGCCGTTTTCAAGACATTGAATTTTCAAAAAACAAACAATTGATTTTTTTTTTCAAAATTCAAAAAAATATGTTTCTTAAAGTTTTGAAATGCAATGTTTTTTAAACTTTTTAAAATCTTCCCTCTACGAAATTTCATGAAAATCCGTTGTGCTAATAATGAGAAATTCAAAATTTTAAAAAATCGTTCTATGGTAGGTACAGTCAGTAATATTTTGTTTTAAAATTTTTTTTATTAAATTACAGATATTAAAAAATAATAGAAAGAAAAAAAAATTTAAGCAAAATTCTCGGAACCGTTTTCGAGAAAAATACGATTTTCTAAAACCATTTTTTAACATTTGTATGGAGGGTACCGTTATTTTTAGGTAAAATGAATTTATTTTGCTCATATATTGTAGATTATTTTTCCAAACTTTTATTTATCAAGTTTTGAAAAAATCGAGCATGGGGTTTTTGAAATATTGAGTTTTAAAAAAAAAATTTTGAAAGTTTTTTTTTAAAATCCAAAAAATTTGTTTTGGAAAATTTGAATACACAATAATATTCAAACTGCTGGGAAGCTTTAGCATAAAAAAAATGATCAAAATCTGTGGTACCGTTTTTGAGAAAATCAAAAACAAAAAAATGGTCCCAAGGGAGGTACCAAAACTACTCATTTTTTTGAAAATTTTTTTCGACTATTACCTAGGTTTAACTAAATGAAATTTTTTGAATTTTTTTTAAGAAAATCGCAGGGACAGTTTTTGAGAAAAAAAAATATTTATAAAATTTCGGAAAAAAATCGTATGGCAGGTACCGTTATTTTTGGTCATAAAAAATCAAATAAAAAAACATCCGGGGGTAAAAAATCAAAACCCATATCTACTAAGTTTGAAGAAAATCGGCCGAGCCGTTTAGCTGTAATCGAACAGACAGACAGACAGAATTGCCAGACCCACTTTTTTCGTCTTCGCTATCATCGTAATGTCAACTTTGATCAAAATCTCGAGTTCGATTTTTTTTACGAATGCATAGTACCTATAAGTCGCAAGTAAAAAGAGATGTGGGCGTGATGAAACATCGTCGTTATTGTAAAATCAGTTTCAAACTATGAAAGCAGACGAAGATATATGTATGTATATATGTACGTAATTAAGCATTTCTCGTCGTCACTTTAAATTAATTAATAAATGAAGTAAGAACAGTCGCGCACATTCAATTTTTAGTTTCACATCTGATGGATGCTGAGATAAAACATATGGGCTTATGTTTCATTTTACTATATATTTATTATATGTTTCATTTTACCAACCAAACAGTTGCGAAAATATATTACTCTTCAGGCCTAAGGAATTGCGGAACGATTTTATAACAACGAAAAGGTGACAGTTCTCTTCACATTACGAATCGGACATAATTAGGCCGCAGTTATAGGTTTTATTGAAATGCGACATCTGTGCGTTAAAAAGGGCGCCATCCATTTTGCTCAACTTTAGTAACAAGCAAGTTATACATGATTTTCTTAATCAATTCAAAAAATCGGCAGATAGACCAAAGTGTATAATTGAATCAGTTTTGAGTTCCAATTTAAACGTCCTAACTTATTTTGCAGAAGAAATAGGGTAAGACACCCAGTGACCGACACCCTTAAGAGAAATTTTGAGTTTACATATTCATAACTTTCCTTTCGCTAGATCGATTTTAATGATTTTTGTGTATTATTATAACTGTTAATAATTTCTTTTACAATATTAAAGAAATAAATATGTGGGAAATTCCAAAAATAAATAAAACACAAAATCGTAAAAGCTTACCAGTTTTTTAGTTACGGACACCTTTTTTTCAGTAACCGACACCCGTCAAATACTAGTTACGGACACCCTTTTTCTGTAGCTTTTTACCCTAAACTGTAAGAGGAATTTTCGGCAACAAGCTTACATAAGCTCGTCAAACGTTAAAATCGAATAATTAAAAGTTTTAATTCGACATTTCAATTGACAATTGGGAATATCATGAATCCTGACTCATAAAAACTTGTGGTTCGTCAAAAATGTAGGCGAAAACTTCTGTTTTAAATTTGTTTTTCACCAAAACTGACACCAAAATAAAAAGAGAATATATTTAACTTGGAAGGTTTTTCAAAGTACTATAATTTTTGTCTAATATATAAGATAAATAAATATTAATACGCACAAAAACAAAAAGATACAAGAAATCCATTTAATTACAAACCCTTAATGCGGGAATATTATACATATGTATATAAAATCTTTTTATGCAGTAGGTAGGTACTTATAAAGTTATGAATAAAATGAAGATAAATTATTACTTAAATAAAAACAAGCAAACAAAAATGTAAAGGCACTTTAACTGTTTTCAACAAGTAATTGCAATTAAAAAAAAAAATAATATAATTTGAATGTTAGTTATAGTTAGTGATTGAATTAAAAATATTTATATAAATATTGTAATTAATCAATACGTTAATATCACTAGTAAAGTAATCTATATTAAAGATGGCAAAGAAAAGTGCTAATGTATTTTTCTGTTTTTGTACCATGGAAGTTTCCGAAAGCAAACATTTTTTTTAACTTGTATTTTAAAAATCTTCTTCTTAAACTAATTTTGCCCAGGCATTTTGTAATAAATTCCTGAAAAATGTGGCTTTATAGCAATATAAAAAGCAGTTTGTAAATAATGAAAGGAAACAAGAAAGACAAAAACGATGCTGTCCATAACTAACATCCTCAAAAACCTCTAATCGCGCCAGTAATAGACACCCCTGTCGGTCACTGAATTTATTGAACATTACATTTTAGTTATGAACACCCCACGTTAAATTAAGTTATTTTATTATTTTAATAAAAAAAGTTAACAAATAGATCCACTAATTATTGTTTTGAAATAATATGCACTGTCCCCTATATAAGAAACACGGATAAATTAATAAAATACTGATTTATACTCAAGTGTTTCTTAAGGAATTCACAAGGTTTCTTTGATTTACAGAGGTTCTCAACTTACATCTTTTATTACACGTCAACGATTGACTACAAAATATCAACTGAAGTCTTTTGTTATGACATTTGCACGTCTAAACACGTTAAAAATAGTCTCGGCAGTATCCAGCAACAAGAAACCATAATAAAATGAAAAAACAGTCATAGGTGACCATTACTGAAAGGGGGTCGGTCACTAGGTAGTTTACCCTATCTATTTAAAAAAAATGTATTTGGAAGTGGTTTTGACATCTTGCAATTTACAAGACTAAACTAAAACTACTTTTAAATAATTTTTTTTTTTATGTTTCCGAAAAGCACATGAATCGTACACAGGCTTTGCTTTTGGGAATAGAAGTTGTACTTCAAGCGCGCGTACGTCAGTACACACACTGTTTTTTTTAACTAGTATCGTGCTAAGTCTATTTTTGTAATAAAGTGCTTCTGAACACACCTAAAGTAATGGAAGTTTAGGTAAAAATATAAGTAACAAGACCTATTTTGATGTTTGGAAATGTCAAAGTGTCATGTGAAGCTAGCACGATACTTTAAAAATAAAATAGGTATTCGATGGTTTTAACTCTAATAAAAATGTGGAAAAAGTATGATGCTCTATTGTCTATTCGATTAAAATTTGCAAAATCGTCGTTTTAACCTAGTTTCCTAGTTTTAACATCGTACTAATTCAACTGAAACTTTGCGCATATAACTTTTTTTTGAGTAGGTACGGTTTATTTTTTTTAAGCCCATGTCTCATATTCATACTTGCAATGTTTACAATCATGAATCTGCGACTTCTACTTTTGTTGATAAAAACTATGTTGAGATCCAAAATAATAATAGCATTCAAATTTGTAATGCTAACGTTAATCATTATGTTGCTAATGATATTGCTTCTGTTGCTGATGTTGGAGCTGATCTTGCTGCTGATGTACCTGCAGATGTTGTTGCCGATGTTCCAGATGCGAATGTTGCTGACGTTGCTGCTACTGATGTAAAAACTAAAGGCACTCTAGAATCTACTGCTAAGTTTCATGCTCCATCTGAACTGAATAATTTAAATAATACAATGTTGAGAATAACTCTTCGAATAAGCTTTTGAAGGAATCTTTTCGTAGACCCTCTGGAATTGCTGGTAATAGAGGTCAATGTGATAAATTAAAAGTGATGAGGAAACTTAAATGTTATCACATCTCTAGTTTTCGTTCCGAAACTAAAACTGAAGACATAATAAACTATATTAATTCTTATTTGACTGAATTTACAAATCCATCAGGTTGTTCTTGTTTTTTGCTCACAAGAGACAATAATAGACGCAATAAAACCGTTAACTTTAAAATTTGTGTCCCAACCGAGTATGTCAGTAGAATCTATGATGCCAATTTTTGGCCAAATAGAGTGACAATACGACCTTTCATATTCGTACCAAAAAACTAAATAGTCCTGGTTCTCAGAGGTCTGAGAACAACATTCCGAAAATCGGTCCGCTTGCTGTTGATGCTGATCTTGCTCGTACTATCCATGAAGATTTAAGTACATCCGATACTATCTTAGTCTATTATCAGAACATGGGAGGAATGCGGTCTAAGTTGGATACATTCTATAATGCTGTAATTGATTGTCATTATGCTATCATTGCTCTCACCGAATCTTGGTGAAGTGACGACATTTCTAATTCAGAAATTTGCAGCAATGATTATGATGTTTATAGAACAGATCGAAATAAAATTTGCACGGAACTTACCAAAGGAGGCGGTGTACTGCTTGCAGTTAAAAGTTACTTAAAGAGCAGGCAAATATGTATCTCTTTTAAACTCCTCAGGTTTGATTGAACAAATATGCGTTCTTGTGAACTTTCTTTATAATTTAAACATAATAAGTATTTATTTCTTTGTTTCTTACATTCCTCCGAAATCCAATAGTGATATTTATAATGCTCATATAATTAATATTATTAATATTGTAAGCAATTTAGATAGTACATAACTCATACGTGGTAGTCTTAGGTGATTTTAATCTTTTCACTTCTACTTCTTGTTTTAGACTCTTTGTCAGCCTTAAATTGTGTACAGCTAAATAATGTTGTTAACTCTATTGGAAGAACTTTAGACCTTGTTTTTTACATGAAGATTTCGAAGCATTTCTATCAGAAGATGATTTTCCTCTTTTAAATAATAGTATTCATCATAAAGCATTATGTATAAAGTTAAAATGCATCTCATTTAATAATTTAAATTGTTCAAAAAATGTAATCTATATATATAAAAATCAATGCCACTTTTCGTTGTTATTCTATAACTCAAGAACGGGCTTACCTATCCAAACCAAACGTTAAGGCTTTGTTTGGACTATTTAATAGATGGTTTATGTGAAGTTTGCACAAAATCGTTCGAGTGGTTCTTCATTTATCACATTTTTTGTAACAAATGAATTCAATAAATGACGGATCATTTTGATAGTGGGGATTTTGCTGTCAAATTGAAACTTATATTTTTAATTTGATTTATTCTTTTTTCTATGAAGAAATAATGCCACAAGCCCGGCGAGCAAATATAGGTCGGCGAACGCGTAATGCAAATGATGTGGCATTACTAAGTCGATCACAGACTGCAGATGAACGCGCACAAGCTAATGCATCGCAGTCAACGTAATGTACGAAATAGATCTGTTGACCCTGTACCTGTACTGAACCTTGCACGCCGATCACGAATACGTCGTGCTGCTCTTTTGGCTAAAATGATGCGTGCTGCTTTTAATTACAATAGTCAAATTGATTATAGTATGACGGATATATTGGAATGATGGACGCAATACATATTATGTCCACATTGTGATGCCGCTAACTTTCCACGTGAAATGCCCGGCATGTGTTGTGCTAATGACAAAGTAAGATTTCCAGCAATAGAAACTCCACCCGAACAATTGTATTCATTTATTTTTGGGACATCTCAAACGTCGAATGACTTCTTGATCCATATTCAACAACACAATTCGGCATTTCAAATGACTTCTTTTAGTACTACTAAAATTATTAGAGATAATTATGCCGACGTTTAAGGTAAATACTTCAACATGATTGTCCCATGTTTATATCAATCTGAATCATAAAGTATTCGATAGTTTTAAAAATTCTGATCCAACATCTACTTGAAATTGCATACATGTTACAGATTCAGGGCCGGATTTATCATCAAGCTGGTTCGTTATTGCCATACCCCGACGCTGATCATCAATTTTAGAAAATTTATTTTATTGGTGATGAAAATCGTAAATTGGATCAACGTTGTGTAATTGTCTCGAATACAAGACGAGAAATTATTCGTGAGCTACAAAGGTTTTTCCATCAGCATAACGCATTAGTTCAATTGTTCAAAATTGCTTTCGATCGTATGCTATCTGATAATCAAAAAATCGTAATAAGGGCTGATAGAACATCGACAATTGATGAGGTTGCAATTTTAATTCTTGGTGATCAGTTTCAATCCCGTGATATTGTACTTGATCGCAGAAATGAGCAATTGCAACATGTTTCGGAACTTCATCGTATATGACACAATCATGCAAACCGTTTCCAATAATGCAGGTGGATTATATTTCTTGGATGCGCCTGGTGGTACAGGCAAAACGTTCGTTATGTCATTGATTTTAGCTATTCTAACTATTCGATCGGAACAGAAAATTGTATTGGCACTTGCATCTTCGGGAATTGCTGCTACATTATTAGAAGGTGGTTAGACTGCACACTTTGCACTAAAATTGCCATTGAATGTACAGGTGATTGAAACTCCACATTGCAATATTTCGAGAAATTCTGCTATGGCAAAAGTTCAGCGATTAACGTCAACTATTTTATGGGATGAGTGTACAACGGCGAATAAAAAATCACTAGAAGTATTTAATCAAACAATGCAAGATTTACGTGGTAATCAACAGTGTTATGAATCAAGATGAGGCAATGAATTATCCAATTGAATTTTAAAATTCATTGGAACTAGCTGATATGCCACCGCATTGCTTGAATCTGAAAGTTGGTTCTTTGATTATTGCGAAATATTAATCCACCAAAACTGTGCAATGGCACCAGATTGGCAGTGGAAAAGTTATTGCCAGATTTGATTAAAGCTACGATCTTAACTGCTAAATCAAAAGGAGAAGTTTGTTTGATACTGTTGTGCTTGTCCAAAAATGAATGTGTACGCAACGACTGTACTCTAACAAGTGTCTTTTATTTAGTCTAATTCTATCATATTAATTTTAAGTAAACGGTAATTCATAAGCAGATAATTAAGTATATAAATCGTATGACATTTTAAGTATATAATGTAGTTTATATAATTTATAATTGTTGTTACTTAAGGGTTGCCAACATCTCCCCCTTTTTTTTTAGTAATCGGAATGTGAGAATCGCACTGGTGGTCTCCGAATCCTTGTAGGTCTTCCCTCAGATAATTGACTGTTGGAATCATCTGTGGATGTTGGAAGTGTTGTTGTTGCTGGAGGCTCTGCAGTGGACTCTGTTCGTATATCTGGTGTAATAGCTGTACTTGGATCTAGATCAGTTTTGGGTGTTAAGTCGAATTCATCCAACAAAATCTTCAATGGAAGTCGTTTGTCTTGTGTCTCCGCGGAAGATTCTCTAGATCTAAGTTGGTTGGCATGCGATCTTACCAACTTATGTGGATGGGTTGTCAATACATTATAGTTAACTTTTCCCACACGTTCAACAACCTTGGCTGGCAACCAAATCCATTTTGACCCAGAGTACTGTTTCACAAATACGTCAGCACCACTTTTGAACTTTTTTGGCTTGGCGTTGTGCTTCTTATTGAAAAGTTCATTTTGAGTGTTGTTTTCCCTGTGACCTGTTGGAGGATTAGGCTTCAGAAGGTCTAATGTTATTCGTATAGGTCTTCCCAACATTAGCTCTGCTGGTGATTTGTTGCTAAGTGTTTTACTCGGAGTTGACCTATAAGAAAGAAGAAAAGTATTAATAATTTCTTCAATTGTCCCTTCCCCTTTTAGTTTTTTTAATGCATTTTTAAATGTTCCAACCACCCGTTCGGCTTGGCCATTTGATTGTGGGTGATATGGAGCCGTCTTAATGTGTTCTACACCATTTTCAGAACAAAAGCGTTGAAACTGGTTGCTGGTGAATTGGGAACCATTGTCGGATACCAACAATTCCGGATACCCGAATCGTGAAAATATTTGGGCCAATATTTTAATAGTTTCAGTCGATGTTGTTGATTTTGTTGCTATTATCTCGGGCCACTTTGAGTACGCGTCGACTATTACGAAGAACCAGATATTATTGATGGGCCCCGCGTAATCTACGTGAATCCGCTGCCATGGTCGACTGCATAATGGCCATGATGATAACAAAACCTTTGTCGGTGATTTTGCTGCCAATTGACAATTTCGGCATCGTTTTACAAATAATTTTATTTCATCATCCAGTCCAGGCCAATAAACATAGCTCCGGGCGAGAGATTTCATGCGTTCTTCTCCTGGATGACCCTTGTGCAACTGTTTTAACACACGCTCTTGAAAACTCTTGGGTATGATGATACGGTCTTTGAATAAAACACATTCTTCTACTATCATCAGTGACTCCCTTCTGTTAAAATATGGTTGTAAATTCGATGGTATGGAGCGCGGCCAACCTGATGTGATGAAATGCTTCAAGTTTACCAGTTCCTTTGAAACATTGGTAGCACTTTTGATCATATTATGTGTCACTGGTAATTGCTTGATATTATGAAATAACTCCGTTCTAATACTGGAGTCTTGCTCTAAACTAGTTTGTGCGATGATGTAATCTTCGGTCGAGTCAGATTTCTTGTTCCCAATGAGCCTCGAAAGAAGATCCGCGTTTCCAAAATCTTGAGTGCGAACGTATTGGATATCAAAATCGTAAGCTTGTAGTGCCAAAGCCCACCTTTGGAGGCGGTTTGCTATATGTAGCGGAATCCCCTTACTAGGGCTAAATATGGAAAGTAACGGCTTATGATCCGTCTCCATCAAGAATTTCCGACCAAGAATCATTCTGTGAAATCGAGTTACAGCAAAAACAAGAGCTAATCCTTCCTTTTCAATTTGGCTGTAATTTTTTTCCGCAGAAGTAAGTGACCTAGAACGTGGTATACTACTTTGATTTTACCATCAGGAAAACGGTGAGATAAGCAGGCTCCAATTCCGTCATTAGAAGCATCAGCTGCAACTATAATAGGAAGATCTGGATTATAATGCGTTAGAGCAAGGTCTGATTGCAAAATTTTCTTAAATTCTTGAAAAACGGTTTCACATTTAGAACTCCAGTTCCATTTAGCGTCCTTCTTTAATAGGTTATCCAACGGTGCTCGAAGTTGGCTCATTTTATTGATATATTTCCCATAGTAATTTATAGCCCCTAAAAAGGAGCGAAGCTGCAAAAGAGTTTTCGGTGCTGGCATATTCCTAATAGCCTCCGTCTTCATGGGGTCAGGTTTCGTGCCTTCGGCGTTGAATATGTGGCCTAGGTATTTAATTTCAGTCATTAAAAATTTGCACTTACTGATTTTGATCTTGAATCCGTAATCATCGAGACGTTTAAGGACCGCAAAAAGGCATCGGTCATGATCTGCACGAGTTTTTCCTGAGACAAGAAGATCATCGATATAGGCTGAAGCGTTTTCTGCACCTGCCAGCATGGTGTCCATGAGTTGTTGAAAATAACCTGGTCCCACTTTGACTCCTGGAGGTAACCGGTTCCATGCAAACAGCCCTTGATGTGTATTCACGGTCAAGAAAATCTTTGAATCCGAGTCTACTTGAATTTGGAGATATGCATCTGAAAGATCAATGTGAGTAAAAAAATTGTTGTTCGAATGTTTGATAAAAATTTCTTCTGGCCTTGGAAGATAATACATGTGAGGTTGCAGAGCTGCATTCAATCCAGTAGAATAATCTGGACAAATGCGGATTTCGCCATTAGGCTTCTTTACTGCAACTATTGGCGCTGCCCATTCTGAAAATTCAACTGGAGAAATTATACCTTCTTTTTTCAACCGGGTAAGTTCAGCGTCAACAGCTTCCACAGATGCATATGGAACAGGGCGTTTTGCTTTGAAGACAGGAACAGCACTATCTCTTAAATGAAGTTTAAGTTTTGATTTGTTGCAGCATCCTAGAGCGTTCTCAAAAATAGAAGGAAATTTTAATTGTATTGTTTTGCTTAGTGTAGTTTTCTCATTTTCAGTAATGTGCTTGCGCACTTGATGGCAAATAGAGCTCAATGGTTGATCCCACAACCCAAAGTTCTCAATTAAATCGATACCTAACAAATTTAGTTCAGATCTAGTGCTAACGAAGCATTTTGCCATATGTATTTGATTAATGAAACTCACCTCGCAGTTAAAATATCCCAATATGGTCATTGGATTACCTTGCGCGTCATTAACAGTGTCTTCTTCACAATGTAATTTTGGGTTATTTAAGTAGTCCCACGTGCTTTTACCTACAATTGTCACATCTGATGCTGTATCAACCTGTAATCTCACTATCTTGCCATTAATCTTCACTTTTACATATTTTCGGTAAGCGGCTGATGTGTGATTAACTGTGTGAGTCACGTGCACGTTTCGATTTGCATGACGTTTATTCTGATTACTCTGACCTGTACGATATTTTTGATTTTTTCTTTTCTCAGCTAAGTTTGAAGTTTGATTTGAGCTTTTTTCTCCTCTTTTGATGAAGCAAAAACAATAACCTTCTTTGTGCCCTTGTTTATGACATTGAGTACACTCATGTTCCTTGTACTTACAGTTTTGATAGAAATGCATGGCTCCACAGCCCCAGCATGGATTCCTTGGTGCTTGAGTTGATTCGTTGCGATTCTGATTGTCCCTTGTAGAGTCTGGTCTAGGCTTTTGTCTGATGGCTTTCACTGAGCTTGATGATGGTGATGAAAATGCCTCAATGAGCTGGGTGTCCTGCTTGATGCTTGAAATACGGTGACATTCGGAAATGAGTTTGTCCAATGTTAATGAATTTTCAGCCGTTTGTGAATCTAAAAGAGTTAAAAGCCTTGATCGAATATCGGATTCAGATGTTGACTGCAACCCTATGACAAACATTAAGCATTTGAATTGATCCGATGTTAGTTTACCCAGCTCAAAGTTTTCACACTGTCTATTGACTTCGCTTGCAAATGTGACAAAGTCGTCTTCAGGTAATTTTCGAAGTTGCAGGCAGCGGTAGCGCATACTAAAGACAGATTCTTTTCTTCCAAATATGATTTCTAATTTTTGTATAGAAGTTTCAAAATCAAAGTCTTTTGATTGCTTAGGTAAAATAAAATTTACATACCGACTATGTTCTTGAGCCCCAAGCTTCCTCATGAGCAACCTTACCTTCGCAGCACCATCTAATTTTGTTGCATCTTTCTCAAATAAATCTGAGTATCGTACATACCATTGTTTAAAGGTTACTCCATTGTCTGGATCGAAATGAAATTCTTGAATATTCTGAGCCAAAACTTCGAGTGAATATTCCATTGAGGGTACTGCATCCTGTCGTGAAACTGATTCTTCCTTAAAGACTTTCTTTGCTATGTCGCTTAACAATTGCGATTGCTGTTGAGCAATTTTTTTTAATTCTGCAACTATGTTTTCCATGATCCTCGTCGCCACTGTTGTGCTTGTCCAAAAATGAATGTGTACGCAACGACTGTACTCTAACAAGTGTCTTTTATTTAGTCTAATTCTATCATATTAATTTTAAGTAAACGGTAATTCATAAGCAGATAATTAAGTATATAAATCGTATGACATTTTAAGTATATAATGTAGTTTATATAATTTATAATTGTTGTTACTTAAGGGTTGCCAACAGATACCACGTATCCCTATGATTCCAACTGATATGCCATTTGAGTTCAAACCATTACAATATCCTGTGCGTTTATCATTTTCGATGTCCATCAACAAGGATCAAGGGCAAACACTTTTGTGGTGTGAATTTGGAGGAATCATGTTTTTCACATGGCCAACTTTATGTTGCCTGTTCCAGAGTCGGTACCCCCAGCCGTTTGTTTATTCATGCTCAAAATGGAAAAACAAAAAATATTGTTTATCCAAATGTTTTGGATTAAGTTTTAAAATAGCTAGCAATTAATAAAATATTTTTTTGTTTGAATAAATGAATTTGATGTTGCAATTAATTTTTTTTTTATTATTTCACTTTATACGTAGCGAAGCACGTACCGGGCCGCTAGTTGGTTATAAATATGACTTTATGTATGTATGTATGGTCGTTAGAATCAAATATTAAAACTGAATCAAAGTGTTTTTGGCATTATATAAATTCTAAGCGGAAATCTTTGGGAATTCCTGCCTTTATGAGTTCTAATGGTGTTGGGAGCAGTGATCTAAAAGAGATTTGTAATTTATTTGCATCGTTCTTTCAATCCATTGCTTAAGAATCCAGTTCACTCTGAGATAAACTATGATATCACATATATTACTGATATCGGAATGATATCATTATCAGAAAATGAAATTCTTGCTGCACTTGCCAATTTAGACAATAACTTGAGCTTACCTTCTGGTAAAATACCTGCAATATTTTTAAAAAACTGCAGATTTAACTTATCAAAACCGCTTCAAAAAATTTTCAATTTATCGCTCAGCAACGGTGTTTTTCTAGATGTTTGGAAGAGCTCATACATTACGCCCATTCATAAATCAGGATCTAAACAGGCAATTTAAACTATAGGCCAATTGCAAAACTTCAATTGATCCTTGGTAAAAACTAAAATGTATGATTCAGTTAAAAACTATATCTCACCCTTTCAACATGGATTTGTTAGTGGAAAATCCACTTCTACAAACCTTACTTTGTTTACTAATTTTTGTGTAACCGTAATTGAAATAAGAAACCAAGTTGACGTCATTTATACTGACTTTTCAAATTCATTTGATAGGGTTAAACATGAATTATTACTGAATAAACTTAAATTTCTTGGTTTTCATTCTCAGATGTTCGATTGGATTAAGAGCTATCTGCTTAAAAGAATTCAGATCACTGAAATCGGTTGCATGAAATCAGTGGCAATTTCAAATTACTCCGGAGTTCCCCAAGGTAGTCACCTGGGTCCTCTTTCGTTTTTACTTTTTGTGAACGACTTGCCGAAATTTATTTTAGATTCACAATGTTTGATTTTTGCTGATGAAGTTAACATATACAGGTTCATCAGTTCCATCTCTGACTGTAAACAGCTCCAAGATGATTTAAAACAACTTTTCAAATGGTGCCTTTTAAATGATTTTGGAGTGAATATCAAAAAATACTGTGTTCTTACGTTTACTAGATCTTTCAATCCTATTATCTTTGATTATAGTTTATCTGTGAGTGTCCTGCAAAGAGTTTCTAATCATAAAGATTTGGGAGTTATATTTGATTCCAAATTAGATTTTGGAATGCATGTAGATTACATCGTTTCTAGAGGTAATTCTATGCTTGGATTTCTGTTTAGAAATTCTAGTGTATTTAAATGTGCTTATACAATAAAGTGTCTTTTTATCAGTTTTGTTCGACCTATTTTAGAATATTGTTGTGTAGTTTGGTCTCCCTACTACAAAAACGCTTCCAAAAGGATCCAAAAAAGGTTCACGAAATTCGCTTAGGAAACTTCATTGGACCCTACCCTTACCATCATATAAATTTCGGTGTGCGTTGATAGATATAAAACCTCTTGAGAATAGGAGAACTTATTTCTTGATTTCACTTGCAGAAGACGTCTTAATTAGTCATATTGATTGTACTCAACTAAGTGAGCAATTTATAAGACATACTCCAGCTCGTTGTTTGAGGGTAAATCATTTTTTTTCATAGCACAATACTCGACTAATGAACTTAATGAGCCTATTACAAAAGCTTGTCTACTTTTTAATAAATATGCCGATATAATCGAACTTGAAGTTCCAAAACATGTATTTAAAGAAAAAGTTATGAATTATATTATAATTAATTAAATTGATTTTGTAAATATCATTATAATTAGGTATTATGTTAATTAATAAGTTTTTCAACATTATAGTTTCTCTTTTGTTTTTTATTTTTATCATTAGAGCGATATGTCTAAGAAAGTAGTTTGTACTTATAGACGAATAAAAAAAAAAAGCCTTAGGGAGACAGCTCGTCGCCAAAGTACGGTCCCTGTCGACATGAATAGTCAGTGAGTTTTGCTGTTTTATTTGGGCTGAAAAATATCCAGACGATCCTGAAAAACTGTATGCAGTTAAAAATACTTCGGTTAGGGACACACTACTTGTAGTTTTAAATGAGCGAAAGTGTTGAATATACGGACTTAAAAAACGAATGGAGAAGATCGCAGATTTAATGCAAAACTAATTTCATCCTTAAACTGTGGAGAACAAAAATGGATTCACTGATGATGTCGAAAAATCAATGCAAGATATCTACCAGTACGTCAACTATAATCCTTAGGAATGACAATATTTGATTTAATTTAAAAAATTCGAGGCTAATACGTTAAATAAATTGAATTAAACGCAAATTGATAAAAAATATTGTTATAAACAATAAAGTTTTTAATTTTTTACTTTGCGACATACTGGGGCTGAGTTATTAATTAAAACGTAAAAACATAAAGTTGCGTGGGTGCGCTGACTTACCTATGTTCATTAATTTATTGCTCGACTTCCATTAGCAATATTGGTTTTAAGCCTTTCTCATAAGTCCCTATCGATCTATGAAAAAAAACATGCCTCTGCGCGAGTTACATGCCTGACCTCGGTCCCGGTCATTCGCACAATGTAGCTTAGTGGATCATATTATTTTCTTTCGTTGTCGCTGATCATAATATCGGCTTATTTACATTTCATTATATTAGTTCATTACTCTAGACTATTTTGTCCAATCGTCAATTTATTTTGTATTTAATATCATGCATTTGATTTATCGCTTGGAGTTGGATATAAACCTTTGCTTGGTGCCGCATTAAGGAAAGATTTGTTTTTTTTTTTTCTACAATTCTGATTCTGTAACCATAACTGGCGCAGTCTAACGGAGCGGTTCGAGAATATAAATATTTCGAAGGATTATGGGAAAATCTCTCGAGTAAAAAAAACTACAATTGGTTACGCAAAATCGTCAAAGTCGTGAAATAAATCGTGTGGTGCATGGGACTTATTGAACCATTACCAGTGGCGATTCCTCTCAGTTAGCAGATTTATCGCTGCTAAACCAAGAATAAATACTACTATTATGTACATTTTATATTAAAAACGTAACTTTTAAATCATATTTTCCTAAACACAACACAAAACTACCATACTAAAAGTATACCTTAGCGTTAAAATTTGCGATACTAAATTTCCTACAATATAACACCATTGACATAAATACACAAAACTACTTAACCTACCCACATTCCTATTCTAAAATCATATTTACTAACACAAACGCAACACAAAACTCTCATGCAAAAATATATCCCTTGAAGCATTTATAGTATAGCGCGAAAATTTGCGCTAACAAATTCAATACAATTTATACAATACAACATCGTTTGGCTACAACATGTCCTAAGCAAAGCCCAGCTAAATAATATGAAAGCGTTAGCGCAAAAAATTGCGATCAAACAAGAGAGACATCAGGTTGAATGAAAGAGGAGTAGTCGAGTAGGTATAGTCGTATAGGTCCTTATTCGGAATTCCCCCCCCCCCCCCCCCACCAAAATTCACTTTTTTTTTAATGAATCGATAAAAAAAAGTGTGCTGTTGATAAAAAACATCAAATTATGGAGGAGAAACACTTTTTTATGGTAAAAAATTGAAGTATAAAAAAATGAATATAGGCCATAGGGTAAATTCAAAGTTTCTTTAAATCCAGATTCTGTAAATGCAAAAGAAACCTTGCATACACCCAACCTCGCACCTACCCCAAATCCTATAGTGTGGCCAAGCGGGGGGGTTGCAGGGGGCAGCATGCCCCCCCATACATATTTCACTGTTTATACGCCGTAATGCGTAAGCAAGCAAAAAAAGCAAATATCCCATAATAAAAAAGTAGTTTTAGTTATAGTACTGTGGGTGGTCGGCTTATACTTCACTTTTTTACCATAAAAAAGTGTTTCTTCTCCATAATTTGATGTTTTTTATCAACAGCAAATATTGTTTTATCGATTCGTTAAAAAAAAGTTCATTTTGGTGGGGGGGGGGGGAATTCCGAATAAGGGCCAATAGTACTGTGGGTGGTCCGCTTATACTTCACTTTTTTACCATAAAAAAGTGTTTCTCCTCCATAATTTGATGTTTTTTATCAACAGCAAACACTTTTTTATCGATTCGTTAAAAAAAAGTTCATTTTAGTGGGGGGGGGGGGGGGAATTCCGAATAAGGTCCGTCGTATAGTAGCAGTAGCAGGGAAATTTTGTGTGCGTTCTCTTGCTTGTATGCAGTAGAAAAAACAAGGAAGGAAAGGGTCTGATTATTTGTGTTGTTATTTGATTGGCCTTTAATATCTGGCGACATTAAGTTAGATACTAAATCTCAAAAGTTTAGCACGAAATAAACATAAATCCTAAGATCTAAGATAAGTGTGAAATTAAGTAAGTACATATATATACATATATTTTGTATTTGACTGGATTTTTAATATGAATAAATATACATAGATATTTTTGATACTCTGAAGGACGATGGTGTGATCTTGTTTTTTTTTTTTTAATTTTTTTGTATCAAGGTATCTTAGGGTGGTCCTTATATTGATTTTTTAAAATTTAAATTTTTAGAGGCCAAAGTTAATCTGTTTCGTTTTAAAAGTACCTCAATGGCAAAATGATTTGATCAAAGCAGTGTCTGTGCTTTTAAACATGTCATACCTCTGCAAAAATTAAATAGCTTTATTTTGTTGCTATTATTCTTGATGAATCTTCTGACATTCAAATGAAATCCCAATTGTTCGTTGTGTTTCGGTATTAGAAAATCCATGATGTAAGTTCTGGGCGAACAGCAGAAGATTCACTTCAATTAGTTACAGGTCAATTGGAAAAATATGACATAAAATATAAAGTTATGGCCCAGGCCAACGATGAGACTTCCTTTATGAGTGGTTTTGAATGGAATTCAGATAAAAGTTGAGAATGTATAAGTCAATACAAAGCGTCATGAAAAAGGGCCTGACCTTGGGCGCATGGTCTATTTTTTTTTTAATGGATCGATAGGGACATTATGAGAAAGGTCAATTTCAATTTTGTTTTATTGAACATACTATTTACAATTTGGCTTACAACTAATAAGATACTACATATGTATGAAAGTTTACATTTGTTGGCTCATAGGGAGCCTAACTATATACAGTGACTTAAGTTTAATTATTTTTATATAAAATTTACATGACGAAAAAAAAAATTAAATTTAAAATGTCGGTTGTATTGTCCTCAGGGTGTTCATTCCTGGTTGTCAGTGTGCATTATGGGAAAGGCTTGAAACCAAATTTGCACTACCTGACAACTTTTTTTTACATAAGTTATTGGTAAAATGTGTTTTGTGTAATTTTTGTTATCTTTCGCGAATATCTCGGCACCCATTACAGAAAAAAATAAAACATATATTTATTCATAATAACATTAACTATTATATTATATAGAACACAAAAATTGTTTAAACAAATAAAAAAGAAGTTATAGTAAGTTAAAATAATTTGAAGAGTTGTAAGTCTAAAGGGTCTAAGTGCCAAAAAATCAAAAATCAATATTTTTATCAAAATACAATCTAAGTGCCAAGCCTTATAATATCAAAATGGATTCAAGTGCCTATTTCTTTTAAAACTGTACACACACACAAATAAAGTTGTGGTAGAGCCTAAGTGCCAAAGGGCTTTTTATTTTGTTTTTCTCGTTTATCTCTAAATTATAAAAATGGCACTTAGACCCTTTAGATTTACAACCCTTCATTTGTTGTTGTTTGAAAATAATTTTTTCATGATTATTAAGAAAAAAGCTCATTTAACGATGCACTTTTTATTTTTTATTTTTTAAGTCCTCGTGATTTCCTACAATTTAAACAAATTGCATTTTACGCAAGTTGATAGAAAATATTGTTATAAAAGCAATAAATTGTTTTATGTCGGGCTAAGATATTAATTAAAACGTGATTTTGTGATGCTTTAACACATTCTGAAAAACGAAAACTTCAAAATGATCAATTTGATATACAGTATTCCCCGCTTAATTGCACTGACCATTTTGTCAGATTTTTCGGTCAATTATCCGGATGGTTCAATTAACGAAACCCCGCTTAATTGACCGACCTGTTCAATTAAACGAAACCCGTATAATTGCACGAGTCGGTCAACTAAAAATTAAAATATTCATCCCAGAAATTTACTATGAACATTTCATTTTCAACTTACGAAAACCTTGAAAAAACTGAAAAAGAATATACACACAAAAATATTTGAACACGTTTTATTTAAAAAATAAACATACATACTAGGGTGGGTCAAAAAAATCAAGTATCTTTTTTTTTGGATCCGACACATGAAAACAAGTTCCTAGGTACCTCTAGAAAGTACTTACCAAATAATAGCTCTTAATATTGACGGGAAGATTATGCTCATCATAGTTTTCCATTTTCAATTTAGTATCATATAAAAATGGTCATATCTTATCAACAATAGATCGTTTAACCAATCGCATAGTCAATATTTATAGGAAATTGAACGCTCTACAAAAATGGTCGTAAATACTTTTTTCACTAATCCAACCATTTAAAAGATATTCAACGTCAAAGATTGAAGTATTTTAAGGAAAATAACTTTTTTGTTTTGAATTTTGTAACTTAATAAAAAATAATTATTGTCAAATAAATTTCAATTATTTCTATAGGAAATTGAACGCTCTACAAAAAAGATCTCTGTAGTTAATCGATTACTCTAGCCATTCAAAAGATATTCGCAGTAGAATTCCAATGCCTACTGATTTTAGTAGTTTTTCAATAAATATTCCCAATTTACCCAGTTAATTTTTGAATTTTAAGATAGTTCATGTTCTATTTCAGGAAAAGAAGGTTTTTATTTAAGAAATATAATTTAACATGTCAGCAGAAAAAAAAATTCTATTTCACCATATGAAATTTTATAATTTAATAAGTATTGATACAAAATGATTCAAATTTGAACTAGTTTTCATGTGTCGGATCCAAAAAAAAGATACTTGATTTTTTTGACCCACCCTAATAATTAAAACTATGAAACAGAAATAAATTATTCTTAAAAAAAAGTCACTGTTAGCTTCGAAAAGGATAAAAAAAAATAATAAACACAATAGTAGGTATGTACCTCAAAAGGCTCATAATGGTTATTTGCATACATTGGTTTGAAAAAATTTGTGATTTGATTTTGATTGATTGTTTTGTTTTGAACAATGTCTTCTTGTTTTTCAGCTCAACTGTAAATTTATTTAGTGGTAAGAAGTATAAACGTAGAATTGCAATGTCCTGAAGAATTTCGAAAGTCGATGGTAATATGGCTTCAACTTCTTCTTTTTCTTTAACCATTGTACTTAAGTATGTTGTCTATGACCACGATATCATTTTCCGGCTGCTCTTTATCTTGAATAATACCTGTCTTTTAGAAAACCACTTCAGACGTAGGTTAAGTAATAAAATATTTCTAATATTTGTTTCATTAAAATTTATTGTACGTCCAATTATCCGAAAAATGTCCATATATTTTTTTTTTCGGGTGCATATTTTAAAGTTCAATTAACCGAGTAATTCAATTAAGCGGGGTTCAATTAACCATCTAAAAAGCTATGCTACTAATACGGGAAATTTTGCAAAGCAAATTTTTCGGTCAATTAAGCGGGATGTTCAATTAAGCGAGGTGCAACTAAGCGGGGATTACTGTAAATGAAACAAATTAAGCATGAAGATATTAAAAAGGTTGGCATCAATCGAATAACTGAAATATTTCGATTAACCAAACGGGAACAAATTTATTTAATGACGCCAAAAAACAAATTTTCCTGAAGAAGTAAATAAAAATCTAATTACGAACTGACCAAACATATTTGAATTTACTCAATTAAAGAATGAATTGAATGTTTTTTCATGAAAACGCAGATGCTATATAGCCAAAAGGTACGACATCAGCTGAGACTTTAAAAGCGATAACTCCATTTAATATCTTACTCTGGGTGGAGGTAAACGTCACCGACAGTTTTTAGCAGGTGTACATTGTACAAGCTTATAAAACTCCAGCTTGAACGGCGCGTAAGGAGTGCTTCTTTTATGCATTGAAGAGGATAAAAACGTATTTTCGAAGTTCTCATGGTCACAAGAAATTGAGCTATTCGGCTCTTATGTCTAAAGAAAAGGTTCTTTTAAAAGAATTAAAAGCAAGTGACGACATTTATAATCAAGTCATCGAAAGTTTTGCTACCGTTGAACGACGAACCGAATTAATGCATCGATACATTTTTAAACATTTTATCGTACGTTAATAATTTATAAAGTATTGCTTGTGTTTTGTTTTCCTTATTAATAAAATTAAAAAAAAAATAAATTAAAAACTACAATTTTTTCCTCACACCATGGCGCTAACCCAATATTAAAGATAAGGAATCGCCGCTGACCATTACATAAATTAAAAACAAAAATATATATCAGTGCAATAAAACATATTTTCGAAGGAATATCGAGAAGTGCATACACATTCACACAAGTGCAACGGAATTTATATCACCATACCAAGTGATCCGTGCAACAAGAATTTATTTTCGAAAGAATATCGAAATATCAGAGGTACATACACACCAGTGCAACGGAGCTTATATCAACATAACAAGCGATCACCAGTGCAAAAAAGGAAAAAGAAAAAAAAAAAAACACACCTCTTAATACACAGAAAAACACAATGAATTTCTATGTCATGTAAGTCGAAATATTGAATTTTTTTTTCCTTATGTTCAAAGTCCCAAAAACCCAAAATAATCCCTATCCAAAACAAAGGTTATTAGACAACTCCAGTAGTTTTAAAACAGAATTAAGTGAACAGATCAATTTAAATAGTATAACTAGTCTAGATATCGGAAATTCCGAAGTAAAAAGTGTCTTTGAAAGTAGTATCGCGGATTACGATATAGAAAAAAAAAAGCCACAATCACCCTCTTGAACTCACTAAAAGTTTCTGATGTGGTGAAAGATATACCAACTTTTGACGGAAATTCAAGGCTCCTTTTCGAATTTATAAGAAACGTATAGAAGAGATAGTGTCCCTTCTCGGAGCAATCGATGGAACAAATTTAGGCCGAATAATATTACGAGCTATTCTTAACAAGGTCGTTGGTTCAGCTAACGAAGTCCTAAATGTTTACGTGACTACATTGTCTTGGACCTCGTTTAAAGATAACCTCATTAACCATTACTCCGACAAACGAAACGAGACGTCACTCATACGCGACTTACATAACCTAAGACAATACAACAAGACATTAAAGCATTTTTATAGCGAAATTATTGAAATAAAAGCAGCCATGACTAATCATGTGCAAATGCACGAAGCTGAAGCTAATGTCATAACTGCTAAGAACAATTTATACAAATAAATGTGCCTGAACACCTTCCTTTCGGGAACCACTTGGTTCTACATCTACAGTAAGGGCAATGAGACCATCAACCCTATGTGAAGCTTTTGGGTACTACACGAAAGAGCAGAATATTTCGTATATAAAATATGAACCTATAAAGAAACCTTAATTTCCGTCTCACCAATTTCAATCGTTCCTAAGAACCCCTCAACAAATCCAAAAACAAATGTATAACCCTTTTAACTTCAACCACCAACCAAGAACAAATCTCCAAACATTTAATCAAACCTTTAACAGTAACCAATATAATAGACCATCGCAACAAGCATACATATAATTTTAACAATTTCTTTAACCTACAAACAAGACAAAATCAACAAATGCCCTTTGTTAACAGTTACTCAAACCCCGTAGAAGGGCAAACCCAACAAGGTAACCCCTATATTTACAAACCCTTCAGAACTAACCCCGGCTCTGGCCAAATTTCCAATAGACAGAAAATACTTGCAATCGAACCAACGGAAGCTAGTACCATATATTCAAGATTCAATCCTACAACACAACCCCGAAATACCAACACACAGAGCAATATTGTCAGACAGACAGGTCCTTCCAATGCTATCAACAGGGAACTACAAAATATCAATGTAGAACACCCAGAAACTCCAGCACAACCTGTGTACGAATACCCAGATGAGTCTGTTGGCCACCTGAACTTCGAAATAGAAAACCCGTATCAGAATCTGGATAGTTACTACAACGAACAATTGCTACAAGATTTCGAGATATTCCATGCCACAAACAACCCAGAAGACACTGAAAATTTTCTGCAACCAGCCTCTGGGAACCTATCCGATTTATAGATGCTAATAAACATGGAAATATACTTTCACGGATACTTTGATAGTTTAATTGGCCTAGATATCCTAACCCAAATTAAAGCTAAAATTGACTTAGAAAAACAAAAACTGATGACGAAGAACGCCAATATTCCCATTCTCCTAAAACCAAACTCTACATCATCGCAATATACTATCCCTCCATGTAAAAAAGTGATTTGTCGTTTCCCTGTAGATGTTCAAAATGGTGATATTTTTATAAGACCAACTGAAATTAAACCAAGCGTCTTAATTTCAGAAAGCATCTACACCGCCAAAAATTGGTACAGCATTCTTGAAGTCACCAATGCTTCAAACAAAGAACAAACCATTCTTCTAAAAAAACCTATCAAGGTTTGCTCGTATACAGAATATTGTGAGGTAAATGTTACAGAAACGTACTCACAATCCTATGACGAACAGATTTCGAACGATGAAATAGCAAACTTGTTAAAACTAGATCACCTAAGCCCCGAACAAAAGAAATCAATAGTTAAACTGTGTAAACGATTCGAATATATTTTCTTTCAAAAAAACCAATCACTGACATTTACGGACGCTGTTAAGCACAAGATTCCAATCCACCAGGATGTTCCCATATATACTAAGTTATATAGATATCCACATGTACACAAGATGGAAGTACAAAAACAAATACTAGAATTACTCAGACAAGGAATAATCCGCCCGAACCATTCGCCGTGGAGTTCCCCAGTTTGGATAGTTCCAAAAGGGAAGAACATACCCACACAAAAGTGGAGACTCGTACTTGACTATCGTCGCCTAAATGAAAAGACAATTAGCGACAAATATCCGCTCCCGAACATCACGGAGATCTTAGATAAACTAGGGAAATGTATGTACTTTCCCACTTTAGATTTGGCAAGTGGCTTCCATCAAATCAAGATGGACCCAAAAGACATACCAAAGACGGCATTTACAGTCGAAGGAGAGGTCACTTCGAGTTAGTGCGAATGTCGCACAGTGGGGCCAAGGCGGAAAAAACTCGATTTTGCAAAAGTGCTGATTTCGATTAGCTGATTCATGTTTCTCACAGTAAATTAGCCAGAGAATCTGGGTACACTAAGGATTTGGGCCAAAGCTGAAGTCTTAAGACTTAAAAAGACGCTCAAAGTCGAAATATTTGAAATAGTGTGAGAATTTGACTTGACTTTCCTAGGGTGTTACGCCTATTCGGGATGAACTAAAAATGGGATTGTTTTTTGTTTGCTTATTTGGGATGCCTAATAATACAAGAAACTTAGAATTAATATTAATATAAATTAAAATCTTTGTTTTCTTTTTTTTACATTCATATAGTTCTATTTCGTAACGTACTCATTCTTTCCAAAAACCTCTTTTTCAAAATTGAGAAAAATGTCTTAAACATGATGTGCATTGTTTTTTGGTTCTGCTTTGAAGTTTGCTCATTATTTGATGCAAGTTTCAGTAGTGAAGACTTAACATAAAACGTGTTGCTGGTTTAATGTTTAACTATGCGTTTGTAAATTAACACTTGTCGGCTTTTAATGATTACATTATTTTTATGATTTACCACCACATACAAAGTTACTTTTTTTGGATACACTCACTTTTGCTATAACAAACATGAAATACCGAATATTCATAATTTTTCTCCGAAAATAAGAACAGCATCGCCTCTTTCCATTATATATATCGTAAAAACACTGAACGTCTGATCCGATAGATACGTAATGGTTGCGTTTTATTTGATTTTTCAAAATTTAGCTTACCAACTTTGGAATCCAGACAAACTTTTGTGTGGGCGTGTCAGTGGATGGAAATGGTTTGTTTTCATTTCTAAAACTATCCTTTATAATATTTGAAAATATTATTTAAATCAGTTGTTTGGTTCCGATTTTATCGCAATAACAAAACCTGTCTACATACAAAACAAGTACAAGAAAGTTAAAAAAAAGATTAAAAACCGCCCAAACAGAGGTTGTGGAAAATGTGAATGGCCAACTTCCTTAAAAAAAAGCACCATCTTTAACCTTGACTTGGAACAAAACCTGGATTTTTATAAATTTTGACGATTTTTTTGTTAGTGGGCGTGGCAGTGGGTGAACATTTTTTGTGGAGCTTTTTTTCCAAAACTACTTTCATTTCTGAAAATTTCATCCAAATTGGTTAAGTGGTTCGGTTTTTATGGACTTTTTTCCGCTCTCCCATACAAGTCGCCCCACTGTGTGCCGTTTGGCCTCAAGAATGCTCCATCAACCTTCCAACGGGTGATGGACCATGTGTTGAACGGCCTTGTGGATAAAGTCTGTTTGATTTATTTAGACGATATAATCGTCTTTTCGACCTCCTTGCAAGAACATCTCAAAAATTTGAAGAAAGTCTTTTTTAAACTTCA
The DNA here is from genome assembly GCA_963931855.1 of Philhelius festivus. NCBI lineage: Eukaryota > Metazoa > Arthropoda > Insecta > Diptera > Syrphidae > Philhelius > Philhelius festivus. The sequence continues at coordinate 25,129,251 of OZ007557.1, read as the reverse complement.
AGAGTTCAATTTCAAAATTCAACTGGACAAAACAGAATTTCTCCATAAAGAGACAGCCTTTCTCTGGCACGTTATCACTAGAGATGGAGTAAAACAAAAGCCGATAAAATTAAAGCAGTCAAAAATTTCTGTTTATGACATCATTTATTTATCAATAAATGTATATATTTTTTTTTATTTTTAAATTACATACTTAAAATACTATTATAAATTGCTATTGTGAATTAACGTAATGTGTAGCCCAATATGACATTCATGTCAATTATAAATTTAGTACACAAAATGTCAAATTCTTCATTCTTAACCTTGAGTGCTTTAAAAGGTCTTTCGTTTTTTCATATTCATTTTTCTTTTGGTTCGAGAACATTCAAAGAGTTAACAACAAATAATTATAACGTAATTTTAATCCTTTCTTTTATTTGGAATTTGGAATATAATACCGGCAAAGTCAAAATCATTGGTCCTTCGAGTCATTACAAAAACAATTGTGTGTGAATTCAAGTACATTTGAAAGTCACTTCAAGTACAAATATATGTACATATAGACATATATAATAAATATCACATATTATTAAACATTTGAAAGTCACTTCAAGTACAAATATATGTACATATAGACATATATAATATAATAAATATCACATCATATAATAAAACGGCAAACATGCTTTTTGTGGTACACTTTTTTCCAAAAGTATTTAACCGATTTCGATAAATTTTATATGGTTGGAAAGCCACAGTTACGGAGATGTGCAGAATATACTTGAGACACGCATTTACACACTGTGGGTCATTTTTGTTTTTGCACTGTCGAACACTTTGCATATTACATAAAATAAAATTTAATTTAATAAATTTGCTTGAAAACACTGCCAATAATATAAATAATAAATAATAAATAAATTGGCACTCGAATTTCGAGAGCTGGGTCGGCTAGTATTATTAAACAGTTTAAAATAAACAGTTTAAAATAAAATAAAATAATTTTTGTTGAAGAAACAATTGAACAGTTAATTAATAAAAACAGTTTTGTGCTGTGCTAATCGGGCTCCCGCGACGGGCAATCAAACTCCACACAACACTACACCAACAAAGGCATACAAAGTAAGTCCTCATTTTTTAAAGTATTTTTTTTTGGTTCTTTTTTTTATTACATTTTTATAAACAAAAATCCACATGTCGTTCGGGGAGCTTCAGAAGCAGGTTTTGTCGCAATTAGAACGCGATTATACAAATTTTAAGAAAACGGGGCAAAATCGTAGAACAAGTAATTACTTAAAAACTCGTTTAGAGTTATTAGAGGGTCATTTAAATAACGCTAAAAGATATCACGAGGAAATCGTTAGCGAGGGGAAGCTGGAAGAGGATTTGAAAAAGGAAGAGATGATATCCGTGTTTGATCAGATAAACGACACTTATCTGGAATATAGGTGCGAATTGTTGGATGCGTTAGATCGTGTCACTCCAACTACTCCTCATACACCTACTCTTGCAACCGCTCCTACACTTCCACCGTCATCACAAGCAACACCATCGAATTTGCTTAAGCTTCCTCCCATAAAACCTCCAACATTTTCGGGGTCTTACACAAAATGGCGGTCATACCATGACATTTTTATTTCTTTGGTGCATAATAACCCAGGGCTAAATGAGATTCAAAAAATGCATATTTTGAAGGAGAGTTTAACTGGAGATGCTGAACGTTTGTTGCATCATTTAGACTTGAGCATCGGGGATTATGAAAAGGCATGGGAGTTACTTATTGAAAGGTACGACCATAAGAGAGTATTGGTCAATTCGTATTTAAAGGTTCTTTTCAGTCAAACTGCTCAGAGTAAGGAGTCCTCAGAGAATTTGAAAAGTTTGTTGGACACAACAACCGAAGTTGTTCATGGCCTAAAAAATTTAGAATTGCCAGTAGAACATTGGGATACAATGTTAATTTATATTATGTTTCAAAAATTACCCTCTAGAACCCAACAATTATGGGAAGAAAAGCTCGGTAATGAAAGATGTCTCCCGACTTTTTCTGAGTTTACTACTTTTTTAAAGGCCCGTTTTAGGACACTAGAATCCATTGTAGAGCAGAGTAGTTCAACCACAGAGCCAAAGCCAGTTATAAAACCGCAACCTACAGCTAAGGCATTTCATGCAAACACGCAACAAAAACAGTTGTTTAAACCGTCCAAGGCTGTACAACAATACCAGTGTCAAGTATGCCGCCAAGGACAACATTCTTTGACGAGGTGTCAAGGCTTCTTGGGCATGGATGCGGCCCAAAAACAACAAGCTGTGCTTAAGGCTGGGGTATGTGCAAACTGTCTTGCATACAGCCACCAAACACGATTTTGTTTAAGTAACCGGACGTGTTACTTCTGCAACCAAAAACATCACTCACTCTTGCATGATAATTCACACACATACAATACAAATTCCAATCCCAACACTACACAAAATTCATCTTTGAATGCTATAACACATTCTTATAAACAAGTCGCCCACACCGGAAATCAACAGGCAGCGGTAAACCCAAATGCTCCTGTTTTCCAGCCACAGGGTGACAACACTGCAAGTAGCAGTACCCGACACAATTTTTATGCATCACAAACCCAAGAATCGCAAATTTTATTAGCAACTGCAATTGTAAGAGTAAAGTCGAGAGATGGCAAGTTTTTAGATTTACGAGCGCTCATTGATCCTGGCTCAGAAGCAACTTTCATTTCAGAATCTGCAGCCAGGTCTCTAAACCTTGTTAAACAACCAACACAAATAAACGTATCAGGGTTGGGGAAGGTCAGCAACGGCACTAGTCAAAGCTACGTTGACTTAATGTTCTCTTCAAAACATTCGGAGTTTACAGGTGCTACCAAGGCATTCGTCCTCAAGTCGTTGACTGGCCTCCTTCCAGCCCACAAAATGATACGAGACACTTGGGACCACCTCACGGATTTACCATTAGCATACCCTAATTTCCACGTTCCAGCCTTGATCGACATTCTTTTTGGTTGCGATGTATATCCCGACATTGTACTTCCAGAAATTATCCGCAATGAGCATGGAACTGCACCCATAGCACAAAATACACAGCTGGGATGGATTATTTTAGGCAAAATACCTGAGGTAATTCCAAACAACGTCAAAAGCTTTTTTCAGAACATAAATATCGACACGCAAATCCGAAAATTTTGGGAGATTGAAGAAACTCCCTTCGTAACTGAACCATCGGAAGAAGACATCGCATGTGAAAAGTATTTTTCAGAGACGACTAGACGGCTGTCAGATGGACGGTACGAAGTCAGCCTTCCGTTCAAAGAAGGATCTCATCCCGAACTCGGACCCAGCAAAGACATTGCAGTAAGGCGATTTTTGTCTCTGGAACGACGATTTGAAAAGGAACCAACTCTGCAATCGAGTTACAGCAAATGCATTTTGGAGTACCTCATCTTACAACACATGGAAGAAGTGAAAGAAAGGGATCCAGTGCTAAATTCACCCTTTCACTTTTTTCTTCCGCATCACGCAGTATTCAAAGAGTCAAGTACAACCACGAAGCTAAGAGTGGTCTTTGACGCAGCCACAAAAACGCTTGATGGGACATCATTGAATGAACATTTAATGACGGGTCCTAAATTACAAAAAAACATAGTGGATATAATTTTAAAATGGCGAATGTATCAATACACTATCACAGCTGACATTGAGAAGATGTATCGCCAAGTTTTTGTACAAGACTTGGATAGGTATTTTCAACTAATACTTTGGAGAGATAGCCCTGATAAACCGCTCAAGATATTTAAACTCAATACGGTTACTTTTGGAACAGCCTGTGCACCCTACTTAGCCATCCGGGTTTTGCACAAAATCGCTGAAGATGGACTTCAAAATTACCCAAATGGAGCTCGTGCAATCAAGGAGGAGATGTATGTGGATGATCTCATAAGTGGAGGCGATTCCATCGAGGAAACTAGAACCAAACGAGAACCAAGCGAAAATGGGCGTCCAATTGTAAAAATCTTCTAAAAGACTTACCAAAGGAAGATTGTGAAATAAACTTTGAACTGCCTTTTGAATCCATCGATCATGTCAAAACTTTAGGCATAAGATGGCAGCCAGACGAAGATATGTTTTGCTTCAAAAACATTCACGATGATTCTGAAGAAGTAACCAAGATGACAATGCTATCAGCGATCGCCAAACTGTTTGATCCACTCGGCTGGATTGCACCATGTGTAATCAAGGCCAAAATTATGATGCAAAAACTTTGGTGCAGAGGAACTGATTGGGACGATCCAGTTCCATCAGATCTCAGAGAAGAATGGCAAGTTTTTCGAAAAGAATTACCTGCCATACAACACATAAAAATCCCAAGATGGATTAAAACAAACCACACGCAAAAAGCAATGGAATTGCATGGCTTCAGTGACGCGTCTGAAAAGGCTTATGGTGCAGCAGTTTTCATGCGTGTCCTTGACAGCTCTGGAAATATCCACATGCATTTACTTATATCTAAAACAAAAGTTGCTCCATTGAGAACAGTCAGTCTGCCGCGACTTGAACTGTGTGGAGCCGTACTTCTAGCATCTCTGCTACACTACACCAAAGGAGTACTTGACAACACCAATGTAGAACTGTATGCCTGGTCAGACTCAATGATCACGTTGGCATGGATAAGAGAACCACCATCCAAATGGACAACATTTGTCAGCAATAGAGTCGCAGAAATCCAAAGACTTACAAGCTGCGACATGTGGAAACACATACCAACAGATCACAATCCAGCTGATCTGGCATCCCGAGGCGTATCTCCCTCTTTGTTGGCAGCACAAGATCTTTGGTGGACAGGACCTTCGTTTTTGCGAGACGAATGGAATTTCGAAATTCCTGAACAACCATCTGCTTTTGACACTGACCAAGAGAAACGGCCTTCGAAAAAACAGTGCACTTACACGAGCTCCGATCCAACAAGTGACGACATCAATTTAAGTATACTAAGATGTTCAAGATTATCGAAGACCATTAGAGCAATTGCCTTCTGTTGTCGTTTTAGACGGAACTGCCTCGCAAAAAGGAGGAAAACATCTAAGATATCAGGAGACCTTAACTGTGAGGAGCTAGAAAATGCAACCATATTGGTGAACAAAGCTGTACAGCGACTTATGTTTAATCAAGAACTCGACGAATACGACACAAAAAACACAATACCTAAATCATTATTATCACTTAATGCCTTCGTCGATGGTAATGGGATTCTTCGAGTTGGTGGTCGACTGCAAAATACTCTTTTGTCATACAACCAACAGCATCCCATCATTTTGAAACCCAGTTACCATTTCACTGAACTTGTGATAAAAAATGCTCACGAAAAAACATTACACGGTGGAAACCATCAGACTATGGCTTATATCCGTATGACCTATTGGATCATAAGTATTAAACAAAGAGTTAAAAGCTATATCCACGGATGCCCAATATGCTTCAGACATACCAGGAAAAATTTACAGCAACTCATGGGAAGTCTTCCAGCACCTAGAGTACGAATGTCGAGACCATTCTCCCACACTGGAGTGGACTATGCAGGTCCTATTGAAATTAAGGCGTGGAAAGGACGGGGAGCCAAAACCTTCAAGGGATATTTTGCAATATTCATTTGCCTATCCACAAAGGCCATTCACCTGGAAACGGTATCAGACCTTACAACCCAAGGATTTTTGGCAGCTCTTCGTCGCTTCACTGCAAGACGGGGATTTTGTACTCACATTTATAGTGAGCTAATAAAGAATTAGCTAACATGCTTGAAAAGGCTAAACACGACTGGAAGGAAATCGCAAGCGTTGTAGCCAATTCAGGAACGAACTGGAATTTTATTCCTCCAGCTTCTCCTCACTTTGGTGGCCTCTGGGAAGCTGGAGTGAAATCTGTAAAACATCATTTGAAACGGACCGTGAGAGATGAGAGGTTAACATTTGAGGAACTCTACACACTTCTTACGCAGATAGAAGCCTGCTTGAATTCCAGACCTCTATGTCCTCTATCGGATAACATAGATGACCTTGATGTGTTAACTCCAGGACATTTTCTGATTGGAGAACGCCTGCTCAGCATTCCGCAAGGGCACATATCGAACCCAAAGAAGATGAGTTACCTCGACAGGTGGACAAGAACTCAAGCATTCGTCGACTCATTCTGGCAGAGATGGAACGGAGAATATCTTTCTCGGTTACAACAAAGACCCAAATGGACCAGAAAAGAAGCCGTACCTAAAATTGGAGGCCTGGTTTTAATAAAAGATGAAAGGCTACCACCATCCCAATGGTTACTAGCCAGAATCACCGAAGCACATCCCGGATCTGATGGGTTAATCCGAGTCGTAACATTAAAAACAAAGAGTGGAATAATAAAACGCCCTATTTCCAAAATATGTTACCTTCCAAGTAATAAATCCACCGATGTTGAAACACTTATTTAAAATATAAACAAAACAAAATAAAAAAGTAAAAAAACCAGAGAATTGAATGCACCCTATAACATAGCATACAGCTTCAACCCTACACAACACAACAACCCACAACACACAATTTCAAACCCTAAAATTCATTTCAACCCAACACACCTTCAAGAATCTTCAATAAAATATAGTCCACTTTTAAACAAAATCAAACTATAATTAAATAAAAAATGTATATGGAAATAAATAAAATCGAATAATAATTAAATAAAAATTATATGAAATAATAAAATCAGAATATAATTGAAATATTTGATAGTTTATTCAAATTAATCTTTAATTACAACACAATTCAAAAAAAATATATATAAAAACAATATACAAAATATGTATGTAATAATAATCGATATATTTAAAATTTAATTTTATTCATATCAATTTATAATCACTACACAATATATTCAAATGAAATTAAAAAAAAAAAAAAAAAAAAAAAAATATTGAACTATAAAATGATTAAAATCAACAACACAACACAATCTTAATTTTTTTTCTGTTTGCAGTATTGCAAATCCCGACGGTAAAACACAATTTGTCCACTGCATCAAATTGCCGTCGGCAAATCATATTTCACAAATGTATAAATTCCACACTGTTATATAACACATCGTAAATATAATTTATAACACTTTTCAATTTTCACAGAATTTAAAAACAGAAACCACTCAATTATTAAAATTGTTAAGTAATTATTGAATCAAGTCCGAAATAACTCAATAAAAACTCGATACGAAAAAGAACTCAAAAAAAAAAAAAAAGAACTCAATGAAAGAAAGAACTACAATCACACACACATTCATACATAAATTGATTCGTAAAAACGCGAAACCGAACCGAAAAATCAATAAGCACAAGCACACTCACACATACACCAATGCAAAAAAAAAAATTAATCAATTAACAAACAAACAAAAAAGGGAATCAAAATGTAAAATTTAAAATAAATAAAGAACAAATAATATATTTAAAAAATTAAATTCAATAAAACAAAAACAACCAAACCAAATCCGGCCCGCGCTTTAGTCTACGGGATCAACAGCAGCATCGTCGGCAGCATCATCGGCAGCGTCAGCAGCAACACCAACAGCCACAGGAGTCCCATCAGCAACAACAAAACACACACACTACACAAACACAACACTGGTTAAAACACAATTCAAAATTATTTTAATTTTTTATAAAATATTATCATTTAATTGATAACCGCACTACCAATTTTGTAAAAGGAATTCAATTAAAAGAAACAAATTAAAACACTCGCCCGAAATCAAAAAAAAAAAAAAAAACCACCACCGAATCACTTTACGAGTTACGACCGCGAACCGACATCAATGAAATCTGCGAAACAATTAACGCTATCATTTCATCAATGAGTTCCAATTGTTAACAACAACAAGAACATTACATATGGAAGAATTGATAACAGTATCAAAGGCTCTCTCAATGAACCTATGCTACGAGAACACCTTGCAGATGTTTTTATGTATAGCTTTAACTGTTAAAGTAGTTTTGGCCTTGAAATTTATTTTGTTCTTACATATGCACTCTTATTAAAGTTTTTTTTTTCTTTTCATGTGAGTTACATACGTGCAAACAAACCATGGTACAGCAAAGAGAACAGAATATGACGATTATGCCAGGGCCGGCTCCATTTTTTGCGAACATAGTTCACGGCGGGGGAGAATGTTTATGACATCATTTATTTATCAATAAATGTATATATTTTTTTTATTTTTAAATTACATACTTAAAATACTATTATAAATTGCTATTGTGAATTAACGTAATGTAATGTAATGTAATGTAAAATTTATTGAGATTTGATATTCATTTACATTTTGTACTTTGCTAATTATAATTAATACATTATAATTACTTAAAATTAATACTTAATTGCCGACTTAGAAATTGGCCAGGCTACACAATGTTTTATATATTGTTTTATTTGTTAAATTATTCACAAATCAAGTTAAAAATAGAAAGAAAACTTTGTTCTAAAGAATTTTTTTTTTCAATATGTGTTCACTCAACAAGACCACACAGTACAAAAGAGCTTAACCTAAGAAGAAAGGGGATAGAATATAAAAAGAAAGATAACAATAAGTATTAACATGAGATAAATACGACATTGTCGATATTATCTGAACACGATATAATATGTGTGCAACAAGGGCAGAAGGCCTGATTAAAAGAGACATATAAAACGTATCACATTACATACAAACTGGTTTGTTGTTATATTTATATTTATATTTATATTTATACAAATCCTTTCTGGTTTTATTTATTATTATTTTTTTTTTACGGGATTTATTATGTATGGTAAGTATTTAAGGAGCTTAGGACTAAATTAATGAATAATTCTTAATGATTAAAAAGTAACTAAGATTATAGTACAAAGTAATTGTGCAAAAGGTACATTGATTTTTGTTTTATTAAATTTTTGTTACATTAAGTGATTAATCATAACAATGATATGGTATAGATAATTAGACTTATTGTCAAGAGTTGTAGTGAAAAGAAAATGTGAGTAATTCATTATGAAGAGTAGAAATGATAATTGGATGATGTAAATTGAAAATAATTGATTTTCAAGCTAGCGTTATACGTTGTGATTTTATTTACTGAAGAGGATATATACATACATAAGTAAATTGGATTTTAGAGATGAACTTTATTAGCCTCTGAAATTATTCATGGAGCGTTTTTTATAGAAGGGTGAAATAAATTGATTTGTATCGTTTTGTATTTGGAAAATCTGACTGGACTCCTCGCTCAGGATGCTGATAGGGGAAAGGTAATACTGGTCATCAATACGACATCCAATATTCTCATTATATATGTCCCGGAGGATAGGGTTGTCATGATGTTGTAAGGCAGAGATTCGCCTTTTAGACAAAGAGGTTAAGTAGCTGAGTAGTGGAGAAATTCCTGATTCTTCGTATAATGTTTTATTACTGAACCATTAACGTAATGTGTAGCCCAATATGACATTCATGTCAATTATAAATTTAGTACACAAAATGTCAAATTCTTCATTCTTAACCTTGAGTGCTTTAAAAGGTCTTTCGTTTTTTCATATTCATTTTTCTTTTGGTTCGAGAACATTCAAAGAGTTAACAATAAATAATTATAACGTAATTTTAATCCTTTCTTTTATTTGGAATTTGGAATATAATACCGGCAAAGTCAAAATCAACTTCTCAATTTCAAGGACACAGAAAGAAATCAAGTCATTCTTAGGACTTCTGGGATATTACCGGAAATTCATTAAAGACTTCGCGAAACTTACCAAACCTCTCACAGAATGTCTCAAAAAAGGAAAATCAATTAACATCAACCGAAGGTACGTTTCAGCCTTTGAAATGTGTAAAAACCTTCTGATAAATGACCCCATTCTACAATATCCCGACTTTTCTAGACCTATCATTTTAACCACCGACGCCGACGCTACCAATTTTGCTATAGGAGCAATCCTATCCCAAGGAACTATAGGTAGTGACAAAGCCATCTGCATTCAGACTCTGAATGCAACTACTCAGCTATAGAAAAAGAGCTCTTGGCAATTGTCTGGGCAACGAAATACTTCCGCCCCTATCTATTCGGTCATAAATTCAAAATCATTACCGACCATAAGCCCTTACAATGGATAATGAATCTTAAGGATCCTAATTCAAAATTAGTTAGATGGCGCTTGAAGTTAGAAGAGTTTGATTACGAAATTGTCTATAATAAAATGCACGACTGGGTCGCACAAACTTGCTCCTATGGAACTAGGACTGGGACTAGGAATTTTAAAAACGAATGGCGCAAAATTTTAAACAGCCTATTATTAAGGTATTAATATTATACTACTTAACAATTTGCTAACTTTATAGTAGTTTACTAACTCATTCTTAATTTTAAACATTTTCTCACTAGTATCGTACTTAAAGAATTTCCTTAATAAATTGCTTTGAACACACCTAAAACAATGACATTTCGTGTAAGAAATAAGTACACGAACCTTTTTTGATGTTTGCAAATGTCAAAGAGTCATATGATGCTAGCACGATACTAAAAATAAAATGCACGACTGGGTCGCACGAACTTCCTCCTATGTAATAGACTAGGAATTTTAAAAACGAATGTTATTAGAGAAAACTGTTCATAAGGATAAGATTAATTTTTTAAATTCTTTTAGTAGTAAGAGACAAAAACAGAATGCTGTGCAAATATGAATTTATGCAAGAACAAAAATTTTAAGTCGTTTTTGTGGTTTCTTAAAAAAAAAGCTTTTATATAGATATCTACTAAATTTTTAAAAGATTTTTAAGAAAAAAATTTGGTACGCCAATTTAAAGTTTTTATTATTGTTCGAATAAAAATTAATTTTATAAAAAAAAATATTGAGCCGTTTCTGAGATATCAAATTTTCACAAAATGAAAAAATAGATTTTTTTTTTCAAAAATTCAAAAAATATTTATTTTAAAGTTTTGAAATGCAATGTGTTTTAGACTTTTTTGAAGCTTCTCTTTAAAAAATTTCATTAAAATCCCTTATGTGGATAATGAGAAATTCAAAATTCAAAAAATGGCTCCATGGTAGGTACAAGCTGTAATATCTTGATTTCAATTTTTTTTTATTAAATTAAAGATCGTAATAATTAATTGAATGAAAAAATTTTCTATCAAAATTCTAGGTGCCTTTTTCGAGAAAAATACGATTTTTGAAAACCATTTTTTTAAATTTTTTAGCATTTGTATGTTAGGTACCTTTATTTTTAGGTAAAATAAATTTGTTTGTCTAACATCTTGTAGATTATATTGAGAAACTTTTATTTATCAATTTAAAAAAAAATCTACCATGGGGTTTTCGAAATATTAAGTTTTGAAAAAAAAATTTTGAAGTTTTTTTTAAAAATCCAAAAATTTTTTTTTTGAAAATTTGACTACACAATTCTATTTATGTTTTTGAGGAGCTTTAGCAAAAAAAATCATTAAAATCGGTTGTACCATTTTTGAGAAAATCAAAAACAAAAAAATGGTTCCATGGGGGGTACCCTCAATAACCATTTTTCGGAATTTTTTTTTAACCATTACCTTGCTTTGACTAAATGAAATTTTTTTGCGTTTTTATTTTTTAAATATGTCGAACGGTTTTTGAGAAAAAAAAAAAATATTTATAAAATTTCGAAAAAATTCGTATGGTAGGTACCATTATTTTTGGTCTAAAAAAAAAAAAAAACGTGTGGGGGGAGAAAATTAAAAGTGATATCTACCAAGTTTAAAGAAAATCGGCCGAGCCGTTTAGGCTGTAATCGAACAGACAGACAGACGGACAAACAGACAGACAGACAGACAGACAGACAGGCAGACAGACAGACAAAATTGCGAGACCCACTTTTTTAGTCTTCGCTATCATCGTAATGTCAACTTTGATCAAAATCTCGAGTTTGATTTTTTTACGAATGCATAACTTGCCTTATAGTACCTATAAGTCGCAAGTAAAAAAGGTAAATTAAACTTAAACGCCGCACAGTGGCCAGTTTAGGCAAAAGTGCTTGCGAAATTCATTTTTCGGGTGGGTTTATAATGCAAAACTTTTACATTTTCTGAATTAACAGATGTTTGGAGCTCTAGTAATCGAAAAAATTATTTCATTTGTATGAACGGTTCGGCTTGTAGAGCCAGTCAAATTTGACAAATATTTAAGGTGAGAAAAAAACATTTTTTAAAATTTTTTTTTAACTTTGAGTGTAAAAACTAGGAAAAGAGTAAAGTTAAACTTTTTTTGTTATTTTTACTTGATATCTATACAGGGTGATTGGCATAAGGTGTGACAAAAAGCTAGGGCGTGTAGATTGGACTTAGACAAGAAAAAAATCGTATGGGAGGGGGGGGTCTATTTCCCCCCGTTTAGGCGGGAGGGGCAATTTAAGAAAAAAATCACTTAAAACAGAAAAAAAATTATTAAAAAATAACGGTGATACCTACAGAGTAATGCTATAGCATTTTGAAAAGCCAGAAATACATTATTTAATTTTGTTTTTAAATAAAGTTGTTCGAGTGAATAGTTTTTGAAAAATTAATTTTCAAAATCAAAATTTTGAAAAAAAACATGAAATTTTTTTTTTTAAACAATTTTTTTTCAAAATTTTACGTAATTAAGTATTATTTTTTATTCAATATTCAATGCTCTTATTAATTTTTGATCAAACACAAAAAACCGGATGTCAAAATGTTTTGTAGTTTTTGAGAAAATCAAAAATAACAAAAACTACTTTTGTTCTAAGAAAAGCCTTTTATTTTAGTTTTTACGTTTTTGGATTCTTATGTAGGTGAATTTACGATTGAAAGGATTAACTTTCTTTTTACTATTCTTTTAATTATCGTCTTATAAGCATACAATAATGTGACAAAGTACTGGATTAACCATATTTCACACATTTTTTCATTGAGAACACCTGCGTGAGAGCATTGGTTTAAAATTGACCTGCCACTTTTTTATTATGGTGGGGTCGGCTTGGCTTAGGTGCATTTACGAAAGAAAGGATTAACTTTTTTTGTAAAATTTTTTTATTATCAGTCTTATAAGCATACAATAACACATTTTTTCATTGATAACACCTGCGTGAAAGCATTGGATTAATATTGATCTGCGAATGTTTTTTAAATAATGCAGCGTTACACGCCCTAACTAGTGACAGAAAAATGCAATTGCGAAATAAGAACAAAAATGTTCCTGAATCTTGAAATCAATGTAAATAATAAATACATGCATATTTAGATAAAATACATAATTACTGTTTATTTAAAGTTAATCCTTTCTTTCGTAAATACACCTAAGCCAAGCCGACCCCACCATAATAAAAAAGTGGCAGGTCAATTTTAAACCAATGCTCTCACGCAGGTGTTCTCAATGAAAAAATGTGTGAAATATGGTTAATCCAGTACTTTGTCACATTATTGTATGCTTATAAGACGATAATTAAAAGAATAGTAAAAAGAAAGTTAATCCTTTCAATCGTAAATTCACCTACATAAGAATCCAAAAACGTAAAAACTAAAATAAAAGGCTTTTCTTAGAACAAAAGTAGTTTTTGTTATTTTTGATTTTCTCAAAAACTGCAAAACATTTTGACATCCGGTTTTTTGTGTTTGATCAAAAATTAAAAAGAGCATTGAATATTGAATAAAAAATAATACTTAATTACGTAAAATTTTGAAAAAAAATTGTTTAAAAAAAAAATTTCATTTTTTTTTTCAAAATTTTGATTTTGAAAATTAATTTTTCAAAAACTATTCACTCGAACAACTTTATTTAAAAACAAAATTAAAGAATGTATTTCTGGCTTTTCAAAATGCCATAGCATTTTTCTGTAGGTATCACCGTTATTTTCTAATAATTTTTTTTCTGTTTTAAGTGATTTTTTTCTTAAAATGCCCCTCCCGCCTAAACGGGGGGAAATAGACCCCCCCCCCTCCCATACGATTTTTTTCTTGTCTAAGTCCAACCTACACGCCCTAGCTTTTTGTCACACCTTATGCCAATCACCCTGTATATGTTAATTGCTATGATCAGAAATAAAAAAAAAAAAAAAACAGAAAACGAGGGCGAAAATTTCGCACATTCAATAAGGCTTTGCAATTAAATTTTAAAAAAGAATGTTTGAACAAAATAAATAAATTCTTTATTGATATTGTAATATTTTTACTAGGTCCGTTAAATTAAACTTATCACTCTTTTTAGTATTTCTTCTTTATTTACACTTTCCAATTCAAAACAGTAAATCTCAATTTATAATCAACTCAATTCAAATTTAAATCACACTTGTTTTAAATGACACAATCCAAAAAGCAATACTTTTGCACACTTTCATAATCCAAAATCAACTGTGTTCCGCTCACCGTGAACACTCCCTTATATACTTAAATTAGTTGTTCTCGAAGGTTCTCGTCTTGGAATGTTCAAGATGGTTGTAATAAGGGAAAATACATTTGACATTGGAAAAGAGCTTTTTTTGTTTCTTCCATAAAGTAGATATGCAATTTTCCAATAGATGGCGCTGTAGTAGTATAAAGCTCTGTTCACAACATTGTCCCCTTCTTAAGATTGTTCGTCCCGAACTTCGCCAATGTATCGGTGCAGTCGATCGCTATGCACAACTTTTAACTTTCCTCTTGACCCTCTTTGAATTCGATAAACGACATCATTGATTTTCGTGACGACAGTATAAAGGCCTTCCCAGTTTTGTTGAAGTTTCGGCGACAATCCCTTTCGACGGTGTGGATTATACAGCCATACACGATCTCCTACTTGGAATCCTGTCGTGTTTGCTCTTGTGTCGTACCTTGTCTTCATTCGATCGCTGTAAGCGCTCATTCTAGTACTGGTCCTTTCCTGGATGTCAATTAGCCTCTCTTTTAGGTCACTCACATAATCCCCTGTTTCCTGAGACTCTTGTGATGGGTGTTCAAACCTTATCTCACTAGGTAGCCGTATTTTTCTTCCGAACAGGATTTCAGATGGTGTTTGTCCTGTTGAGCTATGTATTGCACTTCGGTAGGCCCAGTTTCTTTGGTAGTCGCCTACGACTTTAGTGAGGTGCTCTTTTAAGGTCCTGTTGAATCTCTCGACCATTCCATCAGATTGGGGGTAAAGTGGTGTGGTTCTCGTTTTCTTAATACCAAGGAACGCGCAGATCTCTTGGAATATGTTCGACTCAAAGTTCCTTCCTTGGTCAGAATGGAGCTCCATAGGCGTAGCGAACCTGCTTACCCAGTTAGACACAATCTGGTCAGCCACGGTCTTGGCTTCTTGGTTCGGGATGGCGTATGCCTCAGGCCATTTGCTGAAGTAATCCATTACCACCAGAATGTATTTGTTTCCAGCATTCGTTTCCGGAAATAGGTCAGCCACATCAACAGTAATCCTTTCAAACGGTGAGCCGACATTATATTGCATCACTTTTCCTTGCAGTTTTCTACCAGGTCCTTTGGTTGCAACACAAGCGTCACAATTTCGGCACCACTTTTCAACGTCGTCTCTTGCATGCATCCAGTAGAATCGTTGCCTCACCTTTTCTAACGTCTTATTGATTCCCAAATGGCCAAATGAAGAACCTCTTTGATTTTCGATTAAGGTAACACAAGCTGCATCACATAGGATTTACCATCAGCGGACTCCCATTTTCGCCAAAGAACACCTTCTCGCACAAGAAGTGAGTCCCATTGTGCCCAATAGGCCTTTAAAACTGGACTCCTATCGGAAATGTCATTCCAAGCGGGTTTTTCTTCATGTTCCTTCCATGCGAGAAGAGGTTCAATGTCGCGGTCTTCTTGTTGAGCAGATCTTATTTCTTCATTGCTCCATCCACAAATGGGGTCAGCCCTTATTCGTAGAGTCTTGATGGATTCCTTTTCTTCTTCTCGCATGTAATGCTTGCAGTCTATTTTACAAGGTCTTCGGGATAGCGCATCGGCATTTGAGTGCAGCTTTCCCCTTCGGTGTTGAATTTCGTAATCGTAAGTCTGCAGTCTTTCTATCCACCTTGCGACTTGTCCTTCTGGGTTCTTGAAGTTCAACAACCAGTTAAGAGCACCATGATCGGTTCGTAGAAGAAACCTCTGTCCATAGATGTATTTGTGGAAGTGTTTCGTTGCCAAGATAAGTGCCAAGAGTTCTCTTCTGGTCACACAGTAGTTCCTTTCGGTCTTCGACAGTACTTTACTGAAATAGGCGACAACCTTTTCCTCGCCATTGTGAACTTGTGACAGAACAGCGCCGACTTCCACGTTGCTTGCATCAGCATAGATGATAAAAGACTTGCCTGCAGTCGGATAGATCAGCACCGAAGCATTGCATAGACGGTATTTCAGTTCTTGGAAGGCTTTTTCACACTCACCTGACCATTTAAGCTGCTTGTTCTTTTCCGTAAGCTGATGCAAACTCTTCGCAATTCCGGCAAAGTTCTTAACAAAACGTCTGTAATAAGTAGAAAGACCTAGAATACTTCGTAGTTGATGTTTGTCCTGTGGTGTTGGCCAATTTTTGACGGTGTCAACTTTTTCAGGATCAGTCTTGACTCCTTGGGACGAGATGATATGTCCCAAATACTTCACTTCAGTCTTGAACAGTGCACATTTTTCTGGGTTCAGTTTTGAGTTAGCCTCTCGAAGTCTCTGGAACACACCCCTTAGGTCCTTACAGTGTTGGTCGTATGTTTTTAATCCAAGTAGACAAGATAAGTTTTCCACGTCAGACCTTGAACGTTACAAAGACCAAACGGCATCACCTTGAACTGCCAAAGCCCATTACCTGTGGAGAACGCTGTCTTTTCTCGATCTTCAGGGTGAATTTCAACTTGCCAATATCCACTTTTCAAGTCCAGTGTTGAAAACCAGTTTGCTCCTTCCATCGCATCTAAAGTGTCACTAATTCTTGGCAAGGGGTAGCTGTCTTTCTTGGTTACGTCATTCAACCTTCGGTAGTCAACACAAAACCGTGTACTTCCGTCCTTCTTTTTGACTAGGACCACTGGTGACGCCCAAGGACTCTTGGAGTTCTCAATCAAACCATCCTTCTTCATGGTGGTAATCATTTCCTCAGCTTCACCTTGTTTGGCCAGTGGCAGACGTCTTGCGGGCTGCCGAATGGGTCTTTCATCTCCTGTATTTATTCGATGCTGCACCATTTGTGTCCTTCCATATTTCCCGTTTGGTGAAGCGAAAATGTCGCCATACTCATGCAGAAGACTTTCTGCCATTTTAACCTGATGTTGGTCTAGGTTAGCTGAATTGAGTATCTTTGCCTTGATGCTATTGAGCTCCTCAGGATCTAATGTCTTTCTCGGTGTTTCAGCGTCAATTCGTGTTATGGCTGCGACAGATTCACACTTACCGATAACTTCTCCTTTCGTTAACCTTACATCGTACGGTTTGGTGTTGAGTATCCGTACGGGGTCCATATTGTTCTTCGGAGCCACAAGTGTCTTCCCAATAATGACGTTTTGGGAAGAACAATCTGGGCCTGGTTCCACCATTAGGTATCGATGGCATCCACACTCACTTTCTAATTTTGTCCAAACAAATACCTCAGAAGAAGCAGAAATAATCACGTCTTCTTTGATGACATTCCTTAGAGTTGTTGTTCCTTCGTGCCCATAGATCATTGGAATCTCTGTATTCTGGTATTTGAGTACCTGGTTGCCAATATCCAAAATTACTTGATGTTCAATTAAAAGCTCAAGTGACCTCAACTCCAAGGTGCGTTTCGCCCAGGTACGACAGTGGGCTCATCAGTTAGATGCTGCCGTACTGAGGTCACTTGAGCTTTTAATTGAATTTAATTCAATCACTCCACTTAAACAGAAATTACTTTCTATCTTCATTTACTTGATGTTCTTTCATGAAGTCCATTCCGATGATGCACTCAGTTTTGTTTACGGTTCGTTTCGTTAACAAAAAAATATATATATTGTATTCTCTTGTGAGAATACCACCATCAAATAAAACACTAGTGATTTTTTAATAATATAAATTTATTATGAGCTTCAGATCCCTTACCACTGGTGGGGGGAAATCTTCAGCTATACGTTGGAATACTAATTAGAACTAAACTTCTAAGTGATCGAAGAAACCCTTTTATACTTCATATTTGTTTACTCAGCAATATGATTGAAGATCATATGCTGCTCTTTGTTTAATAAAATTGCTGACACAAGAATTCTATTGGAATTATTAAAGATGCTTTGTGTACACAAGTTACTGAAGACAAAATGTGCTGATATGCAGTTTATGTTTATAATATCGGATATCGTCAATGAAATTATGAATCATTGTGTGAGCATTGTTTATGTTTATAATATCGGATATCGTCAATGAAATTATGAATCATTGTGTGAGCATTACATTTGGTATATGGAAAGATACTTTGTATCTTTCTTCATTATCATAGGGTGTTTAATATTATTACAAAATTATGTGAGGGTGTTCTGATAATGTAACCCCTCCCTCCTTAAGTTTGATGCTCTCCTGAGTATCTATAATTCTATTTTCAATTTTAATTTTTTGGGTTTCTTTACGCTTACAATATAATAATAATATTGCAATTACAACAATTATGATTGTTATACTTGTATATGATATAATATGTTTTACATTGTTCTGATATTTTAATTCTTTTAAATTTTCGATTTGATTTATATGTATATTTTCTAAAGTAACATTTATTTTTGTAAAGTTTAGTGTATTATATAATGGAATTACAATATTTTGCTTGAACGTTTCTTTTTGATTTGAATACAAAGTTGCATTTATTTTGTTATTGCAATCTTTAAAATGTATTAGGTTATTTTTAGTAATTTTATATTCAATATTATTACAATAGTCATTTAGACTTGTTTCTACTAAATTTTTTGTTAATATAAGGCCATCTTCTATTTCTATTAATTCTTGATCTTTATTAGATCTAATCTTACAATTTTCGTATTTTGTTTCATATAAATTTTGTATACATATTGGACTT
The DNA here is from genome assembly GCA_963931855.1 of Philhelius festivus. Lineage (NCBI taxonomy): Eukaryota > Metazoa > Arthropoda > Insecta > Diptera > Syrphidae > Philhelius > Philhelius festivus. The sequence goes on along the minus strand of OZ007557.1, from coordinate 25,110,238 downwards.
TTCTTTAAATGTTTAACATATTTAATTGCATTATTTTCATACAATGTTTTGTTATAAATTATATAATTATACTTTGATATTTATATTTTCTTTTGAAAAAGCTTTTATGTATTTTTTTCTGATTAGCATAATATTTGTTATTTATTTTTTCTACTTTTGTTTTCTTATATTTTGCAGCTATCTTCTTTGCTGTTCTAACTACGTCTGCTTTTACGTATAAATCTTTATTTAAATCTGGTTCAACAAAATCTATTTTATTTTTATTTCTTTTATTAATATTATCTTCTTTAACTTTATGAATCTTTCGTCCTATTTCTTCTAACTCTTCTACCTTAATTTTGTTTTGAATAAAATCTATAGGCTTTCTTAATGTCGTTGAATGGATTGTACAGTTATATACTAACTGCTTTTATTACTTTCTCTTTTAAATTTAATACGTTCTTTTTCTTTTCTTGTACATTATATATTCTTATATGTTCATTGAGTGTACCATGCACTCTTTCTACATCTGAGTTTCCTGTCTTTTGATTTGGAGTTACAAGTTTTATCTTAATTCCTTCTTCGTTACAATATTCTTTAAATGCTAGGCTATTAAATTCATTGTCGCATACGATTTCTTCAGGTTTGCCTAGTATAGAGTTTCTAAGTTTAAGTTGTTCAATTATTTTGTGAGCGTTTCTACTAGCTATGGGAAAAGCTGTCAAATGTTTAGTAAATTTGTCAATAATTGTCAAAAAGTAAATATCTTTACTTGGAATATATATATCCATGTGTATAAGCTCATTTGGCTTAAGTGTAGTTTTACTTATTTCAAATTTTATTTTCTCTGGATTTCTATCATGTTTCGCTGTTTGACATACAGTACAACTGTTTATGTATCTTCTTATTAATTCCCTTAATTTTGGAAAATAGAATTCATTTTTAATTTCAAGATATGTTTCTTGTATTCCTCGGTGATTATATTGTTCATGAATCTTTTCAATGAGATTCAACGCATCATTTGTATTACTTAAATCTTTTAAAAGCGTAATGCATCTTAGTAATATCAGTTTACTTTGATTGCTGTAAAGCTCAACATATTATTTTTCCTGAATTTTGCAAAATAAATTATCACTTGGACAATATAATGCCACTTTTCCGTGATCGGGTAAAAATTCCCTTAATGCTTCAGTAAAATAATCGCCTACATCTTTTGATTTAATAGTTAGTCTTCTTACACCTTGGTATATACATTTTATATTTTTATTTTCATCTTCTGACTCTATAACTTCTATTTGATGCTTAAACATATTTGTAGGTAATTCTGAAATTCCTATATGATCATTTCTTTCTTCTATACCACTATGATTTGTGGCTAACGATGTATCTTCATTTGCATTGATTGCATTGATTTCAAGTCGACTAAGGTAATCTGCTACACGATTTTCTTTTCCTTTTAAATATTCGATATCAAAGTCATATTCATTTAAACTTATTTTCCATCTCTGGAGTTTTGAATTTGGTTCTTTAAGGTTACTTAACCAAATTAAAGGTCTGTGATCGGTTCGTATTTTAAATTTGCGACCGTAGAGATATGATCGAAAATATTTTACTGACCATACAATACTTAATAATTCCTTCTCAATAGTGCTATATCTACAGTGGGGTGCAAAAATGAGTACATGTTTTAAGAAAATGAAACAAAAGGATATAATTTTATGTTTTTTTATAAACAATTGAAACAAATTATTTTTATTATGAAAGTTTAGTATATAATTGACAACTTAGGAAAAAAAAACAAACATTGCTTAAAAAATAACAGTTAATAAAATGTTTATTAATGGAAACCCCCATGTACTCAAATTTGCACGTTTCGCTGTTATCTCTTATTTACAGTGGGGTGCAAAAATGAGTACATGTTTTAAGAAAATGAAACAAAAGGATAGAATTTTATGTTTTTTTATAAACAATTGAAACAAATTATTTTTATTATGAAAGTTTAGTATATAATTGACAACTTAGGAAAAAAAAAAAAAAAACATTGCTTAAAAAATAACAGTTAATAAAATGTTTATTAATGGAAACCCCCATGTACTCAAATTTGCACGTTTCGCTGTTATCTCTTATTTAGTTAAATTACTTTGTTTATTTTGCGTTTAATAAAAAATAACGTATTGTGGCAGGGAAATGTAATGTTTTCAAAGTTCTACGCCATTTAATTAGTGCTTAAAAAATAAATATTCACTGTTTTACAGAAAAGATAAATAAAAATGAAAAAAATTTTACTTGAAGCGGAAAAAGGCATAGTTTCTCAACTTGAAGTAAGACTATCTTCAAGAAAAAGTGCTGAGAGAATGAAAATCTGCCAACGCAGTGTCCTTTTGATAAAAAAAAGTTAAATGTGCTTTGCACCAGCAATCGCCCAGGCATACAGAAAATGCTAACTGGTGGTGACTCATGATTAATGGAGCGATCAATGCATATAAGAGACTGCAAGATGCCGAAATCAGCGGCGAAATTAATTAATAAGAACGTGAGTGAATGGACAGCTAAGAGAACCCTACAAAAGATTGGTTACGGAGCAGCTGTTAAAAAGAAAAAAACAGAACTGCCTACCAAAAATGTTAAAGCACGTCTTAAATTCAGCAAAAAATACAAAAACTGGACTGCTGAAGATCGGAAACAGATGGTTTGGTCGGACTATACTAAAATATATCGATTTCCATTAGACGGTAAAGAGTATTTTTGGCATCGGCAGAATGGAACTCTTCAAAAGGAACAGGTGAAAGAAACCATGAAGCATGAAGGTGGCAACATGATGGTGTGGAGATGCTTTACGTCGTGGAATGTCGGTCCGCTGATTAAAATTGAAGAAATAATGAAGAAGTAACAATATTTATCTATTCTGCATAATAACTTTCCAGAATTTGGAGACGAATGCGCTTATTCCACTGAGGAGATCATTTTCTAACGAGACTGTGATCCCAAGCACACTGCACGAATTGTCCAGAGCTGGCTTGGAATGGAGTTATTTCCAACCATTAAGTGGCCAGCACCTAGTCCAGACTTAAACCAGATCGAGACCTGTGGGCAATTCTCAAAAGACGCTTGGCATCTTACGATAATCCTTCAAGAAACATGAATGACTTATAGGAGCAAGTTAAGGAGCAGTGGCAACATATTTCACATGCTCATATCGAAAATTTAGTCGAGGGTAAGCGCAGGAGAGTTAAAAGTGTCATACAAAATAAAGGGCTGTGGACTAAATACTAAAAAAAGCGATTCAAGCAAAAAATTCTGAAAGGTGCAAATTTGAGTACATGGGGGTTTCCATTAATAAACATTTTATTAACTGTTATTTTTTAAGCAATGTTTGTTTTTTTTTTCCTAAGTTGTCAATTATGTATATACTAAACTTTCAAAATAAAAATAATTTGTTTTAATTGTTTATAAAAAAACATAAAATTCTATCCTTTTGTTTCATTTTCTTAAAACATGTACTCATTTTTGCTCCCCACTGTGCGTTCATGTTCGTTAAGGGTTCGATATGCATAGCATAATGGATGATTTGATTGTGAAAGGACAGACCCAATTGCATAATTTGATGCATCTGTTGTTAACACGAATTCTTTAGTGTAATCAGGATATTTTTTTGGATTTATTCCATTTGTAGTAATAACATGACCTAAGTATTCTGTTTCTTTGCTAAAAAATTTGCATTTATCTATTTGTATTTTTAAATTATTTTCCTTGAGTTTCTGAAATACTTTATTTATTGAAGAAATATGTTCTTCAAATGATGTGCTAAATATAAGGATGTCGTCTAAATAGACAACACATATTTTTCCTTCTAATACGTGATTTATCATTCGCTGAAAAGTAGCGGGGGCATTTTTTAATCCGAATGGCATCCGATTAAATTCGTAATGATTATTAGCTGTTGAAAAAGCAGTTTTATGCCTGTCTTCAGAGTTCACAAATATCTGATGAAAGCCTTTCGCTAAGTCAAGAGTAGTAAAATATTGGGCTCTCCCCAATTTACTGAATATTTCGTCAATATTTGGAATAGGAAACTTGTCTTCCACGGTTATTTCGTTAAGTTTTCTATAATCTATGACAATACGCCATTTCTTGATTCCTGAACTATCTATCTTTTTGGGTACAACCCAGATAGGTGCATTATATGGGCTACTACTTAGGTTAGGTTAGGTTATATGGGCCGACGATTGATCTTGCTCTCGTCCCACTTAGATCATATTTGATCCATTGTGCTGCCCGAAGTATTACAAGTTCTGTAATATATAAAAGAACCTATGAGTCAACAGGGAGTTCTAGCCATTTGGTGGTCTCAAGGATTAGTTTCAGAGGGTAGTTAGAGAGATCCTCTAGATCATCAAAGAAGTAATATCCTAAAGTCCTATTCCTTATGTGACTGAGTGCTGGGCAGTGGCAGAGGAAGTGAGTGGTATCCTCGACCTCGTCGGCGCTGCCGCAGCCTCTACATATGTCATCCGTGCTAAGTCCTAATTTAGTCTTGTGATAACCTAACAGGTTGTGACCCGTTATGACACTAATAAGAGATTTTATGGATGGTTTCTTAAATAGTAGGATTGAGTTAGATTTTTTCTCGTCCCACTGAGGCCACAGCCTCCTGGTGATACCGCATGTGCCAAGGAGGCTCCATCTTGCATTGCAATTACGCTGCCAACGTATTGCTTGATAGCACATGGGGGGATGTTGATTGTGCGGTCTATTAGAGAGAATTCAAGTGTCGAACCCCTTCTAGCGAGTTCGTCAGCTTTTTCGTTGCCTGGGATACCACTGTGTCCCGGGACCCAGCAGAGTCTAACATTATGCTTCGAGCCAAGAACCTTGAGCTCTTCGCGACAGCAAGAAACAAGCTTCGACTTGGTTAGATTGGCAGAGAGTGCTTTTATCGCTGCTTGACTGTCAATGAAAAAGGTGATATCAGATCGTGATAGCGCCATCATTGACACCTGTGTTGCAGCATTCTTTACTGCCAAGATCTCGGCTTGGAAAACACTACTGTGATCGGGGAGTTTGAAGTAGGAAGCAAGATTGAGGCTTTCTGAGAAGAAACCTGCTCCAACCCCAGTATCCATTTTCGATCCATCTGTGAAAATGGAGTGTGTTGTTTCAGCTACGAGCGGTATATTGTTCTCCCCTTCTTGTCTGTCGGGGAAGTAGGTGCTGTAGGGTCTTTCAAAGTCTAACTTTGGGGTTATATAATCCGTGGTTGTATTTGTACTAACATAATTCGTCAGGATTTGGGAGTGACCTAATGGGTTTAAACTCCAGCTCTTCGTCTGACTGAGTCGTAGGGCGGTGTTAGCCGCGGATTCTTGTACAAATAAGTCGAGAGGAGTGAGGTTTAGAATAACTTCTAAGCCTGCAGTTGGTGTTGTTTTCATGGCTCCCGTGATCATCATACATGCCATTCTTTGAACCTTGGTAAGTGTTTTAAGGTGATTAGATTTAACTAAGGCACGCCACCAAACCAAGTTGCCGTGGGTGAGGATGGGTCTTACAATTGCTGTATACATCCATTTAATTATTTTGGGATTGGGACCCCAGTTCCTTCCTAGGATCCTGTTACATGTATATAGTGCTGTCATTGATTTACTATACCTATCAAGTATGTTGGGACCCCAGTTGAGTTTTTTATCCAAGATTACCCCGAGGTACTTGGCACTATCGGATAATTCGAGTATTATGCCATTTAGCCTCGGTTTATTAAAATTTGGAATTTTCCTTCTATTGGTGAAAAGTACCATTACTGTCTTTAGGGGATTCACAGCAAGTCCGCACTTCTTTGTCCAATTGCATACTTTGGAGAGTGCGGATTCTAGCTGTTCACTAACTGTGGTTAGGTATTTGCCTGTAGCAAGGAGAGCTAAGTCGTCTGCGTAGGCAACTACCTTAACGCCACTGTATTTCAGTTTAATTAGAATCTCGTTCATTACTAAGGTCCATAGAAGGGGTGAAAGTATCCCTCCTTGAGGAGTTCCTCTTGAAGCGTACATATTAATATGAGCATTATTGAGTTCACTATGAATTTGTCTGTTTTCCAACATGTTCATGATCCATGTAACGATAGTCGTATTTACTTTAAGGTCTAAGAGTGCCTTTTCAACCGCATTGCTTTGAACATTGTTGAAAGCTCCCTCGATGTCAAGGAAGGCCGCGAGTGTGTATTTATTGGCAGCGAGGGATTTCTCAATTGTTCCTACTGCACGGTGTAAGGCCGTATCTACACTTTTACCTTTTGTATATGCATGCTGAAAGGGTGATAAGCAATCCGGATTCAAGTTACAACGGATATGAATATCCAGCAGTCGTTCAAGGGTTTTCAACATAAAGGAAGTGAGACTGATAGGTCTAAAGTCCTTTGGATTTGTGTGGCTGGGTTTTCCAGCTTTAGGTATAAAAACCACCTTTGCCTTACGCCATATTTGGGGAATATAACCCCATTTTAGGCTTCTAAGGTATAGGTTTTTCAGTTTCGGAATAATTAAGTCTGGGCTACTACTTTCTTTTATTATACCTTGATCTAACATTTCAATTATTTGGTTTTCTACTTCATTTTTGTGTATTTCTGGGTATCTATACAATCGTGTATATATTGGTTTATTATTTTTCGTTTCAATTTTATGAGTAACTTCTTTAACATTAGTTAAAATATCTCCTTCTTTATAAAATAATTTCTTATTATTCTTGAGTATTTGAATTAGTGCTTTCTTTTCTTCCGCATTCATATAAGGTTTAATTAATTTATTTATTAAATTTTCATTTTCATCAATTCTACATATGTAAGTTTATTTGTGTATTTGATAACTCTAGAATATAATTTTCTAGAGGATAATCATCCTTGGGTTTTGATAGTAATGGTATTTCTATATTATTAATTTTCACAGTATGAGTATAGTATGATAATTCGGCTTGTAATGGTATAAGTATATTGTTTCCTAAAATTCCGTCGAATGTACTATTCGTAATTGGAGTAATTAAAAATTCCATGGTCGATTCTTTTTTATTAAATTCACTTGGTAATGGCAAAATTATTTTTGTACGTATTAAATTATCTCTAAATAATGTTTTAATGGTATGTGGTTTATCTAGTTTAGTTTCAAAATGTTTTGGAAATATATTTTTCAAAATAGAAGTTGCAGCTCCTGCGTCTACTAATAATTTAAGCTTTTTATTTAAAATATGGACATCTATGCAGGGTAATGGTCTGTTGAGGCATGTATTTGAAAATTTGATGTATTTTGGGTTAAATGATCCACTTCCATTGGTTCTGGAATATTTCTTTGCGTAACAAATGTATTACGATTTTGATTGGAAAAATTACCACTTCTGTTCGGTTGCCTATAATACTGTTCGTTTTAATTTTGATTATTATTTCTATTAAAGTGTTTTCCATTGTTATTAAAATTTCTCTTGTTATTATTCCTATAATTAAAATTTTTGAAATCATTTTTGTAATTTCTATCGTTTCTATAGTTTGGATTAAAATTATTAGGTTTATAATTATTATTAAAATTATTATTGTTATTAAAATTATTTTTGTACTCATTATTTTTAATGTTTCTATCGTTCCTATTATGAATATCTTCTTTTGTAAAATGACAAGATTCTAATTTATAGAATGCTTCGCTAAGGGTTGTTATGTTATGATTGATTATTATTGAACTTGCGTTCGGGGGTATTCTTTCACAAAATTTAGATAATAATGACGCTTCATTATTGAAAGGATTGTATTCTTCCGGTTTATTTTCAGATAAATAATATTTATTATTTAGTCTACAGAGGATTTCTGAGAATGTATTATATAGTTGAGAAATGTTTTTTGAATAAACTTTATCTGCTAGTTCTTTTAATTTTAGAAAAGATTCTTTCTCACCAAAATTCTTTACTAGAATATTTTTTATGTCTTGCCAATTATTATTAGGGTCGCCACTCCTTAATACTACCTCTAGGGCGAAATCTGTTATTTTTGATTTTATTTCACTCACTATAAATTCTTGTAAAACCTTCGTTATACAAACTACATGAATTTATTACAAATTCTGCTTTTATAATAAATATAATTAAATTAAAATTCTTCCCATTATAGGCTGGTAAATTTTTTAATAATTTTAGGGGGTCAAGGTTGATTGAAGCCATTTTTACCTGATTTTCTACTCTTAATACTGGTTCACTGTTTTGTTGATCTGCTGCTACTGGATCTGTTGATTTGATTTCCTTTTCGTCGGGTTTTAATGCTGGTGGAATCCTATATGGATTATATTTCCTCATTTAATTATTCGATCTCGTTGGGGCTTTCGACTTGGATTATTATTTTTGCCACGTAAAGTTGTTCTTCCTTCTTTTTACACGTTGGGGCTTTCGACTTGGAGGCAGAACTCGTAAAGTTGTTCTTCCTTCTTTCACTTTTTCAATTTAGGTTATATACATACATATATTATATTTTTGTTTAAACTTTTTCTTCTGTCCCAGTTTTGTTTTTAAATAATTCTCCATTTTAGTTGGAGTGAGCTACTAATTAGTATTTTTTCGATTTTAGTTCGAAATTCGATTTTCACTCGAATATATATATTTTTTTTTTATTTCACTTTGTGTGTAGTATTTATGTGGTGCTCTGCTCCCTTTTGAGTTTTAATTTCCGCTAGTTGCATTCAATATTATATTATATTATTTTTTTTTCTTTTTTTTTTTTTCAGTCCAACATTCCCTCTATGGGATTTCGTGAAATTGTCCTTCACGGATCTGTATTCACTATGTTTTTCACTGAATATTATTAATTTATTGTCCTATACCTTTTTGGTTATATCGCTTAACCGGTGTTTAACTATTTCAATTAGTACGGACGATTATTTTTTAAATCCCGAATAAAACTTTAATAGGGTAAGACACCCAGTGACCGACACCCTTAAGAGAAATTTTGAGTTTGCATATTCATAACTTTCCTTTCGCTAGATCGATTTTAATGATTTTTGTGTATTATTATAACTGTTAATAATTTCTTTTACAATATTAAAGAAATAAATATGTACGAAATTCCAAAAATAAATAAAACACAAAATCGTAAAAGCTTACCAGTTTTTTAGTTACGGACACCTTTTTTTCAGTAACCGACACCCGTCAAATACTAGTTACGGACACCCTTTTCTGTAGCTTTTCACCCTAAACTGTAAGAGGAATTTTCGGCAACAAGCTTACATAAGCTCGTCAAACGTTAAAATCGAATAATTAAAAGTTTTAATTCGACATTTCAATTGACAATTGGGAATATCATGAATCCTGACTCATAAAAACATGTGGTTCGTCAAAAATGTAGGCGAAAACTTCTGTTTTAAATTTGTTTTTCACCAAAACTGACACCGAAATAAAAGGAGAATATATTTAACTTGGAAGGTTTTTCAAAGTACTATAATTTTTGTTTAATATATAAGATAAATAAATATTAATACGCACAAAAACAAAAAGATACAAGAAATCCATTTAATTACAAACCCTTAATGCGGGGATATTATACATATGTATATAAAATCTTTTTATGCAGTAGGTAGGTACTTATAAAGTTATGAATAAAATGAAGATAAATTATTATTTAAATAAAAACAAGCAAACAAAAATGTAAAGGCACTTTAACTGTTTTCAACAAGTAATTGCAATTAAAAAAAATAATATAATTTGAATGTTAGTTATAGTTAGTTACTGAATTAAAAATATTTATATAAATATTGTAATTAATCAATACGATAATATCACTAGTAAAGTAATCTATCTTAAAGATGGGCAAAGAAAAGTGCTAATGTATTTTTCTGTTTTTGTACCATGGAAGTTTCCGAAAGTAAACGTTTTTTTTTTAACTTGTATTTTAAAAATCTTCTTCTTAAACTAATTTTGCCCAGGCATTTTGTAATAAATTCCTGAAAAATGTGGCTTTATAGCAATATAAAAAGCGGTTTGTAAATAATGAAAGGAAACAAGAAAGACAAAAACGATGGTGTCCGTAACTAACATCCTCAAAAACCACTAATCGCGCCAGTAATAGACACCCCTGTCGGTCACTGAATTTATTGAACATTACATTTTAGTTATGAACACCCCACGTTAAATTAAGTTATTTTATTATTTTAATAAAAAAAAGTTAACAAATAGATCCACTAATTATTGTTTTGAAATAATATGCACTGTCCCATATATAAGAAACACGGATAAATTAATAAAATACTGATTTATACTCAAGTGTTTCTTAAGGAATTCACAAGGTTTCTTTGATTTACAGAGGTTCTCAACTTACATCTTTTATTACACGTCAACGATTGACTACAAAATATCAATTGAAGTCTTTTGTTATGACATTTGCACGTCTAAACACGTTAAAAATAGTCTCGGCAGTATCCAGCAACAAGAAACCTTAATAAAATGAAAAAACAGTCATAGGTGTCCATTACTGAAAGGGGGTCGGTCACTAGGTAGTTTACCCTAAGTACGATTCATTGATCTTTCGAGATCCTACCGACTGCGCCAGTTTTGTTTACGGTTCGTTTCGTTAACAAAAAAATATATATATTGTATTCTCTTGTGAGAATACCACCATCAAATAAAACACTAGTGATTTTTTAATAATATAAATTTATTATGAGCTTCAGATCCCTTACCACTGGTGGGGGGAAATCTTCAGCTATACGTTGGAATACTAATTAGAACTAAACTTCTAAGTGATCGAAGAAACCCTTTTATACTTCATATTTGTTTACTCAGCAATATGATTGAAGATCATATGCTGCTCTTTGTTTAATAAAATTGCTGACACAAGAATTCTATTGGAATTATTAAAGATGCTTTGTGTACACAAGTTACTGAAGGCAAAATGTGCTGATATGCAGTTTATGTTTATAATATCGGATATCGTCAATGAAATTATGAATCATTGTGTGAGCATTACATTTGGTATATGGAAAGATACTTTGTATCTTTCTTCATTATCATAGGGTGTTTAATATTATTACAAAATTATGTGAGGGTGTTCTGATAATGTAACCACTCGTCACATATATCTGCCACCAAAAATTTGTGTGAGAATTCTTTATCTGCAATTCGAATTCTAAGTCGGACTTCACCCTAGCTGCTTCTCCTGTGGCAGTTCTTAGACGGTAGCTATTGGTGTTGTGTAGTCAATTTAGGTGCACTAGGTCTTGACGCACAATGGAGACTGTGGCACCAGTGTCGATGGTGACCACACGTTTGTTGCCATTTAAAGTTGCCTCGACAGTCAGACTTTTATTGTCTTGTTTAGTCTGAGAGACCTAGATGGTGTTTCTGGGGTCATCGATACCAGAAACCAGCTTCTGCCCCTCTAAGTTGGTTCGTACTCGTTTCCCTGTTGGGAAACTGTTCGGGAAGTAACACTGATGTTATTGTTACCTTGTACTGGGTTTGAAACTCCGTGTCCACAATGTTGATAAGCTGTAAATGTCCGGTCTTGTAGCAATTCCAGCACTTTGCAAGTCCGTTTCGTTGGTTCCTTTGGACATCAGTTCTTTGCCATGAGCATTCTTCGACGATGGCTTCTCTAAGTCGATGTACTCCGTGAGAAGCTTGCTGAGCTGCTTCCATTGTCAAGGCAAACGCTAATGTTTCCGAAAGTGTTCGTTTTCCAGCAGTTCGCACGGCCCTTTAAAGATGTATGTCGGAAATGGCGCGAACAAATGCCTCGACTGCAAACTGGTTACAAATTTCCTCTCCAACATCTGGATATGCAAGATGAACAAGCCTTTCAATGTCCGCTTGCAGTTGTTGTAGAGTTTCACCCCTCTTCTGAACTCTGGAATTGAGTTGCACTTTGAAGACTTCTTTCATGTGGCTGTTACCAAAGCGTTTGTCTATAGCCAAAACCAAGAAATTGAAGTCGCCGCTCTTATCTGCTGGTATTGTTTGCAACAACTCAGCAGCTGCTTCTCTAAGAGCAAGGGTTAAGGCTATATGTATACTTGTCAGCCTCATCCCAGCCATTTGTTGTGGAAGCTGCCTCAAATTGCTTCTCGTATATTGACCAAGAAGTTTGTCCATCAAAGGTTGGAGGTTGCATCTCTTTTTGTCTCAAAGTTTCCCCAGAACTTTGCCGAATCTTTATGGTTCGAACACGGTCTAACCCTTTTGAAAACGTCTCCATTTTGTTGTCGACTTGATTCCCTAGCAATGAAACACGTTCATCTAACTCTTTTAAAAACGTCTCCATTTTGTTGTCGACTTTATCCACCAGCAATGAAACACGTTCATCAAGTGCAGATACGTTATTCTCGATGTTAACAAGCTTGCCTTCTAGCACGTTTCTCTGCTCTTCGAGAAGGTCTTTTTGTTCGCTATGCTGTTTCTCAAGGCGTTCGAGAATATTCTTTTGTTTATTTTTCTGATCATTGAAACGTTCGGTTTGTTCATTTCGTTGTTCTTCGAGACGTTCGAGAACATTCTTTTGTTCATTCTTTTGTTCATTTCGTTGCTCCTCGAGACGTTCGAGAACATTCTTTTGTTGTTGAAGCAGAAGACTAATCATATTTGAAACAACTAAATTTTTACTTAGGTCTGTTTTCTCAGCGTCAGCTTCAAAGACGAAAATGTCCGGGTCTTCATTTTGTTGTTTCAAATATTCGGCCAAACGCAGAACAAAATCATTTTTCGATCCTGCTCTAGAAAGTTCTCGCTTGCCCAATTCACTTTTGAGCTCATTACAGTTGATCTCTTTCAGCAACTTGCTCTTTATTTATTTTTTCCGCACACTTCACTGCACAATAAGTTTTATTCCACTTTTCTGACACCAATGTAATATTTTTATTAGGTCCGTTAAATAAAACTTATCACTCTTTTTAGTATTTCTTCTTTATTTACACTTTCCAATTCAAAGCAGTAAATCTCAATTTATAATCAACTCAAATACTTTTGTTCAAATTTAAATCACACTTGTTTAATAACACAATCCAATAAGCAATACTTTGCACACTTTCATAATCCAATATCAACTGTCTCGTGCTCACCGCGAGCACTCCCTTACCTAGTCCTGCCATAAGTTCTGTCCCTGACAAAAACACGTTTTATTTAAAAAATAAAAAAGCAATCAAAATTCTTTTTACGCCATTTATTAAGTATTGAAGCGTAGGTGTTCTGCTTGCTGCTGTGTTGTTGTTGTTTTTTTTGAGAGTAGAACTCCAATGAGTGGTTCAAGAAAAAAATGTCTTCCCAATTAAAGAGGCAAAGCCAAGCGACCGTCTGTGACGTCCAACTTGTCTATTGCTAGCGGATAAGGGTAAGGAACAGCGGAGGAGAAGAGCCAGGCGACCAAATAAATGTTCAGCCTGTCTACAACTATGACTCGACGAAAACAATTTGTTAAAATAAATAAAAAGAATTGTTTCTCCAACTTTTCGTTGTGTGATAACTCTTTCGTTTTATTCAACAGACTGCAAGGATTTTACAATTTCTTGGCTCTTTTATACTAAATTTTCGAAGCACATTACAATTTATTTTCGTATACAAAATATGTGTTCTTTTTAAGTTTAATTGAGACTTCAAATTTACTTGAATATTCTAATATGTGCTGATTATAATTTGAATTATGTGATTTTGTAATTTAAGATATGTAAATAATGTTTGTAAATAATATAATGTATGTAATTCAGTTAATTTTTTATAATTTAAGGTACATATATGTTTGTGTGAATAATTCAGTGTGTGTTTGTAGTAGTGTTTGTAGTTTTGTAAATGATGGCTGCTACAATCTCCCCCTCTGCCTCATGGATCGTCTCGAGAATGTGGCAGGATCAGATAAAGTGGTAGAAATAGGTGAAGTCATCCTTCTTTTGATATTGAGATTAGGCTTGGTATTTTTCAGGCTGAGTTTAGTCTTCTTGGTAGGTCTACCTCTTTTCCTGAAAGATATAATTGGGTTTTTTGATTTCTCTGATGCCTCTTTTGCTTCTTTTAATGTTTTAGCCATTGTCAGTAGATGTGGAGTAATTTGTGGTACAAAGTTTTCTGAGAGAATAATGGTTTTTAAGTCATGATTGACATCATCCGGAGTTCGTAGCTCTCGACCAAAGGTCAGATATGCTGCTGAATATCCAGTGCTTCCACCTTTCGCTGTGTTCATCGCAAATCGTATAGCTGGAAGTTTAAGATTCCATGCCGTGTGCTCATTTCCGACCAAAATGGAAAGTTGGGCTTTCAGGTCTCTATTCTTCCTCTCGGCAGGGTTGGCTTCTGGGTGATAAACCGGTGTGAAGGATTGTTTTATCCCTAAGCAAAAAGTAAGCTTCTGCATCAGAGCAGATATGAATTGTGTTCTATTATCGCTATGAAGTCGACGTGGTACACCATAACGGAGAAAAACTTCATTTAAAAGCGTAAAGGCGCAGTTTTCGGCAGTACCCGCTTTAAGTGGAAATAGTTCCACCCAACGGCTACATAGGTCTTCAACAATCAAAATCCAATGGTGTCCACTGGCACTTGCAGGTAGTGGTCCGAAAAGATCAACCGCTATAACTTCGAACCTCTGACTACTTGGAGTTGTCTGTAATAAACCGGCTGGTTTAAGATTGGAAGCATTATATCGTTGACACTCGAGGCAAATTTTAACATGATTCGCTACGTCAGATCTTATGTTAGGCCAATAATAACGGCTAGAAATACGAGCTAATGTTTTGTCCACGCCATAGTGTCCTGCTGTGGAATCATCATGGTATTTTTTCAATATCATTGCTATCATCGTTTTGGGAACTACCAGTTGACCGTTTTCCGAGTCCTCTTCTGAGCAGTATCGATACAAAACACCATCTATGAACATGTATCCACGATTTGTCCAACGAAGTAAACTGTCATCATTATTTTCGAAAGAGTCGATTATCGTTTTCAAATCTGGGTCGGCAAGTTGTTCGTCTCTTATTTCTTTTGACCCTCGTTTTGGCATGTCTACTTCTACTGAGCAAATTAAACACTCGTCTTGTATATGTTCTTCAACAGGACATGGTGGGCGGGAAAGAGTATCGGCAACGGCGTTGTTTCTTCCAGGATTATAACCTATTTCAATATTATATTGCTGTAGTTGAAGTGCCCATCTGGCGAGTCTTCCGGTAAACGACTTTAAGGTCATCAACCATTTTAAAGGCTGGTGGTCTGTTAGTATTTTTACATCAGAACCTTCGATATAACCTCGGAACTTTTCAACTGCCCATACTACAGCGAGTGCTTCTCGTTCAGTCGTAGAGTAGTTGCGTTCTGCAGGCAAAAGTAAACGGCTTGCATATCCTACCGGATGTTCCATTTCATTCTCCCCCTGGAGTAAAACAGCACCGATAGCATAGCTGCTGGCATCGGTTTTCAATATAAATGGAACTCCTTCTTTGACTTGTTGTAGAATGGGGGCAGAAGTCAAGAGTTTTTTAAGCTTTTCAAAAGAACATTGCTCTTCCTCTCCCCACTTCCAAACTACCTTCTTTTTTGTCAAGTTTGACAATGGTTTTGAAATATCCGCAAAATTGGGTATAAATCTTCTATACCACGAAGAGGTCTGTAAAAATGACAAAACTTGTTTTTGGTTTTTTGGCCTAGGTCGTAATAGAATTGCGTCAGTTTTTCCAGGATCAATTTTAAATCCTTTTGGTGTCAAAATGTGACCCAAATATTTGATTTCGGAGCAGCAAAATTTACATTTGTTGTAATCGTTCGAAGACCTTTTTTAAGTTCATTAAGTGTTCTGTTATGTTTTCAGAACATATAATAATGTCATCCAAGTAAGCTAGAATCAGGATTTGTGGTAAACCATTTCTAAACTTGTCAATCAAACGTTGGAATGAGGCTGGTGCATTTCGCTGTCCAAATGGCATCCTATTAAAGACGTAAGATCCAAATGGCGTTATGAAAGCGGTCTTTTGCTTGTCCTGATCTGCTACCTTAATCTGCCAATATCCAGAACGTAGATCCAATGTAGACATAAATGGGGTGCTTTTGGCTGCATGTAGAAGGTCATCCATTCGTGGTAGTGGGTAACGGTCTGGAATGGTTATGGCGTTGAGTTTTCGGTAATCAACGCAGACTCGTATGCCGCCACTACTCTTGGGAACCATAACAACTGGGAAAGCCCAAGGGGATTCCTTCTCTTCGATAATGCCTTTTTGCAACATGTCGTCGATTTCGGCTTTAAGCTGGATTTTCCTAGCAGGTGAAATTCTGTAAGGGACATTAGAAATCGGTTTGTGTGTCCCGGTGGCGTATTTCCAAACTGTATATCAGCACAGATCTCCTTAGTCTGTGCTCAGCCATTTTCTGCTCACCGAATTTGAAAGTATTGTAGAGCAAACTGTATGCTACCACAGAGCGCTCTGTGGTCACATGCAGTTTGCTTGTAAAATATTTAAAACGCTGAAGCAAACTATATACTATTTCAGATCGAGCAAAGTACCTGTGATTACAGAGCCATCGTTCACGTTGGTGTGGTTATTGTGTGTGGTGTGTGGTGCCGTGGCATAAGGCCAAGTAACAAAAGGCCAAATTTGTTTGTGACTCAAGGCCAAACATAAAATGTTTTGTCTTGAGCAACAGTACTTTGGGTGGCCCGCTTCGCGGGTTTTCAGGATTTTAACTCCCTTTTCGGGGCTCACACCCGCTCACGCAACTCCGTTGCTCCGCTTAGGGTATGTTCAGTCGCCAGGCAGGCGCCTGTAGCAACAGTTTTGTATTTTACATTAATTGGAGTAAACAACTACTCGTAACAGTTATGTACTGCTGCTCAGGAAAACTGTTGCTACAGGCGCCTGCCTGGCGACTGAACATACCACCCAAGGTACTGTTGCTCAAGACAAAACATTTTATGTTTGGCCTTAAGTCACAAACAAATTTGGCCTTTTGTCACTTGGCCTTATGTCACGGCACCACACACCACACACAATAACCACACCAACGTGAACGATGGCTCTGTAATCACAGGTACTTTGCTCTTAGTTTCCTGAGCAAAATGTATACCAACACAGAAAAATCTGCTTTTGATCTGACACAGTATATAGTATGCTCTTAATTTGAATGAGCATTCTGTAGTTTATTATAGAGCGTCGGAGCTCTGTACTGATATACAGTTTGGCAATACGCGTCCCGGTGTTGATTTTGTGTTCAATGCACGGTATAGGGGTTGTGATTTCACCAAATAAATCATTCTGTTCAATGAGTAAAGTTTCAAGTTGCAACTTTTCGAACGGATTTATGCCATAACCTTCTTCTGAACGGAGCTTGATATCGATGGAATTTAGTGTAAACCAGTCTTCAACACTTGCATCGTCTACTCTTTTTGGTTCACTGAAGAGTTCGTTACATTTTTCCGGTGTTCTCATATTTTGTGGGACAGCATCTGAAAAAATAGCCTGAATACCGTGCGGGGAGTAGTCATTATCCCTTTTCCGTTTTGGGGTATTGCCTATAGGACTGAGGACTTCATGGCTTTCAAACCAAGTAAGGTATGCTGAAACAGCTTTCAACTTATCATCCTTTTCCAATGCTGAATGGTATTTTGGTTTTTGTTTAAATTGTGGAGTCTTAAAGCGGTTTTCGGCTGCTGGAGCTAGTGGTAATTTCGATGGATTGCATTTCGCAAGCTTGAAATCGAAAATTTTTGCTGGCTCATCGACAAAATAAAAAGCTCTCTGAGCGATGTTCAGAACTAAGCCACATTGTTCCAGAAAATCTATACCAAGAAGAGTTCGATTTCCTTTTGCTTGTGGTAAAGTTATGAAACGGATTTTTCGTAATCGTTTTCCAATAATGATATCCACCACCGTGGAGTGAACGATTTGTTTTTTGGAAATTCCGTCAGCCAAAGTAACCTCTGCGTTCACTTTCTGGAATGGGCATCCTTTTTTAATAAGTTGTTCGTATAAACGTGCCCCCGCGACGCTGGTTCTAGCTGCCGTATCGATGTACATATGCTTCACCTTTTAAACCATTTATATTGATTTCAACTGTAGGAACATTTCTTCCGATCACTGTTGATTCGACTAAGGTAAAATCTAGCATTGTTGGGCTGTTAGCATTCTTGTTGCTGCAAGTGGGGCAATTTGTCCTGCAATAACCTGCTGCTCCGCAACCGTAGCAATTCAAGGATGTTTTTTTATTTGCTTCGCTTTGGTTGTTTGCTTTCTTGAAACACTGTTCTGCTAAATGCCCTTGCTTTCTGCAGAATGTGCAACGCTTCTTCTTCACATCCTCAACAGATATACATGGAGTTTTGGCTTCTTTTCGTGTTATCTCGACTTCTCTGGCTTCCTTTAAGAGATCTTGGAAAGTTTTAACTGATTTTCTAGGAACTTTTTTCCTTATAAATAGAAGAATTTGTCCATAGATCATGTTAATCATTATTTCCTCGGAAATTGTATCCGTCAACTGAGAAAATAGTGTTCTCTTCTTGCATATGAACTCGTCAATCGACTCGTTGATCTTTTGTTTTTCCTCGAAGAGTTCGGCATAGATTCTCCATGCTGGCTTTGGTGGAGCAAAAGATGAGCGTAAAAGCTTTAGGGCATCATCAAATGTTTTTGCTTCATTCCTTACACCTTGCCACCAATTCGATGCAAAGCCTTCGAGCAATAGAGGGAAACCAATCAATGCATTACTATCCGAAACTTTTTCGGCATTCTTATATACCGTAATCGTTGCTATGAAGTCTTCCAACTTCGAAGTGTTTCTTTCACCATCGAAACGAGCGGTGCACCTGCTGAACGTACCATGACTTTCTTTTACAGCAATAGCAGCAACCAAGCGATTTAGTTGGTCTTCAGACATAGCAATTGGATTAGCCATCTTAGGAGGAGTGGTTGATTCAAATATAGACGATTTGCTTTTCTCAGTAATTGTTGACTCAAAGTCAGATTCTGTCGATTCAAACTCAGATTCTAACTCAGATTCTGATGAAGAGTTATATTCTCGGTATTGCACCTTTGTTTTCGTCAATAACCGATAGCTTTTTCTCATAGGAGCCTCGTTATAAACGAATGAGAAAAAAGGTCAGAGGATTTAAACGGTTTGTACTGTAATACGCCTCAAGCGGTTGTACTGTACTTGTAAATCTTTAGGTTTGTGCTAACGAAGCAAAACAACCTTAATGTTTGTGCTAATCAAGCAACAAAAAAAACTGTTTGTCCTTAAGCGGGTTTTACTGTTCTGTGGTAGATGTGGTTCTACTGTAGTTCTTAACTTGTTTTTAGTTTTCTTGACGAATCGACGAAGAAAGAAAAAAAAAATTTTTTGAGCGAACTTAATCGGGTTCGACTGTACTGTTGTACTGGGTTGTACTGTTGTCAATTCTGTAGTCAATTGTGCTTCACAGCAACCAAATAAATTTTTGACTCACTTAAGCGGGTTCTACTATTTTTGCATTTATCCGGGTTCTACTGTATGTTGATTGTTCACCAAAACTATTAGAGGTGACAGTTATACAAGTAACCACAAGGTTGGGCGCCAATTGAAGCGTAGGTGTTCTGCTTGCTGCTGTGTTGTTGTTGTTTTTTTTTGAGAGTAGAACTCCAATGAGTGGTTCAAGAAAAAAATTTCTTCCCAATTAAAGAGGCAAAGCCAAGCGACCGTCTGTGACGTCCAACTTGTCTATTGCTAGCGGATAAGGGTAAGGAACAGCGGAGGAGAAGAGCCAGGCGACCAAATAAATGTTCAGCCTGTCTACAACTATGACTCGACGAAAACAATTTGTTAAAATAAATAAAAAGATTTGTTTCTCCAACTTTTCGTTGTGTGATAACTCTTTCGTTTTATTCAACAGACTGCAAGGATTTTTCAAGGTTTCAAGGTTTTTTATTGAACTTAATATATACAATTGTGAAACTTGAGGATAATATAAATAAAGGGTAGAAATTTGTTGGCCTAACTTATAAAATGACTTAAACTCTAAAAATTATGAATAATGTACATGGTTCAAAATTAGCATTATGAAAAATTGTCTTGGTTTTTGACTCGGGTTGTTCAGTCCCGGTTGTCCAGTTGGTGGGTTGTTGGGGGTTGTTTTTTGATGTTTTCAGCCACGGTGATATGCTGACTCGGCGTCAGCGTAGAAACGAACTGCTGGTTCGTTGTCGGCTGGGATCCTTTCTATCATATCCAGAGCACTGAGGTATCTAGGCTCTGGATGTCGTTCCTGGGTGGTCATCCTTCTCATCAGCGGGTTTGGGTGGTTGGTGGTGCTAGCTATAAGCTTCTTCGCTAATTGCACAAGAAACTGGTCCAGTGGCTTGATTTTTGCTTCTTCATAGAGTCTTTCATTGCTGAAGTGCTTCCTTCGCTGTCGATCGAAGATAAGTCCGGTGCTTATCCTTAGTATTTTCCTTTCGAAGATTTGGAGCTTCAGCATTGCTGTCTTCGAAATGGTGTACCATGCAGGAAAATTGTAGCTGATGACGGGTCTGATGAGCTGTTTGTATATCAATAGCTTCACTGGCTGGCTTAGTCCGGTTCTTCTGGCTAGCAACGGGTGCAAACGGTGAAACGCGAAGTTGGCCTTCCTTAAAACCTGCCTGGAGTGCGGGTTGAAATTGAACAGCTCGTTGAAGTTTACTCCGAGGTATTTAGCATTTCTTTTGGCTGCTATCGTTGAACCATCGGGGAGCTTCACGGTCAAGTTTCTGCAAGTAGCTGCTGAACGACATCGGTTGCCATTGGTGGTGGGTCTCCTGAAACACACAAGCTCCGATTTGGCAGTGTTTATTCGGATACCCCACTTTTTGTAGTACTCGTAGAGTTTGGAGACATGGGCTTCCACTCTCCGAGCTGCAATTTTTGGCGCTATCGACGAGGAGTAGGTTAGCGAGTCGTCAGCGAATAGCAGGTTCTCGCAGTCAGTTGGCACGGGTTGATCAGACGTCATCAGGTTATATAGGAAGGACTGCAAGGATTTTACAATTTCTTGGCTCTTTTATACTAAATTTTCGAAGCACATTACAATTTATTTTCGTATACAAAATATGTATGTGTTCTTTTTAAGTTTAATTGACACTTTTCAAATTTACTTGAATATTCTAATATGTGCTGATTATAATTTGAATTATGTGATTTTGTAATTTAAGATATGTAAATAATGTTTGTAAATAATATAATGTATGTAATTCAGTTAATTTTTTATAATTTAAGGTACATATATGTTTGTGTGAATAATTCAGTGTGTGTTTGTAGTAGTGTTCGTAGTTTTGTAAAGGATGGCTGCTACAGTATTAAATTTACAATATAAATATATAAGAAATTATTCAAAATGCCGCCCCTTACCCTTCAAACATTTTCTTAAACGATCCGGCCACTCGTCTACGCCGCACGCGAGTTACATATCTATATGGTGACCTTAAGCACCATTAGGTTAATCACACCTCCTCAAAGCATTTTCCCATAAAGTAAGAAGATACTTTTTGGCAAAATGCTAAATTAGCACATAAGAATTAATTGTAAGACAATGTTATTAGTTGTTCAATCAGCATATTATAATAAAGCAATGTAACCATATCTGATTGAACAACATAGTCATGTATTTTAGAATAATTTAGTCTTAACCGAAACCTCGGATAATAAAGACCTTTCAAAAAGAAAAACAAATCTAATTTTTCTTAACTCGCGCGACTTCCAGTGGAAACGAAGCTACTGTCTTCAACAAAACAGCTTTGAGAGACTCAATATTTCGGTGAGGCTTACAGCAAGCCCTCTCCTCCAAAATGTTCAGCGGATTAAGATCGGGGCTGCCCGGCTGGCAAGCACTGGATATTTCAGCAAGATTCTGCGCCGGCCAACAAAGCAAAAACAACACAACAATGGCTTAAGGACAATTTACCAGAGTTTATTGCCGCAGAAGATTGGCCCTCGGGCAGCCCTGCTCTTAATCCGCTGAACTACCGGTTGTGGAACACTTTGGAGAAGAAGGCTTGCTGTAAGCCTCACCGAAATATTGAGCTTTCAAAGGTGATTTGTTGAAGACAGTAGTTTCGTTTGCACTGGAAGTCGTGCGTGCGGCGATAGACGCGAGGCGGTCGTTTAAGGAATTGTTTGAAGGCTAAGGGGGGGGGGGGGCATTTTGAATAATTTCTTATATATTTATATTGTAAATTTAATACTTAATAAATGGCGTAAAAAGAATTTTGATTGCTTTTTTATTTTTTAAATAAAACGTGTTTTTGTCAGGGACAGAACTTATGGCAGGACTAGGTATATACTTAAGTTAGTTGTTCTGGAAGGTTCTCATCTTGGAATGTTCTAGATGGTTGGAATAAGGGGAAATACATTTGACATTGGAAAAGAGCTTTTTGTTTCTTCCATAAATTAGATATGCAATTTCCCAACAGATGGCGCTGTAGTAGTATAAAGCTCTTATCACAACAATATTTAAGTTTAAGGAAATAGATAAAGCGGGATGATGTCGACCTTCGTCAATGAGTTTTGTATCAGCGAGTAATGCAGTTCCGTCAGAATTATTGAGGTCAGAAAAATACACAAGGTCTAAAATTTTACCAAGTTGGTTTTAGACATTGCGTAATTGATTCAGTCCAAATGAAGTCATTCCATCGATAAAAAAGACTTCATTGTTGCTTGAGGCATTGACGGCATGATAACATTCAAGTTCCGGTGATTGTGCCCATTCAAGATTTAGTAGATTAAAGTCTCCAATAACAAAAATTTTATCAGAAGGTTCAATTTTGTCATTTATAGCTTCTAAGCAGTCGATAAGTTTGTTGTAGACATCACAGTTAGAAGAAGGAGGGATATAGCAAACAACCACATATAAAAATCCAGACGGAGATGATATTTTTACACAAATTATTTCAAGGTCGGAGTCCAAGAAATCGTCGACAAGATTACAAAACAGATGATTACGAACAGCTATTAACAAACCTCCTCCAACAGTTAATATATTCGGGTCATTATGGCGATCACGTCGAAAAATTTGAAAATTGGAATCGAATAACTCTGAGCCAGCAAAAGAAGTATTCAGTAATAAAATATGGCAACTCTGGAAGAATATCAAGTGACATCTAAATTATAGTGCTCTACTTAAAAAATTGTTTTACTTTAAAATAAGAAACCATATAATCCCGAAAATATTTCCAAAAAATTTTTAATAGTGTTTTTTTAATATAAAAATACAAAAGTTATCATAACTTCAGTGAATATAGATGTAAATGAGTTCAAAAAGACCTCTTGCTTTAACCTCACCAGAGCATTGTAGTGCATCTTTCAAAAAACAGCTAAAAACAACAACAACGCCCATTATAACAACCATGGCAGTAGGACAAATGACACTAGATGATTTGAAGACGTTTATGGGAAATCTTTTGGACGAAAAAAATGCAAAATTGGCAACGAAAGAAGACATCACATGCATTCATGAGGATATCCAAGAACTCAAAGTCAAAAATTTGGAGCTCACAACTAAACTGGAGGAGGTCCAAAATCAGTGTGAATCTCTCAAGAGAGAAGTAGATTTTTTATCTAAGAAAACTTGTGAAAAAAATATAATCGTTCGCCTTCCCAAACAACCAAACATCGATCACCGTGAAGAAGTTAAAAAGTTGTTTACTTCACTTGTTCCAAATGAACCGACTTCTATCAACTCAATGCGTGTGCTAGCCTCAAAATATGAAACTTGCAATATTTTGGTGGAAACAAACTCGAAAGACTATGTGGATGAATTGTTACAAAATTCAAGTCAACTTAAGGGCTCTGGCAAGTTTATTCACCGAGACTTCCCATTAGAAAAACGAAAAGTGCGACAGTCATTGCTACGTATACGAAAGGCGATCAAAAATTGTAAACAAAATGAGGAAGTACAAATCAAAGGTGAAAAGTTGTTGGTGGCTGGCAGGAGTTTCAATTGGTGCAGAGAGAAGGGGCTATTAAAGGACAGATCTGACGGCTGTGCAATTCTCGGCGAATTGTTTGCGGGGTTCAATCTGTCAAATGAAGAGCTTTTACGGTCTACAAGAATTGGAGCAAACATCAACGGAAGCGGAGACAACAATCAGGCAAATATGGCCGTAAAAAATCGACCGCCTGGAACTATGCAACGAAAATTAAATGTAAATTCTGCATGAAAAAGAAACGTCTGCCAGTTTCAAAATTTAGAATTAGATGTAAGTAATTTGAATTTATTATCATATAATGTAGGAGGGTTAAAAAATAAACTACTTTTCCCATCTTTTTTTAATTACATAAATAGCTTTGATTATTTCTTTCTTTGCGAAACACATGTAATGCTGAACAATTATGGAGAATTTGAAAATTTTTTTATAGGTTTTAAATTATTTTGGATCCCAGCAACACGAGTACATACTCATGGGCGGGCAATAGGGGGATATCTATTTGGGTATAAATCTGTTAATACAAACTGCAATTTTATAACAATTGAAAACCATACAGCCTTAAAAATAACCATTTTGGATGAATTTTATTATATTTTTCCAATATATCTAAATTGCAATAATTGGGAACAAGATTTTTTTAGTTTAAATAATTTACTAGATAATTTAAACAACAATAACGTAATGTTAATTGGTGACTTTAATTGCAGCTTTCTTGTGACAGTGGGTGTTACTTTCCATGTACTGCATCCGTAAAGAAGCACGGATTTTACATTGAAACGGAACAGTGGTAGCTTGGTCTTTAGGCTTATAAAGTTGTTTCTCCATATTTTGGACAGCAATCCGAACGCAGGCTTTGCTTTCCCGATTCGGCTGGTTATATCTAGTTCGGTCCCGCCATCAGTAGAGACAATACTCCCAAGGTATTGAAAACTCCTCTTAAAACCTTCCTTCATGCAGAACGTGACATTTGGATCCTTCATATGTAGCCTTGATTATAGCGATCAATTTATCCGGAATGCCCCTCCTGCGCAAGGCAAGCCAAAAAATTGTCTATTGACACTGTCAAACGCCTTTTCGAAATCGACGACGAACAGCAGGTGAGTGGTCATTGATATTCAACGCACTGTTTGATGATGATCCGCAAGGTGTTTATGTGATCCACACAGGAAGATCCAGTCCGAAACCTGCTTGTTCGGCGTCAGGTGTGTCTTCTAGGTGGTCTTTTATTCGACCTAGGACGATTGTTGCAGCACGCAGATTCCCCTCCAGTTTTCGCACTGCGTAAGATCTCCTTTCTTTGGAAGCTTGAATATCATCCCCTTTTTCCACTCCTCAGGAAAACTTTCTGTTTCCCAAGCTCTTTCTATGAGTGGGTGCAGGAGCTCAGACGATGTTGTTGGTGCTGCTCGTAAGAGCTCTGCGGGAATACCGTCAATTCCAACCGCTTTGTTGTTCTTCAGTGCTCTGATTGCGGTTAAGATTTCTTCTCTACTGGGGGGTACAGTGCGTATTCGGGAATTTGTTACTACGGACGGCTCATTGGGTTTTAGGTTGACTTCGCTGGTGAAAACGCGATTTAAAACCGCAGAAAAGTGTTCCTTCCACCTTTTGATCTGGTCCTCATCCGAAACTAGCAGTGATCCGTCATGCCCTTTACCAGGTGTTGTTTAGAGCTTTGGACACCTGTTAGCTCTTTGGTAATTCTGTAGACGGTCCTACTGTCGCTTCTTCTTCTGTTGCCAATGTGTTGATATAGTTACGCTTGTCACGTTGCACGCTACGGTGGACTTCTCTTATCTTCATGCGGTACGCAGACTCTAGCTCGATTCTGCCTGCTGCTGACGTTGCTGCAATGCGAGCTTTGAGCTGTTTTCTTTCTTCGATCCTGGCCCAAGGTTCTTCGGAAAGCCAGGCACTATTTCTTCCTTGCGACCGACCGACTATACTTTCAGCACCTGATATGAAAATATTTTTCACAGCACACCAATAGTTTTCGATGGAGGTGGGTTCCGTGCTACTGATTGTTCTCAATCCTTGTGAAAGATGGTCCCCTAGTTGTTGGTGGACTGCGGGATCCTTGAGTCTATCGGTGTTGAACTTGAGCATTCGGGTGTTTCCTTGGGATCTCCGAACTGCAGCTGTTCGTAATCTTACGGTAGCAACCATCAGATGGTGGTCCCGGGCAATTCCCATTGTGTTGATTTGGTTATTTATTATGGAATAAAAGCATAAGTAGAAAAGAAAAAGTAAAGAATTGTACTAACGAGTATCTTGTTCTTCCATACGCAAGCTCTGTAGATACTAACGTATGTCGTTTTTCTTTTGTCTTTAATTCCTTAACGGTTTGAGATAAAAATACCAAACAAAAATGACACAGGAATGGCTTATTGCGCATCGGAAAAAACTCATTTTCGACATAAGTCGACTTATGCTGTTTTTCCTTGATGCCACAGACATATTGAAGACTGTCGTGGACAATCATATGATAATGCCGCGAATATGTCTGGAATGTACAATGACTTACAAGCTGTGAGAAAATAATTAACTGATCGAGAGGCAGTTACAATTCAATTTGAATTTTGATGATATTTTCACCATATGGTCCACTTACCATCCACTCTTGTAGGGTTTAGGAATATGCTAGTTTACTGTCCCAAAAATGAACCGGTTCAGATGTAGTAGACGTTAAAGTTTAAATGTCTAGCGTACCTCCTTTGTATATACGTGTAAAAATATTTGCTATAATGACAGGTTGAACTGTCTAGATTGAGGATTTAATTAATTAATTAAGATATTTGTATTTAAAAAAAAAATAATAATAAGGTGAATATAGGGAAAACAATATTAAATAAAATAGAAAAAAAAAACGTAAGGTAGGGCGATTTGAACCGAGGACTTCCAAACAGCGGGATGCGTGGGATGGATCCTCTTGACCATCCGGCTACGCAGTGTTTGAATGATGGTTGGGCAAGTTTGGTACTTAAAAGCGGTAAAGAGGCGTGGTTGAAGTGGTTGCTCATGGATAAGTGAGGATCGTTAACTACGACTAACGAATGGATCGGTGTGAGTTAATCCTTGAAAGGAAGTTGGAGCGTTTCCAAAGGATTTTGACTAGAAGTATTCAATTTTGGTACACCTATTTTCGAAAAATTCAGATTTGAATTTTGGTGCCAAAATTGGATTTTTCTGGTCAAAATCCAGCTCAAAAACGGTGAAAAAACAGTGTCCGGAAACACTTCCATGATGAAAAAACCGGACGAAACCAATGCCGCAAGACGAGAAATGAGGTACGTGATTCCAAAAACGCAGGAGTTGATTTTGGAAAAGTGGCGTGTCGAGTCGTGTGCGGTCGCGCAAATTAATTAAAATAAAAGAAAGAAAAAAAAAAAAAACATAAATTTTTTTTTACATAAAAATTTAACAAAAAAGTGTGCTAATTAAAGTTAAAACGATACAAAAAGAAGTGATATAAAACCTAGAAAAAGGAAAGGAGAAAAAAAAATTAAATTAAAACATTAAAACAAAAGAACTAAACAGTTAAATAAATCAAAAAGTGCAGAACTCGCGCTCGACTCTTTCGAGCAGTTTGCTTGAGGCACGCCCAGAGAACTGAACCCACAACCAAGAAAAATCACCTCGAATCTCTATAGCGCCCAGAGAACCGAAACCACAACCAACAAAAATCACCTCGAATCTCGAATCTAGAGCACCCAGGATCCAAGCGCTTAACCCGAAACCATCCCCAGAAAAG
The DNA here is from genome assembly GCA_963931855.1 of Philhelius festivus. Taxonomy (NCBI): domain Eukaryota; kingdom Metazoa; phylum Arthropoda; class Insecta; order Diptera; family Syrphidae; genus Philhelius; species Philhelius festivus. The sequence goes on along the minus strand of OZ007557.1, from coordinate 25,082,599 downwards.
TCGCTTTTCGACTCCAGCAACCACTGGACGTGACATCTACACAATCAAAAGACGAGAACACCAAATTCCAGAAACTTCGACTTCTGTAGAAGAATTGACCAGGTACATACGACCTCAGCCGCACAATTAAACCTTCTACATATACGACACCAGCCAACTATGCACGCACATCGCCGACACCATAAGGATATCACTTACGAACAAATAGAACATCACCTACGAAGAAAAACCACATCACCCATAGACAACAAGAACAAACAACAACTTCATCATCAATAGACAACGTGCAAATATCGCCAACTTTAATAGGACCTTTATTAAATACATGCAACAGTAATAGCACCTACAGACAACTGGAACATACAACACTAACAGCAACAGGATACAGCAAGTACCGACAACAACTTCACCACCATAAAAACGCATATAGTTCAAAACATCGGCAACATCAACCAATAAAAAAATAATAACGATGAGAACGTGCGACATCTATACACAAAATCCTAAAAGCTAAGTACCTATCCCAAATTCCCAATATCCAATTTCCTCAAATTTATTTTATTTAATTTTTTTTTATATCATATTTTATCATTTGAAAACTGAAGCTTAGTAAAAGAAAACTAACGTAAATATATAAAAACTAACTAAGAGTCAAATTAAAGTAAATATACGGACAAATTAAAAGTAAATCTAAACAACGTAAAAGTAAATGAAATGTATGTAAAGCGAAACGATAAAAATTCTTTCAAATTTAAATCTATACTATTATATAAAAGCGAAACCATTTTAAAGTTTGATACGCACGATCTCAGAAAGTAGTCAACCGATTCATTTGAAATAAATTTTATTATTGTTTATATTGTTATAAGAGTGTTTATGGTTATTATTTTTTTTCATTAATAATTTGTCAAACTTAAATATTATGAATTTTACATTTTTTGTCCATTTCTTTTCATTAGTTGACTTATACAACCACTCATATCTTAAAACCTATACAATAATCGACAAAGATTAGCATTGCTTCATTAAGTCAATATTGTTGCGCAAATTTTAAGCCCAAAATCACTTCTTAGTTACACATACAACCTGAGAAATAAATAAAAACAAATTATAAAATTATAAACTTTTTGAATTTATTTTATCCAGGAATTAGATTTCATCACAATCGAAAGGTCGCTGCTTTGTTTCATTTCATTATCATTCCAAAATTTTTAATTTCTTTTCTTCCCATGCTCTTTCTCTCTTAATATCTGTTCCATTCAATAGTTACGTTTTTTCTCTTACCTACCTACCTACCTACATATTCAATTTTTCTGTATTGTATTTGTATAGTTTATCTAACTAACCGACACACACACATTTTTTTGTTTCTCTAATTCTATCGTCACATCGCTGAGCAATGTGGGGTTGGCTCTTTTTACTTGCGATATAGGTTATAGAGTACCTATTAGTAATAGGTACTAAGACTAACTATAGGGCAAGTTCTGCATCTGGAACTCGAGATTTTGATCAAAGTTGACATTACGATGATAGCGAAGACGAATAAAGTGGGCCGACGATTCCGTCTGTTTGTCTGTACGCCTGTATGTCCGTATGTCAGTACCTCGATCTAGAGCTTAAGCCACTGGAGCTATTTTCTTCAAACTCGGTACTTAAGGGTCTTCGGTGATTCCCTAGAGGAGAAATTGAAATTTTTTTTTAGCTCTAAAACTAACAGTACCCCCATACACCAGTAATGCATAATCTCACTTATTATGATACGAGTATTATGGACACGGACTACATTTTGGTAAAAAAAATGTTTGGGGGGAAATGTTATTAACGGTACCTGTCATAGAACGGTTTTTTTGATTTACGAATTTCTCATCAACAGCTCTAACGATTTTAACCAAAATTTTTATGCGTGAGCTTCTATACACTCGAAAAAATATAATCTAAAATTTTTTTCGAAAAAATAGTTTTTTGATTTTTAAAAAAATAATATATTTTTTTTTGAAAATTCAATATCTAGAAAACGGATACACAAATAAATTTTTAAATTGCGTTATAAAATGTATTATATTGAATACTAATAACTTGCATATCATTTTTGTTTATAAAAATTTTAAGGACGATTTAGTACACAAAAAACCTGTTTCAGTGCGTCTGTATGGCTGTACCTCTCTCTACAGCCTTCCCCACTAGCTCCAAAACTAACGGTTCCCCCCATACACCCGTAATGCATAATCTTATTTATCTCGAAACGGTTCAACGATTTTGATAAAAAAAATTAGGTGTGATATTATGAACATTGGACATAGACTACATTTTGGTCAAACAAAATTTTCTGGCTAAATGTTATTAACGGTACCTGTCATAGAACCGTTTTTTGATTTCTTGACTTTCTCATCAACAGCTCTAACGATTTTAACCAAAAATTTTCAACAGGAGCCCCCTTAAGTTTAAAATAATATTGTATATAAAGATATTGGAAAGAAAAAACTATTTATAAAATCTATACTACCTAATACTTAAAATTTCGCATCCCAAATTTTGTTCTCGAAAAATTTTAAGGGAATTTGTCATATAAAAAATTACTTAAATATTAAAAAAATTAATCAGACGGCAATTCCATACATTTGGACATTTTTATCTCATTAAATCCATGTTTTATATTTATAAAATGAGGGTATTTTAAATTCCAAAGTACTTTTACATAAGAGCCAATCGTGCATTTTATTTTTTAAGTTACTTGAATACACTCAATAGCATTTTGGGTGACTAAAAAGGACATCCAATTGACTACAGTGCCGTGCACATGAACTATTCTATAAAAGCGAAAGATTTTAAAGTTTGGGTTGAATGATCTCAGAAAGTAGTCAACCCGTTTATTTGAAATAAATTTTATTATTTTCTATATTGTTATATTTATAATATGCACAAACATGAAAAAGCTCTTTTTTTCAAGTTTGAAAGAGAATCTAATTCGATACGGTATGTTATACATATAAACTAAAATTAATATTATTGTAGCAAATATGCTCAGTCTCATTGAGAAATGTTTTCATATGCTAATATTAATACTAGGAAAATATTCGTAGTTACAATTTGCGAAGCAACGCGAGTACGGGTCGGCTAGTTTCTTATACAGGTACAAAGAATACTAAAAACATAAACATCATAACAACACACAAAAGCCAACCCAATAGAAGCGGTGCACCTCATCATTGGTCTTCGGCAGTATTATTTGTTAAATAACAACTCATAACATAATCAATTTAAATCAAGATTATTTAATTGAAAGCTTTCGGTAAGTCATTTTTGTGAAATTATATTGAAAATTTGAAATTTTATATCGATTTCGCTGCGAGCTTTTATTCGCCTTATATACAAAAAAAAGAAAAAGTATGCCATAGTAAAATAAACTATTAGACCATTGCATACTTTAAGGCGATAAATTATCTAATAATTTCAAAGAATGGTAATAGAAAAAAAATCTAATCGAACATTTACCTAAAAGAAAGAAAGAAGAAAATATAACTAAATCGAAGCGAGATTTCAAAGGAATTTTAAACTGACATCCTTCGTTGATTTTTTTTTTGCTCTTAGACAAGTGATACTTATATTTATCTACATACATATGTATGTATATCATATTAATATTTTGTTTTCAATATCTGATTAAAGCTTCGACCAGAAAGTTTAGTTTAAAAATGTCCATATTTTTATAGGGTAAATTAGTATTGATTTTAATTCAAATATATTGTTTTTTTTTTGGTTGAGTAATTGAATAAAAAATGTTTTTGAGTTTCGAATAAGGTAAAAGATATTGTGTTTTTGATAATTAATTTTGATTTTCATTGTTTGGATAAGTTTTATGGGAAGTGGTTCCACCAATTATTTCAGGTTTTGGGATTTCATTCCTGACATGGATAGTTGAATTCCATTTTGAAGGGTAGATGTGGCGGTGTGAAGAAAACTCCTAAAAGCAGATGATATGGTGTCGTCAAGTAAAATGGTAAGCAAATAGTTTTGAGAAGGATTTTACATTAGGGGGCCACTGCAAAATAAACTACGAGGCGGCAGTAGCCATGGACGTGTCAAAAGGTTGATGCGTGGGCGGGTTAAAGCCTCAAGGACAAACAACATCGAGTCCTTCCCTCTTCCAGGGTTGCCACTTCATTTTTGTTTTCTCGCAAGATCTCTCAGATTGTTAAAATACAAGTATTTTCTTGAACTTTTCTTTACGAACGGGACGACATTCGGTCTCAAGATTTTTTTTTATTCTTGAACCATTTTACAAGTTACTTTAATAACACAATTTTCGGCATGATATAAACGACGTAACAAGATCCCACCCTTCCGACGAGCGTAGCCTTGGCTTAAGCAAGCATGCCGAGCCGTTAGTAGTCAGAACACCCTCCGCTTCTGCTGCCAGGATCGGCCCCTGGAGTCCTGTATGCCATAGGTCGTAATGGTGGCATAGGAAGTGGAGGTTAGCGAGGACACAAAAGGAAAAATTATTTTAAGTGCTATTTCGTTGCTGTTTCGAGGGTTTTAGCACCTCCCCTTTAGGGACGATCTTTTTTTATAGTTTTTTTTTTATTGGAAATTTTGGTGGTAAATGAACCCGAAGAAGCTCAAGTTTATTCGTCCAGTGGATGGGTGATAGAGTCCCTATTCAGGCTGTTGCGATGCGCTTAAGCTTTAAGGAAGTTCAGGAATTTTTTTCTGATTTAAAATTTCATTTTTAATCCGGTTTTTTTTGAATTTTTTTATTCGAAACTTGATGTTGAACCTGAAGTTTTGAATTTTTTTTTATTGATGTTTTAAAGCGCTCAACCCAAAACTCAGTTTATAACTGGCTTTTGGATGTGAGTATTTAACAACGTCTCTGCAAATAATACACAACACTTTTACAATTCAGACAAGGCTTAATTTGAGAGAAACAAATTGTAAAATTTTTCTGTTTTGAGGCGAGTATTAGTGTTTTGAGAATTGAGAGAGGGAGTGAGAGAAGGAGAAGAAGTGTGTGTAAAAGAACTACTTACCAGCCTTATCTTATCTGATTGTGAGTTAGGGACTCTTAGCATGTCACATCTACCCTTAAATCTTTTATGACAATACAACCTATAAATTAGATTTGGTTTTGATTTTTTTTACTATTTTTTTTTTGAGTTTAGTTTGTCAACTTTTAAGTTGATTCAGTTATACATATTTAGTTTGGATATAGTCGTTTGGTATTTTATATTTTTTTTATTGAGGTAGCGAGGTAGTATTTTTTTTGTTTTTCTTTTTAGATTTTAGAATAATTTTTATTCTTATTCTCGGAAAGCATCGAAATAAGCAAAAGTTAAAACTTATTTTGAATATTTTTTTTTGTTTGAAATACCTTTTAGGGGTTTGATTGAAACAAGAATCTAAAATCTTGTTGGAATAATTATTTTGATTTTGGGGTTTTTTTTAAATTTTTATTTACTTTTTTTTGGATTAAGGAGTTTCTTTTAGGATACAATTTTTTTTTGAGATTTGTTTTTTTTTTTTTTTTCTTGGGTATTGGAGTATTTTTTTTTATATTTTTCTTGGGTTTAGGGTACTTCAACAAATTTTTTTTGTTAGGATTTCCTTTTTATTTTTGGTTTTTGGTTTAGTTTTTTTTTTTTGATTTCGATTGAGATTTGGAGATAGCACCTCATTTTGTCTTGCGTAAATTTGGATTTCTTCAAAATGCCACCAAAGAGAAGATTTTCAATTTCTGAGTTTCGTAAGCGTCAGGGTTTGAGGAGTAATCCCAATGCGTTGAATGACAATGCAAGTGATGCCCAAGGATCGATTAGGCAAACATGGGATTTCGGACTTCCTCAAACAGAACCGATTATTGACGCGGGAGCTACTTCATCAGCGGTTCAAAATATGGAGCGAAACAGTACCAGAATCAATGTAGGTTCTAATAACGAAGAGAGGACAGGTCACATTGAAGGGTCGGACGAGGATGAAGTTCTGACAGATTACATAGAAGAAGTGGTGACTGCGGCGATAGGCCTAAATCGAGCGAAGGATATGGAGTTTATCCGAGCTGAAGCGGAGAGAAGCAGAGCGTATCTCCATAACGAAGTTGCGAACATAGTTCGGCAAACCCTGGCTTCAGTAACCCCAGGAACGACGCCTCTAAGATATGCCGAACAGAGGGATGCTCCTATCAATCTACCCACCCAAAGTCAACCACAACAATCCGGTAACCAACCGCAATACGAAGGTTCGATACTTCCTCCTAACCGGAACCACACATCTAATCCGGATGAGTTCTTGAGACAAATCCGAAACCTAGACTTAAGTGATCCTCAAAGTACATCTCTTCCTACGGTCCCAATTACAGCTAGCCATAAATATCACCATTTCCACAAATGGGGCTTAAAATTCGATAATCGACAAACGACGGTGGACGATTTTCTGTTCAGACTGGAACGTTTGAGAATTAGCTATGGAGCAAGCTGGGAGGAAGTTGTGCTTAATTTTCACCATTTCGTCACAGGTTCCGTAGAAAATTGGTACTGGGTATACCTGAAGTCCAACCCAACAGTAAATTGGATGACCCTCCGTATAGCCCTGGTAGAGCAATATCGTAGCTTGGAGAGTTGTCGAGGAAAATGTTTGATAGGCGTCAACTTTCTACAGAGTCTTTTGATGACTTTTATTCGGCTATCCAACAATTGAATAGTAGATTGAGAATTCCCAAACAGCCCCAGGAAATAGTCGAGCTCTTAAAGCTTAATGTAAAGAGACGGATGGGAGAGCTTCTGATTACTTATCGCACGGACAGTCTAGCAGAATTGGTATACGTCTGCAGAAACATTGAAAAGTATCTCGGCGATCATGACAGCTCCCAAAGGCAACAGCGGTTCATCCCACCTCAACGTAGGAATGTATCAGAGTTGGAAACTGAGAAACCTTGCGAGACGTATGAAGAAGTAAGTCACGATGTGGAAGCTTTCCAAGTAAAGAAGGAAGCTCGGATTTATAGCTGCTGGAACTGCAAAGGAAAGGGGCATTCATTTTTGGAGTGCTCTGATCCCCAGCGGAACTTGTTTTGCTATAAATGCGGGTTGGAAAATGTCACCTCTCCGCAGTGCCCTCGCTGTTCGGGAAACGCCCCACAGAGCAGCCCAATGAACCGGCAGAGCTGCTCGCCGAAGACGAATCCGGAAACAAAATAATGGATAAACTATGCAGCAAAATTACGTCCGTTTGTCCGTCTGTTAAAAATGATGTAACTAGCAATAACGTACCGGTATTGACCATTATGAAACCCGATGAGAAAAGGTCTAACATGGAAAATCCTGGGCCAAAACATACAGTCCAACCTCCTAAAATCGCGCAAAAATCTCTCCATGAGAGAATTCAAAATTATTATCAAGTCAGATAAAGAATTTTTGGTACACAGCCTCAAAAATGTCCTATTTCGGATAAGGTGAAGAAGCTCAGAGAGAAGTTCAAGGCGAAAAAGAACACCTACAAAGCCATTGAAGCCACAACTTTATGTTACTCTGATGATCCGCGTCCATACGCATCCGTACAAATATTTGGTGAGCTTATGCTAGGTCTACTAGACAGTGGAGCAAGTATAAGTTGCTTGGGCGTGGGTGGAATACCATTTTTGACTAAAAACAACATTAGCTACTCCAAATTCTCAGCAGGTCTAAAAACAGCGGATGGAAAAAACCAAGTCATAGTAGGCAAATTCTTGGCGAAGGTTACGTATAAGGGTGATACTAGGGATATTAATCTATTCATCGTACCGTCCTTACAGCAACCGTTGTATTTGGGCATAGATTTTTGGAGAGAGTTTGGTATTGCTCCGAATTTGGTTTCAGAACTGACACTCGATATGGCCCAAAAAGAACTCGATCCAAATGCTCATGTGTTGACCAACGATCAATCAGTTACGTTGAGGAAATCCATTAATTTGTTTCCTTCCTCGGCGACTCTTGGCCTTGGAAAAACAAGTCTTGTGGAACACGTTATAAATACGGGGGATGCGGAGCCGATAAAGCAGCGTCATTATCCTGTTTCTCCAGCGGTTCAAAAACTTCTGTATGAGGAATTGGATCGGATGATCGACCTTGGTGTAATTGAAGAAAGTTCCAGTGCGTGGAGTTCTCCAGTAGTACTCGTACGGAAGCCCGGAAAGAACCGCCTGTGTCTGGACTATCGGAAGGTTAACGCCAAGACGAAAGGTTATGCGTATCCAATGGCTCATATGGAAGGTTTGCTATCGCGTCTTTCAGATACTCGCTATATATCTAGTGTGGATCTGAAGGATGCGTTTTGGCAGATACCGTTGGAGAAATCTTCAAGGGAGAAGACAGCTTTTTCGGTACCCGGCAGACCTTTAATGCAGTTCACCGTAATGCCATTTGGTCTGAAAAATGCGGTACAGACAATGTGCCAAGTGGTAGACAAAGTGGTTCCAGTGAACTTGCGAGAAAAAATATTTCCATATGTTGACGATTTGCTAGTGGTGTCGAGTACCTTCGAGGAACATATCGAATTGTTAAGGATTTTGGCAGCCAAACTACGTGAAGCAGGACTTACCATCAATGTCCAAAAATCTAAATTCTGCTTTAAAGAGTTAAAGTTCTTAGGATTTGTTGTAGGTGCCGGGTGTTTGAAAACAGATCAGAGTAAGGTATCAGCTATAGTGGACTTCCCCATTCCGAAAACTGTTAGGCAAGTTAGGAGTTTCTTAGGCTTAGCAGGTTGGTATAGGCGGTTTGTCAAAGACTTTTCCACGATAGCTAGTCCCTTGACCGAGATCTTGAAAAAGGGAAAGAAGTTTGAGTTTGGCGAAGACGCGACTGCAGCTTTCATAAAGCTCAAGGAAACCTTAACTTCTGCTCCTATCTTAGTTAATCCTGATTTCGGAAAGGAGTTTACTATTTTATGTGATGCATCGAATACCGGCATTGGATGTGTATTATGTCAGCTCGACGAAAATGGAAACGAAAAACCCATATATTATCACTCGCAGAAACTAAATAAGGCGCAAAGAAACTACAGCGTGACAGAGCGAGAATGTCTAGCTGCGGTAGTGGGTGTAAAAAAATTCCGACCGTACATAGAAGGACAGCCCTTTAGAATTATAACCGACCATGCGAGCTTAAAGTGGCTGATGAGTCAAAGAGATCTGAGTGGACGGTTAGCTAGATGGAGCCTAAAGCTTCAAGGGTTTGAGTTTACCATTGAACATCGAAAAGGGTCACTAAATGTGGTTCCAGATGCTCTATCTAGAGTATACGAGGTAGAGGCTCTGAACATCGATGGATCAATGGAAACTTCAACCTCCGATGTGTTACATATAGATCTTGCAGATCCCAGTTTTCAATCTGATGAATATTGCAAGCTCATTGCCACCGTCGAAGATCAAAAGAATAAGCTACCTGACCTTCAAGTTTCAAACCATTTTGTATATAAGAAGGTCAGACACTGCACAGGAAATCCGTTGCAGGATGACCTAGTTTGGAAGCTTTGGGTGCCCAGAGAGCTAACTACAAGCTTGATAGCCTTGGCTCATCAGCCACCTCGAGCCTCGCATGGTGGGGTTTCTAAGACGTTGTACCGGTTGAGAAATCGATTTTTCTGGCCTAGTATGGCAGCACAGGTTCGAGAATATATAGGAAAATGTGATGTATGTAAAATGTGTAAAGCTCCCAATCAGACATTAAGACCACCGATGGGGAAAGCATTTGAAGTTGATAAACCATTCCAAATGCTCTACATGGATTTTCTTGGTCCTTATCCGCGTTCGAAGAATGGAAATACACATATATTTATTGTCTTGGATCAATTGACCAAATTTGTTTTCATCAAGCCAATTCGCAAAGCCACCAGCGACGTTATAATAAAATTTCTACAGGAGGAGATCTTTTGTGTATTTGGGGTACCGGAGACAATACTGTCAGACAACGGCAAACAGTTCACAAGCAAGGAGTTTGGCAAGTTGATGTCCTCGTACGGTGTTAACCACGTCAAGACAGCGGTGTACTCTCCACAGGCAAATGCAAGCGAGACGGTAAACCGTTCAATTTTAGCCGCAATTCGATCATATATAGACCCAGACCAGAGGAATTGGGATGCTAATCTGGCTTGCATAGCTTGTGCGCTGCGTACTTCTGTTCATTCGGCAACTGGGATGGCACCGTACGAGACTCTGTTTGGCCAACCCACGGTAGAACACGGTTCAGACTACCAATTGCTTCGTGAACTGGATTGCCTTAACAACGCCGAACTGAAAGTATTGTCAAAAGCATCCCAAATGAACATCTTGCACACCCATATTAAAGAGTCTTTGGCAAATGCACACTCAAAATACGAAAGTCTTTACAATACCAGGAGTAAAAACGTAAAGTTCGTAGCTGGCGATATCGTATACCGACGGAACTTTATTTTAAGCGACGCGTCGAAGAGAATTAGTGCCAAGCTTGGCCCTAAATTCTTAAAAATGAGAGTGCGAAAGACAATCGGGAATAACCTGTATGAGATAGAAGACCTTAAAGGGAAAAGGATCGGTGTATACCATTGTAAGGATTTAAGGAGATGAAACTTCCTAATGTCCGTCTACCTCAGCCTGTGCATGAGAGCTCTTAATTATTTTGCCTGCTCCTTTTTACTCATAGGATTCGAAAAAAGTACCAGGTTTGTGAGAAAATAATTAACTGATCGAGAGGCAGTTACAATTCAATTTGAATTTTGATGATATTTTCACCATATATGGTCCACTTACCATCCACTCTTGTAGGGTTTAGGAATATGCTAGTTTACTGTCCCAAAAATGAACCGGTTCAGATGTAGTAGACGTTAAAGTTTAAATGTCTAGCGTACCTCCTTTGTATATACGTGTAAAAATATTTGCAATAATGACAGGTTGAACTCTAATACTAGATTGAGGATTTAATTAATTAATTAAGATATTTGTATTAAAAAAAAAAAAAAAAAATAATAATAAGGTGAATATAGGGAAAACAATATTAAATAAAATAGAAAAAAAAAATGTAAGGTAGGGCGATTTGAACCGAGGACTTCCAAACAGCGGGATGCGTGGGATGGATCCTCTTGACCATCCGGCTACGCAGTGTTTGAATGATGGTTGGGCAAGTTTGGTAGTTAAAAGCGGTAAAGAGGCGTGGTTGAAGTGGTTGCTCATGGATAAGTGAGGATCGTTAACTACGACTAACGAATGGATCGGTGTGAGTTAATCCTTGAAAGGAAGTTGGAGCGTTTCCAAAGGATTTTGACTAGAAGTATTCAATTTTGGTACACCTATTTTCGAAAAATTCAGATTTGAATTTTGGTGCCAAAATTGGATTTTTCTGGTCAAAATCCAGCTCAAAAACGGCGAAAAAACAGTGTCCGGAGACACTTCCATGATGAAAAAACCGGACGAAACCAATGCCGCAAGACGAGAAATGAGGTACGTGATTCCAAAAACGCAGGAGTTGATTTTGGAAAAGTGGCGTGTCGAGTCGTGTGCGGTCGCGCAAATTAATTAAAATAAAAGAAAGAAAAAAAAAAAAAAACATATATTTTTTTTTACATAAAAGTTTAACAAAAAAGTGTGCTAATTAAAGTTAAAACGATACAAAAAGAAGTGATATAAAACCTAGAAAAAGGAAAGGAGAAAAAAAATAAATTAAAACATTAAAACAAAAGAACTAAACAGTTAAATAAATCAAAAAGTGCAGAACTCGCGCTCGACTCTTTCGAGCAGTTTGCTTGAGGCACGCCCAGAGAACCGAACCCACAACCAAGAAAAATCACCTCGAATCTCTAGAGCGCCCAGAGAACCGAAACCACAACCAACAAAAATCACCTCGAATCTCGAATCTAGAGCACCCAGGAGCCAAGCGCTTAACCCGAAACCATCCCCAGAAAAGTCGCTTTCCGACTGCAGCAACCACTGGACGTGACATCTACACAATCAAAAGACGAGAACACCAAATTCCAGAAACTTCGACTTCTGTATAAGAATTGACCAGGTACATACGACCTCAGCCGCACAATTAAACCTTCTACATATACGACACCAGCCAACTATGCACGCACATCGCCGACACCATAAGGATATCACTTACGAACAAATAGAACATCACCTACGAAGAAAAACCACATCACCCATAGACAACAAGAACAAACAACAACTTCATCATCAATAGACAACGTGCAAATATCGCCAACTTTAATAGGACCTTTATTAAATACATGCAACAGTAATAGCACCTACAGACAACTGGAACATACAACACTAACAGCAACAGGATACAGCAAGTACCGACAACAACTTCACCACCATAAAAACGCATATAGTTCAAAACATCGGCAACATCAACCAATAAAATAATAACGATGAGAACGTGCGACATCTATACACAAAATCCTAAAAGCTAAGTACCTATCCCAAATTCCCATTATCCAATTTCCTCAAATTTATTTTATTTAATTTTTTTTTATATCATATTTTATCATTTGAAAACTGAAGCTTAGTAAAAGAAAACTAACGTAAATATATAAAAACTAACTAAGAGTCAAATTAAAGTAAATATACGGACAAATTAAAAGTAAATCTAAACAACGTAAAAGTAAATGAAATGTATGTAAAGCGAAACGATAAAAATTCTTTCAAATTTAAATTTCTTATACAGGTACAAAGAATACTAAAAACATAAACATCATAACAACACACAAAAGCCAACCCAATAGAAGCGGTGCACCTCATCATTGGTCTTCGGCAGTATTATTTGTTAAATAACAACTCATAACATAATCAATTTAAATCAAGATTATTTAATTGAAAGCTTTCGGTAAGTCATTTTTGTGAAATTATATTGAAAATTTGAAATTTTATATCGATTTCGCTGCGAGCTTTTATTCGCCTTATATACAAAAAAAAGAAAAAGTATGCCATAGTAAAATAAACTATTAGACCATTGCATACTTTAAGGCGATAAATTATCTAATAATTTCAAAGAATGGTAATAGAAAAAAAATCTAATCGAACATTTACCTAAAAGAAAGAAAGAAGAAAATATAACTAAATCGAAGCGAGATTTCAAAGGAATTTTAAACTGACATCCTTCGTTGATTTTTTTTTTGCTCTTAGACAAGTGATACTTATATTTATCTACATACATATGTATGTATATCATATTAATATTTTGTTTTCAATATCTGATTAAAGCTTCGACCAGAAAGTTTAGTTTAAAAATGTCCATATTTTTATAGGGTAAATTAGTATTGATTTTAATTCAAATATATTGTTTTTTTTTTTGGTTGAGTAATTGAATAAAAAATGTTTTTGAGTTTCGAATAAGGTAAAAGATAATGTGTTTTTGATAATTAATTTTGATTTTCATTGTTTGGATAAGTTTTATGGGAAGTGGTTCCACCAATTATTTCAGGTTTTGGGATTTCATTCCTGACATGGATAGTTGAATTCCATTTTGAAGGGTAGATGTGGCGGTGTGAAGAAAACTCCTAAAAGCAGATGATATGGTGTCGTCAAGTAAAATGGTAAGCAAATAGTTTTGAGAAGGATTTTACATTAGGGGGCCACTGCAAAATAAACTACGAGGCGGCAGTAGCCATGGACGTGTCAAAAGGTTGATGCGTGGGCGGGTTAAAGCCTCAAGGACAAACAACATCGAGTCCTTCCCTCTTCCAGGGTTGCCACTTCATTTTTGTTTTCTCGCAAGATCTCTCAGATTGTTAAAATACAAGTATTTTCTTGAACTTTTCTTTACGAACGGGACGACATTCGGTCTCAAGATTTTTTTTTATTCTTGAACCATTTTACAAGTTACTTTAATAACACAATTTTCGGCATGATATAAACGACGTAACAAGATCCCACCCTTCCGACGAGCGTAGCCTTGGCTTAAGCAAGCATGCCGAGCCGTTAGTAGTCAGAACACCCTCCGCTTCTGCTGCCAGGATCGGCCCCTGGAGTCCTGTATGCCATAGGTCGTAATGGTGGCATAGGAAGTGGAGGTTAGCGAGGACACAAAAGGAAAAATTATTTTAAGTGCTATTTCGTTGCTGTTTCGAGGGTTTTAGCACCTCCCCTTTAGGGACGATCTTTAATTTTTCTTGAGGGTCCTTGTTTGATCACCAGGTTCCGTTACAAAGCTTAAATTCAAAGCCAAGCAGCGTTTGCTTTTTTTGTTTCTTGCTCTGCCCACTTTTTAAATTTAGTGGCATTCGAAGTTATGGCAAATTTTGTATCCCATTTTTTTTGAATTTGGAAAGAACTGCATACTTGTTGCACTATTATGCACTATTGCTCCCACTAGAGTATGCAAGGCTTTCACATTTGTAAATAACTAGAAAAGGCCTATCTAATTATGCTAATTATTTTTTGTTATCAATCACACCCAAAAATTGCTGTGGGCTCTTAGTCTAAAGCTTGTCACTTCTTCATGTTGTTTCAAAAAATTTACGTTTTTTTGTAAGTTCGACACAACGCTGGAAAAAATTATTAATAGCTGTAGTAGGAGAAGGGAAAACGGTGAAAAGAGTAAACCTCACACGCTGGTCAGCTAGAAAGATGCATGCAGAAGTTTGAGAGATTCTTGGCACAAAGTCCTTAAAGTTTTGGAAACAATCAGGGATTATTGTACCGAAAAGCTTGACGCACGAAACGAAGCTACAGGAATTCTTCTAAAATTAGAACAGCTGGAAACGGCGTTAGTGGTTGTTGTGTGGAATGTTGTTTTGGAAAGAATAAACAAAGTGAATGTACAAATTCAGGCTTCTACCATAGATTTGATTACTGTAGCCGATCTTTATGAATCTCCTCGTAAATTTTTCGTAGATCTACGAGAAAATTTCAAGTATTTCGAAAAAAAGGCGATGGAATTAAGCTCCTCGAAGCAGTATAAAAAAAGACATGGGAAAAAGACAACCGAAAATAAAAATAAAAATATGATGAAACGCCCGACGAAGAAATGAAAATGACCGCGAGTGAAAATACATACTTTCTGAGTTAACACATTTCTCGTCATCATTGATAGACTCGTATATGAATTAGAAACAAGACAGAAGGCCTAAAACAAGTTCAACGAAAAGTTTTCATTTTTGACCAAAATGAGTGAATTGTCATCATCAACCCTTACAAAAAAGCTCTCGCCTTGGAAGAAATATATTCTAATGATTTAGAGACTGACTTAGTTCAAAAATGCATTCATTTTAAAAGCCACATTTCTACGGAAAGAATTTCGGTAAAACCAAATTCTGAATCATTGGAAAGTCTATCTTCATTTCTGCGAAAACAGAATTTGCAGAACGTTTATCATAACTTGGACGAGCTATATGTCGTATGACATTATGTACTCCAGCGACAAATTGTTCGGGTGAGACTAGCTTTTCTTTTCTAAAAAGGGTAAACAATTATCTGAGATCGACCTTAAGTCAAGAAAATTAAACGCTTTAGCTTTTTTGTGTATAGAGTCAGGATTAATGAACAAGATCACTTACGATGACATTATCGATAATTTTGCCAACAAAAAATCGCGCAAAAAGGTATTGTAAGAAACTTTAATAAGTTAATTGAAATTATTATTTTTAACTGTTTGTTAGCGCAATAAAGATTATTTAACTACGTTTACCGAATGTACATTATTGTGTGAGTGGCATACCCCGCTTTATTAGTCGTACATCATTGAACTTTGATTATCTCAGAAATATGCTCAAAAACTATTTCTTGTGCAATTTGAACCGAATTCTTGGATTCTAAAGATAATCTAGAAACTGACAATTCACAATTATTGTAGAGGTAAGGGCGGCAAAAATTCAACAGCCTATACTTGGGAAATGTGTAAATCCGCCACTGCCTGTAGGCACATCAGCCGCATATGCAGGGTAGATACATAATGTATATAATTTTAAGACATTGAATTGTAGTTTAGTTTAGTTTTAAGTTCGATTGACAATAAAGAAAAATATTTTTTTAAGAAACTTTAATTTTAATAAGTTTAATTTGTATATATATATATATATAAATCTATATAAATCTATAATAGGTGTGTTTTATTCACTGCTGCATAGCTAGCGCAGCAAAATTTCCCTCGACAAACACCAACAATATGATTGCTGGCGAAAAAGAAGCCAGTAAAAAAAATGGCAGTTGTGCTGGTGATAGAACTTTAAATTATTGAAATTAAAATGGTGCTATGCATTAAATTTTAATATTAAACATGTGTAATACATGTTTTGACATCATATTTTGATATTTTCTATAATAATGGCCAACATTGAAATATAAATTGAAATTGACATATTGAGTGAGTTTGATCGTTTTATTCGCGCTTGAATGCTGCGCTGGTTATGCAGCAATGAATAAAACACACCTAATATAAATCTTCATTCACAGAAGATTTGTTCCGGAGTTCCTGTTAGTATTAAAATTCATTAATTTCTTTTTTGCTTGCTGCGATATGTTTGTTAATTATTCTGATTTGTTTTTACTTATTTAATTAATTACTTCATGATTAATGTACAAGTGATTAGGATTTTTGTTTGTTTTTTTTCTTTTTTTTTGAAATTCTGCGGAACCTTAATTTAGTTCCAATTTACTGAAAAATTGCCAATTTTTGGTTTATATCAGATCTCTTCCTTAATTTAGCTCGATGCAGGCAGGATACCTGATAGGGTATGAAATAAAATCAGTTTGAATTTTCATGTAGATACTAAAGTAGTTTTTGCTTAGACATAATTAGAAAGTGAAAGCTAAATCAAAAACCACTGTTAAGCTGATATTACCTAAAAGAAAAATTCCTAGAAACTTATTTTTCTTATTATTATTATTTTGGTTATTTAAAGCTAAAATTTTCTTAAATCTCTTTTTATTGTAAGCAGGGTTACCACCCTTGCTTATTTTCTGATTATATTTTCTTGTTTATAGAAATAATTCGTTAATCTTAAATAGAAATATTATGTAAATTGCACCAAAATGATGAAATTTTGATCTTTTGTTCAAGCACATAGCTTGATGGCTTGTTAAGCATTTATTTTCAGGGGATTTGGATAGCGACTAAAAGAAATCGGTGAGCATGAACTGAGCTGGGGAAAAAGGTAAGCGAAGTAAAATGGAAGGTAAAATCCGACTTCCAAGGTAGGGTGAGTCAGGTCAAGCTGAACTAACAACTTCAGCGCCCTCTTGTGATAAACGTCCGTCCGCATTTTAGTTAAAATAATCTTCTATTGTTTTAAATTGTATAATGTGCTAATGGCATGATATATGTTTTTCGTGGTAGGGGAGAAGGGGTTGTATGTGAACAATTTCCCACACATTTCCTGCAAGCTCAAGCCGAGCAAGCATGCCAGTTCACAACACTCCTCGGAAATTTATTCGAATTTTATATTTTCTCATCTCAAACCTATTACATGGCCCAGCAGATTTGTATGCATTGAAGCTGTTGATTGCCTATTTTAATTTTTCCTCTGTAATCAGACCTTGTGGAGGAGTTATACTACTGTCGATGTTGCTTGGATCAGTGTTATTAACAAAAGGAGAGCTATCTGGAAAATGTACATCCAGGAGCAGATTGAGCGATTCCTTACTTGAGTTTGTCCAGGAACCGTCAGTGTTTTTAGGCAACTTGGCATGACTGGATTTTTGGAGAGGATTTTTCTTAACCTTGATGCCTCTGAGTTGCCTTCTATATTGCTACAGAAAGTTCTCCAGGACACCCGCTTGGTTTTCCTCAGTTCTTTTTTATATATCTTGAGGTTATCTTTATAGGAATCCCAATCAGATTCAGAAGCTTCTCTGGAGGTTTTCGCTCTGTTAAAGAGTTTTCTGCCGTGTTTTCCTAGCGGATCCAGCCCCAAGTTCCACCAGTGTGGTTTCTTTTTACCTCTTATTCGTATAGGAGGACAAGCAGTTTCCAGAGATTTTTTGAAGGCTGCTGTGAGGTCGTTGACTTTAATATCAACATCCTCAGTGTTGTAGGGTATGCTGTATAAATCAGGTTTGATTAACTTTAATAGAGTTTCCCTATATATTAGCCAGTCTGTTTTTCGATGATTACAAAAGGTGGATTGGCTAGGAGGTTCGTCAATAATTTTGAATTGTATGTATCTATGATCACAAAAAGAATGATTATTTGAAACTTTCCAGTTCGAAATAGTTTGATGAATTTTATATGAGACAAGAGTTATGTCTAGTACTTCCTGTCTGTTTTTGATAACAAATGTGGGTTCATTGTCAATGCTACTTATTATTAGGTTAGTGTTTAATATAAAATCGAAAAGAGACTCACCTCTGTCGTTTATATTCGTGCTGCCCCACACTGTATGATGGGCGTTTGCATCACTACCGATGATGAGGCGAGTCTTTTGCCTGTCTGCTTCAGTGATTACTCTCTTCACGGTGTCTTCTGGTAGAGAGAGGTAGTCATAGCCAAGATAAACCGACGCCAACCAGAGGGTTCCTTTGACTGTTTCCAGTCTTGCGACGGTTACATCTCGATCACTGAAATAAGGGAGTAAAAATACATTTACGCTTCTTTTAACTAGTATGCAAGATCTGGGTTCGCCTTTATCTGATGCACACAGCAAGTAGTAGTTAGGAGCCCTCAGTCCCCGAATGGATTTGGATTTCATGGATCCAGGGTTCTTGGATTAGGACGATGTCCGCTAGTGGATAGACGAAGAAGCAAGGAGTCCGAGGCCCTGATAGAGTGTTGGAGATTAATCTGAAGAAATTGCAACATCTTTGCTACAACCCTCCCGATCAGCCTCCAACACGGTGACGTTAGAGTCTTCCGATTCCGAGGTTGAGCCCAGAAGAGCGTCCTCACTCAGAAGATCTTCGTTATTGTGGTCATCGAACTCCATGTCGCTGACTGTTTTGGTCGTCTCCACTGTTGCCGAAGATGACCTGGATGCCTCATCCTCTTCCAGTGATGGGAAGGTGATACTCGTAGATGCACTAGGGTCTGCGGCAGCAGTTTCGACTACGTTGGAGGAAGTGGATGCACCAGTAACATCCGCGTCCTTCTTATACACCTTCAGTGTGATGGTCTCAATCCCAAACCTAATCACATCTTTAGTCTGCGCCAGAAGAGCAAGGGACTCCTTATTTAGTACTATAATTGCACCTCTATAGGGTCCCTTTTTCTGCTCCAGTTTCGCAACTTTCCAGGAAAGTGAGTAGGAAAGAATGGATTCGATAGCCGGATCATCTGGAGTATTATATCCAGGCTCGAGAGTTCGGCTGTAGCCATGGCGCGAGCTCTTGGTCTGCACGGGATTTTCTCCTTAGCAACAACCTCGAGCCTAGCACCAGGCCAGACTTCCCCTAATCGGCTAACGGCCAACGATAGAAGATCACACGATCTCTGATCGTCACAAACCATGAACTTAACATGTCCTTGATGCCAGCCTCCATCGTTTGTGATTGGAGGTGGTCCTGGGTTCTCCATCATGATACTCATGAAACTCAACTGGAGCTTTCCCTTGACTACTTGCCAATTTTCCACAGAGATCGTGCCATCGACGTCGTTCCCGTCAATGATCGCGACCACGATTTTGTCTTTAACCACATCACTGAAGGTCTTATTCCCTCCACAGGGATGTAATGGAGCTCTGATGTTGTGCACTTTGGGGCGTTTGGATACTGAAATTGTGCCCTCCATTGACCTTTGACGCTTTGACGTAGATTCTTCGCTGGCCTGGACGCTTTTAGCCTACTTAATTTTTGTGTCATTTTCCCTCGGCGCCAAGTTGTTCACCAAACACCTTGAGAATTCTCTTAGCATTGTGCATGTCCTTGTAGAAGGTCTTAGAAGGGTTAAGCTTACGCCCGCTCCCCCTAGGGCCTTCTTTAGGATTTGTGGTGTTGTTAGAGGTGGAGGATGTAGTATCATGTACTAAATAAAAGATGTTTCTCTTTTGATAATTTATAATTGAAAGATTTTAATAAATAATAAATTGACAAACAAACAAATAAAAGGTTACTTATACGAAAGAGGGACCATGCTTCACAGTCCTACCACCGCTGAAATGAAGCAAGGAAGTTCTGGGAGGTTTACTCTCCTAAGTGGTAGGACCATGTTTCACAGTCTTACTACCACTGAACCGAGGTGTCGAAGCTTGGAGAGGTTTACTCTCAGAAGTAGTAGTAGAAGGGCCATGCTTCACAGCCCCCCTATAACTAGAAGAAGGTATTTCTACCTTATCTTTCCTGCTCTTGCTTTCGGCAATAGGACTATGGAAACTCACAGTACTACCACCTCCAGCGCAAGCCGGAGAAACAGCAGACGGCTTTTCAGTCGCACTGCTGGCCTGTCTCAAAGACCAGGACTTTCCACCATTTAAAGAATTATTTTTTTTTCATTTAGATCCCACGAGTAACGGAGAAGGGGTGGTCCATCTGCACAGAGAACCGTATATGCAGATAAGGCGAGTTAATCCGGAGGTCGCCTGGTATCCGGATACTCCGTTAGCGACTGAGATAGTTTTATGATTGGGCCCTCAGCCAGGCTGATCATCGGCACGGGTCGTGTAACACCTTAGATCTAGCCCAATTGGGAAAATACAAAAATAAGGGTAGGAGAGAGTGGGCAAGGAATCAGGCAGTATGCACCGTTCTGAAAAGAAGGACGTTTAGGGTGTTAGAGGAGCTGGTAACATTGGATAGCTTTTTCGACATTCCATTGTGGGAAAGGGAAGGATATAAGGAGGGGTAAGAGGATGATGAGCATCCTTTGGTCTCAGGACTCATCTACAGAAAGCCTCTCGAGAATCATTGACCCTACTTAGCTTCTAAAACTCGGCAAGTTCGACGCTCAGGTAGACGCTGGTCAGCAAACAATGGCATGTTTCTGAATCCAGTGGAATCCAAGTACATTATTATTAACAGAAAAAAAATGTATCGTAATTATTATACAGGGTGTCCCACAGTCACCGCCCCAAATGAAAACCATGGATTCCTGAGGTCATTTTAAGTCGAAAAACTTAAGAGGTCATTTTCTCGTTTTCGACCCGTTTTCGAGTTATAACGGTTTTTATGATTTTTCCCTTAACTGGCTTTATCTTTGCCAAACTACGTCCGATTCGTAAAATTTTTTTTGGAACAATACATGTCCGGAACTATCCAACTCTAGTTCAGATGATTCTTCCGATTCAGAATAATCATATTGTTATGTATGTACTTTGTTCTTAAAATCACTATATTTTGCATTAAAACATAAAATATTATTATTTAAATACTAGACATGTGCTCTTAATTCATTTTTCAACAGTATACCTAATGCCTTAAAATAATTTCTGCCAAGAATTCATGCATTTAGTCCCTATGTGCGACAGTAAGATTATTTTGACACGACGACGCACAGTGGTTTGGTTTGTATGGAAAAGCGGAAAAAAATCTGTAAAATCTGAACTACTAAACGGATTTAAATAAAATTTGGTACACATGTTAAGATCTATCTTATACATATGTGGTTCAAATTTGGTTAAGAAATAATTATTGAAAAAAAAGTTATTGACGTTTTTCTAAAATTTGCGCGTTTGAATTGGAGCGGAAAAAAGTCTGTAAGATCTGAACTACTAAACAGATTTTAAAAAAATTTGACACACATGCTAAGATCTATCTTGTACATATGTGGTCCAAATTTGGTTAAGAAATAATTATTAGAAAAAAAGTTATTGACGTTTTTCTAAAATTTGCGCGTTTGGATTGGAGCGGAAAAAAGTCTGTAAAATCTGAACTAAATACTTAACGGATTTAAATGAAATTTGGCACACATGTTAAGATCAATCTTATACATATATGAGAAATAATTATAAGAAAAACAGTTATTGACATTTTTCTAAAAGTTATGGGTTTTTGATGTTGTACTGAAATATATTTTTTTTTTCTTTTTGAAAAATATAAACTTTTTATTTTGAATAAAGTAGAAAAAACTATGTTTGTATATTATAAACATAAAAACAAATTCTTCAAAAATAATATTAAAAACATAAATTTGCAATATATTAATAAATAATATAAAAAAAGTAGAAGCAGCTATTTTACTGTGCTAAAATGAGGTTTCTAGCATCTGCACTCATTGGTAGTATTTTCTTTTTTTGCCTGTGGCCTCAATCCTGTTATTAGTGGATCTGAGGATATAAGGATACGGTGCATCACATCTTCATCCGACTGCATTTCTTGAATTAAAACTGCGATAGATTTTATAGTCCTTATTTCGGCATTCTGGGGCTTTCTCGGAGAGTGATCCAACAGGAAATGTACAATTTTTTTTATTTCTTTTCCACGGATCAAAACCTTATGTAACGGTCGCTGGCATATGGTACCATTTATAATTCTCTACAAAAAGTTGTGCGTTTCCCACGCGTACTCTGCATATTTTTTGAAATCTATTTTTTCATTCGATGTAATTAATTCAAGAATAACATTAGTCATAAGTTCGGAACACAAAATCGAATAAAGAATTGCGATTGAATCCATTTTAATGGAGGGAAATTATCGCTCGAACAATTCAAAAACAACCGCTGATTAAACACCCTTTTTGTTTTTATTTTTATTTCATTTCACTTTTGCTTATTGGTTGATAAAAGAGTTATAATTTTTCTTACACACCTTGCACAAATGCACAATCAGTCAATAATGACTTTTTTTTTGTTTTTAATCCTTTATTTATTTATATAGTTTTAAGTAAGAACTTAAACATTCTTATGGGGCATTACCTACTAATCCTTAAAGGTCATACAAAATTGTGCAATACACAACAAAAACAAAGCAATAACACTTTAAACAACAATAAAAATTGTTAGTTTTCGATTTATGCCGGAAACGGAACAGGTAGAGAAAAACTCATGTACAGAAAAAAAAAAAAAAACTTTTTTTTATTTTTACCTGCCTCTACTTTTTCCGTGAAATCAACAAAACTGTGAGATTATTCCTAATCCTTTTGTTTATTTTTTCTTAAGCTCTATCTTATAATTCTAACTGTCATAAAATAATAAAATTTTTAACATAATTTTGCCAACAAAATTGAGTTGAAAGTTGAAAAATTTTCGAGGCAGAAATAAATTGTTTCGCAAAAAATCGAATTTCGCAGACCTTGGTCAAGGTATGAATTTTTTTTTATTTTTAAAATAAAGGTACGCATTTTTTCTAAAAATAATGGGATGAAACAGCTCATTCTGATAATTAGAACCGAAGAAATTATAACTATTTGATATACACCACCCTCAAAACCGAGTTTTTTGAAAACCGATTCAATGAGATAAATTTGAACATATCTTCCAGATCCGCAGGCATCCGCAGCTGATTTTTTCTGTGTTGTTACTTGAAGGTATTGAGAACACACTGGCGTACTTCACTACGTGTAGGCAAGTGTAGCTAAACTTGAAACTCAAAAAGTTTTCATCTAAACCATATTTTGTTGGTACCCATTATGACGCTTCTTATATAATTCATCTTTTTTTTTATTTTTTTTAGATAACCAAGAATAGATCAACAAAACGGTATATAAATTTTAAGAATTTAATTTAAGGAACTTCGGTAAAAGACATCTAAAATTTTGTTGAAAATACGGTTCGCGACTTGAATAAATTTTTCTTTGACTTTGAGGGCTTGTAAATATGTATATAAAATATATATATAAAAAAATACTCTGAAATCATATGCTCTGGATATATAAAAGTACTTAGACATAAAACTTAAAAGGCTACTCATTACTTTCTGAAATGTATTTTTTTCCGCTCTCAAACCACTGTGCGACGTTGCAACCTCCGCGTTAGAGGACATCAAACAGAGAGCTGTCAACCAATGCACAAACAAAACAATCATTCTTTAACAAAAATAATGTTAAGTAGCTGATAATCAGAAGAGGCATTATTGCTTCTATTTGCTATTTTACGAAACTCCCGTAAAAGAAAAAGAATGTGGGTACTAGGGTTGCCAGATTTTTCTTGCACCTCGGCGGGACAAGTGGCTTAAATAATGAAAAATCCCGGGATTTCATCGTTTTATAAATATGAATTTGCATAGTGGATGAATAAGTCCTTATGTATTGCATAACTATTCACGCGTTTAGCGAATTCTAATAAATACGGCTGTTTATGAATATTCTTACCTCGGGAAAATTGCAACCATTTCTCTGGTTCCAGTCGGTTTTCTCCAGTTTGTTAATTATTGTTTTTATTTATTTTTATTGATATTCGCCAATTACTTCTCTTTTTTGTTAATTGGATGTACCCACTAGCGTTGCCAGACGTCCCGGTTTACCCGGGACATCCCGGATTTCAGACATAAATTCATCTGTCCCGCCGGGACAGCTTTTTTCCCGGGTTGGGACTCAAACTCAAAAAATAATGCCTAAGGTACTTCAATGTCTTTCAATGATAAGGAACAACCACTACATTGCGATTTAACCTTAAGAAATTACTTTTAAAATTTCAATCAAACAAACCTAACTTGGAAAATTTATTTTTGTAAACTGACATCTGTCATTAAAATTGACAAAAGAAAAATATTTGCAAATGGTAAATGACGAAAAAGTCATTTAATTAGTAATTAATAAAAGAATTTATTTATTTTGATCTAAACGCATTATATGATTTTTACTTGCATAAGTCGGAAGTTATGCATTCGTAAAAAAATCGATCTTGAGATGATAGCGAAGACGAAAAAGTGGGTCTCATAATTCTGTCTGTCTGCCTGTTCAACTACGGCCTAAACGGCTCGGCCGATTTTTGTTAAACTTGCGATATCTACCAAGTTTAAGTTTTTCCCCCAATTATTTTTTTTTTAAAGACCGAAAATAATGGTACCTGCCATACGATTTTTTCGAAATTTTATAAATATTTTTGTTCTTAAATTTCATTTAGTTAAAGCTAGGTATCTAATGGTTAATGGTAATGGTACGACCGATTTTGGTAATTTTTTTTTATGTTAAAGCTCCCCAACAGTTTAAATATTATTGTCAATAATTTATATAAGAATTCTATAATTTAATAAAAAAAATTTGAAATCAAGATATTACTGACTGTACCTACCACAGAACGATTTATTCGAATTTTGAATTTCTCATTATCGGAATAACGGATTTTAATAAATTTTTGTAAAGAGAAGCTTCTAAAAAGTGTAAAAAACATTGCATTTCAAAACTCTAAAAAAAATATTTTTTTTAAATTTTGAAATTCTTTTTTTGTAAATTTAATTTTTATTCGAACAAAATCAAAAACTTCAAATTGACGTACCAACATTTTATCTTAAAAATGATTTAAAAATTTTTTATAAGCTTATATTTTTTAAGAAACCACTACAACGAAGTATAATTTTGTTCTTGCATTGATCAATATTTGTTTGAATCACATGGCAACCTGTGTTTAGTTAGTTGGAGCTTGTTTTACTCATTTAAAAAATTAATTTTTCTCTATAATAACATCATTTTTAAATTGCTTAGTCTTTTACGTAACAGCAAGTTCGTGCGAACCAGTCGTGCATTTTATTTATTTTGTCCCGCGCAATATTTGCCTACCCTGCATAGTTATAATAAGCTTGTGTCAAATAAAGTACCAAAAAGTAAAAATCTATTACATTTAGCCTTCATAACACTCAGCTGTTTGTCAGCAAAAAAAAAAATCTTGTCTGTCTATCGAATTTAAAAAAACAAAAACGAAACTACCAAGAGCTAAAAGAATTCGAACAATTAACTTTGATTCATCAGATAAAGTATGTTATTATCTCTAGCTTAATACTGGAAATCAGATTGTTATTCGTTTCATACTAGCTGGAATACTACTCAGACAAGTTCTTGAGGATAAAATTCAATAATACAAAATAAAAATTACAACACTAACACACCGGATGAAGAAGGATGCGTGGAGAGATGTTGGTGATCAACAAGTATATTTATCTATTCCAAACAATTTTCAATTCAATTTGTTTTTAATATATTAGTATAACATATTTGTTTCAATAAATAAAAATAACACAAAGTTTTAGTTTCAATATCAAGTCAAAGGCATTTTATTTTTTTGATATCTTTATAATTCAATGTGGTGTCAAAGTGAATGTGACAGTTCAATACTAAAATGTCCTTATGTAGGCACTATTCAACCTCCAAACGCGTTTAGCTTATAATGCCTCTATTCAACGTCACATAAGTTTTATAAATAACGATTTTGCGTTTAGAGGCATTATAAGGGTTGCATAGCCTTATGTTCTCACTATAATGAGTTTATAAATATGACTGAAAATCTTCAAATTTGAATGTAATATCTCGCCAAACGAGTATGCAAAGTTATTTTTAATAAATTGTTTTACATTATTTTTGGTTAATTTATTGTCCATAAACATATGAATCAATGATTAATAACAAAATTATTAAGAAAATACCTCATACTTACCATTATTACCGCAGCGTTAAAAACAATCTGTATTTTCACACAACGTCGCGTTTTCCCGCCGCGTTGCAACGCCATGGAGAATTCACCGCGGCATCAAAAACGCGTTCAATGTGACAAGGGGCATGTATTGGAATGTAGTACAACGCTGCGTTTGAACGCGGTGGTAAAACGCGTTTTGTTTGACCGAGCCTTAAATCGGGCATAGTTATAAAAACTTTTGTCTGTCGTTTTCAATTGGATTTTAATGTCAACATCTGACAAATTTAAGTGGAGATAAAAGTGTACTAGAAAACGGCTAGTATTGAAATTTTGCTATCTTAGACGTCAGTGTCCTTTCACAATAAATTTATAAATTTAGCTTAGTAATCATGTGCGTTAAAAAAGCGCCAACAGTACGTCATTAAGAGCACCATCTGTGCGTCATCCATTTTGTTCAACAAACATGTTATACATGACTTTCTTGATTTTCTCAATAAATTCAAGAAAATGTTAGATAGACCAAGCTGTCATTCCAAAACTAATTGCATCATCTGTATAATTGAAACAGTGTTGAGTTCCAATTTAAGCTTCCTAACTTATTTTGCAAACCATTTTCAATTCGAACAAATATTTCAAACAAAATTTATTTGGAAGACTTATCAATTTGCAACACTTATTTACTTTTAAGTTGCGTACTTTTAAATTGAATTTTTACTTGTGATATAGGTACTATAGGGCGAGTTCTGCATTTAGAAGAAAAATACCCTTTAAGTTTAAAATAATATTGTATATAAAAATATTCAAAGAAATATTTTTTTGGCTTTTTGAAAAAAAAATTAAACATTTTGAAAAAAATTTTTATATAAAAAATTAATTTAATAATAAAACTATTTTTAAACTTTGTATAAATTCATACTTTTCTGGAAATGAGACGGCAATTTCATGCATTAAATCTTTGTTATATAACATATATAGGGTAAGTGCACCAGTACCCGGCCACCTAACACATTTTCCTACTTTGAAGCTACATAATTAAGTCACATGATTATATACATCTATGTTAATAGTTTTGATGGATCATAAAACCTGTTAAGTATTGAAAAAAAAATATAAACTTCGAATTCCTAAATCATATAATTAAATATGAAATTATTTTTAAAAAAAGTCAATTTTCACCAATACCCGGCCACCAAATTTCAGTAGCCGGCCACTTTTGATCTATTACCCGGCCAGGTGCTTTTTACTCGAGGAAATCTATTTTTTTAAATAAATTACACATTACTTCCAGTCTTCTGTTATTTTATTCAACTTTGTTAACATAGTTTTAAAAACAAGATGATTGTCTGCTTTCAGTTCTTTTTAATTTGAGGGATTGTTTGTTAATTAATGGAGAGTCTAAAGTGTTGGATCCTAGAGATTGAAGAATGTAATTTCCAATGCTGGTAGGGACATAAGAAAGAGATCTTTTTGGTGAAGTTGGCGTTATCAGGCAAATTGGTGATTCAACCGTAGCAGAAGTAACCGTTGCTGTGGGCAAACGTTTCGGGAGAGATGAAGGAGTAGAGAAAGGATTTACCCCCGATTCAGTTCTGGTGCCTGGATTCATTGCTAGAATCGGAATTGGAAGTTCTAAAGCTTTGCTTCCATATTCCGAAAACATTTGCTCGTTAAAATCTAAAGCTTCAGATAACTGTAGCGTCCCATCTTCGTTCAGGTCAAAAACCGTATTTAGAGGCAGTGAACCAAGATCCATGTCTTCTATGTTTTAAGACTCTTGTACAGGGGCTGATTTCGAATCTTCTAAGATATTTAGTATCGTAGAAATACTTATTCCATGCTCTTCTAGTTTGTTCTTGATCTCTATGATAACAGATGCTGCAATGGAAAACCGATCTTGTTCAGCTTGTTGCACTGATTGAACTGGTTCTGTATCTTCAACTTCTGCTGCCTGTATGGTATTGTTTTCCATGCTATCTTGAACGCATTTGCTATAATCAACAGCATCACTATTGAATGGAAACAGTCCACATTTTTGAAAACCGTTTTTAATTGTTTGCGTCAAATTAGTGTTTTTCGTAAGAACGGTTTCTAATAGTGGACAGAAATCTTTACGTGTAAGAACCGTTCCAATATGTTGCGTGTGCCATTCGCCAACTGTTTTTTTTCAGTCTTCTTTTGAGGGGTTTGAATACACTCATATCACATATGAGAATATGAATTGGAGGGAGAGCATACAAATTGATTTTATTTTCATCACAAAGCTGGCTTAGTTGCATTGACAAGTGCGATCTGTGACCGTCTACAAATATCAAAATTGGTTTCTTAACTTTTTTCTCATCAATCCAGTTGAATACGCAATTAGCAATGTATTCGTAGAACTTTCCCCATTTGTACCTGGTTAACATTTTTAAAGCCCTTTGGAGCAACTACTTTCCCTACATGGAAAAGCTGGTTTCGTCTCCATTTAATATTCTATTGGGATCCAGTAATATGTCATCATGGCCATTTTCTAGAAGAAGGCTCTCAAAATCACAAAACCATTTCTGAATACAATTTTTTGTCACAACGGCTCTCCCCCTAGAAATAGTCTTGGCTTCCAAGGCCTAAGCCACGTTCTTCCCGGTCTATCATCCTTAAACGGATTATTCCTTTTTATCAGACTTAATAATTTTTTGGACGGTGTCTAAAAGCTCACTTTTTTTAATGGGAACCCAAACTTTGCCATTTGAATACTCCAATTTGTAATTTGTTTCTCCTCTTCAAGGTTTAATATTGTATCTGGCCCTTTCGTTTGGGAAGGGTCATGAACCTTGCCATATAACCTATCCTGCAAAGTACTTCTAGGAATGTTGTATTTTATAGCTGCTTTTCGATGGTTTAATTTATTAGATCGAATGTCAATTAGAGCTAGTTCGATTTTTTCATTTCGCAAAAGGTCTTGTGTTTCGTTAATTTCATTTTCTTGAATCATTTTCTATAAAAAAGTATGGATTTACATACAATAAGTTAAGTGGCCGTATACTAGCGCAGATTGTTCTAAAAACCGGCCATAGCAATCTCCTGACCAAAAATAGTGGCCGGATACTGAAACTTAACACTTTAAACACATTTTTACTTATTATATGGGTAGATACAATAATTTTACTTCGTTTTAGCGTAAAAAATATAGATTAATTGATTTCAGGTAAAGTTCTAGTGTCCGGCCACCCTGGCCGGTTACTAGAACATCATATAAAAATTGTGTTCTAGTAACCGGCCACCATATTTTTGTTAATTTAAAACATTAAGTCCCCATTATTTTTACATTTTATCGTCAATAATTATATTATCTACACAAATCAAGAATAAAATAAGTTTTTATAACAAAAAGAACACTGAAACTTACTTCTTTTTGTTATTGCTTTGGCTACCACTCAAGAACTTTTAAAAACACTTCTTGCTTTCGCAACGAACTTCACAGACTTAACATTTTTTTTGACACAGATTAACGATGTGTAGATCGGTCAAATTTTATCAAACCATTAGATAGACCTGAAGCTATCTTAAAAATGCATTTGCTCATGTAAACTATGTACATTTTTCTTAGTTTTAACCATTAAATCGAAAGTGGCCGGATACTAGTGACTGGCCGGATACTGGTGCACCTACCCTATAAATAGATAAAATGTATTTTAAATTCCAAAGTACTTTTACATAAAAACAATTCATGCGATCCAGTCATGCATTTCATTTTGTATGTCTCCGAAAAGCACTGAAAGGTAATGTCAAAAACCAACGAAAAGTAGATTTCCGTATCGTCGAAAGGGAAACACACCCAAACAGTACTTAACATCTATGTCACAAAACTCATTTTTGTTCTAGAGACTATGGGTTGTATGCAGAAGCAATTTTCTCAGTCTTATGAGAATGAGCTCCAGATAGTGAGATTGAGCATTTGCAATGAGACATGATCTCAGTCTCAAAAAAAAAAGTGAAAGTGACAGCGATATCCAATCCAAAAAAACTGAGAATACCAATAGCTTTCGGAATTGTTTAGTATCCACGAA
Organism: Philhelius festivus; assembly: GCA_963931855.1. Lineage (NCBI taxonomy): Eukaryota > Metazoa > Arthropoda > Insecta > Diptera > Syrphidae > Philhelius > Philhelius festivus. The sequence goes on along the minus strand of OZ007557.1, from coordinate 25,052,177 downwards.
TCATGCACTGATCCCGGCCAAAATATACATATGTTGTATATATGTATATGCTAGTAAAAAGTTCTGCTCCATTGCACGTTGCTTGGACATTTATTGAATAATAACCTATAGATATTTTGAAATTACTTTTTACGGCAACAAAAAAGATTATTTATTCATCACTTTAACCCTTTGACGTACTGGCTTTTAAATACGCACGTGAGTACAATCTATTTCGCCAATAAATGCAGGAAAGGAATATTTTCTAAACTAAATAGATTTTTAACGTCTTTTTCTTGCATTGTATTTGGAATTTTAATCCAATCGCCTTTTTTATTTACGATTTTGTCTGCAACTTCTACGATTACTCTTGAAACGGAACTCTGCTTGATGCTGAAATCTTCGGCGATTTCATTTGGGAAACCAGGATCTCTAATGAATCGTAAGAAAACCATAATTCTTGTTTTACTACTTAATCAACTTGCCCAAGACTCCTCATTATATTGAAACAAATAATTTTTTAATGCTTGCACATGGAATGGGGTTAACCCATTAAGAGTTCCTTGTGGAATCAAAGGGATCAAAACAATTAAGGTATTCAACCATTTTACTTCCCGAGCTAACTAATTTGCAGGCTCAACATTTTGGTAGCTTTATCTCATTAGAATAAGATTTGATTTTTTTCCTGCATACGAAAATCTCTAAAATGAGATAGATTTTTTGATAGATTTGTCTCAAAATTATTCTGCATACGAAAGCTAGCATTTGCTAAAAAAAGTGAGATTTGAGACTGAGATAAAGCTTTCTGCATACCACCCTATAAGTGAGAAATGAATTGTTTCATTTTTAACGATTCGAAAAGTAATGGTCCGGCTGAATTACAGAAAATGTGCCTACACGATTCTAGTGGCCAAGCGAATCTCGTCAACTTTATTTTGTTTATATAACCAACTTGTAAATTCATTATAATCTTAATCAACAATTAGTTATGTTGGTTTGTACAAAATGTTTGTACTTTTATGGGTTAGAATCTTTCAGAGCCTTTGCTTGAGCGAAAATAAGTTTTATTTCAAGCGCGTGTACGAAAGTACACGCACTCTTTTTTGCGTATTATAATATGAATAAGTAACGTATACAAATCTTCTTTTAATAAGACTCTTGATTGGTAAGTTGAGTTCTTAATTTAAAAATTTGGACCTTATTCGGAATTACCCCCCTCCCCCCCACCAAAATGAACTTTTTTTTAACGAATCGATAAAAAAGTGTTTGCTGTTGATAAAAAACATCAAATTATGGAGGAGAAAAGTAGTTTTAGTTATAGTACTGTGGGTGGTCCGCTTATACTTCACTTTTTTACCATAAAAAAGTGTTTCTCCTCCATAATTTGATGTTTTTTATCAACAGCACACTTTTTTTTATCGATTCATTAATAAATAAATATTTAAACCAAGAACTAAATACATACATTTTTTGCGAAATGGAATTCAAAACTTCCTAATATTGCCATATTGTTAGATCCAAATAAACAATAAATTCATTTATTTTATTAAAGCTATGTTGGCAGACTTAACAACAAAACATTTTATTTGACCAATAAAGCTAAGTCAAATCCTTGACGTTTTTATTCTCAAATATTCAGAAAAAAAAAATCATTCTTTATTTTGATATTCTTTTATTCAACTAAACTTTGACACAAAGAACATTCAATAAATAAAAACCTTTACAAGTATTACGTTGTTAATTCATGCAATTATAAACTTCTTTATTTATTGAATTTAATAACAAAATGTTGACTATTCAAAGTATACACAAAAATATAGTAACAATAATTTTTGCTAGTAATGTAGTATCATCCTCAAATTTTAAAATTATTACTCTTCTCTTATGTATCTATGGTATATTGGTTTATAGATCCCATTGTTTAATACATTGATGCATTCAATTAATTTCTCCCAAATAAGTTAATATTAATAACAACCCCCTCAGTCGTCTTCTACGATTTTCTGAGGAATGGCTAGAACTGTGTATATTCCGTTCTAAAAATTCAGTCGTCAGTTATAAAAAAATTATAATTTGATTTAAAAAATTCATATGCTGTTACCATATAAAAATTCTATCGTCTGAATCGAGTTAATATTGAGAGCTTAAAATTTAAACCTTTTTTGTATTTATTTGGAAGAAATAGAACAATCAACTCAACAACATAAATGTAGCTATTCTTATATTATTTATCATATGATTTGTGTTACTTAAGTATACCTGCATATACGAGTACATACATGCTTTTAATGTATTTTAATGAATGTAAATATGTATATCTGATTAAATTATATTTTAGTATTTTTATATTATTTGTCATTTGAGTAAGAATAGTACTTTTTAAATATTTCTTATTAAATGAAAATTTTACTTTATTTCTCAAATTAAATTCGACTACTGCATTATTATAATTTATTTGTTGTCTCTTAAAATAAATAATAAAAAATATTTTTCGGTTGCAGAAATTTCATTTTTAATTTTGTACGATTTAATATTTGTGTTGGATTATTATTATTATTATTTTTATATTATAAAAGGCTTAGGTTTTTTCGTTATAAATGTATACTGCATTGGGAAAATGTTTGTTGTATTCTCAAGAACAAGATGAATATTTTTTACTTAATGAATACATATATTTCGGTTTATTTAATCTGATTTGAATTCTATTGATATCAGCCGCGTTTTATTATCCACACATCTTATTGTGAAGAGTATTTATTCATACCTTTTGTTCTTATGTTTGTTATCTTCTACAGACCCCAATTGAAAATGAAAAGAACCATATCCCCCAGATTAAAAACTATTTTTTTCTTGCATTTGAAATAGATCCAGAAAGAAGGCATCAGTTGTATAACTTATAGCGTATAACATGATCCTGATCCGTAGATAATAAAACACGGTTATTCGGGAGATATTGGGCCTTACCAACAATCAAATTAAGAGACGACTTTAATATTTGAGCGAAATGAAGCATTATTTAATGGACTCTATATAACTGATCATATATGCTACATTTTATTTTTTAGGTTCCGTACAATAAATAGTTCATAATTTAGAGTTCACATAAATATTAAGTTCATAACATGTATGGCTAACTTTATAGAGCTCTTTACATACTGATCCATTTCACTCAAATATTAAAGTCGTCTCTTAATTTGATTATTGATAAGGCCCATTGAAAATATGTTTGTTTAAGATATTTTGTTTAATGGCTTAAAGCTATTTGCTTGCTTATTTATTCATTTGTTTTTGTTTCATAAAAACAATGAGTTTTCTACATAGTTTCATTTATTTTACAATGCTTAACAACACTTATTTTTCTTATAAATTTTATTCAAGTAAACAAAATATAAACTGGCATATGGAATGACTAAAAAATCCAGTCGAAATGAATCAATATAATATACATATATAATGCGGATAGTATTTGTATTGATTATCTTGATCTATGCTGCATACATAAATTTGTATATATGTATGTAGTAAGGTATTAATCTTTCAAGAAAGAGAAGTTTTTTCCTGTTCCCTTGTTTAAACTACATCGATTAAACTGACCTTTAAATGTTGAAATTTACAACATAAGATAATAAAGTTATGCCTCTTTATAGTTATTTAGTTTGTAACTGACTACTGACCAATTGCCTAAAACGACACTGATTTAAAAAGTGTTTAATTAAAAAACATTGTGTACAATTTTCATATTTTTGTAATTTTATTAATTTTTTCCTTTAAAATTAAGAATATACAAACTCGATGCGTAGTTGAATTAATAATGTGGTAGATGTTGGTGAATTTTAACATTAAATTACTCATATATACAATATAACAATATTTTCTTTGGGATTCTTGTTACAATTCCACAATTCTTTTATTTTTCTTGAATTATTTATTTTATTTGAAGATATAAGGAATCAAGCATTCAAGTTTTTTTTTTTCACAGGAATATACATAAAGGTTGGTGTTACTTTCTTTGGTATTTTATTTGTTTTCAAATTTTAATTTGTATTTTTATAGTATTTCTTTAAGTTCCAGTTAATTTATTATATAAATATAATATATAATTTTACTTTTTGATATCATCTGTTTTGATGTCTGCATAGTTGAGTGTATTTAGGTATGTTAGTATGTTGGTTGTTGGTATTCACCTTGAACTGTAATTGAAGTAATATAAAAAACGAATTTTGTATTATATTATGAACGGATTTTAGTACATATTATGATATTTATTTGTTTGTCTTGCTTTCCTAAATACCGTTATTTAATCGGCATTTAAGTGCACGACTTTTCTGTATTGCATATACGTATACAGTTGTTGTACCCACAATATGATTATGAGCATGCGTCATGATATACACATGTTGAGGAATATTGTCTTTATTTGAAGGGCTTAACCTCGAACATCCCATCAGTACAACTAAAGTAATAAGAATGCAATATTGCTTTACAAAAAAAAATTATTTTGAAATAAAATTTTCCTTACGAAAGGAAATTACGAGTAGGTACACTTCAAAACGAAAATTTCTAATAGAAACTACATTGTAAAGATAATACAAGCGCCCGATAGACCAACGTACAGAACAATACAATAACAACAATAATTAGAACAGATGTAAATAAATAGGGTGTCCAGTAAATAATGGATAATCTTGAAACGGTTTATATCGAACCTTAAGAGCTCTTATAAGAAAATATTAAAAAAAATATATGGTTAGAAAAAATAAATTCCATTACATTATTCAAATATTTGAACCCTACGATCAAGAATGTGTGAAGTATTGTTGAACCAAAAGAAGAAAACTTCCAGAAGAAACACGGTTGTATTATAAAAGATGAATGAGAAACTAATGAAAATAATAAATACAAAACATATTTCACATTAAGTACATGTTTTAGAAAGATTGACCAAGGTAGGAAACTTGCAAAGTAGACAATTATATATACGTTAGTATTGAATACATTAATATCAAATTATTAATTTCCAATACGCCCTCTCAAGATAAACGTTTCTTACATAATTCTGCTTGCTTTCCAAACCCAAGACCTTTCAGATATCTCCAGTGAACTTCTCGAGTTAAGGTACATGCTCTAATGCAAACATCCCAGCAATAACCGATTCTCATTTGCTAAGCACTGTGCTCCACGGTTATCAACAAAATTATAGTTTTAGCGAGATCAGAAATCCAAGTTCCGTTGAAATACTTCTTAGAAAATTGCTTCCTTTGAACCCTCAGAAAGGCTGATACGAGTATATTGCATTTGCTGCACCACTAAGTAAAAATGCGTACCCAGTATATGATCGACGATCAATCGTACAGCCACCCTAATCTGCATCTGTGTACCCAACTAACGATTCATCAGTCTTATCATATACACCGAAATTTGCACTTCCAGTAAACGGTTCCGTGGTTCCAGAGATTTCTTGATATCTTTCGATGCAACTAGTATGTCTTCACAATCAGAATAATTTTCAAATGGGCATGGTTCATTAACTGTAGGCTTCAGTCCCAAGCTTAATAACTTGTCAGTTAGATTAGATACCATTGACGCCCAGACTGCCTTAGTCCAGAGTCCATAGAAGGCCTTCTGCAACCTTTATCATTTCCTCCATTACGTTAACGTTTCAGCACCACTTTCCAAAGTCCGATTTCACTCCTTGTTTCGAAATAATTCTTTGTAGCATTGCATTGAACATCTGAGGTACTCTCATCATAACTTCTTCTTCTAAAGTGTCTTGGAGCTCTTCTGGAATTCCGTTCAGGAATTTGTCGCATCTCGAGTGAACCAGCCTAAACTTCCGAAACTATCATGTCTTATAATGGTGTGAGCAAAAACTCTGCACCAATTGGACTACTTTCTCCAAAACTTCAATTTAAAATTAAATAAAATAAACAACTTATCCAACACAGGAGTCACATTTTTGGAACAGTGGAATGTGGATTTACTTGAAGAAATTTCAGAGCTTCAATGATTTGCCGTTTACTCGTTAGCCAAAGATCTCACCGCAAATTTGTCTTTGACGGGATTCTTATCCAAGACATGCACCTTCCAACCAAAAGTCCTCAGATAGTTAAGACGAAGATTCTTTTAATTTCCACTTCACAAATGGAATCTCACCATTGAGACTACTTGTTGGGAAACGATTCCGAATATGACAAGCTGTAGCAACTGCTTCAGATACAAAAACAGCACTCGATCCAAACTGTAGCAACAAACATCTCACCATGTCCATGGGCGTCCTGTTCATCTTCTCTGCTAAACCATTTTGTGGAGGAGTATGAAAAATCATCAGCCTTCTTTTGATACCTTGATCTAACAGATACTTATCAAAATTGGAACTGCAGTGATCACCACCGTTTTCTGACTACAAATATTTAATCTTAGCTCCAGTTTGTCTTTCTACGAGTTTTGGTAGAGTTTGAAAGTCTCAAAAACACCACTCACGAAATACTTTGCACCACCAGGTGACTCATAACCTACCTATAACCTATAACGAAAGAGTGCACTACTTTTAAAAATTTTCCAGAAGATTCTTGAGACTTTGAAAATTGCAACGCCACTATTTTTCCTTTTAACCACACTTTGACAATTTTTCATGGTTCTTAGTATAAATCATGCCACTTCAACAGTTCGGAGCAATCAGGCTGGACAACCACTTCTACAGATTCAGCTTGCTGTTGAACAATATAAAAGTCATCTCTTCTATCTGCAATTATACTAATACGCTATTCACACCTAATCAAAATCTAGATTTCGAGCAAAATACTCAAAATCTCATCCAAATCTACTAGCTTTCCCATACATTTTCAGATTTCCAAATCTACTAGATTACGAAAAAATCTCCTCAAAATCTACTTTTAAACACAAGATTGACAAAACAAACAAACCTTTTGAAGAGTCAGCCTTGTCAGCAAGCGAAAAGGCAGATTAACTATAAAAACGTATTTTTGCTTGAACGCCATTTATTTTGCCATTCTCATTTTGTATTTTTGTTTAACGTACGCTGTCAGGTCTGGTAAGTTTTCTTTCAAAGCGAAAGTATAACAAACGAAATAAATAATAATTAATGCATTTGTAGAAAATAGAAATCAGAAAAAGCAAAAAAAGAATGGGAAGACAAGATGAATTATATCCGAGGAAGCTGGAAAAATGGACAAATTGATAAGGAAATGGCTGCAGCTTTTGAGGGGCGCTCGATTGTTTATAACCCAGAGGAAATTAAAATAAAACTATAATCAAACCAACAAAAAGTATGATAACGCAGTTATCATCAAGAATTTTTATTTTATCAGGGTTCATTTTTTGTTGATATAAACAAGAAATTCAAAATAATTGGCAATATGACAGAAACGTCAAACGAAATCCTGGTTCTGTTCAGTGTGAACGCTTCAATGAGATTTCATAATCTTGTTGCTGACATCCGAGATTTTAATTCGGTGTGAAAAGCCTATAACACTACCATCTTTATTGCTCCTATTGTCCAAGCAATAACATCAGCTTTTGCGAATTGGACTTCATGTATCTTGTTTATCAGCCTTACCAGCGATATAAGATGTGTTCGCAACTCTGGAACAAACGTTTCTTTGAATGCAATTAAACTTGAACCCTTATCACTTGCAACTAATATACTGTGAGTGTTAAAAGTGAGTAAGCACCTAAGTGATTTCTTGAGTTACATGGAATTGAAACCCAAAAATTAAAAAAAAAAATTAATTCCAATAATACAAAATAAAAGCTTCATTTAATAGCAATAAATCAAAACCAAAAGAAAATTTAAAGAAACGAACTAACGCATTTTTCCTAATATAAACCAAAAATACTCTATATTTTACGTTCCAAAAGTAATTAAACATGTTTTGTATCTAAAAAATATTTATAAATATAGTACCTTAAGTAAAAAAAACTCAGTATTTCGTTTGACCATCTTTAGACTTTATAACATGGAAACAACAATGTAATTTTAACATCGGAAGATATTTGGAATAATTCTTCAATTAAGGCCCTTTAAGTCAATTGGGGAGGGTCGTGGAGGTGCTTTGAAGTCCTATAAAGCATTCATTCTTTAAGGAACCGCGAGGTATGTATGCTTAGGAAGGATCATTGTCTTGCTAAGAGATTCAATTGCTTAGCATTACTAATTTGCTTAAGCTCGGTTGAAGGTTATTGCTTAGGATGTTAAGATAGTCTTGTTTATTCACTGTATGTACTTTTAACGGAAATAAGATTCCCGATCGAATATGGTGCCATACATCCCCAAATCATGTTTTACTGGGCTCCTTATATTTTGTTCATGATGTTTTCTTAATTCTGACGCGTTAAATATGGAGTACGTTTAGTTTTTATTAAGAAAAATTACAAACGTTATATGTTGAATTTTTATTTTTGTTTTTATTAAATAAAGCATTTGATTTTTATTATTAGAATCCACTGTTATTTGTTCGAATTCCATGTTACTCCAGAAATCATATTGGTGTTTACTCACTTCCGGCACTCACTGTATGTAAAACCCCTCTGCATTCAACTTTAGCTGTTGCATTACTTGCAAGATTCAGTTTTGCTTTCGGCGATTCATTCGAAAATTCGAAAAGCATTTTATCACCATATGAAAGCGACGTGCAACCACTATGGAGCATTCATGCCCTAGACGGTTCAGATTGGGAACAGAACATAAAACTCACATTCGTAGCTGAAGAATGATTTGCAGCAAACGAATCATCGGCATTGTGCACAGCTTGTTTGAAATTCCTTTTCGAATAATCTGGCTTTTTGGTAGAACAAACGTTTGCCTTATGTCCTAAAATACCACAATTAAAACATTTTACCTTTCTATCGTAAGTTTTCCCATAATTCGCCATATTTTGGACAAGCCTTAAATGAGCCTTTTCCGATTCTATAGAAACCATAGCCATGATGACAACTCCAGTAGTCTGTTTTCGTGCATCTCACTCTTCAATAATTTTCACTTTCAGTAATTCAGCAGTGGACAAGTCATCTAAAAATTCTATATTGCACATCGAAAATTTAATATGAAGATGGAAGACTGTACAACAGCATAGTGTACAACAGATCACCATTGATTTCGACCTTCATACTTTCCAGCTCTTCGACCTGCTTACACCATTCTGCAATCGCATCAGCATTATTTGTATGTTTACCGAATTGTCCATTAACTAAATCCCAAAGATCATTCCTTGTAAGAAGCGCTTCTACTTGCATACTCCACGTACCATAGTTTTCCTTTTATAGCAATTCCATCCGTGACAAACTATACATCGTTGCAGAACTCACAGCCATCTCAAAATTATATTATTATTAAAAAGTTCTCAACAAATTACAAATCAATCCAAAATCTGCCAATGGTTATAACTATTTTAAAACAATGGAACTCTGGTTCCTGTGCACATAACCTGTGAAATATTGTTGAACAAAAAGAAAAAACTTCCAGAATAAACACGGTTGTATTATAAAAGAAACAATGTTTATTTGTTGAACGATAATAGAAGACGAAAATGAGAAACTGATGAAAATAATAAATACAAAACATATTTCACATAAAGTACATGTTTTCGAAAAATTGAGCAAGGTAAAAAACTGCCAAAGTAAATTATTATGCAGCGTGTCCGGTAATTCGTGTGCGATACTTTGTGATGTGATTTTTGGTCGTATTCTAAGAAAAAAATTGTTCTACAGTAAAGTCTGATTTTCAACTTTGACATCACATTTTAACGATTTAAAAAAGGCTAACTTTGGTGTATCTTGACCCATATTAAGGTCAATTTCTCTGTCAGTACTAATGGTAGGGACCTCACTTTGTATTTTTTCTTAGTAGAAATACTAACCTGTAAAACAACGTTTAAATTGAGCTGATATGTTTTTAGGGTTGCCACATATTCAATTTTAAATGGTGTTCAATTTTTCTTCCCCAAACAAAATTTTAAATATATATGGTTAAATGGAAATGAAACAAGGAAAAGAGACTGCTTTCCAGAAAATTGACAAAAACTTAACAAAAACGATGAGCTTCATGCAGAAAAAGGACTTTTGTTTTAATGTGGAGAGATGTATTGAAAGAGAAAATTAAGGCAGATACAAATTTTAAAATTCTGATCAGAATCAGACAAAACGAAAAAATGCAGGCAAAAAAAAACGGCAGGCACTCATTACATCAGTCCCTGTAGACTAAAAAAGTCGCACAAGTGAAACGTAATCGCCCAAGGAGTCCCACTAACGTAGTTGAAGAGGTCAAAAATGTATCTAAAAAAAATGATTCCACCAAAGCAATGCCTAAAAAACTGAAGGATGACAGGTGATTTCTATAAAAGGGATAATATTAGCAGATTAAGTCGGAAGTTAAGAATCGAGAAGAGTACAATGACCATGAGCATTCGTGAAGTTAAGTTTTCGATATTTTTATTGAGTCAGAATACGAAGCATTAAATTCTAAATCTCCAACAGGGTCTTTTGAACCCCCTATATTAATAATAGATCCATGCTCTAAAACACCGTTTTGTTTTTACAGCAGCAGTATTTCCAAAAGTTATTTCCGCAGGTTTGTACGTTCTTGCACCAGGTAGGCTGCAATATCACAATATCGTTATGTGGGGTTATCCTTAACCGATATCGATGAAGATGGAGTACTTCTAACATATATATATGTATTTTCAAAAAAATATTGAATTATTTGAAAAAACAAAATTATAATTAATAGAGAAGGGTACTGACTTGTAACATATGTGCCTTATTTTATATTTTTTCCAGTTTTTTAAATCAGTTTACTAATTTAAGTTCGACGCGTTGCACCCGCGATAATTTGATGTTGCACCCGCGATTGATTTAAAAGTTAATATTTCGTTGCTTACTTTTGTTTTCTATCTTTATTTTTATTTATTTAGTTAATTGAATCAACGTCGTTCTATATAATATACTAGCCGACCCGTACTCGCGTTGCTTCGCAAATTGTAACTACGAATATTTTCCTAGTATTAATATTAGCATATGAAAACATTTCTCAATGAGACTGAGCATATTTGCTACAATAATATTAATTTTAGTTTATATGTATAACATACCGTATCGAATTAGATTCTCTTTCAAACTTGAAAAAAAAGAGCTTTTTCATGTTTGTGCATATTATAAATATAACAATATAGAAAATAATAAAATTTATTTCAAATAAACGGGTTGACTACTTTCTGAGATCATTCAACCCAAACTTTAAAATCTTTCGCTTTTATAGAATAGTTCATGTGCACGGCACTGTAGTCAATTGGATGTCCTTTTTAGTCACCCAAAATGCTATTGAGTGTATTCAAGTAACTTAAAAAATAAAATGCACGATTGGCTCTTATGTAAAAGTACTTTGGAATTTAAAATACCCTCATTTTATAAATATAAAACATGGATTTAATGAGATAAAAATGTCCAAATGTATGGAATTGCCGTCTGATTAATTTTTTTAATATTTAAGTAATTTTTTATATGACAAATTCCCTTAAAATTTTTCGAGAACAAAATTTGGGATGCGAAATTTTAAGTATTAGGTAGTATAGATTTTATAAATAGTTTTTTCTTTCCAATATCTTTATATACAATATTATTTTAAACTTAAGGGGGCTCCTGTTGAAAATTTTTGGTTAAAATCGTTAGAGCTGTTGATGAGAAAGTCAAGAAATCAAAAAACGGTTCTATGACAGGTACCGTTAATAACATTCAGCCAGAAAAATTTTTTTGACCAAAATGTAGTCTATGTCCAATGTTCATAATATCACACCTAATTTTTTTTTATCAAAATCGTTGAACCGTTTCGAGATAAATAAGATTATGCATTACGGGTGTATGGGGGGAACCGTTAGTTTTGGAGCTAGTGGGTAAGGCTGTAGAGAGAGGTACAGCCATACAGACGCACTGAAACATGTTTTTTGTGTACTAAATCGTCCTTAAAATTTTTATAAACAAAAATGATATGCAAGTTATTAGTATTCAATATAATACATTTTATAACGCAATTTAAAAATTTATTTGTGTATCCGTTTTCTAGATATTGAATTTTCAAAAAAAAATATATTATTTTTTTAAAAATCAAAAAACTATTTTTTCGAAAAAAATTTTAGATTATATTTTTTCGAGTGTATAGAAGCTCACGCATAAAAATTTTGGTTAAAATCGTTAGAGCTGTTGATGAGAAATTCGTAAATCAAAAAAACCGTTCTATGACAGGTACCGTTAATAACATTTCCCCCCAAACATTTTTTTTACCAAAATGTAGTCCGTGTCCATAATACTCGTATCATAATAAGTGAGATTATGCATTACTGGTGTATGGGGGTACTGTTAGTTTTAGAGCTAAAAAAAAATTTCAATTTCTCCTCTAGGGAATCACCGAAGACCCTTAAGTACCGAGTTTGAAGAAAATAGCTCCAGTGGCTTAAGCTCTAGATCGAGGTACAGACATACGGACATACAGGCGTACAGACAAACAGACGGAATCGTCGGCCCACTTTATTCGTCTTCGCTATCATCGTAATGTCAACTTTGATCAAAATCTCGAGTTCCAGATGCAGAACTTGCCCTATAGTTAGTCTTAGTACCTATTACTAATAGGTACTCTATAACCCAACGGTCAGCAACAGGCGGACCGCGGTCCACTTGCGGACCGCGGAAGGTCGAACTTTGGACCGCTAAAATTTTTAATAACTAGCTATTCAAACGTTTGCAAGCCAAGTAGAATTTAGAAAGTACATGTTCTTTTTTTCAAGTGGGTAAACCTACGACATATGTACATATATATGTATGTTATAGTATAACCTATAGTATAACCTATATCGCAAGTAAAAAGAGCCAACCCCACATTGCTCAGCGATGTGACGATAGAATTAGAGAAACAAAAAAATGTGTGTGTGTCGGTTAGTTAGATAAACTATACAAATACAATACAGAAAAATTGAATATGTAGGTAGGTAGGTAGGTAAGAGAAAAAACGTAACTATTGAATGGAACAGATATTAAGAGAGAAAGAGCATGGGAAGAAAAGAAATTAAAAATTTTGGAATGATAATGAAATGAAACAAAGCAGCGACCTTTCGATTGTGATGAAATCTAATTCCTGGATAAAATAAATTCAAAAAGTTTATAATTTTATAATTTGTTTTTATTTATTTCTCAGGTTGTATGTGTAACTAAGAAGTGATTTTGGGCTTAAAATTTGAGCAACAATATTGACTTAATGAAGCAATGCTAATCTTTGTCGATTATTGTATAGGTTTTAAGATATGAGTGGTTGTATAAGTCAACTAATGAAAAGAAATGGACAAAAAATGTAAAATTCATAATATTTAAGTTTGACAAATTATTAATGAAAAAAAATAATAACCATAAACACTCTTATAACAATATAAACAATAATAAAATTTATTTCAAATGAATCGGTTGACTACTTTCTGAGATCGTGCGTATCAAACTTTAAAATGGTTTCGCTTTTATATAATAGTAAGAGTATAGATAGCATGATAAATGTTTCACAATTAACAGAATTTGTGTTTTTTGTACTATGATCTAGAAAAGTCGGGCCAATTCTGTTGCACCCGCGATCGCACTTTGAAACCATTCATCTGCCAAATTATTTATTATATTTTATAATTCTAAATGGATTAAAAATAAATAGGTGAAAATGTATCCCTTCAAGTAATAATGTCGTGAAATAATTTGCTTATTTTATTATTAAATGTACTTCAAATGAGTCTAAATGTTGCACCCGCTATAATGGAATCGCCCATTTTGTTATTTAAAATGAATATATCGATACAGTATTTTGAGATGAATAATTTTGAAAAGTTAAAAGTTAGTTAAATTTTATTCTTTATCAAATTCTTGAATCTTAAAACTAAACAAATACAATATAGTAGCATCAGTTAACAATAAGCAATTTAATAAAGAGCTGCAATCGATAGAACACATAGAACTGGAGTTGAAAGCAGCTGGGGAAGCATAAAGCAATAAAATAAATTAACATTTTATAATATAAAGTGATGTGGGGTCACGACAAGATAGAAGTATGTATTAAAATATATTAACTATTAACAACACGAAAATAAAATAACATTTTAAGAATATATTGGAATAAAAATAATATAACGACAATTATAATCAATAAATTTCTAGACAGTTAAATAATTACAGACAAAAGCTCATTAACATCTTGATCTTGAAAGCCAGATTTTCACCTTTTTGATAAACAATGATTCAGTTCTTATTTCTCTTATGTTATAGGGAAGACAATTAAAGAGTCTTGGAGCAATAGATGTGAAAAAATTGAGGTACAGTATTATGAGATACAGCATTTTGATCATACAGTATTTTGTACATACAGTATTTTGAAATACAGAATATTAACCATACAGTATTATGACCATACAGTATTTTAAAATATATAGCATTTCGACCCGCTCCCTTTTTAACAGTTTTATGGTGGGTACCGTTATTTTTAGATAAAATAAACTTTTTTTCTTACGTCGTAAAGAATTTATTAAAAAACTTTTATTTATTAAGTTTTAAAAAATCGATAATTGGGTTTTCGAAATATAAAGTTTAAAAAAAATATTTTAATTTTTTTTAAATATCCAAAACAGATTTTTATGGAAAGCGCAATACACATAATACTATCGAAAGTTTTGGGGAGCTTTAGCGTACAAAATTTATCAAAATCAGTTTTACCGTGTATGAGAAAATTAGAAACGAAAAAAATGAAATGGTGCTAGGGAGGGTACCATAATAACCATTTTTCGGAAATTTTATTAATAAATACAATTTTTTCAATATTATCTACAAGATGTAAGAAAAAAATGTATTTTAGCTAAAACTAAAGGTTCCTATCATACAAATGTTGAAAAATGGTTTTCAAAAATCTTATTTTTCTTGAAAACGGCGACTAGAATTTTGATAAAATTTTTTTCTTTCAATATATTTTTATGATCTTTAATTTAATAAAAAACATTTGAAATTAAGATGTTACTGACTGTACCTGCCGTAGAACTATTTGTCCAAATTTTGAATTTCTCATTATCGGCATAACGGATCTTAATGAATTTTTTTTTATAGAGGAGCTTCTAAAAAGTTAGAAAAACTTTGCATTTCAAGACTTAAAAAAAATATTTTTTAAAATTTTTCAAAACAATTTTTTTTTGAAAATTTGATATCTAAAAAACGGCTTTGGAAAATCAATTTTTGTTTGTACAATACTAAAAACTTTAAGTTGGCGTACCAAAATTTTTTCTTAAAAATGTTTAAAAAAATTTGTATATAAAAGCTTATTTTTTTAAGACACCATTATATCGACTTATGATTTTTGTTCTTACATAAACTAATATTTGTCTTGTTGATTTAGCTTAGGAATTTTCAAGCAATTTAGTAGCTTTAATAAATTTCAGCAGGTGTCTGCTTGAAATGTCAGAGAGTTCCTTCAAGTCGTTGAAAAAGTGTCTTCTTAAAAGCATGTTTCTCAGATGATATAGTGCAGGGCAGTGATACAAGTCGCGAGGAGTATCCTGCGTTACAACTTCCGGAAAAAAAGTCGAAATAAATTTGAAGTAAATTGAAAAAAAATCGAAATATATTTCAAAATGACTTCTTTCTTGCATTTAGAAAAGAAATTTAGCACACAAAATGATTCCGTCTATCTGTTTGTCTGTAGGTCTCTACAGACAACCTGCAGAAATATCTTATATATGTACATATATTTCGAAAACGGCTCTAATGATTTTGATAGAAAAAAATAAGTGTAGATCATAGCAACAATGGTCTACATTAGAGTTGCGTAAAACAGTTCCAGTACTGGAACGGACATGGAACGATTCTTTTTCTCGTCGGAACTAGTTCCTGGAACCATGTCCGCGGAATTATTAAGGTTTTTCAAATTATATTAATGCGTATATGTACCTCTTTTGTTAGTTGGTGCTTAGTTCCATGTTTCATTTGCTGATTTGAGTTCCATATAAATTATGTAAAGTTCTTTTCATTCGTAGGTAGGTAGTTTATTTATAATAAGAATGATCCAAGAAATAATTATCAAAGCTGGAGAGGTTAATTCTAATAAAATATATATACTTACTCCCACTACTTATGAGTATTGGAACAAACTGAAAACATTTCAGTGTAAAAAAGCAATTTAAGACATGTATGTATATGATTTAAATTACTTTTTTGATATTCATGCATTTTCAAGAGTTATGAAAAAAAACACAGAACATTATTCTTTTCAATTTGAGTAAATGACAAATTTATTCAATTAGAAAGGCTAAAAACTATAAGCTTCAAAGTTTGTTTTAAAAATGTAACAGGACGCTAAGATTTTTGTATAGCAAAGAAAGAAAAACAAAAAATATTCAAGATTTAAAGACAAATTCAGTCAGTTGAATGCATGAGTAGGTTTAAATAATAAAAAAAATATAAATAATTCATAAATAACACAATATGTGAATTAAGTTATTTTTTTAAACTTTCACATTTAATAAATATTTGCAATAAATATTGCTTTTGTAATTTAAATTAACACACTTAAATTAAGTAAATAAGATTACCAACAAAAATAAACTTCTATTCAAAAAATTTTTCTTGGTATTATTATTTGTTTGATAAAAAAAAAATTAAAGTAAGAACTACAAAGTTGGCAAAAACTTTAATAAAAAAAAATTTGCAGTACGATAAGTATTTGAACTAACTAATTTCAGGAACAAAATTTTTTTTAACAATCGACACTTAAAAATAAAAACTAGGTTTAACACAAAAATTCATTTGCAATAATAGGTATACATATATAGGTATTACTAAATGTTGCAAAATATTTACAGATTTTTCAAAAAAGCTGTAAAATATAACAAAAATATAAAAAATCATAAATAGCATAAGTTAAAAAAAAATCACAAGTATTAAACATAACAAAAATAATATAATTAACATATTGCTGTTTATGAAAAGCAACTGCGATACTTTTTTGGAAGATAACCTATTTCGCCTATCCGTTTGGATTAATTCGGCTTTTGAAAATATGCGTTCACAAGGAACAGATATCGCAACCAAATTGAGCCTTTTTAACATAAATTTGTACAAAATCGGATAGACGAATTTTCTTCCATTATAGGGGTTTTGAATATCTCTGCTAATAAGGGGCTCTTTGATATAGCTATCGAGCTCAACTATACCGGCAGCTACTGTATTTTGTGGAACTAAATTTGCCACTTCGACGTCAAAATCATCCCAAATAAATGGTGGCTTAGCATTGGAAAGTGCTGCTCTTGCAGTTGATGGAACCGCTTCTTCCTGAACAGACACCGACACATTTCCCCTATTTCGAGGCTGGTTTCCAAATTTAAACCTTAAGCTATCAAAGGCTGCTTTAAAATTGGTTGCCTCTTGGAAACCTATAAATCTGGGATCCAAAATTGTTGCTTCAGCATATAAAGGATTTTTTTTCCAGATTGTTAAATCGTTTTTGTGTCTATTCACTAAGTGTATCTAAAATCTTCCGAAAACAACTTGGTGTTTGCTGTTCTTGGGTGAGAGCTCAAGTTTTTGTCAGATGGCGTCTTAGAAGTTTGCAATACACAATTACTTTTGAAAGGCTTACAATTTTTTTCCGTTGATATTTCAACCGTAATATCACAAAATACTTTTAAGATGGGAACCACTAAGTCTATAACATCCCAATCTTGAGGCTTTAGACATAATATATTGTTCTTTGCTATTGCTAGTGTAGCAATAACCGCATTTTACTTGCGATATAGGTACTATAGGGCAAGTTCTGCATTTGGAAAAAAAAATCGATTTTGATCAAACTTGACATTACGATGATAGCGAAGACGGAAACTAACGGTACCCCCCATACACCCGTAATACAAAATCTTATTTATCTCGAAAACGGCTCTAACGATTTTGATAAAAAAAATTAGTTGTGATATTATGGACATGGACTATATTTTGGTCAAAAAAAATTTGGGGGGAAATGTTATAAGGGGTACCTGTCATAGAACGGTTTTTTTGATTTTCGAATTTCGCACCAACGGCTCCAACGATTTTAACCAAAATTTTTATGCAGCAGCTGCTTTGCATTTGGCAAAATATAAACTAAAATTTTTTTCGAAAAAATAGTTTTTGGATTTTTAAGAAAATAATACATTTTTTTTTTTAAATTCAATATCTTGAAAACCGATACACGATTAAATTTTTAAATTACGTTTTAAAATGTATTTCATTAAATACTAACAATTTGCATATCAATTTTTTTTATAAAAATTTTAAGAAAAATTTAGTACACAAAAAACATGTTTCAGTGTGTCTGTATGTCTGTACCTCTCACTACAGCCTAAACCACTGGACCTATTTCTTTCAATCTCGGTAGTTAAGGGTCTTTGGTGATCCCCTAAGGAGAAATTGAAATTTTTTTTTAGCTCCAAAACTAACGGTACCCCCCATACACCCGTAATGCAAAATCTTATTTATCTCGAAAACGACTCTAACGATTTTGATAAAAAAAATTAGGTGTGATATTATGAACATAGGCTACATTTTAGTCAAAAAAAAATTTTGGGGCAAAATGTTATTAGGGGTACCTGCCATAGACCCGTTTTTTTATTTTCGACTTTCTCATTAATGGCTCTAAGGATTTTAACCCAAAATTTTCAGCAAGAGTCCCCTTAAGTTTAAAATAATATTGTATATAAGAATATTCAAAAAAATATTTGTTGGATTTTTTTGAAAAAAAAAAAAAAAAAAATTTTAAATCAATATCTTCAAAACCTATGAACGATTATTTTTTAAAATTATTTCCTAAAATCAATATTATTTAATACTTAAAATTCGCATCCCACATTTTTTTCTTGAAAAATTTTAGAGAAATTTTTTATATAAAAAATGTATTTAATAATAAAGCGATTTTTTAAAGTTTATTTGCATAAATTCATACTTTTCCGGAAACCAGACGGCAATTTTATGCATTTGAACATTATTATCTCATTAAATCCATGTTTTATTTTTATAAAATGTATCTTAAATTCCAAAGTACTTTTACATAAGAGCAAGTTCGTGCGATCCAGTCGTGCATTTTATTTTATTTTTAAAATGCGATCCAGCATATCATATGTGGAATTTCACCTTGTTGTGACATCTTGCTTCAGCTTTAAGACGTGCAAATTCATTTGCTTCTGCATTTCAGTAAGCTTTTGTAAGCCTTGCGAACTTCTGTAAAACAATTCTACTACGCACTTTATATTTTGAACTTTTGTTGAAATGTGTTCTAGTTCAAGTCCAGCTTGAACAGTTAAATTTAGCAAATGTGTGAAGCACCCCAATGGATCGCCAATCCCCTAGCTCGACCGCCAAAAGAATATTTGGAGCATTGTCGCAAGTTTTTTGTATGCCCAATTCGAAAGGTTTTAAAAACTTGACAAGTGAACCCAACAAATTTTAGTCAGTAATCATTAAATAATAAAATTTCTTTATTACATTTTGTAGCTGTTTCAATATTATTCTACTTTAAATATTCGCTATTAAACCTTCATGAAGTAAGAACTTGGCGTACTTTTAGATCTCAGTACTTTTCACGGCTGACTTGTTACACAAAGGTTTTTGTATAGAAGAACTTGGCTCTTCTTTTAACATTTATATTTTTGGTCTGATAATGTTCACAAGGAATATTTACATAATTCTTATCTTTCTTTTTAAAATTTAGAACATTTTTCTTGTCTTAAAGTTAGGTCCATTTTTTTAATTTATCACTTAATGAAATTTTAAAATACCTATACAGATTTCCATCAATAACATCAGCAAATATAAAAGGTAATTTTTTCAAATTCAAATTTAGTTTTGACAATATATGTAACAACAAAAATTTAAAAGATATCTTTGAAACTCACTATGAAAATTTTAATTTATTTTAAAAAGCAAAACCAAAAAATATGATTCCTAAATAAATCTAAAGGGTACATAAGTATAGCTTGAACAGTAACTATGCAAGTAAAAAATGATTTAAGAAACTGTTCCTGTAGAATGATTTTAAGCCCTTATTACAGTTGTCGGTTAATCGAAACGCCTGAAAAATGGCAAGGCGCTGGAGGCGATAGTTGACTTTTCAGTAAAACTATTTTTGTGAAAATGGAAGAAGGGTGAAGATTAAAGAGAACATATCGTCACCTGATTGCAAGAACTAGGTAACTCAATTTTTTTAGTTTTGAAATATCGCTAAAAACGTTTTTTTTTATTACTTGAGTAGGCTTGTTTTTAAAGTAATCTTATCAATATAACAAACATTTTTTTTTGGTAGGAATTTTTGCTAAGAGTAAAATGGCCAAATTTTCGAATGTAAATAGTTATTTATTCTTGAATTATAAAATTATTAGCTAAACAATAGACAGTTGCCTACTTCTTGCACCAATAACTTTCAATTCCTAGAAAATTATTATCTATTGTCTACTTGTCATAATTTTTCTTATGTTTGTCCCTCTGCTAATGAACAAATTAAAAAAAAAAAAACAATTCACTATTATATAAGTTTTACTTGCTTCATAATTTGTTCATAATTTTACATTTTTCGTAATTTTTTTGGATACATTTTTATTCGTTTCATAAGTTTATTTAGAATTAAAACTTTTTGGGAATGCGGCAAATTTTTATAAAAATGAAAATTGTCGCCACTAATAGCAGGAGGATTCGAAGTGAAAATTGATAGTAAATCGTTGTATTTAGCTTCCGTGATGGGATGTCCTGCAGGGTAACATGGATTTAGCGTAACTGCAGCTAAGCTTACGCTCCTTGAGGTCCTCTTCAAGCAATCAGCTGTTCTAAAATTTTCTGTTCCAAATTATTCCTGGCACCGGTGTATGAACATGGGCAGTTTTTTTTCAAATTTAAACCAAGGCATTTTTTGAATCAGTATTGATTTTTCAGATGTGTCGATTTTTTTAATCGTGAGGTATTGTTCCACAAACCTCTTCCAGTCAAGGATATCTCCCGAAGTTATGTCGTGTATGATGTATGGCTCACCCCTTTTTTCCTAGCGCCTCGTGCTTTTCGAACTCATTTTGCTTCAGTGGCGATTGCCGAATGCATCGATTCGAACCATGAATTTTAAATGAGTTGGGGCAAAATTTTAAACAACCTATTATTAAGGGCTAAGCACCCCCTCACGGTTTCCGCCTTGACGTTGGCGAGGGGGCTTACGTTTGACCCTCCAGCAATCCAGCTGCAGGGACCTTCAACTAAGGAAACCAACAAAAAACGGATGTTTATCCAAATTAATAAAATATGGACAAAAGTTTACACGGAAATGAAAAAAATCGAGTTGGGATATACACTCAAGTGTCGGCAGAGGTCACGGCTGCCGGCGAGGGCTTGGCTTCGCAAGAAGCTAAGTCGCCAGTGACAAAAAAAGTAAACAAAGCAATCCTTATTAAACAGCACAACCTTACAGCCGCTCTCCTCCCTGCTCTAGATAGCCTGGCTATTGACGGTAGGGAGACCTCGAACTGGCCTCCTTCTATAGGAAGTCGAACCGAGGACGAGTTGCTGGAAGACTCGAGTCAAGAAGAGACTATGCTGAAGTATACTGCACCGCCCAATGCTTCGAGGCAACGCAGTAACTACAGATCCTCTAAAAGATTCGTGAGTGTTACGGAGAAAAAGGACCCAACTACTCTCAGTTCAAGAGACAGGGCCCTTCTAAAGAAACACCGGAAGTTAATAAAAAACTATGAAAGTCAGTTGGCAAAGACCACCACTGCACCCATAGCTTCCTCCCAACAAGAGAAAGAAAAGAAACCAGTCAGTGAAAGAGTAGTTGCTTCCACATCGAAGTCTATCCATAAAAAGATAAACCGAGAACAGGACAACAACAACTCAACAGCTCGTACTGGCATAGACACGAATAAGACGACTTCCCTCAAGAAACAGCAAACCATCGCTAAATCGAACCTGAAAGGGAACGACAAAGCAAAGGTAGGCAACTTTTCTGGGACAAAGTCAGTTTCGTCCAAGAGGGCAAGATCGGAGGAGACAGCCAAGGCCGACGGTTCTAAAAAGTTTAAAACCAACAGCTTTGACAACACCCCGCTCGATCTGCAGTTGGCCATTATTAGTCGAGAGGATCCAGATGGGAAAATCACGGCCAAGAATTGGTTACTTGTGGAAAATGAAATCCTTAAAGCCATGATGGCGACATCGGATGACGATAGTTCTGAGGACTACACCTTCGACGGAGCTGGTTGGCGGAAAGGAGTAAAAGTGGTTTGCTGTGGAGACCAGAAATCCTTAGAGTTTCTCACTCGCACAATCGCCAATATTGGTGAACTGTGGGAGGGGGCATCTCTCGCGGTTCTTCCTGTCACGGCTCTACCACTTCGTCAGCAGGTTAAGATATGGATTCCTCCTCCTGCCACGCATGAGGACTCATCCATTATTAAACTGATGGCAAAGCAAAATAAGGAGCTCCCCATATTGGAATGGAAGCTCTTGAATTCCAGAAAGAGTCTCAAAGGGGAAGGTAAGGACCTCTTGTTCGCTATCGACAAAAAATCTGACCTCCTCCTGAAAGAAAAAACGGACGTGTTGAGATATGGTCTCGGAACCGTAAAGGTAAAGAGGCACAAAGCAAAGGGGAGTCAAAAGCTGCTGGTGGTGCAAAGTAATTTGCAGCACGCTAAAGCAGCAACGCATGACCTAATGCTCTACATGTCTCAGGAGAACGTGGATGTGGCCTTAATTCAAGAACCTTGGATTTGTAAGAATCAGGTACTAGGGTTGAGGTCAAAAAATTACAACCTTTTCCACTCCACGTCAGAAGGTGATATTAAAAGTTGTATTCTAGCCAAAAAATCGATTAATGCTTTCTTTTTATCTAGGTACAGCAACAGGGATAACGCGGCAATCAACGTTGAATCCAAGGAAGGCAACTTCGTCTTGGCGTCAACGTACATGCCGGGAGATGAAGAAAATCCTCCATCAAAAACGGTCCGCGATCTTGTGGATTACACCACAGCAAGAGGGACACCTTTGGTGATTGGATGCGACGCCAACGCCCATCATACACAATGGGGTGGCAAAAATATCAACAAAAGGGGTGAGTCAATTTTTGAATACATTATCTGTTCTAATCTTATGTTATGTAATAGGGGCAATCACCCAACATTCCGTAATAAAAACAGGGAAGAAATTCTAGACGCCACTCTTAAGAGTAATAATGATAAGATATCTATAGGGAATTGGAGAGTCTCTCCTGAGAAATCCTTTTCGGATCACTTAAGGATACTCCTTACCTTAGATAGGAAAATAAATGAGATAAAACCTTTTAGGAACCCAACTAGAACAAATTGGACAAAGTACTCAAAATGGTTGAATGAACGAATCGATCCTCCAGAGGAAGAAACGCTTTCGACAACCTCAACCATTGATAATGCTGTTCAAAATCTTACTAGTAAAATGAAAAATGCCTTTGAAAAACACTGCCCTATATCTCGTAACATTAAACCCACTAATCCGCCATGGTGGAATAGTGATCTTAAGAAACGAAGAACAGGGGTCAGAAAACTTTTCAATAAAGCCAGACTGAGTAAATCGGAGGAAGATTGGAATTCATATAGAACCGAACTTAACTCATACACCAAAGAGTTAAGAAGGACCAAAAAGGATTCATGGGCTAGGCACTGTGAATCTATTGAGAACACAATAAGTGAGGCGGCGAGACTTCGAAGGATCCTAACATACAATCCCACGAGTCCGGGATACATTAAGCATCCCGATGGATCGTGGTCGAACTCGAGCCAAGAAACACTTGAACTCTTTATGGAAACACATTTCCCGGGCTGTAAGAATCATCCAGAACCAGGTTTTACACAACCAAACACCTTAGATATCTTACAATCAGTACCAGAATTAGAACAGGTTATCACAGAGCAGAAGATTATGTGGGCAATAAACTCGTTCTCAGCTGGACCAGATGAGATTATTCCGGCATTTCTTCAACATGCTCTACAGATAATAACCCCATGGCTTAGGGTAATCTTCAAAAGTTGTATCAAATGGAGATACGTCCCTATCAGTTGGAGGAAAGTTAAAGTAGTCTTTATTCCAAAAGCTGGAAAACC
This sequence comes from Philhelius festivus, assembly GCA_963931855.1. Taxonomy (NCBI): domain Eukaryota; kingdom Metazoa; phylum Arthropoda; class Insecta; order Diptera; family Syrphidae; genus Philhelius; species Philhelius festivus. The sequence goes on along the minus strand of OZ007557.1, from coordinate 25,028,040 downwards.
GACACACTCGACTGCAAAAGATTACAGACCGATAAGCTTCTCTTCGTTTCAAACCAAGCAACCTGTGCAACTACTAACACGCTTACCTAAAAGGTAAATCAGTGAAGACTGCGTTGCACGAGGTCGTCTCACAAATTGAGAAAAGTCTCAAGCACAAAGAACATACCCTGGCAGCATTTTTGGACATCGAAGGAGCGTTTAACAACGTAAAAACGGAGTCCATTAAATCTGCTCTAGAAGAAGTTGGCGTTCAATCTGCTATTGTGGACTGGATTTATACCATGCTCAATGGCAGAATCATTAGCTCGCAACTTGGTGATAGTAATGTAGAGAAATCGGTTACAAGAGGCACTCCACAAGGAGGAGTAATCTCACCTCTCCTCTGGGTCCTTGTTGTTAACAAAATTCTCACAAGATTTAGGAATCAGGGCATTAAAATAGTAGCATATGCGGACGACATAGTAATTTTGATATCGGGTAAATATCTTACCACCATCAAGGATATTATGGAATCTTCACTTAAAGAACTATCTTCTTGGGCAAGACAAAACGGTCTCGGGGTTAACCCTTCCTGTTTACGAAGAAAAGGAAATTGGAGGACTTTACTCCTCCAAAGCTGAACGACATTCCTCTGAAACTTTCCAACGAGGCTAAATATCTTGGAGTAATTCTTGATTCCAAGCTATCATGGAAACGAAACACAGAGGAAAGAATGAAAAGAGCACTATGCGCTCTCTACACATGCAAAAAAACCTTCGGTACACGGTGGGGCATGCGACCGCAGGTCATCCAGTGGATGTACACGGCGATAGTTCGTCCCATACTTTCCTATGGGTCGATCGTGTGGTGGAAAGCTGTAGAAAAAAGTAGCTATCTCAAAAACCTGAATAAGGTACAGAGACTAGCCTGTTTAGGAATAACGGGGGCACAGGGTTCTACGCCACAGGCAGGCCTGGAAATTATATTAAATCTTCCAGTCCTGGACGAGCACATAAGATACACAGCAGCCAAAAGCGCGATTCGGCTTAAAGAAATGAACTTTTGGAAGCACAGCAGTTATGGTCATGGGTCAATACTGCAAAGGTATGGCACAGTGGCAGGGCTTAATGTGACGACTGACTACTTACCACCCAAAATAGATTTTAACAAACAATTCTCTACTACAATACCCGAAAGGCAGGGATGGGAATCCAACTCACTAATTAGTGAACAAGGTATCTCCTTCTACACCGATGGGTCAAAAATGGAAGAGGGAACAGGAGCTGGGGTGTTCTGATGAAGCTCTAAATATTAAAGAATTATTCAAACTCCCAGATGAGTGTAGTTTCTTTCAGGCTGAGATCTATTCTATTGAAAAGGCGGGAGAATTGGTACGCACGAAAGGATTGAACTCGTCTGAGATCACATTTTTCGTGGACAGCCAAGCTGCCATCAATGCTTTAGCCAGTGAAACTATAAGATCCAAGTGAGTAACAAAATGTCGAGACATGCTGAACAATATTTGTAACACTAACCAAGTCAACCTCTGCTGGGTTCCCGGACATAGTAATATAGAAGGAAATGAAATAGCAGATGAACTGGCAAGGAAAGGATCACTATCAAATAAAAACAGCAGTAGCCATTTAAATTTAGGACCAAAAATCCCGATTGGTGTGATTAAAAGGAAAATAGACCTAATAACGAAAGAGCAAATCAACAACTCCTGGTCCTCCAGGGACGACTGCGTTATCTCTAGAAGTTTATGGCCTAGAATTAATGAAAAAGAAACTCGGTATATCTTATCGCTGAGTAAAAAGAACATCAGAATCCTGATAAGTGTACCAACGGGTCACTGCGCCATTGGCACAATGGCCGCTAGAATGGGTGCATTTGCACCCGATTTCTGTAGGAGCTGTCAGGATGTCGAGGAGATTCAAACCATTAAACACCTACTCTGTGACTGTCCGAACCTCCAAACAAATCGCCTTCGCTACTTCGGAAACAGGTTTGTTGGAGAACTAGACGATCTAACGCAGGTCTCAATGGCAAATATGAGAAAATTCATTGTAAGCACAGGCTGGTTCGAAAATGAACCAGTCTACATAAGACATTAGTTAGGAGCATCTCTGCTTTTATTAATAGGGGATCACAATGGACCAATAGGCCCCCGTGTACGCAACAGCCCTTGGGCTGTGCACGCCCCTCCTAACCTAACCTAGCCTAAGGGCTAAGAAATTTACTAGTTAGCAATTAGTTAACTAACTAACTAACTAATTTGTTAACTTTTCGAAAATGTTAAACCTTTTTTTTTCGTTTTACAAACTAGGAAAAAAACAGGAAAAAAAACAGATATTTCTATTTTGTGTTGATTGTCAATGAAGAAAGTGGGTGTTCATAGGTGCGTTCTACAAAATAAGGTTTGTTTGTTTTGCAAATCTTCTGATTGCGAGAAGATTTCAAGGAGATTTATGTTATGTACGAAAATTAGGAAAAAATTTTCGTATTCGATGAGTCCCATTTATATTTATGTGTATACCTACTACATTATATCCTTTATCCTTTGTCCAAATCTTCATTTGAGGTGATTTATATTTGTATGGTAAATCTACGAGATTTAAAGGAGATTTATGGTAAATCCACTTAAATCCCGGATTTACCTTTGGTGAAAACGTAGTATAAGAGTTTGACTTGTCTGAATTCAAAGTGACAACCACAATTATTTATTTCTCCCAAAGAAGTGTAATGTAACTGTACTTGTAATTCTGGTGAAATTGAAATACCACGACGTGTAATTAGGTCTTGGATTTTCAGGTTTTCAACCAAGAACCGAACTGTTGTCTTGTAAACTTATGCCGGGAATAAAATTCTCCATCTTCCAGCTTTTCAAAATGATTTGCTGGTGACTTAAAACATCGCACTCTTCTGTATGAACTGAGTCTTCAAACGTATTGAAATCTTTGTCTTGTGAAAACGTTTTATATTATTTTATTTACTTTTAAAACAATTAGCTCATGAATCAGAAAAAAAAAACACAATTTAACTCTTTCAAATAAAATTATCCAGAAATTTTGTACGAGCTAAATGACAGAAGTCATAATGGATTTAGCAAATTACTAAAAGTTAAAGTAGCGAGTTTGTGATTTTAACTTTAGTAAAATGTTAATAGATATAGATAATAATATGTTAAAATCGTTAAAAATTAGCAAAATCCTTAGTAATTTACTAAAATGGCTTTAACATATTACTAAATCGTTTAAAATTGTGTCCCATTGTCTTTAAATTAGGAATAACTTGTACAGGGTACATGTACAACCCAAAAACAAATTTATTTAAATTCTGATCCCCACAATGATCGCTAAAGCACCTCACTTCCTCGACGCTTTCCGAGGGGGATTAAAAGTATCAGAAAAGAAGACTAGCCACCTCGCAACTTCCCCTACCACCTTGTTTTGATATAACCTCCTAGATCGTGAAATTGTAGGTTGCCAGTCGGCGCTTGTAGAAAAGGGCATTATTCGTTGGATCACTCGGGCAGAGCAGAACCTGTTGAAAATCAAAGTTAGAGCTTATTATTTTTTAGTTACTTTCTACTGCCTCCTCCTTATCATTTTTTTGCATCGCGGGTATCTTTTTTCGTCTTTAAATGTGCCTGTTATTATTATTCATTATTTTTAATTTTCAATACTTTATAATACTATTTATTGTTGCGGTGTTTTAAGGTTTTCTTTTTACTTTTTTAATTGCAACTTTTCCAAAGCTCTACTTCTGAAACTATAAACATCTTGTTTGAGAGTAGACTCTCAGCCATGCTAGTGCTTGTTGAGTCCTCAAAAAATATTACTCGAATATTAAATTCCCATTGAGAACTCACTCAACAAATTCTTGCCACAAGTGGATGTCAGATATCTACTTCTTGCACTGAAAATGGTAGGGTTATTTTAGTTATCTATTTTTTTGACTACTCAATTTAAAAGGGGAGGGAGGGGAATTTCAGCTAAACATTAATTTAATTAAATGAACATCACTCTAAGGTACCTAAAAGCGATGCTAACTCAAAAATGTCAAAAATTGAGTTACCTAGTTCTTGCAATCAGGTGACGATTATACTCTATTTCATTTGAACACCAACTTTCCAGCGCCTTTTTGTTTTTCAGTCGTTTCGAACGACAACCGCAAAAAAGGTGAATATTCACCCTTATTGCGGTAGTCGTTGAACGCCATCTCAAAACACGACAAAAGAATTTGGAATTACGTATGGCGTTTAATGCCAATTGGCGTTTTTGTTTATGTGGAATGCATTCATTTAGTGACATTTGTCTTAACACAGCTATTTTTCGTATTATGTTGGTCGTTTTGAAAACAACAACGTCTCCTAAAACCCCAAATTTTGTAGTTCACAAAATTGCAAACGACACGGAGCTAAAATTAATCTCAAAATGTAAGTTTTCTTCTTTTGTTAATTGTTATACAAAGTTTCTTTAGAGTAAAAGTTACTCGTACGAGTCAAAAACATACGAGTATGAAATGCTTTGTTGAGCTGATGGAAGCAAATAAAAACCGCAAAAAATTTTAAAAGAGGTGCAATCGCAAATCAAGAAACAGAGTTGGGGTGGGAGTCCTTGGCAAAGGAACTAAATTGCATTTGACCACCCACACGAAATGGAAAGGAATGGCAGAAAGTAAGAAATTGTTAAACAAATTCAAGGTCAAACAAAAGCTGATATTCAACAAAAAAGAAATCGAAGTCACAGGTGGAGGAGGTTTCAAACAAAAATGTTTGAATGAGGAAGCGATTGCAAGGCTTTTGTCGTTGCATGATGTTGTTAATCAACCGGATATGTGGCAGGTGGTTTATATGATTTTGCGTCTCATAAACTGGTTCTCTGTTCGTCCACACCAACCAAAGGACTCTTCGCTTCAACTTTAAACGACTCCGACGATCTAATTTCGGGGGCGCCGGCTGAAATTCTAAATGAATCAAATGTCAATGAATTGACGCCCAAAGCTGCTCAACTTTCTGCACCTCCATCACCACATATAAACATTGAGGGATTGTTCACAGATACAAAAAAAAGTCTTTGAACAACATAGAAATTAAACTTATAGAAAATGTTAGTTCATTTAAAGAAATAAAGAATTCTATGAAAAATATGAATGACCATTTGAAAGAGAGTGCCAGATTTCAAAGGAAACTTTTCAACTTAAAAGAGAAGCAGTTAGAGATGTTGAAACTTCAAATGGAGCGGGATGAAAAACAACGCCTTCAGAAAAATAGTTTAATAATTATGGATATGGAAATCCGGAAAAGACAGCTGGATATAGAGGAGAGAAAAATTAATCTTATGGAAACAAACAACAATTAAATTCAATTTTGTTATTACTATTAATAAATTATTTAAATTTTATTAAAATAGAGTACATTAAAGATCGTTCGCTACAATAAAATTTATGAAATGCAGTTCAAATTTTGGTTTCGTATTCGAACAGCAGTTTGGTCACCATTGTAAAGTGAATTATCTTCATCTAGACTTAGAAAAGGCTCAGCATCAATCAGTACTAGATCTCTAGGAAGCTCCGATTTGTAATAAATACAAAATATTTATTGAAGTTCCAGTACAAATTTTGTGAGCACAATTACTTTAAATCAGGCAAATCCATTGGATCGAATCCATCGCCTCTGCTAAACTAAATTTTTCTTTCTTCGTTTTTCCTCTTGCTGCTCCTCGTCCTCACTGCTGCTCCATGAAAAATAGCTGGCCACACTATAATTGTTTTAAGAATTTGTATTTGTAAACAAAAATTTCACAAAATAACAAAAAAAAATTGGAGGAATCAAAAGTATTATTGAATGTATGCTATTTTTAAACTTTTGGTTGTATCTTTTTACTATCAATACAATCAAATTTTGGATCAAACCCTTATAAACTAAAAATTATATTTAGTTTAACCGAACAGCTGCTAAAATTTTGAAAATTGCAATTAAAATGTATGTGTCAAAATGTCAGCTGTTTAAGTGGATCGCATTTGGAACATAATAGCGACTAGGAGTCTGGCGTTTAAGCAACGCAATACTGTTTAGAAAACGACACGACTACAAAAACGACAATTGGCGTTTTTGTAAAATGACTATCGCAATAAGGGTGATTATCTAGGTAGATAATCACCCTTATTCCGATAGGCGTTTTTCTAAAACGCCAACTGTCGTTTTAGGAGTCGTGTCGTTTTTTTTTTTGGTATTCCGTAACTAACACGCCAGCGTTTCTCTCGCTCTTACATTCCACAATACATTCCAAACATCTGACATATCAAATTGTTTGCAAATTGAATAATTTGGTTTTGAAAATTATATTTGTGTGAATTTGTTTCAAACATAAGAAAAATGTACAGTGTAGAAAGTTATTTTTCTTGGAGCAGCAGTGACGATGAAGAAGAAAAGAAAGATTTGATACTGCAGAAGATATATGTATGTACATTCCATCTAAAGCAAATCCTTTTGATTTGGCTGGCACAAAGTATGTTATTAAATAAAAAAATATATGCAGTAGGTAATTCTACCACTAGTTTTTATTTTTTATTTTATCGCATTTGTTAATATTCAAACTTGCTGATACCCTTAGATTTTTTGCAAAAGCGAGCTACCAAAAGGGATTGGGAACGACTTTAATTTGGGACTATCCCAGCCAAGCCTAAGCAACATTCTTAAGGAAATACCTGCTGGCGTTTTATCTTTGCCAAGTTTTAATTTCTACGAATTCTTTTATTTTCCATTTTAATCGGATAGATATTTGTATATGTATATAGATAGATCGCTTGATATAAATATTTGTATATATACATTATGCATATGATGGAGGAGAAAGAAATACTTTTGGGTATGTGATTGTGACTGATATCAGTTCAAATAAAAATACATTTTTGCAGGAGATGCTGGGTACGCACTCGAGCCTTTTCTTGTAACTCCTTATAGATTTGTTATTTTCACCCTTAACTAATTTTAAATTATAAAAACTAAAATAAGTTTAAAAAAACTTATATTTTGACTCCTGTCGTCATCAAATTTCTAGACGACAGATTTCGGCGTTTTTACAGCCGTTTTTTGTATTGAAACGACTAACGGAATACCAAAAACAATATAGAGAACACGTTCCACAAGAGAGAATCGACAAATTGACGTTTATTTGGCGTCGAACGCCTTACGTAATACCAAATTCACACTGACGTTTTTATTTTGGCGTTCAACGCCTTACGGAATAAGGCTGATTATTCAAGGTATGTTTTATCTTAGCATAAAAATAACGACTGATTAAATTTTTTAAGCTTCTCAAAGTTTGAAATTAAAATTTTTAAATTGTAGGTAGATAAATACCTATGTACCTATGTAGGAAAATAATAATAACCTTGTCTCAAACACTCACCTACCTAGGTAGGTTTACTCAATAGTAAATATTTAAAATAGGTACTAAAAACCAATTAATTAACATTAGAGAGCTCTACGCAAATTGAATTGGTCCCATTAATTTGAACTTTAGCTAAATAAAATACGTATACCTACGGGTTAGATAAAAACAAATCAAACTTCCATAGCGTTCAAAATCAATCATAAAACAAAAAAACATCCTACTTAAATCAAACCCAATTGGAAACTATCCATTTACAATCAAGATAAATAAACACTGCAAAAATGGAATGACAAAAAAAAATCTCATGCAAAAAGGATATAATGTACTTAAAATTACCAATAATCCAACGTAAACACTTTTCTTTACTTAAATATACTAGTTGCTTACTGAATTATGAACTTTATCAAATCAACTTTCAACAAATAAATTAAAAAGAGGCTGGGTGCGACCCACACTGATAACTTCCTATTTGTGGTCTTGAAAACTTTATATTAATTTTTTTTTTTCAAATAACCAAATTTTCAGCGAAACAAACTTTAGCTGTAAAATTCAAACAAACATTATTTTAAGATTGAAAAGCATTTTAATTATTTAAAGAGATTTGAAATTGAGATTGTTGATGTATAAGTTGTTTCCACGTGACCCAGGAGGTAAACTTCCACGCGTTTTTTTTTTTATATTTGTCAACATTTTACCAATTGTACAAAATTATACTATGTATAAAATAAACTAAAATAGAAGTCAATACCACTACTAGTTCTCGAGAAATTTGAGTCGAAAAACAATTTTTACCAATTTTCAATAGAACTTTATATAGTTTTTTATTTTTTTGTAAAAAAACTGTAAAATTTTTTTTGAAATTTTCACCAGTTGTCAAACACATTATTTTTCGTAAAATAAAATTATTTTGAGTTTCAAATTGTTTTCCGTTCTTAGAATATCTGGGTTATGAAATTTTTTGTTCAGTTTTTTTTATTTAAAAAAATTACGGTATGTTCATTTTTTTCCAAATTCATACCAAATCTGTATGACCTTATAATGAGTACATTAAATTTTATTTGAAATCAATAGCATTATTTTTTCGTGAGATATTTGAAATTAACCAAAATTTTTACTTTTTTTTAAACCGTTGTAGTGAAAAAACTACTCACTGACTTTTAATAAACGCCCTTTCAGCCTCTTTCGAAGTTATTATCTACTAGCCAATCCGTACTCGCGTTGCTTCGCAAATTGTAACTACGAATATTTTCCTAGTATTAATATTAGCATATGAAAACATTTCTCAATGAGACTGAGCATATTTGCTACAATAATATTAATTTTAGTTTATATGTATAACATACCGTATCGAATTAGATTCTCTTTCAAACTTGAAAAAAAAGAGCTTTTTCATGTTTGTGCATATTATAAACTAGCCGACCCGTACTCGCGTTGCTTCGCAAATTGTAACTACGAATATTTTCCTAGTATTAATATTAGCATATGAAAACATTTCTCAATGAGACTGAGCATATTTGCTACAATAATATTAATTTTAGTTTATATGTATAACATACCGTATCGAATTAGATTCTCTTTCAAACTTGAAAAAAAAGAGCTTTTTCATGTTTGTGCATATTATAAATATAACAATATAGAAAATAATAAAATTTATTTCAAATAAACGGGTTGACTACTTTCTGAGATCATTCAACCCAAACTTTAAAATCTTTCGCTTTTATAGAATAGTTCATGTGCACGGCACTGTAGTCAATTGGATGTCCTTTTTAGTCACCCAAAATGCTATTGAGTGTATTCAAGTAACTTAAAAAATAAAATGCACGATTGGCTCTTATGTAAAAGTACTTTGGAATTTAAAATACCCTCATTTTATAAATATAAAACATGGATTTAATGAGATAAAAATGTCCAAATGTATGGAATTGCCGTCTGATTAATTTTTTTAATATTTAAGTAATTTTTTAAATGACAAATTCCCTTAAAATTTTTCGAGAACAAAATTTGGGATGCGAAATTTTAAGTATTAGGTAGTATAGATTTTATAAATAGTTTTTTCTTTCCAATATCTTTATATACAATATTATTTTAAACTTAAGGGGGCTCCTGTTGAAAATTTTTGGTTAAAATCGTTAGAGCTGTTGATGAGAAAGTCAAGAAATCAAAAAACGGTTCTATGACAGGTACCGTTAATAACATTTAGCCAGAAAAATTTTTTTGACCAAAATGTAGTCTATGTCCAATGTTCATAATATCACACCTAATTTTTTTTATCAAAATCGTTGAACCGTTTCGAGATAAATAAGATTATGCATTACGGGTGTATGGGGGGAACCGTTAGTTTTGGAGCTAGTGGGTAAGGCTGTAGAGAGAGGTACAGCCATACAGACGCACTGAAACATGTTTTTTGTGTACTAAATCGTCCTTAAAATTTTTATAAACAAAAATGATATGCAAGTTATTAGTATTCAATATAATACATTTTATAACGCAATTTAAAAATTTATTTGTGTATCCGTTTTCTAGATATTGAATTTTCAAAAAAAAATATATTAATTTTTTAAAAATCAAAAAACTATTTTTTCGAAAAAAATTTTAGATTATATTTTTTCGAGTGTATAGAAGCTCACGCATAAAAATTTTGGTTAAAATCGTTAGAGCTGTTGATGAGAAATTCGTAAATCAAAAAAACCGTTCTATGACAGGTACCGTTAATAACATTTCCCCCCAAACATTTTTTTTACCAAAATGTAGTCCGTGTCCATAATACTCGTATCATAATAAGTGAGATTATGCATTACTGGTGTATGGGGGTACTGTTAGTTTTAGAGCTAAAAAAAAATTTCAATTTCTCCTCTAGGGAATCACCGAAGACCCTTAACTACCGAGTTTGAAGAAAATAGCTCCAGTGGCTTAAGCTCTAGATCGAGGTACAGACATACGGACATACAGGCGTACAGACAAACAGACGGAATCGTCGGCCCACTTTATTCGTCTTCGCTATCATCGTAATGTCAACTTTGATCAAAATCTCGAGTTCCAGATGCAGAACTTGCCCTATAGTTAGTCTTAGTACCTATTACTAATAGGTACTCTATAACCTATATCGCAAGTAAAAAGAGCCAACCCCACATTGCTCAGCGATGTGACGATAGAATTAGAGAAACAAAAAAATGTGTGTGTGTCGGTTAGTTAGATAAACTATACAAATACAATACAGAAAAATTGAATATGTAGGTAGGTAGGTAGGTAAGAGAAAAAACGTAACTATTGAATGGAACAGATATTAAGAGAGAAAGAGCATGGGAAGAAAAGAAATTAAAAATTTTGGAATGATAATGAAATGAAACAAAGCAGCGACCTTTCGATTGTGATGAAATCTAATTCCTGGATAAAATAAATTCAAAAAGTTTATAATTTTATAATTTGTTTTTATTTATTTCTCAGGTTGTATGTGTAACTAAGAAGTGATTTTGGGCTTAAAATTTGCGCAACAATATTGACTTAATGAAGCAATGCTAATCTTTGTCGATTATTGTATAGGTTTTAAGATATGAGTGGTTGTATAAGTCAACTAATGAAAAGAAATGGACAAAAAATGTAAAATTCATAATATTTAAGTTTGACAAATTATTAATGAAAAAAAATAATAACCATAAACACTCTTATAACAATATAAACAATAATAAAATGTATTTCAAATGAATCGGTTGACTACTTTCTGAGATCGTGCGTATCAAACTTTAAAATGGTTTCGCTTTTATATAATAGTATAGATATAGATTGAAAAAAATTGATTTGAAGTCGATATCTTTACTCGTTCTTGAGATATCGACGACGAAAAATGGTACCAGAACGTACGGACGTACGAACGTACGTACACACACACACACAGACATCTCTCTAAAAATGATTGATACAACCTCTAGGGACCTTGAAACGTCGAGAAATTTTCCAATTTGACAAATCGGACCGATTACAATAACTCCCTATGGAAAGTTAATAATGATTAATGTGATAAACTACACTAACTAAACAAAACAGTAAACAGTCACCAACCAGAAGAAAACAAAACCAAACGAAACCGAAGAAAACAATTGCATTGAACAAGAAACATTCCTTTTTCTTATTCCAGACAAACATGCATAATATCTCTCATTCTCTCACCATAAAAGAAATATGGAACTACAAAAATGAAAAGAACTGTGAATGTCCGTATCCATATTAATAGTTCTTTTCTTAATGGATATCAGACCAAAAACATAAATGTTAATAATATTTAAAAAAGAGCCAAGTTCTTCTATACAAAAACCTTTGTGTAACAAGTCAGGCGTGAAAAGTACTGAGATCTAAAAGTACGCCAGGTTCTTACTTCAAGAAGGTTTAATACCGAATATTTAAAGTAGAATAATATTGAAACAGCTACAATGTAATAGAGAAATTTTATCATTTAATGATTATACTGACTAAAATTTGATGGGTTCACTGGTCAAGTTTTTAAAATCTTTCGAATTGGGCATAAAAAAAAAACTTGCCAAGTAAGCCCATCAAATTTTAGTCAGTAATCATTAAATAATAAAATTTCGGAATATTCGGAATTTTAAGTTTCTGACTTCATTTGTACTGAAGATAGGGAGGGGTCAAAAATTGCCAGAACTTGCCTGAGCACTACCGTGCTCTTTGATAGGGAATCTACACAAAATCTATGGAATCTACCCCACCCCACCCTATTTAATTAATATGTTTGTATATTAATTTATATTTTTTTTAATTTTACGCCATTAAGAATTTATACGTATAGCTTTCTATGACTGGCAGAGGATTTAACTCTGTTTTACCTGGACAACATGACGAAAAGAAGACGAAAAAAAAAAACTTCTTTTATTATAATTCTAGATTTGTGTCTTCGAGTTTTATCGTGATTCTTGCAGCAACAACGGATTTTATTGCGTAACGTTTAATATTTATGCAAATAAACTTTAAAAAATCGTTTTATTATTAAACAAATTTTTTATATAAGAAATTTCTCTAAAATTTTTCAAGAAAAAAATGTGGGATGTGAATTTTAAGTATTAAATAATATTGGCGCAACATTTTAATTGAATTAGTACGATGCTAAGGCTGTTTTAGTGTGATACTAGTATGAAACAACGAATTTGCAAATTTTAATCGAATATAGCATCATACTTTCTCTACCTTTTTATTAAAGTTAAAATCATCGAATACGTACTTTAGTTTTTTAGTATCGTGCTAGCTTCATATGACTCTTTGACATTTGTAAACATCAAAAAAGGTTCGTGTACTTACTTTTTTACACGAAATGTCATTGTTTTAGTACGATACTAGTTAGAAAATGTTTTAAATTAAGAATGAGTTAGTAAACTACTATAAAGTTAGCAAATTGTTAAGTAGTATCATACTAATACCTTATTAATAGGCTGTTTAAAATTTTGCACCTTTGATTTTAGGAAATAATTTAAAAAATAATCGTTCATAGGTTTTGAAGATATTGATTTAAAAAAAAAACAAAATTCTTAAAAAAAAACCAACAAATATTTTTTCGAATATTTTTATATACAATATTATTTTAAACTAAGGGGACTCCTGTTGAAAATGTTGGGTTAAAATCATTAGAGACGTTAATGAGAAATTCGAAAATCAAAAAAACCGTTCTATGACAGGTACCCCTAAAAACATTTCCCCCCAAATTTTTTTTCACCAAAATATAGTCCATGTCCATAATATCACACTTAATTTTTTTTATCAAAATCGTTAGAGCCGTTTTCGAGATAAATAAGATTTTAAGATTTTGCATTACGGGTGTACGGGGGGTACCGTTAGTTTTGGAGCTAAAAAAACAATTTCAATTTTTCCTCTAGGGAATCACCGAAGACCCTTAACTACCGAGATTGAAAGAAATAGGTCCAGTGGTTTAGGCTGTAGTGAGAGGTACAGACATACAGACACACTGAAACATGTTTTTTGTGTACTAAATTTTCCTTAAAATTTTCATAAAAAAAAATGATATGCAAATTGTTAGTATTTAATAAAATACATTTTAAAACTTAATTTAAAAATTTAATCGTGTATCAATTTTAAAGATATTGGCGCAAAACTTTAAACATTTAAAACCTACTCTAAATCAATTTTAGAATGGGAGTCGACTCTAAATATTGAGTATAAAACGAGAACCGACTTTTTGTTAATTTTAAAGGACATAAACTATACTTTAACGTTAAAGAGGTCGTCTTACTTTAACAGCAGCAAATAGCTAGTTTATCTTCTAAAAGTATACTTTATCCAGATTGACAATGGTCATTTCATACCAAAGCAAATCGAAGAAAAAATGTTTACTGATATTTTATTCGATTTTTTAAAGATGTTTTTTGTAAGTAGACTGAATCACTGGATATTATAAATTCGAAACAATCGTACGAAAGTGCTCTACGATGAATAAATCTGTAAATACAAATGTATGTAGGTACATACATATCTTATGTATGCACGCGCGCCGCCGCCGCCGGCCGAGACGAGTATAGCTAAACGAATCTGCACCTTGCAACAACAATTTGAGTTTTTATGCTGTGAGTTTGCGATTTATACTTTATTTTCATCTAAAATTATTTAAATAACTTATAAACAATCAAAATCTGTACCGAGGTAGTATATAAAATGTACTTTTTAAAGTTGTCTGTTCTTTTTACTTTTTTTGTAGTTGTGTGAGTTATGTATCTGTCAAATTAAGGGTTGTTCAACGCAAATTCGCTTAGGTTCTGTTGTAAAACCCACATCAGTTAGAAGAGTTGTCTAACGTGTTTAAAATTATGCAAAAGTTAGACCAAGTCTCCAAGCTAAACGACTGCGTTAAGTAGAGCCGGTTTTATTCCTTAAACGAGAACTGTTTAAAATTTTGCGCCATTGAATTTTCAAAAAAAAAAATTGTATTATTTTCTTAAAAATCCAAAACCTATTTTTTCGAAAAAGTTTTTTGTTTATATTTTGTCAAATGCAAAGCAACTCCTGCATACAAATTTTGGTTAAAATCGTTGGAGTCGTTGGTGAGAAATTCGAAAATCAAAAAACCGTTCTATGACAGGTACCCCTAATAACATTTCCCCCCAAATTTTTTTTTTAACCAAACTATAGTCAATGTCCATAATATCAAACTTAATTTTTTTTATCAAAATCGTTAGAGCCGTTTTCGAGATAAATAAGATTTTGCATTACGGGTGTACGGGGGGTACCGTTAGTTTTAGAGCTAAAAAAAATTTCAATTTCTCTTCTAGGAAATTACCGAAGACCCTTAACTATACCGAGTTTGAAGAAAATACCTCCGGTAGTTTAGGCTGTAGTTCGAGGTACAGACCTACAGACATACAGACAGACAGACGGAATTGTTCGGACCCACTTTTTTCGTCTTCGCTATCATCGTAATGTCAACTTTGATCAAAATCTCGAGTTCGATTTTTTTCCAAATGCAGAACTTGCCCTATAGTACCTATATCGCAAGTAAAAAGGTATAAAATGAAAACATTCTGTACTTTTGTCCATACCTTGTTGTTGTTGCTGTTGTCCCGTAAACGGCGACTGGCTATATTGATTTCCTTCATTTTCCATTGGATAATTTGAATACTCTTGAGCCGCTGGGTCTGATTCAAATGTTGAAGCGAAAGCAGCTTCCGCACCAATTAAAAATCGTTTATAAGCCAAAAACGCACAGCCAGCCTGGGAATATCAAAAGGTTTTTAAAAGTATATTATAATAACTAATGAAATATCATTTTAAGCACCTACCCATGTGAACATCGAAAAGAAAGAAAATGCAATGATAGCTTGAGCGGAACCAACACCTTCTCCAGATGATGGTGGGTTAGTGGAACTCCACTGAGACCACAAGTAAACAAACGCAACGAAATAAAGAAATGCCCAAAATCCTTTAAGAAAACATAAATTTAAATTGTACAAAAACGATAAGTATTTAATACCATCTTACCTGAAAATCCTAAATCGCCTAAAACATAGTGTTTTCTACTTTTTACAGATGACATTTGTTCGAAAAAATATTCTCCAGCAATGAATCCCATAGAGCCTAGGAACCCAAAGATTCCAACTATCGAGCCATATTTACAAGCCGTTGCATTGCTGTCGAAGATACAAACTTCTTTTCCATTTTCTTCACGCCATGCTCCAGAAGATACACAACCAAAAACAACTATTGAAAAGAGCTGAAAAATCATCGACCAATATTTTACTTAATTTGTGGACACTTAATTATTGTCTTGTAGGAAAAGGCAAAAACTTTCTTCTTCCAATTTGCTTGCGAGAAACCACTGTGACAAAATTGCAGTGGCTATGGGTCTTGAATGTATACATTTGTACATAAAATCAGAAATTACTTTAATTTATTTTCAAACCTAACTGTTAAACCTAAGTTTGTTCTTATAAATCTAGTTTTTAAATTATGTAGATTTTTTTGGTTAATTTTCCATTTTTTTCCAACGTTTCGTTGTTATCCACGACTTCTTCAGTTTAAAATTTTTAAATTTATGAAATTTACATAATGTATAAAATTGTTATTAATTTCGTTTTTGTAACATTTTTGTATACAAATTAAATATATGTAAATAGAATTAAATATAATAGAATATAATTTTGACAATACTTATAAAGTAATAACTTAAGAGAACAAACACAGTAAAAGAATTTTAAGGGACAAATTTATAAATAAAAATACATAGTTTTAAGATACACACAAGATGGACTGAGTTTTTATTTGCATCAAGTTTGTGCAGTTGGGATAATTCATACTCGTAATTATCTGATAATAATCAAGAGTTCCTTTTTGCAAGACCAACATAAAATTCGACTCATTATTTTTTATAAAATGGTAAATTTAGTACACCATCTGTTGTTGACTTATGATTCCGTACTCTGTTTGTTAATTAGAGTAACATTTTGTACCAATTATAAGCTTTGAAATGATGATGCTAACTTTTATCATTATCATCGGCTCGACAACCGGGTTCCGGTCCTGGCATCTTTCAACAAGTCTCTCCACTTATCCCGGTCTCTAGCCGACGCCATCCAGTTGCGCACCCCAAGGCTTCGGGCGTCCTGGTCTACGCCATCTCTCCAGCGCAAGCATGGTCTACCACGCTGTCGTCTACCATAGAATGTACCACAAAGAACTTTCCGAGCAGGTTCCTCTTCGCTCATGCGAGCTAGGTGCCCTGCCCACCGGAGTCTACCGAGCTTAATTTTTGTCACGATATCTGCTTCAAGGTAGATTGCGTACAGTTCATGATTGTACCGTCTCCGGAATCGTCCTTCATCACATACGAGGCCAACAATTCTTCTTAAGACTTTTCTCTCGAACGCAGCTAAGAGGTCGGAGTGCCTTTTGCTAAGCACCCAAGTCTCGGATCCATATGTGAGTACTGGCAGGACCATGGTCCTGTACAGCAGCAGTTTTGAAGTTATGGTGAGATTTCTGGATTTGAAGAGCTTTGACAGACTATAGTAGGCTCTGTTGGATTTGAGAAGCCACCCGCGTATTTCTTCTTCTATATTGTTATCGGCTGCTACTATTGACCCAAGGTATTTAAAATATTGCACTACTTCAAATTCGTGCTCCGCAACCTTGATTGTTTGACCAACTGTTCCTCTCGCATTCGACGCCACCATGTACTTTGTTTTACCTTCACTAATGTGCAGCCCCAGATTTTGTGCCGCCTGCTCGATCTGGATGAAGGAATCGTGTACAGCTTGTTCGGTTCTTCCGATGATGTCGATGTCGTCTGCGTAAGCCAGTAACTGGCTGGACCTGTTGACGATGGTCCCTCTTGTTGCCGTGCCAGAGTCACGGATTGCTTTCTCCAACGCCAGGTTGAAGAGGAGGTAGGCCAAACCGTCCCCTTGTCGGAGTCCATTAAAGATGTTGAGTGGTCTGGATAGCAATCCGGCTATTTTTACTTGTCTTGTTACGTTGGTCATGGTCAACCTACATAGTCGTGTCAATTTATTTGGGATGCCGAATTCTCTCATGGCTTTGTAAAGTTCTACCCTGGCTATGCTATCATAGGCGGCCTTAAAGTCTATAAACATATGGTATGTTGGGATGTTAAATTCTAGACATTTTTCCATCGCCTGCGTAAGGGTAAAGATCTGATCAGTTGTTGATTTGCCTGGAATGAAACCACACTGATATTGTCCGATAACGGTTTTAGCGTATGGGGTTATCCGGTCTTGTAGGATAGAGGAGAGTATCTTATAGGCGGTACTCAACAACGTGATACCTCTATAATTGCTGCACGTTGTGACATCTCCCTTCTTATGTATGGGGCATATTAAACCTTTTCGCCAGTCTTCTGGCATTTCTTCCTGCTCCCATACCTGTACCATAATATCATGAATTGCTTGACGTAAGGCTGGCCCGCCGTGATGGAATAATTCGGCAGGTATGCCATCGGCTCCCGGGGCTTTGTTCTGTTTAAGCCGGCCTATAGCCTTCTCAACCTCATCATTAAAGTACACTTCCCATCGCTCCAGTATGCTTTCAGGATCGGTGATCAGATTTCTCTCTCCGTCCTTGCAGTATGTGCAGCGTGGTGTGTACTGCGTCATGTTTCGGACGGATTGGTAGAACTTCCGCGCCTGGTGCGGACTTCGCTCTCGGCTATTTTCTATTTCACAGATTAGGTTCTTCTCCCAGGCTGATTTTTTTTGTCTGTGTAGCCGGTTTTCTATTCTTCTGAGCTCTTTATATTCCTCTTCGCGTGCCCGCGTTCTATGAGATTGTTGCATTGCTCGGTACGCAACATTCTTACGTTCAGTCGCTAGCTTGCATTCATCATCAAACCAGTCGTTCCGATTTTTACCACTGCTGCCTAAGATGGAGTTGGCAGTACTAATGACAATATTCTTAAGGCGTGTCCACTTCTCATTCTGATTCTAACTTTGATTTGTAAATAAAAAAAAAACTGGTCTAAGGATTTTTTTTTTATTTTTTAAAAAATAAAATAAATAAATAAATTAGAGAACCTAAACCTAATGACAACTATCAACCACGCCTGTGTACGTGTTGTTGGCAGGAATAGAGTATTATAATGGGATAATTATTCAAGAAATCAGACCAGATCTTAACTCATATTAATATTTAAGCTTAGTTGTTTTAGCAATTTAAGGAAGGAATTTCATGTTTTTGAACATAAGAGTATGAAAATGAATACGTGCCATACAGTCGTGTTTTTTTGTAAGTATTTATTTCTGTGTAGAGAGAAAGATATATGAAGTTAAACTCATTTAAAAAAATAAAAAATTAGATTTAATCATTTTCAAAGCTAAACTTTAAATCATTAAAAGCACACAAATACACCACATTAATGTCATCAATATTTTTACTTTGAAACCCTTCAGATAACTTTTCATACCGATTTAAATAAATTTCACTCAAATCCCCTTAATTTACTTGACACATGCCTACATAAAAGAAATATAAAAACACATTACACAACAAAAAATAGCGAATTTCCCACATTATGTATTTTAAAAATCGATTATTTAAAATTCATTATCATGTACCGTAGGTTAAAAAAAATATTAATCGAAATTTGAAACATTAAATAAAAAAATAAAATTATAGTATAGTTTATTACAAACAGAAGCAACATTTCTAAATTTGTATCGTATTTTTCCGTAATAGATAGGGTAAATATTTCTTCTAACTTTCAAATGATGTAATAAATCATGTTTATGCATATAGAATAGAATTTCGTCTAGAGACACTATAGGTGTAAAAATACTTTAAGAAAATACGAGTATGTATGAAGTTCGTGCTAAGTACGAACTTTGCTTGTGCAGTAGGACGATTTGTTTCCGAGATGATCTTATTCTTTCTTAATTTAATTGTAATAATTGGAATGTAATGACAAAGTCTACGCTCTATATTCCATGAACTCCAGATAAATAATTTTATCACACTTCACTACAAGTACACCGAACCTATACATTTTTCATCATACATAGATACTTTTCTCAATGTTGTTTGTGTTTTTGTTTTTCGAGGTTAAATCTTGTAATGTTTGGTGGACGGATAGATGAATGAATAAATACAAAGCTGAAGCTTTTCCAAGTTCGAAAATTGTTGACCTACTTTTGTCAAGGGTGAGAATTTCTCAGTTGTTGTTGACATCCCTTCTTAGAGAAACAGAGAGTAAATTGTTCCTCTGAGGGATGAGTCGGTGAAACTGCTGTTTGTTTCCAACACAGACGAAATAATATCCCAGGCAAATAATATCTTTTTGAAGTAAATGGTATCTTATTTCTGTTTCGGTCTTAAAACGAAATAAACTCGTGTGTTTTTCGAGCACCTTTCAGCCAATTCATAGACGAATATGGAATAAAGCTTTATTATAATGATGACGGAAAGATAATTGCGTGGTATAGGATATCTGTGTCGATATCGTGTATTCCAACATCCTGTAGAAAGGCATCAGGGTGGTGAAATGGCCAATTTTGTTGTGTATGCAACAACAAAAATATAGGTATTCAAATCAGTTGCGAAAAATCGATAAAAGATTTTTCAAATATTTAATAAGAACTCAAATTAAAATCTTATTTAAATTAAAACCTACCCAACACAAAGCCCGAAGAATAACCTGTGGTCGCTGTGCAAATGTGATAGGATCAAATGTCCCTCCAGCCTTGCCTCCACCATAGGCCCCACCATTGTTCATCATGGCAATGTATTCGATTTTTCTCAAGCTGCTTTCCTTTGAACTTGTGAGTAATTACTTCACTAATGAAGAATTTTTATGCAATTTCAAGGTTTCGTTAAACTTTATTTTTTAGCAACTTCCTATTACACGGCAAGACGTTAATTGAAGAGATGTACTGTAAATTTCAAACTTGCATAGTATTCCTTTTTATTTTAAGTTTTCGATTTTCAAGTTCAAAGTCACGTTTATTCTGACGACGAGAAACCGTTGATGTTGTGTTTACGATAACGAGCCAAAAATTAAACTGACAAGAGAAGTCGACAAAAATGGATGGAAGTTCTGTGCGGGTTGACTCTTGGAATGTTATATTATATACAAAAAGAGGGTTGATGAGAAACGAAGTTAGCGCATTCGTTTTAGAAAAGATATAGAAAGCTTTTGATTCATATAACAATTTTCCAATATTAACAATTGTTTTCCGATGCAGTGGAGATTGAAAATTAAAACCTTTAGCATTAATAAAAAGGGTGGTTGATGATGGCTCAGTACGAATTTTTGTCCTTGAACTCTTAGCATAGATAACAGAGGGTCAATTGAGAGAGTGTATTATTTTAAAAAGAGTATTTTTTTTTAACGTAACCATTTCAACACCATTGAGAATAAAACTTTAAGAATCCTTTTTGCTGTTAATATATGTACATTCAAAATTAAATAATTGATATAATCTAACGTAATATATAAATTATACTCGTATTTTTTTTTCATAAGCTCTTCAAAATAAGACAGTAGGTAGTCCTAAGGGTTTATCTCTTACCTTTATTTAAATGACATAACTAGGAAGGTATCCATCTTGCTTGACACCCAAAGCTTTTTGAAAACATTTCAATATTTTCACATTAGGAATTTTAATCAAATATGATATTATCAGCCAAGTTCTACACTTCACCTACATTTAACTTCCACTCGAAATGGAATTGAAACCGATACAAGATAAAATTAGGTGTTCTACAATTCACTCTTATACAGGATTTCCAGTTTTGATTGATTTTGATGTGAATTCCAGATTTTGATTTTCACGTGTTTTAAATTCAATTAGTTCTAGTTGTGTAAATTTATTATTCATTGTGAAATTTTCAGAAAAAAAATATGAAAAGTATCCTTTTCTATTAAAGAAATGCGTTGGAACTTGAATTGCGTCGCATTTTTTTAAAAAATCAAGTTTAGATTTTCATGCCTCTTCGTTAGTCTTTTCAATCTGAATTTATCTTGGACAAATTTTATTCGCCAAATTAAAATCTTTGACACAGTACTTCGACCGAGAGCAATATCCAAATCTTTTCCAACTGATCCTTGCAAATTTTCTTGGGAGAAGAAAAAGGAATGCACGTGATATATCTAGTATAGACACCATGGTATGAATACCATAGTATTCTCAATACTATGCTAGGTGACACACTGCAGGCAGAACGTCATATTCATAATTCACATCCTATGCCAGCTCAGCAAATTTTTGTTTTATCAATTCAATAGTATGGTACAAATCTTTTAACCACATACCCAGCGTGCCAGCGTCATCGATTCCTAATGCGTTTGAATGATCTCTTAACATTTGTCTTCTTGTTTTTCCTCCTCATATTCATGCTTGAACACCGTACCAAGCAAGCCACTAAAAGCAATTAAGCACTCATTGCAATATTTTATAGAATTAATCTTATCAAAATTTACACACAACATTATAATTTTCAAAGCAGTCAAAAAACTTCACAAACAAAATACATAGTTTTATACTTTCCAACTGAGAAGCGACAGATAACAATTTCACTTAAAGTGAAATTTAGAACAATGAAAATAAATTCACCCGATTTGGAAATTCGTTTTCATTTCGATTTCAATGGTTATTTCGAACCTACTGTGTAGCTCTCTTCAAACTTCTCTGCTCATCTCTTTAACTTTAAAAAAAACATAAAAAATACGAAAATTACTGAACAAAAGAAAACAACGACTGGGTCGCACGAACTTGCTTTTATGTAATAGATTCAGAATTTTAAGAACAAATGTTATTAAGAAAAAACTGTTCATACGAGTACGCATAAAATGAATTTTTTTCAAAACTCTTTTTAGTAGTGAGTAGACAGAAATTATAAGTCCTTGTAGCGGTTTTGGACTCCACCTTGTGGAGTTCCTCTGGAAGTAGATGCCCTAGACCTAGATGATCTACGAGTATACTCCTGCTAGCTCCGAGTTAATATGTCTGCTTTTTAATGTGCTCATTATGCATCTGATGATTTACTTTTTCCTGAGTCTAGTAGAGGTGTGTCAATCAGGATCGATTCGATTTTTTTGATCTGATCATGGAAAAATATTGATGATCAAAATCACAAATTTTCATTTTAATCCATCCCAATTTCTATTTCAATCTCAATAATTTCAATGAGTCTCGATTTTCGATATCATTTAACTCGATTAGCCATGATTTACTCGATTCCATTTGTTCCGATTCAATCAATGTTGATTATGAACGCCAAACAGCCGGTGAACTGGAATTTCTGGGTTGAACTCGCCATTGAAGAACGTGATTGATTGATTGATTTGGTTATCCGGTATGTTTACTGTGGGAGTTGAACCCAGCATGTACTTAGCTCGTTGAATATTCACTGGTAATGGAAACTATCGAATAAAAACTATGCGATAGTAGCTAAAAGTTATTTATTGGATATTACCCAGTCATTCAGTAAAATTGCTCTTTTCCGGAGCAACAAATAAAATCTCCTTTTTTTTATTTTTGGACGTTTCTTAATCTATCAACATCGTAGCCATCCTTTGATGGAATTTGACAGTTTATACCTTGAAAAATAGAGGACGAATTAAGTTATGACGTAAATAGAATATTTTGAAAATATTCATATTCATTTTGTTTTCTAGTAAGTAAATATTTATTATTATACAATGTATATGTACACGAAAAAGGATTTAATTCTTACTGTACTCCCCATCTCGTTTTTGGAAAATAAATAAAAATGAAATAAAAAAAAAAGAATATTCCGTTCCAAATGTCAGCAGAAAGCCCTAAAATTGTTCTTTTCCGGAGCTATAACTTTTTAATCCATTCACATAGTAGCCATCATTCGATGTCATTTGGCAATTTATGGCTTACAATAAAAAGTATTTTGTGATAACAATCAAGTCAATCTTAAATAATGTCAGATTGTATAATATCAGACCCACTTAACTGGATATACTTATTAGGTAAGATGGCCATTACGTAGAAGCTATAATTTGATTTTATATTACCAAATAAAATTTATTTTAGAACAAATAAGAACGGTAGCGTTAGTGACAATATTTCATCTTTGCCTTCATATGACCCATTATTAGGTTATTCAAAAATAAGCATTTAGTTATGTAGTGTAAACTACCCCTTTTCAGTATTTAGTTATTAGCATTATAAGGTTGGCAAACCTGTTTTATAAAGTTTTGTTTTATTGTCCTTCTGACTGACTTCCGTCCAGAAATCTTATTAATTAATCTCCTCCCGTTTTATTAAAGTGTACAATTAAATAGTTACCAAAAAAACACGTTGTTTTATTTTGACGTCCACGAAAAGACACCACATTGGCGACGAGTTTGTATAAAGTAAAAATACCTACGCGATCAAAAAAAAAAGAAAACGAAAATGACACTCGAAAACGGGGGTCCGCCGAGCCAAACGACCACGTGGTGGGGAAGTCTTCCACAATTTCATTACGAACGAGACAACTGGACCATATATAAGGGAAGGCTGGAGCAATTCTTCGTGGCTTGCGAAATATCCGATGATAGCAAAAAGCGAGCAGCTTTGCTCAACTTTTGCGAGTCGAAGACTTACGACATTATTCACGATATCTGCAGCCCTAATGATCCTGGCAGCAAGACCTTTCAGGAATTGGTAACAATTTTCGACAACAATTTCACAGCTACAAAGATTGTCTACTGCGAGCGACAAGCATTTTACGACGCAAAGAAGACCACCAACGAGACTGCACAAGAGTATGTAATACGCCTACGCACGCTTTCCAAATCTTGTGAGTTTGGGTCACGTTTAGACGAAATGCTCGTTGATAAGTTCGTCACTGGAATGACCGGACGTATATTTGATAGACTTTGCGAGGAATCATCTCTCACTCTGAACAAAGCTATCGAGATTGCAAAAAAATATGAGCTAAGGAGCGACAGTCATAACGCCGAACCAATAAATTTGCTAAAAACCGAATACAAGAAAAGGCAACAACATCAACGAACGCTACCTTTCAAGAATGACCACCTTCCATTGTCATCACGGGCGGTTAAGTCAAATCCAGAACAAAAATGTAAACACTGTGGCTTTAAAAATCATTACGACAAAGACTGCCGATACAAAAACATGAACTGCTTCAAGTGCGGACGAAAGGGCCACATGGCATCTGTATGCAGAACCCAAAGAAGCAACGCGATGGCAAAAATCAGCACGATCAACATTGAAGACAGTTGTTGCAGCAGTACGAGTGAAAACGTTTATTCTGTGAAGTCCTGTAAGAACAAAGCATGTAAGCCTATATTAGAGAGGATAAAAGTTTTTGGTTCTGAGTTAAATTTTGAGATCGATACCGGAGCGGCAGTAACCGCCATTCCATTCAATATATACATCGCTTTTTTCCAAACAAAAACTTTTACCCGACTCTACAATTGTTCATGATTACGGAAGTAACATTTTGACTGTGGTAGGTGCTTTGTATGCTAAGATTAATTACAACGCAATTTGTAAAGTTTTCAAGTTTTTAATAATAAAAGAAGCAGAAGCACCGATCATAGGAAGAGATTTTCTTTATGATTTTGAAATCAAAGACTTAAAAATTAATGCTATTTATTCTGAAAGCGAAAAGCTAAACAATATTCTCTTGAAGTTTAATAATTTATTTTTAAAAGAATTTGGAAAATTAAAAAATGTAAAAATTAAATTAGATATTTGTCCCGATGCTAAGCCAAAATTTGTAAAGGCTCGCCAGATTCGATTTGCATTCCTCTCAAGTGTTGAAGACCAATTAAGAAACCTGCAACGGCAAAATATAAATAAAGGATACGAATTATCCTCTTCCAAAGATTCACGACGTTTTAAATAAGTTGAGGGACGGTAAATTCTTTTCGAAAATAGATCTTGCGAGCGCGTATAATCAAATCGAGTTAGACGACGAATCTAAGAAATTGGTAACGTGGAGTACTCATTTGGGTAATTTTGTAATGAACCGTCTACCTTTCGGTATAAAACCTGCCACTGGTATTTTCCAAAGAGAAATCGAGAAGGTTCTAGGGGATGAAGACGGGGTTGTTAGTTTCTTGGACGACATTGTTGTATCAGCTCCCGATTTATCATCTCACAATGAAAGACTAGCCAAAACGTTTCAAAAACTTTTAGACGCCGGGTTACGCTTGAATAAAGAAAAATGTATTTTCGCGCAAAGTCGCATCGAATATCTCGGACACGTTGTTTCCGACGAAGGGATTTTCAAAATTAATAAGAACGAAACGATAAAGAGCTTTCCGAAACCCAAAAATATTTCCGACGTACGTTCTTTCTGTGGTTTTGTGAATTACTTTGGAAAGTTTATTCCAAACCTTTCGACGAAGCTCTCTCCAATCTACGAGATTATTAAAACAGAAAGTCCTTTTGTGTTGACGAAAGAAGCGGACAAGGCTTTCGATGCTGCAAAGCAAGAAATTATGTCCGAAACGGCCTTGGTACATTTTAACCCTGATTTGTCTTTGATTTTGACGTGTGACGCTTCCAACGTAGGCATTGGTGCTATTTTAGCACACAAGTATCCCGACGGTGTAGAAAAGCCAATCGAGTGTGTATCACGTTTGTTATCCAAGTCAGAAAGGAATTACGGAGTGATAGAAAAAGAAGCATTGGCAATTATTTTTGCCACACGAAAGTTCTATCAATTTCTGATTGGAAGGCACTTCGAACTGGTCACAGACCACAAGCCACTTCTGGCTATTTTCGGTGAAAACCGGGGAATTCCGCAAATGTCTGCAAGTCGATTGCAACGATGAGCATTTCAATTATCAGCTTTTAATTACAGCGTACGGTACGTTAAATCGGAAAATAATTGCGCGGATGCTATTTCCCGGTATCCACTTCAAGTGGTGAACGATAAAAACGATAAAGCCGAATTAACTAAAGACGAAGAAAAAAACTATTTGTTTTTCGTCGGAGAAAACAAAAATCTAATTGTTGATGCATCAGCTGTCCAAAGAGAAACTGACACGGATGTTGAGTTTTCTGAAATTAAGAAATGGCTGCGTTCGGGGGAATTTGAAAAAATTAAAAAATCACACGTTCAATGCGTTTTACACGAAACGATTTGAGTTAACCATCGAAAACGAGATCTTAATGTGGGGACATAGAGTTGTGGTTCCAAAATCTTTGAGGAACAATATTTTGAAACAAGTTCACCAATCTCATTTGGGTATGGTAAAAACAAAATCCCTTTTGCGGTCGTACGTCTGGTGGCCAAAAATCGATACCGACGTAGAAAAGTTGATTGGTGGATGCCAAGCTTGCGCAAGTGTTTTACCGAGTCCTCCAAAAACGCAAACGATGATGTGGGAAATTCCAAAAGGTCCTTGGAAAAGAATTCACTTAGATTTTTTTGGTCCTTTAAAAGGTTTATGTTTTCTTGTAATTATTGATGCTTATACGAAATGGATCGAAGTTTTTTATACGAAGCATCCAAACACAGCTTTTGTTATACGATGCTTACGCTATGTTTTTTCTCGTTTTGGGATACCTGAGCAAATTGTATCTGACAACGGTAGTCAGTTTACTTCGGACGAATTTTAGACGTTTACCAGATTGCAGAATGTTAGGCAATCGCTTACGGCACCAGGGTATCCTGCAACAAACGGTGCAGCTGAAAACGCAGTTCGTACATTAAAAAATGCTATTAAAAGTCGAGAAGATGAAAAAGATATCCACATTGTCTTGTGCGATTTTTTGTTCGATTATCGCCTTTCTAAGCACTGTGCTACTGGTATAACTCCCGCGTCTTCTATGCTAGCGTTTACACCTAAGTGTAAGCTGGATTTTTTGAATCCAAAAAACATTTATGTTCGTAAAAATGATAAATATTTTGAAAGAAACAGAAAAGATCGTTTCTTTAAAACCGGGGATGAAGTTATGATCCGTAACTACAATTTAGATACCAACAAAGCTCAGTGGTCAAAAGCGATTATTGATAAAGTTTTAGGGCCAAGAATGTACTTATGCAAAATGAATACTGGCAAGTTTATAAAAAGGCACATCGATCAAATACGAAAATTTATTGATTTGAAGACATCAGATAAGAAAAATTTATGTAAACAAGAAAACAGAAAAATGATATATTTCAAAAATAAAAATATTGTAAGAAATAACGTAAATGTAATCCCAGATGCACTATCTGAAGGAATAAAACTGCGAAACAGATCTAATATTAAAAGACCTGCAAGATATATGTAAAAAAATCTTTTGTAAGGGGGGCGTATGTAGTGTAAACTACCCCTTTTCAGTATTTAGTTGGCAAACCTGTTTTATAAAGTTTTGTTATATTGTCCTTCTGACTGACTTCCGTCCAGAAATCTTATTAATTAATCTCCTCCCGTTTTATTAAAGTGTACAATTAAATAGTTACCAAAAAAACACGTTGTTTTATTTTGACGATTAAGTGTCCACGAAAAGACACCACAAGTTATAAATTCTATTTTAACTGGACAAATTAATGAATGAATGAATTCGTTCGATAGTTCAAATAAATTAGTTACTAACTATCGATAGTTCAGTAGATGCACTTTGCTGTTCTATTAGAAATATGATCAAAGTGCACCCATACTGCACTCCACTTTTTATCTAAGCCGCCATCTTGCAAACAAAAATTTATTAAATTTAGACATTCTGAAAAATGACTTTGTTCATACAATTGTTTTTCTTTTTTAATTACTTTGTCGCGGCTATTAATTTGTTTAAATTCGGAGAATGAATTTCATCGAAATCGAAATGTATGCTATGACTAGTGGTGGGAGACCGGGTCGTTTGACCGTTGTTTGGTCTAAAAAACTATATGTGAATAAAAGAAAGAGTTAAATCTGTTTTCTAGCCACAATACATTATGTAAATCTACTGTTGATGACTACATTTGTGGTCTTATATAGCGTCTATTCTTTGGCCCTTAATTCTGAGACCTGCAATTCAGGGTTTTTGAACTAGGGCAATATCTATTTGTCTATTCTCAATGAGGTAAAGTTGGCATTGGCGGCTCTACTGTAGTGGAGACCTATTTGAAATAACTTCATATTGTTTTTAAAATTCCTTCCTTCTTATTTACCTTTTTCTTGGTGGATAACAGCCGCAGCGGTTTGTCAGTTTGTACCGATACACACCTTGAAATGAATTTTCCTCAGAAGTGGTATTTGTTTTCTCGCCCATCTCAGTTAACTGCCAGTTTTTACTAAGCTAGTCAATATTGAGTGGCCTGAGGTATCTTCCGATTTGATCTTTCGGTATAAGCGGTCCTTTCATGATAATCTTGGCTCTAAGCCACAAAATCACCGATTTCCTTCCTGCCCTTTTGAACACGTGAAGCTATCGCAACAATTTTTTTTCCCCTTAAATGTAATTTCCAAGGCTATACGAATTGTGAATTTTAAGAAAATTACTTTACAGGGTGTTTCAGAATAATTGGTTGATGTAAGATTTTCTTAGAAAAAGGAGTTAACAGAATAAAGTCTGAAAGTAAACCTTTTAAAAACAGTCCTAAATTTTGAAAACTTTGTAAAAAAAAAGTTTTTGACTATTCAAGTGAATTTATAACAACAGTGGATGCTTAAAGTTAACGCAGCAATTTCAGAAATATTTTTTAAGGAGTATTATAAAACAGTATTTTTTCATGTTGTGGGGCATCAGTTTATTCTATAAACTGTTTGACTGATATATTTTATATGAAACAGTGTAGGAAAAAAGTAAACGGACGAAAAAAAAAATAAAATAGAATATAAAATTTATATTAACAAAATAAAATAGAATATATTATAAATATTTGTTTATAATTAACTACTATAAATCTAATTTTTAGAAAAAAATTCATCGGCATCGTTATCATTTTCAACAATTAATAGACCTATTAGTTCTGGGCAGTAACTCTTTTTCAGCTCTTTTTTTTTGATCTAACGTGTCTTAAAGATGAAACAAGTGGATCTGATGATATAGCTAGCATATTAAATAAATTTTCATTTTGTCGTTTCCGTGAGACTTTGCATGTATTTGAGTGTCGATATCGCTTGTAGTCTTTATTCCTTGATTCCTGTGCTTCTTCTGAAAGCTCCCCGATTGGCAAAATTTGATGTCTTATAAGTTCCCCTCCATGGTCCAAAATTTTGTGCAGAGTTGGTGTCAGGAGTTTGTAGCTGTATTTGGCTTTTAAAAGATCCGAAGTGGTTTTGGTATACTCGTTGAATTTATCTACATTAATAGATTCTTAAGATGACAGCGCATTTAAAATAACTTGCAGTTTCTTTATAATATCCTTGTCTACTCGGGTTATAGCTGACGTAACTTCTGGATTTTCAAAAAATCTTCGTGAAATGTTTCCATCATTTGTGTTACCGAATCCTTGTTTTGGCGTATCAATGATTAACCCGAGTTGTTCCCTAAATTTCTTTTGAATATCCCCTTTTCTTCTTCTTTCAGCTTCCTTCTTGTCGGTTGTCTCATCTTCTTGGTATAGTCCATAAGCTAGTTTAAGAACGAACTCCATACATCTTATTCTAGCGTGATCCTGATTGACTAGGCTACGAGTATTTAAAATCCTCTTTGCTGTATGGTCCACCAAATCTTGGAGATTCACTTCAACAGAAGTTTCTGTTACTATCAAATTTGATGAAGTTGCTTGTATTTCAGCTTTCATTAAAAAATTGTGGCTCGGAAACACATCCACGTTATGGCTTCTTAATGATTTTCTCATCAAATTATATTTTTCTTTAGAAAGCCCCATATCCAAGAACAAGGCTAGCGCAGTGGAACCATCGTATTTTATTGGATCCCTTTGAGGTGTGGGAATACTCTCCTTTATCCGTTGCACTCGCAATGGGCTTGCATTAAAAACTGCTTTTGTGATATCCGCTTTTATCTTTTCGTGTTCCTTTTTATATTTTATACTCAGAGCTGTGGAAACATTTTCAGTCGAAATATGGCCCATAGTTTCCAATAGATTCATCCTTTTGGTATATACTGAAAATGTATCTAAGGATTTCGAAGGCCTTCCTCTTGATGTACTTGGCACGTCACTGTCTTCAATTTCATTACATTGGATTGTAAATGTTCCATTCAAAAATTCTTCATATTTTGAGATAAATCTTGTTTTAACTCTAAAACAGTCAATCCATTTTTTTTTAAATGATGCGTATAATCTTTGGAGTTTCTTTTTCGTTTCATCGTTGTCACTTATATCTTCGTATTGGTTTTGGATCAGAATTACAAATTCTTCAGAATTCTAAACATTGATAAAATGTTCAAAAATTGTTCTGTTTGAAATATTCATATTGGTATTTAATTTGCAAACTAACAACATATATCCATTGTCATAGTTTATATATACCTCCATAATGTATATAGGTACACAAGGATTATTTAACCTGTGAAATTTAAGCTTAACAATATGGGGTATCGGAAGAAAATTATTATTCCTACCTGTTTTATTAGATCATAAAATAATAATCCAAAATTAAATAATTCTTTCAACTTTGTATATGGAGTAGGCAATAAAGCTATTAATCCTTTTCTTTTGGCAAGTTAATCTATGCTTAGGTACTATTAGAATAAGATCAGTAAATATTTACAATAATTTAAGTTAAGGGGAATTTATTCAAAGAGGGTCGTTAAAGTGGGCGGATTAAAAAATTTAATGTTCAATAAAGTAATCAATAGTTTGTGTACAATATTTTATATTTTTTTAATAATAATTGGCATTTGTATAAAAAGGGGCGTAGAAGTGGACGGTTTTTTTTGTCAGAATCAAGATAGTAATAAAACGATTTTTAATTAAAAAAAAAATTTCACGTTCTCGACTATTTTAATTAATAAAATAATTGAAATTTTCCATAAGGGAATTTGCTTTTAAGACCAAAAGGTCAGCACTGGGAACACGACTTTTTTTAAACAAATTACAATTTCTCTGAAGGTTGCAAATAGCTGCAGCTACAATTTTGCATATGGTTTAATAAATAGTAAGGGTAAACTATCATGGTCAATTTTCCGCGCGAACTCGCGAGTATTTTTTTGTAGCTCTATTCAAACCGAAAAAATCTGCTAAAAAAGGGTGTTTTTTGTTTTATTTATTAAAAATACTAAATATTTTTTGTTTTTTTTTTTTAATTAAAATTTTGATTTACGGACAAATAATACATCTAGAATACACTATAGAAAATTAATATTTTACATTTAATATGCCAAAATTTCAAATAGGAAAACAAAGAAGTTAGTTTTTTCTGTTTTTTTTTTTTAACTCTAGAACGAAATTGACCAACTTTGAAAAGCTCTATAAGTCAAACTAGTTAGCGGAAAATTTTTTTGTTTGCTGTTTTTGAAGCTCCGTTTATATTTCTATTAGAAATAAAAAACAAAACTTTAAAAATAAAACATCAAAATTAGTATTTTTGCCACGAAATTTTCCTTTTCGGACCACAGTGCGACGGTCAGCGTTAGGCCATGGAGCTTCAGTTTTATTTACAAATTTGTAATGAAAATTCCCGAATGAACCAAATAACTTTAGGCTGAATGAATTTAATAATTTATGCAGGCGGACAACAATCCGCAAACTCAAACTAATTAATTTAATATCAATAAATTCAAAACAAACTCGGATAAAGTAATACCGACGCGCGTCGCGAAGAATGAAATTAGATAAGAACTGAAAATGACGTATGACGTACGAATGTCAATCAATTGGAATGTTCGGTAATTTTTACCACCGACAGCAAACACAGTGCTGCCTCCCGATAGCTCAGTTTGGGGTGGGTTTAATTGAATAATTGGGGGAAGTTGATTAATCTTTTGATTAATCAAAATGTTATCAAAAATTATTTTTGATATTGGAAAGTAGGAATAGGGTGTTCCTAGAATCGAAAAATTACGAATAAAGAAAATGAAAAAAAAAATGGGCGCCAGTAATTTTTTTTTTGTTTGAATTAAAGGAAATTACAAACGTTTTGGAGCGAAACCAAGAAATTTCTATTTGAATAAATAAGAAAATTTAAACTTTGTTTTGAAGAATTTTTTAATTTATCTAGACTTTTGCTTGGGAAACCTTACTAGTAGGATTAAAACCCAAGATCTTTTAAGATTTTCAATGACAAAGAAGTTTCACAAATTCAAACTGTGAAAATAAAACCGAACGCAAATTTAATAACAGAAAACGCAAGTGAAATACAAATGGGCAGTTAACGAGCAAAAACCGTTCCCTCAATTTTCGGGGTTGAAATTCGACACTGACTAACAAATTGTCTATAAATCGACGCTTTTTCAGAAAATTAAATCCCTCGAAATAAACACAAAAAGAAAACACTCTACTTATCTTTTTCGTATAATCTACGGATCTGCTATCCGTCTTTTCTCTGTCACCTCGATTTTCGTTATCCTCAAAATTCCTTCTCGCCTCGAATCCTCGTTTTCCTCTTCTAGATTTCTCCACCAAACTTTCTCAATGGTATTCTTTCTTTTTTTTTTTAATTAAAACAAAACTTTCTCTAAATTTTGTCTACTTTTAAAATGTTCTCCTTTTTCTCTTCTTAATAAAAACAACCTTCGGTTTGAACAGTTCTCCAAAGAGTGACTTTCCAACCTATTCTTCTTGTCCTTCTCGACCATTCCATTCTCTCACACATTCATACGGCCAGCCAATCGTTTTCGAGATCATCAGTCATGGGATCACGGCTTCCTGGAAAGCTACTCGCTCTCCTTGGAAACATCCGTTTCTCCGTGGTCGAATCTCATCGAAACTTTACTTTCACACACACATTCAGTGATTCAACAAGTTGTTGGATGTCTTTCCAAAACTTGCCGAATCCAAATGGCCGAGTTCAGACTCTCTTAAACTAAATTTTTTTTGAGAAAATTTAAAAGAAGCAAAATCAAGAAAAAGTTTTACCTAGTTTTTTTTTTTAAATAAATTACGATGTCGATAAGTAAGAGTCCACCTGACTCGATTACTTCTTCAGCTCATCCGCTGGCACGTCCAGAAGAGACCGTCCGTCTTCTTTCTTTATTTACTAGTCTTGGAACCAACTGTTCCATTAATATATCTCGGAAACCTGTTTGTGTTACTTTTCCAAAATACTTTAAGAGCAGGTCTCTGCCTGATGGCCACCAGGTATCTACTAACTCTATAAGTATTTTAGAGCGGCAACGTAAAAAGAAACTAAAACTGATTAAAGGCAAGTGAGGCTTGTTGTGGTAAATTTTACCGCAACAAATTCTTTCAATCAAGTATTCATCTATTCACATGTCAACCTCGTGAATCCTTGAAAATTGCTGAGAGTACCTATTATTTTTTTAAAAATCCAAAAACTATTTTTTCGAAAAAAAATTTAGTTCATATTTTTTCAAATGCAAAGCAGCTCCTGCATAAAAATTTTGGTTAAAATCGTTGGAGCCGTTGGTGAGAAATTCGAAAATCAAAAAAACCGTTCTATGACAGGTACCCCTAATAACATTTCCCCCAAATTTTTTTTTCACGAAAATATAGTCCATGTCCATAATATCACACTTAATGGCAAGAGTACGATAACTTAGGCGCCAAGAAATTTTAACGGTTTTTTGTAGAACAGTTCAATACAAGCATTTTTTACTATGGGAGGGGGGGTCTATCTCCCCCCGTTTGGGCGGGAGGGCAATTTTATAAAAAAAAGGTACTAAAGTGGAAACAAAAAAATAACGGTAATACTTACAATTAAGTATTATATCTTTTTTTAAAGCCAATACTCTGATCTATTAGATAATTTTTAAATCAAGTAGAATCTATGCACAGTTTTTGAAAAAACGAGTTTTAAACTCAAATTTTGGTGAAAAAAAAACATAAAAAAAAAGTTTAAAGTTTAATTTTTCAAAACTGCAAAGTTATATATTATTATTTTTCCTAAAATTCGTTGCTCTTATATATTCTTATTCAAAAACTGAAAACTAGATGATTTTATGTGGTCGAGTTTTTGAGAGAATTGAAAATAACGAAAACTACTTTTTTATGGGATGTTTGCTTTTTTTGCTTGCTTACGCATTATGGCGTATAAACAGTGAAATATGCAACCCCCCTGCCTGGACACACTATAGGATTTGGGGTAGGTGCGAGGTTGGGTGTATGCAAGGTTTCTTTGCATTTACAGAATCTGGATTTAAAGAAACTTTGAATTTACCCTATGGTCTATATCCAATGTCTACTAAATATATGTATGTACGTAGCCCAAAGTTGCACATTTAAAATGTTCAGACATGAAAATTGAATACATTATGAAAAATTCACATTACCTAGGCACTACTGTACGAATGCAGCAAATTTATAAATAATTCCTTATGTTTATTGTTTGTTTTTAATCCTAATATAGTACAGGTTATTGTTTACCAAGGTCATTCGTTATTCAACCTTTGTAAGAGTGAAGTATTTTTTTCTTGGAATAAAGAATGGCGACTAAGCATCCACTACTTCATCCTAAATTAAATAACTTTTCAATATTTCAAAAAAAATATTTCAAAAGCATCGCGTTCTTAGAAGAAATTGGTCTAATTCCAACTAAAGCGTCAACTCCCCTCAACTCCAACTCAAAAAGGTGACAAAAATTGTAAGAATACAAAATTATTATTATTATTTATTCATCAACCAGAGCATATTATACTCTTACAGACTAAGATACATAAGTAAATATATAGTTACAAATTTGTAGGTGGGTATATAAAATTCAAATTACATTTAAATGATTTACATAGTTAATCTTTTATTTTAATAAATAACGTTACTTAAATTTTGCTTAAAACTAATGATTTAAAAGTTTCTCTGGTGCAATCCATATAAAAGTTTATCTCAGAGCAATAAACCCATCTATCGGCACATTTTTCCATGGGCCTCAATATTGGCTAGAGATTCGCGAGGTGCTTGCTATAATTTTTTTTTTGTGATCAAAATGCCTGTAAACACGGCTTTAATACATTGAACATTGAAAAATTGACTTGACTATTTTTAAGTAACACCTGACTTACTCACAAACTGACTGACTGAGACGCGAAATGCCATGCAATTCTACCTCCTCTGGTGCATTCTTGGTAACCCTAAATGATTTGCTGTACTTTACTTACAAATGAACAACATTAGCATTAATCCTCAAAATGAAATCACCGTAGTTAAATACCAAAAATCAAAAATTTCACAAAAAGTAGTTTTAGTAATTTTCGATTTTCTTAAAAACTAGAAGGGACAAAACCATTCGGTTTTTTGTGTTCGATTCAGAATTAATAGTAGCATTGACCACAAAAAGCCAATTAAGCACTTCATTTTACAATTTTGAAAAATATTGGTCTAAACTTTTTTTTTCATTTTGTTTAACAAAATTTTGAGTTTGCATGCAAATTTTTCAAAAACTATTGACATAAATAATTTAATTTAAATTTACGATTATAAAACAGACTTCTGGCTTTCAAAACCGGTATAGTATTTTATTGTAAGTGTTGCCGTTGTTTTTTAATTTTTTTTTTTTTCAATTTAAGTCATTTTTTCTAAAATCGCCCCTACCTCCTAAACGGGGCTAAATAGACCCCCCCCTCCCATAGTAAAAAACGCTTGTATTTGACCCTTCTACAAAAATCCGTTATCAATTTTTGGCGCCTAAGTTATCGTACTCTCCCCCACTTAATTTTTTTTTTCTCAAAATCGTTAGAGCCGTTTTCGAGTTTTGGAGCTAAAAAAAACATTTCAATTTCTCCTCTAGGGAATCACCGAAGACCCTTAACTACCGAGTTTGAAGAAAATACCTCCGGTAGTTTAGGCTGTAGTGAGAGGTATAGACATACAGACATACAGACAGACAGACGGAATTGTTGGACCCACTTTTTTCGTCTTCGCTATCATTATAATGTCAACTTTGCTCAAAACCTCGAGTTCGATTTTTTTCCAAATGCAGAACTTGTCCTATAGTACCTATATCACAAGTAAAAAAGAATAACGCCCTATAAAGTAAAAAAAATTAAATTATTACAACCTACAATACCTAAGAAGATCAAAACGATAAAACGACACCAGGGAACATATCAGAAATACCATCCACCACGATCAAATACATGCTGCTTCTTTCCATCCATCCAGCCATTCGACATCTACAATAACCTGACGTCACCATCTCCATCCACAACATCTGTCAATCCACAATATGCAGATTCAACTTTAATTCTAACATTATTTTTTTAATATTATTTGGATTTGTTCAATTCTCTTATCCGTTTTCTCTCTTTTATCTCCCTTTTTCGTTCAAATAGTAAATTAATTTCTTTTATCTTTCGATAGTTATTTCCAGTTTAATAACAAAAAAAATCTACTTAAATAATTGAAATTTTCTTTTTATAATAAGTGGATTTTGTAAATCGTTTAAATGTTTAAATATACAAAAAAAATAAAAATTTTATTAAACAGGTAAATAAAAAAAAAACAATTAATTAAAATCAGTATCTTTGGAGCAGTGCACCTCATCAAAGCAGTACTAAGTAAATAATAAATACAATTCTTTGGTAAGTTTTTTTGATCATAATAATTTTGAATATTTGAACGATTTTCTTTATTTTTTTCCATTTACTTTTTTTTTAATTTTCGATAAATCAAATAAATTTATAAAGTTTTGCGTGCAAAAAAAGAAGAACGTGAAAAAAACAACATATAAAAGTTTATTATTATTATTAAAACTTTATTAAAAATGTAAATAAATTATACTAACAATAATTAAATAAATATATCGATAGCTACCAAGACTTTTCGCTAATAAAAGTTTATAAAAATAAAATAACTTTCAACAAAACCAAACACGTTAATAACACACTATAAATGAGAAATTAAGAGAAAAAACGGAATACCTTACAAAATTAAATTCATATAATTTGACATAAGCAAAAAAAAAAAGAATACGATATGAGATTTGAGACATTAGGGTGATGATAATTTTTTATTTATTTTCAATTTCTGTTTGATACTTTAACGTATCTAGGGGAGAGTGGGGCACATTTGAACACTTTTTGCTTTCCAGACTGATAAAACCTAAAATATTTGAGCAATTGGACTAATATTTTACTTGCATGTAACAGTGGTTTTGACGTTCAATTTAGAAAAATATTTGGTCCATTTAACGAAATATTTATATTTAACTTTTATCTCCAACCAATATAGGAAGGAGCACTTTTGAACTGTGATATAATAAAATAAATACACCATAAATGTTTTATCGCCTCTAGGCTCATCAGACCATTGTGTCATATCTGCGAATTTCTCGTGTCAAAAAACACCAGTTAAAGAAAAAAAAACCCTGTGAGAACCGTTTGGCTGTACGAGAAAGCCAACTGGGACGGTCTCAATGATTTCTTCGGGAAATTTAACTGGTCACTATGCTTCCTCGATAGTGATGTAGATTCCAGTGCAGATATGGTCTCAAATCTGATTATTTACGGTATGAGAAACTTTATTCCGAATAGGATAAAATCTATCAAACCGAAAGAAAACTCCTGGTTTGATTCGAGCTATAAAGAGGCTATCAGGGTCAAAGATGTATGTTTCCGTTGTTTTAAGGCCAATCCTACTGAGGAAAACCGGAATAAGTACAAACAAGCTAGAAATACCTGTAACGTGCATATTCGACGAACTAAATTTTTACATGACCAAAAATTACGGCAAAAAATACTACAATGTCCCAAAGGTAGTACACATTTTTGGTCATTTGTAAAAAACGTACGAAACAGTACAAAATTCTTAGTTCCAACGCTCGTTTACAATGATACTCCTATTGTAAGCTCGATAGATAAAGCCAAATTGCTTGCAGCACCAGAGAGTGTCATGACTCCTCCTGTACTTGATAGCGTAAACGATTTTATAGGACGAATCTTCTTTCGCATTCGTGCAGTTGCTAGAGTACTAAAAGATCTTGACATTCACAAATCCGCTGGCTCGGATAGTATCCCTGCTATTGTTCTGAAGAGGTCTTCTTTAACGCTGGCAAAACCACTGCGTAAGCTTTTCCATCTATCCTACTCTTCAGGTCTCTTCCCGAGTAGATGGAAAACAGCATTTGTCCAGCCAGTCCCTAAAAAAGGCGAATCCTTCTCCCCCTCTAACTATCGTCCCATTGCACTTACCTCCCTTCTTTCCAAGGTCATGGAAACGCTGATCAACTTTCAGCTTAAGAAATATCTTGAAGAACAAAAGCTAATTAATGACCGGCAGTATCTATGGCTTTTGTAGCAATAGGTCCACTGGTGATCTGATGGTATATCTCGCCGAAGAGTGAAATAAATCTTTACATCGTTTTTGAGAAAGTAAGATTATTTCACTTGATATTTCAAAAGCATTTGATAGAGTTTGGCATCAAGCTCTCTTATTGAAAATGCGTGCATTTGGTATTGATGAATTTCTTCCTCGTTGGATTAGAAATTACCTTTCGGAACGTGTTTTGGACGGTTTCAAATCTGATATCCATAAAATAAATGCTGGTGCCCCAGGGCTCCGTTTTATCTCCGACACTCTTCCTTATATTCATAAATCATTTGTCTGAAACTTCTAATCCACTTAATTGTTTCGCTGACGACAGTACCCTCAGCTTTTCATATTCGTTTTTAGATTCACATCCTTGTCCTTCGGATGTGGACTTTCAACGGCAGCGTATGATAAGCTCATTAAATTCTGATCTCGACAGCATGGGGAATCAAAAACCGTGTAGAATTTAATGCTTCGAAAACACAATGCTGCTTACTGTCGCTAAAGCGTAACCCTCCCCCAATGCCTCTTTCTATGATTGATATTTGCATCGAGGAGACTGAACAGCTTTCAGTTCTAGCATGTGCATCACAGACCACCTTTTGTGAAGTGATCACATAATTGACGTTGCCAAAAACGCTGCTAAGTGTTTAGGCTTTCTCCGGCGATGCAAGAAATTTTTTACCCCATCTGATCTGGTTGTTATACATATATAAAGCCTTTATTCTTCCGAAGCTCGAGTACAATTCCCATATCTGGGCAGGTGCTCCAAAAACCTACTTGAGTCTCTTGGACAGAATTCAAAAGAGAGCTATAAAAATGATAGGCATAAAACATTTGTATTCCTCGAGCACCGCCGCAATGTTTCATGTCTATCATTACTTCCACTAGCAAAACGACCTTTCACCTCTAACTCCGAGAGACAACTGAGAGACTCAAGGAAAGTCAATAAGGCAGGGCTGTCGTTTCATTCTTTGAGAAAGCAGTAGAGCAGAGAAATAAAAAGCAGTATATGCAGCAGTACGGCAGTAAAATTAAACTTTTTTTCATAAAATATTTTTTTTTTATTTTATTTTTATAAAAAAAATAATAATAGTCAAATTTATATTTATCTCATTG
Source organism: Philhelius festivus (assembly GCA_963931855.1). NCBI lineage: Eukaryota > Metazoa > Arthropoda > Insecta > Diptera > Syrphidae > Philhelius > Philhelius festivus. The sequence continues at coordinate 24,988,294 of OZ007557.1, read as the reverse complement.
ATATTATTGAATTTTTTATATATATATGCTTTGGATTTAAATCTTATAATATTAATGAGTTTTATATTTGTATGTACATACATTAGAATATTTAAATAATATGTTTAAATTGCACATGTTAAAAATAATTTATTATTCTGGCCAAATTTTAAAAATTTAAGTCTTCTTGTATCGTTTTAATAAATTTGAAGATAGTTTCCATCAATGTATGTGGTACCTGTCCAACAACGACTTGGCTGAAAAGATACCGCTTACAGTAGTCATATTTAAAGAATTTATAGATTTTGTTTTTATCAAATTTACGTTTGAAAAAACTCGCTCACAAGTAGCACTACTGTGTGGCAAAGCAAGTAAGGATCCTATAAAAATTTTGTTATATTAGGGAAACGATCTTCTCCCAAACCATTTCTGGCTGAAAATACATCACACCAGAATGATTCTAGTTCAAGTTCTCTAGACAAATCTGTAAAGTTCAGTAGAGCCCTCCACTCAAATTCCCGATCCTCAATGCTTATGTTTAGCACAAGGTTTGGAAATAAAGGATTGAGTTCCACTAAACTTTCACCTAAATTTCTTGGGCTTAGTTTTTGTTTGTTTTGTTTTACTATTAGAGTTTTATCGTTAAAATCGATTTTTTTTTTTTTTATAGTCTGGCAAAGAGTTTTATAATCGTTTAGGCAAATCGATTGTATTTCAACAATTCGTGTAATAGACATATTTTCTGCTTTTATCAAGAGTTCCGCTTTAGGCCCAATTTAGACGCCTCTAATACTTAACAGAAGATGATTGTCATTCAAATTTATGTTGAAACTCAATATTTCGTAAACCACATACTCGATTTTTTTTAAACTAAATGCAGAAAGAAAAATTATTTTATCTTTAAATAACGGCGCCTATAGAAATGTTAAAAAATAGTTTTCGAAAATCGTATTCTTCTCAAAAACAACCCTTAGAATGTTAATAAAAAAAAATGTCTGTGCGATCTACAGTTTAATAAACAAAAATTCAAATTAAGTCATTACTGACAGTAGAACCATTTTTTCTATTTTTTACTTTTCATTTTGGGCATTATCATATCGAATTTTAATGAAATTTTGGGCAAGAGTACGATAACTTAGGCGCCAAAAAATTATAACGGTTTTTTGTAGAACAGTTCAATACAAGCATTTTTTACTATGGAAGGGGGGGTCTATCTTCCCCCGTTTGGGCGGGAGGGGCAATTTTATAAAAAAGGTACTAAAATGGAAACAAAAATATTAAAAAATAACGGTAATACTTACAATTAAGTATTATACTTTTTTTTAAAGCCAATACTCTGATCTATTAGATAATTTTTAAATCAAGTAAAATCTATGCACAGTTTTTGAAAAAACGAGTTTTAAACTCAAATTTTGGTGAAAAAAAAAAACATAAAAACAAAGTTTAAAGTTTAATTTTTCAAAACTGCAAAGTTATATATTATTATTTTTCCTAAAATTCGTTGCTCTAATATATTCTTATTCAAAAACTGAAAACTAGATGATTTTATGTCCTCTAGTTTTTGAGAAAATTGAAAATAACTAAAACTACTTTTTTATGGGATATTTGCTTTTTTTGCTTGCTTACGCATTACGGCGTATAAACAGTGAGATATGTATGGGGGGGCATGCTGCCCCCCTGCAACCCCCCTGCCTGGGCGCACTATAGGATTTCGGGTAGGTGCGAGGTTGGGTGTATGCAAGGTTTCTTTTGCATTTACAGAATCTGGATTTAAAGAAACTTTGAATTTACCCTATGGTCTATACCCAATGTCTACTAAATAACGGGTGATTTTTTAAGAGCTTGAGAACTTTTTTTTAAAAAAAAACGCATAAAATTTGCAAAATCTCATCGATTCTTTATTTGAAACGTTAGATTGTTCCATGACATTTACTTTTTGAAGATAATTTCATTTAAATGTTGACCGCGGCTGCGTCTTAGGTGGTCCATTCGGAAAGTCCAATTTTGGGTAACTTTTTCGAGCATTTCGGCCGGAATAGCCCGAATTTCTTCGGAAATGTTGTCTTCCAAAGCTGGAATAGTTGCTGGCTTATTTGTGTAGACTTTAGACTTGACGTAGCCCCACAAAAAATAGTCTAAAGGCGTCAAATCGCATGATCTTGGTGGCCAACTTACCGGTCCATTCCTTGAGATGAATTGTTCTCCGAAGTTTTCCCTCAAAATGGCCATAGAATCGCGAGCTGTGTGGCATGTAGCGCCATCTTGTTGAAACCACATGTCAGCCAAGTTCAGTTCTTCCATTTTTGGCAACAAAAAGTTTGTTAGCATTGAACGATAGCGATCGCCATTCACCGTAACGTTGCGTCCAACAGCATCTTTGAAAAAATACGGTCCAATGATTCCACCAGCGTACAAACCACACCAAACAGTGCATTTTTCGGGATGCATGGGCAGTTCTTGAACGGCTTCTGGTTGCTCTTCACTCCAAATGCGGCAATTTTGCTTATTTACGTAGCCATTCAACCAGAAATGAGCCTCATCGCTGAACAAAATTTGTCGATAAAAAAGCGGATTTTCTGCCAACTTTTCTAGGGCCCATTCACTGAAAATTCGACGTTGTGGCAGATCGTTCGGCTTCAGTTTTTGCACGAGCTGTATTTTATACGGTTTTACACCAAGATCTTTGCGTAAAATCTTCAATGTGGTCGAATAACACAAACCCAATTGCTGCGAACGGCGACGAATCGACATTTCACGGTCTTCAGCAACACTCTCAGAAACAGACGCAATATTCTCTTCTGTACGCACTGTACGCATTAGTGTGGTTGGTTTAATGTCCAATAAAGTAAACTGAGTGCGAAACTTGGTCACAATCGCATTAATTGTTTGCTCACTTGGTCGATTATGTAGACCATAAATCGGACGTAAAGCGCGAAACACATTTCGAACCGAACACTGATTTTGGTAATAAAATTCAATGATTTGCAAGCGTTGCTAGTTAGTAAGTCTATTCATGATAAAATGTCAAAGCATACTGAGCATCTTTCTCTTTGACACCATGTCTGAAATCCCGCGTGATCTGTCAAATACTAATGCATGAAAATCCTAACCTCAAACAAATCACCCGTTATATGTATGTACGTAGCCCAAAGTTGCACATTTAAAATGTTCAGACATGAAAATTTAATACATTCTGAAAAATTCACATTACCTAGGTACTACTTTATATAATTTATATAATTCCTTAATTAATATGTATGTTTATTGCTTGTGTCTAACATTTTTAATGCTAATATGGTACAGGTTATTGTTTACCAAGGTCATTCGTATTCAACCTTTGTAAGAGTGAAGTATTTTTTTCTTTGAATAAAGAATGGCGACTAAGCATCCACTACTTCATCCTAAATTAAATAACTTTTCAATATTTCAAAAAAAATATTTCAAAAGCATCGCGTTCTTAGAAGAAATTGGTCCAATTCCAACTATAGCGTCAACTCCCCTCAACTCCAACTCAAAAAGGTGACAAAAATTGTAAGAATTATTATTAATATTTATTCATCAACCGGAGCATATTATACTCTTACAGACTAAGATACATAAGTAAATATATTGTTACAAATTTGTAGGTGGATATATAAAATTCAAATTACATTTAAATGATTTACATAGTTAATCTTTTATTTTAATAAATAACGTTACTTAAATTTTGGTTAAAACTAATGATTTAAAAGTTTCTCTGGTGCAATCCATATAAAAGCTACTCGTAATCTCAGAGCAATAAACCCATCTATCGGCACATTTTTCCATGGGCCTCAATATTGGCTAGAGATTCGGGAGGTGCTTGCTATAATTTTTTTTTTGTGATCAAAATGCCTGTAAACACGGTTTTAATAAATTGAACATTGAAAAATTGACTTGACTATTTTTAAGTAACACCTGACTTACTCACAAACTGACTGACTGAGACGCGAAATGCCATGCAATTCTACCTCCTCTGGTGCATTCTTGGTAACCCTAAATGATTTGCTGTACTTTACCTACAAATGAACCACATTAACATTAATCCTCAAAATGAAATCACAAATCACCGTAGTTAAATACCAAAAATCAAAAATTTCATAAAAAGTAGTTTTAGTAATTTTCGATTTTCTCAAAAACTAGAAGGGACAAAACCATTCGGTTTTTTGTGTTCGATTCAGAATTAATAGTAGCATTGACCACAAAAAGCTAATTAAGCATTTCATTTTACAATTTTGAAAAAAATTGGTCTAAACTTTTTTTTTCATTTTTTTTAACAAAATTTTGAGTTTGCATGCAAATTTTTCAAAAACTATTCACATACATAATTTAATTTAAATTTACGATTATAGAACAGACTTCTGGCTTTCAAAACCGGTATAGTATTTTATTGTCAGTATTGCCGTTGTTTTTTAATATTTTTTTTTTTTAATTTAAGTAATTTTTTCTAAAATCGCCCCTACCTCCTAAACGGGGCGAGATAGACCCCCCCCCCCTCCCATAGTAAAAAACGCTTGTATTTGACCCTTCTACAAAAATCCGTTATCAATTTTTGGCGCCTAAGTTATCGTACTCTCCCCAAATTTTGTATACAAAAGCGTTCAAAAAGTTTAAGAAATATTGCATATTAAAACTTAAAAAAAAAAGAATTTAAGAATTTGAATTTTTAATTGAAGTACTAAAAAGTGTTTTACAAAATTTTAACTACGCATACATAAGTGGCACGTGGTAGATTTTTGAAATTTTATGAGTTTCGTTCAAAGAGTTTATTCCAGAAATGTTAAAACGGTTTATAGGTATGACGACAGAAACAGAAACAAAAACAAACGGAGTGAGAAGAGAATAGAAATAGAATAAATGGATCCGAATGGCTAATGGCTTGTTGCTTTCAACTTGATTTTTGGGTATGTTCGTAGAGAAATGTTTTTAAGTGCATTTAGATGAAGCTTTGAAGATTTTGTATGGAAAAGTTGACGAGAAAAAAAGCAGTACTTCAGCTGCAGTACGGCAGTACGCAGCTTCAAAAAGCAGTACAAATACTGCAATTGCAGTACTTCGACAGCCCAGTCAATGACATTTATGGATATGTTATTGACAGGTTGAAATTTAAAATTACTTTTAAAAAGGTGTACAAAAGTAAAATTTTATGAGCATTGTTCAAATGTGCCCCGTGTTTAAATGTGCCCCCCAATAATTTTTATTTTGATTCATATTATTTAAAAAAAAATTTTTTATAATTTTCAATTTCTTTTTGAAATAAATAAGCAAAATTTATTTTTTTTAATAAGATTACAAGTATAAATACACTACTGACTGATGGTTTAGAACATTGGAATTTTGCACACTGAGTTTCTTTAGTTAAAATTTATTTTAGGTTATATTTTAGGACATTTTCGTTAGGTTTAAGTTTTCTGAATCAATAAAATTGAATATGTATTGTTTTGATTTTCGAAATTAAATTGTTTCGCCTTCTCATTCGCAATTCCACTCCCTGGTGAAAATGTTTCAATAGGAAGTTCTGATTTCGCTCTGAATTACAAATTTAAGGTAAAACATTTCGACATGAGACAAGAACAAATAAGTCAGGGGTGGATGTGACACGGTAAGCTTTGGAGTATTTTGAAGATGAAATGAAGATAACGATGATGATAACGAGGTTTAGTATTTTATTTTCGATTGTGAAGATTTTGATTTAGAGTTTTTTTATTTTTATTGATTATGGTTTGAGTTAATTTCGAGTAAACCAGTTTTGGGGCTATTGTTAATATGAGGACACAATAGCCATGGCTATACCCTTTCGGATACTAGGGTGGGTGTCACCTCAGAGTAGCGTTGCCAGACGTCCCGGTTTACCCGGGACATCCCGGATTTCAGACATAAATTCATCTGTCCCGCCGGGACAGCTTTATTCCCGGGTTGGGACTCAAACTCAAAAAATAATGCATAATGTACCTAATTATCTTTCAGTGATAAGGAACAACCACTACATTGCGATTTAACCTTAAGAAATTACTTTTAAAATTTCAATCAAACAAACCTAACTTAAGGAAAAATTATTTTTGTAAACTGACATCTGTCATTAAAATTGACAAAAGAAAAATATTTGCAAATGATAAATGACAAAAAAGTCATTTAATTAGTAATTAATAAAAGAATTTATTTATTTTGATCTACACGCATTATATGATTTTTACTTACGACTTATAGGTACTATAAGGCAAGTTATGCATTCGTAAATAAATCGAACTCGAGATTTTGATCAAAGTTGACATTACGATGATAGCGAAGACGAAAAATTGGGTCTCACAATTCTGTCTGTCTGTCTATATGTCTGTTCGATTTTCGTTAAACTATGCGATATCTCCCAAGTTTAAGCAAAATTTTTTCCCCCAATTGTTTTTTCTTTTTTTTTTTGAAGAGCAAAAATAACGGTACCTGCCATACGATTTTTTTCGAAATTTTATAAATATTTTTTTTTTCTCAAATTTTATTTAGTTAAAGCTAGGTAATGGTTAATGGTAATGGTACGACCGATTTTGATCAGTTTTTTGTTATGTTAAAACTCCTCAGCAGTTTAAATGTTATTGTGTATTCAAATTCTATAATTTATATAAGAATTCTATAATTTAATAAAAAAAATTTGAAATGAAGATATTACTGACTGTACCTACCACAGAACGATTTATTCGAATTTTGAATTTCTCATTATCAGAATAACGTATTTTAATACATTTTTGTAAAGAGAAGCTTCTTAAAAGTTTAAATAATATTGCATTTCAAAACTCTAAAAAAAAATATTTTTTTTAAATTTTGAAAAAAAAAATCAATTTTTTTTTTGAAAATTCGATACATCAAAAATGGCTCAATATTTTTTTTTTGTAAATTTAATTTTTATTCGAATAAAATCAAAAACTTCAAATTGACATATGTATCAATATTTTATCTTAAAATTAATTTAAAAATGTTGTATATAAAAGCTTATATTTAAAAAAAATCACTACAACGAAGTATAATTATTTTGTTCTTGCATTGATCAATATTTGTTTGAATCACATGGCATCCTGTTTAGCTAGTTGGAGCTTGTCTTAGGAGTTGTTTTAGTCATTTAAAAAATTAATTTTTCTCTAATAACATTAATTTTTAAAATTCTTAATCTTTTACGTAACAGCAAGTTTGTGCCACCCGGTCGTGCATTTTATTTATTTTGTCCCGGGCAATATGATGAATTTCCGTGATTTTTCATTTTTTAAGCCACTTGTCCCGCCGAGATGCAAGAAAAATCTGGCAACCCTACCTCAGAGAGGCATTTACATCTCGCTCTGTCCTCACTATAAGGAAATTGATAATCATGTGGCCTACAAGGACGATTTTGGGCTCTATTTATTTGAACCCGTATTTTTGTATCTTCTTCCGGCATGTAATTCGTAACGAACGTCCAAAGCTACGATAGCAAGGACCTTTGAAGAACACATACGGTTTTTGACAATCGTTGCCAACAGACTCACTCAAGCTGGTTTGACCATAAACCTGGAAAAATCTAAATTCTGCTTTAAAGAGCTCAAATATCTAGGCTATGTGATTGGTGATGGTTGTCTGAAGACAGACTTGGTAAAAGTCTCTGCTATCCGTGATTTCCCGGTACCTCAAAATCAAAGACAAGTTAGAAGATTTCTAGGTGTGTCAGGATGGTACCGCAGGTTTTTGCGTGATTATTCCAGTTTAGCAACACCCATTACGAATACCCTGAAGAAGGATAAGAAATTTGTATTTGACAGCGAAGCGTTGGAGCCGTTTAACAAGATAAAAGACATGCTTTCATCAAAACCTGTTTTGGTGAACCTTGATTACAGCAAGCCTTTTATCATTTTGTGCGATGCATCATCAACAGGTATCGGTGGAGATTTGTGTCAGAACGATGATGAGGCCACAGGACGTCCCATTTTTTATTACTCGCACAAATTGAATAAGGCCCAATGTAACTACAGCGTTACCGAACAAGAATTCTTAGCAGCAGTTTTGAGCATAGAACAATTCAGACCATACGTAGAAGGATATTATTTAATAGTTGTGACCGACCATGCAAGTCTGAAGTGGTTGATGGGTCAAAAGGACCGTAGCGGAAGATTGGCTCGGTGAAGTCTTAAGCTTCAAGGATATGACGATATAGAGCATAGTAAGGGTTCGGAACACGTCGCACCAGACGCTCTTTCGAGAGTGTATGCTGCGGATGAAGTGAACCTAGATGCCTTATCGAACGATTATACATACTTCCGATGTGCTGCACATGGATCTAAAAAATCCCAGATTTAAATCTGCGGAATATGATCAGATCAACATCGTAAAACAAAAAGAACAGCTGCCTGATCTTCAAGTCTGGGATAATTTCGTGTATAAGAAGATCAAGCACAGCACAGGGAATTCTCTTGAGGACCACCAAACTTGGAAGCTTTGGATACCATCGCAGTTAACCAGCCGTCTGATCACTTTAGCTCACGAACCACCCAAGGCTTCGCATGGAGGTTTGGGTAAAACTCAATTTATTGGCCGAATATGGCATCTCAGGTCAAGACATATATATACAGGTGTGGCCGGTAATTCGTCTGCCATACTTTGGGATGTGATTCTTGGTCATATTCTAAGAAAAAAATTGTTCAACAGTAAAGTCTGATTTTCAAATTTGACATCACTTTTTGACGATTTAAAAAATGCCTAACTTTGGTGTACCCTGACCCATGTTAAGGTCATATTTCTCTGTTAGCACTAGTAGTAGGGACCTCATTTTAGACTTTTTTTTTTAGAAGAAATACTAACCTTTCAAACGACGTTTAAATTGAGCTGATGTATTTTTAGAGTTGCCAGATATTCAATTTTAAATAGTGTTAAATTTTTCTTGCCCGAGCAAAATTTTGACTTTGCGGTAAATTTTTTTCAAAAAATGCGTAATAAACATAAAGTTTTCTTATTTTTACCTGATGAACAAAACAATGATAAAAAACTCCTTTATAAGTGCACCAAAAAACCCATACATATTAATATTAAGTATAAAATCTAAAACAGGCAAAAAATCGAATTTTGCGTTTTTTACCTACTTTTATTGCAGCACTTGACAATTGGAGTGGTTTTCCGAAAATTGATAGTTTATATGTAATTTTTAAGACTGTGCATTCATCAAAAGGGTTAAAGGTGTACTTTTGCCTACTTAACTTCTTGTCAAAACCCTAATTACCCTACCTCTTCTCAGGGAGAGTTAAATTTGGGGTATAAATGTTTAATGGATATAAATTAACCAAATAAGTGGTATAAAAGAATAGAAAAACAATTTCATTCATAAGATTATCAAGTTAAGACACGATTACAGTTGGATAAGAGCGGTTTTTGAAATGCCTTCATTTACGAGAGAAGAATACGCAGAAGTTTATGGGCTGTGCATTGGAAATTCAAGAAAAGCACAACGAATATACCAGGAAGGCAGGAACTTTATCCTAAGAGACGACTTCCTTCTCGAAATGTTTTTGGAAATACCTTTCGAAGGCTTTGAGAAACTTAATTAGTTTTAGTGTCAATGTCAATATGTGGGCAGGTGTAATTGAAAATAAATTAATCGGGCCTTTCAAATTACCACCCCGACTTAATTTTACTAACTATCTGGAGTTTTTACAAACAAATCTACCAGACCTATTGGAGGAAGTTCCACTGGTTCAACTAGCTTCATCATAGTACCAACAATATGGTGCTCCGGCCCAATATGGTCGTGAAGTTAAAGATTGGCTGGATGAAGAATACGGTTATCGAAGTATAGTTAGAAATGGACCAATTCACTGGCCTGCACGATCTCCCGATCTCACTGTACTGGATTTTTTAGTATGAGGACGAATGAAAGAAATCATTTACTCATCTGAAATAATAACTCTAACTGAATTAGAACAACGTATTTCGGAAGGACCACTAAAAGTAAAGCAAGAGTTATCGATAATAAACAAACACCCAAAATTAAATCCAAAAACGGGCTCTAGCATGCATTCAAAACGCAGGAGGGCACTTTGAACACTTATTATGACTGTATTTGTGTGAACATAAAATAAAAAGTTACTTTAAACTACACAAAATATTGTTTTATTCAAACCCTTTATACCTCAGGGCAAAAAATCATTTTTTTTTATTTTTACCTGTTTTGGATTTTCCTAAGTATAATAATATGTATGGGTTTTTTGGTGCACTTATAAATGAGTTTTTTTATTATTGTTTTATTCATCAGGTAAAAATAAGAAAACTTTATGTTTAATACGCATTTTTTGAAAAAAATTTACCTCAAAGTCAAAATTTTGCTCGGGCAAGAAAAATTGAACACATTTTAAAATTTAATATCTGGCAACCCTAAGAACATATCAGCTCAATTCAAATGTAGGCCTAGTATTTCTTCTTAAAAAAAAATCTAAAATGAAGTCCAAGCTACTAGTACTGACAGAGAAATCGACCTTAACAGGTCAGGGTACACCAAAGTTAGCCTTTTTTTAAATCGTCAAAAAGTGATGTCAAAGTTGAAAATCAGACTTTACTGTTGAACAATTTTTTTCTTAGAATATGACCAAGAATCACATTCCAAAGTATGGTAGATGAATTACACCCTGAAACCCTGTAGAAAACTGTGAGACCTGTAAGACATCGAAAGCGTCTAATCAGACCCTTCGACAACCAATCGGTAAAGCTTTTGTTGTAGAGCGTCAATTTCAGCATATATACGAGTATATCGATTTTATGGGGCCGTATCCATGGTCAAAGCACGGAAATGTACACATTATAATCGCTCTTGACCAGCTGTCGAAGTTCGTTATAATTCAAGCTTTAATAAAAGCAACCACCGAAACCGCCATGAAGTTTTTGAACGAACAAATCCTCTACTGTTTGTTTGGTGTTCCAGCACTGTACAAGCAGTTCATACAGTGATGCCACTTTATATTAATTAGTATGAAAACAAGTATGAAGGCATATCACTACACCTCCTTTTTATAGGAGGATTGGTCTTATATAATAATTTTGTAACACAAATTGTAAAATAACATAAGATCAATCTTCAAATTATAACTTTGTTTTTTTTTTATTTTTAATTTTTCTAAGACTTAATTCATGAATAATAGATTATTTAAATATGAGAAACTAAATATTTTTCGTTTCATATTAATTGTAATCAAAAAAGGTTTATAAAGAAATAAATTCATTTACCTATATTATTTATTTTTTTTTTTGTTTAGTATTTCATAAAATCATTATTCTTTACTTATATATTTATTAATAAAAGAAAAAAAACAATAATCCACTATGCATTTTTTTTTTTTGTTTTTTATTGTTCACAAAATTTTTTTATTCTATTTTTATGAACTACTGAACGCTTTTTATTTTTATCTTCCAAAGTACAATTATTTTGCCTATCCATTTTTACTATTGTGTATGGACCTACGAAAATACTGTCCATTTTATGACCTTTGTTATTTTTCACTAAGACTAAATCTCCTATTTTTAATTCAAGTATGTTAAGTTTTTTGTCGTATAATTCCTTTTGTTTAACTTTCTGCCTTGCTACTAAGTTTTGTGCCCTTTGATGGGCAATTTGGAGTCTATATTTTATTTCTTTAGCATATACATCAATGTTATAGAGCGGGTCTATAATATTTTGTTTTATAAAGTTGAGGTTAGATGGTATTTTTCCAAAAACTAACTCGAAAGGACAATAGTTATGTACAGTCGATAGTGTTGTGTTATAGCAATATACAAAATACCTTAGCCACTCATCCCAATCGGATTTATCACAAGTTACATATGTACGTAGATACTCGTTGAATGTTCTGTGATTGCGTTCAACGGTTCCAAGTGTCTCGTGATGATAAGCTGTTGAAGTTATATTGTCTATTTTAAGTAATGCAAACAATCCATTAAGGGTTTCATTTTTGTATTCGGAGCCCATATCAGTAATAATAGTTTTAACAGGACCGTAACACAAAATAAAATTGTTAAAAATAGCTCTGGCAACAGTTTTTGCGCTTTTATTTTGTATAGGTACTGCCACTAAATACTTTGTAAGGTCACAGACAATCGTAACTGCGTACTGATTATTATTTTCGCTTTTAGGTAAAGATCCAATTGTATCTATTAAAGTTCTATCAAAAGCAGCAAGAGGTGTGGGAGTTATAATAAGGGGTTCCTTTGTTTTTGGCAGTGCTTTGTTTGACTGTCATTTTGCACAAATTTTGACGTATTTCTTAACGTCTTTTGTCATGTTTTTCCAAAAATAATATTGCTGAATTTTTGCAAGTGTCCTTCGTATTCCAGGATGACCACCAAACATTGGATCGTTATGAAATTTGTGGGAAACGGCCTATTATAATAAATATGTAATAACAATAATGACTTATGACTAGAATAAAATGACTATATGACCATAATAAGAATCCTAATAATACTAAACATAATAATACAAAAAAAAAGGGAATAGATATCTTAATAATAATAATCTTACTGATAATAACTCTACCATTAAATATTTAAATGTAAATAATACCTACTGTAATAATCCTAATCAAAATAATAATAATCCCTATAAAATAACTATTCAATAAAAGCACAACGAATATACCAGGAAGGCAGGAACTTTATCCTAAGAGACGACTTCCTTCTCGAAATGTTTTTGGAAATACCTTTCGAAGGCTTTGAGAAACTTAATTAGTTTTAGTGTCAATGTCAATATGTGGGCAGGTGTAATTGAAAATAAATTAATCGGGCCTTTCAAATTACCACCCCGACTTAATTTTACTAACTATCTGGAGTTTTTACAAACAAATCTACCAGACCTATTGGAGGAAGTTCCACTGGTTCAACTAGCTTCATCATAGTACCAACAATATGGTGCTCCGGCCCAATATGGTCGTGAAGTTAAAGATTGGCTGGATGAAGAATACGGTTATCGAAGTATAGTTAGAAATGGACCAATTCACTGGCCTGCACGATCTCCCGATCTCACTGTACTGGATTTTTTAGTATGAGGACGAATGAAAGAAATCATTTACTCATCTGAAATAATAACTCTAACTGAATTAGAACAACGTATTTCGGAAGGACCACTAAAAGTAAAGCAAGAGTTATCGATAATAAACAAACACCCAAAATTAAATCCAAAAACGGGCTCTAGCATGCATTCAAAACGCAGGAGGGCACTTTGAACACTTATTATGACTGTATTTGTGTGAACATAAAATAAAAAGTTACTTTAAACTACACAAAATATTGTTTTATTCAAACCCTTTATACCTCAGGGCAAAAAATCATTTTTTTTTTATTTTTACCTGTTTTGGATTTTCCTAAGTATAATAATATGTATGGGTTTTTTGGTGCACTTATAAATGAGTTTTTTTATTATTGTTTTATTCATCAGGTAAAAATAAGAAAACTTTATGTTTAATACGCATTTTTTGAAAAAAATTTACCTCAAAGTCAAAATTTTGCTCGGGCAAGAAAAATTGAACACATTTTAAAATTTAATATCTGGCAACCCTAAGAACATATCAGCTCAATTCAAATGTAGGCCTAGTATTTCTTCTTAAAAAAAAATCTAAAATGAAGTCCAAGCTACTAGTACTGACAGAGAAATCGACCTTAACAGGTCAGGGTACACCAAAGTTAGCCTTTTTTTAAATCGTCAAAAAGTGATGTCAAAGTTGAAAATCAGACTTTACTGTTGAACAATTTTTTTCTTAGAATATGACCAAGAATCACATTCCAAAGTATGGCAGATGAATTACACCCTGAAACCCTGTAGAAAACTGTGAGACCTGTAAGACATCGAAAGCGTCTAATCAGACCCTTCGACAACCAATCGGTAAAGCTTTTGTTGTAGAGCGTCAATTTCAGCATATATACGAGTATATCGATTTTATGGGGCCGTATCCATGGTCAAAGCACGGAAATGTACACATTATAATCGCTCTTGACCAGCTGTCGAAGTTCGTTATAATTCAAGCTTTAATAAAAGCAACCACCGAAACCGCCATGAAGTTTTTGAACGAACAAATCCTCTACTGTTTGTTTGGTGTTCCAGCACTGTACAAGCAGTTCATACAGTGATGCCACTTTATATTAATTAGTATGAAAACAAGTATGAAGGCATATCACTACACCTCCTTTTTATAGGAGGATTGGTCTTATATAATAATTTTGTAACACAAATTGTAAAATAACATAAGATCAATCTTCAAATTATAACTTTGTTTTTTTTTTATTTTTAATTTTTCTAAGACTTAATTCATGAATAATAGATTATTTAAATATGAGAAACTAAATATTTTTCGTTTCATATTAATTGTAATCAAAAAAGGTTTATAAAGAAATAAATTCATTTACCTATATTATTTATTTTTTTTTTGTTTAGTATTTCATAAAATCATTATTCTTTACTTATATATTTATTAATAAAAGAAAAAAAACAATAATCCACTATGCATTTTTTTTTTTTGTTTTTTATTGTTCACAAAATTTTTTTATTCTATTTTTATGAACTACTGAACGCTTTTTATTTTTATCTTCCAAAGTACAATTATTTTGCCTATCCATTTTTACTATTGTGTATGGACCTACGAAAATACTGTCCATTTTATGACCTTTGTTATTTTTCACTAAGACTAAATCTCCTATTTTTAATTCAAGTATGTTAAGTTTTTTGTCGTATAATTCCTTTTGTTTAACTTTCTGCCTTGCTACTAAGTTTTGTGCCCTTTGATGGGCAATTTGGAGTCTATATTTTATTTCTTTAGCATATACATCAATGTTATAGAGCGGGTCTATAATATTTTGTTTTATAAAGTTGAGGTTAGATGGTATTTTTCCAAAAACTAACTCGAAAGGACAATAGTTATGTACAGTCGATAGTGTTGTGTTATAGCAATATACAAAATACCTTAGCCACTCATCCCAATCGGATTTATCACAAGTTACATATGTACGTAGATACTCGTTGAATGTTCTGTGATTGCGTTCAACGGTTCCAAGTGTCTCGTGATGATAAGCTGTTGAAGTTATATTGTCTATTTTAAGTAATGCAAACAATCCATTAAGGGTTTCATTTTTGTATTCGGAGCCCATATCAGTAATAATAGTTTTAACAGGACCGTAACACAAAATAAAATTGTTAAAAATAGCTCTGGCAACAGTTTTTGCGCTTTTATTTTGTATAGGTACTGCCACTAAATACTTTGTAAGGTCACAGACAATCGTAACTGCGTACTGATTATTATTTTCGCTTTTAGGTAAAGATCCAATTGTATCTATTAAAGTTCTATCAAAAGCAGCAAGAGGTGTGGGAGTTATAATAAGGGGTTCCTTTGTTTTTGGCAGTGCTTTGTTTGACTGTCATTTTGCACAAATTTTGACGTATTTCTTAACGTCTTTTGTCATGTTTTTCCAAAAATAATATTGCTGAATTTTTGCAAGTGTCCTTCGTATTCCAGGATGACCACCAAACATTGGATCGTTATGAAATTTGTGGGAAACGGCCTATTATAATAAATATGTAATAACAATAATGACTTATGACTAGAATAAAATGACTATATGACCATAATAAGAATCCTAATAATACTAAACATAATAATACAAAAAAAAAGGGAATAGATATCTTAATAATAATAATCTTACTGATAATAACTCTACCATTAAATATTTAAATGTAAATAATACCTACTGTAATAATCCTAATCAAAATAATAATAATCCCTATAAAATAACTATTCTAATAAAACTAATTTAACGATAATAAAAATAATAAACACGACTATAATACTACCACTACCATAATACGAATATTAATTATAACAAACATAACATACCTAATAATAAACTTTCGGATATAAAACGATCACATTAATCACTATCCTAATAATAATAAATTCAACCATAATAACTACAAAAATAAATACATGCAAAATAATATCTTTAATAGCATAGCTGGGCATTAACTCGTTAATCCGTTAATCGTTAATTAACGAAGTTAAGATTTTGATTATCGGATTAACTTTTAAGTTAACTTTTAAAAATGTTAACGGACACGTTAAATCCGTTAATCCACGTTAAGTCCGTTAATCGTTAACCCAATGCCTACTATTTACCGCGCGGGGCGAAAAACAGGTTCAGACAAGTATGAGACAAGTGCCGTGCGGCGCGTGCCGCGGGTGAAACAAAAACAGCTAGGTACGTATTATATTTTGACGGCGCGTGCGAGTGAGAAAACTGCGAAGAGATTCGTTTCGTCTGATCATTTCATTATGCCGGTCGTCCACTATGTGCGCGATAAGTTCAACCAACTTCGTTCAAATTTTTATTTAACTCTTTTGTTGGATAAACGAATTTACAACCTCTTACACTAGTGCAGCAACTAACATAATTCACGTTGAGCAACTAAATTTGAACAAAATACGTTTGGAGCCCCGTACACATAATTGACCAACTTTCCCATATGTTGATTAACCCCGCACACCTAGTTGATCAACTCTTAAAACTTATTCCAGTGTTGAATAGCTTCGTACACCTAGTTGACCAACTTACTCAAAAGTTGAACAACCTCGTACACTACTTGATAAACTTGTTCGATTTTAACAGAAACAAATTTTTTTCGAGTTGATCGACTGCGTTTTCCATATTGTTGCTCAACCAGTTGATGAACGAGTTGATACCTTCGTACACTTAACCAAGGATCACTCGTTGGGTAACGCGTTGAACGCACCACCATAAACAAAAAACTCAAACGTCAAACCTGAAATAATTTTGAATTCTTAAATTTGTTTCGTATGAGTATGAATTCTTCTGAGAAAAAAAAAAGTGGCTGCCGCATTAATAATATTAGAAAATGAACGACAAAGGAAGAAAAAACAGCCAAGACGATTCTGGGTGGATGATTTTTTCTTGAGTCGCGACGAAAATTGTTTTTTCAATGAAATATATGAGAAATTAAAATCGATTGATCCCACCGCGCCCGTGAATTCGAATTCAAAGTTTAGGCAATTGCATTTTCGAGGAAATTTGAGACCAAGCCAATTCCTTGGCATCTCGATTTTTATAAGAGAGCCTCTTAATGTCCCATATATTGGGCTTTTCCTCAGTTGCTGAAATCATTTGCAAAATTAATTCCGTGGTCCACTCTGATTTTTTATCACCTTCCATGACGAAAAACCAAAATAAACTACAGTTTGCAAGTTGCAACAACTGCAAGTTCATGGCAATGCAATAGTTCAACCACGTAACACGCAACACAATATTACGTCAAGAAATCCCAAAGAAAATAATGTGAAAATAACAAATAATGTGCAACACATTATCTTGAAAATGTTGCTCAACGTGTTGATCGAACATTTTCAAGGAGCAACACGAGCTCGTACACTACCCGTACACTGGTTGCGCAATTAGTTGAGCAACGGCCAACAACTAGATCCAACCCGTTGGTTGAACAGAATTGAAGGCACCGTACATTAGAGTTGAATGCGTTGAATTCGAAATTTGTGCGTTGATCGCCTAGTGCACTACCGGCATTACTTAGCGCCAGTGCTCAGAGTAAAAAAAAAAAAAAAAAACGCAATTTTTATCACATGTTAACGGATTAACGATTAACGTTAACTTGCGTTAATTCTTCCGAAATTTAACGCTTTAACGTTTAACGAAGCTAACTTTTTTAGTAGCGGATTAACGATTAACGAAGTTAACTGTTTGATTAACGGTGCGCAGCTATGTTTAATAGTAACTAATCGCATAATAATATCCACCAAAATACTAAATAATATGAATACCGTTTATCCTCAAGTGGGCTTTAGGTCAATATTTTGTTTTGTTTTTTATGTTGTGACGTTTCGGATGTGACTACACCCTTCTTCAGACCTATTTATTAATTGAAAAATAATTTAAAACATATACATATACATATATATTAAATACATCAAAATTCTAAAAGAGTATACTTACAACTTTAAAATTACAAATATTTTTTTATTTGTTTGTTCTTTTTGGTTTCCGTGTTTTTTAAGAAAGTTTAAAAGACGTTTTAAATCTTTTACTTTTTTGTTTTATATGTATATTTAATCTATTTTGTTTTTTATTTTTTAATTTGTTTGAAAATTTATTTGATGTTTAATCATCTGAATTTTCAAATTCAAATAATTTATTTTGAAAATTGTAAAATAAAATTGTAAATAATTATTATCAACAATGCAAAAATGTAGAAGTTCGACAAAAAAACATTGGAATAATAAAAGATACAATGTACTCTAATTCATTTCCAAAAGAAATAACTAAATCACTTATTAACAACTATTTCAATGGTGTCGGACGATCAACTCAAAATATACAAGAACCACAAAGAATATATAAAAGTGCTTTATACGTTCCAAATTTTTCAAACCGTTTGTTGAAAGCACCAATTAGAGATAAAGAAAAAACTAGAATAGCCTTTAAATCAACAAATACTCTTAGAAATTCAGTTTTCTCAAAATTAAAAGATAAATTAGAAAAGGAAGAAAAATCAAATATAGTATACAAGATTAAATGTATAGGTGATGGCTCAACATCATGTCCATCAATCTATGTAGGAACCTCAATGCAAAAACTTCGAAATCGTATATCAGGTCATAAATCTGATATAAATAGTGGTAATACACAAAAGACTGCACTAGCTCTCCATTGCATAGAAGAAAATCATCGTCCTGACTTCAAAAATATAACAATTTTACAATCAGAACAGAATTACAATAAAAGAATGTTACTAGAAATGTTACATATTAGAAACACCGAAAATAGTATTAATAGGCGTTCAGATTGTGATAGACTTAGTAATATTTACGGTCAGTTTATTAATTATCAAACCATATCTACGTAAACAAAACTCAACGATTAAATATATTATACATATATACATAAAAATATTTGAATTTATTTTCAAAATAAATTATTTGAATTTGAAAATTCAGATAATTAAACATCAAATAAATTTTCAAACAAATTAAAAAATAAAAAACAAAAGAGATTAAATATACATATAAAACAAAAAAGTAAAAGATTTAAAACGTCTTTTAAACTTTTTTAAAAAAATACGGAAACCAAAAAGAACAAACAAATAAAAAAATATTTGTAATTTTAAAGTTGTAAGTATACTCTTTTAGAATTTTGATGTATTTAATATATATGTATATATGTTTTAAATTATTTTTCAATTAATAAATAGGTCTGAAGAAGGGTGTAACCACATCCGAAACGTCACAACATAAAAAACAAAACAAAATATTGACCTAAAGCCCACTTGAGGATAAACATTATTTAATTAAATAAAAGGTCACGAAGAAAGAAAATAATATGAATACCTGATAATACTAATATATATAAAAAAAAATACCTACCTAATAAAAAAACCACATAATAATAATTACAGCTAATAATATAAATACCTAATTACTACAAAATATAATAATAATAATATAGACCTACAAATAATAACTTATAATAATAATGCATACTTTATAAAATAATCACTAACTAATGATCATAATATAACACCCTATTATAATAAGATCTAAATATAATAATCTCCAAGTAAATAAAAACAATACCTACCTATCAATAATATAATATGTACCTCAGAGTCAGAATAATACATGTAGATACTAATACCTAATAATAAAACCTAACTAAACTACATACTACCTACTACCTTATAATAATACCCAGTAAAATAATAATACATATACCCATAATAATGCTACTATATAATAATAATTAGAATAATACTATATAACAACCATAATATTATATAACATTAATAACATTATGTATAACAATAATCCCCAATAATAAAATAACTAACACAAATGTCACTAGGCAAAGAGTACAATGAACTCTAACACCAACCGCAACCGCTAATCCCTTAATCACTGGTGGCGTGATGTTCATAGATACTAGCTGGGTAGCTTATCGAGGGTGGCCTGATCAGCGTTGCCACCAAAACAAAAATTTTCGTGCCACACTCTTTGAAAAAACGTGCCATTTGTGACATTTTCGTGCCATATGAAAAAAAACTCAAGTTATTCTTTAAAAATAAAGTTTAGTTAAATACTATTACAAACAAATAACAAACAAAAAATCACTTCCTCTTTCGTGTATAGGTATTTTCCAGAAACAAGAGTTTTTGGCAAGTTCATAATACTCGTAAGTAATAAGTATTTAAATATTATGTAACTACTTATTTCACATCACATGATGAGTACCTATTATTATTATTTAAAAATAGACGTACTAAAGCTTTGTTATAATAAGTTAAATAAATAAATTAGCTGGAGGTTTGAAATTTTGATAATTATTAGACTTAATAATTTCATTATATGGCATTATAGAATTAATTATTGTTTTGTATGACAGTCTGTTTTTGTTGTTTGTTTTAATATTACTTAGCCTTGAAAACACTCGCTCTGCTGATGCATTTCCGTGAGGCAAACTAAGAAGAATCAACATAAATTTTGAAATATTAATGAACATTCCTTCGTCAATATTGTTTCTTAATTTGTACAACTTAACCTAGAACGTTTTTGAATCTTCAAGAACAATACTTTCGGCTAGTCCAATCTCAAAATTTTTTCTTATTTCGCCAAAAAGAACATCTTTCTCGCACTCTAATAGATGAGAAAATTCTGATACTAAAATATTGAAATGTGGCAAAATACTTTGTATGTTTGGATTATTTTGTTAAAAAGGTTGGGTCAATTATCTTAAACGCATTTAGGTAAAATAATGAAAAAAAACGTGCCATATTGAAACTTTTCGTGCCACCGTGCCACGAGAAAATTTCCGTGTCAAAATGGCACGATCGTGCCACATCGGCAACGCTGGGCCTGATAGTCCAGCTAGAGATGTTTAACATCGTCACCATAGGCAAGGTACGTGTTGAGATCGAAGAGAGTCAGTCAGTTGGTTTTGTGGGTCAAGGCATCAAAGGTCGGAATAAGAAAAAGGAACAATCGAGTTTGAGTTCGGAAAGTAAAGAAGAAGCAAAAAAACATTAAAATAAGTTAATAAAGTAATTTAGTGTAAAGAAAAGTAAAAGTGAACAATCAGTAAGAAAACAAATAAAAGAATAATTTCCCATTTCGCACTTGGTGCAAGTTCCCCAAAACAACATAATTATCCCCTAAAATAAAGGGTGTGTATAGCCATACAAAAAAAAAAAAGTGAAATTATTGCTTATATTACATTGATTATTATTGAATAACGAAAATAGATATATAAAAAAATAGAAACAACTAGAAATAAACTAAAACCAACATAAGAAAAAAAAATAAAAGAAACATTTGTACTTCAACTGATCCTCATACTGTGAAAGTGAATTCTGATCCCCACCAACCAAAACCACCATCCACATCAATTACTACGTTTATATGCAGTATCGAAAGATCGAGTTGGATTAGGGTCGGATTTTCGACCCAGGTTTTTCGTCATTTGAGTTGAGAGCTCGATTTGGAGTTGAGTTGAAATGGTGTTGAGCGATTCTGATACATTTTGTTAAGCCAACTCCTCGACCCAGGTTTTTCGTATCATATTTCGACTCGACACCGCTGAGCGAGTGAGATCGAGTCCAACGAAGCTCATTTCAACTCGATACCCGTTTACAAAGGGTCGAAGCGAGCTTCAAGCTCGCTTCAATACCTCATATAAACGTAGTAATTAGCACCAACATATCCACATCATTATCATCAGCATAATCATCAACATCATCAACACCATCCTCATCATCATCATCACAATCATCAGCAGCAGCAACATTATCAATAATTATCGGTCCGCCCCGGGCGGCAGGCTTAGAGGGGGCGGCAAAATGTCGCCGGTGATGCGGGTAGAGTAGAAATCATATGTTTCATGACAGATCGTTTGACAAGTCAACAAACAACAATGATGTAAATTTGAAATTTGCCACCCTATCTGTGGTTCGTCGTTGACCGCTTTCGTGAATTCGTAGACGGTGAGTAGGGCCGTAAGAGTGCATTCCGTATTGTCGCGCTGATCGCGGAACTAAAACAAAACGTTCCGAAACTCTCGAGAAACTGAAAGGGAGTGTTCCGAAACATATGATATGCATATGCGAGATATGATAAGATAACTAGGATTCGACGGAAACGTTATTCTAGTCTCAGCCAGCTCAATGTTTTTGCTCCCTCCCGCATCACAGAAAGTTATTTCGATTGTGTTGTTTATAGTTTAAATACTGTTGAATCTTCTAAAACTAAGCACTTAGTACTTCACTCAACCTTTGAACTAGTTTTTGAAAATGAAAAAAGTTAAAGGAAGCGGCGCGGAATACCGCAAGAAAAAGGCTAAGAAAGAAGCAGACGCGAAGACGCGAAATATTTCAGTTCTAGTTCTGGTTCAAAAGCTACGTTAACGTCTTCGGCGGCATCCAGCAGCAGCGGAAGTGATTCCAATGTAAGTAAGATTCCTCCATCTACAATCGTGAGTGGCCTAGAATTGTCCTCCGGCCAATATTCATGGGAATGCATAACTTATTTTACGGGCAGAAGAAGAAGACGTGCCTGCCGTCGAAGTTGGAAGTCGTTCTGGTCCCACCACAGAGCAGGGTCAAGACGAAGTCGACTCACCAGAAGTATCTCAAGCATCTAGTCACAAGCCTGCAGAAAAAGTGAACCTCGTGAAGCTGTAAAGACGCTTAAAAATAAGTTTGTGGAAGTTCTTGAGGTACTGGAAGAATTGACGGATCGGTAGCCAGTCTTCTTCTGACAGTCATTCAACTTCCTCACTTTTCTTAGCTTTTGAGCTGCAGAGCTACCTGAAGAAGATGACGCACAGATTTACCTGCAGCAATGTGGACTGAGTGTGGATAAGTGTGCTCAGAAACTCTGCGTTTTAAAAGCTCTCCTGGTGGAGACAGAGACCATTTCGTCCAAGCCGCAATCGACTTTTCTAAGACTTTTTGGAAAAAACTCGGAATCGATCTCAAAACGAGTACAATTCGCAGGAAAAAACGCATGCATGGAGATGAATCCGCAGATGCAGCTTTGTCTCACGAGCCTCATTCGTAAGGCTCGTAAAATCCGTTTATGAAACCGCCGTGGCGCGATGGATGTGTGCTCGCCTGTGAACCTCATGATCACAGGTTGAATCCCTGCCGTCGTCTATGTCGTTTTAATTCCATTAAAAACTTTCTAAAAATTGTCATCAATGGGTTGCTGGTTTACTCATTACATGTTGTTCAGGCATAACACTAACAACATGTAATTGAGTTAAACTAGTATGCCCAACAAGGATGAACACGAATAAAATAATGTGAATTATAAGCGACATAGAAATAAGACACGGCATTCTCCGCTTTAGTTCAGCCGCCATCCCTGGAGATAAAATATCTGAGACAACAACCTTCAGTCTCAGAACATCGTGCAACACATCTTTCCTATCCTTCTTTCTCTTCCGTAACTTCACGCCCGCGCTGTGTTGAAACATTTAAAGGGTAATCATAATCCCTTGTGCGCGGGTAGATTATAAAAAAAAAAAAAAAAATAAAAGATACTTCATTGCCTGTGAAATGATGTCTCGAAATTTAATTTTAATTTAGTATTGAATGGGGGTGGCAAAATGGGTCTCCCGCCCCGGGCGCCCAGATGGTACGCTACGCCACCGTATATGCGGTAAAGAATTTAAGATGCTGGTATAAACGGAACGGTCATAGGTGGAAGTGAAGGTAACTGGGAAGGTAAGGATGTAGACTTATTTAGCGAGATAGAGGAAAAGTTTAGGGGCTGCTGCACAATATGGAGGAAGCAGTAGGCATGGTGGTATCTTAAGGATACATTGGGTGGGCAAATCCTCCGGAGGGCCAACAACATCTTGGACCCTCCCCCCCCTATGTGAATCATTACCCCCTTCAGGACGATTTCGGGTTTCATATTTATTTTTGAACCAAGTTTAATTTTTTTCTCGGCATGTAAATTCGTAACCCCGTCTAGGCTGCTGTAGCAAGAACCCACCCCATCCGTCTAAGGGAACTTCTAAGTTTTTTGACTGTTCTTCATTTATAATTCGTATGTTACGGTTGTTTTGCCTATTGGTTGGTGCGTAGTATCGATTTGGTTGCACCGTCTCTCCATCAATAAACTGTCCTCGTCCCCTACCCCGATTATTTCTACCTCCGCGTCCATACCCCCGACCTCTATACAAATTTTGACCACGATTACGGTTATAATACTGGTTCCAATTCTGATGTTTATTACCATAATAGAACATATTAATACTCGTATTTTCGGTGTTTGTAATGGTGGAACAATTTACAAATTTGGTAACTGCTGAATTGATGTTCAAAAACTGACCTGCTTCCATTACAATCTTTACCCTATCGTTGTTAGCACCTTTTATTAACGCCTTGACTGCGGTTTGTGTAGCATAACGTGTTGCCAAATCTGCAGTCAAGCCGTCATTTATATATGCATTTTCCAACGCGTGCGTAAGATCTTCAACTTCCTTGGCATATTCTGTAGCTGATTTTGTATTCTGTTGCGTGTGAGTTAGTTTTGCGGTTATGGACTCAACTGATTCTGTGCGTATGGAGGCTTTAAGTTTTTGTATATGATCGAGTCAATAGTTTTTTCATTTGCTAAAATATTCTGTACTGTACCTTTAAGTTTAGTTTTAATTAGGAGAACTGCAATGGATTCATGCTCCCCTTGTACTGTTTTCGCTAAATTTATTGCATTAATAAAACTTTCTAAGTTCTCCGGCTTTCCGTCAAACTACCTGAGTTACTTTACTTGCTAATCCTAAAAACTCAGTGGGAGTTTGTGACATTTCCAGTTTTGTTTGTATATTGTCTTTATTCAAATTTGTATCTTCTCTTTGCTCAAGAGTTTATACTATGGGGTTTTCTATTGTGAGTGTGACTTCTTTGAAATTATATTTTAAAAGTATTTTTGTTAATTTATTTTTTAAATCAAGAAATTTGTTATTCCCTAAATCTTGCTCTAATTTGTTTAATCTGCTTGAATTCTCAAAAATGTTTTTTCTAATTTCTTCTAAGCTCTCATATAAAATTTGTAAATGGTAAAGAACTGTTTCCCTTCTAACTGGTGTGCTTTTGTTGAGACACTTGTATGATTTCAAAAAAATTATTTCACATTCACCAATTATTGCCCAACCATTTACTTTCTCTATTTCTTCCGTCATTAGCGTTTTCCTATATGGTTGTAATTATATATGTATGTATACATACATGCATTATGAAAATTGAAATGATTGCAGTTTGGAAGTAAATAAAATTAGTAACTACATTCTACTTTTAGTTTTTTTTTATACGAGCATTAGTGTATGTAATTATTGTATTTATTTTTTTTTTAATTTGAATTAAAAATAACAATTTTATTACACAACATACAAAAACATTAAATATTGAAATCAAAATTTAATAATTTAACATAAGAAAAGTTGTTGGAAATTCTTGCATTTAGTTTTTCATAATTCTCGTTAATATAATTTTATTACTTACTGAATATAAACAGATAATTTATAAACTTTTATATATATAGATACCTAAGTAATAAGAGTTAAATAAATGTTAGTAATATAAATTTCATTTTAAATTAATTTATTAATTTAATTAATATACATAAATTAATTCAAGAACTCCAGATTCGATTGCTTGCTGCGCTGCGCCGCTATTCGCTGTCTGTATTCTTCTTACCAATCAGTGAGATGGTTAACGTCGAATTTAATTTCTGTTATGTTTGAAAACACCTTATTGATGTAACTGCAGTTCGTTAATTTTCCGCTTTGCAAGTTCTTGTTTTTACAAAGCCTTTGATCACATGATAACAGTTATTTCAGATCAGTGAAGTACTGTTTTAGCACATAGCAACAAAAAAATATATAACTATGTAACACATTGGTATATTTGGGGAGAGTACGATAACTTAGGCGCCAAAAATTGATAATGGATTTTTGTAGAAGGGTCAAATACAAGCGTTTTTTACTATAGGAGGGGGGGGGTCTATCTCGCCCCGTTTAGGAGGTAGGGGCGATTTTAGAAAAAATGACTTAAATTGAAAAAAAAAAAATATTAAAAAACAACGGCAACACTAACAATAAAATACTATACCGGTTTTGAAAGCCAGAAGTCTGTTCTATAATCGTAAATTTAAATTAAATTATTTATGTCAATAGTTTTTGAAAAATTTGCATGCAAACTCAAAATTTTGTTAAAAAGAATGAAAAAAAAAAGTTTAGACCAATTTTTTTCAAAATTGTAAAATGAAGTGCTTAATTGGCTTTTTGTGGTCAATGATACTATTAATTTTGAATCGAGCACAAAAAACCGAATGGTTTTGTCCCTTCTAGTTTTTGAGAAAATCGAAAATTACTAAAACTACTTTTTATGAAATTTTTGATTTTTGGTATTTAACTACGGTGATTTCATTTTGAGGATTAATGTTAATGTGGTTCATTTGTAGGTAAAGGACAGCAAATCATTTAGGGTTACCAAGAATGCACCAGAGGAGGTAGAATTGCATGGCATTTCGAGTCTCAGTCAGTCAGTTTGTGAGTAAGTCAGGTGTTACTTAAAAATAGTCAAGTCAATTTTTCAATGTTCAATGCATTAAAACCGTGTTTACAGGCATTTTGATCACAAAAAAAAAATTATAGCAAGCACCTCCCGAATCTCTAGCCAATATTGAGGCCCATGGAAAAATGTGCCGATAGATGGGTTTATTGCTCTAAGATTAACTTTTATATGGATTGCACCAGAGAAACTTTTAAATCATTAGTTTTAAGCAAAATTTAAGTAACGTTATTTATTAAAATAAAAGATTAACTATGTAAATCATTTAAATGTAATTTGAATTTTATATACCCACCTACAAATTTGTAACTATATATTTACTTATGTATCTTAGTCTGTAAGAGTATAATATGCTCTGGTTGATGAATAAATAATAATAATAATTTTGTATTCTTACAATTTTTGTCACCTTTTTGAGTTGGAGTTGAGGGGAGTTGACGCTTTAGTTGGAATTAGACCAATTTCTTCTAAGAACGCGATGCTTTTGAAATATTTTTTTTGAAATATTGAAAAGTTATTTAATTTAGGATGAAGTAGTGGATGCTTAGTCGCCATTCTTTATTCCAAGAAAAAAATACTTCACTCTTACAAAGGTTGAATAACGAATGACCTTGGTAAACAATAACCTGTACTATATTAGGATTAAAAACAAACAATAAACATACATATTAATTAAGGAATTATATAAATTTGCTGCATTCGTACAGTAGTGCCTAGGTAATGTGAATTTTTCATAATGTATTCAATTTTCATGTCTGAACATTTTAAATGTGCAACTTTGGGCTACGTACATACATATATTTAGTAGACATTGGATATAGACCATAGGGTAAATTCAAAGTTTCTTTAAATCCAGATTCTGTAAATGCAAAGAAACCTTGCATACACCCAACCTCGCACCTACCCCAAATCCTATAGTGTGTCCAGGCAGGGGGGTTGCATATTTCACTGTTTATACGCCATAATGCGTAAGCAAGCAAAAAAAGCAAACATCCCATAAAAAAGTAGTTTTCGTTATTTTCAATTTTCTCAAAAACTCGACCACATAAAATCATCTAGTTTTCAGTTTTTGAATAAGAATATATTAGAGCAACGAATTTTAGGAAAAATAATAATATATAACTTTGCAGTTTTGAAAAATTAAACTTTAAACTTTTTTTTTATGTTGTTTTTTCACCAAAATTTGAGTTTAAAACTCGTTTTTTCAAAAACTGTGCATAGATTCTACTTGATTTAAAAATTATCTAATAGATCAGAGTATTGGCTTTAAACAAAGGTATAATACTTAATTGTAAGTATAACCGTTATTTTTTAATATTTTTGTTTCCATTTTAGTACCTTTTTTATAAAATTGCCCCTCCCGCCCAAACGGGGGGAGATAGACCCCCCCTCCCATAGTAAAAAATGCTTGTATTGAACTGTTCTACAAAAAACCGTTATAATTTCTTGGCGCCTAAGTTATCGTACTCTTGCCGTATATTTGAATGTTTTTTTTTTTCATTTATTTATTGCATTTATGGTTGCAGTTTGCAAATTGTCGAACCTTCACTATCAGGCAATGAGATACGTATGGATGAAAGTTAAACATTAATCACCAGGTTTCTATTTCAATTAATTGTAAATAGTAAAATAAAGAAATAATTGAACCACAAGGACTTCTAATTAATGTTCCTTCACACTATGGCACGCACAGAATTGTTTATTGTTTTATTTGCTGATGGGTATATTGTATATATTGCACAATAGTTTATTTCTTAATTTTTTTCTTTTTTAATTTTTTTTTTTGTCTTTAATTTTTCTTGACCAATGTCACGGTCGCCATGTAATGAAACACAAGTGGTATGTTTGATGGTTTCTTTATTGGCACC
Source organism: Philhelius festivus (assembly GCA_963931855.1). Lineage (NCBI taxonomy): Eukaryota > Metazoa > Arthropoda > Insecta > Diptera > Syrphidae > Philhelius > Philhelius festivus. The sequence continues at coordinate 24,959,806 of OZ007557.1, read as the reverse complement.
TGGTAAGTTGCTTTCCACACCACCTGGAAGTCAGTGTGTGTACTGACAAATGGAGATAGAATTTTTTACGCTTTGTCGTTCAATGTATTTCCCATAAGAAAAAAGCAAAAAGGGGCTCGAAAAACATAAATTTTACTAATTAATTTTATGTCAACGGGTATCAATATTATGATTTTAACAGAATAATAATATGTGTTTATTTCTTAATCAGGTAGAAAATATATCAAAAACATAATTAATCCTGTGCAATTTGTACTAAAAATAAGTAAAAAAATTGCAAGAAAACAACAACAAATACTTAACAAAAATGGATACACATGCATTTTTTGAATTAAGTCACAAAAATAACAAAGTTTCTTACATGCTTTTTAATTTGTCTTTTTCATCATAGAAACTTGTTAACAAGAAAGAATAAAAATTTTCACAAAACAAACACTAAACGGCGTACACCGACCGATTGCATTGAAAAATTAATAGAAGTGGTAATAGTAAACTTTATTGTGTTTTTTTTGTTACATTTGTTTTCTTATATTACATAGTAATTTAATTACACTTGAAAAAATTGCTGACTTAGAATTGGCCACACAGGGGTTTTATATTAATATTTGTTGCTTCCTAAAAAAAATTGTTTCATATGCCATTCACATACGATATGTTTACGATTTTTGAAGACAAATTACAAAAGATTAATTAAGTTTCTTATTATATTTTCAACCTGATTTAGAAATAAACACATTACTATTCTTTTAAAATCATAAAATGCATACCGGTTCATATAAATTTGATTAGTTAAATCAATGTTTTTCCGACCCATTTTTGCTTTTTTTCTTATGGGAAATACATTGAATGTCAAATCTAAAAAAAATCTATCTCCAATTGAAGGTTCACGCGCTGACTGCCAGGTGCCATGACTCCATGTGTCAATTACTGTGTTTTTATGTTAATAAATGTCAAAAGAGATAAACTAAAATACATACAAGCAGTTCATACAGTGATGCCACTTTGTAGGAAACACCGCATGATCAGACATGATCAAATGACATAATCTGATTCTCATCACTCCTTCACACGTCCTTAAATTTGCTCACCATACTTTAACAACGTCACGAATCCAAAGTCGTAGATAACACCTCACGTGTAAAAATAATAATCTCACACATATTTTCAATAGTAAAAGTTAGTGAAGCATACTTTTTATAGTTTCAATTTCATGATAAATGAAAACAACCCTAAAGATTCGTCAACAAACATAATTCTCTTTAATGAGATTAATAAAAGTCTAATCTGAAATAAATTATACGAGAGAGAAATAATCTAATTCATTTTTCCATCACAATAAGCGAAATAAGCGAACGAACAAGTCTTATTAGAATTTTATTTGGCGTTGGGTGATATTTACACCAAACAGATCTAATTTGACTTTATTCTGAACTAAATCTCTATTCAGCGACGGAAGTCTACCATTGTGAATAGGTCATTCCATTTTTGCTACCGGAGGATTGTTCCAATTCTTAAACAATTCCGTAGTAGCTGCATTGTATATATATTTGAATAGTACTATCATGAATAGGAACGCGACTAGGCGAACCAAGCGGCACCATAATTACTAAATTAGCAGAGATGCCTATGGCAGAGTTTTAACAGATAGACATTTAATGCATGACAGTGACAGCAATAGGAATACTGTATATAAAGTAGGAGAACAAAGGCACATACTATGTACATTGGAGTAGAATGTATGTGTGTATGGGGATTTGGTAGTTGTTATTTTCTGTAGGCAAATATTTTCAAGGTCAATACTTTCAATACTTTTTTTGGCGATTACGTATTTTTTGGGATAGAAGAAAATTATTTCTGTGCATATTGTCGTCTGAGTTATATCTTGTTCAAAAGAGCATTTTTGGCGAAATTTAGTTAGAAATGCAGTTTTTATAAATCAAACATGCTCTTTCGAATGGCATACTCCATTTCTTTCGATCTCTTTTAGTTTTTAAGTTATGAAGAACAATTATGTTCAATAAACCACTTTATTAAACATTTGAGTTCGACTACAGCTAAACGGCTCGGCCGATTTCCTTCAAACTTGGTAGATGTTTTTTTCTTTGGATTTTTTTTCGAAATTTCATAAATATTTTTTTTTCTCAAAAACTGTCCCATAGATTTAAAAAAAAAAATCATTTAGTTAAAGCTAGGCATTGTATATATATCTACAATGAGCTAGGTAATGGCTGCAAAAAAATTTTACAAAAAATTGTTATTTTTGGTACCCCCCTTGGGACCATTTTTTTTGTTTTCGATTTTCTCAAAAACTGTACGACGGATTTTGATAATAAAAAAATGAGTGGTGAAAAAAAAATGTTTTCTCATGAAAAAATTTCTGTAAGTTTTTTCCGTCAAAACAATGGGATGCACATTGTTTTGCGTGAAAAAAAATTGTGGTGAGTATAAATTTTTGTTTCGATTTTGGTTTACAGTTTGGTGAAATGAAAAAAGTTTTTTTTTGGGAAAAAACTCCCATAAGAAATGCATTGGTTTTTTTTTTAGAAGAACTGTATACTAAGCTTAAAGGTCCCTAATAGTTTGAATATTATTGTGTATTCAAATTTTCAAAAAATTATTTTTTGGATTTTTTTAAAAATTTTCAAAATTTTTTTGAAAACTCAATATTTCGAAAACCCCATGCTCGATTTTTTTCAAACTTGATGAATAAAAGTTTTTTAATATAATCTACATAATATGAGAAAAAAAATGTATTTTACCTAAAAATAACGGTATCCTCCAAGTACAAAAATTATAATTCGTGTCGTTTTCTTAAAAATATAAGCTTTTATATACAAAAATTAATAAAAAGAAACAAATTTTTCGAAATTTAATTTCCATTCGTGCAGTAATAAAACTTAAAGCTAGCGCACGGTTTTAGGAAATTTTAATTAAAAACAATATTTTTTTGTTCCACGCTTAAAATACTTTTTAAGCGTTTTCGTTTTTCGTTTCATACGTGGATTGAATGGTGGCACTCCCTAGATCACGAATATGTAATTTTGACATTTGACAATTATCTCATTATCGAAATAGGGATTTTTTATAGAGATGCTTCCAATAAATTTAAAAAACATTGCATCTCAAAGCTTTGAAAAATTTTTTTTTTAATTTTTGGAAAAAAAAAATGATTTTTTCAATAATTTCTTAAAATTGACACCAAATTCCTTTTTTTTTTAATTTTTCAAAAATTGCTTATAAGCAATATGTAAATGCATACAAAATATTTTTTCCAAAAAAGGTATCTGATTTTTTTTAAATATTATGTCAATAATAATTTTATTATTATTATTCTATTTTTTTAATTAATTTAAGTTTTGTAAAATTATTTTTTTCTCGAAAAACTTATTTGATTTTTTTTTTCAAAATAGCTTTATGTGAATATTTATGAATTTCTGAAATTGTTTATTATGCACATAAAAAGTATTAAAAATGTTCTATATATTTTGCAAACCAAGTTTATATGAATAAATTTTAAAAACTGGTCTATACCTATATCAAATTTTTTTATATTTAATTATATAAATACCTATCAACGCATAACAATAATTTTTCGATTTTGTACCTAATCAAAATTATTTTAATTTCATACAATTTTCTTTGGGTATGTACCTACATACTATGCAAAAGCTATTTTCTTTAATAAAAATATAGGTATAGGTATAAGATTTTCCCAAAAAAATAGTTTTCTAACTGTATGTACATATCTATATTAATTACAAAAAAAAAATACAATTGCCACTATCTAACTACCCACTGCATATAATTATTATAAAATTATTATTATAAAATTATTTTGGAGACCATAACGAAATAAAGCCAATTTGAAATTATTTAGTTTTCAAAAACGAAATAAAACCATTTGAGTTTATTAAGTTCAAATTCCTCTAGATCTTATTACAAAATCGATAAAATGGCAGCCTCGGTAATTAATCGTATCAGAATTTAAACAAACCAGATTGCATGAGTAATAAAACAAAATCTCTCATACACTCTCAATACTTTTTGCTTGTATTCATTTCGCGCCTCGCATATACAACTTTATATACCTACCTACAATTGATTCTGACAGCAAAAAGAAACGCAGATAATATTTTCTCCCTTACCCTCTTTATTGTTGTCAGAATAAATATATCTCTACCTCGTCTCTTTTTTTGCTTATATTTTCTCCTTCCACATCAACTCTGCACTGCTTAACATAGCCACACTTACGATTTTGCGGCACAATAATAAAACTTTTTTTCGTGTTCCATGAGAGTACTATTAAAATTTATATACAAAGGTAGCTGGCGTGGTCGATTAAGTTATTTCTTTGCCTAGACGACCAACCATCTTTCTTTTTGGTCTGGCCGTCGAACGTGAAACATCTTTCTAATTAGCGGGGAAGTAATCCTAAATAATGGTAAGAAAAAAAAACTATAGTAAAATCTAAAATATATACGAGTGTCATAAATATTATAAATTATTATAGGATTCTGGCCGATTTCATATAGGCCATGGTCTTTAATCAGGCGGCAGGATATAATTTTTTTTCTCCTTCGCCATCTCACAATTTTTTTTATGGAAGCTGAGGGAATATTCTTATAAAAACCATCAAGAAAATAATAAGCGTAAGACGGAGTATGACAAGATTGACGGAGGAAATATTTTCGATAAATTAAGGAGTCATACGACGCACGGTCAGACGAGGATTCATGAATCCTCCTAAATTCACACACATCTTCGTGAGTCGTCACGTGTTCAAGAATTTGCATAAATTTCGGAAGGTTTCGTCGATTGACTTCAATTAGCAAACCCACACAATAAGTGTATATAAAATAAATCAAGAGGAATGCCAGCAGTGTCTGGAAAATTCGCTCTGTTTTGCGGACAGTGCGCTAGATAATTTCATCTAGAAGTCGTAACGCAGCTCCAGTAGCATCTTTTTGTATGAAAATCATCTACGTTCATAGTTCACGAACGCCTGTCGCGTGTCGGAACACAAACTTAAATCAACAGCAAATTCGAACACCGTAATCCTAAATCAAGATATAATCCAATCAAGTCAAGAAATTCCATCAGTCAAGTCATTACATCTATAAAATTTTCCATCAATCAAGTCAAAAAGTTTCATCAGTCAAGTCTAAAAATTTCATCAGTCAAGTCATTACATCTGTAATATTATCCTTCAGTCAACATTCGATTTTCATCAGCTGCAGAAAAGAAGAGTCAAGAAATATCATTTCAGGAAACTCATTCTTGTGACCGTGTTCAAATCTTCAAGCCCCGAGTGATAAAATAAAACGATGCAAAGTGAAATATTATATATATATTAAGTATACTAGGAGTGGTCGATTTATAACTAAGAGTGTCAGGATTATGATTATTGATAGTTGAGAAGAAAAGATAAAGTGATAATGAAGTTAGCGCAGTTTTAGTTAGATTCTAGCTAGAAGATTACTTACTTTATAGAAGAGTTGAGTTCGGATAAGATTTGAAAGAGTTAAGTAATGGTTAGAGAAGCGAGTTTATGATTTCCAATCGGAATTGTAAATGTTGGATAAGAAAAATTGTGTGAAGAAAATACGCTAAGTAAAAGTTAAATTGGATTTAGTAGATTCAATCTTTGCGCCAGAAAGTGTTTGAAAATATAACTCATTATTCAGTATTCAGAAGTGTTCGATAAGGCAACATATATAAATGTATGAAGGTGTCCGAAAACCATGACACATAAGTAGAAAAACGAAAGTATTAAAAAAATATAATCATAGAAAATTCACGAAATTCAACGTTTGAAAGCAAGCGAAAGCAAAATCGGAGATTCGGAGTACAGTAAAAATCCAGAGTCACGAAATCAGAGTTGAGATTTTAGTTTGAGGGTTTAGTTTGAATAGGGTGTAGCTAAAGAGACATGAATGTAAATTCCTCCACTCAATTAGAGAGTTAAATTTTCAGCTAACAAGATAACTTAAAAATCAATTCACGATTTGGAGTTTTGGTTTGGTGAAACTAACATATTAACATCATTTAACAACATCAATTTTTATAAAGAAGCAGTACATCAATCAACCGAGTTAAAAGTGCACTTTCAACGAGGAGAAGATTGGGTGAGTGAAACTTATTCAGTAAATTTAAACTATATTGATATATTTTACTTAAACTATAATTTTTTTGATATTAACATTTTTTTTTTTTGAAACCACATAACTATATTTCTAATTTATATGGCAGTGTACATACATATACTTTTACGTTCCATACTTTTGATAATATACATTCTGAAACGACTTTTTTTTTTGCCTTAAGTAGAATGAGTAGAGATCCTAAAGATCTAATTGAGACCAAAAGTTTAGACGCGATAATATTGAGAAAGAAAGATAACGCAACAAGAATAAGAGACCAAAAGCAAACCTATACCAAAATCAAAGTAATTAAAACTTTATATTTTTTGTGTGAGACTTGATCGAGGGCGCGGAAGCCTTTGATACGTCGATAAACAAATCCGTCTGTGAGTAACGATAATCCTTCTCGTCGGAGATAGGAAGATTTTTGAATAAAGTTAAAGTAAAGATCTGAGAGTTCATTTAAAATAAAGCATTGAGTGAAGGAAGAATTAGTTAAGAAATATTGTTTATAGTATATATGTATATTGAGTTAAGAATCACATTTAGAAAGAGTAAATAAAGATTTTATAGTATATAGATGTAATATAATGTGTTGTGAACAGCGTTACCCTTATGCGACTTTAGTCGCATTTTTGCGACCTTTTTTTTGCTGTGCGACTATGCGACGACCTTTTTAAAATTGATTAAAATTGCGACTTTTTCTTTGCCTAAACATTTACCATCAAACTTTTCTGAGAATGTGTGAGTATGATTGTCTTTGCTTTGTTTTCTGTTCGCATTCTCGTTTTCGAAATATTTTTGTTTTCCCATTCCCAACACGGGGGCGCTGTCAGATTGTTTTTTTTTCTCTTACGTGTTTGGCACTGACGACTGACACTGACATTTCCTGGAATATCTCCTTACCTTTGTGCTTTGTCTGTAACATGTAATGTAACATGTCGCATCGTAGAGCAATGGGTTGTTTTGCAACATTTTTATTAGGGCCAAATTTTAAGAAAGTACAAATTCAAAAATTGATATTATTCTCGAAAATTTGAACAACGAAAGTTAAGTTCATTTAAAGTTTCTAAAATATATTCTTTCAAAAATAAATATTTTAAACAAAGTTTTTCAGAGTGAAACATTACAAATTGCTTATTTGTGCTCTTATATAGAGGATCCTCTATTTATTATTTTTCAATTTTTTTTATTGAAAGAATGTGTTCTTGGAAAATTTATTTCTGAGATTGATTATCAAAACGAAAATTATTTTAAAAAAATTGAAGAAATATATATCGGCATGGAAGCCGAAAATTGCTTAAATAATAAAAAATCACAAATTTTGAAATTATTTGCATAACAAAAATGTACATAAATATTATTTAACGCTTTGCGAAGAAATTTTTTCAAGATTTAATGTTAAAGATGAAAGGCTTTCTATTTTAAGACATATAGATGCCAAAATAATTAGGTCAAATCAGGATTTTAACTATTTTCGGTTGGTTTCAAATTTTAATAGCTCTACAAATGAGCCAGAAAAAGTGGTAGAGCAATACAAACACCTACAGCTTCAAGCGTTTGACAAAAACTATGGCAATTTTTTTGAAATTAAAAATATAGAAGAGTTTTGGTACAAGGTTGGTACTTTAAAAAATAGTTTAGCTGATAACCTATACTTTGACCTTTACGAATTTGATTGTAAAATTTTAACGTTACCACACAGCAGCGCTTGCGCTGAGCTAGTGTTTTCAAAGCTTACGCTTATGAAAAATAAATTAACAAACCGTTTACAAAGGGAAACCTGCGACAAATTGTTAGCTTCCACAAATCTCATTGACTGTGATATAAGTGAGTGGGTTCCTGAAAACAACCTAATTAAAAAGCATAGAGAAACTTTATTAAAAAAACGAAACATTAATGTGATTTACATATCTTTTTAGGCATTTATTTTAACTTTAAACCTATACATACATATTAATTTATGTAAAATGAAGTCTTTAAATTAGGTTTTCTTTTGTTATTGTTATTTTTTAATGTATACCTACCTATCTAAGTGTTTAAATATATAAATTCAAAAAAATATCTAAATTGTTTTTCCTGTAGTACAAAAAAATAATATTTAGGCATGCGACTTTTTCTTTCAATTGCGACTTTTTGTTCAAAAATGCGACTTTTTCAAAGAATTCGAATTTGCGACTTTTTTTTCTAAAAGCGACTTTTTTCTGCGACTTTTTGAAAAATCCCAGGGGTAACCCTGGTTGTGAAACATTGGAAGATTTCGTCATAAAAAAATTATATAGGATCAGAGACGTAACTGATCTATCATGATAATGTAAGTTAAGGATTAGAAGGGTCGAGAGAAGATGGATCTGAGAATTCGTAGGGAAATTTAGTGGAGAACTTTTCTCGAATGGACGGGGGATTCTCACCAGAAATAAAAATATTGCCTTACGAGAGTCCACAAAGGAACATGAAGGAGAAGTCAGCTCATCATGTTATTAGAGAGGGTAAAGAAGGCAGGTGGCGCGACAACAACTGCGACCACCACAAATAAGGGGTTTTTGAATATTTATGAACCGAACAAAAACCATAAGGTTTCTCATTAGCTCGTACAAACTAATGCGAACGGGAGGGGAAAGCGCTGGTTCAGGGGACACGAACATCTATGTTTCCCACATCACAAGTCGCACAAAATAAAAGAATACAACAATTCGATAACTAAAAATAATAAGTAATGGAAGGACAGGTACAATCTTTCAGTCGTGTATGTAAACGCAAGTCTTCGGGTCCTAGGATTTTAGAATGTAAGTACCCACCCACAACAGCGGGGATGGGCTGGTCAAAATAAATGTAACACGTCTCGCTCCATTCCCAAGAACCCAGCTCTATTTGATGAGTTAGCATCCGTGCACCAATTGACCAGGGGTTTGTAGCAGCGAAGACACCCTTAACCGAAAGCATCGTAGACTTCTTATCGTTCGTCGATGTAGTAGAATACGGTAGGTGTAAGTTAAGGTTAAAATTCCTTTTTTTTGAGTTAGGTAATCATAGAGGACAAAAGTGGTTCCGAAGAGGAGGATGACCCTCATCTTGTTTCAAATCATAGAAAAGTAAAAGGGACACTGTGATTTCCTCAAGTCATGTTAAAGGATATGATCGATGCATTAGGAGAGTTACGATATCGTGAAGATTTGCAGTGGACATGAGGAGCCTAAGAGAATCTCCAAGTTATTGTGACTGATTAAGAGAGGTTGTTGACGATTTGCTAGGCTGCAGGTACCTCGACTGTTGAGTCGATACGTAAAGTGTTAAAGTAAATTGTGCAAGACATCGAAGCATATTCTTCAAAGATGATAAGGTGTTTATTTTAGTGATATCGAGACGTAACGATATGACTATAACACTTCATCATTTCTGTATTGGGATCTTTTATGAAGGCTACCTGGTGTTGTAAGTGTATTAACTTTATATCTCTCTCCGATTTAAATAAAACGAAGAGAGGGAGAAATCTTCAAGTGTAGGAGATTGTTAACTGAAGAGGCAAAGGTGTACACATGCGACATAAGAGTCTTATGATAAAATATATAAAGGTATATTAATTAAAAATAATTAAGTATATAAAAAGGAAGTAAGTTCACCGTTACAACTTTATATTAATTAGTATGAAAACAAGTATGAAGGCATATCACTACAGATGGTAGAACAAGGGTCAGACTTTGAGCTGTAGCGAAAACTCGAATTCGTAAATAATTCTGACGTTAATCTCATTTCTAAGCAAACGAAAACGAACATCATTCACTCTGCTTTAAAAGATTCTCTCAAAAACGAACACCAATATAACACCAGAAGAAAAAACATAAAATACGATGTAAGCGATGTGGTTTACAAAAGAAATTTTATGTTAAGTGACAAAACAAAAAAGGTAAACGCAAAGTTGTGTCCGAGTTCATTAAGGAAAAATAGTAAGAGTCATAGGGAATAGTCTTTACGAGTTCGAGGACGAAAATGGAAAAAGTTTAGGCGTATTTCACTAGAAGGATATTAAAAAGTAGCGATTGTTTATAGTGACATTCCCGGCTAGTCTAGTCTGATCATGTAGGAAACGACCTAAGCAAAACGATTTTTAGTATACTTTTTGTAATCAATTTTGAACCTAACAGTCAGTAAAGTTTGAGAATACCTTTAGTCTATCCTAAAACCTTTCAATCTTTCTATTTCCTATTCAGCTTTTTCAATTATTTAGTTATTTATTACCGTCATTCAAGTTACAAGACTTTATGAAGACTACCCATTAAAATTAATTTTCAATATACGTATATACAATTTTAAAAAGATAAATTAATTAATTAAGTTAAATATACATTATAGTATTTGCAACAAGCTTATCAATTTTCTTTTAATTTAATTTCTATTCATATTAAAATCAATTGCATAATCAAATTCATTAAAATCAATGCACGCATTAGTGATTGGACTGTGCCTAGCATAACTTGTACTATGATTATGGAACATATAAAAAATCCCCATTTATTGGTCGCAAACTACGAGCAGGTGCATACATATTAAACATTGACAACAGCACTGGATAATCAATAATAGAATTGAGGACATCATAAGTAAATAGTACAGAATTTAATTTTTTTCTCAAAATGAGAGGTTTTAGGTCGATGAGAACACATCTGCTTTCATAACATGGAACACTTAAGAACCAAAAATTTTACGCAAGGCGAACTTAGTAAATCTTTTTTTAATTTTTTTTTATACAAAGGATACTTGACTTAGTGTAGGATTCCATATAACGCTACAATACTCCAGCAACGGTCTTACAATACTCGTGTAAAGAGTTTTAATTGAATAGGATCCTCGAAACATTTTGAATTTCTAACTATAAAACCGAACATCGAGTTTGCCCTAGAAATTATATGATCGAAGTGAAGCGAAAAAATTATTTTTGAGTCGGAAATCACTCCGATGTCCTTCTGGTAATCTTTTCTTTGTAAAGAGTGGCTATCAAGCTTGTATTCAAAACAGAAAGCATTCAGTTCTTTTGAATAAGTCACATCACTACATTTGTTATTGTTAAAAAAGAGTCCATTCAACTTACACCATTGAAGAATTTTATTTAGATCAGCTTAGACATTATTTGCATCAGATAACGATTTTATGCAGCTAAAAACTTTAAGATCATCAGCATACAAAAGGCATCTTGAAAAAGAAAGAAGGGTGGGTAAGTCATTAATAAAGATAATGAACAGTAACGCTTCAAGGTGACTACCCTGAGGTACACCTGAGAAGTTCACTATTTCCTTAGATAACTCGCCACCAATTTTTTACATATTTTTTTCTGTCCCCTAAATAACTTTTAATCCAACTAAGCAGCACAGAATGAAAACCAAACATTTCAAGTTTCTTTATCAGTACATTATGTTGAATGCGATCAAAAGCCTTTAAAAAATCTGTGTAGATGGTGTCAATTTGAAAATGTTTTTCCATATGATCCAGGTAATAGCTGGTAAAAATCGATAAGTTAGTCGATGTCGACCTTCCACTCATAAAACCGTGTTAGTGCTGACTGCTGAGATATATGATTTTGAGCTAAAAAATACAGTTTGTTTTTCACTATTGCTTCGAAAACTTTAGGGATCAACTGAAGTTTTGCAATAGGTCTGTAGTTCTCAACAGCACTTTTTGAACCGGATTTATGCAGAGGAGTAATAAATGAATATTTCCACGTATACAAAAATTCACCTTGATTTAAAGACCTATTGAATATAAAACACAAGGGAACCGCAAGTTTAAATCTACAAGCCTTCAAAAGAATTGGCGGAATGTTGTCTGGCGCAACGGAAAAATTCTCATCAAGAGAGGATAAAACTGCTAGTTCATCGTCTTCAGATAAATATATGTAGATTACCAACGTCAACAACTGAAGGTGAGTTTTTCAGATTATGACAATTTAATTTCAAGTCAATAAAATTTGACTGAAAAAATGATGCGAAACTATTACAAATAACATTCAAATTATCTGAGGTGACCCCTTTGTATGAAATGTTAGATGGAATCCCAAGCGATTTATGTTTAGTATTTAAAAATGACTAAAAACACTTCGGATTTTTTTTAATGTTCGATTCAAGAGAGCAACTGAACTGCTTATAAATAAATTTTCTCAAAAATTCGTACTTTTTTACTCTTTTTATGCAACTTATTCATGACATTTTTAAGCCTGGATAAACTTTTATTAAACCAAACAGGTTTCTTAGAATTTTTAAATTGTTTTAAAGGGACAAAATTTGAAATAATATATTCTAGAATGTTCCGAAACATAGTAAAAGCTAACTCCAGATTTGAGCACTTAAAAATTGGCTGCCAATCAATAGTTTCTAAGTAAATATTCATTGATACATAATCCGCATTTTTAAGATTTTGATTCATTTAAAACAGAAAAGTTAAATACAATCTCAAGTGCATTGTGATGAATCCTTTTTTCTAATAATTTAAAACTTGATTCAATTAATTGAGCTTCAAAATTACTATCAATATAAATAAGATCTAAAATACGTCCTAAAGAATTAAGAATATTATAAATTTGGTACATATTTAAAGCAGTTATATTATCAATCACGTTATATGCAAAATCTTTGGTGACATTAACAGGAAACATTCTTTGAGAACAACCATTTTACGTTAGGCAAATTAAAATCTCCAACGATTACGAAATAACAATTTTCATCGATATTTTTTAAAATATTTGTAATATTCTTGATATGGGTGTCATAAATTGCATATTGCGATAAAGGTGGAATATAAGAAACAAAAAAGTATACATGAATTATTTCATGTGAATAGGTAAATCTACACGTACACAAATTTGTTCAACAGAATCTTGAGATAAATTAATTTCTTTACTTAAGTAAATAGATTTTACAGCTAATAAAACACCGCCACCTCTATTTAGGCCAGTCCGTTCGTAACAACGATCTTTACGAAAAACGTTGAAATCAGAATTGAAATATTCGCTAGTGAAAATTTTTTCTGTCAGGGCAATAACGTCATACGAACAGTCAGGAGCAGCAGTAAAAAATTCATGAGACTTTGTTCTCATACCTCCAACATTATGATAATACATAGAAAAGTAATTATTGGTTTCAGAAGCAGAAAAATTGTTGTTAATGTTTTTGCGACCTCCAGTTTTTTGCCAAGATCGTTTTTTAAACGGCTTATAAATTGTTTAATTTGAACTCCTATTAGCCATATAGACTCTCGAAGCACATCATTAAAAGATCCCTCAGGGACACCAAGTTTAAAAATTATAAAATGGAACGATAAAACATCTTTTTTAATTAATTTAGAACAAACCATACTTTTCGATGGCAAATTTAGTTTGTGTGCAACAAAATCTATAACATCTTTTTCAGTGACAGTATTCATTAATCGAGAGATGTAAATAAATCGAAGCTTAGGTACAGACTTTGTATATACACTCTATAGTATTCCTATGCAACACGATTTTGTAGTATTACATGCGGATCCAGATGTCGCAAAATCGCTATTTTAGCTTTGAACCTGACCAAAATAAACAGGGAAAATCTTGTTGGGAAATTGGATTTTGTTTTTAATACCCTTATTCATTCTTGCAAACAGTCTGCCCAGCGCCGGATTAACAAGTAGGCAGAATAGGCAGTTGCCTGGGGCCCCAGATTTTAGGGGGGCCCCGAAAAATGAAAAAGACTTCTAAAATTTTCTTACAAACATAAAATTCTAGTAACACTTTTTTTTTTATTGCAAAATTTTGTTGTCAAGTCCGGCAGCAATGGAGTAGGTCTTTCAGTCGCTATAATTGCAGATTTGTCTACTGAATTCTACTTGTAAAAGGGTTTGCTTATAAGTTTTTCAATAACACAATGACAACGGGTTTTAATAACAACTTTTACTTAAGTAAGTCATTGCAAAGTGAAAAAGCAGATTTGCAAACGTGTGCTTTTTTGTACGGATCGTTAGAAGAGAGTTTAGTTTCATTCCGTGAAAAGTTCAATGATTTCGAGGAAAAAACAAAACAATTATTACTTGGTGTAGGTTATACAGAAATCGTAAAACGTACTCGTCGTAGAAAAAAACAACCTAATGACGGAAATGCTCCAGAAGTAGAATTTTCGCCTCGCGATGGTTTTAGGACAAAAGGTTTCCTCGAAATCATCGACAATCTGCACAGTGAAATCAAACGACGTGTGAAAGTGTATATGGAAGTTTCAGAGACATTTGCATTTCTCATCAACTTTTCTCTAATTGATGGATACCTCCACGAAGCTATAAATAACTTAGTTCGTTTTTATTCTAGAGATTTGGAACAATTTTTCATTGAAATGAAACAATTCCAAAGTTACATGAACTCCAGATACAATGATGCACAAAAAACTCATAGTCATTTGTTTAAGATTCTAATGGAAGATCAATTAGCCGATGCATTTCCTAACACAGAAATATCTCTTCGGATTTTTTTTAACATTTATGATTAAATTGTTCTGCCGAACGATCCTTCTCGCAAAACAAAATCGATATTGATGATATAATAAATTGATGAATTTGCCGAAAGCAAATGTAGAAAACGACATGTTTAAAATGTAGATAGTAATTTTATTCATATTATTAGATTGTGACAGTAAAATTTGTATGAAAGATATGAGTTTGTATTTTTTAATCGAAAAAAGAAGGGAACGGACGAGAAAAAAGGGCCCCCAAATTGATGGTTGCCTAGGGCCCCGTTGAGGGTTAATCTGGCCCTGAGTCTGCCAATGTGTGGATTGCTGCGGCGTGCGCGACGTAAGGGGATGATCTTAGTGGTTGTTTTTCTTTGCTTATTTCACAAATATTTTGTTTCGTTTTCTTTAGCTTATGGATGCAGGTGTAAGAATGAATGCGAGCCTTGTACGTATTTGATTATCTATAAGTGTGTATTGTGAGTTTTACGTATTTTGCTACAAATCGCTAAATGTAGGACAAATTCAAGGATATGGAAAAGGTATCTTTTCGGATATTTTGTCCTTGCTTTTTTGGTGATCTTGATATGATTTTGATTGTCGCAGAGAATTTTATTATTTAGGTATATGCTAGTTTTTCACTGTTTTGGTGGATTAAAAACAAAGATAAATGTTTTTCTTAGCTTTCTTGGTGTCATGTCAAAAAAAGTAGACAAGTTTTAAGGAAAAATCGAAGTATCTTTAATTCTTTATAATCTTATAATTAGTAGTAGTAGTAGTAGTAGTAGTAGTAGTAGTAGTAGTAGTAGTAGTAGTAGTAGTAGTAGTAGTAGTAGTAGTAGTAGTAGTAGTAGTAGTAGTAGTAGTAGTAGTAGTAGTAGTAGTAGTAGTAGTAGTAGTAGTAGTAGTAGTAGTAGTAGTAGTAGTAGTAGTAGTAGTAGTAGTAGTAGTAGTAGTAGTAGTAGTAGTAGTAGTAGTAGTAGTAGTAGTAGTAGTAGTAGTAGTAGTAGTAGTAGTAGTAGTAGTAGTAGTAGTAGTAGTAGTAGTAGTAGTAGTAGTAGTAGTAGTAGTAGTAGTAGTAGTAGTAGTAGTAGTAGTAGTAGTAGTAGTAGTAGTAGTAGTAGTAGTAGTAGTAGTAGTAGTAGTAGTAGTAGTAGTAGTAGTAGTAGTAGTAGTAGTAGTAGTAGTAGTAGTAGTAGTAGTAGTAGTAGTAGTAGTAGTAGTAGTAGTAGTAGTAGTAGTAGTAGTAGTAGTAGTAGTAGTAGTAGTAGTAGTAGTAGTAGTAGTAGTAGTAGTAGTAGTAGTAGTAGTAGTAGTAGTAGTAGTAGTAGTAGTAGTAGTAGTAGTAGTAGTAGTAGTAGTAGTAGTAGTAGTAGTAGTAGTAGTAGTAGTAGTAGTAGTAGTAGTAGTAGTAGTAGTAGTAGTAGTAGTAGTAGTAGTAGTAGTAGTAGTAGTAGTAGTAGTAGTAGTAGTAGTAGTAGTAGTAGTAGTAGTAGTAGTAGTAGTAGTAGTAGTAGTAGTAGTAGTAGTAGTAGTAGTAGTAGTAGTAGTAGTAGTAGTAGTAGTAGTAGTAGTAGTAGTAGTAGTAGTAGTAGTAGTAGTAGTAGTAGTAGTAGTAGTAGTAGTAGTAGTAGTAGTAGTAGTAGTAGTAGTAGTAGTAGTAGTAGTAGTAGTAGTAGTAGTAGTAGTAGTAGTAGTAGTAGTAGTAGTAGTAGTAGTAGTAGTAGTAGTAGTAGTAGTAGTAGTAGTAGTAGTAGTAGTAGTAGTAGTAGTAGTAGTAGTAGTAGTAGTAGTAGTAGTAGTAGTAGTAGTAGTAGTAGTAGTTTTTTTTTTTTTTCAAATACTTTATTATTCATGAAATAAATTTACAATTTAAAAGTTCCTGCGAAGCCTGGGCTTGTCTGCAGAAGATTATTTTTCAAAATTATTTTCAATAATAAAGTGAGTTTAAGAGCATTTATAAAAAAAGTAAGGAATTATATAATTTAAATACAGATGAATGAATTTAAAATTACGAATTTAAAAAGAAATTTTTTAAGAGTTTTTTTCTAGTTTTGAAATTTTGAATATTGACTAATTCACGAGGTAATGTATTTATTATTTCTGGAACTATGTGCTGAAGTTGCCTTCTACCATACGTGTTGTAGTTTCTTGGGATTTGAAGCATACCTTGGGCTCGCCGTCTGGTGTTAACTTGATGCTCGATTGGTCTAATGAATCGATTATCATCATAGTACTCAAGAACGATCGTCATCTTGAAAATATCGTCTACTCGAAGTACGTTAAAATTACTTTGAACGTGCACTGTTTTACTGTTTTGGACAAGTTTCACTGCTGCATTTTGTATTTTTAATATATTTTGAATGTGAGATGTTGCTGCATTACCCCATGCAAGTATTCCATAACGCAGTTTTGACTCTATCAACGCATAGTATACCTGTCTTAAAACAGGTTCAGTGGCATGGTACCGCAGATGAGATAGCGCATACAAAGCCTTCTTCAGGTCATTTCGAAGTTTATCAATATGTTTGTCCCAGAGAAAATGACAGTCTATTACAACTCCAAGATATTTGTAACTTTCAACTATCTCGATGTCTTCGTTCGTATTGTTTGGACAGCTATCATTATTTAAGTATATCTGCTTTTCCGTTATTTTGAATTGTGGACTCCGAATATGCATCATTTTTGTTTTTGAGCCGTTAATCACTAATCCGTTGTCGTGACACCATCTAACAGCCTTGTTGAATTCTTCTTGCATTACCATCGTCGCTGTGTCCAGAGACCTATGACGAACAACTATGGCAGTGTCATCAGCAAAAGCGAATGGTATGCTTTGCTTAAAGATTCGAAGCAACTCGTTCGTATATAGGATAAATAAAAGTGGACCCAAATTTGATCCCTGTGGGACTCCATATTGTACCTGTTTTTTATCACTAAATTCATCCTTTATTTTAACGCAGAACATTCTGTTGTGAAGATATTCAGTCATCCAATCCGCCATCACACCTCGTATCCCAATCCGTCCTAGCGCTTCTAATAGTTTTGCGTGGTTTAAAGTATCAAAAGCTTTACTAAAATCCATAAACAGCACAAGTATATGATGACCTTTGTTTAGGCTTTCATTCACACAATTAACGAATTCCCCAAGTAACTTCCCTGTGTTTTTGTTCTTTTGAAATCCATATTGGCTCTTGTAAATAAGTGAGTGTTTGTCAATAAAACCTTGTAGCCTTTTGACAATAACACCTTCTAAGCACTTTTCTACAACTGGAAGTATTGATATTGGCCTGTAATTGTTCAATTGAGCTTTCACTCCTCCTTTGTAGATCGGCCTTACCACCGCAGTTTTAAGTGTCGTTGGAATTTTTGCCTGAGTTATGCTGAGGTTGATAAGTTTGCATAAGATCGGAGCAAACACATCGACGTTTCTTTTAATATCCCTTGATCTAATGCCATCTATTCCAGGTGACTTATTCTCCCCAAGAGATCTTATGATACTATTAATCTCACTAATATTTGTGGCATAGGTAAAAATAGAATTATTTACGATATGGTTGTTGTTATTGGATGTTATCGCATTACATTTATGTATTATGTTCGCCGTCTGCGAAGAGAAAAACTCAGCAAATTCATTTGAAAGTGAATTGATCTGTGTTTTGAAGTTTTTTGTCAATGTTTCGTCGATGCTCGGTTTCTTTCTTCCAAGTATTTCATTTATAAGTCCCCATGTTTTCCTGGGATTGGTCTTAAATTGTATAAATTGGGTTTTATAAAAATTTGATTTTTGTATTGCTATACTTTTATTGATTTTGTTTCTTAAGATTTTATACTCTTGTTCATAGCTTATGTTCCTTCGATTATTTTTCCATTTTCTGTACAATTTATCTCTATTCTTACACTCTGCAATGAGAGCTGGAGTCATCCAAGGATTATTTTTTCTTTTGTTTGTCGTTGTTTTAACAATCGTTGATTTGCTGTAGATATTTTTTATGTTATATACAAGCTTATCGTACAAATTTCCAGTAGTAGTAGTAGTAGTAGTAGTAGTAGTAGTAGTAGTAGTAGTAGTAGTAGTATTGTTTATTCTGAATTTTTTTTTTTTTTCAAATACTTTATTATTCATGAAATAAGTTTACAATTCAAAGTTCCTGCGAAGCCTTGGCTTGTCTGCAGAAGATTATTTTTCAAAATTATTTTCAATAATAAAGTGAGTTTAAGAGCATTTATAAAAAAAGTAAAAAATTATATAATTTAAATACAAAGGAATGAATTTAAGATTACGAATTTAAAAAGAAATTTTTTAAGAGTTTTTTTCTAGTTTTGAAATTTTGAATATTGACTAATTCACGAGGTAATGTATTAATTATTTTTGGAACTATGTGCTGAAGTTGCCTTCTACCATACGTGTTGTAGTTTCTTGAGATTTGAAGCATACCTTGGGCTCGCCGTCTGGTGTTAACTTGATGCTCGATTGGTCTAATGAATCGATTATCATCATAGTACTCAAGAACGATCGTCATCTTGAAAATATCGTCTACTCGAAGTACGTTAAAATTACTTTGAACGTGCACTGTTTTACTGTTTTGGACAATTTTCACTGCTGCATTTTGTATTTTTAATATCTTTTGAATGTGAGATGTTGTTGATGATCCAATTTTATATAATAGGTACAATATTTATACATTTTTCAGATTTATACTTGAATATTATATACCATAATAGTAACACACGTTTAAAAATGTAATAAATTTGAATTAATATTTAAAACAAAAAATTTATACAACAATGACATAATGTCGTCTGTCGCGATCAAATTCCTCTTTAATTAAGTTAAGTGGCTGTTTTTCATTAAATTCATTTTTTATATTTTTTATATTATTAATAATTAAATTCGCTTATTAACTCCTGTCTATATTTAAGTGCTGATTGTAGGTAGTTCACAAGGGGAGTCCAGTTCATTTCTCCATTCAGTAAGTTGATAACCATGCTTTCATCCATTGTAACTCTTCCAAAGCAGATGCGTCGTATGCTACTCAAAATCGGACAAATTGCAATAAAGTGAACGAGAGATTCTTCTTCAAGCATATTACAGAGCGATCAATTAGGGTTTTCCTGTACCTGTACTGTCCTCATTGTACCATTGAGTTTTATGAGGCCTGCTCGTGCTTTCAATATCCACCTGATCGAAGAGAATTTCTTATCATCACAAACATAATCCTTGCCTGCGTCAAAGTTGAGTAGATGATAGATGCTATGAGATCTTGTCAGCTGTGCTCTTTGTAATGCTTCATGTTTATCTTCTCCGATAATTCTTTCCGATACTCCGATAATTCTTTCCGATACTTCACCAACAACAGCATTGAAGAGATTCCTGTTTGAAACAAAATTTGGTAGGTTTTCAACAATACCAGGCTGTCTGATGTGACTTTCCCAACTCTGAAACCAAAATATCCGCTGTTCCATTATTATATTTGCTAGGAACTTCGGTAGCCTATTGTTTCCATAAAAGTTGAGAACTTTCCCAATATAGTTCATGTGGCATCTCATGGTGTGTTCGAAAATAGGTTTCATTTGGCATTCAAGTGTAAGCACATAATTTGGTGTTAGGCTTGGTAGGCCGAGTACTTTTTTAAAAAAATATCTTTGAACTTTCTCCACTTCATCATGCCTTGAGTATCCCCATACTTGAGCACCGTATCCTAAGATAGCCCTCGATACAGCGTTGAAAATTTCTATCTTGGAGGAGAGTTTGACATCTTTATTCGCAATAAACTTATTCCACGTAAGATTAAGACTCTGTCGAGCCATTTTAGATCTTTCTTTGAAGTGTTCTGTTAAGCATAAACCAGGTGTAAGCCATACTCCTAGGTACTCATACCTGTTGACGACTTCAATTGGTTGTTCATTTAACTTCCAACGTTCTTGTGAACTTAATCTTCCACCTCTTTTTCTAAAATCTAGAACCTTGGACTTTTCAAGATTAATCAAAAGATTCGTCGGGTATATTCAGATATTTTATCGATCATTGACTGAAGGACTTGTGGGTTGTCAGCAAGCAGCACAATATCGTCTGCATACATAAGAACTCTTATCTGCAAGCCGTTTAACTGTATACCGCCAACAATGAAGTCATGGATGTCATTTATATACAAAGCAAAGAAAAGTGGGCTTACTAAACATCCTTGTTTTGTTGCGAGGCAAGAGGAATCGTTGGATAGTCGGTAGTGTGGTAGGGTAGGAAAAATAAGGAAAAGATAGGAAAATAAGACAGGAAAAGTTCAGAAAAGGGATATGAGTGGTAGGTTCCGGGGAACGCGGCCTGCTTGCGATGCTCAGCTAAACTCGCCGGAATGGGGGGGATCTTGCCCCCGAAACCTAACCGCACCTGCAACGAAAAAAAACACAAATCAGGCCTAAAAGAAAAATCAAAAGAATCGACCGCGGACAGACGATCACCACTTCAAGGCACTGCTGGTGTTAGCGCAGTGTTGCCAAACCCACCCACCTTGGGAATCCTTTGGCTATATTGGGATTCCCCCCAATATGTCGATGCCAGGTTCCGGTCACTTCATCTTCAGCGCAGTTGCTCCACTACCATCCACACCCCTGAAAATTACCACTTAGCTAGCGAAATCAAAGAAAGACATTATTTTCATCCACAAGAGACGTTAATTGAAGTTTTATTATTTTGATATTTTAAATATAATTTAAGCATTTGCTTGAAATATAAAAGAAAAAGTTTCAATCAAAAAAAAATTTAACTATCTTTACAGATAAATGAAATTAAACAGTGTAAACCATGAAAATCAACGTGAGCCGAAATGTTCTCAAAAGGACTATCATCAAACTCAAAAGTAGCCTTAATACTCCGGTCTACCAGGAAACTAACAAAAAAATCCTAAACTTCCTAAGAGCTCTATGGAGGTACTAGGTAACACAAAAAAAATTGAAGTAAAAAGAGTAATCCTAATGACAGACCTTGACAATCAAAACGTTTCACTTACACTTTGTATTTGAAGTACATATATAAAAAATGAAAATATAATGAAAAAAATAATCGTAATAATAAGAGTAATATGAAAAAATGTAAATTTAGAAAAATTTTGTATTTAAAAGAATAAATAAAGCAAAAATTTTAATACTTTTTAAAAGAATAAACTTCAACGTCTCGTTTTTCTTTAGACAATTTAACAAAGAACACTTTAATCAGGAACAAAGGGGCGTTAATGATGAACAAAACGTTAATCAGGAACAAAACTTGATCAAATGGACATAGAAGGTCCTTTTCTTAATAACGCTGAATTATGAAATTTAAATGACGTTTTTATCGACAGAATTTTTCTGTCTAATTTTATAAATGTAAAATTTTATGAAAGCACTCAATGATTTTTGAAATTTAAATTACTTAAAACTTGTTTAACGATCTTCTTTTAGTTTCTTGAACTCAAACCTGGTGCACCCTGTATGTGGGTATTCTGGATGTGGAATAGTCGGTCCAAATCGGGTTGTAACTTCGGTTCCAGGATTTCAGCAACAGCTTTGGTGACGGAGATACCAGAAAGAGTTGTTAGTCTCGTTATAACGGTTATTCGGGATTCAAAAGGACTTCTATACGGACTGGACGTTCAACTTGATATACTCGTGGACGTTCAACATCATATTCAGCACCACAAACTGGATTTTTCGCCAAAAATTCTTCTCAGAACTGGAGCAGGCTAATAACGGAGCCAAAAGGTTGTAGTTGGCACAATTCCACTTCAACACCAGTCACACAAAGGCAGAACGAAAAAATTGATGTGGCGGCCCAGTGCTCCGCTGGCAAGCTGGAACCGCCAGAGATTGGACAAAAATAGCGTACGGTAGCCTGTATAAATTTATTACGTTTTAGCACTAAATCCTCTATAAAATTTCTTCTATAAATCTCACCTTACTGAAGTAATTATTCCAAAAAAATGTATTTACGAATTCTCCACGTGATTCTATGCACTTGACTTTAATATTTTAAAAATCTTAAATTTACAAAAAAACTGTAATTAATTTTACTATTTATTTAAAAACTTTAAGACTTGAATAAATTAATTTTCACAAACGTGAATTTTACCACTAATACGATCTAATTAGTTCTTACTTTTTTTCTTTTAAAAATTACAAAAAAACTACAGTGTCATCCGAGCTCAAGACGGCTGCTCGTATTCACTCTTGGAGAAATAATGATATATGTCACTTGAATTTTCCCCCTTACAGGGTTCCAACCGGCAAACATGCCACTTTTTTTCCAAGCAATGTATTTTTTTCTCGTCTCACACAGTTATCATCATACGATCCAACACACCCGCTATTTGATCTTTTTTTTTTTCTTTAGAGATTTCAAAACCAGTGTATTGGTTTCGCCTCGCTCATTTTGTCTCATCTTATTTTTGACATTTCGAAAAAAAAAACATCGCATCCGCCATCTTAACAAATTAGTTTCACATCATATAGAATATGAGGATATCATCATATCTCTCCATTATCTAACAGATGACGTCACCAAAAGGAATTATCATACGTTTACATATGGACGCCTGCAAAAAGGTGCCCAGTACAAGTGTTGTAATGAGGAAACTTTCCGGACAATTTCTTTCTTTATAAAGATGTTTATCTAAAAATCATACGTCAACGAATACTTCCCACGAAACCCATATGAATCGTAAAATTACACTAAGCTCACCATTCTATCAACTTTTCCACCACTCTACCTTTTCAGTTTTAGAAAAAGGTGAATTTTTCCTCAAAAATAATATTCGTGGATAGTATGGGGTAAAGTTTTCGTAGATTCCTGCCAAATCCATGAAATAAACTGTCAAACTCTCTTTCACACCAGTTTAAGATTTGACATTTAAAGAAATGGATTTACCACAGCCTACATTTATCCATTTGTGACAACCATCGCATTTATAATTCTGAATTTGCGGTTTAGAAATCCCTTAACGACAATTAATCGAAACATTTAATTGGTAACATATAACATTCCCAATGACAGAAATAGAATAGACTGTCAAAAATGTCAGTTTCGCTGTAGTCAAGATCTTTCAACTGATCTTTCAACTCAACTCGTCTATTGAAGTAAAACTATTTTTCAATCCGTGTAAGTTGACACTTACATGAGAAAGTTGAGAAGTTGAAAGGTGACTGGAAGACTGGAAACTTGTTTGATTCTATTTGTTATTTTTCTTCTTTGAGTATATATAATATGGAGGGCTCGTTTCTATTCCAAATGCGTGACTATCATAGGGGGCGCTACTCAAATTTGTGTAAAGCGGCCCCTAGACTATCAATATTATTGTGCAATATTTGATATTGCACAATATTATTGAGAGTCTAGGGCTCATATTGAAGGGTTGTGCAATATATTGTACAAAATCAAAATCCTTTTGATATTTATTGTGCAACCAAATTTATTGTATAGTCTGTGGATGTGTTTGCACAATATTTTGTCATTTGTTTTGAATATTCGTAGTGATAACATATCTCGGAATTAAATGTCGAAATGGCAAACAATAACAATAAAAAAGAGGAACGCAAATTCATAGTGGAATTAATCGAAGTGTATGAAACTTTGCCTGCTTTGTGGAATGTGAAGTGTAAAGAATATTCCAACAGAAATGTTAAAAGTGATCAAAACGAAAAAATGCTTGCAAAATACCGCGAAAAATATCCCGACGCTGATCCAAAAACTGAACTCTGCGAACCAATTACAGGAAAGAACTAAAAAGAATTTCCATCTGCGTTTGTTTTTTTTCTTTTTTTTTAATGAAATAGCAAGAGCAATTGCCACACAACAATAATCCATATCATCGAGCACGATGTTGAAGCACAAATAAAGAACTGTCAAATAATTTATTGTGCAAAATATTGTTTAGTGTAGGGTACCAGTCAATAATATTGTGCAATATATTGTTCAATAATATTGATAGTCTAGGGACCGCTTAAGACAAAGCTATTGCCGAGTGCTTCATATCACATGTGACGGAGAACTATATGCGAGGAAAAGGTAACACCCCGACTCCACAGGAGATAAATTCTCTCAGGATGCTCATCATGATATGAAATCTCCAATGGAGACGCGATATTTCCTCTTATGATGTGATGTCAGCGATCTATGTCAGCGGTTTTGTCTTGATATAGATGTCTGATATGAAATTTGACAGATGGTTTTTTTTCGTACTTTTGTCTCATTATTTCGTGTCTTCTCATTTGGTTGGTTCTTGTCAAGTATTCCGTCGGCAAATATTTTTTTTTTATTTTGTAAGTAAATACATTAACGTGTCATGTTATTCATTTGTTCGTGCGTTATGTTTGGTGTTATTTATTTATACTTTAGGTGGATGCGCATTCTTTTCTTTGCAAATATATATATAATTTTTGTTAGTTTTACGTTTTGCTAATTTCTGTTGTCCGCACAAAACACATCCCGTGCAGTAGGGATAGAAATGAAAAATCATGACATAATTTGCCCAGCGAAGCAAGAAGAAAATGTAGAGACAGAGATATCAGACATTGAGTTGGAGAGACAGATATCTTGTGGAGTCGGGGTGTAAGCACAAATCGGAGGATACGGCTGTATCCTTAACCTACAGAAAGTGAGACAGCGACCCCTATCGCAACTTCAAGTACTACAATGCATTAGGGATAGGAACGAGCCCTCCATATTATATATACTCAAAGTTTTTCTTCAACATTCGGACTTTTATATATATATATATTGCAATCACCACTCCACAGCAACAGGCACCAGCAGAACAGATAACAGAACAACCTTGGCCAAATATGGTAAGTATTATTTTTTCTATTGTTGAATATTCTTATTTCATACCATTTTCTTTTTCATTATTAGTATCTATTCAATGTTTTTCAGATTTCCGAAACTTCTGGGCGAAGAGTCCGCAACAAATGTTGTTCATTTTGTTGGATAAACTCCAAAAACAATGAACAACAAAAAGGACGCCGGGTTGCGATTCCTCTTGCTATAGGAGACGTGGTAGGGACGTGGGGAGTCAACCCACGCCACGAATAAGCCGGGAAAAAAAAAAACTACTCAAATTTCTCTTAAAAAAAAACACATTGTTGTGCCCTTTTTTTCTAATTTCTGATGGCCTTGTTTTCCATTTTTTTTTTCAGATTACTATAGGCGTCGAAGGTACCTCATCGGTTAAAACATTGCAACCTATTATACACCGGATAATGTATAACCACCGTACATATATATAGCGAGAGCTACGAACGTTGAAATCTGTAATAATAGAAGGGACCTGCGGATAAGAATCTCTTCGAAATAATATTTGTTTGTTTTATACGCTATGCATATACTGTCCACCATCCAGTGCACTACAGAGACCATATGCGTTTATTATTCCGGTCCTTCGTGCATATGGGTATCTCAGAATTTGGAGATTCATTTTAACCACCACCATTTCGCCAAAACTACACCGGAGAATCCTCAGCACCAGTTAGTATTTTTTTTTATTTTTTTTTGTTTGGTCGTGTTTATTTATTTTGTTTTCGTTTTTCTTTTTCAGGTATCAAGAATCCGCTAGGATGAAAGTGCATCGACCCGAATTAACATCGTTGGATTACAAATGTCAGCAAGTCAAGGTAGATGATAACAATACTGTAATATTTTTGCTAGGTCCGTTAAATAAAACTTATTATACTCCTTTTAGAATTTCTTCTTTATTTACACTTTTCAAATCAAAACAATAAATCTCAATTTATAATCAACTCTAATACTTTTATTCCAACTTAAATCCACTTCTTTAATTACACTTTCCACAATCCAATAGTTCAGCTTTGCACACTTTCATAATCCAAAATAAACTGTGTTCCGCTCACCGTGAACACTCCCTTTTATACTCAAACCAGTTGTTCTAGAAGGTTCTTGTCCAGAAGGGGAAATTCTAATGGGGGTAGAATGTTCTAGTACTTTGGAATTAGGGGAAATTTAGATGCGATGGAAAAGAGCTTTTTGTTTTGTTCCCTCACAAAGCAGATATGTAATTCCCAACAGATGGCGCTGTAGGAGTATAAAGCTCTGTTCGCAACATTGCCCCCTTCTTAAGATTGTTCGTCCCGAACAACTCTATCACCAGCTTCGGCACTGTATCGGTGCAGTCGATCGCTATGCACAACTTTTAGCTTTCCTCTTAACCCTCTTTGAATTCGGTAAACGACATCATTGATTTTCGTGACGACAGTATAAGGGCCTTCCCAGTTTTGTTGAAGCTTCGGCGACAATCCCTTTTGACGATGTGGATTATACAGCCATACACGATCTCCTACTTGGAATCCTGTCGTGTTTGCTCTTGTGTCGTACCTTGTCTTCATTCGATCGCTGTAAGTGCTCATTCTAGTCCTGGTCCTTTCGTGGATGCCGATTAGCCTCTCTTTTAGGTCACTCACGTAATCCCCTGTTTCCTGAGACTCTTGTGGTGGGTGTCCAAACCTTATCTCACTAGGCAGGCGTATGCTTTTTCCGAACAGGATTTCAGATGGTGTTTGTCCTGTTGAGCTATGTACTGCACTTCGATAGGCCATCAAAAATAGTGGTATGTGCCTATCCCAGTTTCTTTGGTTGTCGCCTACGACCTTAGTGAGGTTCTCTTTTAACGTCCTGTTGAATCTCTCGACCATTCCATCAGATTGCGGGTGAAGTGGTGTGGTTCTCGTTTTCTTAATGCCAAGGAACGCGCAGACCTCTTGGAATATGTTCGACTCAAAGTTCCTTCCTTGGTCAGAATGGAGCTCCATAGGCACACCGAACCTGCTTACCCAGTTAGACACAATCTGGTCGGCCACGGTCTTGGCTTCTTGGTTCGGGATAGCGTATGCCTCAGGCCATTTGCTGAAGTAATCCATTAGCACCAGAATGTATTTGTTTCCATCATTCGTTTCCGGAAATGGGCCAGCTACATCAACAGCAATCCTTTCAAACGGTGAGCCAACATTATATTGCATCATTTTTCCTTGCAGTTTTCTACCAGGGCCTTTGGTTGCAGCACAAGCGTCACAATTTCGGCACCACTTTTCAACGTCGTCTCTTGCATGCAACCAGTAGAATCGTTGTCTCACTTTTTCTAACGTCTTGTTGACTCCCAAATGGCCTCCTGAAGGTCCATCATGCATTTCTCGAAGAACCTCTTTAATTTTTGATTGAGGTAACACAAGCTGCATCACATAGGATTTACCATCAGCGGACTCCCATTTACGCCGAAGAACACCTTCTCGCACATGAAGTGAGTCCCATTGTGCCCAATAGGCCTTTAAAACTGGACTCCTATCGGAAATGTCATTCCATGCGGGTTTTTCTTCATGTTCTTTCCATGCGAGAAGAGGTTCAATGTCGGGGTCTTCTTGTTGAGCAGATCTTATTTCCTCATTGCTCCATCCACAAATGGGGTCAGCCCTTATTCGCAAAATGTTGATGGATTCCTTTTCTTCTTGTCGCCTACAATGCTTGCAGTCTATTTTACAAGGCCTTCGGGATAGCGCGTCGGCATTTGAGTGCAGCTTTCCCCTTCGGTGTTGGATTTCATAATCGTAAGTCTGCAGTCTTTCTATCCACCTTGCGACTTGTCCTTCTGGGTTCTTGAAGTTCAACAACCAGTTAAGAGCACCATGATCGGTTCGTAGAAGAAACTTCTGTCCATAGATGTATTTATGGAAGTGTTTCGTTGCCAAGATGAGTGCCAAGAGTTCTCTTCTGGTCACACAGTAGTTTCTTTCGGTCTTTGACAGTACTTTGCTGAAATAGGCGACAACCTTTTCTTCGCCATTGTGCACTTGTGACAGAACAGCGCCGACTCCTACGTTGCTTGCATCAGCATCAATGATAAAAGGCTTGCCTGGAGTCGGATAGATCAGCACCGGAGCATTGCATAGACGGTATTTCAGTTCTTGGAAGGCTTTTTCACACTCACCTGACCATTTAAACTGCTTGTTCTTTTCCGTAAGCTGATGCAAACTCTTCGCAATTCCGGCAAAGTTCTTAACAAAACGTCTGTAATAAGTAGCAAGGCCAAGAAAACTTCGTAGTTGATGTTTGTCCTGTGGTGTTGGCCAATTTTTGACGGTGTCAACTTTTTCAGGATCAGTCTTGACTCCTTGGGACGAGATGATATGTCCCAAATACTTTACTTCAGTCTGGAACAGTGCACATTTTTCTGGGTTCAGTTTAAGGTTAGCCTCTCGAAGTCTCTGGAACACACCCTTTAGATTCTTACAGTGTTGGTCGTATGTCTTTCCATAAACGATAACATCATCCAAGTAGACAAGACAAGTTTTCCACGTCAGACCTTGAAGGACACACTCCATCAAACGCTCAAATGTTGCCGGAGCGTTGCAAAGACCAAATGGCATCACGTTGAACTGCCACAGCCCATTAGCTGTGGAGAACGCTGTCTTTTCTCGATCTTCAGGGTGAATTTCAACTTGCCAATATCCACTTTTCAAGTCCAGTGTTGAAAACCAGTGTGCTCCTTCCATCGCATCGAAGGTGTCACTAATTCTTGGCAGGGGGTAGCTGTCTTTCTTGGTTACGTCATTCAACCTTCGGTAGTCAACACAAAACCGTGTACTTCCGTCCTTCTTTTTGACTAGGACCACTGGTGACGCCCAAGGACTTTTGGAGTTCTCAATCAAACCATCCTTCTTCATGGTGGCAATCATTTCCTCAGCTTCACCTTGTTTGGCCAGTGGCAGACGTCTTGCGGGCTGACGAATGGGCCTTGTATCTCCTGTATTTATTCGATGCTGCACCATTTGTGTCCTTCCATATTTTCCGTTTGGTGAAGCGAAAATGTCAGCATACTCGTTCAGAAGGCTTTCTGCCGTTTTAACCTGACGTTGGTCTAGGTTAGATGAATTAAGTATCTTTGCCTTGATGCTATTGAGCTCCTCAGGGTTTAATGTCGTTCTCGGTGTTTCAGCGTCAATTCGTGTTATGGCTGCGACAGATTCGCACTTACCGATAACTTCTCCTTTCACTAACTTCACATCGTACGGTTTGGTGTTGAGTATCCGTACGGGGACCATATTGTTCTTCGGAGCCACAAGTGTCTTCCCAATGATGACGTTTTGGGAAGAACAATCTGGGCCTGGTTCCACCATTAGGTATCGATGGCGTCCACACTCACCTTCTACTTTTGTCCAAACGAATACCTCAGAAGAAGTAGGAATAATCACGTCTTCTTTGATGACAGTCCTTAGAGTTGTTGTTCCTTCGTGCCCATAGATCATTGGAATCTCTGTATTCTGGTATTTGAGTACCTGGTTGCCGATATCCAAAACTACTCGATGTTCTTTCATGAAGTCCATGCCTATGATGCATTCGTCACATATATCTGCCACCAAGAATTTGTGTGAGAATTCTAGATCTGCAATTTGAATTCTAAGTCGGACTTCACCATAAACCCTACTTGCTTCTCCTGTGGCAGTTCTCAGACGGTAGGTATTGGTGTTGTGTAGCCAATTCAGGTGCACTAGGTCTTGACGCACAATGGAGGCGGTGGCACCGGTGTCGATGGTGACCACACGTTTGTTGCCATTTAAAGTTGCCTCGACAGTCAGACTTTTATTGTCTCGTTTAGTCTGGGAGACCTGGATGGTGTTTCTGGGGCCATCGATACCAGAAATCAGCTTCTGCCCCTCGAAGTTAGTTCTTACTTGTTGGGAAATTGTTCGGGAAGTAACACTGGTGTTATTGTTACCTTGTTCTGGGTTTGAAACTACGTGTCCACAATGTTGACAAGCTCTTCTTGGTGGTAATCGACATTGACGCTGTAAATGTCCAGTCTTATTGCAATTCCAGCACTTTGCAAGTCCGTTTCGTTGGTTCCTTTGGACATCAGTTCTTTGGCATGAGCATTCTTCGACGATGGCTTCTCTAAGTCGATGTACTCCGTGAGAAGCTTGCTCAGCTGCTTCCATTGTCAAGGCAAACGCTAATGTTTCCGAAAGAGTTCGTTTTCCAGCAGTTCGCACGGCCCTTTGAAGATGTTTATCAGAAATGGCGCGAACAAATGCCTCAACTGCGAACTGGTTACAAATTTCCTCTCCAACATCTGGGTATGCAAGATGAACAAGCCTTTCAATGTCCGCTTGCAGTTGTTGTAGAGTTTCGCCCCTCTTCTGAACTCTGGAATTGAGTTGCACTTTGAAGACTTCTTTCATGTGGCTGTTACCAAAGCGTTTGTCTATAGCCAAAACCAAGGAATTGAAGTCGCCGCTCTTATCTGCTGGTATGGTTTGCAACAACTCAGCAGCTGCTCCTCTAAGAGCAAGAGTTAAGGCTATATACTTGTCAGCCTCATCCCAGCCATTTGTTGTGGAAGCTGCCTCGAATTGCTTCTTGTATATAGACCAAGAAGTTTGTCCATCAAAGGTTGGAGGTTGCATCTCTTTTTTTCTCAAAGCTTCCCCAGAACTTTCCCGAATCTTTATGTTTCGAACACGGTCTAACTCTTTTGAAAACGTCTCCATTTTGTTGTCGACTTGATTCTCCAGCAATGAAACACGCCCATCAAGTGCAGATACATTATTCTCGATGTTAACAAGCTTGCTCTCTAGCATTTTTCTCTGCTCTTCAAGAAGGTCTTTTTGTTCGCTATGCTGTTTTTTCTGCTCATTTCTTTGCTCTTCGAGACGTTCGAGAACATTCTTTTGTTCGTTTTTCTGCTCATTTCGATGCTCTTCGAGACGTTCAAGCAGAAGACTAAACATATTTGAAACATCTACATTTTTACTCACGTCTGCTTCCTCAGCGTCAGCTTCAAAGACGAAAATGTCCGGGTCTTCATTTTGTTGTTTCAAATATTCGGCCAAACGCAGAACAAGCTCATTTTTCGATCCTGCTCTAGAAAGTTCTCGCTTGCCTAATTCACTTTTCAACTCATTACAGTTGAGCTCTTTCAGTAACTTGCTCATTTTTTTATTTTTTTTCCGCACACTTCACTGCACAATAAGTTTTATTCCACTTTTCTGACACCAATGTAATATTTTTGCTAGGTCCGTTAAATAAAACTTATTACTGTTTCTAATATTTCTTCTTTATTTACACTTTTCAAATCAAAACAATAAATCTCAATTTATAATCAACTCTAATACTTTTATTCCAACTTAAATCCACTTCTTTAATTACACTTTCCACAATCCAATAGTTCAGCTTTGCACACTTTCATAATCCAAAATAAACTGTGTTCCGCTCACCGTGAACACTCCCTTTTATACTCAAACCAGTTGTTCTAGAAGGTTCTTGTCCAGAAGGGGAAATTCTTATGGGGGTAGAATGTTCTAGTACTTTGGAATTAGGGGAAATTTAGATGCGATGGAAAAGAGCTTTTTGTTTTGTTCCCTCACAAAGCAGATATGTAATTCCCAACAGATGGCGCTGTAGGAGTATAAAGCTCTGTTCGCAACAATACATTAGATTAAATAATAGACAAAAACGGATTAATAAATTAACACAAAACAAATATATCACAGCTCATGGCTTCATCACAGTTTGTTTATTATGGATCGACATCCCAGTGAACTCAAGCTTGTTTAATGGATGCCGAATTATAAATAGCTTAACCTTAATTAAGAAGAACTATCTAAGGACGTATGTGTAATTAATAATAAATATCTAAGGACATTTATGCATACAATAAATAACAAAACAAAAATAGTGAAATAAATTATCAGGTACTGTGTGAGAAATAAAATCAAGTGTTTTTAGATTTGTTTCGGTTTGTGCTCGGAAATGTGACCATGATGTTAAGGGAAGTAAAATTTTTGTTTTATTGACTAAGAAATCAGAAGAAGGGGTTTCTTTTACTTAAAAACTACCAGGTACTTGGGACGCATAACTACATTATAGTTTGTTTTGGTTGTAGAACCATTTTATGAGGTTCTCAGGAATCAGATACTGTGTTCTGGGTGATTAAAATATTCGGCACGTGTCGTATTGTTTTTTTTTTTCGTCTGAATTGGTGGTAGAAGCATTTGAAATGCCGAAATGAGATAGTTTGTTTTGAAACAACTAATCGCAGATTATCTTTCGTTGATAAAAACTTTAAGGTGATGCAAGAAGATACAGGGTGTGTTTATTTTAATGAAAGTAGTGTTGAAACAATCTTTCTGAAGTACGATTAGGGTTTTTTACGACAAACAACGTGACATAAAAGTGTTGTGGGGTGGTTTCTTTACAGGCATACGATTTTTTTTTTTTTAAGCTTTCATGTTTATGTTTCGGTGGTATGACTTTCGCACATGTTTATTGTTTTATATCCTTGGCATGAAATATACCAACTCTCTTGCCAAATAAATTCTCAAGCTCATACATTTGTCTTCCTATTTGTTTGACCACTCGACACTTAACATATTTCGGGCATAGTTTGGCGGATAGGTTTTTGGAAGAATCGCTTAAAATGAAGTTTCGTCGATAGACTTCCTGTCCGGGTAGATATCTAACGTTTCGTGTACGTGTATTATAAGTTTTTGCGGACCTTTCGTTTGATTTCAAAATATTTTCTCGGATTCTTTTTCGTATACACTCCAATCGATCGCGTCGAGGTAAAACCAACAACTCGCTATCGTCTACCGCGTTTAAATGCGCCAGTTGATAACTGCTACCGTGCATTATCATGTTCGTACCGAACAAAGCGAAGTGAGGAGATACGCCGGTAGAGCTATGAACTGCACTTCTTAAGGCACACGCAATGTCATTTAGATGGTAATCCCAATCTCGTTGATCGGTTTTTAGATAAGAGCGGATTGCTGCTAACAATGTGCGATTGACCCTTTCCGACGCCTTCGATTGGGGTGCATAGTTCGCTGTTCTAAAATGTTTAATTCCGTATTTTTCCAAAACGTTTTGAAATTCTTTCGCAAGAAATTGCTTTCCATTGTCGGAATGTATTATACGAGGCACTCCAAACATGCTAAAAACTTCTTGTTGTAGGAATTTGATAACACTCATAGTGTTTGCGTTTTTCATAGCTTTCAAGAAAACAAATTTAGACAAATGATCTAACACGACGAACACGTACGCATTTCCGGACTTCGACCTAGGGTAGGGTCCTAGAAAATCAATATATAACTTTTCAAACGGACGATCAGTACAATACGAATGGACGATAGGAGGGCGAGATATTCGGTTTGACGCTTTTGCCTGCTTACACACTGAACAATTAGACACATATTCACGAACTTGCACCGTCATGTTAGGCCAATGGAAGTACTGACGTACCCGAAATAAAGTTTTGGCAATACCACCATGAGCGGCTTTAGGTGGGTTATGGGTTTTGCTTATAATATCTTCAGTTAAAGCTGAAGGTACCCAAAGAAGCCAACTATGCTCTTGCATTGCTTCATCACCTACACATCTAAAAGCACGTTTATAAACATACCCGTCTTCGACTTTAAGGTCTGGCAGTTCAACACTATTTTCTGTGATGGTGTTTATCAAATTTAAATATTCCTCGGAGTGAAACTCAGGTGATTTTAGATCGATCAGTGGGGCTACTTCTTCAATGGTCAGAGAATCTACGTGTACCCGAGAAAGAGTATCCGGAACGACATTCAGGCTGCCCTTTCGATGCTGTATGTCGAAGACATACGACTGTAATAGCAAACTCCATCTGGCTAACTTACCACTCAGATCCTTCATGGTCATTAGCCAGCGGAGACTAGAGTGATCCGTGATTACTGTAAAGTCCATGCCTTCGACATACGGCCTGAACTTTTGAACAGCCATCACCGCAGCCATACACTCCTTCTCGGTGACACTGTAGTTTCTCTGACTTTGATTGAATTTCTGTGAGAAGAAGTCAGTATCAGAATCTTTCCAAATATTTTGTGTGCATTTCTTTTTTTTTTCAATTCTTGGCATTTGTTTGAACACATAACGCTTTCTCATTTCTTCTCATATATTTCGCTTGTTAGAAAGAAAGAAGCAATTTATTTTTCCCAGGGATGTGAAGAGAACTCAATTTTAACAAAAATTTCCCCAAAATGTCCCTTTTATAGATTGGTGAAACTAAAAATTTTTAAGAGACTGATAAAATTTAAGAGGATTTTTGATAAAAGTGCTTTTAGTGTTTCTTTATGAAATCGGCCATTGGAATAGGGTAAATAGTAATTTATTAATTTAAGAGTAGGTTAAGGGTAGTTTTAAGAGTAGTTTTAAGATAAATATCAAACAAAATTTCAATTGCTAATAAACATAGAAAATTTTCGTATGCAGCAAACGAAATAAAAACAAAGTTTTTCTATTTTGGGTATAATTGATTTAAGTTTTCACTTGGCAGTTTTTTTTTTCAAAATTTCGAATTTTGAAAATATGTATTTCGTTGGTTTTTTTTTCAATACGCATTCGGGGTGCTTCAGGTAGCTTCTGCGGTGGTTTTTTTTTCGACATGATACGACCTTACTAATGGCATCTTTCAAAAATAGGCATCAGACGGACAAAATAAATTCCTTGAAGCGGTGATATAGGAAAGGGAATTACAAAAAGTAGAACATTCACAAAAGACAAGATGTAGTTTTCCTCACCGTTCCCGCTATTCCAAACAGTCTCTTAGGACTTTGTTGGAAGACTTGAAACGGCGAGAGAAAAGAGACACAAAAATTGAGCTAAAAACTCGAAAAATAGATGAAAGAAGATAAAGGTTGGAATGGTGCAGCGATGTTCAACGGCCCGTCAAACACGGTCACCGCATCCAAATCGAAAACAAAGACGAGATATGAGGAACGAAATTGAAATTTAGAAAAAGTAAAAAGTTGAAATTTGGGATTGGGAATGTTAGGTAAACAGGACTTAGAAAAAGTACTGCACTGGCTGTAAATTTCCGGAGTTCATCGCAATTCACCATAGTATGTCCGAGACTTTCTAGGTGAAGACATACGAATCCGAAAATCTACCTCCAGTCCGGTTTTAAGAAGAAAGAAAACACTCACTAACCGCAGTCACTGTGGATTTCCAAAGACTCGTCGCAATTTATCTAAGTACGTCTGAAACCTTCTTGATAAAGACTTACGAGTTTGAAAATCCACAGTAAGTTTGGTTTAACTCACAAAAACGAAGACTACAAAAAAATATTAGCTAAAAGCCAATACGTTGGACTAAGTCCAAAACATTGAACTAACAGCCAATACGTTGGGCGCCATAATTTTTGTTGCGAGGCAAGAGGAATCGTTGGATAGTCGGTAGTGTGGTAGGGTAGGAAAAATAAGGAAAAGATAGGAAAATAAGACAGGAAAAGTTCAGAAAAGGGATATGAGTGGTAGGTTCCGGGGAACGCGGCCTGCTTGCGATGCTCAGCTAAACTCGCCGGAATGGGGGGGATCTTGCCCCCGAAACCTAACCGCACCTGCAACGAAAAAAAACACAAATCAGGCCTAAAAGAAAAATCAAAAGAATCGACCGCGGACAGACGATCACCACTTCAAGGCACTGCTGGTGTTAGCGCAGTGTTGCCAAACCCACCCACCTTGGGAATCCTTTGGCTATATTGGGATTCCCCCCAATATATCGATGCCAGGTTCCGGTCACTTCATCTTCAGCGCAGTTGCTCCGCTACCATCCACACCCCTGAAAATTACCACTTAGTAGACCATGATTTCTCTAGCGAAATCAAAGAAAGACATTATTTTCATCCACAAGAGACGTTAATTGAAGTTTTATTATTTTGATATTTTAAATATAATTTAAGCATTTGCTTGAAATATAAAAGAAAAAGTTTCAATCAAAAAAAAATTTAACTATCTTTACAGATAAATGAAATTAAACAGTGTAAACCATGAAAATCAACGTGAGCCGAAATGTTCTCAAAAGGACTATCATCAAACTCAAAAGTAGCCTTAATACTCCGGTCTACCAGGAAACTAACAAAAAAATCCTAAACTTCCTAAGAGCTCTATGGAGGTACTAGGTAACACAAAAAAAATTGAAGTAAAAAGAGTAATCCTAATGACAGACCTTGACAATCAAAACGTTTCACTTACACTTTGTTTTTGAAGTACATATATAAAAAATGAAAATATAATGAAAAAAATAATCGTAATAATAAGAGTAATATGAAAAAATGTAAATTTAGAAAAATTTTGTATTTAAAAGAATAAATAAAGCAAAAATTTTAATACTTTTTAAAAGAATAAACTTCAACGTCTCGTTTTTCTTTAGACAATTTAACAAAGAACACTTTAATCAAGAACAAAGGGACGTTAATGATGAACAAAACGTTAATCAGGAACAAAACTTGATCAAATGGACATAGAAGGTCCTTTTCTTAATAACGCTGAATTATGAAATTTAAATGACGTTTTTATCGACAGAATTTTTCTGTCTAATTTTATAAATGTAAAATTTTATGAAAGCACTCAATGATTTTTGAAATTTAAATTACTTAAAACTTGTTTAACGATCTTCTTTTAGTTTCTTGAACACAAACCTGGTGCACCCTGTATGTGGGTATTCTGGATGTGGAATAGTCGGTCCAAATCGGGTTGTAACTTCGGTTCCAGGATTTCAGCAACAGCTTTGGTGACGGAGATACCAGAAAGAGTTGTTAGTCTCGTTATAACGGTTATTCGGGATTCAAAAGGACTTCTATACGGACTGGACGTTCAACTTGATATACTCGTGGACGTTCAACATCATATTCAGCACCACAAACTGGATTTTTCGCCAAAAATTCTTCTCAGAACTGGAGCAGGCTAATAACGGAGCCAAAAGGTTGTAGTTGGCACAATTCCACTTCAACACCAGTCACACAAAGGCAGAACGAAAAAATTGATGTGGCGGCCCAGCGCTCCGCTGGCAAGCTGGAACCGCCAGAGATTGGACAAAAATAGCGTACGGTAGCCTGTATAAATTTATTACGTTTTAGCACTAAATCCTCTATAAAATTTCTTCTATAAATCTCACCTTACTGAAGTAATTATTCCAAAAAAATGTATTTACGAATTCTCCACGTGATTCTATGCACTTGACTTTAATATTTTAAAAATCTTAAATTTACAAAAAAACTGTAATTAATTTTACTATTTATTTAAAAACTTTAAGACTTGAATAAATTAATTTTCACAAACGTGAATTTTACCACTAATACGATCTAATTAGTTCTTACTTTTTTTCTTTTAAAAATTACAAAAAAACTACAGTGTCATCCGAGCTCAAGACGGCTGCTCGTATTCACTCTTGGAGAAATAATGATATATGTCACTTGAATTTTCCCCCTTACAGGGTTCCAACCGGCAAACATGCCACTTTTTTTCCAAGCAATGTATTTTTTTCTCCTCTCACACAGTTATCATCATAC
This sequence comes from Philhelius festivus, assembly GCA_963931855.1. Classification (NCBI taxonomy): domain Eukaryota; kingdom Metazoa; phylum Arthropoda; class Insecta; order Diptera; family Syrphidae; genus Philhelius; species Philhelius festivus. Next base: position 24,921,874 of record OZ007557.1, on the reverse strand, counting down.
GATCCAACACACCCGCTATTTGATCTTTTTTTTTTTCTTTAGAGATTTCAAAACCAGTGTATTGGTTTCGCCTCGCTCATTTTGTCTCATCTTATTTCCCCTCAATTCTTATTTTGACATTTCGAAAAAAAAACATCGCATCCGCCATCTTAACAAATTAGTTTCACATCATATAGAATATGAGGATATCATCATATCTCTCCATTATCTAACAGATGACGTCACCAAAAGGAATTATCATACGTTTACATATGGACGCCTGCAAAAAGGTGCCCAGTACAAGTGTTGTAATGAGGAAACTTTCCGGACAATTTCTTTCTTTATAAAGATGTTATCTAAAAATCATACGTCAACGAATACTTCCCACGAAACCCATATGAATCGTAAAATTACACTAAGCTCACCATTCTATCAACTTTTCCACCACTCTACCTTTTCAGTTTTAGAAAAAGGTGAATTTTTCCTCAAAAATAATATTCGTGGATAGTATGGGGTAAAGTTTTCGTAGATTCCTGCCAAATCCATGAAATAAACTGTCAAACTCTCTTTCACACCAGTTTAAGATTTGACATTTAAAGAAATGGATTTACCACAGCCTACATTTATCCATTTGTGACAACTATCGCATTTATAATTTTGAATTTGCGGTTTAAAAATCCCTAAACGACAATTAATCGAAACATTTAATTGGTAACATATAACATTCCCAATGACAGAAATAGAATAGACTGTCAAAAATGTCAGTTTCGCTGTAGTCAAGATCTTTCAACTGATCTTTCAACTCAACTCGTCTATTGAAGTAAAACTATTTTTCAATCCGTGTGAATGAAAGGTGACTGGAAGACTGGAAACTTGTTTGATTCTATTTGTTATTTTTTTTCAACATTCGGACTTTTATAATATATTGCAATCACCACTCCACAGCAACAGGCACCAGCAGAACAGAACAACCTTGGCCAAATATGGTAAGTATTATTTTTTCTATTGTTGAATATTCTTATTTCATACCATTTTCTTTTTCATTAATAGTATCTATTCAATGTTTTTCAGATTTCCGAAACTTCTGGGCGAAGAGTCCGCAACAGTTTAACACCCATTGACGTTTTGAACCAATCCGAGAGTTTTTCTCCATCCCAAACACTGCCTCTGTATTTTCATAAAGGTCTTTTATTATTTTTAAAAGTTTTTCCGAAATTCCTACTTTCTGCAGCTTGAATAAAAGAGCTTTACGGTCTATGTAATCGAATGCCGCTTTGAAATCAATAAAAAAGCAGTACACTTTTTTATTTTCTTGCATTTTGAGCTTAATAATGCTAAAAAGATTGAAGAGGTTATCTGCCGTGCTGTAGCCTTCCCTAAAACCAGCTTGGAATTTGTTGAGAATGGAGTATTCCTTTTCCCACATCTGTAGCCGAGCCAAGAGCACTCCTGCAAATATCTTGGCAATTGCATCCATGAAAGATATTCCTCTATAGTTCTGAACTATGTTTTGATCACCTTTTTTATAAATAGGAAATATAAGGGATTTCTTAAAAGAGGGCTCAACTTTCCCTGATGTCAGCATCCAGTTGAACAAACGACCTATGATTTCAATTGCCTATTCTGGAGCATTTTTAAAAAATTCATAGGGAACTCTGTCGTAGCCTGGTGCCTTATTTTGTTTTGTACAGTTAAGAAACGACAAAATGTCTGTGGTAGTGAAGTCTCCATCGAGCATAGCGTTACTTGTAGCTGGGACTAAGTCTGGAATCGATACAGCACACATTGTCGGATTGAGAAGACCATCAAAATAATTCTTAAAGATGTCACTAGTTCTGAGATTTCCCTTAACAAAGTTTACTGACTTAAGTTCTCTGGCCAAGCTCCACCATTCTTGAGTATTTTTAACCCCTTTAAGCCTTAAACCAATAGCCTCGTAGTACTCTTTTTTCTTGTTCTTACAAAGTTCCTTAAAGGATTTATTGCAACCAAGATACATTTCTTTTATGGTTGGTGAATCGTTCTTAGGCATTTTTTTAAGCCAGAAAAATGATTTTTTTCTAGCTCGTTTACATGCTTCATCGAACCATTTCTGGTTACCATCAGTTCTTTTAGTATGTTCCTGAGTCCCAGCAGTTGCCTTAATTGCATCAATCAAATTTTCGGAGGTCCATTCATCTCTCTCTGAAGTTGTAAGGTGTTCATGTAGGTTTCGCTTGTAGGAGTTTTCTAGACTGACATTCCATTTTAGCTTAGGCAGCAGTTTCATTTCAACAATGTCTCGATGGTTATTTTCAAACTCCAGAGATAGCAGCAGGGGCATGTGGTCAAAAAAAATCTGGTCTCCTATTCTAAAGCCTTTTATATTCTTAAGCATGTTATATGTCACGCTGCATAAATCTATTGTCGATGATCCAGTTGATTCAATGAAAGTAAAGCTTCCGTCCTCATCTTCTGGAATACGACCGTTAAGAATCACCATATCAATATCTTCACACGCTTCTAACACCTTTCGCCCTTTCGTATTTAATACCTTGTCCTTGCAAACTCTATTGTTTGATATCAGGCAGTTTAAAGATGTGATTTCATTCGGTATGTATTGCCTGTCTCCTATTCTCGCGTTAAAGTCTCCGATAGCCACAAAGTTTTCAATATTTTCCTCGTGCAAGTAGTTGTTGAAATTTTGGAAGTCCTCCTCCCACCTGTTACAGTTTAAGTAAACGGGCATGATATAGAAGTCTTGTCCTTCCGAGCTTATGCGAACTAAGTCCAGGTCCAGTTCCATTTTTTTCACGAAATTTGCTTGCTTTATATCAGATTTAATGCCGTAAACTGCTCCTCCACTTGCCCTTCCAAATCTAGCTCTCTTTACAGCTGGTACCCATAAAAGTTTGAACCCCTTAAAAAATCTGGCAAATCTTTCAAAATCCTCAATTAAAAAGGTTTCGTATAAAAAAAAAGATATCGTATTCACATATATATTTAAAAAAGTTTGGATATAAAATTTTGTTACCTAAGCCATGTACATTGTAAGAAATTATATTTATAAGCTTTGAATTAATATTAAGTTCTTCATTTGATTTTATTTTACTTAATCTAACGTCGCGACAGACTTCTAACTGCTAATAATAGTTAGTAAAACTTAAATCTAAACTTGAAAGTTCTTTTGTGTAGATTTCTTCTAAAACCTCTTTAGCAGGTCGCTCTCCAGATTTCAGTTCACCTTCGAACAACGAAAATGATTTCCCTTCTATTTCAAGCCGGTTTCCTTTGAACTTTACATCCTTTGTTCGATCGAGCTTTTTCAAATCCCTCCGTATTCGAAGAAGAAAGTTTTGTAGAGTACGTTCCGTTTTCGTCAGGTCTCTTTTGATCCCATAATTTGTGTTTGCTAGCTTGTTAGTTTTTCTTAGAATATCTAAAACTGCAGTTTGGTTTTGAAATTCAACAAGGTAGCTTGGTTGCTGTCGTTTTCCCATTTGAATAATTTTTACTATACCCATTTTATCGGTGATTCCTAGTACATTTTGGCATAGGTCCCAAATATCTTGTTTCTCGACTTTTTGCCTTTGGATACCATGGAAAATAAGGTTGTTTCTTCTCATGTGTTTATCGAAAATTTCTGATTTTTTCTCAGCTTCATCCTTAAAAACTTTCAGTGCTTGAATTTCCTCTTTAAGTGCTACATTTTGCTGCTTTACGAGATCTATTTCTTTTGAGTTTAGTAGGAATAAGGATACTTGAGACTGGGAACTTTTTTTACGACTTTTTTCATGGTTTTATGGTTTTTAATGGCTTTTTGGGTTTTAATGGCTTTTTAAACGTTTTGTTTTTCTTTGTCGGCATGAGCGGCCCTTTTTATATTGGTTTTTGTTGGCTGTGTTTTTTTTTATTGCTTTTTAAATGTTTGGTTTTTGTGTTGGAAAAAAATATATTGGTTTTTGTTGGCTGTGTTTTTTTATTGCTTTTTAAATGTTTGGTTTTTGTGTTGGAAAAAAAAAGAAAGTATTTTGACATTGTCACTGAGGATCGGTATTGGAAAATATCAGTCAAGTGCATTTTTTAAAATGTACTGTTGCCCGTTGATGTTTTTCAAGTATCTCGTTGCAGATAGGGATAAATATACATCTGTTTGTCATCAGATATACGGACTTTTTACATGAGGACTTTGACCTAGTGCGATAGGATTTGGTGGTGGTTGTTTTTAACACGTCGTACTGTTGCTGTCCGGTTGTGTGTTTCAAGTGTCGTTGTAGCTAGGAACATATTATTTGTATAGATATTTTTGTTTGTCATCAGGTATGCTGACTGTGTTTAGATGAGTGCATCGGTCCAGTCGGATATTTTTAATAGATTTTTTATTGTTTTGTTTTTTCTCTGCGGTACGAGGCTGCTGGTTTTTTGTTGATTTGTTTCGGGGGTGGGTGAATTATGAATTGGTTAAAGAAGATGTGGTGCATGATGAAAGAAAGAGATCTTTTGTATATTATTTGTATAGATATTTTTGTTTGTCATCAGGTATGCTGACTGGAGTGTGTTTAGATGAGGGCATCGGTCCAGTCGTTTTTATTGTTTTTGTTTTTTCTCTGCGGTACGAGGCTGGCTGGTTTTCTTTTGTTGATTTGTTTCAGGGGTGGGTGAATTATGGCTTGGTTAAAGAAGATGTGGTGCATTATGAAAGAAAGAGATCTTTTGTGGAGTTTTAATTGGTTTTTGTATATTGAGGATACCGATCCTCAATATAAAATATGTCAAGTGAATCTTATGCACTAATGTTGAAGCTAGAAACATATGTGTTTTATTTTATGACTTTTTAGATGAGGGCATCGATCGAGTGCGTTAGAATTTGGTGGTGGTTGAGGGTTAAAATTGATATCAATTTTGTGGTGTGTACTAGCGAGAAGTATGTGTGTTGGAGTTTGAATTTAAATGAGTAACGATGAGAAGGGATATGTTTTTGTTTCTATTTTTGTTTTAATGGTGTGCCTTGGGGATGATGTATTGTTTGATGTTTGAATTAAAAGATTGGTGGTTGCTTGTGCGCAGATGGGCGCACGGTGGTGTGTTGGGGTCTACGGTTGCTATTTTTAAATGAAATGAGTATGAATATATCTTAAATAAAAGTAAATTGAAATCATTGTAATAAAATAAAGCTTTTTATTTTAATAATATACATAAAAGATGGTTTTTATTTATTTTCTTTTGAAATAGGTATCCATGAATTGTGATCGGATGCAAAACCAAGCCATTTTACAAATAATTGATCTTTTTTCCTTCGCAGCACTTTTTCGATTAGATAAGTATCGGGAAACTTAGATTTTTGTAGTTCAAGCTCATAGAACCCGCCTTTTATGGGGTTTCCCTGATAGTCTTCTAACAGATATGTAACTGGATTTGTATGTTGAACTTTGGTTATTTTAAAGATTTCTGTTGTCCAATTCGGTGTGTATCCTTTATCAAATACATGCTTGTATTTACTAATTCTTACAAAATCTCCCACCTTGAACTTTGGAGTAATATGAATTTTGATGTGATCATATATAGTTGAAAGTATTTGCTTTTCATTTGTAGCATTGACTTTGGACGGCTTCATTTTAATAGTGCGATGTTTTGAATTGTTGTTAGTGTATCTATCATATTTATCCAACAGTATGAACCATTAGCACTGAACTCTTTCCACATAAGGTTTTTCAAAGTGCGATTAAATCGTTCGACAATCGAAGCTTTAAGAGGTGAAAATGTTGAATAATGATTGATGTGAAGTTTTTTCATAAGACTTTGAAAAGTAGTGTTGAAAAATTCTTTCCCGTCATCTGTTTGTAAATTGTTGGGAATGCGGCCTTTATTTAATATATTTTCCATAGCTTCAGTGACACTCGATCCGTTTTTATTTTTAATAGGAGCTGTCCAAGCAAATTTAGAAAATGTATCAATTACCGTAAGAAGATATCGATTATTTTCATTATCTGCTGAATATGCCCCCATTTCTACTAGATCAGCTTGCCATAAATCATCAAGCCCCTTGATAATGACTCGCCTTTTTTGGAAATTTCTTCTTGCTGACTTATGCAGTTCTTCGACAACGTCTCTTTTACTCATCTTTTCACAGAATGATTAAAACAACAAAACATTTTACCTTTTTATTAGTTTATTCATTTAAGATTTGTTTATAAAAATTTACAATTCTCTTAATTTTATTAATTTTTATTTTAATTTGAAAACATGCACAAGTATCTGGTCCTTCATAGCACAAGTTTGGTGACCAGTTTGAAGTACAGTTCAGGAAATGAAATTTATTTGGTGACATAATATAATCATCCTTTTCGAATCTCTTTACAAACAAAATACAATTCATAGCTTCTGAAAAGTGTGCCTCATGTATGATATGTTGGTTGGATTTTAAAAAGGCTAGAAGATCATCAATGACTAATTTAATTTTAAAAGAAGACATGTTTTTCGTTTGAATTATGAATGGAAACTGAATTCAAAATAAAGTAAATAAGAAACATTATTTTTAAAAATATTTATTTTAATCTTTCATACAACGACATTATTTTTTTAATTCTTATCAACCTATTTTCAACCATATAGCATGCACATGTATCTGGTCCTTCTTTGCATAAATTTGAAGACCAAGGGCAGGTAGGAAAATGGCAACCATAATCAGATGTTGTCGAAGATACATTGATAAATCGTTTCAAGAAGACCATGCAGTTCAAAAGTTCCGTATGATGTTCGTCTAGTAAGATGTTCTTATTTTTAATAACGAATTTTAAGATTTGATCAAAAATCAATGTGGGGTTTATTTTGGGCATCGCGATTTAATGACTGTTCACCTAGGTATTTAAGTAAAGACTAAATTGATTTTAAGTAGACATTAGACATGATATGTTTTCCCTTGTTAAAGTATTTTTCAATTTCGATTTGAAAGCTTTGTCTTAATTGACCAGTTTGCTGATCAACATAGCTTTTGGAAGCAGCGTCTCCTTGTTCTTCAGGTTCCTGAATGTTTTTTAATCGTTTTCCATTTATGTTGTAATCACCGTTTTCTGTTTTGAGAAATCCCTCGCCAGGTGGTCCAGGCAATCCTGACTCGCCCTGCGGTCCCGGCTCTCCTTGTTTGCCTCTTGGACCCCTAGGTGGGGTCCTATATGAATAACGACCAAATTTATCAACACTCATTTTTTTATTCGATAATATCGGCTTCTTTAAGTTCTTCAATAATTGAAACAATTTCGTTAGAATGATTGTTATTTCCAGCTTGTTGTGAAGCAATGAGAAGTCTCATTCGATCTACAAGCTCATTAGGGTTATCCCAAAATATATAGTCCTTTTTCAGTTTTGATAATTGCATCAATCCATTTCCCGATTGTGGTGTTGATAGTGAATGTGTTGGATTATTAGAAGTATTTGTATTGAATCCTAATAATTTCTTAATTATTTTCGTATACTTATGACCCCGATTGCCACGTATTTGTCCGTGTGAATCATGTCCAACCCTATGTGTATTTGTTTCATATAATATGGTCTTGTAATTTTTTAAATCTTCATCAGTGTAGATGCTTTTATCTGGTATTTTCTTAAATATAAGCTCATACAAACCATTTGTTCCTTCAAAGGTTTTATTTTTTATTTGTATATCTTTTCCAAGAATGATTAATTCACCATTTCCAATGTACCACTTCTCATCTTTTGAATATACGCCATATGTTTTATCAAGCGTGTTTGAATTATTTATAAACAAATCTACGTATTTTTTAGGTGTATCATGGAATTCTTCTTGTAATATGAGCTCTGAAAAGTTACGGTGGTTAAGGCTTTTCTTTGGTCGTTTTGGGGTGATGCTATCAGTTAATTCAGGTGAACTGTTAATAAAAGTGTTTGGTGTGATGAATTCATCTCTTAAATATTTTTCCTTTGCTGGGCTTTCAAATTCATTTTCTTGTACTTGTTGTTGTTTAAATTTGCGTTTTGTTTTGTTAATAGGACTTTCAATAAAGTAATTTTGATTTTGTTCTTCTTGTTTTGTGTTTGATTTTTTCACTAACTCATTTAGGGGTCTGGTAATGGGTCTTAGAGTTTCCTCAATTTCGGTTTCGTAAGCTTCTCTACCAGTCCTTAGAGCTTTGTATTTTTTTCGCAGAGCATCGGTGGTTTTAATAAGCTCCTTTGTTAGTTTTTCGTCTATGTTAATCATATTCTAAGATTTATTTCTTCATACAAATGCAGTTGAAAAATAAGACTCGAAGTTGTTGGAAAAGCCTTTCGATGGTTTTCAAACTGAATTTTATATTGTAGTTACTGGTCTTAACTGTTAAATACTGCGTCTCAAACTGGTTTGAACCGCTTTTTACTGCTATAATCTGCTCACTGAACTGCTCTGTACTGCTCTTATAGAACATAACTGTTCATATGATGCAATAATCAAAAATTTTGTCTATTTTATAACTTGAGGAAGCAGTCAAAGCCTTTTCTATAACGACCTTCATTCAAAGGGCTGTCCTTATCAATTACCAAAAAACCATAATTTGTGTTCCAGCATTCTGCACATACCTTTTGAAACATTTTGAATGTCATATCCGAATTGACATGATCATTATAAATGTGTTTTAAATTCATATCGTCCTGTTTGAAGATGATTAGAAAATTCGCATTGTCTCGAATTAAGTGTTTCGGTATTCTTGTATATGTTTGGCACAAATAAAAACTATCGATGTGATGATGTCGTCCCATACTAAAATACACTCGAATTGTGTCTTGTTTTTCACAGGCAATATCGTCAAAGATGAATATAGAATTTGGCTTAGCGTCTTCGGGTTGAATAACATCACTGTTATTGGAAAATGTAAAAAAACCCATATTTTTCACTGGTTTTATGGCTTTTCGCAAAAACTCATACTTCGGTTGATGTAGAGATTTAGAATATATATAGATATTTTCAAATTTCAAGCCGTTTGGGTGTAGGAGTAAACTCATCATAACATTTGTTTTTCCACAGTTTGAGGGACCAGTAATTAACCCCCTTATACTATACGGAAACAGTTTACCATGTTTTTTTGTTTCAATATTGCTAGCCAATTCCATATTTTTTACTGGTAATTGGTATTGTTGTTTAACGAATCGCATATTGATAAAAACTAAATAATAACTTTTATATGCGAAGTTTATATTCGAAACCCGTCATATCGTTTTCATCTCTCGCAACGTAAAGATGATCATATAAAATGATTGATTATTTAAAAAATTGCAACAGTCAGCGAAACATTGTGAAAGGGGAAGGTTTATTAAACACTGTAATAAACAAACTACCACTCGAACTACATCTACCTGGTTATCAATACTGTGGACCTGGAACAAAACTTCAAGAACGTTTAGCTCGAAGGGATCCGGGGATTAATTTGCTTGATCAAGCGTGCAAACAGCATGATATATCTTATTCTAAATTTACAAATACAAGTGATCGGCATATAGCTGATAAGATTTTATCTGAAAAAGCTTGGCAACGAGTAAAATCCAAGGACGCTAGTATAGCTGAACGTGCAAATGCACTATTGGTTACCAATCTTATGAAGGCAAAAGTAAAATTAGGCATGGGGTGCTCTAAGAATACAGACAAAAAGGCTAGAAATCAGCTAAAAACGAGTTGTTCAGAGCATAAAAACGGTGTTAAGAAGTCTAAAAAAGATAGCAAGACTAAACAAGTCTCATTGAGGAAAGTAATTAAGATTATTGGAAATAATCTCAAACGTAAAAAACCATTCAACATAGAAAATGCAATTAAAATAGCATTATCATCGGCTAAGAAAACTGTTAGAAAAAACAGTAATAACATTAAGACACCGCGAGTTATTTCAGTACCAAAACTTGGTGGAGTACTTCCTTTCCTCGTTCCTTTATTTGCTGGACTTTCGGCTCTTGGAGCTTTAACAGGAGGCGCTGCAGGAGTAGCCAAAGCTGTCAATAATATTAGTATTGCTAAAAAAGATCTGGAGGAGAAAAAACGTCATAATGAAAAAATGGAATCGATTGCAGTTGGACATGGCTTACACCTTAAACCTTATAAAAAAGGACTGGGGCTTTATTTAAATCCACAGGAAAAAAACTTCTAGGTTCGCTACCCAATCGTGCATTAAATGAAATAGACTTGAAAAATTTTGCAACCAATTTAATTCCAAATTTTCGAGGAGTTTTCATGCGTGATAATTTACCAACGACTGGACCTTTAAAAAATGAGTGTGGGATTGTCAATCTTGATTGCTCAACAGGTCCTGGGACACACTGGGTAGCGTATAATAAAAGAGGTAGCCAAACTGAATATTTTGATAGCTTTGGAAATCTTCAACCTCCTATTGAAATAATAAATTATTTGGGTGAAAAACTTAATTATAATTATTCTAATTATCAAAGTTATGACTCTTTTAATTGTGGTCATTTATGTTTAAGATTTTTATATGATTGTTATTTTAAATAAATAAACAGTTTTATTTAAAAATGGTTTCATTGTTTTTCTTATCACCATGGCGTTGACACTTACGCTAAGCGGAAGAAGTTCCCATCTATCTGCTGAATACTTTCCACCTTTGAACCTGGATCAGTATTACGTTTGTGGATTGATTGATTTTCAAACCTACAACTCTATACCGAATGTAGATGAGCGTAACAATTTGTTCCATATAGGGGAATATGAAATTGAAATACCAACTGGGACTTATGAAATTGATGACATTGCAAAATTTATTTCCGAAGAATTATTATTGCGAAATTCTACGGCTGTAGTTAGAATAGAAGCAAATAATAACACAATGATGTCTGAAATCGAAAGCAACGAGAAAATATATTTCAATAAGGATAGAACTATTGGAAAATTACTGGGTTTCAGTAAATGTATTCTTGACTCCGATGTGTTACATTTGTCGGATTTACCTGTTGATATAAATAAGGTGAATATAATACGAGTTGAGTGTAATATCATTACTGGCTCCTATTTTAACAATAGTCCTGTACATACTATACATGAATTTTCTCCAGAAACTGGGGCAGGGTATAAAATTATAGAAGTTCCCAGAAATGTCATCTATTTACCTGTGAACGTCAATCGAATAAGCAGTCTAACATTAAAACTCGTGGACCAAGACGGCGACTTGATAAACTTCAGGGGAGAAAGAATAACTGTGCGATTGCATTTAACCCCAAAATCACAATAATGTTGATCTATAATAGTTATTATAAAATAGATACCAAAGGTTATCATTCATTTAGTCCTAATACAACAGCAACACTATCAAGACCAGAACTTTCATCTGAAAACAAAACCTATCTTCTTGCATTAGGATTTAAACTAAAATAATGAGCAATATGAACGAAATATTAAATATTACTCATGGACCGAGCTATGATAACAGCATATCTAAGTTTGAGTACCATAGTTACTCGCCATTCCTCCAGTCCTTCAATCCAAGTGATGAAATTCGTATCCCTATACAACAACAGGACTTGTGCATTTTACCCTGTGAAAGCTACATTTATATAGAAGGAAGTCTAACAAAATCAGATGGAAAGCCTTCTTCTACTGGGAAATTAGCAAATAATGCTATGGCATTTCTTTTTGAAGAAATACATTATGAGCTAAATGGAGTGGACATTGAGAGCAACAAAAACGTTGGCATTACAACATCATTGAAAAATTATATATCATTGAATGAGAATGAAAGTAAAAGCTTAGAAAATGCTTCATGGACTGGAAACTCCACCGTTACACCTGTATCAGGTACTTTTAATTTTTGCATACCACTAAAAAATCTTTTGGGATTTGCTGAAGACTATAAAAAGATTATAGTAAATGCAAGACATGAATTGATTCTAATTCGTACTCGAAGTAATGAGAATATTCTGACGAAGAATTAAAACTTTCAATTTTTAAGTTGCAATGGAGAGTTCCTCATATAACATTATCCGATTCAAATAAACTTACATTATTGAAACAAATTCAGTTAAATCCAATTCAAATTCATTTTCGAAATTGGGAAATGTACGAATACCCAACACTACCAACTAACACTGATCATGTATGGACAGTTAAAACTTCAAGTCAACTTGAGAAGCCAAGATATGTTATTATTGCTCTACAAACCGATAAAAAAAACCAGCGAACCAAGGATGCCAGCAAATTCGACCATTGCGAAGTTAGCAATATAAAGGTGCATTTAAACTCTGAATCTTACCCTCGTGAAGATTTAAATCTTAAATATGAACTAGACCGGTATGCCATTCTCTATGAAATGTACAGTAAATTTCAACACTCATATTATCAGAAACAATCACAACCACTTTTATCTCGACAAGACTTTAAGGATATCGCCCCAATAATGGTGATTGATTGTTCCCGTCAAAATGAATCAATTAAAACAGGACCAGTAGATGTAAGAATTGAGCTTAAGACAACAATTCCAGTTCCAGCTTCAACAACTATGTATTGCCTTATACTTCATGATCGTATAATTAAGTATAATCCCTTAACAGGTGAAGTTAACAAACTCACTTAATTTTATTGTCATCATTATTGTAAGCTTGTCAGTAGAAAAAGTGAGTTTATCAAGAACGTATCTTAAATATGAATACCTATATTGTAGACTTTCAAGGATTTGGAGTATTTAACAATGGCTTCATTTTGAAAGAAATCGCTGTATTTCATAATGACCACCATCATCATTTCATTGTTAATTCTCCATTTAATTTAAATCTTCTGTCCACACCACTTAGAAGGCAGGCAAGTTGGTTATATCAAAATTATCATGGATTAACCTGGAATAGTGGGTTTACAAATTTTTCTCGAGTAAAGATATTTCTTCGAGAACAAATCCAAAGTGGAGTTGTTTACGTTAAAGGAACTGAAAAATCGCAATGGCTTAGAGAATTACTCAATAGCGAAAACATAGAAGTCATTAACCTAGAAGATATCTACAGCTGTCCAAGTTTAAAGGAACTCCGAAGAATTTTTCCTAATCAAATAAAATGCCTAAGCCATGGAAAATGTTGCGCCCTTCAAAATGTTTATCTTTTAAGCAAGTTCATAAGACAAGCAAACCTGTTGTAAAATAAATACAATTAATAAATAAAACAACAAATCTTGTGTATATGTATGTATATATTTTTTATTTCATCAACTAGAATAATGTCTTTTAAAACCGTACGGTACGGAACTATGATCTTCGAGAAAACGACGTTTTTCTGCTTTGGGTTTATATGTCTTAACCTCTTCCACAGTAATCACTTGATGTTCTCTGGTTCGTCTTATGTTATTAGACTTAATAACTATGCTGTCATCATATTCTGCAGAAAAGTTTAATACCGCTTCTTTTATTGAATCAAAATTAATTTTTTGGGATGATTCATAGTTCAGGAAGATGCCCTTTACCTTACACACAATGTGTTCACTATTATCCTTAGTGCTGTAGACTTTATAGGCGTAATTTTTTGGACCGCCACTAACAAATTCAGTGATGTAACTCCCTTGACCATAGCTCTCTAATTCGTCAGTCATATCACCTATAAATTCTCCAGTAGGAGGATCCGGTTCTCCTTGACAGCTTACATAGATAACGGAATCAGTATCATAGTAGAGAACTTTTTCTTTAAGTTTTTCCAAGTAAGTGTACAATTTAAGACGGGCTTGTGTTGTTGTATATGCGGCAATACAAACATTTACCGTGGGGAGGGAGTCAGCAGCTTCTTCTTTTAACTCAAAATTAACCACAATATTGTCTTCATTGATTGGTAAAATATGCAAGACTTCAATAGAAGGATGAGTTAGCAGAAGATACAGATCTGAAGGTTTGTTCAAGATACAAGTTTTAGTATGATTTTCCCGTTGTCCGAATTTACCCCAAAAAGAATTCAAAATAAGTTTGGCTAGTGATCTTTTCCCAGGATTGTTTTCTATTTCAGAAAACTCTAGCTCTATATTTTCCTTTTCTAGAAAATCAGCAACATATTTGTTTTTATCTTCTTCAGATGTGCATGTACTCGGCCATCCTGATGCTTCTTGTTTTATTTTTAGGTATGTATTCATCATACGAGTAAATAGACCATCGGAACTCGTATCTGGATTATACTGAGTAACATCATATTCCCAAATTTCAAAAACAGCAAGTAGCTTATACCCCATTTCAACTGCTTTCACAACTTCTTCGATTACCCAGGTTCCAAGTAATGCTCTTTCGTCATCAGAATGAGTGCAGATTTGTTCTTGAGTTTTTTTACTACTGCAAGTTCTACATAAGGAAAACATCAGCTTATTATTCTGCTTCATAGGTAAGACCGGATGAAATAAATTTTCTGGCGGAAGAATTTTGCATTTTACGAGTCCATTTATACCCTCGAGTTCCAAAGCAGAGCAAATATCATCGTTAGCAGTGTGAATTTTTGGGTGACCAACAGGGAATTTTCCATTTTTGCAAACCCAGGGGTAAAGGGAACATACGTCTATGTATTTTATTTTTTCCCCCTCCTTACATTTATAGTAATTAAATGTATTTCCTGTCCGTCCACCATAAAAAGCATCTCGAGGATTCAAAGGTGTGTTCTGTATTAATGGATGATCATCCAAGAAATTGAGTTCTTCATTATTTAGGAATTTTTGTTGAGTCTGAAATTCACAGTGCCATATTTCAATTACTTCGTAATCAAATGACCTTAATCGTGTTGTTTTGGCTAACGTTCTCTCATATCTTTGATTCAGGGTGTCGTATTTGTCTTCTGATAAAGGCTCGTCTCGTTTATGTTTTAAACAAGTAGGATGACCGTGATAAAAACAACCATGGAACTCGAAAATCTGTTTCGTTTCTTCACAAAATCCATCGACTTTAATCCCATTTACTACCGGTTCTCTCCCTTTAGCGGCATGCTTTATGTCAATTTTTCGCTTCTTTTGCTCCCAAATCAACCATTTGATTGCAACTGTTGATTGATTATCTGTGCACCTATACCCGTTTTTAGGTATAAGCCCAATTGTATTTGGTTGCAGAAAGTTCCGTCTGAACACGAGGTTACAAGCTGATGCTATTGTTGTTCCTTCCAAAAATGGTTCAACATTGCTTTGATCGAGGAACAATTGTCTAAACTTTAAACAAGTCTCAGCCAAAATTTTAACATCGCTAATGCAATATTCTACTAGTTCAGGCTCCATGTCAAAGCTATCGTTTTGATGTTCCGCATACCATTTTAAAAAGTCGTCACGATCTTCAGCTTTCATGGAATCCGGACTGTAGTATTCTATTGCAGGTAGCTTCCCGATGTATTTAGCATTTTCCTTTATATTGAAAAAATGCGGAAAATAACCTTTTTTAAAAACAGGTGAAAGTTGGAATGCTTTGGGGAGTTTTGAAAGTGCCATCGGAAAGTAGTTTAATGAATCTAAGAACTTTATATTTGCAATTTCCATTAATATAATTTTACTTCCTCGCATGATTAATATTGGGGTCAATTTTGTATGTTCCAATATGTAATTTAACACAAATTGGTGATCGTAGGATTGCCCATTATGTGCTATCACAACTACTTTTTTAAACTTTTGCCGAACATGAAGTATGTGTTTCAGAAATTGAGCTACAACACTTTCGTCTTCTTTTTCCTTAATTATGTTTAGCGATAGATTACACTTTTGACAGAAGTACAAATTTGGAACATGTAAACAGTGATCACACTTTTGTTGAAAAACACATAAATTGGGTTCATGCAATTTTATCGGAGTAGCTAATGCTTCGCTTGCAATCGTTATCATTTTTTCGCCTATTACTCTCTCTTGGCGACTCTCCAAATCATAAAAGATGTACAGGATGCCTTTACATGCGGGTGTTCTGTTATCTGGCTGAATGAAGCACATGTGATCTTTTGCTACATGTTTACTACACATCTTGCAGAAATATTCATCGCAGATATGTTGGCGACTTCCTCCGTATGTTTTGAGGCATAAAAGACATTTTTGCATTTTTTCACAAATTGAATTTTTACCTGTTGAATTGCTGGCCTTGTGATTGTCGAAACAGTTTTTTCCTCTAAAATTTCGATTGCAATCTTCACACATGATTTCTTTTTCATTTCTGAGGCAGCTTGGTGTGTTTTGACATTGTGGGCAGGATCGTTTACATCTATGCTGACTTTTTGAATTGTATGGGACATGGCAATCTTCACAATAATATCCACAACAAAATGCAGCAGTTAACGATGTTATAACATTAAAATGATTGTTATAATAAAGCAAATTAATACTCTTCTTTTCTTCAGCATCTTGAGCGGGAAATCCTTCAAATATCACCTTTTGTCCCTTTGACCCATACTCGTACACAGTCACTTTATATTCCTTTAAATGATTTTGGAATATTTTCAGCTCCGGAATTCCACAACCTTCAGTCGGTACACTTATGTGTGCATCATTTATGAGTTGAAGGGCTCTTTGGGATTGAATTTTCCCAATGTCTCGTCTGATTTTTGCCTTTAGGTTGTTTTCCTTATCTGCATACACTTTACCCACAACTAAAGCGCGAGGCAAGCATAAATTGTCTTTGTTTTTTATGCTGATTATGCCTCGGCGATTAATGCATTCCTCAGTGAATGTATTATATTTCCCACTTTGGACTTTTCCTGTTCCTGAAGGGAGCTTAACCGACGTTATGGTCAAAGAAAAATCATCCGTGCTCAAACCTTCCGAATTGCTCTGAAAGATCTTAGCAATCATCTCCCATACGTCGCTAAATTTCACATTTGCACAATCTTTAAAGTTGATCCACCCATTTCCTCGTTCAGCACTGAAACTCTTCCCGCAAAAAGTAATTCCTACTTTATCTGCAGGGCTGACGTCCTTTAGCGCATGTTTAAACATGTCGTTGACTGCTTCCCTGATCCATGACGTTGGTTCTTCCCTCTCGGGAATGGGTTTAATCCTGAATTGAATTTTTCTACCCATTAGGTCGAACCGCTTAATTTTTGTCTCCAACTCGCTGATTATCTGGATTCGCTAGAAAAGTAACAAACAGAAAAACAACATAATCTTGAGAAAAACCAAAACCAAACAAAAAAATAATAAAAAACAATTCAATTCAATTTTTTTTTTATTTATTTTAAGGTATTAAAAACATATTTTTTCTATTCTATACGTTTCAATGAGAAAACTAATAGATAGAGAAACGCATATCATATGCATTTAGCATATAGCAAAACCAACAGGAAAATGAACGACAATAAGAACAATAAAAAGAAAATGTTTTGAAGTTAGAATCAAGTAAAATTTTATTTAATATAAGGAGTTATAAAAAATATGCTTTTGACTGAGAGGAATTGAAAATTCCTCTTTATTTTTTATTTTGCTGCCGGTAGGAAGATTTACCTCCACTTTTTCTTTCGGTTGTTGTTGTTGCTGCTGCTGTTGTTGTTGTTGTTGAAGCTGTGGTTGATGCTGCTGTTGCTGATGTTGTTGTTGTTGTTGTTGCTGGATTTTCTCGTGAAAATCCAACTTGAATGATTGGTCCCAGGGCTCGACGACCTCTAACGCCAAATTGGGGAGCTCCGCGATGTCATCGTCGTCAAATTGCCCAGCACATCTTTTTGGCAAGAAGACCGATGAGTTTTCTAACTCCAGCAAAATTTGCTGACCGTAGCGCGTTGTGCATCGTTTTGCTTTTACAATATTATACCGCTTTTTTAGCGTTAAATTTTTAAGGCTGGTCAATGGTTTATTAATTTGCTTGTCAGCAAAAACATTAGCATTAGCGCGTATTTTATTTAATAAGGAAGACATTTTTTTTTTTTTTTTTTTTTGAAATTTACGTATAATTATTTTTAAACTGACGTTCACTTTTTGTGTTGGAATACAACTGAATTAAAAACTAAAGAAAGACCTAGTTTTATACTCTTGAGTGCGTTTTTCTACAAATATGTATTTCATAATGGTCATTGGGAATGGGATTTTTTTTTATGATGAGCTTGGTTTTTTTTATGATTATAAATTCCTATTCCTAAAGTATTAAACCTCCTCTTTGTTAAGAGGAACGTGCCTTTTCTAAAAATTATTTTGTGTCAAGTGTTGAATTCCCCAATTAATGTCCCCCATTTTTTTTCCTTGTTTCGGTAATTAAATCTTCTGAATTTTATTATGAAATTAAAAGTGTTGAGAATATCAGCTTACTTGCTTGTTGGTTCATGGTGAAAAAATTCATGATATGGAATTTTTCTTATTCATCTTTAGACTTTAGAAAATCAAATAAAATTTTTAATTTATTGGATGATTGACTTCAAGTAATTTCAAATTATTTCCATTGGAGTTTCATAAGTGAAGTTATTGATTGTAGTCGTATTTCGCCAAGTGACCAAATACATATACTTCTCTTAATTGATTGCTTTTCTATGGCGTACATTCCTTATATTAATAATTTCGAGACTTAACGATAAGGGCAGTTATAAATGAAAAACTCAAGTGTTGGGTATATCGGCTTGCTTGCTATTATTTCTCATGTGGAGTTTTCTTATTCATCTTCCTCATTATCAATGGGCTTGAAGATTATGGCAATCTGATCTAGTCGGTATGGGGCATATTGGACAGACAATGGAAATAATCGCGTGTAACTGTTCTTTGTTTAAAAACTTCATTATGGGACGACATCATCACATCAATAGTTTTTCTTACACTCAAAATAGCGAGCGGAACCATACAACACGTTATGGCGCACAAGCAACATCATCTCCTAATTTTAACATCATATAAGTAGTACACGCTATACAAAAATATAGAAACGAACACGTATAACAAAACTACTCACACCTCATTACCCTTATCATTATATTCCTTTAAAAAAAAAAAGAAAAAAACACCACAAAATTGATATCAATTTTAACCCTCAACCACCACCAAATTCTAACGCACTCGATCGATGCCCTCATCTAAAAAGTCATAAAATAAAACACACATGTTTCTAGCTTCAACAGTGCATAAAATTTACTTGACATATATTACCTAATACCGATCCTCAATATACAAAAACCAATTAAAACTCCACAAAAGATCTCTTTCTTTCATAATGCACCACATCTTCTTTAACCAAGCCATAATTCACCCACCCCTGAAACAAATCAACAAAAGAAAACCAGCCAGCCTCGTACCGCAGAGAAAAAACAAAAACAATAAAAACGACTGGACCGATGCCCTCATCTAAACACAGTCCAGTCAGCATACCTGATGACAAACAAAAATATCTATACAAATAATATACAAAAGATCTCTTTCCTTCATCATGCACCACATCTTCTTTAACCAAGCCATAATTCACCCACCCCTGAAACAAATCAACAAAATAAAACCAGCCAGCCTCGTACCGCAGAGAAAAAACAAAAACAATAAAAACGACTGGACCGATGCCCTCATCTAAACACAGTCTAGTCAGCATACCTGATGACAAACAAAAATATCTATACAAATAATATACATAAGATCTCTTTCTTTCATCATGCACCACATCTTCTTTAACCAATCCATAGTTCACCCACCCCCGAAACAAATCAACAAAAAACCAGCAGCCTCGTACCGCAGAGAAAAAACAAAACAATAAAAAATCTATTAAAAATATCCGACTGGACCGATGCACTCATCTAAACACAGTCAGCATACCTGATGACAAACAAAAATATCTATACAAATAATATGTTCCTAGCTACAACGACACTTGAAACACACAACCGGACAGCAACAGTACGACGTGTTAAAAACAACCACCACCAAATCCTATCGCACTAGGTCAAAGTCCTCATGTAAAAAGTCCGTATATCTGATGACAAACAGATGTATATTTATCCCTATCTGCAACAAGATACTTGAAAAACATCAACGGGCAACAGTACATTTTAAAAAATGCACTTGACTGATATTTTCCAATACCGATCCTCAATGACAATGTCAAAATACTTTCTTTTTTTTCCAACACAAAAACCAAACATTTAAAAAGCAATAAAAAAACACAGCCAACAAAAACCAATATATTTTTTTTTCCAACACAAAAACCAAACATTTAAAAAGCAATAAAAACACAGCCAACAAAAACCAATATAAAAAGGGTCATACAAAAAAGAAAAACTGAACGGAATTGTGCGCCGCTCATGCCGACAAAGAAAAACAAAACGTTTAAAAAGCCATTAAAACCCAAAAAGCCATTAAAAACCATAAAACCATGAAAAAAGTCGTAAAAAAAGTTCCCAGTCTCAAGTATCCTTATTCCTACTACTGAGTTTGTTTCCACCTTCGATATAACACTTGCCATTTCTTCCTTTAGCATTTTTCGAAACTCAGACATCATTACACTCCAAGTTGTTGATTCTACCATTGTAGTGTTTAAAGGGTTTTCCTCCTCATATGCAGACATCCCAGAGTTGGATATTTTTTTGCTTTGTGGATGAAAGGAATCTGGGGAGAAATGTCCTCTAGTTCGTTTAGCTCTACCTTCCTTCTCCAGGTTGTTAATATTCATGTGACCTGCCTAAAAGTATGCCTCCTTTAGCTAATACAACTCTGATACAGAAAGATACAGTCGCAGACAAAACTGATCGTAGGAATAAGTACGTACATCAACCCAGAAGGTTTGTTACTGTGCTAGATAATTTTATTACTATTGTTTGGTGCTTTTGTATATTTTTGCTGGGAATCTTGCAAGTATTTTGGGGTCAAAGTCCAATTATGTATGTATGTTGTTAAGCAGGTATTTAAATATTATAGGTACCTTTTTAATAAGTAGATAGGTACGTAGCTATGTTTAAAAGAAAGAATGGCGCAAAATTTTAAACAGCTTAGTAGGTATGTATTAAGGTATTAGTAGGTTATAATCATAGCTGGGCATTAACTCGTTAATCCGTTAATCGTTAATTAACGAAGTTAAAATTTTGGTTAACGGATTAACTTTTAAGTTAACTTTTAAAAATGTTAACGGACACGTTAAATCCGTTAATCCATGTTAAGTCCGTTAATCGTTAATCCAATGCCTACTATTTACCGCGCGGCGCGAAAAACAGGTTCAGACAAGTATGAGACAAGTGCCGTGCGGCGCGTGCCGCGGGTGAGTGAGAAAACTGCGAAGAGATTCGTTTCGTTTGATCATTTCAATATGCCGGTCGTCCACTATGTGCGCGATAAGTTTAACCAACTTCGTTCAACTCTTTCATTGGATAAATGATTTACAACCTCTTACACTAGTGCAGCAACGTTGAGCGACTTAAGTTGAACAAAATGCGTTCGGAACCCCGTACACATACATAATTGACCAACTTTCCCATATGTTGATTAACCCCGCACACCTAGTTGATCAACTCTTAAAACTTATTCCAGTGTTGAATAGCTCCGTACACCTAGTTGACCAACTTACTCAAATGTTGAATAATCTCGTACATTAGTTGATAAACTTGTTCGATTTTGACAGAAAAAAAAGTTTTTCGAGTTGATCAACTGCGTTTTCGATATTGTTGCTCAACCAGTTGATGAACGAGTTGATACCTTCGTAACCTTAACCAAGGAACCAAGGATCACTCGTTGGGGAACGCGTTGAACGCACCACGATGAACAAAAAACTCAAATGTCAAACCTGAAATAATTTTGACTTCAGTGTAATGGTTGACGAGGTAGTCTTCAGTTCTTACGAACAAAATTTCTTAGCCCAAAAGGCCGCTTGTGTCTCCGAGCATCAAAATGCACGATTTTAAATTGATTGAGTCGTGGTTAAGGTTTTAACTAGACTGATTTTATTTTCCAAATTTTCTTCTATTTATACTTACAACTAGTTTTACAAAATATCATTTTCAATACAAATATTCTTATCCTACTTCTTTATTGATTTATTTTGCCTATGACCTACACTACACTGTCCCACATGACGTAAGAATTAAATGTCCACTTGACAAAATACACCTTCGGTTGTATTTCCTCAAAGGCATTCCGAATGCTCAGTCAAGGTGTCGCATATGATTGCAGTCATAAGCAAAAATCGATCTATGCACTTGGCGCATAGTGACCGAACATGCTTAGTGTGTAATACGATCAGTTCAATGCGCGATGGTATCGCTTGGTGACGGCTGATGACTAAACACAATTACATGTAGGTCGATATGCGTCGAGTTCATGAATGTTTACATTATTATTGATTGTTTTGGTTCTGTTTTTGTTGTTTACATTTATTTTTGGTTTTTGGGTGTTACACACAACATCAGTTCGGTACATACTATTGTCGACGCACACCTTCGCTTTAAAATATTCTTAAATTTGTTCTGTATGAGTATGAGTATGATTTTCTCTAAGAAAAAAAAAGTGGCTACCGCATTAATAATATTAGAAAATGAACGACAAAGGAAGAAAAAACAGCCAAGACGATTCTGGGTAGATGATTTTTTTTTTGAGTCGCGAAGAAAATTGTTTTTTCAATGAAATATATGAGAAATTAAAATCGATTGATCCCACCGCGCCCGTGAATTCGAATTCAAAGTTTAGGCAATTGCATTTTCGAGGAAATTTGAGACCAAGCCAATTCCCTGGCATCTGGATTTTTATAAGAGGGGCTCTTAATGTCCCATATATTGGGCTTTTTCTCAATTGCTGAAATCATTTGCAAAATTAATTCCGTGGTCCACTCTGATTTTTTATCACCTTCCATGACGAAAAACCAAAATAAACTACAGTTTGTAAGTTGCAACAACTGCAAGTTCATGGCAACGCAATAGTTCAACCACGTAGACACATTTAACTGCAGCCAACGCAACGCAACACAACACAACAAAGTTGATCAACGCGTTGAACAAATAATGTGCAACACATTATCTTGAAAATGTTGCTCAACGTATTGATCGAACATTTTCAAGGAGCAACACGAGCTCGTACACTTGTTGCGCAATTCGTTGAGCAACGGCCAACAACTAGATCCAACCCCTTAGTTGAACAAAATTGAAGGCACCGTACATTAGAGTTGAATGCGTTGAATTCGAAATTTGTGCGTTGATCACCTAGTGGACGACCGGCATTACTTAGCGCCGGTGCTCAGAGTAAAAAAATATAAAAATGCAATTTTTATCACATGTTAACGGATTAACGATTAACGTTAACTTGCGTTAATTCTTGCGAAATTTGACGCTTTAACGTTTAACGAAGCTAACTTTTTTGGTAGCGGATTAACGATTAACGAAGTTAACTGTTTGATTAACGGTGCCCAGCTATGGTTATAATACTATTTAACAATTTGCTAACTTAAAAGTAGTTTCATTAATGGCAGTTCGTGAAAAAAAAAGTAATTAAACAAACCTTTAACCACTAAATGTCAAAGAGTCTTATGAAGTTAACACTATACTAACAGAATAAAATAGGTAATACGATGATTTTAACTGTAATAAAAGGGTAGATTATATTCGAACAAAATTTGCAACATCAACGTTTTTAACTTTGTTTCATACTAAAACAGCCTTAGCATCGTATTAATTCAAATAATTGATTCAAATCTTGTCAAAATATTATCAGCATCACTTAATTAGACAATGCTACAAATAAAACTAAAATGCATAAACTTTTTAATTTAGGTTTTAGGTTCTGATTGAGTACAAAAAAATAATAGATAAATAAATACCTAATTACTGAGTGACCGTGCAGTAAACGATTTTTAACTCATTGATTTTTTGACCGATTTAGGGTAGTGTTAAGGTTTTGAAGGTAAGTGACTTAAATTTCTTTCTAATGATGTAGGTATTTTTTGTATACCTACCTATTTCTTTGTTCACAATACAAAATAGGTAGGTATGTATGTGTAGATTTCATTGAGGCTACCCAGTAGGAAATTTGCTCCTCAAGGAAAAATAAAGTTGAATTCATCGTAGAAATCACGTGGCACTTTCATTGAGTAGAAGGTCTGCATTGGTTTCATTCATCGAAAGTCATGCAATGAGTCAGTAGTTTGCAATCCCAGTTGCATCTTGTGCTTTGTTCTCGAAAGAAGGTACAGAAAAAATGAAACAAAGCAATATCCTTCTTACACATCCTTAATGTTAATGAATACAATGCTGAACACGTTGTAATTATTCCTGCATCTTTTCAGTGGTTATTGTAATCCACAATTGAGTGTTTAATGCCTGCGATGTGAAAGAGAAAACAACCCTTTCTTTTCTTTGGAATTAAAAATCAGTAAACAACCTTTCAATAGAGCAAAACTATGGTGATCAGGTGATATTGCTAGGGAAAAGGAATGTATTTTTTCATGAACTTCGTTTACTGAGCAAAATAGTCTGCGAGCTGAGAGGAAAAAGAGAGAGAGATTTTGACCTGCAAAAAACAATCCTTTTTTTTTTTGGGTTTTTCCCGCGATGGGTCGGCGTCTCAGCGACGGCGACGCTCAATAGGTCTTTTTTTGTCATAAGTTATTTCTTTTGTTTTGGAATGATTTAGTGTCAATTTTGTGATCGAAGAAAACGTTTGTGCGGGATTTTCTGTATTTTCTCAAGATTAAATAATAACCATGGAGAAGGAAAACAATTCACCAACGGTAAATTCCCTATATTCTTTTGAATGTTTTGCCAAAAGTAAATATTCCTCTTTTTCTTAGATCTCAAATGAACAGGAAAATAAAGATGAATAATCCCTAAGCTGCTCCCCAAATTCTACCAAGTGTCAAAGGAGAGTTTTTCGACCAACTGTTTGTGTTACGTCTTACAACAAGACAAGACAATGTAAGACATATGTATATATATCTACTAACTTCTTTAAAATGTACTATATAATAGTTAATAAAATAAATACGTACATAACACAAATTTAATTTGTTTTTTTTTATTCAAGCGATAAATTTGCCTATACATTTCAAGCGCTTCTTCTATTGATGAAATAAGAAAAGAAATGGATAATGATTTCATTTATATTCCTTCTCTTAATAAAACATCGCCTAAATGCATTCCTTTTTTCAAAACTGAAAAAACGAGCTTCAAGTATGTACACAATTCTGTAGTGAATAACTAGTATTTTCAATGATTCTTTCCCTGATGCAATTGATTAAATGTTGACACACTTTTCATTAATTTATTTCCATTGAGGAAAGCATCACATCAATAGAACCAAATTTTTCATACATAAATATTACCCATGAAATCGAAGATGCCGTGAGCATAGTGATTTCACAACAAAATATGCATCGAGAAAGTGTGTACCTCCTTCCAATGACAAGCCTGTGTTAAATTCCTCATAGGATTCCGTAGGAAATTCATGGGTGCAGCTCCTTTTCCTTGAGGAAACACCTACTTCTTCATTAGTGAATTTTTGGAAATTTCCTACTGGGTACGTAAAATTTCAAGTAATTTTTCCAGTTTTTCAAAGTTTTAAGCACAGTTTATGCACAGATGCATATGTACTTATGTGTATGTATTTGTTGGTTTTAAATTGCTTTTAAAACTGGCCAAAAAAAGCTATTGTTTATATTGGAAAAAACGAAATCGAAATAACAAAAAGTTTTTTTTGAGGCGAATCAATTTCAATAAAGGATATGGTTTGTGGACTTAAAAAAAAACTACAACAAAATTACTAAATCTATATTTTTTTATCGGGTGAGCGGAATATGAGGTGCCTAGCCTATGTCTATATAATCTATATACATATATTTTGAGATATCCGCACATCTTTTAATATAAAAAATTGTACTGTACATATGAACAAAATTTAAGCTGAAATTTTAATAATTTTTAATCAAATTGAATGGAAAATATGATAGAAAAATTATTTTTTTTTTGAAACTCATACTCATGCTTTCAAAAGGATCAGTTCAAAGTAGATGATGATAGTAGAAGATAAATACTTTTGTTCCTTTAATTTCTTGTTGATTTTTCTGGGCTGATAAATATGTAAATAAAATATCTTGTAGTGCAAACAAATTTCTGAAAAGACATCCCGAAATGTGAATAATCGCAGCGCATAAAGATAATGTCACTTGATGCGTTATTAAGTTTTGTAATTTTCATTTATATTCATAAATAACTTAAACTAATTAATCACATCATTTAATTTAATTTTTAACTTTTAACAATTTGGTTTTATGATAGTTGATAATAATTAAAAGGTAAGACCACGACCACAAGCTAGAACCGCCATCAATCAAATGAACTTCAGAGCTATAGAAATAGGATAAGTAGGATAAGTATGTATATGTATTTTATGTCAGTTACGAGTAAGTACCTATGTAGTTGTGAATTTATATACAGCGGTCACTACACACTGTTGCAATTTCGAAAGATCCATACCTATTATGAATGATATAATGAGAAATCGAGATACGTATGCCATTTTGGAAAATGACTCTAACAACAAACTATAAGTTTGTAACAATAGTTATTGTAAGGATTTATTCAGTCCAAAAATTATAAACGAATTTGAAAACAAAAGTATTAGGACAACATACACTTCCAACAATCCCAAAATGTTTATCTCACTGAAGAACTGAAGATTCATAAAGAAAATTGGCCTTTAAGACCAATCTGCTCTTCCACAAATGTCCATTGCTATCAACTTTCAAAATAGGTATATTGTGAAGATAATTAATAAAATCTCTGAAAACTCAAAATATAACTTAAAAAGAGGCTGGGTGCGACCCACACTGATAACTTCCCATTTGTGGTCTTGAAAACTTTATATTTAGTTTTTTTTCAAATAACCAAATTTTCAGCGAAACAATCTTTAGCTGTAAAATTCAAACAAACATTATTTTAAGATTGAAAAGCATTTTAGGCATTTTAAGCAGTAGATGGAAGATAGAAGTATAGATGGTTTCATAGTGTAATTGTTGTTGCGGTTTTTCCGGATTGAAAGGCTGTGATCTGCACTGGATATACAATGACTCCTGTTTTAAAAATCGATGATGCTTGTGGCATATTAGTCTTGTACAAATTAATTGGGACAAACAAATTTTCAAATGTACCTACTTGGTAGTAGGCTTTGATTTTTGCGTCAACTTTTTGATTATTTTGGTATGTGCTCCCTGAATTAGTTTTATCTAAATATTACTGTTGACTTTTTGAAGGTAGGTCGCATTTTTTCTAAGGGTTTTGGAAAGATTGGCATTATTTTTGAAATCATGTTACTAGGTACTCTATTTATCAATATTTCGGCTTCAAGAAAAATATAGATATCTCGGTGGAAAACAGAGCAAAAGTCATCGCTTTACATGAACATGAAAAACTATTAGAGAGATATCGATTGCTGTAGGTGTAGCAAAATCAAACGTCGGTAGGATAATTGCATTGCACAAGGCAACAGGATCAATTGAAACATGGAGAAAGGGCAAATGTGTTCGAAAACGGAAAACAACGGCCAATGACGACAAAATGTTGGTCCGAAACAGCGTCATAAATCCTGGAAACACAAGTGGTGAGCTTCAAAAGGACTTGGAGACAGCTGGAGTACATGTTAATTCATCAACAGTTCGAAGGCGTCTTCTTGAAGTTGGCCGAAAGGCTCAAAGACCATTAAAGAAACAGCTTTTGACAGACGCTATGCGCAAAAAAAGATTAATATGGGCCAAAATGCATAAGTATTGGACTCCAGAGGACTGGAAAAAAGTAATTTTCTCGGGCGAGAGCCATTTCTAGGTCCAAGAATACAGGGTAAGAGTCGTGAAGAAAAGTGACAAAGAAAAACTCCGACCTGGACATATCGTTCAAACCCCTAAACATCCGCCAAAAGTTATGTTTTGGGGTTGGTTCAGTCTGAGGGTCCTGGAAGCTTAAAGCCCATCGAAGGCATGATGAACAGCGCCAAGTACGCGGATGTCCTAACACATATGCTCCTTCCTACTATCCAAAGAAGAACTTCGATGCAGGAAACCATTTTTCAGCAAGATCTTGTTCCGCGTCACACGTCCAAGAAAATGAAGCAATTCTTCGCGGAGAAAAATATTAAGGTGCTGGAGTGGCCTGGCAACTCACCTGATCTCAAACCGATTGAGAATCTATGGGCTATTGTTAAAGCGAGGCTCAGGAAAAAAGACTGTATGACTAAAAACAAACTAATTTCAGCAATTATTGAGGTATGGAAACACGACAAACAAATGAAAAATATATGCGAGAAGTTAATTTCTTCTATGGCGAAGCGAGTTAAAGAACTCATAGATGCTAAAGGGGGGCATATAAAGTACTAATTTCATATTTATATAGTTATTTATAAACATTATTCAAAATAAATGAAAAAAATGCTCAAAAATCTGCTTGTGCCAATTAATTTGCACAAGACTGTATGATATTAGGAAATTTGCTTTGTTTTGTTGATGATGAGGATACTTAGTCGCTCATTTTATGTTTTTTTTTTTACAGAAAATGTGTTTAACTAATTTTAAACTTTTCTTTTTAAAATGTTAAACTTCTTGTAATAATTGCGAAGATTGGTAGGTACATATTATATACTGAAATATAGATTTACGCGTTTTTTTAATATATCTGTGTTTCTACACCTAAGAAAACCTTGAGTAGAATTTTACATCTTTTTCATGCACAAAAAGATAAAAACATATTGTGACGTTTTCTTCAATTTTACCATAGCTATTAATGGAATTTGAATATGTGGGACTTGGGTACAACTGAAAAACCTTATCCATATACGTATGTACAGTACATACATTCTTCTAAAAACTAAGTTGATAATAAAATTATAAAATTATGTATTATATTATAGAAATTACTTTATTATTTCGGTTCCAAACATTTTAATTGAAAAAAATTTAAAAGCGAAATATTCAAATATAAAAGATATGGTTTGGTTATTGATCGAAGGGTACTTACAAAATATATCCGCTCTAAAACTAGATATATGTACATTTGTTAGAAATTGTATTATGTATAAAATTAAATAATGGCAAAGTCAATATCATTGCTCGTTCTCAAGATATTCTAGTCGAAAAACAAATATTACCACTTTTTAGTAGATTTTTTTTTATATTTTTGTTAAAACTGTCAATTCGATACTTGTCAAAATTTAACAATGTGTTAATAATTGTATTATGTCGATACCTCCCCGTAAGAATGTACTAAGCGACACTTTTTTCGAAAATGACTTTTTGATGAGGAAATATACTATATGTTAAAGGCCACGTTTTGGCCTGGGTATCGACAACCTTTTATGCATGAAAAGGAAACTAGAGTACAAATAAAAAAATTTATCAACTGCCATGTTTTCTCATTAAAATAATGTTGACCCCTGAAATTTGTACTATCCGCCAAAAAAATTATGCTAAGCGACATTAATAAGGATCTCATTGTCGTGAGCAACCAAAAATTTTGTTAGATGTCACTTAGTTTAACCAAAATTGTCTCTTAGCACACTATGATTCAACTAGAACTTTCTTCGTTTTTTTTCGTTTCCTGAATAATTTTAGAAATGTCGCTTAGTATACATTCTTACGGGAAGGTATCGATGTATAAAACAACATACTTTAGAAGGCACTATCGGTGTTCATTCCCAAGAAATTCGACTTGAAATACAATTTTAACTAGTTTTCACTAGAATTTTTAATGGTTTTTTTATTAAAAAAAACTGTTTATTTAATATTTGTCAACATTTTACCAATTGTACAAAATTATACTATGTATAAAAGAAACTAAATTAGAAGTCAATATCACTACTAGTTCTCGAGAAATTTGAGTCGAAAAACAATTTTTACCAATTTTGAATAGAATTTTATATAGTTTTTTATTTTTTGTAAAAAAACTGTAAACTGATTTTTTTTGAAATTTTCACCAGTTGTCAACCACATTATTTTTCGTAAAATAAAATTATTTTGAGTTTCAAATTGTTTTCCGTTCTTAGAATATCTGGGTTATGAAAATTTTTTTTTCAGTTTTTTTTATTTAAAAAAATAACGGTATGTTCATTTCTTTCCAAATTCATACCAAATCTGTATGACCTTATAATGAGTACATTAAATTTTATTTGAAATCAATAGCATTATTTTTTCGTGAGATATTTGAAACTAACCAAAATTTTTACTTTTTTTTTAAACCGTTATAGTAAAAAAACTACTCACTGAATTTTAATAAACGCCCTTTCAGCCTCTTTCGAAGTTATTATCTATTAAACAAAATTTATTTGAAGTCGATATCTTTACTCGTTCTTGAGATATCGACGTCGAAAAATGGTACGAGAACGTACGGACGTACGAACGTACGAACGTACGAACGTACGAACGTACGAACGTACGTACACACACACACAGACATCTCTCTAAAAATGATTGATATAGCCTCTAGGGACCTTGAAACGTCGAGAAATGTCAAAAATTCCAATTTGACAAATCGGACCGATTACAATAACTCCCTATGGGAAGTTAAAAATGACAAAACATTTTACTGAAACAGGTCACAAATAATTTTGGAAGAAAATTATGTAGGTAGGTACCTACTTGATTTTTATTTGGTTTTATTGTTCAATCTCAAAACGGATTGGAAACCTTTACCCAATAAAAAAACCATATCTGGGTTTCCAAATTCAAAATCATTTATTTCTCCTATAACAACACTATTTTGAAAAACTGCAATTTAGAAATATATATACCATCAAGTCTATTTTACTATGATAAGCTGTTTTTTTTTTCTGCGAGGGCTTCGTCATTCTCCAATAAGCTCGTTGTTGAAAGATCAAGTGTCAAGTTAATTTCAGTGAAAAAAGTTCGATTTTTTTATAAATTTTTTAATATACCTAAACAGGTTAGTTCGACAGATAGTGAATGTTCCGATGACGAGCCCAAATCAAATCTACCGAAGACAGAAAAAAAAGATCAAAGAAAAATCTAGGCCTGAAATACCTACCACTAAGAATTAGTTAAAATAAATTGGAATTATAATTTTCATGTATTCAAACGGCAGTTTATCAGCAAATAGTTACAACTCCAGTTTGAAGTGGCCTAAAACAATACAATCCCTCAAAATCTCATAATTGGAGATACAAAAATTAAGTCTTGACTGGGGTATCTGCATTAAGTTATGATTTGGACATATTTGCAAGTGATCAAAGTAACACTTGTTCACGCCCCACCATATATTTGTTTAACGATACATACATTATGTACATTATTAGCTATTTTGTATAAGTAAAGTAAGTAGTATTGTTTGAGCCACCAACCAATAATAGACTAAGAGCCCACAGCAATTTTTGGGTGTGATTGATAACAAAAAATAATTAGCTTAGTTAGATAGGCCTTTTATAGTTATTTACAAATGTGAAAGCCTTGCATACTCTAGTGGGCGCAATAGTGCATTATAGTGCATTAAGTATGCAGTTCTTTCCAAATCCAAATAACTCCCTATGGGAAGTTAATAATAATTGTGATAACAACTTTGCCAAAATGTAGAGTTAAGCCCCCTGATTGAAAATATCGAGGTCCAAGACGTTCTACAGACAGCCTTCTGCCTGCCAGACGCGATGATAATAGGCAACTTCTTGCACTAAGAAGGCCACCTTCAAAACGTCATGGACCTCGATATTTGCAATCAGGGCACTTAGCTGTTCATTTTGAAGTTATGGCAAATTTGTTTTCCCAATTTTTTAGACTAAGGAAAGAACTGCATACTTGATGCACTATAATGTACTATTGCGCCCACTAGAGTATGCAAGACGTTCACATTTGTAAATAACTACTAAAGGCCTAACTAATTATGCTAATTATTTTTTGTTATCAATCACACCCAAAAATTGCTGTGGGCTCTCGATCTATAAGGTTGAATCGAGTGTTTTAATTTAAAAACGCGGAATTTTAGTTTTCGGCGTTTTCATGGTCCTTCGTTCCAAATAGTAGTAATTTTTAATAAATGGCTCGTTCAATACTCAACGCAAAACATTTATTAAAAAGTGTTACTAGTTTTATAAATTTATTCGCAAACGATATTTTCTCCGAAAATCGTATTTCCCCGCAAAAGCATATCGCACTCATATATACGAGTTAATTACACAAACAACGCAAATACTTGGTGTTCTCAAACAAAAAGTGCCACATACAACCCGAATACACACATCACCCGCAAACACCATACCTATACAATTTATATACAAAAACAAAAAATATGCATATGTATTCATATCTACTCATAGTGTATATAATCTACTGAAACATTATTCCGTAATCATAAAACTATTTGTCTCTTTCGCTCCCGATTGCATCCAAAACATAACTCAAAAATTAACAGTTAACTTCAAATCGAACCATTTGGTAATAAAACTGCAAACGGTTTCTCAACATTCGTGAAAATTCCTTCGGCGTGGCGTGACTTATAAAACGTACAGACTGGATTACACTGGTCAACACTGGTTTTGCCACACGAACTTTGATAGCTAATTTTGTTTTGTCAATCTAGTCTCATTATTAAATCACAATTGTCACGTGTCAATTAGCCTCAGTTTTGTTGTGATACGGTATAACTCAAAACTTGTACTACGCAGCAAATTAACAGAAGCGCTCCCAAGTAAACCGTTTTAAAAATATTTGTGGTTGTATTTTAACACTTTTTTGTTTTAGCATTTTTTTGTTATTAACCCTGTGAACATATCGAGGAAGTGTAACAATGATCCTAACTGTTTTTTTTATGTTTGCGGAGAACTGACATTCAAAAAACAAAGCCGAAACTTTACGAATCTTGTGTTGGAGTGTTATCACCAATGTTTTGGTTTTTCTGTCGCCCATCAAGACAAATCCTGGGCTCCTCATGTCTGTTGCATAACGTGTCTGAAAAATTTAACCGACTAGAAGAAAGGCGCACGACCTATGCCGTTTGCAGTACCCATGATATGGACTGAACAGCGAGATCACGTTTCGGATTGCTATTTTTGTCTCACTGACATAAACGGTATAAATTACAAGAAAAAAAATACAGTTATTTACTCTAACTTATCTTATAACTATTACCAGTTGCAACTACGTCTGTTGAGAATGACCATTCACAACCGTCCACTTCAGGTAAATGTGTTGACGAGGACGATGACTTTCAGTTTGAAGGAATTGAAAACGAGCCACATTTCATAACTTGAGGAGACTTAAATGATTTAGTTCGGGATCTAAATTTGTCCAAAAAACAATCAGAACTATTAGGATCTCGTCTAAAAGAATGGAATTTGCTACACAGTAACACAAGTTAGCTACTTTCGAAACCGTGATCAGCACTTCAGAACATATTTTTCTCAGGATGGAGATTTGGTATTTTGCAATAACATAAATGAGATTATGAAAATGTTAGACATCGATTTTGATCGCTCTCAGTGGCGTTTAATGACTATAAAGCTTTGGGTTGCAACATGTCACTTAAGATCCACTTTTTAGACTCGCACCTGGATTTTTTTCCTGACAATTTAGGGGCTGTCAGTGACGAGCACGGTAAGAGGTTCCATCAGGACATTTTGAATATGGAAAAGCGGTACCAGGGCAAATGGAACCCAAATATGTTAGCGGATTACTGCTAGACAATTAAAAGGGACCAACCAGAAGCGAAACATGCAAGAAAATCTTAGATTTATTAAGTCATTTATAAAAAAAATACAGTTTTGATTAACGAGATCTGTTATTTCGCAATATTTTAAATTACTCAATAAAATAAAATCTTTGGCCAACAAATTTTTTTTAACTATTTATTTTTTCTTATGATCACCAACTAAAGCAAAAAATATCAAAAAAGTCCGTGTGGCACAAAAAAGTTAAAATTTTGTTGACCAGTGTTATTAACAAAAATACTTAAAGTTTTCTAACAATTATTTTTAAAATAATATCGTATTTTTTTTGAGATTTTTTATTAACAATGGCTGGTAAAAATGTTATAAAGCGCGATTCGTCTCGTAATGCCATTAAAAGATGCCTCACTGCAAGCAAAAAAGCAGAATCCTTCGATCAAGCCGAGCTGGATTCATATTTCACTCTCTTGGCAGATCATTGGAGCAGTTTCTTGCTAGCACAAGAAGCGGTGGAACTCTCCTGCGGCGAGGATACTATCCAGGATCAGAAAGCAGAGAGGGAGCAAGGTGAACAGTGGTATCGCGAAGCGCTCTCCAATTTCAACCGAGCTAGTTTCAAAATAAAAGCAAATATTTCAATGAATAATGAAATTGTGCCCGCACCAACTCGCGCTAATATCAAACTCCCGCCTCTTGGCCTTCCAAGATTTTCTGGAGAGCCAAAAGACTGGAGGCCCTTTCACGATGCATTTGTTTCTGTTGTACACAATGCAGGTACATTGTCCGTTGCGCAGAAACTCCAATATCTACGATGTTCTCTGGCAGATAGTCCACGTGCCTTACAAATTGTGAATGGATTTCCAATAACCGACAATAATTATCAATAAGCGTGGACTTTGCTCAAAAAGCGATACGACGTCCAAAGAGTGCTCATCGATTCACATTTTCGTGCCATTTTCTCATTGAAGAAACTTAACAATGAGTCATTAACCGCTCTGAGAAATTTAGTCGACGCAACCCAAGAACATTTCCAGAGTCTCAAGGCTTTAGATAGACCTGTGACCAACTGGGACGATTGGTTAGTGCATTTAACCGTTAGCAAACTTGACCTCGAAACCCATAGGCAATGGGAGTTATCTTTGACTGAAGACACCGTCCCTAAGTTTGATGTGCTCGTGGCTTTCTTAGAGAAAAGATGTCGTTCCTTAGATGCCATTGACTCGCACATAAAACCCACAACATCGAAAGAAGCATCGCAAAAAGGTAAGTCAAAAACAGCCATTTCTTCTCTTATCGCATCCGTGCCCACACAACAACAAGAGCACCAACGTTCTCTTAAAAAGTCATCCGTTGATTTATGTCCGGTCTGCTCCGACAATCACAAGATTTTCAGCTGTGACAAATTTCGAGCATTCCACGCAAAAAGAAGAATTGCATTTGTCAAGGACAATAAACTCTGCACAAACTGCCTTGGTTCTGGAGATTTGGATGAGAAATGTCGTAGTTCGAATACCTGTCGCACATGCCACATACGTCATCACACGTTTTTGCATGAAGCACTGGCTTCAAGCTCCAATGAACCATCTTCGATTAACTACATGCAATCATATTCGACAACTACAAGACATCACGTACTATTAGGAACCGCTCTGGTCAACTTCATCGACGAATCTGGACGGTACCAACCAGCTCGTGTTTTGTTCGATAATGGATCTCATCTGACATTCGTAAGTGAAAATTGTGTGCAAAGACTTAAGTTAAGGAGATATCCAAAAACAACAGTGATTCATGGCATTGGTGCTACAGCAGCT
Source organism: Philhelius festivus (assembly GCA_963931855.1). Lineage (NCBI taxonomy): Eukaryota > Metazoa > Arthropoda > Insecta > Diptera > Syrphidae > Philhelius > Philhelius festivus. The sequence continues at coordinate 24,886,624 of OZ007557.1, read as the reverse complement.
GGAAGCTCTAAGGGAGAAGTTCAAATCAAACTTGTATCATCAGACAACAGATATTCTACAACTATAAACGCCCAAGTTCTACCAAAGCTCACAAGCATGCTGCCCCCGGTTCATCTCTATCGACACAACTGGTCACATCTTGACTCGCTGAAGCTGGCAGACCCACATTTCAACGCCCCAGCAGCCATCGACATTTTAGTCGGAGCAGACGAAATGGGCCAATTCCTTTGTGCTGGCTTAATCAAAGGGCCTATTGGCACGCCCATCGCACAGCAATCTACCCTCGGATGGATTCTTTTTGGAAAGGTAATTGATAACGCATCATTCGCTTCAAACGCATCACCCTCTCCAAACGCTATAAACGCTTTACCCGCAACATCCGCTATAACCGCATAGCCCGCAACAATCATTTCAACAACTGCACCCGCAAAAATCGCTTCACGTGCATCATTCGCTTTAAACGCATCACCCTCTTCAAACTCTATATACGCTGTACCCGCAACATACGCTCAAACCGCATCGCCAGCAGCAATCGCTTCACCAGCTGCACCCGCAACGTTCGCTCAAACCGCATCGCCCACAAATATCGCTACAATAGCAGCATCCGCAACAAATACTATAACCGCATCGCCCGCAACAATCGCTTCACCAGCTGCACCCGCAACGTTCGCTCAAACCGCATCGCCCACAAATATCGCTACAATAGCAGCATCCGCAACAAATACTATAACCGCATCGCCCGCAACAATCGCTTCATCAGCTGCACCCGCAACGTTCGCTCAAACCGCATCGCCCACAAATATCGCTTCAATAGCAGCATCCGCAACAAATACTGTAGCCGCAGCAACCGCAACAAATGCTACAACCGAATTAGCTACTACCGCATCCGCAACAAACACAACTGCCTTAACGTCGACAATCTCAAATGGTCTTAATTCAGCCGTATGCTTGTTTTGCAACACTGCACTTACCAAAGCTGTTGCCAAATTCTGGCAAATTGAGGCATTACCTGATATTAAACTGTTGTGCCCTTAGTCACAGAGACCACACACAGTTCCCACAATTACCCAATTCCTATGAATCGCATTCAAGACACATGACATAGTTCGATTACGACCAAGTGTTCCGCATGTGTCATGTATATTGTTATACAATCATAGGAACGGCAATCGAACTATGTCAACTAAATAAAAGCAATATAATAAGGGATCAGATTGCAATACTGACCCATCGTAGTGCAACTATGTCAAGTGCGACATATGTTGATGTTGCACTATTGTATTGTTAATCATTAAACAAACAAACTGTGTCAAGCGAATGGAAATAGAATGCGTGGTCGACCTGGAGGAAGTGACGATCTAGGCAATAGAAGAGGTAGCGTAAGAAATGATGAGTAGAAGTTCGGTCACTCTGTTTCCAACACTAAAAAGAACAAGTTGGTTTAATTCTATTTCTTTGGTTCCATTTCAATTTCTAAAACACAACATTTGGCAGCAGCGGTGGGATGTAAAGTTAAAGCATCTGACTTTACTCCCGAATATTCCATAAAAAAAAAAAAAAAAAAAAAATTTTACTAGTTCAAAAAAATAAAATAAAATAATAAATCCTATCAAAAAGCGTTCAATAAAAATAAAAAAAAAAAAAAAAAAAAAACCAGTGAGTGAGAGTGAAAAAAAAAATTTTTTAATAACAAAAAAAAAAAAAAAAAAAAAAAAACCCTATCAAAAGACAAGATCAAAAGTGAAAGTGAAAAGAAAAATTATTATATAATATATCCCACAGAGGAAATCCGATTCCTGTGGTCGAGAAAAACTGAAGGAAGGAAGAAATTGCCACGCCGAAGCAATCAACAAGGAAGGAAGGAATCGCCACGCCGCACTGAGACAATCAATATATCAACAACATCAACGACATCAGCAATACCATAACATCAACATTCAGTATATCAACAACATCAACAAACATGTTATCGTAAGATAAAAATTAGTTATTATTTGTTATTATTCTGTTTATTATTTTGCATACAAATTCATTTTACTTAAGCCAGTTGTTCCTCCCAAACTCATTGCCCATTTCCTTTTAAATTCTTTGTCCAATTTTTTTTTGTTTGTCTGTCGCTTTTCTTCTCTTTTATTGGACATTTTATATGCCTAACTTGAATTTAAATATTTCTCTAAGAAATAGAAAGGTCGCGCGTACCCGCAGATCTTCAGACAGTGAGTTGACTGTTGCTGTTAAAACAAAACGTGGTGACATAAAAAATTCAACTTCAAGCCTTCACCCTATAAAAAAAGATATAATCATAATGACATTCAATGCTTCTCAAGCTATTAAGCTCATACCAGAGTGTGATGGAAATATTAAGAATTTAGATAGATTTATTCAATTAATTGATCTTCAATCAAAAAAAACCCCCACCGAATCCGAAAAAGTAGAACTAATTGATATAGTCAAATCAAAACTAACCGGCCGGGCATATAATCTATATATATAAAAACGAGTTTAACTTTTGTGTGTGACCTTATAACTAGAATACGGCTGGATGGATTTTTATAATTTTTTTTTAAATGAAAGGGGACTGTTTGGAGATGGTTTAGAAACAAACTTTTTGAAAATTGGTCCAACCGAAGTTTTGTAATCCGAGCTACCTTTAACATTTAAAATAATACCTCAATCGTGAAGATTAGATAATTATAAACGAAGTTATTAGTAATCTAAATACCTTTCGATTTCGTACAACTATCTAAAATGAGCGAAACACCAACACAACCCACACTATAAAATAAATTAAATATATAAGACTTTCGAATTGATTTTTCGACACTTTGACTGTGGAAAAAATTATTTAATTATAAATTTTTTTAAGGCATATGTCTGTTTGTAATTTGTTTTTTTTTTCGTGAAAGTGAGGCTCGGAAAAAAACTTTCTTTTTAATTGGTGCAACGTTCTAGCAGCAAGTGTTTTTTCGTTAAGTTTTTTTAAGTTTCAATTTTCAGCTTTGTTTAAGGTAAGTAAAATGGTTTTATTTTTAAAAATCGTGGATTGTGAATTTTTCTTGAGTAGGTTATTGCATTTATTTTTTAAGTTGTGTAGATATATCCAATAATTTAATATGTATTTGATTTAGTATAGCGAAGAATGGAAGGCAAAAAAAGTTATTATAAGGAAGAATCAGATGGAGTTATCAAGCAATGGCAGTGTAAAAAAGAACAGTGTAATAAAGAAATAAAGGACCAAAAGGAACAGTTCGAGCATCACATAGAACAAAAAAATACTTGAAACAATCGAAAAAAGGATGGAAGACCATATTAAAGAAATTGTTGTAAAGTTAGTTAAAGAGAGGGATGCTTTGAAAAAAAATATTGAATCAAAGGATGGTGGTAGTGTACTGCCTTCAACTGATAAACCATCTACATCTAAAAGTCAATTTAAGAAAGTTGATGATGAAGAAATGCCCATAAGTGAAATTTTTAAAATTGTTGGCCTTGAAACTGCTTCTAGGACATCAATCAAAACATTTTCACAAATAAAAAAAAGTGACACCGCTGTGCTTGGTATATATATATTTTATATGCCAGTGATTTAAAAAAGTTGACGGGAGTTTTTCAATGTATAGATTGGGATGAAGATAATTTGGATTTAAGTTTGATATCTGATTAACTTATGTCTGGAAAATATGACTTAAAAAAATGAGAAGGAGAAAAATGCTTCTGCTTCGTCATTTAACAAAATCAAAGACACAAGTTCTATTTCGAAAGGTACAATTAGTGTTTGGCTTAGATGATTCGATTGATTACATTATTCTTTGAATTCGATGTATTTCACTTGCAGATTTGTCAAATGAACCATATTAAAATGTCAGTGCTTCTCTTTTAAAGGATCCATCATCAAATCGATTATTGGCTATCGCAATAATAATTTCAACATTTTCAATTTCAAATTCGTTTGAATTATGGCACAACCATCAAGATGATATTTTACGTAGATTACGTACTATTAATTCAAATCCAAATTTGCTAATTAATCCGGAAATCCACAACGAAGCTCATATTTTAATTGAAGATATTTGTATGTCAATTATTGCAAATAAAGCTTTATCTCAGTTGGGAATGATAGCACCTAATCGTTCGGCGCAAGATTTATTCAACACGGAAATGCGGCGTGAATTATGTTATGATTGTGTTGAATTGGAGGCATTTGTGCGGTCAAATGTTCCAAAATTAAATATTGAACAGAAGCATGTATATGATACAATCTTTGCTGTTCGTAATGAAAGAGGTGCAACGTTTTTTTTTTTTAGATGCACCTGGTGGAACTGGAAAAACATTTTTGATTTCATTACTTCTAGCGTCCATACGACCAGTATCCCAAATTGTTTTGGCACTCGCTTCTTCTGGAATTGCAGCAACTTTATTGGAAGGCAGTCGAACTGCACATGCTGCACTTAAATTGCCATTGAACATGCATGCTACTGAAACACCTACATGTAAAATTTCTAAGAATTCAGGCATGGCAAAAGTTTTGCAGAAATGTAGTATAATCGTTTGGGATGAATGTACGATGGCTCACAAAAAGTCTTTGGAAGCGTTAGATAGAACGTTGCAAGATTTACGTGGGAATCAACGAGTTTTTGGTGGTGCCTTGATATTGTTAGCAGGTGATTTTCGCCAAACATTATCTGTTATTCCTCGATCTACAGCTGCTGATGAATTGAAAGCGTGTCTGAAATCATCGTATTTGTGAAGGCATGTAAAAAACCTAAACCTTACTAAAAATATTCGCGTTGAATTAGAGAATGATCAAACAGCAGCCGAATTTTTTAAACAGTTATTGGATATTGGAGATGGAAAATTCAACTGGCTTAGTAACACTACCAACCAATTTCTATCGAATGACTCAATCAAAACAAGAATTGATTAATAGAGTATTTCTAAATATAGCACAACAACTCAATAATCATATTGGTTGAGTGAAAGGGCAATTTTGGCTGAAAAAAATAAAGACGTAAATGATATCAATGCAGACATTCTGAATAAAATACCAACTCAATTTTTTGCATACAAGTCCATCGACACAGTTATGAATCAAGATGATGTTGTGAATTATCCCACTGAATTTTTAAATTCTCTTGATTTGCCTGGTTTGCCACCACATTATCTACCATTAAAAGTTGGCGCGCCGATAATAATGCTACGCAATATTAATCAACCTCGGCTTTGCAATGGTACGAGTACAAGACTTGCAGTAAAAAGGTTGTTTAACAATGTGATCAAAGCAACAATTTTAAAAGGGAAATACAAAGGTGAAGTTGTCTTAATTGCGAGAATTCCAATGATTCCAACCGATTTATCATTCGATTTCAAACGTCTGCAGTTTACTATACGACTTGCTTTTGCCATTACGATTAATAATGCACAAGGCCAATCTTTGGGAATATGCGGTATTAATTTAAAGGTTCCAGTATTTGCGCATGGGCAACTATATGTTGCATTTTCACGTGCAGGCAAGCCATCTGCCTTAATAATTTTAACAGATGGAAAAACAAAAATATAGTATATCAAAAAGCACTCGAATAAAATGTATTAAAAATTGAACACAATACAAATAAAATTTTTTTGTATGTTGTATTAAATTAGTTATTTTATAGCACCCGGCGAAGCGGGTGTATTTAAGCTAGTGTTATAATAAAATATAACGATTATAATGCCTGGGAAGAGTTAAAAGAGGCTCTGATAAAGAACTTTCGGAAAACTAGGTCCGTACAAGTAATACAAACCGAAATTTTCCAATTTAAACAGGGCTATAAAGAACCCATAAGTACTTACGCGGAAAGAGCTAATGCCCTTTTCGATGAACTTAATAACGCTAATGCCAGTACTAAAGATGACGCTGCTAATACAGCCATTAGAAATCTTAATAGCGTTACAATTCTAAATAGTTTCTGTAGCGGTCTAATCCCTCAGCTTAAAATCCTTGTTAAAAGCGCTAGATGTAAAGATCTAGATGAAGCTATAAACATAGCAATGGAAGAAGAAAAACTTCTTACCACCGTTGAAAACAAATATTGCCACAACTGCCGAACAAAGACACACAACACAATAGAGTGTCGCTTTCAGCAAAGCACGCCGGACAGATATTTTAACAATTCAAGAACTAATAGACTGAATTCTAATACGAATCAGTATGTGAAGGTTAATAATGTACAAAATACCATCACATGTCGCTATTGCAAAAATCTGGGTCATACAATAGACCAGTGCAGAAAAAGGCAATTCAACAATAGTAGGCAAGACAATACACCTCAACGTGGAATCTCACAAAGTTCGGGAAACTATCAAAGACCTGGCCCGTCCAACACCCGGAACCTGGTAAAGCACTTAAATTAAGGTGTGAAAACGATAGTAAATCAGCTAAACCACTGTATCCACTATATCCACAATCTCAGAATCGAAATTCAATTTCTCTGCATCCACTGAATCCACTGTATCAAGAATCTCAAAATGAAGATTCAATCTCACTGCATCCACTGAATCCACTGAATCCACTGTATCAAGAATCTCAAAATGAAGATTCAATCTCACTGCATCCACTGAATCCACTGTATCAAGAATCTCAAAATGAAGATTCAATCTCACTGCATCCACTGAATCCAATGTCTCAAAGCAACAAATCAAATTCACTGAATCCACTGTCGCATAAAAACAAATCAAATTCACTGAATCCACTGTCTCAAAGCAACAAATCAAATTCACTGAATCCACTGTCGCATAAAAACAAATCAAATTCACTGAATCCTCTGTCTCAAAGCAACAAATCAAATTCACTGAATTCACCGACTCAAAACAAAAAATCAAACCCATTTTGTTCACTGTCTCAAAATAAGAAACTAAATAATCAATCTAATTCAGAACGCGAGAAAACTCCTCAACAAAAACCACTGAATCTGTTTCAAATTCCTATATCTCCTAGTTCAAATATAAATTCAACTCAAAACCCTACTTTAAAACAATATACAAATTCAAACCCATTTAGAAATAAAGACGTTGAGTTGCCAAATTTCAATAGAAAACGAGACAACGTATCTAAAAATCTTAAATATAACCATGACTCTACAAGAAATAAAAATATTTTACTAAATCAAAGCCACCGGCAAAATAGAAGTGCCACACAAATAAATAACCTACAAGATTTTCTGAAGGAACCGTTTAGCTATGATATAAAATCCACTGTTCCTCAAAACCCTAAAAGTATGCCAAATCAAAACAAAAAATCGAAATGCATTGCTCATATAGGCTGTTTAAATAATGCTTCTAATTTCAGGAGTGAAATTAATATAAATTCAAAAGATACTATCTCCAACAAAAACACTATGCTTTTAGACACGGGTGCAAGCCTGAGTTTAATAAAAATAAATAGATTGAACAAGGAACTTTGGGTTCATACCAATAATATAACTGAATTGAAAGGCATAGGTAACACTCCCACATCAACACTAGGCACACTTTTTCTGAATATAGAAATAACACCAGGAGTAAAACTAAAATACTTATTTCATGTAGTACCTGAAAATTTTCCAATAACTCAGGATGGAATTTTAGGTGAAGACCTATTTCGAAATTTTAACGCTATACTAAATTATAAAGACAATACTCTAATATACCACTTCAAAGATAAAAGATATACCACAGATTTCATTAGTAAACGAAAGCCTATTACCATACCTGCTAGATCTGAAAAAATAATTAAATATGGACCGATTCACGAACCAACAAATCAAATATATTTTTCACAAGAAATTCGTCCTCAGGTGTATACATCTTCAGCTATGACTGAACCTACAAATGGATATATATATACCCCTCACACACGCCACCATCGATCAACCAAATCGACAAAATACTTCGCTTTTGTATGGGCATTTACACGCCAATACGCCGATGTAGAAGTATATGCCAAAATCAGCTGTTAAATGGTAGGGTTGTGAAATTTTAAATGAAAAGTGAAAATTATCGAAAAATATTTGAATTTTAATGCTCCAGAACCACTTTTTTGTGTTGATCAAAGCTTTATTGAATTGTTGCTTAAGGAGATTAAATTTTATTCTTATTTTATCAGACGATTTGTAAATTTTAACAACTAAAATCGAATAACATCATAAAAAACTGTGTCGACGAACTAGTTCGGTCCTTTTCACACGCCATGTCGGCATACTACTTCGATTCCCAGAGTTCGCACTGCTATGTCGACACATATTCATTTCACACGACCCAAAAATCATATCGACAATATGCTTCGATGAAGTAGTTCGTGGCGTGTGATAGGGGTAATACATATCCGTGTTAAATGCCAACAATGAAGATGTCGTCCTACAAGATCTTAATTTAGAATTTGCAAATAGTAATGACTATTACATTTATAACTTAAATTCATTTGATACTCAATATGTTATAAACGACAGATTGAGTAAGATCCAAAACCAACTCCGATTAGATCACTTAAATAGTGAAGAAAAGAAATCTATTGTCGATATTTGTCGAAATTACAACCATTTATTCTTTCTCGATGGCGATACCTTGTCAACTACGTCTGGAATTACACATCAAATAAAAACAAAACCAAATATACCTCCAGTCAACATTCGACCATACCGTTTAGCACAAATACACACTCAAGAAATAAAGAATCAAGTGGACAAAATGTTGCATGATGAAATAATTGAATCGGTCATTTCAAAAACCTCATAAGTCATTCAATTAGAATTTTTCAGGAATCAATAAAAACTGTTTCATGCTCAAACAAATGAGTTTTAAACCACTTTTTTATGCTTAACTAAGTATTTTAGTGGTAAGAAAATTAAAAAGCGAAAAAAATTCACAGTTTATTAATAAAAATAATGAAAAAAACATAAAAAACTGTTCTTGACTTAAGTTGTTTTAGCAAGGACTGGGGTAAGTGATATATAATTTAACCAAAAAAATGGTAGTAGTTATATTTTGTATTGCTTATTATTGACAATTAGACTTAAGAATAGCTTTTTGTCATGTTTTAATATCTTTAAGGTACATAGATTGATTATCTTCAAGATTTTCGTATTGATGGGCACTTTTAAAACATAAGCCTTTGCTGATAGAAATGAAACCGAAGTTGCAACTTTATTTATTACTAATAATAAATGTTTAATATATACCTATAATAGTACCTTTTCTATGTGAAGCGTAATTAAAGCTCATATATGTCGAAGGTGCTTTTTTCTGTTTTTGTGGGATTTTTTTCTTTAAAATTCAGTGTTGGCAAACATATTTTTTTGTACAAATTTGGTCACAATTTCATGAATTCCAAAACATCTTCAGTTTTTAGCTCTATGACTATCTAGTAGAAAATTTCTAATCCAACGAATAACTCCATTGATACCAAACTCAAAATTTTCGATATAATAGCTTGATGCCAAAATCCATCAAATGCCTTAGAAATATCAAGTTCAATGATCTTACTTCGACATATGATTCTACTCTTCTGCAACTTGATATCAACAGTTCCTCGGTTTTTCAAATCTCTTAGATAAATTAGTTTATGTCTTGTCTTTCAATTTTATAATTTGTTATAACATTTCATTAAGGTATTACACGTTCTCTTCTTTTTCGGCGCACCATCACTCTCTGTTTCACTTGAAGACATTTTAAAGCTAAAATTACTTTTCGCAGAAAATAGTTGTATGAAAAACGCAAATTTGACATTGATGACTGTTATTATCAAATTGAAGATTTGAATATTGTTGAACCAATCAGAGCAAAGCAAATTTAAAATACCAACCTACTCCCGCCTATTGGTAGTGCATGCAAAAACCTCTTAAGTCACTGACTTATGTTGTTTATGCAATGAACGTCTGTCCTACGGTATTATTTAAAGAGGAAGGAATGTACAGACTTACGTGGTTCTTACCCAGAATACGCATCTCCCTTTAAGGAACCATTTTCAGCAAAAAAAGCATTTTGGAAAAAAATGTGACTTAAGAGGTTTTTGAAATGACCGATTCAATTAGACCAAGTTCAAGTCCATGGAACTCCCCTCTATTAGTCGTGCCCAAGAAAGGAAAACAGAAGTGGAGAGTAGTAGTGGACTACAGAAAACTTAACGAAGTGACCATAGCGGATGCTTATCCTATACCAAATATCGAAGACATCCTGGGACAATTGGGTGATTCAAAGTACTTCACCACATTGGATCTAGCTAGTGGATTTCATCAAATTGAAGTTACTGAGGAAGACAAAGAGAAAACAGCATTCAGTACACCTAACGGACATTTCGAGTTCAATAGAATGCCATTTGGTTTACGTAATGCTCCCCCCACTTTTCAGCGGTTGATGAATAAAGTCCTCACTGGACTACAAGGCATAAAATGTTTAGTATATCTGGATGATATAATGATATATGGAAAAAACTTGGATGATCATAACAAAAAACTAATTGAAGTATTTCAAGCCTTAGATAAATACAATCTTAAAATTCAATTAGAGAAGTGCAAGTTTCTAGAGAAAGAAGTGATGTATTTAGGACACGTTATTTCGGAATCAGGAGTAAAACCTGATCCAGAAAAGATCTCGGCTATTCAAAATATAGAGATTCCCAAAAACCAAAAAGATATTAAATCTTTTCTTGGTTTAGCAGGATATTACAGAAAGTTCATAAAAAACTTTTCTAAAATAGCTAATCCCCTGAACAAACTTTTACGTAAAGATGTACTCTTTAAATGGGATGCATTTTGTGATGAGTCCTTTAATAAATTAAAACAAGCAATTATCGAACCTCCTATTCTACAATATCCTAGTTTCGAAAAAACTTTCTATATTATAACAACAGATGCAAGCAATGAAGCTATAGGTGCAGTTATGTCACAGAAAGACAACAATGAAAACGATTTACCTATAGCCTTTGCTAGTAGAATATTAAATAAATCAGAAAAAAACTATTCTACCATAGAGAAAGAAGCTTTAGCAGTTGTTTGGGCAGTAACCCATTTCCGGCCATATGTGTACGGAAGACACTTTGAAGTAATTACCGATCACAAGCCACTTGTATGGATGTTTAACCTTAAAGATCCTTCTTCGAGAATAATGCGCTGGCGTATTAAACTTGAAGAGTATGACTTCACGGTTTCTCATAAAGCAGGTCATCTTAACACAAATTCAGACGCTTTGTCTCGTTTGAATGTAGCTGAAGACAAAGTGATAACGCGAAGTCATAATAAAGTCTCGCCTATTGAACAACCTGATGTAAGTCAGAACATTGTCGAAGTCTCTAGTCCAGAGGAGATTAAAGAAATTTTACATGAATTTCATGACACACCTTTAGGTGGTCACCAAGGAGTTAAACGTACGCTCAAACGTATAAAAAAGACATACAAATCTAAAAACATGTATGAAGACATAAAGAAATACATTGCGTCATGTGAACTTTGCCAGAAGAATAAGTTGTATACGCGAAACAAACTACCAATGGTCATCACTACAACAGCAAAAACTCCATTCGAAAGAATAGCTCTCGATATAGTTGGACCACTTCCTATTTCAGAAAACGAAAATAAGTCCATACTGACGTTCCAAGACGATCTAACAAAATTTGCACAAGCCATAGCTATACCGAATCAAGAAGCAAGAACTGTGGCCGAAGCACTTGTTAAGAAAATAGTTTGTACTTATGGAATTCCTCAAACAAAAATCAATAAAATACAAACAAGTCCGTACCACCCACAGTCAAATGGTGCCCTCGAAAGGTCACATAGAACATTAGGTGATTACCTCAGAAACTATGCAAGCAAACATCAATCGAATTGGGATAATTATCTGGAGTATGCAATATTTTGCTACAACACAACCCCACATTCCAGCACAAACTACAGTCCATTCGAAGCTCTTTTCGGTTTCGAACCATCGATTCCTTCCGCGCTGAACAGAAGCGTACAACCAACATACAACTATGACGATTATGTCTCAGAAATGAAGTCAAAAATGCAAACTGGTTATGAGGTAATTCGTAACAATCAAATAAAGGCTAAAGAGAAATCTAAAGCATATTACGATAAAAATTCTAAACAGGCAAGCTATAAAGTTGGTGACAAAGTATTAGTGGAAATCAAGAACCGATCGAATAAAAAACTCTCTCCAATTTTCGAAGGACCATACAAAATAACCGAAGTTTTGTCTTCAGAAAACTCAAAAATAAAAGTAGGAAGAAAAGAAAAAGTTGTTCACAATAACCTAATCAAACACTACAACCAAAGAGACACAATACACACAACAGTTTAAACACACCCAAACTCTCTAAAAACAAAAAAACAACACATACATAAGTACAATACCCAAATACTCATAAAATATCGGTGTTGTTTTCATTTCCAGTAAAGTCATCATAACTTTCGTATTAGCAACATTTATAAACACAGGCGAAGCAGAAATAATGATACAACCCCTGAATAGAACCGGAGTATACCTGGAACCCATCGGAGTGCTAGAGAAGTCTCTCACAAGATGGACATTTCTCTTTAACATCAATAATACTAAGATTAAAGATAACACAAAATCTTTAGAAAAAACCCTCGACTCCCTTTCCGAACTGTGTATCCTAAGTATAAAGGAGTATCCGTTAGATCATTGCAAAATCACCCTAAAAATTTTACAAAGTTCCCTCAAAGAAATAAATTATAACAACGAAGTCCTTGACAGTATATTGTTTAAAAACAAACTTTCTAAACGAAGCATAATAAACGGTGGACTATTCAATGGAATAGGAAAAGCAGAGAAATTCCTATTTGGAACAATGGATTCGGAAGATGCGGCGAGAATAGATGATGCACTACAGTCAATTCAGGAAAGCCAGATTAACTTACACCACATAACAGAAAACCAAATGACAATAATTACCAACGTGTTAGACGCCTTCAACAAAACAGCTGAAAACATAAATAATAATTTTAAAGCAGTTACCGAAGAAATTAGGCAGAACACACTGAAACTGAATAATCTGACTAATTTCGAAAAGATATTACATAATTTTGATGAAATATCCAATTTAGCATCTATGTGTGTTACACAAATCCTTTCAAAACAATCACAAATACTAGATGTTTTACAAGGTGCAAAGGTAAATAAGCTAGATAGTAGACTCCTCAATTCAGAAGTTTTTATTACTACATTAAAACAAATCCAATTAGAACTTCCACACAATATAAGATTTCCAGTAAAAATATCCAGAATGAACCTTCCTATTATAAATAAAATCACAACAACGACTCCAATTTTCGTAAATCAGAACCTTATGATAGAAGTTACTATTCCATTGGTAGATGAAGAATTTAATTTAGTAAAACTTACACCACTACCAGCTAAATACAAAAAGAGCACATACAGCTACGTCTCAGTATATAGTGAATTTGTCGCAATAAACGAAAACTATAGGCGATACATATTTTTGAATAGAGAAGATCTAAATAAATGCACCAAAACAGACTCCAATCATTTTATATGCGAAAAAAATTTCGTGGTACACAACCATAACACTGACAATTGTATAATACAGATAATATCAGGAATTCAAAATTATGCTACTTGCGAAACAAAAATATTTGCGCTTCAGCAAGAAGTTTGGTTCAATCTTATGAGTAAGAATTCATGGCTGTTTGTCATGCCCAATCCAACAAGCGTTAGGATTTTGTGCGGAGACGTACCAAAAACGATCACAATATCTGACAGTGGAATTTTAAGTATAGACCCATTCTGTAAAGCAATAACAAAAGAAGTTTACCTCCAGGCATCAAACACCATATACAATAAAACTCCTATTTCATACTTTTTAGAAGAATCAACCATACCCGAAGACATAATCATCCCAACCAATTTATCCCAAATTTCACCCCATACCACCCATATAGAAAAACTGGACTTAGACAATTATAGTATTAATATAAGAGATTTGATAAAGAAAAACAATCTGTTATTCCATGTCACACATGAACATGCTCACATTTCTGTTTCTATCATTTGTATTATTTGTGTAATTGTAGCTTTATATTATGCAATATTTAAAAAATGTATTAAAATAAAATGTATAATTAATAATAAGTCAACAGAAAATACAAATAACTCCAATTCCGAAATAAATGTAACCTCTGACGTTCAAGAAACAACGCAAGTATAATAATTTGTAATACATAGCAAAAAAAAATATAAAACCATAAACAGAAAAAACCATACATAATCCAATCATATTTCCAATCATATTATATTCCAAAAAAAAAAATGTAAAAAACAAAAATACAATATTAATGAAACAAAAATGGATACATACCTACTCATGATAGATAGATAGATATAATGTTTATTATTCCAAAATAAAGTCATTGGCAATGTAATTCAAAACTTCAATAAGGCAATGGATTAAACCGTGTGCCTTCTTATGTATATAAGTATGTATGTATATGTATAATGTATAAAAGAAAAAAGAAAAAAATAATAAATAATAAAATAAAATGTATTGTGATGATCATCTATTCGTCATCATCTTGCGCACCTAAAGCCGAAAGATCTCACTCGTTGCCTCGTTACGCCTTTCGTATTTTAAGGGGGGAGGAGTGTTGTGCCCTTAGTCACAGAGACCACACACAGTTCCCACAATTACCCAATTCCTATGAATCGCATTCAAGACACATGACATAGTTCGATTACGACCAAGTGTTCCGCATGTGTCATGTATATTGTTATACAATCATAGGAACGGCAATCGAACTATGTCAACTAAATAAAAGCAATACAATAAGGGATCAGATTGCAATACTGACCAATCGTAGTGCAACTATGTCAAGTGCGACATAATGTTGATGTTGCACTATTGTATTGTTATTCATTAAACAAACAAACTGTGTCAAGCGAATGGAAATAGAATGCGTGGTCGACCTGGAGGAAGTGACGATCTAGGCAATAGAAGAGGTAGCGTAAGAAATGATGAGTAGAAGTTCGGTCACTCTGTTTCCAACACTAAAAATAACAAGTTGGTTTAATTCTATTTCTTTGGTTCTATTTCAATTTCTAAAACACAACAAAACATTTGTCAATTGAAGAGAAAACCTGCGAAAAGATATTCGAAAATACTCACTACCGCCAAGAAGACGGGCGATACGTTGTCAGTCTTCCGTTCAAACCTGACTGTACACTCGGCAATTTCCGTCACGCTGCTATTCGATCTCTTCATCGCATGGAATCCCTTTTTCTAAAGGATGAATGTCTAAGAGATCAATACAAGAACTTCATTCAAGAGTTTATTGACCTTGGCCATATGGAAAAGGTAAGTGAGCCCCCCCGTTCCTGGAAAGCATTATTATATGCCTCACCGAGCTGTTCTCAAAGACACAAGTACTACAACTAAGTTGAGGGTTGTTTTCAATGCGTCTTGCCGCTCTACGTCCGGATTTTCTCTTAATGACACGCAAATGATTGGTCCACAGCTGCAACCTGATCCCTACCTGGCGCTCATACGAATGCGAACGTACCGATTTGCTTTGAGTGCTGACGTAACCAAAATGTACCGTCAAGTGAGAATCAACAAAAAACACATCGACTACCAACGCATCGTATGGCGTAATTCCCCCGAAGATGATATCGAGGACTATCGCATTTTGACCGTCACGTATGGTGTTGATTCATCATCTTATCTTGCTGTCAAAGCAGTTCAACAAATCGCTATAGACGAAGGCAAAAACTACCCTCAAGCATCAAACGTCATAAGGAACCATTTTTACATGGATGACCTGCTTACTGGTTGCTACAATGAAGAAGATTTGCAACGTATTCAAACAGACGTGTCCTCTTTGCTCAAAAAAGGAGGTTTCTGTTTGCGTAAATGGTCTTCAAACTCATCGCTAGTCATCAATTCTGTGCCAGAAGACCAACGTGAAATTCTCCAGCCATTGGACTTTTCAGGCACAGATGGAGTTCGAACTCTTGGACTTCAATGGGACCCATGCTTGGATCAATTATCTTTTTCAGTCAAGACTTCAGAGGTAAGACCAACAAAGTTAACAAAGCGCTTACTTCTTTCAGAAGCTTCAAAATTGTTTGACCCCCTGGGCTTTCTCGCTCCAACCACCATTATCCCTAAAATTCTATTCCAACGTCTTTGGCAACCAAAGGTTGATTGGGATGAAGCAGTGCCCGATGACGTCAATGAAAAATGGCTTCACTATATGCAACACATAGTGGAACTCGCTGAAATTAAAGTTCCTCGATGGATTGTTTTCGGAATCCCAAATGTAACATGTGACATTCATGGTTTCGCTGACGCTTCACAAAGCGCATACGCTGCCGCCGTATATATCCGCACGATCTCCCCAACCGGCGAAATCACAGTTAAGCTGCTTACAGCTAAAACAAGAATGGCACCGCATTTCAAATCTACGTCAGCACTTTTGGAGACGATGGAGTTCTGAGTACCTCGTCCAACTTCAGCAACGTTCAAAGTGGACTCGGTCTTGCCCTAATCTAAAAATGGGTGACCTGGTCGCTATCCGTGACGAAAACTTACCTCCTACTAAGTGGAAACTTGGAAGAATCACCAACGTTCATCCTGGAGCAGACGGCAAGGTACGTGTCGTAACAATTCAGACGTCCGCTGGTCTACTTACTCGACCGATTGTCAAAGTTTCACCGCTTTTATCTTTCGATGATTAATAATCAAATATTATGCACATATACATATGTATATCCTATCTCAATGCAACTACAATTCAAATAATTTATAATTGACTTTTTGCACCGCATTCTTTGATCTTAAATTAAAAAAAATGAATTTTGAATTACCTATGTACCTAAGTGTTTTTGAAATAGTAATCTATATTTTATTTTATTTTTTCAATGTGCATTATAAACTTTAAATCTATCTTGTATTTATTTAATAACTTAAGATATTTTTGAACTAATTTCTCAATTTGCTCAAAGCGGGCGGAATGTTCACGCCCCACCATATATTTGTTTAACAATACATAGGTTAGGTTAGGTTAAAGTGGCTGCTGACCGGAAAAAGGTCAGCACACTTAGACCAATATTTGGTCCGTTGTGATACCACAAGGATTTCAAAAATCCCCCTTACTCGTTAAACCATTTTGAGCTAATAATGAAGCGTTTGAGACAGTGAATGTCGGAATTATTTAGATCACTAGGATTGTTATAGTAGTAGTCTCCCAAGTGGAGTCTACGTCTTTGCGCTAGGGCAGGACAAGAGCATAGAAGGTGGGGAATTGACTCCTCTTCTTCTTCATCCATGCAGCTTCTGCAAAAATCATTTGCAGGAACTCCAAGGCGAATAGCATGTCTTCCTATTAGGCAGTGCCCAGTAAGGACACCTATGATGGAGCTAATATGCAATCTACCAATAGAAATTAGTTGTTTTGAGCGTTTAGCATCAAACAATGGCCAAATCAGCTTAGTAGACCGGCAAGTTGGGGTGCTGGTCCACGGTCCACCTGTGGTTAGCTTTCTTTATGGTATCTTGCTTTAGCATAAGTTTACAAGTAGCTAGGGGTATACCGATGTTAGATTTGCTATACAACAAAGGTAATATTGTTCCGTTTTTTGCAAGTTCGTCAGCTTTACAATTTCCTGGAATGTCTCTATGCCCCGGCACCCATGTAAGGTGAATGTTAAACTGTTTTGACATCTCCACCAGAGATGATCGACAATTTTGGGCTGTTTGTAAGTTAATGGAGACAGAGTCCAGTGACTTTAAGGCAGCTTGACTGTCTGAGAAGATACGTATATCGGTTGTCGATATAACGTTTTCTTTTAGCCAAGAGAGGACTTCTTTTATTGCTAAAAGCTCTGCCTGGAACACGCTACAGTGATTGGGAAGACGAAAAGATAGACAAAGATTTAATTTTTCGGAGTATACGCCTCCACCGACCCCGTCATCGGTTTTAGATCCATCTGTATAAAAATGAATTGCTTCGTCTATCAACAACGACTCATTTTCCCAAGAAGACCTGGAATGGATGGATACTTGAAAATTTTTATCAAATTTTGGATGAGGGGTGGTGTAATCGACGTTACTAGGTAGACTACTGAACGAGTTCAGTATAGTAGAGTGACCAATATCATTATTGATCCACTGCGAGGAGGCTTTAAGTCGAATGGCTGTGTTAGCGGCCGATTGTTTGCTAAAAATATCTAGCGGTATGAGATGAAAAAGAACATCAAGTGCAGCAGAAGGAGTTGAGCGGAGAGCTCCACCCATGATTAAACAGGCTGTTCGTTGGACTTTGCTGAGCATATCGCGGTTTGTTGCTCTTTCCAGCGCAGTCCACCATACTGTCACTCCATATGTAAGTATCGGTCTAATGACTGAGATGTATAGCCAGTGTGTTATATGAGTTTGTAGACCCCATTTGTTACCTACGGCTTTTTTGCAAGAGAAAAGAGCTATGTTGGCTTTGTTGACTCTCTCTTGGATATTAGGCTTCCAGCTTAATTTCTTGTCCAAAATAAGACCCAGATATTTTGCTTTGTCTGAGAATTTAAGCGGTATACCTTTGATGAGGGGAGGGTCTATGTGTGGGATTTTATATTTCCTGGTAAATAGGACAAGTTCAGTTTTGTGGGGGTTGACACAGAGTCCACATTGATCTGCCCAGTTAGTAAGCTTGTTTAGAGCATTTTGTAGGAGTTCCTTCAGAGTATTAGGATGCTTACCAGATATCGCTATCGCAACATCGTCCGCATAGGCAATCACCCTGTGCCCCTCCCCTTCAAGAATCACTAGTAGTTTATTTACGACTAGGTTCCAAAGGAGAGGAGGGAGGACGCCGCCTTGCGGCGTACCCCTACTGACAGTCCTTCGAGTAGTAAAATCGCCCAGTTTTGAATTTATAATCCTGTTAACAATACATACATTATGTACATTATTAGCTATTTTGTATAAGTAAAGTAAATAGTATTGTTTGAGCCACCAACCGATAAGGTTGAACCAGCAACATGGTAATAAATCCATTTATAATAAATCGAGTGTTTTAATTTAAAAACGCGGAATTTTAGTTTTCGGCGTTTTCAACACTCGTCCTGAGGGCGCTCCTGATTTGAGTGTTGGTGGAAATGGGGTTACTCATCTCACAGCAACTGTACTCAGACATGTCAACCATAAAATCTTCTCTGACAATTGGTCCAACAGTCCGAGACTCCAGGTACATCTTACCTTAAATGGTCTTTAGAGCATAATAAACCATGTATGGGCTGTTAGCTAGCAATTGAAAATGAACTTGGTGCATTTTAACCCTTTTATGACTATTTATATGTAAACCCAAATAAAGCTTGAAAAATGTTAATTTAATTTTCATTTTTATCTCTTTCATAATTCTTGCAGTACTTTAGAACTTTTACTTTTTGTATTGTTGATAGTAATTATTTATGGCTTGAAAATTTCTAAACTCCGAAAATCGCCTTCAACCACAGTAAAAAAATGGAAACACAAAAATGGTCACAGACGATAGTGACCAAGAAACGAAGAATGGGCTGGGCACTTCGCCTATATTGCGATTGCCACTCCTCTGGTGAAAATGAGCGTGAGGTGATGGAGCTAAATACTTTCTCTAAAATTGGTAAAATCCTCTTGAGAAGAGGAACAGTCCCTTGAACTTAATCAGCAATACTAACTAAACAAATAGACATATATATACAAAAAACACTGACCTGTCGAACTCATCTACTAGATTTGCAAGGAGCCACATGCTCCTACGGGCCTGGTGGTGGGATTATACCTCAGGTGGGGGTAAAGAAAAGGACCACGCCCTTAGAATCTCTCCTTAACCAGGTAATTATTAGGTGCCATGAAATAAATTCCTATGTAATAAAGTCCAAACAAAAATTTTGAAGAGTGCAAAAACTCAATTTTTTTAAAGTTTTTACAAAAAAAAAAAACAAAATCTATTATTTTGTGTAATGGTTGACGAGGCAGTCTTCAGTTCTTACGAACAAAATTTATTTCTTAGCCCAAAAGGCCGCTTATATCTCCGAGCATCAAAATGCACGATTTTAAAAATTGATTGAGTCGTGGTTAAGGTTTTAACTGGACTAATTTTATTTTCCAAATTTTCTTCTATTTATACTTACAACTAGTTTTACAAAATCTCATTTTTATACATATTCTTATCCTACTTCTTTATTGATTTGTTTTGCCTATGACCTACACTACACTGTCCCACATGACGTAAGAATTAAATGTCTACTTGACAAAATACACCTTCGGTTGTATTTCCTCAAAGGCATTCCGAATGCTCAGTCGATGTGTCGCATATAACTGCAGTCATAAGCAAAATCGATCTATGCACTTGGCGCATAGTGACCGAACATGCTTAGTATGTAATACGATCAGTTCAATGCACGATGGTATCGCTTGGTGACGGCTGATGATTAAACACAATTACAAGTAGGTCGATATGCGTCGAGTTCATGAATGTTTACATTATTGTTTACATTTTTTTATTAATTGTTTTGGTTCTATTTTTATTGTTTACATTTATTAATTGTTTTGGTTTTTGGGTGTTACAGACAACATTTGTAATAACAAATTGTTTCGAAAAAGAGTAACACTAAACTAACAATAAATAAAATGCACGACTGGATCGCACGAACTTGCTCTTACGTAATAGTACTTTGGAATTTAAGATACATTGTAGTGATCATTTTAACAAATAATTTTAGCTCCCTACGCCACCACTGACTACGCTATGGACCACGCTCATAATAACAGCCGAATGAGAGAAAAGAATTGGTTGTTACGTATTGCTAAGAACATAAAGTTTAACTATAGTTAGTTGAAAACAAGCTTTCGTGTGCGGCAGTTAAACTGAATAAATATATATATCTAATATTACACTAATAATACACGATATTAATATTAAAATTAAATTAAGTATTTCCGATTTATTGAATAAAGTTTTGGTTAAGATTTATAAATTCAAACGCCTATTTAATGAACTAAATGACTTACAAATTGGTGACCCCGAGTTGAACGCATAGTGAAATGAAACTTTTACTCTGATAAAGTGTATTTTTCTATCTTATCGATATCATTCTCAATACATTTTCGGACGGGATTACATATTTAAAAAAAATAAACGCAAAATTAAACAATCGTACATTGTGAAAAAAACATGTTTATCATCAACATCGCATAAAAGTCGCAAGTGTTGCATATATGTATGTACGCAATATACATAAGCGAGCTCATGCACCGTTCCAAACTGGGAACAACAAGTACAACATTATACATAACTGCTCACACTTAATATCCCGTTCATCATCTTCATCACATCACATCACATGATATTGTTATGTTAAAAATACTGCAAGAACTTATCGGAGTACAGCTTATACCGTTCATCATTCGCTCATCATATTTTACTGTACACAATACCGCAAACTATTATTGGAGCACAGTCCACAGTTTTTAAGGTTTTAACTACGCAGCAAGATTCCAACTCAAATAAAATATAAACTGTATTAAAACAATAAACACAAGACAAATATATCTTATATCATATTAACTAACTACAAATTAAGACTAACTATCTACATATTTTTGGTACCTATTAAAATAATAGTAAAATATTATAATTTGACATCGTCAGAATTTGCATGCATATTTATAGATACTCGTACTTCTCTTTAAAATTATTGCCTTATGTTTTAGTTTTTACTTACATATGTACCTAATTATTGATCATAGCAATATCACATTTTCATTTGTAAGCCAAACACGATAGCTGTCGAATTGATTCATACATTTAACACATTTTTTTTTTGCATAGCGCATTATATAATTATCTCTTCCACTTCTCGTTATCTTTTAATTAGAATATGCCTAATGAAAATAAAACCGAGGGTGATCATGCGCCTACAGGTCAGGGAAGTTCTGTTAATCAGACGTCGTCACAATTAAACAATTCTGAACAAATTTACAACAGCCCCTTTGAAATTTCATCGGTCAAATTACCAACCTTTTGGGAGAAGGCTCCGGCAGCTTGGTTCATTGCTGTAGAAGCACAATTCGCTACGAGAAAAATTACGAAAGATGAAACTAGGTATTCATATGTATTAGCCTCACTTCCAGTAGATGCCATTAACAATATAATAGACGTGTTGAATAACCCTCCAGAAACTAACAAATACTTAAATTTGAAGGAAATTTTAATTAAACGCTATACTGTATCCGAACAACGACGTTTGGAGCAGCTTTTATCTGCGGAAAATCTTGGTGATCGAAAACCATCTGATTTGTACCGTCACATGACATCCACGGCCGGAAACATTTCATCCTTATGTGAGGATTTAATAAAGTCTCTATGGGAAAGAAAACTTCCCACGCAAATAAGTATTCCCTTAGCTGTAACAATAGGACAACCTTTTCAAAATAGATTAGACCTTGCGGATAAAATCTGGGAAACAACGCAAACGGTGAGTGTTAACTCTATTCAACATCCTTCTTGTAGCCAAAATCCTACTTCTAGTATGGAAGAAAGATTAATGAAAGAAATAAATGAGCTCAGATCGTCTCTTAAAAAGTTATCTTTTCGAGATAGAGGCCATTCGCCACATTGTTCTGTTAGATTAAAAAATTTTAAAAGGGAAAATCGAAGCAATAGCAATCAAAAAACTTGTTGGTTTCATCGCGTTCATGGTGAGAGAGCTAGAAATTGTAATCCACCATGCAATTTCAAAATAAAGAATAACAATACAAAAAACTAGATACGCCGAGTGTATCCACGGCGGACACTCGGCATTCAAACTTCCGACGCCTTTTTGTTAAATGCAAAAATAATAGATTAGATTTTCTTATTGATACCGGTGCGGAAATATCGGTTTTACCGCATACTCTTTTTAAAAACCAAACCTTTTCCGCTTCAGAAGAATATCTTACAGCTGCAAACAGGTCTCAAATCAAAACTTATGGCTCAAAGTTATTAATTCTCGACTTAGGCCTTCGACGAGAGTTTTCTTTTCCTTTTACTCTAGCTGCAGTTACCAGATCCATTATAGGTGCAGATTTTTTAGGCTATTTCAACTTACTTGTGGATATAAAACGTCGTACATTTATTGATCGTTTAACGAATTTATCCGCCTGTGCAAGCATAGCCTCTAACAAAGCCGATTTTGATTCGCCACGACTTTCCATCGTTGATAACGAATATGGGAATTTGCTTAGACAATTTCCTTCACTAACAAATCCAACAGATTACACCATGCCAGTTAAACATAATGTTGTGCATTATATTGTGACTTCCGGCCGCGTATTGCCAAACTGTATATCAGCACAGATCTCCATAGTCTGTGCTCAGCCATTTTCTGCTCACCGAATTTGAAAGTATTGTAGAGCAAACTGTATGCTACCACAGAGCGCTCTGTGGTCACATGCAGTTTGCTTGTAAAATATTAAAAAAGCTGAAGCAAACTATATGCTAGTTTAGATCGAGCAATGTACCTGCGATTACAGAGCCATCGTTCACGTTGGTATAGTTATTGTGTGTGGTGAGTTCTGGGTTGGTATATATTTTGCTTAGGAAACTAAGAGCAAAGTACCTGTGATTACAGAGCCATCGTTCACGTTGGTATAGTTATTGTGTGTGGTGAGTTCTGGGTTGGTATACATTTTGCTCAGGAAACTAAGAGCAAAGTACCTGTGATTACAGAGCCATCGTTCACGTTGGTGTGGTTATTATGTGTGGTGTGTGGTGCCGTGACATAAGGCCAAGTGACAAAAGGCCAAACATAAAATGTTTTGTCTTGAGCAACAGTACCTTGGGTGGCCCGCTTCGCGGGTTTTCAGGATTTTAACTTCCTTTTCGGGGCTCACACCCGCTCACGCAACTCCGTTGCTCCGCTTAGGGTATGTTCAGTCGCCAGGCAGGCGCCTGTAGCAACAGTTTTGTATTTTACATTAATTGGAGTAAACAACTAACAGTTATGTACTGCTGCTCAGGAAAACTGTTGCTACAGGCGCCTGCCTGGCGACTGAACATACCCTAAGCGGAGCAACGGAGTTGCGTGAGCGGGTGTGAGCCCCGAAAAGGGATTTAAAATCCTGAAAACCCGCGAAGCGGGCCACCCAAGGTACTGTTGCTCAAGACAAAACATTTTATGTTTGGCCTTAAGTCACAAACAAATTTGGCCTTTTGTCACTTGGCCTTATGTCACGGCACCACACACCACACACAATAACCACACCAACGTGAACGATGGCTCTGTAATCACAGGTACTTTGCTCTTAGTTTCCTGAGCAAAATATATACCAACCCAGAACTCACCACACACAATAACTATACCAACGTGAACGATGGCTCTGTAATCACAGGTACTTTGCTCTTAGTTTCCTGAGCAAAATGTATACCAACACAGAAAAATCTGCTTTTGATCTGACACAGTATATAGTATGCTCTTAATTTGAATGAGCATTCTGTAGTCTATTATAGAGCGTCGGAGCTCTGTACTGATATACAGTTTGGCAATACGCCTTCCGGCCACTTGCCAGTTTCGACACCCAAGACGTTTGGACAGTTCAAAATATAAAACTGCTAAGGCTGAATTTGAACACATGCAAAAGCTAGGTATCTGTCGGCCCTCTACATCTCCAACCATATGATTGGCGTCCGTGCGGGGACTATCGAGGATTAAACTGTGTTACAGTGCCAAACAGATATCCTATACCACATCTTCACAGTTTTTCACAAAATGCACTTGGATGCAAGGTTTTCTCGAAGATAGATTTAGTACGGGCATATAACCAAATGCCGGTGGCGGAAGAAGACATTTTTAAGACCGCAATCACAACTCCTTTTGGTATGTGGGAGTTCACACGAATGCCTTATGGACTTAGAAATGCAGCCCAAACTTTTCAAAGGCTCATGAATGAGGTTGTAAGGGGGCTGGATTTTTGTTATGTTTATATCGACGATATACTCATAGCAAGTCCAAACAAAGATGAGCATTTAAAACATCTAAGAATTTTGTTCGAGCGTTTGTCAGAGTATGGGTTGTCCATCAAATTAGGTAAATGCGAGTTTGGTAAGCAATGTTTAGATTTCTTAGGACACAAGATAGGTGAAGCGGGAATCTTACCTTCAGATGAGCGGGTTAAAGCAATTCAAAAATTTCCAAGCCCATCCTCTTTGAAGCAAATTCAGCGTTTCGTTGGAATGGTTAACTTTTACCATCGTTTCATCCCTAAGCTTGCTGAACTTTTAACACCAATTCACGAACAGATAAAACTTCTTAGTAACACCAAAAACAAAAAGGCAAACGTTTGGCCGATAGAATGTTCAAATGCCTTCTCGAATATCAAAACGGCTCTTTCGGAATCAACTCTACTAGTACATCCAAGTGAAAATTCACCTACGCGTCTCACTTTTGGCGATCTATCTGTCTATACAACATTTTAATTACTTCTTAGAAGGTCGAATATTTGTTGTGTATATAGATCACAAACCCCTTACTACAGCCTTATTTACTAAAGCAATAAGAAGCCCGAGGCAAACCAGGCACTTAGAATGGATAGCTCAGTATACAAACGATATAAGGCACATCAAAGGTAAAGACAACAGGGTCGCTGATTTACTTTCCCGACCCGAAGAGAGCTCCATTACCACCGATTCATTTGATAATTTGCAAGTGTTTTCTCCTGAAAATGTTATTAAGGTTCAAGAATCTGATGAAGAGCTGAAACATCTTTTGACTCTCAAAGCAAAGGCTTCATTTAAACTCGAGAAAATAGCGTTTCCGTTGTTTATCCGTCCCATATGGTGTGAAACATCCACCAAAGAGAATAGACCTTACATTCCGAAATGTCTCAGGCATGCAGTTTTCTCCAGTTTGCATTCGCTTTCACATCCTGGTATCCGAGGATCAAGAAAATTACTAACTGATAGATACTTTTGGCCGAAAATGAATTCGGAGATTAAGACATTTGTGCAATCTTGCATTGAATGTCAGCGCTCTAAAATTCATAGACACACAAAAACACCTTTAGGCAACTTTAAAGCTCCAAGTGAACGCTTTGAACATGTTCACATGGATTTGGTAGGCCCTCTCGATATATCCAACGGGAATCGTTATATTTTGACCATAGTTGACAGATTTACACGGTGGCCAGAGGCCTACCCCCTTAAAGATATGTCAACCGAAACAATTGCTAAAGTTTTCGTGTCCGAGTACATTAGTCGATTTGGTGTTCGATTAAGAATCACCACGGATCGTGGGGGGCAGTTTGAGTCAAAATTATTTTTCGAGTTGTCAAAGCTGTTAGGATCTCATAGAACAAGAACGACCGCCTACCACCCACAAGCAAATGGTATAGTGGAAAGGTTCCACCGCGTCCTTAAAGCAGCACTAAAATGTCGGGAAAACACAATGCATTGGAGTGAAGACTTACCTATAGTTCTCTTGGGAATAAGATCAGCATTGAAAAAAGACATCAACTGTTCACCAGCCGAGATGGTTTATGGGCAAACCTTGCGACTGCCATCAGATTTTTTCACATCTCAAAGCTTAGCAGGATCTTTTGATGACGAAAATCTCCCAACTTTGATAGCCAATCTTAAAGATTCTATGAACTCGTTGCGTCCTAAGGAAACCCGCCAACAAGACTCTCACGTTTATATTCCAAAGCATCTGTCCGACTGCGATCAGGTTTTTGTCCGCGCACCAACCAATAAAGCAGGTCTCAAACCTCCCTATGAAGGATCATTTAAAGTTTTAAAGCGACTTAGAAAATTTTATATTCTACAAATGAAAGGAAAAAATGTTTCCGTATCCCTGGACCGTCTGAAGCCCGCGCATGTTATTGATTCATCTCCTCAAAGAAAAATGATTGCTAAATGCGTTGCATTTGCGCCTGGTTCTTAAGAAATGACATTTTCAAAGTTATGTTTAGTACATATGTTTTATATTGTTTAATCGCCTTCGGCTGGAAGGGGGGTAATGTAGTGATCATTTTAACAAATAATTTTAGCTCCCTACGCCACTGACTACGCTATGGACCACGCTCATAATAACAGCCGAATGAGAGAAAAGAATTGGTTGTTACGTATTGCTAAGAACATAAAGTTTAACTATAGTTAGTTGGAAACAAGCTTTCGTGTGCGGCAGTTAAACTGAATAAATATATATAATATTACACTAATAATACACGATATTAATATTAAAATTAAATTAAGTATTTCCGATTTATTGAATAAAGTTTTGGTTAAGATTTATAAATTCAAACGCCTATTTAATGAACTAAATGACTTACAACATTTTATAAATAGAAAACATGGATTTAATGAGATAATAATGTTCAAATGCATAAAATTGCCGTCTGGTTTACGGAAAAGTATGAATTTATGCAAATAAACTCTAAAAAATCGTTTTATTATTAAATAATTTTTTTACATAAAAAATTTCTCTAAAATTTTTCAAGAAAAAAATGTGTGATGCGAATTTTAAGTATTAAATAATATTGATTTTAGGAAATAATTTCAAAAAATAATCGTTCATAGGTTTTGAAGATATTGATTTAAAAATTTTTTTTTTTTTTTCAAAAAAAACCAACAAATATTTTTTCGAATATTTTTATATACAATATTATTTTAAACTGAAGGAGACGCCTGCTGAAAATTTTGGGTTAAAATCGTTAGAGCCGATAATGAGAAAGTCGAAAATAAAAAAAAACGGGTTTATGGCAGTTACCCCTAATAACATTTCCCCCCAAATTTTTTTTGACCAAAATGTAGTCCATGTCCATAATATCACACCTAATCTTTTTTATCAAAATCGTTAGAGCCGTTTTCGAGATAAATAAGATTTTGCATTACGGGTGTATGGGGGGTACACTTAGTTTTGGAGCTAAAAAAAAAATTTCAATTTCTCCTCTAGGGAATCACCAAAGACCCTTAACTACCGAGATTGAAATAAAAAGGTCCGGTGGCTTAGACTGTAGTGAGAGGTACAGACATACAGACACACTGAAACATGTTTTTTGTGTACTAAATTTTCCTTAAAACTTTTATAAAAAAAATTGTTACGCAGATTGTTAGTATTTAATAAAATACATTTTAAAACGTAATTTAAAAATTTAATCGTGTATCGGTTTTCAAGATATCGAATTTTCAAAAAAAACTTTTATTATTTTTTTTAAAATCCAAAAACTATTTTGTCGAAAAAATTTTTAGTTTATATTTTTACTTGCGATATAGGTACT
Source organism: Philhelius festivus (assembly GCA_963931855.1). Lineage (NCBI taxonomy): Eukaryota > Metazoa > Arthropoda > Insecta > Diptera > Syrphidae > Philhelius > Philhelius festivus. The sequence goes on along the minus strand of OZ007557.1, from coordinate 24,858,360 downwards.
ATAGGGCAAGTTCTGCATTTGGAAAAAAAATCGAACTCGAGATTTTGATCAAAGTTGACATTACGATGATAGCGAAGACAAAAAAAGTGGGTCCGACAATTCCGTCTGTCTGTCTGTCTGTCTGTCTGTCTGTCTGTCTGTCTGTATGTCTGTACCTCGATCTAGAGCCTAAGCCACTGGACCTATTTTCTTCAAACTCGGTAGTTATGGGTCTTCGGTGATTCCCTAGAGGGGAAATTGAAATTTTTTTTTAGCTCTAAACCTAACGGTATCCCCCATACACCCGTAATGCAAAATCTTATTTATCTCGAAAACGGCTCTAACGATTTTGATAAAAAAAATTAGGTGTGATATTATGGACATGGACTACGTTTTGGTAAAAAAAAATTTGGGGCAAAATGTTATTAACGGTACCTGTCATAGAACCGTTCTTTTGATTTTCGACTTTCTCATTAACGGCTCCAACGATTTTAACCAAAAATTTTCAGCAGGAGTCCCCCTAAGTTTAAAATAATATTGTATATAAAAATATTCGAAAAATTATTTGTTGGGTTTTTTTGAAAAAATTTTTTTTTGAAAAATCAATATCTTCAAAACCTATGAACGATTATTTTTTGAAATTATTTCCTAAAATCAATATTATTAAATACTTAAAATTAGCATCCCACATTTTTTTCTTGAAAAATTTTAAAGAAATTTCTTATATAAAAAATTTATTTATTTAATAATAAAACGATTTTTTAAAGTTTGTTTGCATAAATTCATACTTTTCTAGAAATCAGACGGCAATTTCATTTTAACTTCATGTTTTTTATTTATAAAATGTATCTTAAATTCCAAAGTACTTTTACATAAGAGCAAGTTCGTGCGATCCAGTCGCATTCGCAGTCGCAGTCGAATTTATCTTCAATAATGAAAACATAAAAAAAATATAGGTACCAAAAGCTTACAAACTGGCACATATGTGTATACAGATTTTCAAAAAAATGAATGTCGGAATCGCGGTTAAGACAATAAATGGATCGGTTGCTATTAGAAGAGAATTATTTCAGCTTTTACACAAATTTTCACAACATTTAGTTGAATACCTATGCAAGCCCAACAGAAAACTGTATTAGATTAATAAATAGTTTATATGATTCATTAATAGGAAACAAACGTTCACACGTGATGATAGAAACATAGGAGCAACATTTTAAACATCATATTATTAAGGGTTTAGCATTTTATTAGTTAGCAATTTGTTAAACTTTTAGTAATTTACTAGCTCTTCGAAATTTTTAAACTTTTTTTTTCGTTTAACTAACTAGTAATAGACTAATTTCCTTTTATTAAAAACGGTGAATCTTAAAACATTTAAATCATGACAGTTCGTTAAAATTAACAAACCAAACTAAACTAAATCTGGGGAACGGGCCTAATAGTTTTAAATATCGGAAACTCAAAAGTCAAAAGGAAAACCTTAAATTTATTTTGTTATTTGTTTATTTTTGACAACTTTTTTGCGAAATGTTTTTTTATTATTTCGCCACTTTGGATTGGACCATTCCAGTCTTCTTCCAAAAAAGTGAACAGATCGTTAAAATGGCACGGATCTTCGAAGCGGTGCACTATGGGACCAAATGATGAAATCCATCTCAAAAATGGTTTTGGTGAATTTCGTAATTTGAAAAATCTAATGATGGGATTATATTCTAGAAATAGGGTTCTTCCAAACACAGTAAATTTTTTGTATCTTACTTTTGTTCTAGGTACCTAAAATTACCGTTAAAAATGACATTTCGATATTTTTATTTTTTAGAATTATTAGAAGTGAAAGTTTGAAGTCAATTATTTCGTATTTTTCTCGACAGAATGTATATGTATTATACCTTTTTGAAAATCCCAAGTCCTCTTCTTTACAAAACAGTTATACTTTTTTTAATTAAGTTCACCAGTAAATTAATAAGAAAAAATGAGTAAGGTGCAGTATCTTTTTCATTTTTTTGTTTTCAATTGAAGTTTTCTCTGTTAGCTCCGGCTGCCTCCGTTTAGCTAATAGCTCTTAAGTATTCTAAAAATATTCTAAATTTGGAAGAAAAAATAAAAACTTTCGCATTTTCATGCATTTTTGTTTAAGAAGAAAAAACGTATGATGAGAAAGAATAATAAGTTTTTAGAATAAAAATTCGTTTTCTTATAACTTTATTGTTAAGTGATGAAAAAAATTAAAATTTGGCAAAAATGTGGTACCTTTATTGATGCACATAAATGTGTATTTCAAAAAGTTTTAGACCATTATTTTATTACTTTTAGCTCAAAATTTAAAACAAAATTTTATGTTTTGTCAAAAGTTAAAAAATATAACTGTTAAACATGTGCAACACATTTTCATAAACATCATATAAGTGACTATGTTTCCACAAAATTTATAAGTTTTTATCAGTTATTTCCAATGTTATTAAAATTCAAAATTTTGTTTGACGTTGTTTGACGAGGCTAAAGAACTTTTAGACATTAATTAATATACCTAGTAATAAGGTGTACTTTTGAGTTCCTGTTTTTTTTTTGTTTTAAGGGCGAAAAACTTTCATATATCGTGGCGTGGCAGTACACGGATTTTACTAAAAATAAATAACACTTTTCATAACTCACATAAACTCACATTTACATATAAAAATTTAATTTGAAATTATGCCTGCTTTTAATAAACTTTAAGCTGAAAATAAAAAAAGGGGCGTAAAAGTAGGCGGGAAATTGGGCAGAAAAAATATACATGTCTTAAGTTTAAGCAACCTCAAATACAAATTTTCGGCTTCCTGTTCACTAAAAATAAGAAAATAACAAAAATCAGAAAAATATGGGCGTGGTAGTGGGCGGATTTTACAAAAACTACTTTCAAATGTTTTCACTGGTAAAAGAAACAAACTGTACAAATTTCATCCAAATTGTTGTAATAATTCTTGCTCCAGCAATTTTTTCTCATATAAATTAAACAAAATCTACAAATTTGTTATTTTATTTTATTAAAAAAAAAATAATTTATTTCTATTTAAAACGTTTTAGTATTTTGAATTCTTGGTTATACAAGTATAAGTGTGCAAAATTTCAAAAAAAAAATATTGAGAAACAAAAAAGTTATGGATTTTTGAGATGGTTTGCACCATTTGGTCCCATAGTGCGGTGGCTCAACAACAGAAATTGTTTGGAAATGATCAGTCAACAATCATCAATTGAACCGGTGAGAAGAAAAAGGAAAACATTCCACAAAAATGGGAAATTGAAGTAATGATGCAAAAGCGTAGCTATTTTTATAGCGCACATTATAAGCCTAAAAACGAAAAAATTTTATGTAAACCTACTTTTTAAATGCGATTATAAAATATCATTGAGTGGAAAAAGGAAAAGATTCCAGGAATATTTTCCTTTTTCCTTTCCTTTTTGGGGTAAAATGTTATTAACGGTACCTGTCATAGAACCGTTTTTTGATTTTTTGGCTTTCTCATCAACGGCTTTAACGATTTTAACCATAAATTTTCAGCAGGAGGCCCCTTAAGTTTAAAATAATATTGTATATAAAAATATTCGAAAAAAATTGTTTTGGAATTAAAAAAAAAATTACAAGTTTTTTTTGAAAAAACCAATATCTTTAAAACGTCTGGACGATAATTTTTTTAAACTATTTCTTAAATCTATACCACTAAATACTTAAAATTTGGCTTCCCAAATTTTTTTCTCGAAAAATTTTAAGGAATTTTGGTATATAAAAAAATTTCTTTAATATTTAAAGGATTAATCAGACGGCAATTCCATATATTTGAACATTTTTATCTCATTAAATCCATGTTTTATATTTATAAAATGGATTTTAAATTCCAAAGTACTTTAACATAAAAGCAAGTTCGTGCGATCCAGTCGTGCATTTTATTTCTATGTATTTTTATTCCCTTGAATTATTATTAAAATATTGTTTTAGTTTTTATTTTGCAGAATTATTTAATATTAAATAAATAAAATGTTTTGAACCCATTATTTATATTATTTGAATAAAAAAACTTACTTTAAAATAATTTATTTGATTGTTTTTTCAATTAGCGGAAAAAAGGAAAACATTCCACTCACTTTAACATGAATTATTAAGCCAGAGCTTAAAGTTTTTAATTTCAATTGTTCGGTATGTTACTCTTCTTTACTAGCTCTACATTTGTCCTTCAGAATGTTTTGAAGAATAACTTTCAGTTTCAGAAATAAACAATTTTCTTTGATTTCCCAAAAACTATGATTAGTGGAATGTTTTCCTTTTTCTTCTCAGTGGTTCAATTCAAGTTCATTGAATTCAGACGAACAAAAAGAAGAAAGCGTTTGCAAAATCGATACCAAGCTAAAGTTAACAGGTTCTCGAAGACTGACCTCGAACAAAAGCTTTAATTATTCCATTGTGTGTGGGCGGTGCGGAAAAACGTGTCACGCTTGTGGTATAAAAGACCATTTTTCTCGATGCTGTTTTCGTCGTGAATCTGCAGGCCATAATAGATTCATTGGTAAACGAAAGAACTATAAGCCAGATACTGAACAAGCAAGAAACAAATTCAAGCGAGAAAATGTACAAATGGTTGAAATTGGTGAGAAACCTAATTGTACAAATATTGAAGAGGAATATGATGATATTTTTTCTATTGACACAAAAAGAAAGAAAAATGAAGACATTTTCTGCATTGATTCAGGCGGTGAAGGTAAGAAGATTTGGTGTACTATCGGCGGCATTGAAATCGAATTAATTGTGGGCTCTGGTGTCCGATATAATGTTATTGACAAACTATCATGGCTTGATTTGAAGGCCAAGAACATTGTGACTACGCACAACAGAAAGAGGTTGATATCGATTTTCGTGCTTATGGCGGATATCCACTAAAGTTTATTGGAATGTTCACCGCTGTCATCAAAGTAGGAAAAAGAAAAAACCTTAGCTAATTTTTATGTGGCCAACGAAATAGGAAGAGTTTTGCTTGGATATGAAACGGGGTATACTCTCGGGGTTCTAAAAATTGGAATCGATCTCAAGTCACAAATAAGTAGCGTTAATGTCAACACTATTAATTCAAAGGAAATCGATTACAAATCACTTGGTAAGATCAAAGGTGTGATGATCGATATTCCGATCAAGTCTGATGTGAAACCATTAGCACAGCCATACCGAAGAGTACCGGTTGCGTTGGAAAAAGTAGTCGACGACAGAATTGATCAAATGTTGCACCAAGGAATTATCGAGCAAGTGAATGGTGTTGCTAAGTGGGTGTCGCCGCTAGTGGTTGCACCGAAAGGAAAGAATGATGTACGTATTTGTGTGGATATGCGTAGGGCAAATCTGGCAGTTGAGCGAGAAAACCACCCACTACCGACCATGGATGACTTTTTGCCTCATTTGAGCGATGCGAATTGGTTTTCAAAACTGGATGTGAAGCAGGCGTATCACCAGGTTGAGATTACACCAGAGTCGAGGGAAATTACCACTTTTATGACACGAAAGGGGCTATTCCGATACACTCGGCTGATGTTTGGGATAACATGCGCACCCGAGATCTTCCAAAAACTAATGAAACAAATTCTTATTGGGTGTGAAGGTGTAATCAATTATATTGATGACATCGCGGTTTACGCATCAACAAAACAAATTCATGACTTACGATTACGAAAAGTTCTAGATCGCGTGCGAGAGTATGACATAACGTTAAATAAAGAAAAATGCAAATTTGGTGTCGAGGAAATTGAATTTTATGGGCATATTTTATCGGCATCTGGAATAAAACCGAAGCATGACAAAGTTAAAGCGGTGAAAGAATTTCGTACGCCTGCCAACACCGAAGAAGTCCGTAGTTTTTTGGGATTGGTGAACTATGTGGGTAAATTTATTCAAAACCTGGCAACCGTCACTGAACCATTGCGGCGTCTCACGAAAAAAGAAGTAAGCTTTGAATGGGGCCCAGAACAACAATTGGCATTTGACACGTTGAAGCAAAATCTGACAGACAATTTACTCCTTGGATACTTTAATGTAAAGTATCGAACTCGAGTCATAGCCGATGCTAGTCCAGTTGGAGTGGGAGCAGTACTAACTCAGTTTCAAAATGGAGATGCACGAATTATTGCATATGCCAGCCGAAGTTTGACGGGGTCAGAATTAAATTACGCACAGACGGAAAAAGAAGCACTCGCTTTAGTATGGGCTGTTAAACGGTTCCATTATTATTTATTTGGGCGGAATTTCGAATTGGTGACGGATCATAAGGCACTTGAAACACTTTTTGGGCCAAAATCAAAGCCATGTGCACGAATAGAACGTTGGGTGATTAGGCTAATGTCTTACAAGTTTACGGTGATATACAAGCCAGGAAAAACTAACATTGCTGATTCGCTCTCCCGTTTGCTGACAGATACTAATGAAATATCCGAGGCGAGCAACAAATCAGAGGAGTATATTAGGTGGATTATGTCATATGCTGAACCGAAAGCCATAACACTACGCGAAATTGAAGAATGTTCATTAGAGGAAATACGGGCAGTTAAGAAAGCACTCAACGAAAATGACTGGACTGGTAACGCATCGATGTTCAAAACATTCCAAATTGAACTTTGTTTCGCCGGCAACATTTTGCTTCGTGGTACACGAATCGTTATTCCACAAACTCTGCGGGAAAGAACATTGCAGCTGGGTCATGAAGGTCATCCGGGGATGACTGTGATGAAAAGGCGACTACGAGCAAAAGTGTGGTGGCCAAAGATGGATACACATATTGAAGATTTTGTAAAGAGGTGCCGAGGTTGTATCTTAGTAAGCGCACCATCTGCACCAGAACCTTTAAGAAGAACTGAGTTACCGTCAGCTCCGTGGGAGCACCTGGCAATAGATTTTCAGTTCCCATTGCCATTGGGCCATAATTTGCTGCTGGTTATTGATTATTATAGCCGGTACTTCGAAGTAGATGTAATGAAAAACATTGATGCAACGGAGACGATAAAGCGACTGGAGTGCTTTTTCGCTCGTGTTGGATTACCAATTTCCGTAAAAGCAGATAATGGCCCTCAGCTTGTGTGTGAGGAAATTAAGAAATACTGTCGAATAAGCAATATTATATTACAAAATACGACATTGGCGAGAAGATTTGCAAAAATTCTTGCTGATGTACAGATCAACTCCCCATACGGTAACTTTGAAGACTCCGTCTGAATTAATGTTTAAACGAAATATTCGCGACAAATTACCATATCTTAAGCAACGTATAGAAATTGATGACGAGTTGCGTGACAGATATGCAGAAATGAAGTTAAAAGGAAAAGAATATGCTGATCGTAAGCGTCACGCGAAAGCAAATGATATTGAAGAAGAGATGAAGTGGTAGTTAAAAGGCAAATAATAACAAATAAATTAGCTACCAAGTTCGAGCCCACAGTTTACAAAGTCATGGAAAGGAAAGGATCGCAGTTGACTGTCGAAAATGCAGGCACCGGAACTCGGTATCGAAGAAATGTCGCACATGTTAAAAAGATCCCACCAACCAACTAAGGGGTGGCCGTGGCGCGATGAATGTGTGCTCGCCTGTGAACCTCATGATCACAGGTTCGATCCCTGCCGTTGTCTATGTCGTTTTAATTCCATTAAAAAACCTTCTAAAATTGTCATCAATGGGTTGCTGGTTTAGTCATTGCATGTTGTTCAGGCATAACACTAACAACATGTAATTGAGTTAAACTAGTATGCCCAACAAGGATGAACACGAATAAAATAATGTGAATTATAAGCGACATAGAAATAAGACACGGCATTCTCCGCTTTAGTTCAGCCGCCATCCCTGGAGATAAAATATCTGAGACAACAACCTTCAGTCTCAGAACATCGTGCCACACATCTTTCCTATCCTTCTTTCTCTTCCGTAACTTCACGCCCGCGCTGTGTTGAAACATTTAAAGGGTAATCATAATCCCTTGAGCGCGGGTAGATTATAAAAAAAAAAAAAAAAAAAAAAAAACCACGTCAACTCAGCCAATAACAACAACATCACCATCACCAACGCAAATAAACACTGAACCAAAAGAAGACCGCTCGGAAGTAGAAACATCAGCTAGAATTGCACGAAAGAGAAATATACCATCACATCTCCAAGGCTATGATTTGTCAATGGAACATTAGTTGTATGTTTACGAATTCAACTTTATAAATAGTTTTCATTTAATTTTTATAAAAAGAAGAGAATAGATGTAGTGTCTAGCATTACTGTATTAAATATTAGAAATATGTTGTATGGTAACACTGTAATAAAAATGCAACGAAGTATTTGAAATAATAAAAATGAAACACTTATTACGCTACCACGGCACAGAGCGGTTGTCTTTATTTTTAATCTTCTAGAATACTACAGGTATCACCTCAGAGAAGCATTTACATCTCGCTATCTCTTCACTATAACATGCGGTCTCCACTAGCGATGAATCCAGAGCATGCTTTAAAGCATGCGTTCATTATCGCAAGTGGAGACCGCCATCGCAGCTATATTTTCATCGCTTGCGATAGAAAGTATGCTCTCATCGCATACCATCCATCGCTTGCTTTATCGCAAGGAGAACTGTCATATTGTTCTGGCGTAACCAAATTTAATTTAACTGAGTTTGAGTTTTGCGTGCGAAGAAAGCTTTTGCTTGGGGCTTACGTTTTTCTAACAAAATTAAAAAAAAATCTGATTTGAAATTGTCCATAGAACTCATTTATCTCCATTAAAATTATTCACTATACTAAAAAAGTATGCGATGAAATGCCCAGCCACAAAAATCTGACAGTTCTTCTGCTCTCTGCTTTCTGCTTTGGCTATTGCGATTGCGATGGATTTATCGCTAGTGGAGACGGCGTGTAAGGAAATTGATAATCGTGTGGCCTACAAGGACGATTTTGGACTCTATTTATTTGAACCCGTATTTTTGTATCTTCTTCCGGCATGTAATTCGTAACGAACGTCCAGGGCTACGATAGCAAGGAACCCCCCCCCCCCCCCCCGCACCTACGTGCTAGGACGTGTTATGTGTTAGCATGCCACAGTGGTCATTGCCTGGATACCCTTTCTCTTCTGCTGCCCGGACTAGCCGATAGTTCCGGTAAGCTGTGGGTTGTATTGGTGGCAAAGGAGGAAAAGGTTTTAGGGATTTTCGATAGACGTATTCCAACCTTGTGCTTGTGTTTTGGGTTTTAGCACCTCTGCTTTTAGAGATCATGGAATAACCTATCGAGAGTCCCTGCCGACTACACCTCCGTTCCGTTACAAATGTAATGAAGAAGCAAGCCTAACTGTTTGCTCTATTCTGTTATTTCAAATATACCAAATGCTCCTTCTTATCTCGCCACCCAACGAGAAAACTTAGATTTATTCTTATCGAATGCATCGGGGACTGGTGTGAGACGTACATACATTATTTAATTTTTGGATTTAAAGCAACAGTAGCACGTAGCAGCAACGAACGACACACTTTTTCACTATTATTTCCTTTTATCCTCGTAGCCAATCTGTAATAATTTGTCGGCAGTAAAAAGATGCGTGTTCGTTTAAGTCCTTTATTATAATAATAAAGATAATATAGCTAACAAAACGGAAACTGACAATTGAAAAGATACATTTTTGTTTGTTACTGGATGCAACAAAAGTCTGCATACAGCACTGATATGACAAACAGGAAAAATAAAAACAGATTTAAGTACTCAAGTGATGTTCATCAGTTAATCTGTAAAACACGAGTTCGTCGTTTATTCAAATCTTGACAAGAGAGGTGTATTCAATAATAAACATTACAATTTTTTCGTGAGCGATACCAGTATATATAACAGATTTTTAATGAATTAGAAAGAAGTTTCCATTGAGCTTTAAGCTATTTCATATTAAAACCCTTAAAAACTATTATTTTTGGCAATTCGATCATTTAAAAACGGGTCGATGATTTTTTTTCTGAAAATAATTCTTATTTGCACAATAAGAAAAATGCATTACCAAATTTGTTTTCTTAAGAATGTTTGTTTTAAAAATTCAGGAATGTATTGTTGCGAACAGAGCTTTATACTCCTACAGCGCCATCTGTTCGAAAATTGCATATCTACTTTATGGAAGAAAAAAAAAAGCTCCTTTCCAATGTCAAATGTATTTCCCCTTATTCCAACCATCTAGAACATTCCAAGACGAGAACCTTCGAGAACAACTAATTTAAGTATATAAGGGAGTGTTCACGGTGAGCGGAACACAGTTGACTTTTGATTACGGAAGTGTACAAAACTCTGCTTATTGGTTTGTGGAAAGTGTAAAACAAGTGTGATTTTAATTTGAATAAAGTATTTGAGTTGATTATAAATTAAGATTTATTGTTGTGATGTGGAAAGTAAAAATAAAGAAGAAATACTAGAAAGAGTAATAAGTTTTATTTAACGAACCTAGTAAAAAAATATAACAGTGTTTACACCACATAAAATATAAAAGTAAGGAAAAAGAAAGAAAATGCATGAAAATCGAAAAAAAATGTTTTTTATTAGGTACCAACGTTTTTACCAAAATGTAGCTCATAACTAAAATAAATAAAATGCACGACTGGGTCGCACGAACTTGCTTCTATGTAATAGACTAGGAATTTTAAAAACGGATGTTATTAAAGAAAACTGTTCATAAGAATAAAATTCTCTTAGTAGTTAAGAGATAAAAACATTTTTAAAACATTTTTAAGAAAAAATTTTGGTACGTCAATCTTAAGTTTTTATTATTGTATGAATAAGAGTCTAATTTCCAAGAAAAATATCAAGCCGTTCTTGAGATATTGAATTCTCCAAAAAAAAATTACTTTTTTTTTCTAAAAATTGAAAAAATATTTTTTTTTAAGTTTTGAAATGAAATGTTTTTTTAACTTTTTAGGAGCTTCTTTATAAAAAAATTCATTAAAATCCGTTATGACGATAATGAGAAATTCAAAATTCGAAAAAATCGTTCTATCGTAGGTACAGTCAGTAATACCTAGATTTAATTTTTTTTTATTAAATTATAGATCGCAAAAATTAATGAAAAGAAAGAAAATTTTAGCAAAATTCTCGGAGCCGTTTTCGAGAAAATACGATTTTCGATTTCTTAAAATTTGTATGGAAGGTACGGTTAGTTTTAGATAAAACAATTTTTTTTTTCTCAAATCTTGTAGATTATGTTAAAAAACTTTATTTGTCAAGTTTGAAAAAAATCGATCTCGGGGTTTTCGAAATATTGAGTTTCCAAAAAAAATTTTGATTTTTTTTTTAAATCCAAAAAATAAAAAAAATGAAAATTTGAATATGTAATAATATTCAAACTTTGGAGGAGTTTTAGCATAAAAAAAATAATTTAAATCGGCTGTACCGTTTTCGAGAAAATCAAAAACAAAAAAATGGACCCATGGGGGCTACCAAAAATAACAATTTTTTGGAAATTTTTTTTAACCGTTACCTAGTTTTAACTAAATGAAATTTTTCAATTTTTTTTTTTAAATTCTGTGGGACAGTTTTTGAGAAAAAAAATATTTACAAAATTTCGAAAAAAATCTTATGGCAGGTACCGTTATTTTTGGTCTTAAAAAAAAAAAGAAAAAAACGTGTGGGGAGAAAAAATCAAAACCCATATTTACCAAGTTTGAAGAAAATCGGCCGAGCCGTTTAGGCTGTAGTCGAACCGACAGACAGACAGACAGAATTGCGAGACCCACTTTTTTGGCTTCGCTATCATAGTAATGTCAACTTTGATCAAAATCTCGAATGCATAACTTGCCTTATAGTACCTATAAGTCGCAAGTAAAAATTATGTTTAATTCTGGATGAAATTCTCTTTCATCGTCATGTTTTTATTACATCTGGATTTCGATTTATTTATAAAACCATAAGCTTTCCGTTTAATACTTACCGATATTAAAAGCTCAATGATCAGATCATTTACATTTGTTTGAAAATTTTATAAAAATATATACTATTTTTACGACAATAATATATAATTTTTACTTTCTATGCACTAGACAAATTTGTTAATTACTATTACGTAAATTTCTTTATTCTTCACCCAAAACTATTGTCAAAGATAATCATCTTAGAAAAACCTGCTTACTTATTAAAAACTAATAAATCATAAATTTAGGTGAACAATGAAATTGATTTTGTATTAAGATTAAAAGGCGATATTATAAAAAGGTACACTCATAGCTGAAGAAAGAAATCAAAGAAAACCTGTACCTGTACCATATGTGACTCTATGTATTTGTGTATCTTCCAATAATTTCTCTGAACATGAAAGTTAAGATCTGAATTCATATATTTATTGATCAGATTTCGGGGCACGTCATTTGTCAATCTTTGGCCAGCACCTTCGGACGCTCGCTCGGCAGATATCTGAAAGTATCATATTGATATACCACGGTTGTAATTGTTTACGCGTTGAGATGTCGAAAAGTAAGTGAATTGTAGATAAATTAAATTACAACTTCAAATTGTTTCTTATTATTTTATATGTAATTTTGTTAGTGTGCCTTTGATGAAAGTGAAAGCAAAAAAGAAACAATTATTCATGAATACAAGTAAACTTTCTTTGAAATTTTGTTGAACACGGTTTGTTTTTTTAAGTTCTAGTGTCGTGACATGGTCTGGTCATATGTGATTAAGGTACTGCTACGGCATTGTGAAATATTATAAATTCTGTGGATTTTATCTTCGAGTGGATTTGAAAACTTATTTTGATCATATTGACATAATTTCTATGCGAGGCCATTTGTATGAACCCCTTTCGTAAAATAACCAAACCGCAAGTATCAATAATGTTTATAAGTTATATTCTGTTTTTGGATTCCGAATTTGTTTGTTTTTATAGCTTTTGCTAATTGTGTCTGAATTGTGTGTTCTTAAAAAAATACGTAATTAGCTTAAATAAAATGCACGACTGGATCATGTACTTGTTTTTATGTAAAAGAAGGTACCTACTTTAAAATTTAAAAATTGTTTATAAATAAATACAAAACATGGATTTAATAGTAGACCTAATTTTTTTTTATCAAAATCGTAAGAGCCGTTTTCGAGATAAATAAGATTTTTCATTACGGTGGTATGCGGGTGTACCGTTAGTTTTGGAGACAAAAAAATTAAATTTCTCCTCTAGGGAATCTCCGAAGACCCTTAAGTACCGAGTTGGAAGAAAATATCTCCATTGGTTTAGGCTGTAGGTCAGGTTGGGTCTCGAAAGCTAGTTGTTTTGAACCGCATTTTTGGGATTAGCTCTCTAATACAGTTCCCCAGTCATGATAATATTCGCACACCTTTCCCTGGAGTTTTGAGTTTTCTTCGAATACTGAGTTGCTGGTTACTTCTGCGGATTTGTCGGAAAAGCGATGTTTTGCTGAAGCCCCGAAACGGGGTAAGTTTTATTGAATTCTCAGAGGTAGAACGACAAAATAAGCTTTCTTCAGCTGCGCATTAAGTTCTATACTCTGTTCAATTTATATTTGTAGCGCAGGCCTCATGGAAGAGCTATTTCAAAAACACTGGTGTTTACTGCTGTTTGCACGGCATCTTTAGTTAAGAAATTACCACTTAAATAGGAAACAGAATCACTGAATCTGCTCCCCGGGTGAAGGTGAAAGGACACTGATCAATAATTTGCAACCAACACCCTTATTGACATTGTGTACAGTCGTGGGCAAAATTATTTGCACAACGTTAAATTAACACAACATCTCTTCATTGAAGCTTTATAACTCTTAAAATAAAAAAGGTATTGTTAATATTTATTTCTATTATAATGAATACATATAATGAATACATATTTTCAAAACGGTACATAAAATAATAAAATAACAAAAATAATGTCAACCAGCTCAGATTCAGAAGAGGAATTATTGCTTCTTTTTGCTATTTTACGAACTCCCTTAAAAGAAAAAAATTTGGGTATATCCAAAGTTATTTTTAATTAATTAATTTCGACATTATTTTCGGTTAATTTACTGTCCATAAATACATATATGAATTAATGAATAATAACAAAATTATTTACAAAAGACTTCATAGTTACCATTATTACCACCGCGTTAAAAATAATCTGTAATTTCATAAAACGTCGCATTTCACTCAGTGTGACATGCGGCATGTATTGCAATGTAATACAACGCTGCGTTTGAACGCGGAGGTAAAACGAGGTAAAACGCGTTCTGTTTGACTGATCCTTTAAGCTTTTTAGAGCTTTTGATAGCAAATATTTCTACTTTAGAGAAAAAGGTGTTGACGCTTGGTATTTTTCTTGTTTTCATGTTTTAGGTTTTCAGTTACTATGGAAAAACATATAAAAATTAAAATGTAATTTAGAGAGTCTTTTATGACTTTTGAAGATTGACGCTGAAAAACTTTTACTTACTTTAGTGTTTTCTGTGATTTATTTTGTACCTAGAAAGGGATAAGGCCTACTGGGGATACTCTTTTAAAAATGCACCTGGTATCTTACCTCTTGTGTGGAAAAAGATGGATTTAATTCATTAAAGTAAAACTTCTTTTCCAGCGTTGGGGGTAAAAATGTTCTATGTTCTATGTTGTCAGTGACATGTCAAAGTGATACGTTATCCGTCAAAGACAGCGACATGTTTTTTACAATTATTGTTCGAACTTTGTTTGAGGTTATTTAAAACACTTTAAAAGCACCCTTTATCGCCAAAAGAGAATGTTCTTTTAATGAAAAAACCACAACAACTAACAAACAAAGCAATTGAAAACATAATTTAATTAAAAAACACAATAAAAGCTTTTCTTAATTAATTTTGTGGCCGAACAATTTCTTAATCGAAAACCACTTCCCTTTGTTAAAAAAAAAACACAAACATATACATCTTTTTTTTATGGTTTTCTTTGTTTAAAAAATTTAACACTTTATCTTACATAATACTGAATACTTATATACTTATATACTTGAAAACCAAGCACTAAAATTTACAAAACAATTAATGCGAAATATAAAAAACACTTGTAAATAAATTTTCTGTTTTCTGTTGTCAAATATATACTAGAATTGCCATATGCGAAGAATTTTAAATTCGGTGTCAAAATTAAACTACCATTGCCTACAATTAGAAAAATCCCTTGGCTCGAACACAATGAATACAATAAGAAAACTATGAAAGTAGACGAGGATATACGTAATTAGACCAAAAAAAAATAATTGTAAAAAGAAGAGCCAAGTTCTTCTATACAAAAACCTTTGTGTAACAAGTCAGCCGTGAAAAGTACTGAGATCTAAAAGTACGCCAAGCTCTTACTTCGTGAAGGTTTAATATTGAATATTTAAAGTAGAATAATATTGAAACAGCTACAATGTAATGGAGAAATTTTGTTATTTAATGATAACGGACTAAAATTTGATGGGTTCACTGGTAAAGTTTTTAAAACCTTTCGAATTGGGCATACAAAAAATTGCCAAGTAAGCCCATCAAATTTTAGTCAGTAATCATTAAATAATAAAATTTCTCTATTATATTGTAGCTGTTTCAATATTATTCTACTTTAAATATTCGGTATTAAACCTTCTTGAAGCAAGAACTTGGCGTACTTTTAGATCTCAGTACTTTTCACGGCTGACTTGTTACACAAAGGGTTTTGTATAGAAGAACTTGGCTTTTTTTTAACATTTATGTTTTTGGTTTGATCTCACTCCTTTTTGCAAAGATTTTAATATTTTACCATGTCAAAATCTCGAAAGATACGGAAAGATAGAAGGGTGGACTCTACCTAATAAACTCAACTTAGTTATTTATAGCTTCCTATTTCTTTTGTTATATTTTCTTTATGTTATTGGTTGTTTTGATTTGCGATTCAACTGTTTCTTCTTCTCCTTCCAAGAATCCTTTCACTAACATACCTTAATTATAAATATTAGTGCCTACATCCGCTCTACCAAATTTCATCATTCTACAGCAATCAGAAGTGCTTCATATAACTTAAACATTTTCTCAGAAAGTGGGCGGACACCACGCACCTGAATGGAAAATCTCAATTTTTATTTTTGACCCTTCATATGCAATTTGAGCCCTACCGTTCTACCAAATTTTATTGTTCTACAGCAATCGGAAGAGTGCCATATAATTTACATCAGAGAAAATGGGCGGATACCACGCCCCTAAATGGAAAACTTCAAATTTTATATTTTTTTCTTTGTATGCAATTTAAGCCCTACCGCTTTACCAAATTTCATCGTTTTACAGCAGTCGGAAGCGCTCCATTCAACCAACACCAATTCGGGGAAAGTAGGCGGATACCACGCCCCCTGAATGGAAAACCTCAAATTTTTTCCTCTGCTTGCATGACAAGACCTACCGTTGTGCAAAATTACAAGATTTTACGATGTCGGGAAGGGCTCCATAATTTTAATGATCTGTCAGTCAGTTACGGTTTTTGTGATTTTTGAGGCCTTATCCGCTTATGTTAGAAAACTGAAATTTGGTGAGGCGGATCTACCTAAGGGCTGTATGGCCTGCAGCCCAGGGCCCCGAGGTCACAAGGGGCCCCAGACCCCGTTGAAAACTATAGGCGTTAATTTGAGTTAAAAAAAAATTAAAATTAAAAAACCTACCATAATGTTTGCAATGGCAACCCTGAGATCAATCTTCTAATGTATAGTCCCCGGCAAGCTAGATGGCACTATTTTAGAAAGAGAGAGTAAATTCGCGCGTCGCTTTTACCTGGAAAAAGCGCTGCGCGAACTTACTCTCTCCCTCTCTAAAATCGTGCTCAGTTTGATGCCGATTAGTGTATGTGCGCGTCTATGGAACGGAACGGGAATTCCCCGTCGTTTGCTTTTGATCGGTGTATTTTTTCTACTCTTACAGTTCGCGTACACTAAAACCGAATCATCGGCCGATATCGGGTTGGAGCTATTCGGACGACTGTCTCGGACGTTCGACTGCATACACTCCTTCCGATCTCGGATGGTGCCGGCCGGTCTGGGGTCTGACTGTGAACTTTGGATATGAAAGTAAAAAAATTTTTTAATTTAAGATTTTTTCTTTATGTCTGCAACAGTCAGTTCCATCTCCGATGAAATTTCTCGAGATTTTGATCAAAGTTGACATACTACTAAATACTTAAAATTGGCATGCCAAATTTTATTTTCGAAAAATTTTAAAGAAATTTGTTATATAAAACATTATTTTAATAATAAAAGGATTTTTAAACTTTGTTTGCATAAATTCATACTTTTCTGAAAATCAGACGGCAATTTCATGCATTTGAAGATTTTTACCTCATTAAATCCATGTTTTATATTTATAAAATGTATCTTAAATTCCAAAGTAATTTTAAATAAGAGCAAGTTCGTGCGATCCAGTCGTGCATTTTATTTTTGCATGAATTTCATCTCAAGAATCAACCGGACAACTGCCGAAAAATCCAAACATGTTGGGATATGCCGGTTGATCGCTTATTATCGGGCGTCATCGGACGATATCGCTTTCAGTGGTGTACGCGCTCTCTTTCCTTTCTATACATTTGGTTCGATCGGCCGATTTCGGCTGACAACGTCCGAGTATACTTCGGCCGATGGCGGATTAGGTGTACGCGAGCTGTTAGGTTAGGTTAGGTTAGGTTGTTGGGCTGACAATTGATGTAACTATTGTAATGTTGGGGCTCTTCTGTCTGGAATCCCTCTTCTTAGTGGAGGTTCTTTGTCGGTTTATCTCTTCTAGTATGATAGACTTGGTCCGGCGAGTAGCCAAATAAACCTTTACCCAAAAGCAATACTGCTCTGTAGGGCGTCTAAAATACTGAATAGGAAAAACTAAGTGGAACCTCCAGCGAGTTGCTATATAAAGGAAAGACCCGTTTTGCTTCAGTAATAGAAGTGAAGAATTATCTTTTTATTTTCTCTTTTTATACAAAATAATTTGCCTTCGTTCGTATCCAACCATACTTCGATAATCGATAACGTTCTATCGATTTTTCCTACAAAATGCACAATCAGCATTTGACCATGCCATGCACTTTAATTGTTTTTGGGCTAGCTTGCTTATGATGCACAATATAATTCATAAGCCGATGACCCGTGGAAATGTTTTTAATTTGTACACAAAAATACTCCTCAAGCACTAGAAGTGTCATATGAGTATTTTTGTGTATCTTGTTTTTTGTTTTATAGTTCGTACACTGAAGGTGCCGATTGAACTATATATATGAATATTTATAGACATACTCGTATGTATCTTGTGCACAGAGTGTGCCAAAGGAAATATGAATGAACATTATGAATCGGCTCTGCTATGGCCGGCAAAGTGAGTGCATGCGATAGATATGAATGGGAAACAGAGTATCAAGTATCGAAGCAGGTTGAATGTATTTTTAATTGGTTTGCGGCAAGTTATTAAGTGATCGCTGGTGCGATCCCTTCACACCACCCTTCCTGGGAGAAAAAGGAGAAATCATGAAGCTTTATGATTTCTTCTTTTTATGCGACACTTTGTACAATGAGGGATCTTATTTCATTTGTTCTTATGTATATATGATACTTTATTTCTGTTTTTTTTTTTTGTTTTCTTTTGTATTATATTTTTTTTTTGTTACATTAAACTGTGAATATATATTTTTTTTTTTTAAATTAGTTATCAACATGGAATATGAAAATAGCTATAGCTATGAAAATATCTACGTCAGATCTCGTGGTTGCCGATCGAATGCTTTTTCAAAATCAACCAATACGACATGCAAATCCTCCAAAGAATCCCGATGTTTTTCCATAATTATTCTTATACTCTGGATTGCATCCGTGGTTGACTTACCCCCGACAAACCCGCACTGGTCATCAGATAGCCTAATTATTTTTCGCAGTCGGCTACCCAAGACTCGCTCAACGATCTTCATGGTGTGTGACATCAGCTTAATCGAACGGTAATTATCACAGCTTCGAGTATCACCCTTTCCTTTATAAATTGGAAGAAGGTAACTTTCCCTCCATTGATTAGGCATGCGATCACCTCGTATAAGTTTGGAGACAAGAATCATGAGCCATCTACACCCGATGTCTCCCATCTTTTTCCAAAACTCTGAGGGTATTTCGTCTGGGCCAACAGCTTTTCCCTTTTTGGAGTATTTTACCGCCTCACTAACTTCTTCGACTGTGACGTCGGATACTTCGCTTAAGTTAGGTGAAGCTATTGGAAAGTATAGCCTTGGAAATTGGTTTAGAAGTCCGTCACAATACTGTCGCCACCTGTGAAGAATTTCGTTGTCTTCCACAAGTAGTTGGCCTTGAGCATTTTGTTAATGAACTTTGGTGAACAAATCTCCTGGGCATTTCTTCTTCTTTGAGCGGCTATTTTTTTTTAATCTGAGGGACAGTTTTTGAAAAAAAAAGAATATTTATAAAATTTCGAAAAAATCATATGGCAGGTACAGTTATTTTTGGTCCTAAAAAAAATTAAAACCCATATCTACCAAGTTTGAAGAAAATCGAAAGAGCCGTTTAGGCTGTAGTCGAACAGACAGACAAAATTGTGAGATCCACTTTTTTAGTCTTCGCCATCATTGTAACGTCAACTTTGATCAAAATCTCGAGTTCGATTTTTTTCCCAATTCCTAACTTGCCTTATAGTACCTATAAGTCGCAAGTAAAAAGGCAGCAGATTCTTGAGAAATTATCTTACGAGTACACACGATGAAAAGTGACGGGTGTACAACATTGCTCTCAGACTGATTTGTTTCGTTTTATTTTCATTTTTGAAGCATAAACATAGATCGTTTGCTATAGTAAAATACGGCTATAGCCTTAAATTTGGTTATATATTTAATATATTTTTATTAATTTCATATATGTATATGAATGTGTAATTTGTCTTATGAAATAGAATCTTTTGATTTATCGATAAAATTATTGGAAAATATAAAATTAAATTCTACTACCAAAGTTTTTTTTTTTAATCTACTGAGAAAACGATTTGTGAAGTCAGAAACCTGCTTCAGTGTTGTCGACTATTAATGAACAGCATATTCTTCATTTATATTAATAAAGGAATAATATTATAAATAAATTTTTTGAATTTCAGTTTTTGTAAAAAATAATATTTTTAAGATTTGGTGGTGGAAATTGCGAAGATAACTGAATATTTTAAGTTTTTAAAATACTCGTATATTTGCATATTTTTTCAGTAAAACTTTCTTCAATTTTTGGAATTGTATTATTTGTTGTAAGTGTTACCACTCAAGCTAACTTTATAAAGCCGGGCTGTACGACTAACCCAGTGAATTCAGACTTCCCTAGACTTGACCATGTAGACACGTTTGATGATTTCATAGTAAGCCAATTTAATCAAATATTAATGAAATTTTAAAAATTTAAATGCTTTTTTTATAAGCGTCAAACAGGGCATCAGTACAGCAATGAATTCGAAAAACAAATGCGGGAGACAATCTTTGTCACAAAAAAGAATCTTGTTGATGCCAGTAATAAAGCTTTCGAAAAGGGAATATCCTCATTTGAACTTGGCATAAATCCTTTCGCTGATCGAACCATAGCTGAGTATAGCAGACTTCATGGATCGAAAATTTCACTTAAGGGAGAGTAAGTTGAACTACATAATGTTTTGTAATATAAATTAGACCATTTCAGAAAACATTTCCAATTATTTTTCCAGACAACGAGTTGGAAAACATAGAAACTATGTAAAAAAGAATCCTCTTAAGGACCTTCCTGATAACTTTGATTGGCGTGAGCTTGGAGGTGTAACTTCTGCTAAATTTCAGGGCACAGACTGTGGTAGTTGCTGGTCTTTTGCTGTTATCGGGGCTTTGGAAGGGCATTTATTTCGAAAAACTGGTTTTTTGGTTCCTCTTTCAGCCCAAGACTTGGTAGACTGCGCCGAATTATATGGCAGCATGGGCTGTGAGGGTGGTTTCCAGGAATATGGCTTCGAATACATTGTCGACCAAGGAGTTGCATTGGATGCTCGGTATCCCTATAAGCAAATGGAAAATCCCAAATGTCATCACAATGAAACTGGGATTGGTGTTAAAATAAGAGATTATGCCAGTATTAAGCCAGGTGATGAGGAAAGAATTAAAGAAGTAATCGCTACTTTGGGACCCGTAGCCTGTTCCATACATGCAAGTCTTAATTCTTTCCAATTGTACAAAGGTGGATTGTATACTGACGATGAGTGCAATAAGGGAGAAGTCAATCATTCTGTTGTTGTCGTGGGGTATGGCCAAGAAAATGGATATGATTATTGGATAATAAAAAATTCATACTCTCCGAATTGGGGCGAAAATGGGTTCATGAAATTGCCTCGAAATCGAAACGGATTTTGTGGCATTGCTTCAGAATGCAGTTATCCAATTCTGTGACTGATTACTGAAGTTATAGTTTTGCTCAAGACAATTTTCTAAATTAGATACTTATTTTTAAAGTTTTATAAATATTGTTATGGATATGATATATGTAATTAAAATAAACCATAATTTCAGTTAGTATACGTATACCTTTGAATGGGTATCTATGTATGCTTAATATATTTTAAGAGTATATGTATCTAGGTTCGTATATTTGTTGGAGTATGATAAGGAGTTGATAAGAGTAAAGTAATATAATGACTTACTTATACTTATTTTAGAAGTAATATAACCCTTTGAATGTTTTGAAAGAAAAATCAAGTGGAATAGATTACAATTATTTTTTATCGCATTTATAATAATCACATGTGTTAGACATTGATTTTGTTATGCGTAAGGCGATCACTAAGGTAAGGGGAAGATTTATAATTGCATTGCAAAAATCCCGGAAGTTTTCTGTTTTCGTTTGGCTTCCGTGTAATTGAAAGATAATTTTTTTTATTTTATTTATTTTTATTTTCCAAAAAAGATGGGGAGTAGAGTAAGAATTAAATTCTTTTAGTTTGTACACACACATTGTATAGTAACACAAATTTACTTACTAGGAAACAAAATGAATATTTACAAAATAATTGATTATTGCAAGAGAGTAATAATACAAAATTTCATTTAAATAAGTTATTCATTACTCTTAACATACATATGAATACAGCAATTTTTTGCTTGAAATAGTTGAACGAATTGATAAAGGTAAAAAAAAATCCATAATCTTATAGCGTGAACAAAAAATTCTTTGTCTATTCAAATAACTAAATAGAAAATAAATTATATTTGGTGTACGGATAGAGTTCGCTTTGTAAAATTCTATAAAAGAATAGACAATTTCGTATTTTAATAAAATGTATTTAGTAGTATAGATTTTATTAAATAATCTCGAAAGCTAATCGTTCAGACGCTTTGAAGATATTGTTGATTTTTTCAAAAAAAAAATGTTTGTTTTCAAAAAAACAAAAAATATTTTTTCGAATATTTTTATATACAATAATATTTTAAACTTAATGGGGCTCCTATTTAAAAAATTTGCTTAAAATCATTAGAGCCGTTAATGAAAAAGTCGAAAATCGAAAAACGGTTCTATGGCAGGTACCGTAAATAAATTTTGTTCCTACTTTGTTTTACTAAAATGTAGTTTATGCCTATAATAGCACACATAATTTTTGTTATCAAAATCGTAAGAGCCGTTTTCGAGAACATAAGATTTTGCATTACGAATATATGGGGGGTAGAGTTAGTTTTAGAGCTAAACAAAATTTCAATTTCTCCTCTAAGGAATCACCGAAGACCCATTAGTACCGAGATTAAAGAAAATAGCTCCAGTGGCTTAGGCTGTAGGGAGAGGTACAAACATACTGAAACATGTTTTTTGTGTACTAAATTTTCCTCAAAATTCTTATAAGAAAATTTAATATGCGAATTGTTAGTATTTAATGATATACATTTTTAAACGTAATTACAAAATTAATTCGTGTATCTGTTTTTTTAGCGTATTCCAAGCGGAAATTCTGGCACTAAAGGAAGTACTGTCTTGGCTTAAAGAAAACGCATCTTCTCAGATAGTCAGGCTGCTTTGAAAACCCTCCATTACAGCCCAAGACTGTCGATCGTCTCTGATAGAGATGGCCAAACAGTTTAACATTCACCTATTCTGGGTACCGGGCCACATGGACATTCCGGGGAATTGCAAAGCCGACGAACTCGCCAGAATTGGAACGGAAATGCCTATCTTACCCGAAAAGGCAAATATAGGTATGCCCATAGCTACAAGTAAACTTATGTTGAAACGAATTGCTCTGGAACAATCAAACACAAGATGGTTTAATACTACCACTTGTATGGCGACCAAACAAATCTGGCCTAAGCTGGATTTGAAACGGTCAAAATGTCTATTGTCCCTCAGTAGATCTCAGATCAGCTCCGTAATAGGTGTCATAACTGGACTCTGTCTCATAGGTAGACACGCCGCACGACTCGGTGTACTATCAAACGATTTTTGCAGGAGTTGCTTGGACGAAGAGGAAGAGGAGACAATCCCACACCTTCTTTGTACATACCATGCTCTCTCTTACAGACGCAAACTTCATCTAGGAGAATTTTTCTATATTGAACCAAGCGATCTCATAAACACAGACATAAATAGTCTCCCTCGCTTCATCAGAAGCTCCAAATGGTTTTAACTAGTAGGGAACCTTTTTGTTCCCTATTAGATCGTGGTATCACAATGGACCTCTAATGGTCTAAGTGTGTCAGACGCTTTAATTACAACCACTTTAACCTAACCTAACCTAACCTCTGTTTTCAAGATATTGAATTTTCAAAAAAAAAAATTGTATTATTCTTTTAAAAGTCCAAAAACAATTCTTTCGAAATTTTGGTTAAAATCGTTAGAGCCGTTGATGAGAAATTCGAAAATCAAAAAACGGTTCTATGACAGGTACCGTTATTAACATTTTTTCATAAGATTTTGTTGACCAAAATATAGTCTATGTCCATATTAGCACACCTAATTTTCTTTATCAAAATCGTTACAGCCGTTTTCGAGATGAATAAGATTTTGCATTACAGGTGTATGGGGGGTACCGTTAGCTTTGGAGCTAAAAAAAAATTTCAATTTCCCCTCTAGGGAATCACCGAAGACTCTTAAATACTGAGATTGAAGAAAATAGCTTCACTGGCTTAGGCTGTAATGAGAGGTATAGACATATAGACATACGGACATACATACATACAGACGTGCAGACATACAGACGGAATTGCCGGATCCACTTTATTCGATCCAGTCCCACTACCCAGTACTGAAGAGGTTAAGAAAGCAATCCGCAGCCTTAAGAATAACAAATCTTCAGGCTCGGATACCTACTTGCGGAACTTTTTAAGTATGGGGGAAATGTCCTGATAGGGTGCATGCATCAGCTGATCAACCAATTGTGGGAGGGGGAAAGTATGCCCGACGACTGGTCAAATACTCGTAGCTCCATATGCCCAATCTACAAAAAACGCGATCCTATGTCCTGCGAAAACTACAGGGGCATATCTATGTTGCCTATAAGATCCTATCCACCGTACTATGTAAGCGTCTAAAAACTTTCTGCAACACTATAATCGGCACGTACCAGTATGGCTTCAGGCCAGGCAGATCAACGATAGACCAGATCTTCACATTGAGGCAAATCCTGGAAAAGACCAACGAATTTCAAGTCGAGACCCACCATAACACAGCATAAGTCGCCAAGAGCTTTTATTGGCGATGTCGGAACTCGGGATTCCGAAAAAACTGATCTAGCTATGCCGCATGACGTTACAAAATACGCGGTGCAACGTGCAAATGGGTAACAGCTCATCCGAGCTATTTTAGACATGTACAGGTTTCCGACAAGGAGATGCGCTATCATGTGATTTCTTCAACCTAGTCCTGGAGCAGATAGTGCGCAAGAGTGGTGTTAACCTAGAAGGCAGTATCTTCAACAGGTTGTAACGGTCCGAGGTGTTGTCGGCAAAAGGACTCTCTACGTGAGGTTCCCTATTCTCTTTTAGAAAAGGTGCTATAACCCTTAGAACATATCCTTATTCAGCACATTGGTGAACATATAAACTAAAGAGCCTTTTAAAACCTTTCCTTCCCTCACCACCATTACAACCCACTACTTACAGGTGCAGTAGGCCGATCCTGGCAGCAGGAAGGTCAGGGTGTTCAGGTCACGAAGGCGTGGCATGCTAGCTTAAGCACATCCTAGCTCGTCGGTGGGGGGGTTCTTGCCATGGTAACGCTGAACAGTGGTTACGTATATTACATGCCGGGGTAGATATACAAATTTAAGTTCGGGTTCAAAACCAAGGAACCCAAATTCGTCCTGATAGGATAAACCTGTATATAAAAGAAAACCAAAAAAACTTCCAAAAGAGGAGAGATCACGATGGTATTGACTCTCAGAGGGATAGCCCACCCACGTATCGTTAAGGATACAACCATGGCTGATATGTCCTCGATTTTATGTCAGCCTCTAAACTATCGACTACCTAGATCAAGTATCTATCAGTGCCTCATCTAAAACCTTGAATAATATCGTCTCCGAAATTTCGTATTTAAAAAAAAATCGCCGAAAAACTCAATTATTATTTTCTTCATAGTCGGTTGGAAATTGTTCGGTCTTCATACAAATCTCCGTCACCGCCACATCCACCGATGACTTCACTTAAAAGTACTTCATGCTATAAATCCAAAGAGCCAAACCAGGAACTAATCTTCCCATAAAATGCGTATTTCCATCGGAGGAAACAATAAAAGAATGAAGTTTTAATTTAAAAAAAAAAAATCTATCAATCAAGATAACTTTTATTCAAATAAATAAAAAAAAAACTATCTTATTCTAACAGAAAATTAATGCTTTGTAAATTCAAAAGGAGCGGAAAAAAAGTACTTAAAAATGATAAAAAAAAATAATTATCAAAAGAACAAATACTTAACCAATACAAAAGCAATTATGCAATATTAATGATAACGAGATAGTTTAATATTTCAAATAATTATTTTGTTTTCATTGAATCTGATATTTTCTTTAATTTTAATTAAATTTTCGTTTAGAAAAACAACATTTCCTAATCCGATGCAACGAGTTATTTTATATGTACAACGTATATTTTCTTTATCATCATACTGTAATAAAAATTAAAATTGATTTCTCGTTTGTTTTTTTTTTCTTTATATGTATGTAGGTACATATTATGTAAGAATACTTGGTAGTTCGATCATTGTATATATTTTGTTGTTATATACAATGGTTACTCTTTAAAAATTATTTCACTCTCACTCTAATGTCAAATTTCTTCGCAACATTTTGGCGCTTCTGGAGCGATGGTAGCGATTCTAGTGAGCGGACAAGAAGATAAAAAAAAATGCCTCATGAGAATACTATAAAGTTTATATACAATGGTAATACTATGTAGGTATTACCTTAAAATTGACATCAGCTTCACTATATTCGTTTTCCCGTTCTCGTGTTTTTTTGCTAGGATTTTGCCGTTGCTCTCCCACACAAATTTGCAATTGGATTCTCTTGCTTTGTTTTTGGCTAGCCAAAGAAGGTGTTTATTTGTTGGTGTAAGATGATTGTTTACATAAACGGGTACTTTTCTTTCGGTTGTTGTTGTATTTTCATTGCTTGTGTTTTCGATGATTTTTTTTAGTGGTAAATTGCGGTTCGACTTTGCTTTCTTTATTAGATTTAATTTACATATTTGACTTGAAAATGAGACAATTATTGTTGATTTTTCTGGATTTTTTTTGTTTGTTCTATAAACATCAGTGATATCTGTGGTGTAAATGTTATGGTCGAAGGTTTTGCCTAATGCTTGAATAATTTCAACCAGATTCTCATTTTGCATTTGTGGAATATTTTTAGTTTCGATATTGTTTTTTAATAGTTGTTGTTCAAGTGTGTTGATTTTTGTTTCCATTGTGAAAATTTGTTGTTCTTTTTGCATGTTACTTTCTTTTAATTCTTTGATCTCACTAGTGAGTTTTTGCAGTAATTCATTATTTGAGTTGCAATGTTGTTTGATCTCATCATATTTATTTGCAAGAAATTCACAACTTGATTTGATGTCGGCCATTTCTTTACTTATTTTTCGCATTTCTATTAGTATATCGCCATTTAGTGTATCATTGTCTTTTGTTGATGGTAAAATTGCGTTTGTAGATGTGCTAGTTCCTTGATCTTATTCGGGAGAACTTACACTTCTCAAACGTTTGGACAATGGTTGGATGGGTGTGGTAGCCGTTTTAGGCATTTGGGGTATAAAATTTTCTCTTCTACAGGTTGAACACTTCCATTCCTCCTTTTTGGCTGCTGTCATTTTCCTATAAGATTTTTCGGAGAGGGTTGTACATGCATAGTGCATCTTGCGATCACATCGGTGGCATGTTACAAAGTCCCCATCAGCAGGGAGGTCAGACAGGCACTCAGAGCATGGATCCATGTTATACATATGTAGTGGTTTAAGCGAATGATGACTGCTTCTTTATTATATTAGAAAGAATAAAAACAATGATTTATAATTTAAAATGAATATTTTTTTTTGTTTCAAATATCTATAAAGTCTTAAGCTTTGTTTCGCAGCTAGATGTTTTGCTATTTTTTTATTAAAAAAAGGGTTTAAAAATTATTATAAGCACCGCCAAGAAAACCACAACTGATCACTTCAACTCACTAATACACTTTTGTTCAGCTTTGCACACTTTCATAATCGAAAATAAACTGTGTTCCGCTCACCGTGTACACTCTCTTATATACTTAAACCAGTTGTTCTCGAAGGTTCTTGTCTAGAATATTCTATTTGCTTGGAATAAGGGGAAATTCATATGGAGATAGAATGTTCTAGTAGTTTGGAATAAGGGGAAATTTAGATGCGATGGAAAAGAGCTTTTTTTGTTCCTTCATAAAGCATATATGTAATTCCCAACAGATGGCGCTGTAGGAGTATAAAGCTCTGTTCGCAACATTGCCCCCTTCTTAAGATTGTTCGTCCCGAACAACTCTATCCCCAGCTTCGGCACTGTATCGGTGCAGTCGATCGCTATGCACAACTTTTAGCTTTCCTCTTAACCCTCTTTGAATTCGGTAAACGACATCATTGATTTTCGTGACGAGAGTATAAGGGCCTTCCCAGTTTTGTTGAAGCTTCGGCGACAATCCCTTTTGACGATGTAGGTTATACAGCCATACACGATCTCCTACTTGGAATCCTGTCGTGTTTGCTCTTGTGTCGTACCTTGTCTTCATTCGATCGCTGTAAGTGTTCATTCTAGTCCTGGTCCTTCAGTGGATGTCGATTAGCCTCTCTTTTAGGTCACTCACGTAATTCCCTGTTTCCTGAGACTCTTGTGGTGGATGTCCAAACCTTATCTCACTAGATAGCCGTATGCTTTTTCCGAACAGGATCTCAGATGGTGTTTG
This sequence comes from Philhelius festivus, assembly GCA_963931855.1. Taxonomy (NCBI): domain Eukaryota; kingdom Metazoa; phylum Arthropoda; class Insecta; order Diptera; family Syrphidae; genus Philhelius; species Philhelius festivus. The sequence goes on along the minus strand of OZ007557.1, from coordinate 24,830,001 downwards.
TCCTTAGTGAGGTGCTCTTTTAAAGTCCTGTTGAATCTCTCGACCATTCCATCAGATTGCGGGTGAAGTGGTGTGGTTCTCGTTTTCTTAATGCCAAGGAACGCGCACACCTCTTGGAATATGTTCGACTCAAAGTTCCTTCTTTGGTCAGAATGGAGCTCCATAGGCACACCGAACCTGCTTACCCAGTTAGACACAATCTGGTCGGCCACGGTCTTGGCTTCTTGGTTCGGGATAGCGTATGCTTCAGGCCATTTGCTGAAGTAATCCATTACTACCAGAATGTATTTATTTCCATCATTCGTTTCCGGAAATGGGCCAGCTACGTCAATAGCAATCCTTTCAAACGGTGAGCCAACATTATTTTGCATCATTTTTCCTTGCAGTTTTCTACCAGGCCCTTTGGTTGCAGCACAAGCGTCACAATTTCGGCACCACTTTTCAACGTCGTCTCTTGCATGCAACAAGTAGAATCGTTGTCTCACTTTTTCTAAAGTCTTATTGACTCCTAAATGGCCTCCTGAAGGTCCATCATGCATCTCTCGAAGAACCTCTTTGATTTTCGATTGAGGTAACACAAGCTGCATCACATAGGATTTACCATCAGCGGACTCCCATTTTCGCCGAATAACACCTTCTTGCACATGAAGTGAGTCCCATTGTGCCTGTAGTATCCGGCTAAAGTATCTGGCAACACTTATTTAGTATTTGAGTGGAATACATAATCTGTTGTATCTGGCACTACTGGACTTGGTAAGCTTAATTACCCCGGTTACAAGAGAAGATTGAGGAATCGAATCGAATTCGAATTGAGATTTCAATCCAGGTATATGGTGGCACTGGATCGAGAGATCGAATTGAAATGGGATCGAAATGACAATATGGTTTTGTACATGCACTCGATTCTTCGATTCCTCGATTCTGGTATACATGCATATTTTCGATTCGATTCAGCTCGTTTAGTGGGATCGGATCGAGAAATCCTATTTCAATCCGATCCAGGTATACATGGAGCTAAATCCTGATTCAATTCCGATTCAATTCTCCATATAAACGTAGTAAATGAAACAGGAGATCGATGATGGCACTTGAGATAGAGAACGCGTGAGAGACGGGACCTTTTTTAAGATACTACATTGGCGACGAGGAGAAAAAATTAGTTAAATTAAAGTTAAGAAAATTTGAGAAGCAAAAGAAAAAGTAAACAATAAATAAAAGAAAAATAAAGCATTAAAGCATTACCATGACTGGTAAGTTCAAATAAATATAATACAGATAATTTTCAATTAAGTGTTTGTGAATGTGTCTTGCCATGCAATGTAGTTGCAAAAAAAAAAAAAAAAAAAAAAAGCATTTTGGCTATATCTTTGCTTGTGTGCATGCGGCTTCATGCGAAGAAAAAAAAAAAGAAAACAAGGTACCCACAATAGTCTCGTTCAATATATTCGTAGAGAAAAAACCGACTATGAGTTTTTTTTTTCTAAGTGGAAAAAAAATAATAATGGGTTCCATATCAAGTGCAACTTAAATGGCAATATTCAATGAAAATGTTTCTGAACTAGCTAATTGTTGTGACTTAAATGATCACATATAAGAGAGAGCAACTTTAATGTTTGCCAAATATAACAAGACAATTTGTTGTGACTTCAATGATCGCAAAGGATTCAGCAACTTAAATGATTGCTAAAAATGAGATAAGAAAAAATATGTTGTGACTTAAATGTTCGCATAAAATATGTCATAAGACAGCAACTTTAATGATTGCCAAATAATGAATAAATAATATTGCGACCTAAAGTCTAGTACGCATATCGTGCTAAAATTCATCTTCCATACAAATATGTTCCAAAGATAAATTTTAACGACGCCTTTTATCCTAGCAGTAAAAAAAAAAAATTAAGTTTGCCGTGAGCTGTATAAGAAACAACCAAATGATTTGTAATTAAGTCTGAAAAAAAAAAATCCAAATGTATCTTCAAACATACAAAAAGAAAATAACTAACATAAATGTTTTTTTTTTTCCTCTTTTAGACAATATATATTCAAAATTCATTGAACTACCGCCGTTCGACTTTACAGAATATGAAGAGAATGGAAAAATTGGCACCGGTCATTCGAATGGTACCTTAAAGCGAACCATTATTGAAGACGAGTCAGACAAATTTGTAAAACTAATGCACTTGGCTGGCCGCAAAGTACAAGAGTTATACGAGACGCTACCAACACCAACAGGCATTACTGAGGAAGCATGCGGACCACTTGCCACCGGTTGTAATCCACATTTGTCTGATTACGACGCAGCTATTTCAAAGCTGAACGACTTTTTCGAGCCAAAAAAGAACTCTACATACGAACGACACGTATTTCGGCTTCTCAAACAAGAAAAAAGCGAAAAAATTGGCAGCTTTGTTATGAAGCTCCGCATTCAAGCCGAAAAATGTGATTTTGGTGATGCGGTCGAAGACAATGTCACAGACCAAATTATTGAAAAATGTTTTTTGGCCAAACTACGTCGAGAATTGCTAAAGTTGGGCGACTCCAAGCTTGACAAGATTTTGAGAGCGGCCAAAGTTTTCGAAGCCATCGAGGAGCAATGCAAAACATTCGACTTAGTCGAAAACAAAAATAGTTTCCCAGAAAACATTAATAAGATCGAGCATAAATTCAAAAACAAGCAGGTCTGGGAAAAAGACAAACAAAACGAATGTTCTCGTTGTGGGTATGCTGGACACAGAGCTTTCGAAGAAAAGTGCCCAGCAAGAGGCAAAATCTGTAATAAATGTGGTGGTAAGGACCATTTCATTCGGAAATGCCGAAGTAAGAAACGCATACTCAGCTTCGAAAACAGACAATTGAAAAGGACTCTCAAAGAATCAAATTTCAGAGAAAAAATGAAACGCGAATCTGAAGAACATGAGCCAACAAAAAAAATTAAAACCGAACGAATCAGAAACCATTAAATTACTCGATGCATGTGATGCAAACAAAAAAGTCGAATACATATTTTGTATTGGAGACACAGCTGGTAACGAAATTCAGTGCAAAATTGGTGGCGTTATTGTTAAGGTAGTTGTCGATTCTGGTTCAAAATTCAATATTATCGACAACAAAACTTGGGAGTTCCTTAAATCCAATGGAATCAAAGTCGCAAAGCAACGCCAACAGGCCGATCATGAATTTAAAGCGTACATACCGTTAAAGGAAGGTGTAAAACCTGTAGCACAGCCGTATCGGCGGGTTCCAGTTCCATTAGAAGAGGCAGTGGACAAGAAAATTGATAAACTTCTCCAAGAAGGCATAATTGAAAAGGTCAACGAGCCCTCACAATGGATTTCGCCTGTGGTACCAGTTCCTAAGGGTGATGATGTCCGAATTTGTATAGACATGCGCCGCGCAAATGAAGGGGTTCAAAGGGAAAATCACCCGCTTCCAACTATGGAAGACTTTCTCCCTCACATCGGAAAAGGGCGATTTTTCACTAAATTGGATGTAAAGGATGCCTTTTATCAGGTGTGAGACTTGAGTATAATATTGAAAAAAAAAACTTCCTTTTTTGTTTAATGTATGTAGCTCTAGTTGAAGTTGATTATTTGTTGTTTGAAAAAGATATAAACAAATATTATGTAGCTTTACAGACTTCAAATAATAATTAAAAAAAAAAAATATGTAAACCGGAATACTATGTTTTGAACTATTTTTTTTTTGTTGTTAATGTTAAATAAACCAATACAGTGAATTGATTGACATGTTTGCGAGTTTAAGTTAATGATGATTTTCTGGTTATAGGTGGAGATTTCGGAAGAATCTAGACCAATAACAACATTTATAACAAGAAAAGGCTTGTTTCGCTACACAAGACTAATGTTCGGAATAGCTTGTACACCAGAACTATTTCAAAAAATAATGGAACAAATTTTGGTTGGATGTGAAGGTTGTCTCAACTACATGGACGACATTATCATTTACGGAGAGACAATCGCACAACTAGACATACGTGTAGCCAAAGTCTTGGAAACTCTTAAGAACCATAACGTTAAGTTAAATCGCGCAAAGTGCATTTTTGGGGTAAAAGGTAAATTTATTGGCCATAAGCTATCGGCAGGTGGCATAGCTCCTACGCAGAGTAAGGTTGAGGCTGTCAAGAATTTTCGTTGTCCATCAAATATTGCAGAACTGCGTAGCTTTCTTGGCCTGGTAAACTTTGTTGGTAGATTCATTCCAAATTTAGCTAATCTTACGGAACCACTACGTACGTTAACCATAGGCAAAATGCAATATTTAAGTGGAGAAAAGAGCAACAAATTGCATTTGAACATTTGAAAGAAAGTCTTACAAGTGACTTAGTATTGGGGTATTACGATGTTCAAAAACGCACTCAAGTATACGCTGATGCCAGTCCAGTTGCTTTAGGGGCAGTTTTAATACAAATTAATGACGAGGGGCCAAGGGTAATCACTTATGCAAGTAAAAGTTTGACTGATACTGAAAAACGATATTGTCAAACCGAAAAAGAAGCATTGGCTTTAGTATGGTCAGTTGAGAGGTTCAAATTTTATTTATTTGGACGGACTTTTGAACTGGTTACCGATCATAAAGCAAACCGTGTGCAAGGATAGAACGCTGGGTACTTCGTTTACAATCTTATAAATTTAAGGTATACAAACCAGGAAAGAACAATATAGCTGATCCATTGTCGCGACTAGTTGTCACCAATAAGGCAGAAGAATGGTTCGATTTAGACAATGAGCAATATATAAACTATGTGGTAGCAAATGCTGTACCCGTCGCATTAAAACTGAGGGAAATCGGAGAAGCTTCTGCGAACGACTTAACTATACGTGATGTTAAAGTTGGACTTGCAGACAAAATTTGGTCTGATAAAGCTGGGCCGTTTAAATTATTTGAAACCGAGTTATGTTTTGCTGGAGATATCCTTCTTCGAGGAAATCGCATTGTTATTCCCGAAAACTTGCGACACCGTACTATAGAATTGGCTCATGAGGGACACCCGGGAATCACAGTTATGAAACGTCGGCTACGAACGAAAGTGTGGTTGCCAAAGATTGACAATGAAGCAGAAAGTTTTGTGAGAAAATGTCTGGGTTGCACGATTGTTGCGGCACCATCAGCACCGGAACCCATGAAGCGTAAGGAGTTACCTACTGAACCGTGGTCGCACTTAGCAATTGATTTTATGGGCCCTCTACCCTCAAGCCATTACCTATTAGTCGTTGTCGACTATTTTAGTCGATTTGTCGAAGTGGAAATTATGACGAAAATTACAACAATGGAAACAATAAAAAGACTTAGAACTATTTTTGCACGTTTTGGTAGACCTAATGTGATAACAGCTGACAATCGAACACAATTTACTAGCACCGAATTCGAAGACTATTGTACCGAAAACGGTATACAAATTATCCATTTTACACCATTTTGGCCACAACAGAATGGGGAAGTGGAGCGCCAAAATCGTTCTATTTTAAAGCGTTTAAAAATAAGCCAGAATTTGCGCCAGGATTGGGAGAAAGAGTTGCAGGATTATTTGTTGATGTATCGTACAACACCACACTCTACCACATTAAAATCGCCATCAGAACTGATGTTTGGAAGAACCGTTTGTGACAAATTGCCACAAATTAATCAGCCACTCGCATATGATGAAGAACTACACGATCGTGACAAAACAAAGAAGGAAAAAGAAAAACAATATGCTGATGAAAACCGTAATGCCAAAAGTAATTTAATAGCAGTTGGAGATTTGGTTTGGTTGAAAAACTTGATAAATATAAACAAATTGTCGGCAACATTTGAACCAATAGATTTCAAAGTAATTGAACGAAGTGGCTCGGAGTTAGTAGTCGAAAGCACAGATACCGGTGTACGTTATCGGCGCAATGTTACACATGCCATTAAAATTCCGTTACAAAATGAAAATATAAAAATAGTACCACAGGAACAGCAACAACAAATTGAACAACAAGGTGTGGAGCAAAGAACCTTAAACTACCAAGACCCAACTGCGGATAAGAGGGTAAATGCGAGCAGGACCACGGATGAGCTTCCACCGCGAAAGAGAAAAGCTCCAGCAAAATTTCAGGATTATACACAGTAAAAATTAAAAAAAAAAATATAATTAATTCATATATCTACTCGTAATATACATATATTTATTTTGTATATTTATTCAAAAAAAAATAATAAAAAAAGAAAGAAAGTAGATGTAGTATCCGGCTAAAGTATCTGGCAACACTTATTTAGTATTTGAGTGGAATACATAATCTGTTGTATCTGGCACTACTGGACTTGGTAAGCTTAATGAAACAGGAGATCGATGATGGCACTTGAGATAGAGAACGCGTGAGAGACGGGACCTTTTTTAAGATACTACAGTGCATGGAAATGTCATTCCATGCGGGTTTTTCTTCATGTTCCTTCCATGCGAGAAGAGGTTTAATGTCGGGGTCTTCTTATTGAGCAGATCGTATTTCTTCATTGCTCCATCCACAAATGGGGTCAGCTCTAATTCGCAGAATGTTGATGGATTCCTTTTCTTCTTGTCGCCTGCACTGGGTTCCTGTTCTGGGTTCTTGAAGTTCAACAACCAGTTAAGAGCACCATGATCGGTTCGTAGAAGAAACTTCTGTCCATAGATGTATTTATGGAAGTGTTTCGTTGCCAAGATGAGTGCCAAGAGTTCTCTTCTGGTCACACAGTAGTTCCTTTCGGTCTTTGACAGTACTTTGCTAAAATAGGCGACAACCTTTTCTTCGCCATTGTGCACTTGTGACAGAACAGCGCCGACTCCTACGTTGCTTGCATCAGCATCGATGATAAAAGGCTTGCCTGGAGTCGGATATATCAGCACCGGAGCATTGCATAGACGGTATTTCAGTTCTTGGAAGACTTTTTCACACTCACCTGACCATCTAAACTGCTTGTTCTTTTCCGTAAGCTGATGCAAACTCTTCGCAATTCCGGCAAAGTTCTTAACAAAACGTCTGTAATAAGTAGCAAAACCAAGAAAACTTCGTAGTTGATGTTTGTCCTGTGGTGTTGGCCAATTTTTGACGGTGTCAACTTTTTAAGGATCTGTCTTGACTCCTTGGGACGAGATGATATGTCCCAAATACTTTACTTCAGTCTGGAACAGTGCACATTTTTCTGGGTTCAGTTTAAGGTTAGCCTCTCGAAGTCTCTGGAACACACCCTTTAGGTTCTTACAGTGTTGGTCGTATGTCTTGCCGTAAACGATAACATCATCCAAGTAGACAAGACAAGTTTTCCACGTCAGACCTTGAAGGACACACTCCATCAAACGCTCAAATGTTGCCGGAGCGTTGCAAAGACCAAATGGCATCACGTTGAACTGCCACAGCCCATTACCTGTGGACAGTGGCGAGGCGTCATATTGTTCAAGTCGTGCATGAACGACTAGCTTACAGGCGACATTATTTTAATTTCTATCTAATTAACCCACACCTCATACTTATACTGTTCGTTCATTCCTTATAGTTATATCTAATGTATACGTACATATTTTCCATTTTCCAACTCGCGCATTCCTTCTCTGAACTACCCAAATAAAACAAAACGAACTAGCTACCTGCTACTGTTTTGTTTTCACTCAACCGATGTGTATCTACCCAAGTCGTTCATACGATTTGGCAACGAAATGAACCCATAGAAAGCATACAAGAAAAAAAAAACAATTCGCTCGTTGTAGGGAGCATTTCGTGCAAATCTGTTTTGAACGAGTAGAGCCTTTTTTTAATACATAGAATGGTGGAAATGAGGAAAACGGGTAGCTAGGGCGTAGGTAAGTAGTTTATTTATTTATTTAGGTACATATTCCAATATTTAATTTTTTTATTTTTTCGAATATGAGAAATGAGACGCGCGTCGTTCATAGGGACGGTTTCGTTCAAATCAGTTTTGAACGATTAAAGCTTTTTTACTGTGGAATGAAGGAAATGAGGAAAACGGCTAGCTGGTACTTAATCAACACATACCTACCTATTTATTATTGACATAAAAATAAAAACCTTATAATGTAGGTACGAGTACTTATGTATATAAAAAAAAGACTTGTTTGACTTCTTGGCATTGCAAATAAGAATTTTGAAACTGAACGACTACATTTTTTAGGCACGCGTCGCCGCTGCCTGTGGAGAACGTTGTCTTTTCTCGGTCTTCAGGGTGAATTTTAACTTGCCAATATCCACTTTTCAAGTCCAGTGTTGAAAACCAGTGTGCTCCTTCCATCGCATCTAAGGTGTCACTAATTCTTGGCAGAGGGTAGCTGTCTTTCTTGGTTACGTCATTCAATCTTCGGTAGTCAACACAAAACCGTGTACTTCCGTCCTTCTTTTTAACTAGGACCACTGGTGACGCCCAAGGACTTTTGGAGTTCTCAATCAAACCATCCTTCTTCATGGCGGTAATCATTTCCTCAGCTTCACCTTGTTTGGCCAGTGGCAGACGTCTTGCGGGCTGACGAATGGGCCTTGCATCTCCTGTATTTATTCGATGCTGCACCATTTGTGTCCTTCCATATTTTCCGTTTGGTGAAGCGAAAATGTCAGCATACTCATTCAGAAGGCTTTCTGCCATTTTAACCTGATGTTGGTCTAGGTTAGAAGAATTGAGTATCATTGCCTTGATGCTATTGAGCTCCTCAGGGTTTAATGTCGTTCTCGGTGTTTCAGCGTCAATTCGTGTTATGGCTGCGACAGATTCGCACTAACCGATAACTTCTCCTTTTGCTAACTTTACATCGTACGGTTTGGTGTTGAGTATCCGTACGGGGACCATATTGTTCTTTGGAGCCACAAGTGTCTTCCCAATGATGACGTTTTTGGAAGAACAATCTGGGCCTGGTTCCACCATTAGGTATCGATGGCGTCCACACTCACCTTCTAATTTCGTCCAAACGAATGCCTCAGAATAAGTAGGAATAATCACGTCTTCTTTGATGACAGTCCTTAGAGTTGTTGTTCCTTCGTGCCCATAGATCATTGGAATCTCTGTATTCTGGTATTTGAGTACCTGGTTGCCAATATCCAAAATTACTCGATGTTCTTTCATGAAGCCCATGCCTATGATGCATTCGTCACATATATCTGCCACCAAAAATTTGTGTGAGAATTCTAGATCTGCAATTCGAATTCTAAGTCGGATTTCACCATAAACCCTAGCTACTTCTCCTGTGGCAGTTCTTAGACGGTAACTATTGGTGTTGTGTAGCCAATTCAGGTGAACTAGGTCTTGACGCACAATGGAGGCTGTGGCACCGGTGTCGATGGTGACCACACGTTTGTTGCCATTTAAAGTTGCCTCGACAGTCAGACTTCTATTGTCTCGCTTAGTTTGAGAGACCTGGATGGTGTTTCTGGGGTCATCGATACCAGAAACCAGCTTCTGCCCCTCGAAGTTGGTTCTTACTCGTTTCCCTGTTGGGAAACTGTTCGGGAAGTAACACTGATGTTATTGTTACCTTGTTCTGGGTTTGAAACTCCGTGTCCACAATGTTGACAAGCTCGTCTTGGTGGTAATCGACATTGACGCTGTAAATGTCCGGTCTTGTTGCAATTCCAGCACTTTGCAAGTCCGTTTCGTTGGTTCCTTTGGACATCAGTTCTTTGGCATGAGCATTCTTCGACGATGGCTTCTCTAAGTCGATGTACTCCGTGAGAAGCTTGCTCAGCTGCTTCCATTGTCAAGGCCATAGCTGTGCACCGTTAATCGAACAGTTAACTTCGTTAATCGTTAATCCGCTACTAAAAAAGTTAGCTTCGTTAAACGTTAAAGCGTTAAATTTCGGAAGAATTAACGCAAGTTAATGTTAATCGTTAATCCGTTAACATGTGATAAAAATTGCATTTTTTTATATTTTTTCACTCGTTCATCAACTGGTTAAACAACAATATCGAAAACGTAGTTGATCACCTCGAAAAAATGTTTTTTTCTGTAAAAATCGAACAAGTTTATCAACTAGTGTACGAGGTTATTTAACATTTGAGTAAGTTGGTCAACTAGGTGTACGGGGTTAATCAACATATGTGAAAGTTGGTCAATTATGTTTACGGGGTTCCAAACGCATTTTGTTCAACTTTAGTTGCTCAACGTGAATTATGTAAGTTGCTGCACTAGTGTAAGAGATTGTAAATTCTTTTATCCAACGAAAGAGTTGAATAAAAAGTTGAACGAAGTTGGTTGAACTTATCGCGCACATAGTGGATGACCGGCATAATGAAATGATCAAACGAAACGAATCTCTTCGCAGTTTTCTCACTCGCACGCGCCGTCAAAATATAATACGTACCTAGCTGTTTTTGTTTCACCCGCGGCACGCGTCGCACGGCACTTGTCTCATACTTGTCTGAACCTGTTTTTCGCGCCGCGCGGTAAATAGTAGGCATTGGATTAACGATTAACGGACTTAACGTGGATTAACGGATTTAACGTGTCCGTTAACATTTTTAAAAGTTAACTTAAAAGTTAATCAATTTTTCGTATTAAATGTCAAGAGAATAGACGTGCTTTTTATTAGCTCCTGATTAATTAAATATTTACTAACCAGTTACGTTAAAGATTTAATTTTAAATCAAAGTTTTCAAAAATAATAACTCTATCTGACTATCTTGAGTGAATTTCTTATTTTTGTTTCCTCAAATAAGTGATAAAATAAACTATAAATTAGTAAATACTAATTCGATTTTTGTGAAGTTCCATTCATTTGTTCACCATGTCCAACACTACCACACGTCTACAAGCATCAGAGCTTAAAGAGAAATCTTTAGCATCTCCATTAACACCAAACAATTCATTATCATCACCGGTAGTTAATACAAAACTAAAATCAATTGTTCCAACAAAGAAAGCTTCAGATAAAAAAGGTACACTATCTGACCAATTTCGAGATCTTGAAGCAAGTTTAATTACCAAGTTTAAATCGTTGCTTTCGGAATTTGAAAGTAATTTCAACAAAAAAATTAGTGATGCTATATTTTCTCTTGAAAGCAGAGTGCTTAAATTTGGGAGCGACATTTCTGAGTTGCGTGACGACAATCAGAAACTTAAAGAGGCACTCTCTGACTTGCATCGAAAAGAAAGGCTTCGTGACGTGATTGTACGTGGTATACCTATTAAACCCGACGAACGACCAGCTGATGTGGCAAAAGCGATTGCTTCCAAATTACATCATCAAATTACCCCACACTTTGATGCCTTTCGCCTAAAAACCAAATCCACCGATGGTAACTGTCCTCTACTTATCAGACTCTCTTCACACATGGAGCAAAGTGCATTGCTTGCTGCCTTTAGATCGAACGGAGGTTTAACAGTTGAACAGCTAGAGAACGAATCTCATACTTTTGATCACAACAACACCAGCACAAGCGCTACTCGCATATACATAAATGAGAGCTTAACTCAAGAGAACAGCTCCCTGTTACGTAATGCTCTTCAACTACGCAGAGAAGGTCTACTGTTTTCGGTAAGAACTCGCAATGGTCATGTTTACATCAGAAAAACTAAAGATGACACTGAGGTGAAAATTGATTCAACAACAATACTCACTTGATTACTTTGATGTTCCCCTCCTTACACTTTCACCATCGTCGTTGTTAACCGATCTGGAGCTTTTTTCACCATAGCTACGTTTATGTATAAGTATATTTTCTATATTAATTTAAAAACAAAAATATATATATATAGGTACTCTTTATATTATTACTCTCTTATTTAAATCTAATCGCTATTCTCTTTTTTCATTTTAAATTTTTATATTTTTATTTAATTCTTAATTTTTATTTTTTCTCATTATTCTAAAATTTCTTCCTAATCTATTCTCTTTTTTCCTCTTTTTTCTTACTTAGAATTCATACAAGACTAAAGTTCTCATTTATTTTAATTTTTTGGTAGTTTTTGCTTCTATTTCAATTAAATTAGTTATATTATAGTTATCTTACGGGAAGAAAGCAATATGTCAAAATTGGATCGGAAATCTCTAAGGAAATAGTAAATTTTTCTGGTGTTCCGCAAGGAAGTCACCTTGGTCCGCTTTTGTTTCTCTTGTTCATAAACGACCTTCCAAATCATGTTATGCATTCCAATGTTCTTTTATATGCTGATGATCTCAAAATATACAAAGAAATAAACTCTTTATCCGATGCTCAATGCCTTCAGAGTGACTTAACTAAAATATCTGTTTGGAGTGATTGCAATGGTTTGTATTTTAATGTCAAGAAGTGTTCCGTATTAACTATATACAGAGTTTTATGTCCTGTTTTATTCGAGTATAGTATTTGTAACATGTCTCTTAATAGAGTGTCTAGGCAAAAAGACCTTGGCGTTATATTCGATGAACATATGAAATTTACCTGGCATTATGATTATATAATATCTAAATCAAACTCGATGTTAGGTTTCATATTTCGGAATGCAAATGAATTTAAAGATCCATACACTCTAAAGTCCCTTTATGTGTCTTTAATACGTTCTTTTCTTGAGTATTGTTGTGTTGTATGGAGTCCGTTTTATGATAATGCTCGTCTACGCATTGAAAGAGTCCAAAAACGTTTTACTAAATTTGCTGTTAGAAAATTTAATTGGTCTATGAGACCATCATATGAAGCTAGATGTGGCTTAATCAATTTAAAGCCGCTCAGCTTACGCCGTGAATATTTTTCTGCTCTTTTTGCACATGATGTTTTGACCTGCCACATTCAATGTTCAGAATTACTTTCCTTATTTAAATTATACGCTCCTATTCGACAGCTTAGGCCTAGAACAGGTGATTTTCTACACATTCCAGCACATAGAACAAACTATGGTTTTAATGATCCTATTACTATGTCTTCGTTAAATTATAATAAATATGAGGACGTAATCGATTTTAATATAACAAGATTTACATGTAAGAATTTGATTTTTAATAATTTTTAAGGATATATTATTTGTTAAATTATTCAATTTTATTATTATATAAACCTATTGTTTAATCTATTAAAGTTTATGTACTTGATGGATATTGTAAATAAATAAAAATAAAAAAAAAAGAAAAAAAAATTAGTAAAATATTGTGCTCCAGCTATTTTTTTTTTCCTACGTGTTGCCGTTGTGATGGATAATGTGGGTAGCGAAGTTTGTGTTCGGTCAGTCATGAAAATATTATCGAATGCTTGTGAGGGCCTTAAGATATGTTATTTAAATGCTCGAAGTTTAAATCTAACAAAATTAGACTATTTAAAGTTTATTTTACATGGCTTAGAAATTGATTTGATTTGCGTTACTGAAACTTGGTTGAGTTCAGGGTCAGAATACAGTAATTCAGCTAGTATAGATAATTTATACAATATCCCTGGATATAAACTTATTCGAAATGATAGAGTTACTACAACTACTGGAGGTGGCGTTGCGGTGTACTGTAGATTATCGTTAAAGTCAAAAATACTAGGTAAGTCTGATGGCAGTGAAGTAGAATATCTTTTAATAGAAGTAAGCGATGGCAATTTAAAATGCCTTGTTGGTGTAGCTTATAATCCTAGACGATTTTATTCTCCAGAACCATTATTTTCAGCTATCCATGATTTTACAGCTTTTTACGAACATATTATAATATGCGGTGACCTTAACGCGGATCTTTTAAAATCTGACACTAAAGCTCATCAACTTTTAGATTTTACTAGTGCCTCTGGATTATCGATAGTTAACTGTTATCCTACACGTTTTGCTCCAAATGCTTCCCCCAGTCTTCTTGATATAATAATGGTTTCAAATCGATCAAATATTCTACTCCATGATCAGCTCTCTCTTGCAGGTGTATCTGATCATGACTTATTGTTTTGTTCATATAATATTGATTTATCTCGTTCTTCATTACCGACTTTTTTCCAGTATAGAGATTTTGAATCTATTGATAACAATGCTTTGCAGTTAGATGCCAGTCGTGTACCATGGCGAGACTGTTTCTACACATCAAATATTAACAATAAAGTCAATCACTTACAAACATTGTTTTCAGATCTATAGGTATGAGAGACATGTTCCTATTAAGACTGTAGCAATTCGTAATAGAAACTGTCCTTGGTTTACATCGGAGTTTCGTAATGCTATGAAAATACGTAATAAAGCATACTCAAGATGGAAGCTTTACGCAACTAGTAACCACTGGGAGATTTTCTGCCGTGCTCGGAATCATTCAACTTTTATAACCCGCCGGGCGAAAAAAAGATATTTTTTATCTAAGTTGAGTACTGCTCAAAGCTCAAAAAAGCTCTGGAGCAATTTACGATCTATTGGTGTTGGTAAAATCAATTCGGTCGTTAATATTCCTGATGTAAATGTCCTTAATAATGCATTTATTTCGGGTCATATCGAGAGTCCGCGTTTTGTCCCTGATGATAGCCTTTCTTTCTTTTTTGACTTCGACTTTGAAGTTGTATCTGAAATTGATGTTGTAAATACCATACGTTCCCTTAAGTCTAATTGGGGGTGGCCGTGGCGCGATGGATGTGTGCTCGCCTGTGAACCTCATGATTGCAGGTTCGATCCCTGCCGTCGTCTATGTTGTTTTAATTCCATCAAAAACCTTCTAAAATTGTCATCAATGGGTTGCTGGTTTACTCATTACATGTTGTTCAGGTATAACACTAACAACATGTAATTGAGTTAAACTAGTATGCCCAAGGATGAACACGAATAAAATAATGTGAATTATAAGCGACATAGAAATAAGACACGGCATTATCCGCTTTAGTTCAGCCGCCATCCCTGGAGATAAAATATCTGAGACAACAACCTTCAGTCTTAGAACATCGTGCCACACATCTTTCCTATCCTTCTTTCTCTTCCTTAACTTCACGCCCGCGCTGTGTTCAAACATTTAAAGGGTAATCATAATCCCTTGAGCGTGTGTAGATTATAAAAAAAAAAAAAAAAAATGCTGTTGGTGAAGATGGTATTCCCATTCGTTTTGTAAAAATAATCTTGATGCATTTATTGAGCTGTCTTACGCACATTATAAATTTCTGTATAACATCATCAACTTTTCCTGATATTTGGAAGTTACCAAGTCATTCCAATTCCGAAAGAAACTCAACCTCTGTCGGTAAAAGACTTTCGCCCCATTAGTATTTTACCCTGTCTTTCGAAAGTCTTTGAGAAAATAATTGCTAACCAAATCTCATCCTATCTCAATGAACATTGTTTGTTATCTCCAATTCAATCTGGCTTTCGAGAACATCATAGTTGCTCTACAGCTATGATAAAAATTATCGATGACATAAGAGTTAAATTTGATATGGATTACTTAACGGTTTGTTTGCTGGATTTTTCAAAGGCATTTGATCGTGTAGATCATATGGTTCTTTGTAAGAAACTTAGATTGTATTTTGGCTTTAGTGAAAGATCAGTGCGTCTGATAAATAATTATTTATTTAATCGCCAACAAAGGGTTGTTTATGATGGCAACTACTCTCTTTTCGGAACATTGTCTTCGGGAGTACCCCAAGGATCGATTCTGGGACCAATTTTGTTTTGCATATTTATTAATGACCTTCCCAAAGTATGTTCTAACGTTTCAATTCATCTATATGCGGATGAAGCACAAATATACTTGTCACGACCTATTGGACTTATTGAAGATCTAATTGCCAGAGTTAACGAAGATTTGTGTAATATTCACAATTGGTCAATTTGTAATGGGCTCAACCTGAATCCAGATAAATCACAACTTATATGTATCTCAAAAACACCTTACAATACTGATGAAATACCGTTTGTGTTCCTAAACAACATGCAAATCAAGTTTGTTGATGTTGTATCCAATCTTGGTTTTAAACTTAATCGCTCCTTGTCTGGAACCGACCACATTAATCTTGTCATAGGGCGGATATATGTACGCTGGGTTACGTAAACTTAGTGTCTCTTCTAACTTTACTCCAGTTGCTACTAAACTTAGACTTATTAAAACTTTATTTTTGCCTTTAATTGATCATTGTACAGTTGTATATTGTAAACTCGACTCCCATTCTCAGCATAAGCTACTAGTTGCTTTCAATGACATGATAAGGTATGTGTATGGGTTGCGTCGGTACGAGCACATATCACACTATCATAAATTGATTCTCGGTTGCACATTTCAGCAATTTCTGTACATAAGATGCTGTCTTTGTATGCATAAAATCATTCAGGAAAAACTGCCACCATATTTGTATGAAAAACTGATATTTGCCCAGTCAACCGGAACTCTCAATCTAATTATACCCCACTTCGCTTATTTAAACACCTCGCGTCTATTCTTTATTCATGTGACCAAACTTTGGAATGCCCTACCCACAGCTATAAGAAAAATAATTGGAGCTAGAAAATTCAAAACCGCTACATTGCTGCACTTGTCATCTTCATAGCAATAACTGCTTCTTTTCTTCTGCACTTGCTGTCTTGTATTTAGGCTCAGTAATTCTCTTATTCTACTTTTCATCTTTCTTTTTATCCTTCTTTTCTTTTTACTTTTTCTTTCCCTATTCCCTTTTTCTCTTATTATTTATTGTTGAATTCTTTTTACCATCTATCTATTTTAGATAATATACAATTTTAATGTTAAATATTATTAATTCAAAGAATTATTATTATTTTCGAATCTATTATACTTTGTATTATTATTATGTATAATAAATTTATAATTCACTTATCCTTAATTTTATGTACTGTAAAAGACTACGTCTTATTTGTACAATGTAAACTAAATAAAAATTGAATTGAATTGAATTGAATCCGTTAATCAAAATCTTAACTTCGTTAATTAACGATTAACGGATTAACGAGTTAATGCCCAGCTATGGTCAAGGCAAACGCTAATGTTTCCGAAAGAGTTCGTTTTCCAGCAGTTCGCACGGCCCTTTGAAGATGTATGTCAGAAATGGCGCGAACAAATGCCTCGACTGCGAACTGGTTACAAATTTCCTCTCCAACATCTGGATATGCAAGATTAACAAGCCTTTCAATGTCCGCTTGCAGTTGTTGTAGAGTTTCGCCCCTCTTCTGAACTCTGGAATTGAGTTGCACTTTGAAGACTTCTTTCATGTGGCTGTTACCAAAGCATTTGTCTATAGCCAAAACCAAGGAATTGAAGTCGCCGCTCTTATCTGCTGGTATGGTTTGCAACAACTCAGCAACTGCTCCTCTAAGAGCAAGAGTTAAGGCTATATACTTGTCAGCCTCATCCCAGCCATTTGTTGTGGAAGCTCCCTCGAATTGCTTCTTGTATATAGACCAAGAAGTTTGTCCATCAAAGGTTGGAGGTTGCATCTCTTTTTTTCTCAAAGTTTCTCCAGAGCTTTCCCGAATCTTTATGTTTCGAACACGGTCTAACTCTTTTGAAAACGTCTCCATTTTGTTGTCGACTAGCAATGAAACACGTTCATCTAACACTTTTGAAAACGTCTCCATTTTGTTGTCGACTTGATTCTCCAGCAATGAAACACGTCCATCAAGTGCAGATACATTATTCTCGATGTTAACAAGCTTGCCTTCTAGCATGTTTCTCTTCTCTTCTAAAAGGTCTTTTTGTTCGCTATGTTGTTTCTCCAGGCATTCGAGAACATTCTTCTGTTGCTCTTCAAAACGTTCGAGAATATTCTTTTGTTCGTTTTTCTGTTCATCGAAACGTTCGTTTTGTTCATTTCGTTGCTCTTCGAAACGTTGAAGCAGAAGACTAATCATATTTGAAACATCTACATTTTTACTTACTTCTGCTTCCTCAGCGTCAGCTTCAAAGACGAAAATGTCCGGGTCTTCATTTTGTTTTTTCAAATATTCGCCCAAACGCAGAACAAGCTCATTTTTCGATCCTGCTCTAGAACGTTCTCGCTTGCCTGATTCACTTTTCAGCTCATTACAGTTGAGCTCCTTTCAATAACTTGCTCATTTTTATTATTATTATTTTGTTTTTCGCACACTTCACTGCACCAATGTAATATTTTGCTAGGTTCTTTAAATAAAACTTATTACTCCTTTTAGAATTTGTTCTTTATTTACACTTTTCAAATCAAAACAATAAATCTCAATTTGTAATCAACTCCAATACTTTTATTCAAACTTAAATCACACTTCTTTAATTCCACAATCCAATAGTTCAGCTTTGCACACTTTCATAATCGAAAATAAACTGTGTTCCGCTCACCGTGTACACTCTCTTATATACTCAAACCAGTTGTTCTCGAGGGTTCTTGTCTAGAATATTCTATTTGCTTGGAATAAGGGGAAATTCATATGGAGATAGATTGTTCTAGTAGTTTGGAATAAGGGGAAATTTAGATGCGATGGAAAAGAGCTTTTTTTTGTTCCTTCATAAAGCATATATGTAATTCACAACAGATGGCGCTGTAGGAGTATAAAGCTCTGTTCGCAACAATATTATAAAATTTTAATTATTAAAATTATTAAGAAACCTAGGGACATACATACATAATATATAGAACATGCAAGGAAAGGAAAGTAATTCAAATTAGATAATAGTAAAACTCGAATTTAAAATAAATAACACTTGATTATCAATTTTAAAACTAAAGTTTTTGAATTGGAGAAAGTTTTTTTTTGTAATACAAATCACATTCATGTATACGCCAGCATAATTAAAGAGAGAAGGAGTTGGCAATAAGAAATAATTTGAATCCGCATGTACAAACAGAAGTACCTAAAATTGTGAATACATAAACATACATACTTACCCATTTATAATTTACCTATTATTATTTTTTTTCCTTTTAAGATTTTCATTGTGTTAGGATAGGGTTAGCATAATATATAAGTTCTTTTGTGTTTTATATTTTATATTATGTTTTTTATCAATAAAAGAGAATTGATAGATATAGACGAAAGATGAAAAAGCAGCTGTTATAATTATTTCTCTTGTCGATTCATTTAGATGTTGTTTCTTATTTCGGAATTTAGGTTTAGGTTGGAGAACAACTAAAATGATCAATTAAGCATTTAATTGAAGGGTGGGTGTGACAAGGTTATAAGAACCTCATACCAGCAGATGAAGCAGATGTTCACAAGATCAATGGTAAGGTAAAATCCATAATGGACTTCGATTTAGGGGGCTGCTGCAATGAATATCATGTGGTCGCGGTAGCCAAGGACGTGTCGCATTGGTGATTCGTGGGAGGGTTTAGCCATTTTAGGACTAACAACATCCAGTCCATTGCTTTCCAGGGTTGCCACCTCTGGAATTCTCACACTCTCCCTTAATTTTCCGAAATTAAAGTAACAACATTTTTCGCTACTTTTTCTTTCAACGTGGATGAATTTTAGGTCTCAAAATTTTACTTTTAAACCTAAATATAATTCAACTCTCCGGGAAATAACATCGATACCAAGGCATGAATTAATATACGTAACAACTGTTCTGATTGTTCCTAGACAAAGAACCCACCTACAGCCGACGAGTAGAGCCAAGGCATCCAGCAAGCATGCCAAGTCGTAGGAAATTGGAACACCCTTTACTCCAGCTGCCAGGATCGGCCATAGGTATCTTGTAGTCTTGTGGTCGTAATGGTGGCATAGGGGGTGAAGGTGAATAAGGGCTCAAGGATAAAATGATCTACAAAAATGTGCTTTATTTTTCTTGCGTCATAGCACCTCACTTTTGTGAGTATGCAAGAATTCTATTTTATGAGTCCTTACTTTTAACCTTAACACCTAGGTTCCGTTACACGATAAGGTCGTTGAACATCGATTACTGCTAGGTATGAAGACAATTCTGGTGAAGGGGGATATTTCCATCCGGAGTTCATAGACTCGATAGCTGAATGAAGAATTTTGTTGCTCTTTGTAGCGTGCTGAACCATTTTGAAGTTGACAGGAAACACTTTGATTGTTTCGAGCAAATGCGATGAAAATTTTTTTTCAAATCTCAAGCAGGCTATGACTGTTTCTTCTTCGAATTTTGATTTTATGTCAATCAGACGTGATAGAACATCCAGCAAAACCAAAATCATTTGTTGAGATGACTGAATTTCAAAATCATACATCATTAAAATCAGAACTCTGCTTGGTGTGTACACTGGAATTCCCTTTTTACTACCAAAAATTGATAGGAGCGGCTTATGGTCAGTGAAAAGAAGACATTTTCAACAAAAAATCATTCTATGAAATTTCTTCACGGCGAAAATGATTGCTGCGGCTTCCTTCTCGATCTTCGTCTCGGTTGATGTCAAAGATCTGGCTGCATGGGCGATGACTTTATAAAATACTTATTTATTAATTAATTAAAATAGACTTCTTCGGTTAAGCCGCCAAATGCAAGAGAAAGAAATGAACAACGTGATCAAGTATCTACATATCTATCAGAGCAGATGGCAATTGCCCAGGAATGATCACTTGATATTCCAGTGCTGCCTTAGCAGTATTAGCAGTATAATTATCCTTGCTCTCAATAGGTAGTATTTATCTTAAGATCCTACAAACTGTTGAACTGTTTTACCTTGTTAGTCTAAAGCTGTAGAGAAATCGGGCTGTCTGAAAAAAAATCACCTTCTGCGTAGGGCAAGACTTTGACAGATACATCTCCAAAGAGAATCCCCCAGGTATGTGGTTTTCTACATCGTTAATAAATAAAGCAAAAATAAGAGGGCTTAAACCACATCCCTGACGAACATCTGTATCACATCTAAATTCCCTTGACTTTTGATTGACTTTTCAGAGCCGTTTTTTACAGATACAGTCATTTTTTCTAGGATTTCCCCGTAGACTCTTACAAATTTCGTTCAAAGACCAATTACTGAGAGTTTATAAAGCAAGGAACATCTGGCGATCGTATCGAAAGCCGCGTTTAAGTCCTTTTTTTTATAATCTACACGCGCTCAAGGGATTATGATTACCCTTTAAATGTTTGAACACAGCGCGGGCGTGAAGTTAAGGAAGAGAAAGAAGGATAGGAAAGATGTGTGGCACGATGTTCTGAGACTGAAGGTTGTTGTCTCAGATATTTTATCTCCAGGGATGGCGGCTGAACTAAAGCGGAACTGTCGCTTATAATTCACATTATTTTATTCGTGTTCATCCATGTTGGGCATACTAGTTTAACTCAATTACATATTGTTAGTGTTATGCCTGAACAACATGTAATGAGTAAACCAGCAACCCATTGATGACAATTTTAGAAGGTTTTTAATGGAATTAAAACGACATAGACGACGGCAGGGATCGAACCTGTAATCATGAGGTTCACAGGCGAGCACACATCCATCGCGCCACGGCCATCCCCGTTTAAGTCTACGAAGAAGGTGTACAAACACTTCTTTATATTAATAAGACGCCTAGCGCAAGTGCTAAGTACGAAAATTTGATCAATAGTGGAGAGGTTGGCTCGGAAACCAGCTTGGAAGCAGCTAATGATATTATTTTGTTGGAACCAGTTTAGTGGTCTGTTAGGCTAGGCGCATACATTCAATTTTTAGTTGCACAACTGTTTGGTTGCTTATAGAAAACAGATGAACTACTTGGTTGAATGTCCGGGCAGGTGCATATAATTATATGTTACATAAAATAGCGAACTCATTTTAGGCAATCGTTTAGTTTGTGTAAAAACACAAACTTTTTAGTTGCTCGAACCAAGCGGTTGCGAAACTAAAAATTTAATATGAGCGCCTAGCCTTTTAGGCTGGTATTCACCGAGCGCTCATAACTTAAGAAGCTCATAAACCTATTCACCAAGCAATATTAGTGAAGATCTACGAGCGCTCTTAAAAGTTAGGAGTGGTCCCGACCACTCCTAACTTACGAGCGCTCTCTTCGAAAGTTTGTTCGCTTGTGCGTGTGCCACACACGCATTTGACTCGAATCCATGTGAGCAATGCCAAGTAGAAGAGTATCCATTTGCTGTCAAGACCAACATTCCACAACATTTCACAGTTTGGGTATGCCTGATCAAGAGAGATTGGCTCTCATTTTCGAACTTCGAAAAACACTTGTGAGTGGTTGGTGAATACCCCAAAGAAATTTCAAGTTAAGAGCCTCGTAAAGTTAAGAGCCGATTAAGAGCGCTCGGTGAATACCAGCCTTACCCAACTAACAATTTTGCTTCCGATTTCTGAAATTAAAGAATCACTCGTAGCTATAGTGCTCATAATAACCCTTCTTGCTGGAAGTCAAATAGCTATAGGAGTAAAAATTGATATAAATCAAGTCCTAGACATTCTCTGGGTCACTTTGTTGCGAGGCAAGAGGAAGTGAGGATTGTTGGTATCAGGGATAGGTAGGAAAAAGGATAGGATAGGAAAATGGAAAAGGAAGAGGTCAGAAAAAGGGGTATGAATGTCAAGTTTCGGAGGACGTGGCCTGCTTGCGGTGCACGGCATCAGCTCGTCGGACGGGGGGGATCTTGCCCCCGAAACTTAACCTCGCCTGCAAACAAATACATATATCAGGCCGGGAATCAAAACTAGGAATAAAAGTAAACGGACTAGTCTCAACGACAGCAGACGGACAATCATCACACCAAAGGCACTGCTGATGGTAGTGCAGTGTGGCCTTAACCCACCCAACCATGGAAATCCGTGGCTTTGTTTAGATTTCCCCAAAAATGGCTGATAATCGCGTTCAGGTCATACCATCTTAACTGAACGGTGAAAAAATCGTGAAACTGGTCACTTTTCCAACTATCTAAGCACCCTTTTTGGTGCGCTCACAATGGGCTAAAATCTCGCCAGTAGTTTTTCCCTACCTACATAGAGCTCTTTGGAGGTGGAATAATCGTGAATAACTTTTGAATTTAATGGACGGAACGCGGACTAAATTGGAAATGTAACGGTTCACTTACACTGTTCAATAATAAGTTAAATGAGAAAAAAATATAGAATAAAGTTAATATACTTAGAAGAAATTTATATATAAAAAGAAATATAAATAATTTATTGAAGAAAAATAACTTCAACGCCTTAATTTTTAATAAATTACAACAAAAAAAATAGTGAACTGGAACAAACTGGAACACTGGGAACACAGGAACAAATTACAGTAAGACATACACTCAATTTTTCTTTTCCTCGCCTAGCTTTCTTCTTGTTATATGTTTAATATTCCTGATTGTCTACTCTCGTACCTGTGCTTTGATTTCATTTTATTTTATTTGTTCAGGGACTCACGGTACCGGATTAGCTGGCCTTGAAAACCTTCGGTATGGTGAATAGGAGATCTCCTGGATTCGGGTGATTTTGGATATTCACCAAAATTGCGGTGCATCCCTGGGATGAATTTCTTTGTCCGCCCAAGCGCCAGTAACTAGACCCAGTATACAAAGGAATGCAAAGTAAAAAACGGGGGCGGCCCAGCGCTTCGCTGACAAACTGGGACCGCCAAGTGCACTAAGATGAATTGTAACCTGTATAAATTTTAAGTTAACACCAGTATTCAATAAAACACTTTCGTTGCAAACTCACCCTATTCTAGAGATAAATTTAATTTATTTTATTTTTTTTTTCCTCAAAGGGAATCTTCTAGGTTGGTTTCGGTACGAATTTAACCTCTAGGACACAATCTGGCAACAGAATTACAAAAAATAATAAATATGCAAAAATCTCACAGGATTTTAGGGAACACGCACCAGAATTTGTACAAACTAACCGAATAAATAATGAACTACCAGCGATGGTGAAGAAATTTGCGGATTCAATTTTTTTCCTTTCTGTGTAATCTCAGCGAAGGATATATGACAGCCGATTCACATGTCTTTACACATCCTCCTTTGACATTCGACTCCACATCCGCCTGTCATTCCATCCATGACGTTTCACCTAACTTCCTCACCTAGTACATTTCTGTCCCATCATCCAGTACCTATCTCCACGGATAGAGGGCGCTTATCAGTTCTACTCCCAGTTTGCATGAGGATTGCACACGTTTTCGTGTTAAAAACCATTCTACACCTATCCATCTACCCTGGCAGTTATACCAAATCCTTGCTCTACTCCAATATTGGATGCACACATACTTTACAATCCTAATTGTCCTCCAATACCTTCGCGAACTTCACTGATCGATTATCTCATCGTGTAAACCTCATCGGCAACACTAGTGAACATATACTACACATAAAAACTTGCCACAAACAAATACAGTCACTATAGGATTCGGTTTGATGACCTGGCGCCATCTGTCCGACTCTCCACCGTACCATATGTCACTTTTGGCATTGACAGAAGAAATATTTTTTCAAATTCTACCCTACGTCCGGGCGTCCACAACAACTTTTTATCACCTTTATAGGCGTAAAAACTCAATAGGTGTGTTTTTTTTACCTTTTCAATAAGCGAAGATAAAAAAACGATGCCTGGGGCAAACAATTCACATGTTAAATGCAACAACAACTAAGCCTATATGGGCATCAGCGATGCCCCGATAATTTTCGGCGCTTAATTTTTATCGAGGCTTAAAACTGTGCTACCAAAGCGACGAATTGTATACAAACGTCAGATAAAAGAAAACAAGAAGAAAATTGTTTTTTTATTCAGTTGACGTTGACAAAGAAGTGTAATGTCGATTTCCTTTACTCACTAGGGATTTTGATCCCTTGTCAAATTTTTTCTTTTGGTGTGCGTATTTCGTATACATGTAAATCCCTCTTCAAATCTTTGAGTATACATAATATCGTCGCTTTTCCGGCAGAGTGGCATAAGTCGAAATTTGCAAATTTTCAGGAGAGCATTTTAAAGTTTTTTTTATACTGAACAAAAAAAATTTCGTTGTTCATAAAAAACAAAACTCGAATGTTGAATACGTGAAAAAATTGCATTTTTTGTTTGTTAAGTTTTATAAAAAACGAAATATTAAAAAAAAAAAAAAAAAAAAATGATTTATGCCGTATTTATACGTAGAAAATGAGAGGGATGTTTTTGAACATTGAGAGCGGCGCTTCTTCATAACTCGGAAACTAGAAGAAGTAGGTTAACGCCGATTACACAGAAAAATTGTGTTTGTTTTTCAGCTCAGTTCTGTGTTCAAAACTAAAAAACGACAAATTTCGACTTATGCCACTCTGCCGGAAAAGCGACGAATATGGAGGGCTCGTTTCTATTCCAAATGCGTGACTATCATAGGGGGCGCTACTCAAATTTGTGTAAGACAAAGTTATTGACGATTGCTTCATATCACATGTGACGGAGAACTACATGTGAGGAGAAGGTAAGCACAAATCGGAGGATACGGCTGTATCCTTAACTTACAGAAAGTGAGACAGCGACCCCTATCACAACTTCAAGTACTACAATGCATTAGGGATAGGAACGAGCCCTCCATATTATATATACTCAAAGTAGTCTTCCTTAAACATCGATAGTCGGCACTTGCGATAGTCAACGATAGTTTTTGAAAAACACCCGATAGTATCGATAGTTAATCGATAGTTTCTAAGAAGTAATTTTATCAACTATTTTTTTTTATTTTAGTAAAAAAGTTATTGATAAATAAATAAATATTTAAGCCCTAATATTTTTGTTTTTTTTTTTAATTTTGACGAAAAAAAAAATTAAATCATTTTGTTTAAAAAAAATTGCTCTAAATAAATTTTACTCGTAGAATGAGAGTCGACTCTAAATACTCGTATTATTTTTGAAACATACACCACATTCCTACACCCTTATTTATTAGATCTCACTAATACTCGATCCAAGCACTTACTTCGAGCTTAATTTACGTAAGACAAATCCTTATTTATAAAATATTCTCTTGACCGTTATGTCAAATATATATTATTAAAAAAAACACCAATCTGAAATTCTGGTTATTGTAAACGTTAACAAACCCCAGCTTATTTCCATTATCATTCAATACAGTTTAGAAAAATAACTATTCATTTGGTTTTAGTAACAAACGAAAAAAAAATTGTTTACACTACTTTTTGTAAATTTTTCACCATGCTATGTCAAAATGAAATTTAGATACTATAACGGCTTGAAAATAAAAAAAAAATAAAAAAAAAATTGCTGTAAAGTTGAAATAACTTTACTCCTTCGCTAAAACGAACAAGTAAATAAAGCTGATAGAGTAGGGGGAAGGCGGGAGACTTGAGCCACTTTTTTTTAAATTATCGATACAAACTTTTCTATTCATCGTAGCTACATGTTGCATACATCTTTTTAAAGATATATTTATTTATTTTAAGATTGATCCCATAAACTTTTTACACACGCAAGTGATTTTTTTTAAATGCTTATATATTGCAAACAGATTTTTGGCTTAAGTCTCCCCACTAGCCGGGAGACTTGACCACCACCTTGGGGAGACTTGATCACACTTAAATTCTTCGAGTAAAACAACAAAGCGAATAAATAAATTAGTCCATATCGTATTAGAATTCATTTTTATTATACATATGTGTTTTTGTATTTGAACAAAAAAAAATTGTTTGACGTTTTTTTGATAAAACAAACAAAAAAACTAATTAATTAAGACTTAAAACATAACGATCTTTCATAGTTAGTTGGAAAGTAAAAAAGTATAAAAAGGAACATAAAAAAGCTATTCATCTTTTTAACATAAATAAGCAATTAGTTTAACATAAATAAAAATAATAAATAAACTTCAAAAACATAACAATATAAATAAATAAATAGTTTAATTTAGCATAAACCTCTAATTGGTATCACAGTTGGGACAGATAAAGACCTCATTGTCACTTTTCGTCAGTCCAACACAAATTTCGTGCACATATTTCTCACATAAGGCACAGAGACGCATATCCATCATATCATCGGTCTTGCACACAAAACAAAACCATGTTTTGTCATGTTCTTCTATCTCCATTGGGCTGTTTAAACCCTCATCGAAATTAACTTCAGAAGTTTCACTTTCACTTGACTGTAAAACTTGTTTTTTTATTGAAGTAAGTTTGGTTTTTTTATTTGTAGTTTTTTTCTGCGAATGTTTTTTTGTAGGTTTTTTCTCTTCAATATTATTTTCATCTTTTTCCGGTGTTTTAGTCAAAATCTTCGTTTTTCCTGGTTGTCGGCCTCTTCTGTGTCCAACCCTTGGAACAGCCTTTGGGAATGGCCGGATCATATTGGGGCTTACTATTGAATTTTCAGGTCCAAATGCCAAAGAAGGAATTGGTAAACCCTTCGATAACCCTCTTGACGTAGAGGGAACTGAGTCTGGATCTGCCACTGATTGGACTTCCACTGGTACTGCAACTCCGATTGGGACTTCGACTGGCAATGGATTGATGACTTCGTGAAGCTGTGGTTCTATCATTGGCCGATCTGTCACTGCAGAACACATAAAATCATCATCGCTAAAAATTTCGCTGTTGAAAGGATGAATGCCTGCCCTTTCAAAACCACTGCAAATATTTTTTTGATTGAAGGCAAGAGGCATTGCTTCTTTTACATATGACGGAATGTTGTAGATTGTCACAGTCTTCCCTGGATTAGACAACATCCAGTTATTCATTGCAGAGTTGTAGCGGGACTTAAAAGAGGAGAACACAGTTATATCCAGAGGCTGCATTTTGTTGCTGCAGTGAGGTGGTAATGTCAAAAGCGTAATGCCACTTGTCTTCGAAAAATCGATAGCCTCAATACTCATGTGGCTTTCATGATTATCTAATACAAGCAGCACTGGATTCTCCACCGAACAATGAGAATATTTTGCAAAGTGATGAAGGTATTTAAGAAATCCATTCGACGTCATCCACCCGCTTGGGTAGGCATCCCCGTCAGATCCTTCAGGTCCGTTTGAAACAAAAGCTTCATTGAACTTAACCCTGGGGAAAATGAAGAACGGGGGAATACTATTACCAATTGCGTTAATTGCAAAACACACTGTAACAAGTGTTCCCCTCTCTGCAGAGGTTGCCTGTCCAACCTGGCGATTTTTTTTGGATGCTAGCACCTTGGGACATTTTTGAACAGTTGTGCATCCAGTTTCGTCGCAGTTATAAATGTTCTGGGGTTGGAAACCAAATTTTTCGCGAACTTCTTTTAAATTCGTAAAGAAATCGGATACATTTTTTTTGTTGAAGCTTGTTGCCCTGGACAAACTAGTTGCCTCAGGTCTCCGCAAGCTTATTGAAGGATTTCTCTTTAAAAATCCTCGAAACCAATCAAAACCAGCCTTTTCCTTATTTGACCAGCTCGAAATTATTGGTTTGTTGTTGGCTTTTGCAAATTGATAAGCTAACTGCAACGCAGCTAATCTGG
Source organism: Philhelius festivus (assembly GCA_963931855.1). Lineage (NCBI taxonomy): Eukaryota > Metazoa > Arthropoda > Insecta > Diptera > Syrphidae > Philhelius > Philhelius festivus. The sequence continues at coordinate 24,801,799 of OZ007557.1, read as the reverse complement.
TTAGGCCATAATTCATTTGACTGCATATTATGAAGTATTCAACCAATTGCTTTTCTTCCTCTATGTCAAATACTTGAGAATTTTTAAATTGGCTACCTTTACTTACGAATTTGTCCAAATTTGATTTTCCTTTTAAATATCGGCTTAAAGTTGTTCTATTTATATTATGTTTGTTGGCTGTTGCCCTGATTGATGCTCCTTGACTGATTTCTTTTAATGCAGCCTCAATTTCATCTTTTGAAACATTCCTTTGTGCTACTCCTTTTTTCTTATACATAAATGGCATTTTCAATAGCTGAAAAAAAGAAATTCATGCAGTTATTACACATCTGACAATTAAAAAAAAGGTAAGGGGAGACTTGAACCACTGATCAAATCTCCCCCAAAAAAAGGGCTCATGTCTCCCGTTCACGTTTTTTCACAATTAAGAATACAAATCTTTTCTGAAACACTAGTTGGTTTAATTTTGTTTTAATATTAACAAAGCTGAATAACTGTTTTATAAGACAAAGTTAACTATTTTTACTTACCACATTCAAGAAACTTTTTATCACAGAAAAACAAAAAAAAATATGTCTTACTTTTTGCGTCGAAAAACACCTTTCCACTGCCACGATTCAAAGACAACTAACGATGTAGAATTATTTTTGTGTGCAAGTAACGGGTTACAGTATGCAACGTTTGAGTTTACTCATGAAAGGTTTGAGTGTATTTTGAGTGAGTTATTGCGAGTGGCTCAAGTCTCCCGTATGGTCAAGTCTCCCGCTTTCCCCCTATATACATATGTATGTATACTCTATGCCAATGCATCTGAGCTAAAAAAGAAAAACAGATTATTTTTTGAGAGCTCAATTCCCTGCTCTTAGCTTAAAAAGAAAATCGTCTGTTGAATAATTTCGTTGACATGGCATACCTACTTCAAAGATAAAACAAAACGTCAACATTCAACAACTATGTGAAATGTGAAATGAATGCACTCAGCGTAAAGTAAATAAACAAAGTTTTTCGTGGAATACTTGTTGTGGACACCTGCAAAAAGAGAAAAAAATATTAGTATTAAGAAAATTGAAAATATATTGGTTGGGTATAAATTGATTGTTTATACTAATGTACATACCATGTAGATACCTAGCTACCTTCTGAAATCGGTGGCTAGCTGGCTGCTTGATATTGTACGGGTTGATGTTCAAAATTCAAATTCCATTTGTTGCGTATGTGAAAGCGCTTGCTGCTGTTGTTGTCCACCAGTATTCATATTCATAAATGGTAGAATTTTACTACTCTGTGCTCGAGGCACTCCGAATCCAAATGCGTTCATGTGTACACTTTCCAACAGGTGTTTCTGGTGGCCAGCAGTCTGTTTTTGCTGTTGATTCTTATGGAAATCAAAGAACCTCGACATATTCGCACCAACTAGATTGTTGCTCAATAAGTGATCGTTCTGCTGACGTTCTTGTTGTTGCTGTTGCAATAATGGTTTTGTTTGATGCTGAATAAGGGCGCTTTTGGGAAAGTCGACTCAAATCAGTTCCGCTGTGGAAATTATTACTTATGCCTGAGAAATCGTGTGGTCCGTTCTTTTGTGACAATCCAATATTATTGAGTTAATTGCGTTTTTGCATTTCTTGAATTCGGTTCACCGGCGTGGATGCATTTGATGGTGATGGCGGATGACCACCCTTGCGGCGGCGTAGGCCGATTGTTTTGATGTTTTTTGTTCTGGAAAAGAATATGAGAAATGAGATTAGGGTTGTTTTTTTTTATTCCTTTTTTTGTTAACTTACCTTTTTATGTGTACTTATTTATTAATTGTTTTCTTTTCGTTTAAAATTCTCCCGGCAATGGTATTTTTTTTTGAGGAAAGAATTTTGTTTTGCCGTCGCCGGTCATTACGGAATTTATTGTGATGATGTTTTTTTTTTTTTGTATGTTTATAATTGATTCCCTTTCATTTAGGTTATATGTTGGTCTCATTTTCACACTACGCGAAACTGCGCGAATTCATAATGGCCGCAATAATTATTGCAGAATTTAATAATTTACCTTTTGACAAATAGATGTCGTTCATTTGGGTAAGATTTCTCTTTTAAAAATCGGATTCGACTTGGGCTAGGAAAGAATTTGTTTTTGGGATTTGTGGCCTGATAGGTTGCGAATTAATTTGATTGGCGGTTTGAATCTAACGATTATTCCGTTGAGTTGAGAGGATTTTTTTTGGAGCGGGTAAAATTTTAAATTAGAATTGATTAGAGGTCATAGTTGTGGAAACCGCCGCGCGCTTTAGACGGCTATATAAAAGCAGAAGTAAGAATTTAAACAATTTCAAAGAAAATTAAAAATATAAGTGTGATTGAATATAGTTGGTAAAACAATATTTATCGAATCACGAATATATAAATTAGGAACAAAAAAAAAAAAGATATAGTAAGTTGTTAAACGAACTTTAAGTTTTTTTTTATAATAAAATATGGTAAAGTGAAAAAAATATTATTCATTATAGAACGTGGGCACTAGAGTTGCCATTAAAATTCGTACCTACCTACCTATCATCAACTAAAAAGATACCTACACGTGCTATAATCCACACTATAATTTAAGATTTGGTATAAGAAAATCAAATTGAAAATTGGGTAAGTGATTTTTTTTGATCGATACGCGATTTAATTTAATCAAATAAAAGTTTATAAAACAATTAGTAATATCAAAGGAAGTTAATAGAAAAATGAAGAGATATAAAGAAAAGAAGACAAATTTTAAATTGTGGCTTTCAAATAAGAGAAAGAAATACTGAAAAAAATAAATTATTAAAGATCGTACATATGTATGTATAATACATATATTTATGTACATATATATAGATACATACGTATTGCCGTGAAACGAAAAGTAATACAAACCTTTTATGTCTTTTTTTTGCTATAGGCCTAAAAGCTGTTTGGCGATCACGATCTAAAACCCTTTCAAGAAGTCGTGATCGCCCACCCATTTTTTTTACACGAGTCTTAATTTTTCAAGTCTGAAGAAAAGAAGAAGAAGGATTTGTTTTCAAGATAAGAAGTAATCTGAAGAAAAGAAGATTTTCAGCAAAATTTCTGACATGATTTTAATCTTCTTTACGATTCTGAAATTATAAATAATTATATACTCCAGACTTCAGTGACATTACATGATTGTGTTCCGGTGATCCTGTTGGAATTTATAAAAATAATTTTCTTTGTTTGATAATTTCCTGTTAGTCCCAGTTTTGATGATATTCTATGTAAAAGTACATAGGAATTTTGATATTTTTTTTGAGTTAAATCTTACGGATTTTAATCTAGTTTCCTTTTGTTTTTGTATAAAATTGATAAAGCTTATGTTAGAATTATCCTTACATGTCATCAGGTACTCTTAACCTACTTTGAGCTTGAGTTAGGCAGGGCAGCTGATAGGATACGTGTTATTTATTTTTTTTTTTGTCTAAAGTTTTGGTTCTCTAAAAGGAAGCCGAGTAAATTCCGTTAATTTTTTTTTTGTTAAACAAATTTAAGAAAAAAAATTCCTAAATACTTAAATTTCCTTTTTTTTTGGTTTTAGTTATTAGTGGTCGTAATTTTTGTAACTACAAAATAGGCTTACCACCCCTATTTTATTGCTTCAATGAAATATTTTTTTTGTGGTAAAAATCAATAAATTTATAAAATTAATTTTTTTTTTGTTCAGGGTTGCCAACCCAACCTTATTTAATTATACAAATTTTCTGCGTTAGTTGTTATGAAAACTTAAAACATTTACTTTAAAATTCATGTTCCTTTTTTTTTTTTGTTATAGTTATTAATGATTAATAAAAATTGTACATTGAACCATGATGGTTAAATTAACGTTTTTTATTCAAGCACATAGCTTGATGGATCACTAAATCGTTATTTTCAGGGGATGTGGACGGCGACGCAAATATTTTGGTGAATAGTAAGAATGAACTGAGCGGAAATAAATGGTAAGCGAGGTAAAAGGGGAAGTTAAAAATACAGCCTTGTTAACTTCCATGGTAGGGTGGGTCAGGCTAACGCTGAATACCATCGCAGCGTCCTCTAGGGGTAAACGTCCGTCCGTCTCTAAATTTACTACAATCTTCAATTGTTTTAAATTCTTATTTACTATTTTTTTTTATGGCATGATAAATGTTTACGTGGCAGTTGAGGGTTGAGTGTTCGGACAAGTTCCCACCCATTTTCGGCGAGCTCTAGCCGAGCAACGCAAGCATGCCAAGTCCAACCACTCACCATAAAATCGTTATATTTCAAATTTTTAAGCTCAATCATCTCAATATATCTGCTACAAATGGCGCCCAACGTTGAGTTCTTGTTTATTGTTGTCCTTTCTCTCTTTTTTTTCAATTCTAATTGTCATCTCATCGGCAACTCGTATGTCATGAACAAGGAAGGTTTCAAACGTACCTTTTCATCTGCGACGAGATAACAAGATGATGATGACAATTAAAATTAATCCCTTTTGTGTTTGTGTTAACCCATCCTTAAGTGTTAACATTTTACTTTACTATCTTTCTTTTTTTTTCAATTTTCCACTCATTTGTCTCGTTTATATTCAAAGGATTTGTGGCCAGTATGGTGACGAAGTGTTACAACTGTTGCACAAATTCCTTTTCTTTAATTTCTACCTTTTTTCTATTTTCTGGTTATCTGACAACTTCAAGTCTTCTAGTAAAAGTCTCAGGCTTATCTAGAATTGCGGGAGTTGCCAGATAACAAATACTTTTGTCCTAGTTAACCTCTTTGTAAACCTACTTACTACCTAGAGGGAATTTTTTTTTTAAAAAAGAAGTCCGTCCGACAGTCCAATAATAACATACAAAAATCTACCTTTTTCAGCTCAGTTCATTCATCGGCAAACAAATACTTTCATCAAAAAAATGTTGCCCGAAGCATCCCCGCATCATATATGTACAAACCCGAAAAACATATTACGAAATAATACAGTTTCAAAACTTTTTTAAAAACTTTTTTGTCAGGTTTATTGAAGAAAAAAAAAAGTTTCTCTTTACTAATACAAAATTAAAAAATTATACAAACTTTAAAGCAAAGTTACATAATTTATACAAAATTTCTTAACGTTTTCAGGTTTCTTTTTCTTAATCTTGTTTCAAATTTCTTAATCTTGTTTTTTTTTGAGTACTCAATACAAAATTAAAAACATATTCTTTCATATTTTTGGTAAATTTGGTATTAAATATATTAATAATATAACTATTCTTATAAACAAAAGTAAGTTGGTTATAATACCTGAATATATATTTCTTTTTCTTTAATCTTACATCGAAAACTTAATTCGATATATACTTAAAAAACAGAGCAACAAAGGTTGTTATACAGTCATAGTCCGTCAGTTCACAACACTTCAATCGGTTCAAACGTTAAAATTAACGATCAATCAATTTCTAATTCTTATCCCGTTCCAAAATCCTCCAATCAACCGAATCGACCCCAATCAACAGGCGAAAATATTGTTGAAAGTTCAGGTCAGGAAACGAGATTTTTATCAAAGTCAGGCAATTATCTGAATATACTAACTTATAACATAATGAATAATTCCAATATCCCACCTACTCCTCGTGTTCAAAGAACACCAGTTCCAATTATTCCCCAAGCTCCTTTACCGAATATTTCGGAGGGTCGTGGAAATTCGAAGGTTCTACTGATATAGATTCCATTTCGGCTCCTTCCTTTAGTAGCCTCAGCAATTTAGGAGCAGGGTCTATTGATCTTGACAATAGCATTCAAACAGTACGGAATCATGAAATTTTAGATAACGGAAATGGAAACAGGTCAAAGGAAAGAAATTTTAATAATCCTTCTGAAGTACCCAGCGACATAAAAGCTTATGTCAATCTAGCTATAGTTAACGCATTGTCATCCTATACTGAATCGATGAAATCAGATATCTCTGATAGCATCAAACAAATCATGAGAGATAATTTCATCGAATTTTTAGGCGAAATTAATTCAGCAACGCGTCCCCTTGTTAATCAAGACAATAATGCGCCTAAACAACCTTCAAACTTAACTTCATTTAGAAAGCCGGTACCTCAAAAGCAACAAAAGCAATCGAATCAACAACGAAATTTGCACAAACCTTCACAACCTCAATCCCAAATCTATCAACAACAATTTTCCCAACAACAACAACAACAATATCAACAACAACCATTATTACTACCTACAGCTCAAAATGTTCAAAATAATCCATCTGTTCAAATTCCACAACCAATTAACAGTTTCAAACCAATCGACAATCCGAATAATAATCCACATACTCCATTTTCCCAAATCTCACCGGATATTAGATATTTTAACGGATATCAACCGCAAAGTCCCCAAAATTCATATTACGATATGAATCGTAATCTTCATAGAGGATATCGCGATATAATTAAAGTAGACCGGTGGGGTCTAAAATTCGACGGAACTCCAGAAATTTTGACCGTCGAAGACTTTATCTTTCGTTTGGAAACTCTCCAAATTCAGTATGCGTGTCCTTGGTCCGAAATTTTAAAGCAATTTCATCTTACGCTTTCAGGTGCAGCACTTGACTGGTATTGGGACTTTCATCGTTCGAATTATAGACCAGATTGGCCAATATTGCGTGAAGCATTAATGCTTCACTTCAAAAATTCCAAATCTGATTACGAAATCATGAGAGATTTATCAGATCGTAAGCAAGGCGCTTTCGAAACTTGTGAAAAATTCTTCACAGCGATTTCGAAGATAAAATCCCAACTAAAAGTACCAATTCCCGAATTTGAACTCATAAAAATGATAAAGAGAAATCTAAATGATAAAATTGGGAAATTAGTTTATCCTATGGCTATATTTTCTTTAGACCAATTGAGATTTGCATGCAAAGAAGCTGAAAATGCATTTCCGCCTAAAGAAAATTATAATACTAGGCAATATAGGCAAACTCCAAAGATGATAGCAAACGAAATTCAATTTTATGAAGAAAATCAGGATGAAACTGAAGACTATATCGCAGCTGTTAATTACATTAACAATAATAGACCAAGGCCAGCGAATAAAATTCTGAATTGCTGGAATTGTAAGGTAGATGGACATTTATATTGGGAATGCCCATCTCCTCAACAAAACCTTTTTTGTTTTCGTTGTGGAGAACCAAATGTTATCTGCTCTAACTGTCCGAGATGTAAATCGGAAAACAGAAAGAAGAGCGCGACTTCAACGGGGGAATCGCGTTCAACGAAGGTCCCCGATATAACGAATCAGCCAAACCCAAAGATAACGAATTAGTTAACAATTTTGAAAAAAGAAAAATTACAATTTTGAAAAGAAAAATTGTAAAAGAAAATGATATTGATGATAAAAAAGTAAAATTTAGTTATGTTAAACCGTTACATATAAGAATTAAGGAATATAATGATGCCAAAGAAAGAATTTTCAATGGCACTGTTAAAAATAAAATACTTAAAGCTAGAGATAGGTATAAAACTAGGAAACAATTAAGATGCAACCTATTATCGACCATAATAGATGTATCTACTGATCCTAGGCCATATGCCTTAATAAAAATAGGAGAAAAAGAAATGCTAGGCTTACTCGACAGTGGTGCAAGCATTAGCATTCTTGGTAAAAATTGTAGAAATCTTATTCAAAACCTAAACATAAAAATTTCCCCATTTACATCTAATGTAAAAACTGCTGATGGAAAATCCCAAACCATTATTGGAAAAATCAATATTGATGTACAATATAAAAATATGAACAATAAAATTACTTTTTACCTCGTGCCAAGCTTAGATCAGGAACTCTACCTCGGCGTAGATTTCTGGAAGGCATTCAAACTAGCACCTGGAATAGTCAGCGAGATTAAAACATCAGACATCGATGTTAATTCAGATACTCACCAACTGTCCCCAGAGCAACAATTAAGATTGGACGCAGTTATGCGAAAATTCCGGTGTTATACCCAGTATGGTCTCGGAAGAACGACGCTTGAGGAGCATGTCATCGACACCGGAGAGGCGGTTCCTGTAAAGCAGCGTCACTATCCTGTCTCTCCAGCGATACAAGCCCTTTTGTATGCCGAGATAGATCGAATGTTGAGCCTTGGAGTTATTGAGGAGAGCGAGAGCCCGTGGAGTTCGCCAGTGGTCCTGATACAGAAACCCGGCAAAAATCGTCTGTGTCTGGATTCACGCAAGCTGAACTCCCTCACGAAGAAAAATGCGTATCCTCTCCCAAATCTCGAAGGCATCTTCAGTCGTCTTAGTGATACTATTTTCATAAGTAGTATCGATCTCAAAGACGCATTTTGGCAAATACCGCTGGCAGAGCAGAGTAGGGAGAAAACTGCTTTTACGATACCGGGGCGGCCCTTGTACCATTTTACTGTCATGCCCTTTGGTCTGTGTAATGCAGCCCAAAGGTTATGTCAGTTAATGGACAAGGTCATTCCCTCAAGGTTAAGGGATCGTGTCTTCGTGTACCTCGATGACCTGCTCATCATTGCTCCAGATTTCGAGACACATATCGCTCTGCTGGATGAAGTCGCTGCGTGCCTGACCAAAGCTGGACTCACCATCAACGTTACGAAGTCAAAGTTTTGCTTCAAAGAATTGAAGTACTTGGGCTTCATCGTTGGTGGTGGGAATATCAAAACTGATCCCGCCAAGGTTGAGGCGATTGAAAATTTTCCAGTACCCAAAACAACGAAACAGGTCCGCAGACTGCTTGGTCTAGCAGGGTGGTACCGTAGATTCATTCGGGAGTTTTCGTCGTTGACAGCTCCATTGACAGACACTCTGAAAAAGTCTAATAAAAAGTTTATTATGACGGAAGAAGCTCTGGAGGCATTTGAAAAGTTAAAGAAAGCACTAATGTCCGCTCCAGTATTATGGCATCCTGATTTTTCGAGGCGATTCTATATCCAGTGCGATGCGTCTGACACAGGTGTAGGGGCGGTGCTTTTTCAGAAAAATGACGCCGAGGAAGAGTCACCTATCTCTTTCTTTTCCCAGAAGCTAAACAAATGCCAAAAAAATTATAGCGTTACCGAAAAAGAATGCCTGGCTGCGGTTTTAGCTATTCAAAAATTCAGACCCTATGTAGAAGGAATGTTGTTCACGGTCATAACAGACCATTCTAGTTTGAAATGGCTAATGAGTCTTAAAGATCTTAATGGCAAACTTGCTCGATGGAGTCTTCAGTTACAAGCCTTCTCATTCGATATCGAGCACCGAAAAGGTAGTTTAAATGTTGTCCCCGATACCTTATCCAGAGTATATATGGAATTAGAGAGTATAAATATCGAAAATATAGCACCCTTAATAGATCTAACCTCAAAAGAATTTGAAAGTAATGAGTATCTTAGTTTACTGAAAACAGTTGAAGAGAATAAAGATCGACTGCCTGATTTGAAAATCGAAGACAATTATCTTTATAAGCGTGGTTTTCCAAAAGATGACGATCCACATACCGTTGAACATACTTGGAGACTATGGGTACCTTCAGGGTTAACTAACGAAATTATTGTTCGCGCTCATAATCCCCCACAGGTTTCTCATGGTGGAGTAGGAAAAACTCTTCAAAGAATTCGCGAGTATTTTTACTGGCCAAACATGACGGTCCAAATACGCGAATTTATTGCGAAATGTGACACTTGTGTTCAATGTAAACCGTCCAATCAAGTCTTACGTCCACCTATGTCAAGTGGTTACAGTGTTGATCGTCCTTTTCAAAAACTATACGTTGATTTCTTAGGTCCTTATCCGCGTTCTAAGTCCGGTAATAGTTTTGTCTTTATTGTCCTTGATCATTTATCAAAATTCGTCTTTTTAAAATCTTTAAGAAATGCTAATACGTCAAGCATAATCAATTATTTACAAGAAAATATCTTCACCATATTCGGAGTGCCTCAAGTAATCCACTCCGACAATGGAAAACAGTTTCTCTCCAAAGATTTTCAAAACTTTCTAAAAACATATGGTATTCGACATTTCAAAACCGCAAATTACTCTCCTCAGTCAAATGCCTCAGAGAGAGTGAATCGAACTCTTTTAGCCGCAATTCGTTCCTACCTCAAAGAAGATCAGCGAGATTGGGATCTTCACTTAAGTGATATAGCTTGCGCTCTAAGAAGTTCAGTTCACACTTCAACTGGTGTGTCACCATATTTTGCACTTTTTGGGTTGAATATGATGACGCACGGAAGTTGTTATGAGTTGGCTGAAAAATTAAACTCCCTAGAAGATGGCGAATTTATGACCCTATCGAGACATACGCGTTTACAAGGCATGCGAAATAAAATTAAAGAAAGCATAGCTAAAGTTAATGAAAAAAGTGCTCAAAAATATAACACCCGTACTCGAAATATACGATTTTTACCAGGCCAAGAAGTATTTCGAAGGAATTTCATCCTTAGTGACAGTTCGAAATATCTTAGTTCCAAATTATGTCCCAAATTTGTAAAATGTCGAGTAGTAAAATCAATTGGCAAAAATTTATACGAATTAGAAAATTTATCCGGCAAAGCTATTGGTGTTTTTCACGCTAAAGACATAAAACAATGAAATGAGTTTAAACTGATATCTACCTTTTTTTTTTTATTGTTTAGTGTTATGGCAACCTTTTCGTTAATTTATTCATTTTTTTTTATTAATTGTATATTAGTGTCTAAATCAGATTTATCTTTCTTAGTAATTTACAATATTCAAGTTTTTTTTTGTTATTTATCTATTAACTTGTTTCTTTTTGTTATTTATTTATTAATATATTTATTTTGTTAGTTATTTAATAATTTATTTTCATTATTCATTTATTTATTAACTTTTTTTTTGATAAACTATGACTATGTATCAACATACGTTCTTGTTAATATCATAGCCTTTGAAAACATTAGGTATTATTTATTTATCTGTTGCCATATAAGCGTACTTTATGTTAATGTATTGATTATTTATTTAAACAGTGAAGTCCATCAGACTCTGTGATATTTTTTTTGTTAATTTATTAATTATTTATTTAAACAGTGAAGTCCATCAGACTCTGTGATATTTTTTTTTGTTAATTTATTCTAGTTTAAGTTTGCAATATTAGTTTAGGTATAGTTTATTTATTTAGTATAGTTTATTTATTTATTTTAGTTTAATTATTTATTTATTAAAACCAAATTTAAATTATTTTCTTTTCGTAGTTTATTTATTTATTTGTTCCTTTCATTAAATTATTTATTTGTTTATTCAATTACGTCTTCATTCATCTTATAATATATATAATCCGCCAAATTACTTATTTATCCATGGAACGGGTTATTTATTTATTAATTTTTTTGTATTCATTGCTTACTTATTTGTTTAATTATTCGTTAAATTATTAATTTTGTTCCATTTACTTACTCATTTAACTTTTTTCTTGTTCAGATTTGAATTTATTTATTTTATTTGTTTGGTTACTCAATTATGTATCTATTTGGTTGGATAACTTATGTATTCGTTAGGTACTTCATCTTATCATTCATTTATGTTATTTATTAATTTTGGTTCTTATTTATTTATTTATTTATTTGTTTATTACTTTTTCTGTTTTCATTATTTATTCACGTATCTATTATTTTAATCATTGCAGATTATTTTCTTTTGTATTCATTCATTTGAGCGTTTATGTCTCAAGCATGATTAACACTCCCGGAAAATACTCGTAATTCACTTCAAAATAACTTTTTTTTTTGTATGTACCTAATCCAAGAACACAACATTCAGATACTCAATAATTCAAATAAAAACAAACAAAGTACTACCTACCATAGGCACAAGGAAAGTCAAAATACATTGCCCGGCCTATGAGGGTTCTTCCCCACGTTGATATACTTATATCTACCTAACTATCCGGTATGAACAATTCACGAACTACCCTCGTCATAGCAATGTCGTGCTCCGAGTAAAACAAAACAAACAGAAAACGAAACACTATCCTTGAAAATATTATTGTTTTTTTTTATTTTTTTTTTGCGAATTCCTTATTAACTACTTAAACTATGAAACATGATAATTTATAAATAAATGATGATACAAAGTATCTGAATCTTACTATGTATTATTATTTCTATTTGTTATACTTATGCACTTAACTACTCACCGATCTATGCTATGACTCTAGTTCAATTTTTTTTTTTTTGTTGTAACCAATATTCCTGGCGGATAGTGTTGAGGTCCCATAAATCATTTGTGTCCCTCTTCACTGTACCTGCGTCAGAATTCTCCTCCTCAAGTCCAGAGTTTTGTTGTGGACACCTGCAAAAAGAGAAAAAAATATTAGTATTAAGAAAATTGAAAATATATTGGTTGGGTATAAATTGATTGTTTATACTAATGTACATACCATGTAGATACCTAGCTACCTACTGAAATCGGTGGCTAGCTGGCTGCTTGATATTGTACGGGTTGATGTTCAAAATTCAAATTCCATTTGTTGCGTATGTGAAAGCGCTTGCTGCTGTTGTTGTCCACCAGTATTCATATTCATAAATGGTAGAATTTTACTACTCTGTGCTCGAGGCACTCCGAATCCAAATGCGTTCATGTGTACACTTTCCAACAGGTGTTTCTGGTGGCCAGCAGTCTGTTTTTGCTGTTGATTCTTATGGAAATCAAAGAACCTCAACATATTCGCACCAACTAGATTGTTGCTCAATAAGTGATCGTTCTGCTGACGTTCTTGTTGTTGCTGTTGCAATAATGGTTTTGTTTGATGCTGAATAAGGGCGCTTTTGGGAAAGTCGACTCAAATCAGTTCCGCTGTGGAAATTATTACTTATGCCTGAGAAATCGTGTGGTCCGTTCTTTTGTGACAATCCAATATTATTGAGTTAATTGCGTTTTTGCATTTCTTGAATTCGGTTCACCGGCGTGGATGCATTTGATGGTGATGGCGGATGACCACCCTTGCGGCGGCGTAGGCCGATTGTTTTGATGTTTTTTGTTCTGGAAAAGAATATGAGAAATGAGATTAGGGTTGTTTTTTTTTATTCCTTTTTTTGTTAACTTACCTTTTTATGTGTACTTATTTATTAATTGTTTTCTTTTCGTTTAAAATTCTCCCGGCAATGGTATTTTTTTTTGAGGAAAGAATTTTGTTTTGCCGTCGCCGGTCATTACGGAATTTATTGTGATGATGTTTTTTTTTTTTTTGTATGTTTATAATTGATTCCCTTTCATTTAGGTTATATGTTGGTCTCATTTTCACACTACGCGAAACTGCGCGAATTCATAATGGCCGCAATAATTATTGCAGAATTTAATAATTTACCTTTTGACAAATAGATGTCGTTCATTTGGGTAAGATTTCTCTTTTAAAAATCGGATTCGACTTGGGCTAGGAAAGAATTTGTTTTTGGGATTTGTGGCCTGATAGGTTGCGAATTAATTTGATTGGCGGTTTGAATCTAACGATTATTCCGTTGAGTTGAGAGGATTTTTTTTGGAGCGGGTAAAATTTTAAATTAGAATTGATTAGAGGTCATAGTTGTGGAAACCGCCGCGCGCTTTAGACGGCTATATAAAAGCAGAAGTAAGAATTTAAACAATTTCAAAGAAAATTAAAAATATAAGTGTGATTGAATATAGTTGGTAAAACAATATTTATCGAATCACGAATATATAAATTAGGAACAAAAAAAAAAAAGATATAGTAAGTTGTTAAACGAACTTTAAGTTTTTTTTTATAATAAAATATGGTAAAGTGAAAAAAATATTATTCATTATAGAACGTGGGCACTAGAGTTGCCATTAAAATTCGTACCTACCTACCTATCATCAACTAAAAAGATACCTACACGTGCTATAATCCACACTATAATTTAAGATTTGGTATAAGAAAATCAAATTGAAAATTGGGTAAGTGATTTTTTTTGATCGATACGCGATTTAATTTAATCAAATAAAAGTTTATAAAACAATTAGTAATATCAAAGGAAGTTAATAGAAAAATGAAGAGATATAAAGAAAAGAAGACAAATTTTAAATTGTGGCTTTCAAATAAGAGAAAGAAATACTGAAAAAAATAAATTATTAAAGATCGTACATATGTATGTATAATACATATATTTATGTACATATATATAGATACATACGTATTGCCGTGAAACGAAAAGTAATACAAACCTTTTATGTCTTTTTTTTGCTATAGGCCTAAAAGCTGTTTGGCGATCACGATCTAAAACCCTTTCAAGAAGTCGTGATCGCCCACCCATTTTTTTTTACACGGGTCTTAATTTTTCAAGTCTGAAGAAAAGAAGAAGAAGGATTTGTTTTCAAGATAAGAAGTAATCTGAAGAAAAGAAGATTTTCAGCAAAATTTCTGACATGATTTTAATCTTCTTTACGATTCTGAAATTATAAATAATTATATACTCCAGACTTCAGTGACATTACATGATTGTGTTCCGGTGATCCTGTTGGAATTTATAAAAATAATTTTCTTTGTTTGATAATTTCCTGTTAGTCCCAGTTTTGATGATATTCTATGTAAAAGTACATAGGAATTTTGATATTTTTTTTGAGTTAAATCTTACGGATTTTAATCTAGTTTCCTTTTGTTTTTGTATAAAATTGATAAAGCTTATGTTAGAATTATCCTTACATGTCATCAGGTACTCTTAACCTACTTTGAGCTCGAGTTAGGCAGGGCAGCTGATAGGATACGTGTTATTTATTTTTTTTTGTCTAAAGTTTTGGTTCTCTAAAAGGAAGCCGAGTAAATTCCGTTAATTTTTTTTTTGTTAAACAAATTTAAGAAAAAAAATTCCTAAATACTTAAATTTCCTTTTTTTTTGGTTTTAGTTATTAGTGGTCGTAATTTTTGTAACTACAAAATAGGCTTACCACCCCTATTTTATTGCTTCAATGAAATATTTTTTTTGTGGTAAAAATCAATAAATTTATAAAATTAATTTTTTTTTTGTTCAGGGTTGCCAACCCAACCTTATTTAATTATACAAATTTTCTGCGTTAGTTGTTATGAAAACTTAAAACATTTACTTTAAAATTCATGTTCCTTTTTTTTTTTTTGTTATAGTTATTAATGATTAATAAAAATTGTACATTGAACCATGATGGTTAAATTAACGTTTTTTATTCAAGCACATAGCTTGATGGATCACTAAATCGTTATTTTCAGGGGATGTGGACGGCGACGCAAATATTTTGGTGAATAGTAAGAATGAACTGAGCGGAAATAAATGGTAAGCGAGGTAAAAGGGGAAGTTAAAAATACAGCCTTGTTAACTTCCATGGTAGGGTGGGTCAGGCTAACGCTGAATACCATCGCAGCGTCCTCTAGGGGTAAACGTCCGTCCGTCTCTAAATTTACTACAATCTTCAATTGTTTTAAATTCTTATTTACTATTTTTTTTTATGGCATGATAAATGTTTACGTGGCAGTTGAGGGTTGAGTGTTCGGACAAGTTCCCACCCATTTTCGGCGAGCTCTAGCCGAGCAACGCAAGCATGCCAAGTCCAACCACTCACCATAAAATCGTTATATTTCAAATTTTTAAGCTCAATCATATCAATAACTTGCTACATACTATTCAGTAGATTAGATGCAGTTATTAATTTTCGGGACATGCGATAGTTTATAAAACATCGATGTT
This sequence comes from Philhelius festivus, assembly GCA_963931855.1. Classification (NCBI taxonomy): domain Eukaryota; kingdom Metazoa; phylum Arthropoda; class Insecta; order Diptera; family Syrphidae; genus Philhelius; species Philhelius festivus. The sequence goes on along the minus strand of OZ007557.1, from coordinate 24,786,142 downwards.
TGCGATAGTCGAATACTATCGATAACTATCGATGGACTATCGATGTTTAAGGAACACTAACTCAAAGCTTCAAATACGGATTCGAGGGATTTGATCTCTGTCACAAAAAAATCGATTTTTTTGGTGTAACTGGCTGAACACAATGGAGACGGAGCTGCAACTGGAGCTGCAACTGGAATAGCTGTCAAAATATTCAATACACGTAAATTCAATGTTACGAAAACAACACAACGCAACTGCAGTCGGTGCTGCAGTCGGTGCTGCAAGACTGGCTGAACACAATAGAATGCTGCAACTGGAGCTGCAGCTGCAACTGGAAGAGCTGTCAAAAAGTGTCGTACGTACTTTTTTTTATGCGCCCACAATGACTGGCTGAACACAATGGAGACGGAGCTGCAACTGGAGCTGCAACTGGAATAGCTGTCAAAATATTCAATACACGTAAATTCAATGTTACGAACACAACACAACGCAACTGCAGTCGGTGCTGCAGTCGGTGCTGCAAGAGTTGGCGAACTTTTAACTTTTTCGTGCAGCATTTTTGACATTTCAAATTTTATATATCTGTCTGTGATTTTAAGTGTTGTTTTGTTGTATTGTGATTTCGTGGTTAAATTTTAATTAAAATAATGGACGAAAATCTTCAATTTCAGTGTCCATTTTATAGTTTCAATTACTTAAAATATTTACAATTTGCCAAAGATTCAACACCTGACCCAACAAATGACAACAAAACAATGAAAGCTGTACAGCCTCATTGTGGGCACATAAAAAAAAGTACGTACGACACTTTTTGACAGCTCTTCCAGTTGCAGCTGCAGCTCCAGTTGCAGCATTCTATTGTGTTCAGCCAGTGAGGCTGTACAGCTTTCATGTTTTGTTGTCATTTGTTGGGTCAGGTGTTGAATCTTTGGCAACTTTTAAATATTTTAAGTAATTGAAACTATAAAATGGACACTGAAATTGAAGATTTTCGTCCATTATTTTAATTAAAATTTAACCACGAAATCACAATACAACAAAACAACACTTAAAATCACAGACAGATATATAAAATTTGAAATGTCAAAAATGCTGCACGAAAAAGTTAAAAGTTCGCCAACTCTTGCAGCACCGACTGCAGTTGCGTTGTGTTGTGTTCGTAACATAGAATTTACGTGTATTGAATATTTTGACAGCTATTCCAGTTGCAGCTCCAGTTGCAGTTGCAGCTCCGTCTCCATTGTGTTCAGCCAGAGAGTTGGCGAACTTTTAACTTTTTCGTGCAGCATTTTTGACATTTCAAATTTTATATATCTGTCTGTGATTTTAAGTGTTGTTTTGTTGTATTGTGATTTCGTGGTTAAATTTTAATTAAAATAATGGACGAAAATCTTCAATTTCAGTGTCCATTTTATAGTTTCAATTACTTAAAATATTTACAATTTGCCAAAGATTCAACACCTGATCCAACAAATGACAACAAAACATGAAAGCTGTACAGCCTCATTGTGGGCGCATAAAAAAAAGTACGTACGACACTTTTTGACAGCTCTTCCAGTTGCAGCTGCAGCTCCAGTTGCAGCATTCTATTGTGTTCAGCCAGTAAAGGAACGTGAAATCTGTCGAGAGATCGAAATCTTCACACAGAAATTGATTTCTCATGTGTAAAGGAAATCGACATAAGTTTTCTGAAAAAATTAATTAAATATAAAATTTATTGAATTTTTTTTTTAATTGTAGAACCTATCGCAGTGCCAACACAAAAGAACCAGGTGAAATCTCAGCTCCCTAATCGAATCTTAATAATGTGTTCCGTCTCATCAAAGAGGTCCAAAAACGCTTTAAGACACGCGGAGCTGAAGAGCGCGAAAAAGAAGATCTTGTAAAGCAAGACACACTCTTGTAATGTCCCAAAACAAGGGTAATCCTAATCCCAAGCTTAAAGATTTATACATTCTTCCAAATATTGTTACCAAACGTATGAATGGCAGCTTGGAAGCACACACAAATGTTTTTCGTTATGTCTCAGTGCGAGGTGACAAAGTGGACATTTTATACAACGACATCAAGAGCGCCTTTCAGCATTTTCATCTCAAGCATGCGATTATGTTTGGCAAGAAGAAGCACGTCGACGTTCAGTTCTATACGGAAGTGGGAGAAATCACTACGGATTTGGGCAAGCATCAATACATGCACGATCGTGATGATTTGGCTATCGAACAGTCGGAACGAGAATATTCAGAAAAACTTATCAAAGTAATATAACTAAATATAACCCTAATAAAACAAGAGACACCTAAAATGAATTTATCATCATCCGGCAGTGATTCAAGTCGGTTATCTCGAACATCTAAAAGTAAGGCTCTTGATCAAGTAAACTATGGAGATATTCGCTTGAGTGTGTTAGAGAACATTCGTTGGCCGCTTGTAAAAAAGTTTACAATCTTGCCTGAAATAACTGTGGAAGTAATTCAAGAATATTCGAAAAATTATACTAAAAAATTGTATGTGTTGACTACCTTAAATTATTAAAAAGTCAAAGATGTGAGTATGTAATGTATAAATATGCTAAAAAATCAATTATCAGGCATTCAGGATAATAGTATAAATATAATATGTATATAATAATAGTAATAAATATACATATACTACCTTTAAAACACTGGAAAAACGATTATATTTAAATATATTAAATGCGTTTAACGCGCCTTCTTGTCTTTTTGATACTATTGAACGTCTCCTTTCGCCTTACCTATTAGCAAAATATAAACGTTTTTCCGAAAAAAAAATAAGTATTGCAGTATAATTGAGAGCGCTCAAAAATATCCAAATTAAAAAAAAGGCTATTTTTATTCTGAAAGCCTTATAATAATGGTTTAATTGCCATATTTGATATATCTTTCTTTTTGTACTAAAAGCCTAATTATAACTTTTTTGCAGACTTCTTTGATCCAATGCAATGCCACTAACATAACTTCTACCAAATTGGTCCTTGTTCGTTACGTATAGAAGGAATCCTCGATCTTCTGTTGATGTTTGTCGATGAACTTGTTTTCGATACTCTCCGCATCAAGGAACAACTGGTATATGACGTCTCAGCTTCGGTAAGAATAAATAGTGGCATTGCTGGCTATTAAATTACTGTGCAATGTCAAGAATCAAAATTTACTGCTCAATACGTGGAAGAACGTATTGAAGCATTCCGCCTGCAAATGATGACTATTCTAAGCGATCTAGACCAAGAAGAGTACGAACACGTTCGTGAATCGCTGATTAAAATCAAACAGGTCGTAGACGCTTCACACGCTGAAAAAGTTAATCGAAATTGAGGCGAGATTTCGTGCGAGGAATATCTTCGAAAGAAGAAAGCGTGAGGTAGAAATTCTTAAAACATTAACCAAACTGGATCTGATTGACTTCCTTTTGGAGAACGAACTTAATAACCTCAGAAAGCTGTCAGTGCAAGTGATTGGCCACAAGAAAGATGCAGATTTAATCAATTCCAACGATGAATCCCCAACGCTTAGCAAAGATGTTATCGAGGGTTACATTCCTAAATCTGTTAAAAAAAAACCACCTAATGTTCTGAATTTCAAGAAACATGTGACTGTGTACCCAGTGACCAAGACAAGCACTGACCCCATCAGTTCTCCAATGAAAATTATAGAAAATTGTTAAACATTTTACTGAAGCAAACATTAATTACGGCTCAAATTGTATCTGTTTTATTGTTTTTTTTTTTGCTGTGAGATTTTACGTTGAACAATAAATTGGTTAAAGTTATGTTCTTCCATTTCATCGTCTGCAAAACCAACATGTTTTTCCTCGTTGCCCTCTTCATCATCAGAACTCTCATTCCCAGGATGTTTGAGGTTTAAATCGGCGAGCTCTAAAACCTAGTAAGACGGGTATTCATAATAAAGTTTGTATATCTTCTATACCTCTTCAATAAAAGTCGTAAGAGGTACTTAAGAACCGGTACCAGTACTTGAAGCAATCTGATTAAGCTTTTGTTTGAAATGGAAACTGTCGGTCATTCACAGCAAACCAATCCTTTGAGTTACTATGCCGCAAAACGACTTTAGCTTCTGTAAACTGACTCTTGGGCAATTGATTGTTGTTAATTGTTATTCATCATCCGGCTCAACCTTGATTAAACCATGTAAGTGATACTTATGATCTGAAAAATAAAATACAAAATAAATTATACGAAATCGTATTATGTGATGTTTACTTAGAAGATACATATCAATTCGGTTTATTGATGTCGATAAAATTCTGTAGTAAGTTTCCTAATTTTGAATAACTAATATGTGCCTCTTTTTTACTTATATTTCTAAATAAGCTGTTTAATAATTTCTGGTCATATACAGCCTTATTTACTAACTCGTTTTAGCGACGGAGTAAAGTTACTTCGACTCTAATCCTGAAAAGCTTATTTATAATAAAAATGCACGAGGAATAGCGGTGGAGTAAGCTAAAACAGGTTCATAGGTTAATCGAATCCCGTATAATCGAGTTTCAACTGTAATTGTTAATTTGAGGTTCAAAAACTGGACTATCACTTATAGTAGAGATTGTTTCTTAGCTTTCCCTTTTGTAAAATTTATTATTTTTTTACTGCTGTTTTCTATATGACTTGGATAGATTTGAAATTACCAACTAATTTATTGAATTTGAAAATGATTTCTTCCTGAAATTAAAAGAGCCTAAAAAACACTAATTTCAAAATCAGATTTGCTGAAATCATAATTAACGTTCCTTTAAAAAATGTTTCCTAAAAAAATGCCATCAAATTATAAAAAAACTTGTTTTAAAAAAGTATTTTTTATTAGATTGCTATTTATTAGGAGATGGGATAAGGCACGTAATAAACAAATAAAATAGAGTTTGTTTGACTTCGATTTACTATATTCTGATATATTTTATTATTTTAACAGCAATGGCTACACTTCAAATATTTTTCAAAACGGCAGTGGAATGTAGCAAATAAGTAAACGTGCTTTATATCTATCTAGAGACTACATAATTTGTTATAAATATGGTATAAAATAAATTCACTATGTGTTTTAAAACATTATAATTACTTATATTCGAGGACATCAAAATCAATAGCAAACTTGGCGGACAATTAGATGTGTGAGTTGATTTTAACAGCAGGTCCCAAAGGTCCAGGGCCTATACCACCAGCCATTTTATATACAAGCTCACTGACTTGATATGCCAGATTATCAACATCCTTAAAATAAAGAGAACGATTTATCATTTATAAAATAAAATAAAAGTATAATATGTGTCCATTAGACAAACCTCTTTTGTAGACGCCTCTGCATACACTCGGATAATATCTTCCGTTCCTGAGGGTCGAACAAATGCACGTCTCGTTTATAGTTAGCAACAACTTTGTCAATTTCATCTTGGAGACCAACAGGAGTAACACAAACTCTCTCGGCATCTGTTGTTGTGATGACGGTGCGGTCTTGAACTTTAACCTTAAGTTGTAAGTTGGGAAGGTCAATGTAAGTACGAAGCCAGTCTTTAACATCCCATCCCTTAGCATGAAGGATTGTCTCAACCAACAACATATCCGAAATAGCATCACCTACAGTTTCGTTAATTATGTCAATAACGTTGAGTAATATTTTTGCATTTTCGTTGTCATTGTTTTCAGTAGCAATCTTCTTTATCGTTGTCTTAGCCTTTTCACTGAAAACGATAGAACCATGTCCATTGGCTTCAAAATAAACACCTATATCGTAATCAAGGGCTTTGTGATGTAAATGTAAATGTGAGCAACAAGTGTCGCGATTCTATCACCATCTAGAAGGTTAAACTGACCATCTTCATCGGTAAAGAAATATATTATACGATCAGCATCACCATCGACGCTCACACATCTTACATTAGGCTCTACGATTGGCATTCCTATCGGGCAGCATTATTTCACTTTAACGTGTTCAGCACCACATTCGTGGTCCATTACCGCTATCAAAAACTTCGACATTGAGAGAATTTTTCATCCGTTTAAGAATTGTAACATTTTTCGGGCTCCCACACCGTTAGCACCGTCAAACATGACCTTATTTTTATAGTTCAAATTTTCTAGCTTATTACTTGGAACATTTTCAAATGCTTTTATAAGCTTCGTATAGTAGCCTTCTGAATTGGTGTTCCGGTTAGAATGATCTTCCGTTGAATATTCATGCCTTGCAGGGCGATAGAAACTTTCGTGGCACTGTTCTTTAGCCGATGACCATCTTGAAATCATCAGAATGACCAAGAAACATTTCATAGGAGACAAAAACAAAGGGAATATGACTCTGATGGGAGAATTGGTCGAGTTTGTGTGTCGCATCGACAATTAAAGCATACATGCGTTCGTTCTTCAACCATTTGTTGATTTCGTTGTTCCAGTTTGACGTGAGACTACTGGGACATACAGAACTCTTTCGTCTTACCTCGAGGGATCCATCGCCTTCCCAGGTTTTGTGTTTCTTTGTTGTGATCTTCCGCCAGACGACATTGTAAAGAATTTTGTTGTTCGGATCATTAGTATTTTGCGGTGGACCAATGAAGTTTTTTTTACCCTTTCTAGATGTTTATGAAGAAATTTCATTGTGTTGTGAAGGATTGTCGGATATTCCTGGTAATGAAGTAATTACGCGGACTTCATTTCCCCTTGAGTGTGAAGGTATCATTGATGGAGCCCTAGAACGCCGCATTTTTTGTTTTTTTATTCTTAATTCTAACAGAAATCAGAAACGTTTAAATACTTGAAAAAATTTTCACTTTCCAGATTCGCGGGCATTGAAAATGAACAACAACAAAACAGAAAACAAGTTGATAGAAGATATGAGAAAGAGATGAGATTTGTTTTGTTTTAAAATGTCATTCCACAGCACAGTGCTGCCAAGTGTTTTTTTATGCCCCGATGCGTTTTATTTATCGGCGCCTATTAAGCATGTAAAAAAACACACCTAATTCCTTTAATCATACTATATTTATACTATAAGATCACAGGCAGCTCATACTCCGATAGTCATCCGAAGAAACTGCTATAAAAGTCTTAATTTGGTATTCGTTATCTTTATGGAATCATTATTGGACAGTTTAAGTCAAGGTGGAGTATAGTTCCTGTAGTACTTTTATAAAACTGTGCAAATATATGCAGTCAAAATGAGTCACTGACCCAGAATGCGGGGAGAGTACGATAACTTGGCCGCCAAGATTTGATAACGGGTTTTTGTAGGGGGGTCAAAAATAAGCACTTTTTACTATGGGAGGGGGGGGTCTATCTCCCCCCGTTTAGGAGGTAGGGGCACTTTTAGAAAAAATGGTTTAAATTGAAACAAAAAATATTAAAAAACAACGGCAACACCTACAATAAAGTGCTATACTGCGTTTGAAAGCCAGAAGATTGTTCTATAATCCTGAATTTAAATTTTATTACTCATATCAATAGTTTTTGAGAAATTCGCATTTAAAGTCCAAATTTTGATAAAAAAACGTGAAAAAAAATGTTTAGACCGGTTGTTTTCAAAATTGTGAAATGAAATTGTAAATTAGCTGATATGTGTTTCATGTACCTATCAGTTCTTAATCGAACACAAAAAACCGCATGGTTCTATGTCTTTTGGTTTTTGAGAAAACTTCCGTTTAGGAGGTAGGGGCACTTTTAGAAAAAATGGTTTAAATTGAAAAAAAAAAAAATTAAAAAACAACGGCAACACCTACAATAAAGTGCTATACTGCGTTTGAAAGCCAGAAGATTGTTCTATAATCCTGAATTTAAATTTTATTACTCATATCAATAGTTTTTGAGAAATTCGCATTTAAAGTCCAAATTTTGATAAAAAAACGTGAAAAAAAATGTTTAGACCGGTTGTTTTCAAAATTGTGAAATGAAATTGTAAATTAGCTGATATGTGTTTCATGTACCTATCAGTTCTTAATCGAACACAAAAAACCGCATGGTTCTATGTCTTCTAGTTTTTGAGAAAATCGAAAATTACCAAAACTACTTTTTTTGATTTTTGGTGGTGACGGTGATTCCATTTTAAGGATTAATGTTAATAAACATAATGAATCTTTGTTAGTTCAGTACCGCAATTCATTTAGCGTTACCCAGAATGCACCATGATGAGGTAGAATTGCATCTGGGTCAGTTATTTTGTCAGTTAGTCAGGAGTTAGTCAGTCATAGTTAGTTAAAAATGGTCAAAATGTATTAAAAAGGTGTGTAAGTCTCGTCAATAAAGCCATCGTCCGTACTATAACAGTCGAGTTCGTTGAGTTACTCTTTTATCGTGGGAAGCCGAGGATGTTTTGGCGGTAAAACACTTTCTAAATTTTCGCTCTGAAGGGTGGGAGGATCGATGTCTTTTAACTGTAAACCCTCACATATATCACCATCGGTATAACAAGGGTAAACTTTTTTTACATCTGATAAAAACTCTATTATTTGCGAAGCCCAGTCGTCCTTATATTTCCTTTCTAGGCAATATTTTCGATAGAAAAATAGTGCCATGTATTGGTGAACATGGTCAGAAGTTTGTTTTGGTTTTCAAGATCGTTTATTGTATTTTATATGTATTTAGTGGACATTGGATAAATAGAATAAATTTGAATTTTTTTAAATACAGATTCTGTGAATGCAAAAGAAACTTTGCATGCACCCAACCTCGCACCTACCCCAAATCCTATAGTGTGCCCAAGCAGGGGGGTTGCAGGGGGGCAGTATGCCCCCCCATACATACTTTACTGTTTATATATTGTAATGTTGGAAGCTAGCACTGATTTATTTATGTAAGGAAGCAAAAAATATCAAACATTTTGTAGAAAAGTACTTTTAGTTATTTTCGATTTTCTCAAAAACCAGAAGACATAGAAACATGCGGTTTTTTGTGTTCGATTAAGAACTGATAGATACATGAAACACATGTAAGCTAATTTACAATTTCATTTCACAATTTTGAAAACAATTGGTCTAAACTTTTTTTTTCACGTTATTTTATCAAAATCTTCTGGCTTTCAAACGCAGTATAGCACTTTATTGTAAGTGTTGCCGTTGTTTTTTAATATTTTTTTTTTTTCAATTTAAACCATTTTTTCTAAAAGTGCCCCTACCTCCTAAACGGAGGTTTTCTCAAAAACCAGAAGACGTAGAATCATGCGGTTTTTTGTGATCAATTAAGAACTGATAGATACATGAAACACATATAAGTTAATTTACAATTTCATTTCACAATTTTGAAAACAACCGGTCTAAACTTTTTTTTTCACGTTTTTTTTATCAAAATTTGGACTTTAAATGCAAATTTCTCAAAAACAATTGATATGAGTAATTTAATTTAAATGCAGGATTATAGAACAATCTTCTGGCTTTCAAACGCAGTATAGCACTTTATTGTAGGTGTTGCCGTTGTTTTTTAATTTTTTTTTTTTTCAATTTAAACCATTTTTTCTAAAAGTGCCCCTACCTCCTAAACGGGGGGAGATAGACCCCCCCCTCCCATAGTAAAAAGTGCTTATTTTTGACCCCTCTAAAAAAATACGTAATCAAATCTTGGCGGCCAAGTTATAGTACTCGTGCCCAGAATGCACCACGTGCTTTTATACGACTGGGTCGAGCGAACTTGAACGAAAATGTAAAGACTGCAAATTTTAACAAATTTAAGTTTTTAAACCAAAAAAAGCTTTTTTTAAAAATTGTTTTAGTACGACAAATAAAAATGAAATGCCATCTAATTTTTTAGAAAATATGAATTTATTAAAAAAACAAAAATTCAAGTCATTGTAGCGGATTCTTACAAAAAATAAGTTTTTATATACAAAATTTTTAAAACATTTTTGCGAAAAACATTTGGTTTATCTACTTTCACAGCCGTATTTATTAGAATTCCCTAAACGCGTGAATAGTTATGCAATGCATAAGGACTTATTCATCCACTATGCAAATTCATATTTATAAAACATTTGCCTACCCTGCATAGTTATAATGAGCTTGTGTCAAATAAAGTACCGAAAAGTAAGAATCTATTACATTTAGCCTTCATAACACTCAGCTGTTTATCAAAAAACAAAAAAAAACAAAACATCTTGTCTGTCTATCGAATTTAATAAACAAAAACGAAACTACCAAAAGCTAAAAGAATTCCAACAATTAACCTTGATTCATCAGATAAAGTATGTAATTATCTCTAGCACAATACTGGAAATCAAATTGTTATTCGTTTCATTATAGCTGGAATACTCCTCAGACAAGTTCTTGAGGATAAAATTCAATAATGCATAATAATTACAACACTAACACACCGGATAAAGATGCGTGGAGAAACATCACCAACAAGTATATTTATCTATTTAATTCTAAACAATTTTCAATTCAATTTGCTTTTAATATATTAGCATAACATTTTTGTTTCAATAAATAAAACTAACACAAAGTTTTAGTTTCAATATCAAGTCAAAGGCATTTTTTTTTTTTTGATAATCTTTATAATTCAATGTGATGTCAAAGTGAATGTGACAGTTCAATACTAAAATGTCCTTATGTAGGCACTATTCAACCTCCAAACGCGTTTAGCTTATAATGCCCCTATTCAACGTCACATAAGTTTTATAAATAACAATTTTGCGTTTAGAGGCATTATAAGGGTTGCATATCCTTATGTACTCACTATAATGTGTTTATAAATATGGCTGTCAGTGTTTATAATTTTACGGATAAAAATTAAATCTAAAAAAATATTGACCTGTTTTTTTTAATTCAAAAAAATATTTTTTTTTTAAGTTTGGATAGAAGTTTTTCAACTTTTAACAAGCTTTTCTAAAAAAAAACTATTATTAAAATCCGACAAGCTGATACTGAGAAATTTAAAATTAGAAAAAAAATTATATGGTAGGTAGCCAGTAAAATCTTAATTTAAACCTTTTATCGAATTATACATCGTTAAAATCGAAAAGAAAAAAAATTATTAAAATTATCTAGGTGCCGTTTTCGATAAAAATACGATTTTTGAAAACCATTTCTTAATATTTGTAATTGTTTTTTTTTTCATATCTTGTAGATTGTATTAAAACAAATTTTAGTTGTTAAGTTTTAAAAAATTAAAGCATGGTGTTTTTTACGAATGCATAACTTGCTTAATAGCAGCTATGTCGCAAGTAAAAAATCAACATTGCAATTTATTTGAAAAAAATAAATTAAAGTTTCAATCATATAAAACTTAGAAAGCATCTATAAGGAAAGTCTATGTGGCTTTATAGGAGATAAATCACGATAAAAGTGATCCCAATTCAACGCCGGCTCTTACATATACCAGTTTGGCCGAGCGGTTAGCGAGCAAGAGATTTAGTGTGAGAGGACCCGTGTTCAAATCCCAGGTCCTGCCTATTAATGTAAGTAATTTTTAATTTAATTTTAAAAGTAAAAGTAGAAATTAAATCATAAAAAATAATCAGCTCTTAAGATGTTTACAGAAATCATGCTGAAAAAGCCGAAAAACATGCAAGAAAACCATCAAAATAAAAATGAAATCAAATAAGCACAAACTAAATATTTTTTTTTTATTTTCCACATACTCCTATAAGTATTTTATTCTTGTGACATTAAATCTTCTTTGCATTTCCACTATCGATGCAATTGCTGCAATAAAGCATATATTACCTCTATAACATAACGATAAGTATGTTCTTCGGAGTAACACAATTTACTCCATAAAGGTGGAATAGGAGTTAAAAAAAGTCGCCCTTTTAACTCTTTGGAGTTTTATATAACCCTTAAATGTGTGCAATAGACAGTAACAAGAAGCTTCTCTAGATGAATATAGAAGTAAAATTGTTAGTTGGGTAGGCTCGTATTCACCGAGCGTTCCTAAACGGCTCTTGACTTTACGGGGCTCTTAACTTGAAATTTCTGTGGGGTATTCGCCAACCACTCGCAAGTGTTTTTTGAAGTTCGAAAATGAGAGCCACTCTCTCTTGTTCAGGCATACCCAAACTGTGAAATGTTGTGTAATGTTGGTCTTGACAGCAAATGGATACCCTTCTACTTGGCATTGCTCACATGGATTCGAGTCAAATGCGTGCGTGGCACACGCACAAGCGAACAAAAGGCGTGTTTTTTTTGCAAGTCCATATAGAATTGTAAAAAAAAACGACATCGGCACTAAGCGCTTTACATGGAAATGCAACAACTACTTAAATCTATACAGAGTTAGCTAGGACCAGATAATTTTCGAGAGGTATGCCCGATTTAACGAAGGACTTTTAAGTATTTAACAGGCTTCTAAACCTTAAAATGAGATGTTTTGGTTTCACCAAGCGCTTTTAAATTAAACAAGCTTGTAAACACCCTTATAAAATAAATGCCCATTTTTGGCTCATTAAATTTTAAAAGTGTCATTGAAATGTCATCAGATGTAGATAACAACAATTGGTTATAGGTATAGCAGCTGAAATTATTGTTTTGTTAAGATTTAGTGTTCAATTTTTGAAGATACAAAATGAATAGGTTAATACTAAATATTTAAATGATTTGTTTCTTTATTTCGAAAAAAATATTGATCGTTGTCATCCAATAATAAAGTGCAACACAAACTTATTCGCTGAGCAAGAATATTCCCGGTTCACAGAAATACATTATATGACTTCTAAAGCATCTGTGGATGAGTTTGTTGAATATGTTTGGTCTTCATTTGGAACCAAAAAAACCCAACAATGCAATACAAAATAAATTAAGTGGTTATTACTTAATGATTTTATGCCACAGAATGTCAGGATTAGAATCCTTCCAAATATTTTATGTGATTTTTTTTTTTCATTTCTTGGCATTTGTTTGAACACATAACGCTTTCTCATTTCTTCTCATACATTTCGCTTGTTAGAAAGAAAAAAACAATTTATTTTTCCCAGGGATGTGAAGAGAACTCAATTTTAACAAAAATTTCCCCAAAATGTCCCTTTTATAGATTGGTGAAACTAAAAATTTTTAAGAGCCTGATAAAATTTAAGAGGATTTTTGATAAAAGTGCTTTTAGGCCAGGCGCGCACATTCAATTTTTAGTTTCGCAACTGTTTAGTTGCTAAAATGAAACATATGGGCTTATATGGGACACCGCGCACTTAGAGCAACTCGATTCGAGCAACTAAAAAGTTTGTGTTTTGACACAAACTAAACGATTGCCTTTGCAACAGTTGAGCTGTTTTCTATAAGAGCAAGAGAGAAAAGAGTGTGAGCGTGAGTAAAGAGTTTCCAGTGTGCGGTTCTCCTTCAACTGGTGATTAAACTATTTGATTTCGATCACAGTTGCCAGTGCGCGACTAGCCTTAGTGTTTGTTTATGAAATCGGCCATTAATCTAAGACCCGATAAAAAAGGTGATGCCAAAACAGTATTATCTATATGTTATCGATAATTTTCTCAGAGACGTCAAAAGTGACGTCATACAATACAGCTCACAAATGTCATAGCGTACACAGTGCTTCCAGCTATTTCGAAAAAGAGCTCCTTAATCCCAATGTCGTTTTTTTTTACAATTCTATATGGACTTGCGACAAAAACACACCTAAACTTTCGAAGAGAGCGCTCGTAAGTTAGGAGTGGTCGGGACCACTCCTTACTTTTAAGAGCGCTCGTAGCCCAACTAACAATTTTACTTCTATATTCATCTAGAGAAGCTTCTTATTACTATTTCTTGCACACATTTAAGGGTTGTATAAAACTCCAAAGAGTTAAAAGGGCGACTTTTTTTTAACTCCTATTCCACCTTTATGGAGTAAATTGTGTTACTCCGAAGAACATACTTATCGTTATGTTATAGAGGTAATATATGCTTTATTGCAGCAATTGCATCGATAGTGGCAATGAAAAGAAGATTTACTGTCACAAGAATAAAATACTTATAGTAGGAGTATGTGGAAAATAAAAAAAAAATATTTATTTTTGTGCTTATTTGATTTCATTTTTATTTTGATGCTTTTCTTGCATGTTTTTCGGCATTTTCCGCATGATTTCTGTAAAGATCTTAGAGTTGATTATTTTTTATGATTTCATTTTTACTTTTATTTTTAAAATTAATTTAAAAATTACTTACATGTGTAGGCAGAATGTGGGAATCGAACTCGGGTCCTCTCGCACCAAATCTCTTGCTCGCTAACCGCACGGCCAAACTAGAATATGTAAAACCCAGCGTTGAATTGGGATCACTTTTATCATGAATTTAATCCTATAAAGTCACATAGGCTTCCTTTATAGGTGCTTTTAACACTTAAATATTAGAAGGAAGCGATATTTATCGCTTCGTAATTCGCATAAGCTGTGAAAAAAGCTAGAGTTCTGGTATACGTAGCATATGTTCCAGTATTAATTTATTGATAAATTGATTATTCTCAGCTTCTTCATCGAAAATCTAGCTGTTAAAAATGTGTCGTGCACTGCAGTTGCAGTAAAAAAGTCTCGTCAATCAGTCGACAATACAAATCACTGTCGCTACAATAATTCGTAAAAAATAGTTTTTTTCTTAATAAACAATATGATTCAAATTTTATATGAAATTTGAATGACACTTAATATATTTTTGTAAATAAATTGCACTATTGACTTTTTACTTGCGATATAGTAATATGGCAAGTTATCTATTCGTAAAAATAAGACGATGCTTAATTTTTGGAAAGCTTAAAATTTAAAATTTTATAATACAATCTACAAGATATATGACAAAATTTTTTTTTTGAAAATGTAAAGAAATGGTTTTCCAAATTGTATTTTTATCGAAAACTTCACCTAGAATTTTGATAATTTTTGTTCCTTTCGATTAATTTTAACGATCTATAATTCAATGAAAATTTTGAAATTATTAGATATTACTGACTGTGCCTACCGCATTAAACTGTTTTTTGTAATTTTAAATTTCTCACTATCAGCTTGCCGGATTTTAATAATATTTGTTTAGAGAGGCTTGATAAAATGTTAAAAAAAAACTTATATCCAAGAAAAAATTTAAAATATTTTCTTGGTTTAAAAAAATAAAACTTTTTTGAAAATTTGATATCTTTTTTTCAGATTCAATTTTGTATTCGCTCAGTAATATAAATTCAAATTTTGCTTATCAAGCGTTTTTCTAAAAAAAATGTTTTAAAAAACAGTTTCGACCATAAACTTTAATTTTTTGAAATTGCCATTGTTTACATTTAGGCAAGTTTGTTCGACCCAATCCTACTTTTCATTTATAAGGATTTACTCAGTGTGGGGTTTCCGCATTTTGTTGTTTTTAATGCCTATGTGCCAATTGCACAGTTTTATAATAGTACTATAGGAACTATATTGCACTATAAGAGTCCAACAGAAAAATTGATCATGCTTATAGAGTCTTGACTTAAACTGTCCAATAATGATTCTATAAAGATAACGAATAATAAATAAAGACTTTTATAGCAGTTTGTTGGGATTACTATAGGAGCATAAACTGTCCTGTGGTTTTATAGTATCTCTATAGTATGATTAAAGGAAAATTTAGTCTTTACGCCTATAGAGGTGATAGAAAGTGCTCCAGAGAATGTCTAGGCAATGAATTATATCAAAGTTTACTCCTATAGCTATTTGACTTCCAGCAAGAATGGTTATATGAGCACTATAGTAACGAATGATTCTTAATTTCAGAAATAGGAAGCAAAATTGTTAGTTGGGAGATCTTCACTAATATTGCTTGGTGAATAGGTTTATGAGCTTCTTAAGTTATGAGCGCTCGGTGAATACCAGCCTTAGAGTATTTGTGTAAAAACTTTTCTTACAGCCATATTTATAAACTCATTATAGTGAGTACATAAGGCTATGCAACCCTTATAATGCCTCTAAACGCAAAATCGTTATTTATAAAACTTATGTGACGTTGAATAGTGGCATTATAAGCTAAACGCGTTTGGAGGTTGAATAGTGCCTACATAAGGACATTTTAGTATTGAACTGTCACATTCAATTTGACATCACATTGAATTATAAAGATTATCAACAAAATAAAATGCCTTTGACTTGATATTGAAACTTAAACTTTGTGTTATTTTTATTTATTGAAACAAAAATGTTATACTTATATATTACAAACAAATTGAATTGAAAATTGCTTAGAATTAAATAGATAAATATACTTGTTGGTGATCTCTCTCCACGCATCTTGCTTCATCCGGTGTGTTAGTGTTGTAATTTTTATTATGCATTATTGAATTTTATCCTCAAGAATTTGGCTGAGGAGTATTCCAGCTAGGATGAAACGAATAACAATTTGATTTCCAGTATTGTGCCAGAGATAATAACATACTTTATCCGATGAATCAAAGTTAATTGTTCGAATTCTTTTAGCTTTTGGTAGTTTCGTTTTTGTTTATTAAATTCGATAGACAGACAAGATGTTTTTGTTTTGTTTTTTGACAAACAGCTGAGTGTTATGAAGGCTAAATGTAATAGATTCTTACTTTTTGGTACTTTATTTGACACAAGCTCATTATAACTATGCAGGGTAGGCAAATGTTTTATAAATATGAATTTGCATAGTGGATGAATAAGTCCTTATGCATTGCATAACTATTCACGCGTTTAGCGAATTCTAATAAATACGGCTGTTAGAGTTTAAGGTGTATACATCACAGACCATCTTTTGTGGAGTGATCACATATTTGACATCGCCAAAAATGCTGCTAAGTGTTTAGGTTTTCTCCGCCGATGTAAGAAGTTTTATACCCCATCTGATATGGTTGTTATGTATAAAGCCTCTATTCTTCCGAAGCTGTAGTACAATTCCAATATCTGGGCAGGTGCTCCACAAAACCCACTTGAGTCTCTCGGACAGAATTAAAAAAATGATAAGCGACCGTTGTCTAACTAAAACATTTGTATCTCTCGAGCAGTGACGCAATATGTTTCATGTCAATCATTATTTTCCTGCTATTTTCATAAACAGTGCTCTAGTGAAATAGCTAGTTGCATTCCTCCTCTCAAATTCTTGTTTTCTTTTTTTAGCCGGTCTACACAAATGTGGAATGCTTTACCAGGCTCAATATTTCCCACTCATTGCAATGCTGTGCAGACATTCAAAACCAATGTGCATCAGTATCTCCTTTCTAATCCTATACTACTTCCTAACTGCTCGCACTGTGTTTAAAATTATAAGGGTATTCACTCATAACCTCTTGAGTGAGTGCACGTATAACATAAAAAAAACTACAATACCCATATAGTTTTCTAAAAATTCGCGATTACCTTTTTTAAAAATTGCTTAAATTCTGGACAACTGAAAATCTTCGGGAATTATCTCTTCACTGTATGGCTAGGCGCGCACTTGCAATTTTTAGTTGCGAAACTGCTTGGTTCGAGCAACTAAAAAGTTTGTGTTTCGACACAAACTAAACGATTGCCTAAAATGAGTTCGCTATTTTATTAAACATATAATTATCTGCAGCTGCGCAGATACTCAACCAAATAGTTCATCTATTTTCTATAAGTAACCAAACAGTTCCGCAACTAATGTCGATTTCCTTTTACACTAGGGATTTCGATCCTTTGTCAAATTTTGTCTTTTTAGTGTGCGTATTTCGTATACATGTAAATCCCTCTCCAAATACGGATTCGAAGGATTTGATCTCTGTCAAAAAAAATCGATTTTTTTGGTCTGAAGGAACGTAAAATCTGTGGTAAAAGTCAAAATTTGACAAGGGATCGCAATCCCTAGTGTAAAAGGAAATCGACATAAAAATTGATAGTGCGCGGCTAGCCTATCAGCCCGATTCTCCCCCTTGTGAGGAGTCACAAGTCACAAGCTCTTGTGACTATTCCTTGTGAGGATTGTTGTGATTCGATAACATTTTGGTATTCTCCCCCTAATCGTCACAAGAAAACTCACAACAAAACTCACCACAGCATGGTGAGATTTTTAAGTGTCATTATTTGAACAGCTGATTATTCAAAACGAAGAAATTACAAAATGCAAGGTAACATAATTTTTAAACAATAAAATGATTAAATAATAAATATAACATTTTCAGAAGAAAACAATCGTGGCGACTGCATAAAGTTTTCGGAAGGTGAAAAAACTTTATAAATGTATTGTTTTGGAGAGCGAATGGATCATTTGTATCTCTCAATGTTCTTAAAGCTGTCGACGCTGTAAACTTCTTGACACGATTAGTTTCTTAAAGAAATTTTTGTTTATGTGATAATATTACTTTTCTTTTTTGTGGGAAAGATTAGCAAAAATATTCACTAGAACAAAGTCCACTTCAATTTTTGTGTACTCACAATTATTCACAAATCCTGAAAATTTTCTTACTGAATGTCAATCAAAGAAACTTTAAAAATTTATGAGTTGTGACCTGCTGTGAAGGAGATCACAGTTTCGATTGTTTTTGTGACTCTCACAAGTTGTGACTGAGCGGCAGAATTCGAAAAAGTCACAAAATCATTTTCACCTCTTCTTGTGACTTGTGAGGCATCACTGACTTTGGGGAGAATCGGGCTGTATATCTGCTCTATGCTTCTAGATGGATCGTCCGTGAAACGCGGATCCAAAACTAACTCAAGAGTCATGTCGTTAATTAAGAACTATTGTGAATGGGTCTTGCTAAATTGCTTGATTAATGTATTATGTCTGTTCTCTAGTCTGTTGGTATCTTTTAATATTTTTTTGATCTTAAGTAAATTATTTAAAACAAAATTTCGATTATTTGAATATTGTAATGCAATTTTCATTCAATAAAGATAAACTACGACTTCCACTCTGTAATCGATTAAATTGAAAGGTAAAGTTTTTTGTTTGCAAACGATTCCAGTAATTGTAATTAACTTATATATAGGCTGAACAGTAGTGTTAACATAATGGACTCAAAATCCCACATGATCGATACCTACAGCATAAATTATGAAGAAAAAGAAGTTGAAAAACGCGAAACATCACTAGATACGGACCTTTGCAAGAAGAAATACTCGGAGTTAGGCGCGATTTTTGAACAAGTGTTAAAACTGAAAAAAGATAAATCAACTAAAACTGTCTCGGAACTAAAAGCCAAACGCAATGAAGCTTCATTGATGATTGTGCTGTTGAAAAAGGTTAATCGCTTGGAAAAATATCGCATTCGCACGGGAAGGGAAGTTTTGCAGAAAGAGAAATTGCGTGTTGACAACAATAGACTTCACCTGCAGAATCTTCTTTATGAAATTAGTTATCTAAAGAAAGAAATACAGCGTTGCTACCAATTCACCAGTTGCGATGAATACATTAACCTTGTTTCCGAAAATGAATTCTATGAAAAGGCGCCGTTGTCTATTTCACGACCCGAAGCAACTAAGGTATCGGAGCATATTAAGAGATTGGCAATGCTTGAATGGGAACTTCAACAACGCAAAGAATTATCAATGCTCTGCGAGGATTTGGTTTGTCGAAAGGACATTGAGATCAAAAAGATCTCTAACACAAACGAGAGATTGGAATCATTTGGGCCGTCTCTATCAACGCTCCTAAAAGCAACTAAACGATTGCAATCAATTTTGGGTCTTGATATAGAAAAGGAGTGGGAAGTGAATGGAATTGCTAAGCTTCTCCCGCAGTCATTATACATGCTATACATGAAGCTTTCGTCATTTGCTCAGTCGTTTTGCCCATCTTTGAATGTGACTGTAGAAGGCACCGAAGATGATGTTCGGCAGTATGAGTTAACAAAGGGTGAGGATGAGCCGGAAGACTATAACCAAAATTCTGACGGCGAAGAAGTCGACTCTAAACGAAAAAAACATTCAAACAAATCTGAAAACACTGAAAAAAAGAGTAAAATTAACTTTGAGCCATTTCCGCTATTCATTAAATTCACCATTAGTCGGTGCGAGGAACCTAAAGGAAATATTTCAATAGAGATAAGATATTTTCCAACTTTAGGTTTCGTTACTGCTGCTTCCAGTTTAAATATGGATAACTTGCCAATGACGGATGTTATTTCATCGGAGAATATTCTAAACTTCCTATTTGAAGCTGATTCTGGTAATGCTAACCCTTCCCTTAAGTCAAAATATCAGCTCCATGAAATGAAGGCCAGTGAAAAGGACTGCCTAAAATGCCTAGAAGATAAGCATGGTAAGCCCTATAAATGGGTTCAAAAACTCTGTGGTTTGGAGTTTTTCGAATTTGATTTAAACACTGACCAGTCGGATGCAGATAAGGATATCACCGTGGGAGAGATCATCAAAAAAATCAAATTGCAATGGAGTTCGCGTTTGAACTTGTATAAACAACTCTTTCAGTTGGAGAATAAAAGTAATAATATCTTTATGAAGAACTTCAATTTTATCAATGTTTCTTTATGCAGCAGTATTACTCTATGGGCACCAATCACATGGGAAGACTTTATGCAAAAAAATTCAGAGCACATACTAAGTCAGCCAAAATTTCTTAAGTCTGGAAATTTACTTTATCGAGCTGTCATCACTCGTGGAAGCTATAAACTTGAGTGTTTCGTAAGCATTTCACCAAACTTCCCAACAAAATCTCCTGTTTGGTCATTCTTTGTGTTAACGGACAGTAAGTCCACAGCTAGCAGAAGTGCTGCCATTAAGGACATGGAATATTGGACGAACTCATTGATTCAATCGCAGTTAAAGAGTAAATCTTCTTTGTTGCTATCGCAGATGGTGCGGACTATGTGCAGTTTTGATATATTTGTCGAAACTGAGGTAACTCAACAGAAGCTCCCTGAATTTACGCAAGATAAGATTATGTTAAAGTCACACTCTAAACGAAATAGAGGACTTCCGCTAAAATTTATTAAGAATTCTGTCTTTAAACACTTTTAAATTATAAATACTTGTTTGTTTCTTTTTTTATAATAAAAAGATATTCAACGTGTTTTTAATTTTTGTATATTATTTAATTTTAAAAATTATTATTTTACGGCTACCCATAAGGGCCTTGAAGAAAATTCCACAACTAGAAGGAATTCACCCTTTCGCAGCTACTACTAATGGAAATGCATAACTAAGACGTACCGAAATACATTTTATTTAAGAATTATCAAAAGTTCGACTCACAGACACCATTACTATTTATCAAAGGGCACGGTAGTGCCCAGCCAAGTTCTGGCACTACACCCTTTTTTACAGGAACAAACTCAGGCGATCTTTGACCCCTCCCTATCTTCAGTACCACTAAAGCCAGAAACTTCAAATTCCGAATATTTGCTAAGATAGTCAGGCACAGGCGCCTCACCAAATTTCAATTTTCTAGCACGAGCGGTTCCTGAGATATAAGGCCTCAAAAATCACAAAAACCGTAACTGACTGACTGACAGATCATCAAAATTATGGAGCACTTCCCGACATCGTAGAATCTTGTAATTTTGCACAACGGTAGGTCTTGTCATGCAAGCTAAGGAAAAAATCGAAAATTTGAGGTTTTCCATTCAGGAGGCGTGGTATCCGCCCACTTTCTCCAAATTGGTGTTGGTTGAATGGAGCACTTCCAAGTGCTGTAAAACGATGAAATTTGGTAAAGTGGTAGGAATTAAATTGCATGCAAAGAAAAAAATATAAAATTTGAAGTTCTCCATTCAGGGGCGTGGTATCCGCCCACTTCCTCAGAACTGGAGTGGAATCTCGTAAGGTGATTGTTGACTATCAATTCGTTGATTGTCGTTTTTGCCTATAGCTGTCTCTATCATATCAATTAAGAATTATAGAGAGAGCGATGCTCAAAACGACAATCAAAAAATTGATAATCAACTATCACCTTACGCGATTCCACCCCTGATGTAAATTATACATGGCGCACTTCCGATTGCAGTAGAACAATGAAATTTGGTAGAACGGTAGGGCTCAAATTGCATATAAAGGACCAAAAATAAAAATTTGGGTTTTCTATTCGGGGGGCGTGGTGTCCACCCACTTTCTCCGAATTGGTGTTGGTTGAATGGAGCACTTCCGACTGCTGTAAAACGATGAAATTCGGTACAACGGTAGAGCTCAAAATACATATAAAGGACCAAAAATAAAAATTGAGGTCTTCCATTCAGGGGGCGTGGTATCCGCCCACTTTCTCCAAATTGGTGTTGGTTGAATGGAGTACTTCCGACTACTGTAAAACGATGAAATTTGGTAAAGTGGTAGGACTTAAATTGCATACAAAGAAAAAAATATAAAATTTGAAGTTTTCCATTCAGGGGCGCGGTATCCGCCCACTTTCTCAGAACTGATGTAAATTATACATGGCACACTTCCGATTGCAGTAGAACAATGAAATTTGGTAGAACAGTAGGGCTCAAATTGCATATAAAGGACCAAAAATAAAAATTGGGGTTTTCTATTCGGGGGGCGTGGTATCCACCCACTTTCTGAGAAAATGTTAAATTTATATGGAGCACTTCTGATTGCCGCAATTAAGGTAGGTATGTTAGTGTTAGGTATCTTGCCAGGCCAAGAAGAAATAATTGAAGCGCAAATCAAAACAACCAATAACAAAAAGAAAATATACCAAAATAAATAGGAAGCTTTAAACTAAGTTGAGTACATCCTTCTATCTTTCCGTATCTTTCGAGATTTTGACATGGCAAAATATTAAAATCTTTGCAAAAAGGAGTGAGATCAGACCAAAAACATAAATGTTAAAAAAAGAGCCAAGTTCTTCTATACAAAAACCTTTGTGTAACAAGTCATCCGTGAAAAGTACTGGGATCTAAAAGTACGCCAAGTTCTTACTTCATGAAGGTTTAATACCGAATATTTAAAGTAGAATAATATTGAAACAGCTACAATGTAATAGAGAAATTTTATTACTTAATGATTACTG
Source organism: Philhelius festivus (assembly GCA_963931855.1). Lineage (NCBI taxonomy): Eukaryota > Metazoa > Arthropoda > Insecta > Diptera > Syrphidae > Philhelius > Philhelius festivus. The sequence goes on along the minus strand of OZ007557.1, from coordinate 24,763,345 downwards.
ACTAAAATTTGATGGGCTTACTTGGCAAGTTTTTTTTTATGCCCAAATTCGAAAGGTTTTAAAAACTTGACAAGTGAACCCATCAAATTTTAGTCAGTAATTATTAAATAATAAAATTTCTCTATTACATTGTAGCTGTTTCAATATTATTCTACTTTAAATATTCGGTATTAAACCTTCATGAAGTAAGAACTTGGCGTACTTTTAGATCCCAATACTTTTCACGGCTGACTAGTTACACAAATGTTTTTGTATAGAAGAACTTGGGTCTTTTTTTAACATTTATGTTTTTGGTCTGATATCTTAAAACCGATGGAGGTCATTGAACTCCTTCCCTTCTGAGATACGTAGATTCGCACTGCGATGGACTTCTTAGGGTGGGAAAACAAAATCTAATACTTCCGACATATTCAGCAAATGCGAATCTTTTCTTTTGGGTCTAATTTCTGGAGTCCCAAACTTAAGAATTCATGTTTTCATCATCATCATCGGCTCGACAACCGGGTTCCGGTCCTGGCCTCTTTCAACAAGTCTCTCCACCTATCCCGGTCTCTAGCCGACGCCATCCAGTTGCGCACCCCAAGGCTTCGGGCGTCCTGGTCTACGCTATCTCTCCAGCGCAAGCATGGTCTACCACGCTGTCGTCTACCATAGAATGTACCACAAAGAACTTTCCGAGCAGGTTCCTCTTCGCTCATGCGAGCTAGGTGCCCTGCCCACCGGAGTCTACCGAGCTTAATTTTTGTCACGATATCTGCTTCAAGGTAGATTGCGTACAGTTCATGATTGTACCGTCTCCGGAATCGTCCTTCCTCACATACGGGGCCAACAATTCTCCTTAAGACTTTTCTCTCGAACGCAGCTAAGAGGTCGGAGTGCCTTTTGCTAAGCACCCAAGTCTCGGATCCATATGTGAGTACTGGCAGGACCATGGTCCTGTACAGCAGCACTTTTGAAGTTATGGTGAGATTTCTGGATTTGAAGAGCTTTGACAGACTATAGTAGGCTCTGTTGGATTTGAGAAGCCGCCCGCGTATTTCTTCTTCTATATTGTTATCGGCTGCTACTATTGACCCAAGGTATTTAAAGGATTGCACCACTTCAAATTCGTGCTCCGCAACCTTGATTGTTTGACCAACTGTTCCTCTCGCATTCGACGCCACCATGTACTTTGTTTTACCTTCACTAATGTGCAGCCCCAGATTTTGTGCCGCCTGCTCGATCTGGATGAAGGAATCGTGTACAGCTTGTTCGGTTCTTCCGATGATGTCGATGTCGTCTGCGTAAGCCAGTAACTGGCTGGACCTGTTGACGATGGTCCCTCTTGTTGCCGTGCCAGAGTCACGGATTGCTTTCTCCAACGCCAGGTTGAAGAGGAGGCAGGCCAAACCGTCCCCTTGTCGGAGTCCATTAAAGATGTTGACTGGTCTGGATAGCAATCCGGCTATTTTTACTTGGCTTGTTACGTTGGTTATGGTCAACCTACATAGTCGTGTCAATTTATTTGGGATGCCGAATTCTCTCATGGCTTTGTAAAGTTCTACCCTGGCTATGCTATCATAGGCGGCCTTAAAGTCTATAAACAGATGGTATGTTGGGATGTTAAATTCTAGACATTTTTCCATCGCCTGCCTAAGGGTAAAGATCTGATCAGTTGTTGATTTGCCTGGAATGAAACCACACTGATATTGTCCGATGACGGTTTTAGCGTATGGGGTTATCCGGTCTTGTAGGATAGAGGAGAGTATCTTATAGGCGGTACTCAACAACGTGATACCTCTATAATTGCTGCACGTTGTGACATCTCCCTTCTTATGTATGGGGCATATTAAACCTTTTCGCCAGTCTTCTGGCATTTCTTCCTGCTCCCATACGTGTACTATAATATCATGAATTGCTTGACGTAAGGCTGGCCCGCCGTGATGGAATAATTCGGCTGGTATGCCATCGGCTCCCGGGGCTTTGTTCTGTTTAAGCCGGCCTATAGCCTTCTCAACCTCTTCTATGCTTGGTGGCGGCAACATAGAGTATTCTTCTTGAAGTAGTGGAGCCTCCACTTCTGCAGTGAGCTGACCATTTAGCAATTCATTAAAGTATTCCCATCGCTCCAGTATGCTTTCAGGATCGGTGATCAGATTTCCCTCTCCGTCCTTGCAGTATGTGCAGCGTGGTGTGTACTGCGTCATGTTTCGGACGGATTGGTAGAACTTCCGCGCCTGGTGCGGACCTCGCTCTCGGCTATTTTCTATTTCACAGATTAGGTTCTTCTCCCAGGCTGATTTTTTTTTGTCTGTGTAGCCGTTTTTCTATTCTTCTAAGCTCTTTATATTCCTCTTCGCGTGCCCGCGTTCTATGAGATTGTTGCATTGCTCGGTACGCAACATTCTTACGTTCAGTCGCTAGCTTGCATTCATCATCAAACCAGTCGTTCCGATTTTTACGACTGCTGCCTAAGATGGATTTGGCAGTACTAATGACAATATTCTTAAGGCGTGTCCACTTCTCATTTACGCCCAGCATACTGGCTCCAGGACTTACTCTCCCTAAATCAAGTGATTCTAGGGCGAGTCCTAACGCATTACCAAAGGTGTTACTGGTGTTTTCATTGCGCAGGCCAGCCGTGTTGATTCGAACCTGATCGGCGGATGCAATGCGTCTTCGCAAGGCAATCCGCCCTCGGAAAACCATACCAACAAGATAGTGATCCGAGTCGATATTGGCACCTCGGTACGTTCGTACCGTCATCAAGTTCGAGTAGTGGCGACGGTCTATCAGCACGTGGTCTATTTGGTTACGAGTGACTCCATCAGGTGATACCCAGGTGGCTTTGTAGATATCTTTACGCGGGAACCTGGTACTCGCAACGACCATGTTTTTCGATGCTGCCAATTCTAAGACTCGAAGTCCATTGTCATTAGTGTTCTCATGCAAACTATGGGTGCCTGCGTAATGCCTGAATACCGGCTCCCGACCTATTTTTGCGTTCAAATCCCCAAGGACGATTTTAACATCATACCTTGGACAGGCATTGAGGGCCCTCTCGACTTGTTCGTAGTAAGTCTATTTTTCTTGGTTTGAGGACTCCTCCGTAGGTCCGTGAACGTTAATGAGGCTGATATTCGTAAATTTGCCTCGCACGCGAAGGGTGCATAGCCTTTCGCTTATAGCGTTAAAGCCGATGATGGTAGACTTCATTTTTTCGCTGACTAGGAAGCCTACCCCGAGCACATGGTGTTTTGTATGACAGCTATAGTATATGTCATATTCTTTCTTCTGTAGAACACCATTCCCTGTCCATCTGATTTCTTGAAGAGCTGTTATGTCAGCTTTATATTTTGACAGGGCATCGGCTAGCTGCTGAGCAGCTCGAGCTCTATAGAGCGATCGTACGTTCCATAAGAAAATTCGTAAATCGTTTTTCAGTTTTCGTTGCATTGGTTGTCGTCGTGTGATCAGTCCGTTTCCGAGGCTTGTTGTCGGTCTCGTAATTCAAAAGTTTTACGGGACAGGGAATTAACCTGTCGCCAACCTGAGGAACCAGCCTGATCATATTAGCCAAACCTTTTTAAAGGCTTGTTTCTAGCGGCCGCCACGGAGAGGCTATGATCAGACTTCCACCAGTCCCGAATAGTTACGGCACGTGCATGTTTTCGTATGCTACATGTTATTCCCCCTATTCGTCTGATGGCTGACCGCCAAATTCATGTTTTAAAATTCTATAATCAAGGCTCGGAAGTCGGGATGAGTATCAAAGAAAAACAAAAAATAAAGGGGTTATAGATAGGATGCTCGTCTGGAACGAAATTTAAAGAAGAATAGTTATCTGGAACTGAACCTGCCATTCTAATATATGGATATTCGCGCCACCAAATTCGTGGAAAGGTAATCCAATTCCATAAGGAAATCACTCCACGGGAGTTCTAGAGTACGGTTGGGGTACATTCAAATTGTTTGTTTTGCTTTTTGTGTTTTTTTTTTTTTGGTATATTTCTTTTTATATTTTTTTTTTGTATCGTAACGGGCGCAAAATAATTCTTGTTTTCATTTCCTAACGCGACGAGACAAACAAATTTGGGGAACAAAAATATAGCTTGCGAATTTGTGTTGCAGTTTACAGTTGACATTCATCAAGTACACAAGTGCGCAGAGAAAAGTAGTGAAAATAAAAACTAAATCTACCTAACGGTGATAAAATAATATATTTTAGTGAAAAATGTGATTAGCAAAGGTTTACCTACGCTACCTGATAAAATTAATCTAGTTAATTACAAGAAGGGTTTTTCCGAATGTAAATTATCCTTTTTGTAAATCTATTTTCTGGAAACCCAGTTAAAAATGGGAAAAGCCGAAAGAAGGAAGAATGACGTAAATTTAGCATACGAGGCACTCAAGACTCACATCAAAGAAGGCGGCCAAATTCCTAAACGCAAGATTTGCAAAGCAAAACACCTGCAAAGCAGATATAGCAAATCAGAATACGCATATGTAAGAGAATTGCCCAAGAAATGTTTGACATTTGCACAAATGCCTCTGCATTTGCGTAAGAAAGTATAGCATCGATTGCATTTTGGGACACTTTGCTTAGCAGCCCAACTAACATACTCTCCAGAGCTTAGCTCTTGAAATCTGAAAAAAAAAACTCCCATACAACTCTTTTATATCCCATTGCTATACTTAAGTATTAATATCTTGTTATGAAACTTAACTAGATTTCATAACACTTTTATTTTAAGAGTTAAACACTTTTCCAGCTCAAAAGTACTTAAATCTTATAGCAAAACTATTTTCTCTTCTTGCAATTAGATTATATAAATTTATAGCACAGATAATTATATACAGATGTCGCAGGCCCATAGAAAAAAATTACATATGAAAATGAAAATCTTCATTTGAAAGAGCTTTTAAAAACACAAGATATCTGTCTCTCCAACTCAATGTCTGATATCTCTATCTCTACATTTTCTTATTGCTTCGCTGGGCAAATTATGTCATGATTTTTCATTTCTATCCCTACTGCACGGGATGTGTTTTGTGCGGACAACATAAATTAGCAAAACGTAAAACTAACAAAAATTATATATATTTGCAAAGAAAAGAATGCGCATCTACCTAAAGTATAAATAAATAACACCAAACATAACTTAACGCACGAACAAATGTATTTACTTACAAAATAAAAAAAAATATTTGCCGACGGAGTACTTGACAAGAACCAACCAAATGAGAAGACACGAAATAATGAGACAAAAGTACGAAAAAAAACCATCTGTCAAATTTCATATCAGACATCTATATCAAGACAAAACCGCTGACATAGATCGCTGACATCCCATCATAAGAGGAAATATCGCGTCTCCATTGGAGATTTCATATCATGATGAGCATCCTGAGAGAATTTATCTCCTGTGGAGTCGGGGTGTTAAGATATGTGAGAAGTGCTTTTTCTCTTTAAAATGTGTGCTCTCTGAATTCACGAATAAAACCTATTTCGTCTGTTGCTCTTGCGTATTCAACTCTGTTACCCCGGTTACAAGAGAAGATTGAGGAATCGAATCGAATCTGAATTGAGATTTCGATCCAGGTATATGGTGGCACTGGATTGAGAGATCGAATTGAAATGGGATCAAAATGACAATATGGTTTTGTACATGCACTCGATTCTTCGATTCCTCGATTCTGGTATACATGCATATTTTCAATTCGATTCAGCTCGTTTAGTGGGATCGGATCGAGAAATCCTATTTCAATCCGATCCAGGTATACATGGAGCTAAATCCTGATTCAATTCCGATTCAATTCTCCATATAAACGTAGTATGTATCTGTATTCTTCGTTTTTTTTTTTTAATACCGCCAGACCATTTTTTTTTCAATAGATTTGTTATGGACACAAGAACACAAGATACCTACATTATTCATAGAGGAATATTTGCAAGAAAAAATGATATTTTGTTTATCTGGAAATCTAAGGCAATTTTGTTCATAAAAGGGAAACTTATTTAGATATTTTGTTGCATTTAGAAGCAAATTAGGAACTTATGTAGGTATGTCAAAGCCTTTGGATGGATTTGTGAAATAATATTATTATCTATCTTTTTTAGGTAGGTATACCTATTTGTTCTTTGCAATTCCCATACAAAATATTCTAGTTTCGTTGCTCAATTTTGTCTATCAGAGCCAAAAACAGATACAACATACAATATTGTTTGTTACTCCTAGTCCTAGTTCCTACATACATACGTAGATACATAAATGTGCGTATTTTGGATTCAAGTTCATGAGGTTATGATGACACCTAGAGTTGGGCAATTTAGTTCATTTGAGTGATCGATCAATTTAGTTCAAATCACGCTACTGAACTAGTTCGTTCATTTTAGTTCAATTTAGTTCAGTTTAGTTCAAAATAGTCCATTTTATAAAGAATAAGAACAAAACCTTAGCTTGCGAAAACTGCATCCAAATTTGAGTTAAATTTAAGGATTTTACATTTAAGCCAAACACCAAGTTAATAAAAATAAATATTTTATTTCCCATAAACAAAAATATACATAAACAATTTGTTTTGTATCACAATATGTACTTCATCATATAATTATATTGAAAAATGCTATCTATTATTAGGCGTGTTTTTTTTCGCAAGTCCATATAGAGTTGTAGAAAAAAACGACATCGGGACTAAGCGCTTTGCATGCAAATGCAACAACTACTTAAATCTATACAGAATTAGCTAAGACCAGATAATTTTCGAGACTTAATCTAAGACCCGATAAAAATGGTGATGAAAAAAAAATATTATCTATAGATACATATTATGTTTATCGATAATTTGTTCAGAGAAGTCAAAAGTGACGTTTTTGGATGCTGGTTGATGCTATGTCAGCTGACAAATGCCATAGCGTACACTGTGCTTCCAGCTATTTGGAAAAAAGCTTCTTAATCCCGATGTCGTTTTTTTCTACAATTCTACATGGAGTTGCGAAAAAAACACGGCTATAAATAATCTACTTATTTGAATGCAAAAATACCAAAATTTTGACATTCTCTGGGTTCACCAATGTTCGTCTGTCATTAATTATTTGGCCAATTGCTGAGAAAACATGGAACACGCATTGAACCGAAGTAGCTTGAATACAAAATCTTTTTAAAACGTAATTGAATATATGTATGAGGATATAATTAGTACGCCGCCGCGCCGGTCGTCCCACCATTTGAGAGGATCCATGTCTAGAAAGAAGACAAAAACAAACGACAAATGATGGAAATTCCATATAGATAGGAACTTATTTCATCCACAGAAAACATAAAAAGAGATTATTGAGTTAGGTGAGTATGAGCAGTTCTGCGTTCTGCCATGTCATAAATGACTTCTGTTGTCTCTGTCTGTAAATGGGTCCACATAAATGTTATTAAATAGAAGAAAAATGTGAAATCGAAAAATATACTTTCCCGCTCTTCGAGAACTAAATGAACTAGTGAACTAAGTATGTGAACTAAGTTCACTAGTTCACTTAAATGAACTAGTTCATTGAACTAGTTCGTTCGCGAACTACACAAGCCTAATGACACCTGCAGGCAGGAAGGTTGGTTTCATTTGATTTGGTGCGATCTTTTGATGATGGCGAGAATAGGGTGGTTGTGGTTGACTTTTTTGGATTTGATAAAAATAAAAACAATCTGAAAAAAAAAATAATTAAATTAAAACTTCAATTTGAAATAGGGCGACAAAGAAGAAGAAAATAAAACCCTAAGAAATTGTGGATACAGATTTTTTTACGGGGTAGGTATTTATTTTATACGAATAAAATTATCATTTTCCATAATTTTCGAAGTGTTTATGGGTATGATAGGTTGTATGTTTTCATGAAAAAACGCAACCAGAAGAATAGGTGTAGGTACGAGAATACACATTGTACAGACGTAATATAGGTAGTACCTACATACAATTTTTTAAAAACATAGGTATGCCCAGGAATTCATTTTTATTAAAAGGTGACAATTTTCCAGTTGTCAATTAGATACAAACATACCTTTGTAGCAGAAGTTAATTTATAAATGTTACGAATTGTCAAACGAAACAATTTATAGGTAAATATCTACCTACTACGATTTTCAAAATCATTTCATTTCAGCATAAATAAGAAAACGTAGTATATACGAAGGTACATAAGAACGATTTTTCTGTTTTCTATTTTTTTGTTTGTAAGTGAAAAAATAATGATAGTTTTATTGAAGAAAAAATGAGTATTTTTTGAATAGGTATTTTCTGCTCTTAGCCTGTTCCATATGAAATGTCTGAAGCATTTAAATTGTAAATTGCGTAGGTATTTGCTTAGTTCACCCACCCTTCATCCCATTTTTCATTTATTATTTTTACAATCCATTTTTAGTTTTTCATACTGTTTAATTTTTCATGCATTCACTAGTTCTGTAGCTTCTTGTTTTTATATTAAGGTTTTAAATTTTTCTAACGTTCTTGTCATAAGTCCATTTACAAATTTCTGAGAGAAAAACAATTATCAAGAAGTTGACTGTATCAAGTCTGTGTGTACGGCATTCATTCTTATTGTCAAACCAATTTGAGAAATATTATTTTTTGTTTAAATACTTATATTAATGCAAAATCTTAAGCATTCAAGACATTTTAGTAAGTTACTAAGTTAAAAAGAGGATTTCGCTAACTTTAAACCATTTTATCATCTTACTATCTCTAAACATTTTACTTAAGTTAATATAACAAACTGGTTACTTTAAATTTTAGTAATTTACTAAATTAATATAAAATCTGTCATTTTCCTCAAAAAAAATCTCTTGGAAATTTTATTTGGAAGAGTTAAATTGTGTTTTATTCTGTTTTTTTTTTTTTTTTTATTTCGATTCGTGAGTTAATTGTTTTTAAAAGTAAATAAAATAATATAAAATGTTTTCGGAAGACGAATATTTTGATATATCATATGTATATGATTGAGGACCCAGCTTTATGGAGAATTTTACTCCAGACATAATATGTAGGTTTGACAAGATAGCAGATCAGTTTTTAATCGAAAAACTTAAAGATCCAAGATCGAACTACAAGCCGTTGGCTTCAGATTGCACCAGAATTTCAAGTACCTAATATTTAAATTACACTTTTTTGGAAGAAGACTGGAATGGTCCAATCCAAAGTGGCGAAATAATAAAAAAACATTTCGCAAAAAAGTTGTCAAAAATAAACAAATAACAAAATAAATTTAAGGTTGTCCTTTTGACTTTTGAGTTTCCGATATTTATAGTTTGAGTGCAATAGTGGCGTAACCTTCATACTTTTCTTAGAAAAAAATTATTATGTATTCTGACCAACGTGGGAGCCAAAATATAAATAAAAACTATTGTGCCAATTTTTGGTACCCCATCCCGTTTTTATGGTTGAAGAAATCGACCATAAATTTTTAGTTAGTGGCCATTCCTATTTGCCATATGACCAAGATTTTGGTATAATAGTGTTGTGAACAGAGCTTTATACTACTACAGCGCCATCTGTTGGAAAACTGCATATATAATTTATGGAAGAAATAAAAAGCTCTTTTCCAATGCCAAATGTATTTCCCCTTATTCCAAACATCTAGAACATTCCAAGACAAGAACTTTCGAGAACAACTAATTTGAGTATAAAAGGGAGTGTTCACGGTGAGCGACAGACAGTTGATTTTGGATTATGAAAGTGTGCAAAGGTATTGCTTATTGGATTGTGTTATTAAACAAGTGTGATTTAAATTTGAATAAAAGTGTTTGAGTTGTTTATAAATTGAGAATTACTGTTTTGAATTGGAAAGTGTGAATAAAGAAGAAATACTAAAAAGAGTAATAAGTTTTATTTAACGAACCTAGCAAAAATATTACATTGGTGTCAGAAAAGTGGAATAAAACTTATTGTGCAGTGAAGTGTGCGGAAAAAAAAAAAAATAAAATAATAATAAAAATGAGCAAGTTACTAAAAGAGCTCAATTGTAATGAGCTAAAAAGTGAATTAGGCAAGCGAGAACTTTCTAGAGCAGGATCGAAAAATGAGCTTGTTCTGCGTTTGGCCGAATATTTGAAACAACAAAATGAAGGCCCAGACATTTTCGTCTTTGAAGCTGACGCTGAGGAAGCAGACGTAAGTAAAAATGTAGATGTTTCAAATATGATTAGTCTTCTGCTTCAACAACAAAAGAATGTTCTCGAACGTCTCGAAGAGCAACGAAATGAACAAATGAAAGAACGAAATGAACAAAAGAAAGAACAAAAGAATGTTCTCGAACGTCTCGAAGAGCAACGAAATGAACAAATGAAAGAACAGAAGAATGTTCTCGAACGTCTCGAAGAGCAACGAAATGAACAGAAAAACGAACAAAAGAATATTCTCGAACGCCTTGATAAACAGCATAGCGAACAAAAAGACCTTCTCGAAGAGCAGAGAAACATGCTAGAAGGCAAGCTTGTTAACATCGAGAATAATGTATCTGCACTTGATGGACGTGTTTCATTGCTGGAGAATCAAGCCGACAACAAAATGGAGACGTTTTCAAAAGTGTTAGATGAACGTGTTTCATTGCTAGTCGACAACAAAATGGAGACGTTTTCAAAAGAGTTAGACCGTGTTCGAAACATAAAGATTCGGGAAAGTTCTGGAGAAACCTTGAGGAAAAAGGAGATGCAACCTCCAACCTTTGATGGACAAACTTCTTGGTCTATATACAAGAAGCAATTCGAGGCAGCTTCTACAGCAAATGGCTGGGATGAAGCTGACAAGTGTATAGCTCTAACCCTTGCTCTTAGAGGAGCAGCTGCTGAGTTATTGCTAACCATACCAGCAGATAAGAGCGGCGATTTTAATTACTTGGTTGATGCTATAGACAAACGCTTTGGCAATAGCCATATGAAAGAAGTCTTCAAGGTACGACTCTATTCCAGAGTTCAGAAGAGGGGCGGAACTCTACAATAGCTACAAGCGGACATTGAAAGGCTTGTTCATCTTGCATATCCTGATGTTGGAGAAGAAATCCGTAACCAGTTTGCAGTTGAGGCATTTGTTCGAGCCATTTCCGACATACATCTTCAAAGGGCCGTGCGAACTGCTGGAAAACGAACGCTTTCTGAAACATTAGCGTTTGCCTTGACAATGGAAGCAGCAGAGCAAGCTTCTCACGGAGTACATTGACTTAGAGAAACCATCGTCGAAGAATGCTCATGCCGAAGAACTGATGTCCAAGGGAATCAACGAAACGGACTTGCAAAGTGCTGGAATTGCAACAAGACTGGACATTTACAGCGTCAATGTCGATTACCACCAAGAAGAGCTTGTCAGCATTGTGGACACGGAGTTTCAAACTCAGAACAAGGTAACAATAACATCAGTGTTACTTCCGGAACAAGTTTCCCAACAGAGAAACAAGTAAGAACCAACTTCGAGGGGCAGAAGCTGGTTTCTGGTATCGATGGCCCTAGAAACACCATCCAGGTTTCTCAGACCAAACGAAACAATAAAAGTCTGACTGTCGAGGCAACGTCAAATGGCAACAAACGCATGGTCTCCATCAACACACTGCGAATAAGGGCTGACCCCATTTGTGGATGGAGCAATGAAGAAATAAGATCTGCTCAACAAGAAGACCCCGACATTGAACCTCTTCTCGCATGGAAAGAACATGAAGAAAAACCCGCATGGAATGACATCTCCGATAGGAGTCCAGTTTTAAAGGCCTATTGGGCACAATGGGACTCACTTCATGTGCGAGAAGGTGTTCTTCGGCGAAAATGGGAGTCCGCTGATGGTAAATCCTATGTGATGCAGCTTGGGTTACCTCAATCGAAAATCAAAGAGGTTCTTCGAGAGATGCATGATGGACCTTCAGGAGGCCATTTAGGAATCAACAAGATGTTAGAAAAAGTGAGACAACGATTCTACTGGTTGCATGCAAGAGATGACGTTAAAAAGTGGTGCCAAAATTCAGTGCCGGATTAGCCACGAAGCAAGATTAGCAAATGCTACGGGCCCCGCGCATTCGGGGGCCCCGCGCACCAACGTTTTGTGAGCATTAAAAAGTATTATTTATTTTTATTAGATTAAGTCATAATTACTAAGAAGAAAATATTTGCATCAAAATGATCAACTAAAATTTTATTTTTCTATCTGCTGGTCATACCAAAAATCATGTTTCGGACAACAGTATGAAATTCAGGTGTTTATTGTCACCATTGATAACGTACTCACTGCTTTAGGTAAACGTATATGAACAGTTATCATAAAATTGCTGGCATTTTCGGAATATTCCGAGAGCTAAAATCTCTTCCTGATTCAAAATAGCTTTTTTGGCCTTTAGTCCACAAAACATGGACATGGACTCATCAGTTGACTGTGAGCACCATGTCAATACGCAATTTTTATTAAATTTAGTTCATCTTACATCGATTTTTTGACAAAAAACCAATGTGAACTATATCCAACCAAGATTAAAATTGTAATCATTAACGTTGGAATATTTTGCTATTTTGAATCAATAATTCAACAAGTCCATTAATAGTGCTAAGTCTTCTACTTGGCTAATTTATTTCAGTAGTATATAGAATTTGTATTATAAAAACCTTCATATAAAATCTCTTCCACCAGAAAAAATTTTGAAAAAATCTGCAACCATAGTAAGTGCTTACGCAGATGATTTGGAGGACAGTCTGGGCAACGAATTAGTGCAATTCGCTTCAATGCTCAGATCTGATGTGGCTGGTATTTTTGACAGCAGGAATCATGAGGCTCTGGAAATGCAGGTTTACAAGCTGTTGATAAATAATTCTTTACAATCTTGTTTCCCGAACGTTGAAATTGCTTTGCGCATTTATTTGTCTCTCATGATCACAAACTGCAGTGGTGAACGATCTTTCTCAATATTAAAACGTTTTAAAAATGAATTGAGGAACACGATGAGCCAACAACGTCTTAATCACCTCACTTTAATGAATATTGAACATGATTTACTCCGAGAAGTCGATGTCAACAGCATTATTTATAAATTTTCCCAAATTAAATCAAGAAAAGTTTTTTGTAACAGTTTTGTATTATTTAATACCATAAACTTGATAAGTAACTAACCAAAAACAGTCTAAGGGCCCCTTGATAGAATGTGCTACAGGCCCCGCGCTGGCTTAATCCGGCACTGCCAAAATTGTGAGGTTTGTGCGGCAACCAAAGGACCTGGCAGAAAACTGCAAGGAAAAATGATGCAGTATAATGTTGGCTCACCGTTTGAAAGGATTGCTGTTGATGTGGCTGGCCCATTTCCGGAAACGAATGCTGGAAACAAATACATTCTGGTGGTAATGGATTACTTCAGCAAATGGCCTGAGGCATATGCTATTCCGAACCAAGAAGCCAAGACCGTGGCCGACCAGATTGTGTCTAACTGGGTAAGCAGGTTTGGTGTGCCTATGGAACTTCATTCCGACCAAGGAAAGAACTTCGAGTCGAACATATTCCAAGAGGTCTGCGCGTTCCTTGGCATTAAGAAAACGAGAACCACACCACTTCACCCGCAATCTGATGGAATGGTCGAGAGATTCAACAGGACCTTAAAAGAACACCTCACTAAAGTCGTAGGCGACTACCAAAGAAACTGGGATAGGCACATACCACTATTTTTGATGGCCTACCGAAGTGCAATACATACCTCAACAGGACAAACACCATCTGAAATCCTGTTTGGAAGAAGCATACGGCTGCCTAGTGAGATAAGGTTTGGACATCCATCACAAGAGTCTAAGGAAACAACGGATTACGTGAGTGACCTACAAGAGAGGCTAATCGACATCCACGAAAGGACCAGGACTAGAATGAGCGCTTACAGCTATCGAATGAAGACAAGGTACGACACAAGAGCAAACACGACAGGATTCCAAATAGGAGATCGTGTATGGCTGTATAATCCACATCGTCAAAAGGGATTGTCTCCGAAGCTTCAACAAAACTGGGAAGGCCCTTATACTGTCGTCACGAAAATCAATGATGTCGTTTACCGAATTCAAAGAGGGTCAAGAGGAAAGTTAAAAGTTGTGCATAGCGATCGACTGCACCGATACAGTGGCGAATCTGGAGATAGAATTGTTCGGGACGAACAATCTTAAGAAGGGGGCAATGTTGTGAACAGAGCTTTATACTACTACAGCGCCATCTGTTGGAAAACTGCATATATAATTTATGGAAGAAATAAAAAGCTCTTTTCCAATGCCAAATGTATTTCCCCTTATTCCAAACATCTAGAACATTCCAAGACAAGAACTTTCGAGAACAACTAATTTGAGTATATAAGGGAGTGTTCACGGTGAGCGACAGACAGTTGATTTTGGATTATGAAAGTGTGCAAAGGTATTGCTTGCTTATTGGATTGTGTTATTAAACAAGTGTGATTTAAATTTGAATAAAAGTGTTTGAGTTGTTTATAAATTGAGAATTACTGTTTTGAATTGGAAAGTGTGAATAAAGAAGAAATACTAAAAAGAGTAATAAGTTTTATTTAACGAACCTAGCAAAAATATTACATTGGTGTCAGAAAAGTGGAATAAAACTTATTGTGCAGTGAAGTGTGCGGAAAAAAAAAAAATAAAATAATAATAAAAATGAGCAAGTTACTAAAAGAGCTCAATTGTAATGAGCTAAAAAGTGAATTAGGCAAGCGAGAACTTTCTAGAGCAGGATCGAAAAATGAGCTTGTTCTGCGTTTGGCCGAATATTTGAAACAACAAAATGAAGGCCCGGACATTTTCGTCTTTGAAGCTGACGCTGAGGAAGCAGACGTAAGTAAAAATGTAGATGTTTCAAATATGATTAGTCTTCTGCTTCAACAACAAAAGAATGTTCTCGAACGTCTCGAAGAGCAACGAAATGAACAAATGAAAGAACAGAAGAATGTTCTCGAACGTCTCGAAGAGCAACGAAATGAACAGAAAAACGAACAAAAGAATATTCTCGAACGCCTTGATAAACAGCATAGCGAACAAAAAGACCTTCTCGAAGAGCAGAGAAACATGCTAGAAGGCAAGCTTGTTAACATCGAGAATAATGTATCTGCACTTGATGGACGTGTTTCATTGCTGGAGAATCAAGCCGACAACAAAATGGAGACGTTTTCAAAAGTGTTAGATGAACGTGTTTCATTGCTAGTCGACAACAAAATGGAGACGTTTTCAAAAGAGTTAGACCGTGTTCGAAACATAAAGATTCGGGAAAGTTCTGGAGAAACCTTGAGGAAAAAGGAGATGCAACCTCCAACCTTTGATGGACAAACTTCTTGGTCTATATACAAGAAGCAATTCGAGGCAGCTTCTACAGCAAATGGCTGGGATGAAGCTGACAAGTGTATAGCTCTAACCCTTGCTCTTAGAGGAGCAGCTGCTGAGTTATTGCTAACCATACCAGCAGATAAGAGCGGCGATTTTAATTACTTGGTTGATGCTATAGACAAACGCTTTGGCAATAGCCATATGAAAGAAGTCTTCAAGGTACGACTCTATTCCAGAGTTCAGAAGAGGGGCGGAACTCTACAATAGCTACAAGCGGACATTGAAAGGCTTGTTCATCTTGCATATCCTGATGTTGGAGAAGAAATCCGTAACCAGTTTGCAGTTGAGGCATTTGTTCGAGCCATTTCCGACATACATCTTCAAAGGGCCGTGCGAACTGCTGGAAAACGAACGCTTTCTGAAACATTAGCGTTTGCCTTGACAATGGAAGCAGCAGAGCAAGCTTCTCACGGAGTACATCGACTTAGAGAAACCATCGTCGAAGAATGCTCATGCCGAAGAACTGATGTCCAAGGGAATCAACGAAACGGACTTGCAAAGTGCTGGAATTGCAACAAGACTGGACATTTACAGCGTCAATGTCGATTACCACCAAGAAGAGCTTGTCAGCATTGTGGACACGGAGTTTCAAACTCAGAACAAGGTAACAAAAACATCAGTGTTACTTCCGGAACAAGTTTCCCAACAGAGAAACAAGTAAGAACCAACTTCGGGGGGCAGAAGCTGGTTTCTGTTATCGATGGCCCTAGAAACACCATCCAGGTTTCTCAGACCAAACGAAACAATAAAAGTCTGACTGTCGAGGCAACGTCAAATGGCAACAAACGCATGGTCTCCATCAACACACTGCGAATAAGGGCTGACCCCATTTGTGGATGGAGCAATGAAGAAATAAGATCTGCTCAACAAGAAGACCCCGACATTGAACCTCTTCTCGCATGGAAAGAACATGAAGAAAAACCCGCATGGAATGACATCTCCGATAGGAGTCCAGTTTTAAAGGCCTATTGGGCACAATGGGACTCACTTCATGTGCGAGAAGGTGTTCTTCGGCGAAAATGGGAGTCCGCTGATGGTAAATCCTATGTGATGCAGCTTGTGTTACCTCAATCGAAAATCAAAGAGGTTCTTCGAGAGATGCATGATGGACCTTCAGGAGGCCATTTGGGAATCAACAAGATGTTAGAAAAAGTGAGACAACGATTCTACTGGTTGCATGCAAGAGATGACGTTAAAAAGTGGTGCCAAAATTGTGAGGTTTGTGCGGCAACCAAAGGACCTGGCAGAAAACTGCAAGGAAAAATGATGCAGTATAATGTTGGCTCACCGTTTGAAAGGATTGCTGTTGATGTGGCTGGCCCATTTCCGGAAACGAATGCTGGAAACAAATACATTCTGGTGGTAATGGATTACTTCAGCAAATGGCCTGAGGCATATGCTATTCCGAACCAAGAAGCCAAGACCGTGGCCGACCAGATTGTGTCTAACTGGGTAAGCAGGTTTGGTGTGCCTATGGAACTTCATTCCGACCAAGGAAGGAACTTCGAGTCGAACATATTCCAAGAGGTCTGCGCGTTCCTTGGCATTAAGAAAACGAGAACCACACCACTTCACCCGCAATCTGATGGAATGGTCGAGAGATTCAACAGGACCTTAAAAGAACACCTCACTAAAGTCGTAGGCGACTACCAAAGAAACTGGGATAGGCACATACCACTATTTTTGATGGCCTACCGAAGTGCAATACATACCTCAACAGGACAAACACCATCTGAAATCCTGTTTGGAAGAAGCATACGGCTGCCTAGTGAGATAAGGTTTGGACATCCATCACAAGAGTCTAAGGAAACAACGGATTACGTGAGTGACCTACAAGAGAGGCTAATCGACATCCACGAAAGGACCAGGACTAGAATGAGCGCTTACAGCGATCGAATGAAGACAAGGTACGACACAAGAGCAAACACGACAGGATTCCAAATAGGAGATCGTGTATGGCTGTATAATCCACATCGTCAAAAGGGATTGTCTCCGAAGCTTCAACAAAACTGGGAAGGCCCTTATACTGTCGTCACGAAAATCAATGATGTCGTTTACCGAATTCAAAGAGGGTCAAGAGGAAAGTTAAAAGTTGTGCATAGCGATCGACTGCACCGATACAGTGGCGAATCTGGAGATAGAATTGTTCGGGACGAACAATCTTAAGAAGGGGGCAATGTTGTGAACAGAGCTTTATACTACTACAGCGCCATCTGTTGGAAAACTGCATATATAATTTATGGAAGAAATAAAAAGCTCTTTTCCAATGCCAAATGTATTTCCCCTTATTCCAAACATCTAGAACATTCCAAGACAAGAACTTTCGAGAACAACTAATTTGAGTATATAAGGGAGTGTTCACGGTGAGCGACAGACAGTTGATTTTGGATTATGAAAGTGTGCAAAGGTATTGCTTATTGGATTGTGTTATTAAACAAGTGTGATTTAAATTTGAATAAAAGTGTTTGAGTTGTTTATAAATTGAGAATTACTGTTTTGAATTGGAAAGTGTGAATAAAGAAGAAATACTAAAAAGAGTAATAAGTTTTATTTAACGAACCTAGCAAAAATATTACAATAGAAAAGAATAAAAAAAAATATAAAGACATCTTTGTACTAGATGATGTTAACGTCATTTCCTCGGCCAGAAAGAGAAACCCATTTGAAATTGTGAAAATAACTTCATGATTTTTTTTCCACAAAATTTATCGAAAAAAAAAAATACCTATCACAAATAGGAAACTGTCCATTTCAAATTCCAAGGTTGAACGGCTTAAAATTCAGTGGTTTTCCAAAAAAGTAAGTCATTATTTTCAATTTTTATAAATATTCTAATGACATTGATGTGTTACTCGAAGAGGTAAATGTAAAAACGAGACAATCCGTTAATATTAAAAAACTCAACCAGCTTGAACAACCTAAAATAAACGATAAAAAAAGAAAGACTTAATTGAACTGCTTCAATTTATACCACCAATCCATCACTTTTTTTATAATAATTTAAAAACGTCAACAAGTGTTCCAATCGAAATATTTGACGATTTATCAGACGAGGAGTAAAATCATTAAAAAACAAGTAAAAATGTACCTACTTATAATTTTTTGTTGTTAAAATATGAACTATGAGAGAAATAAAAAAAAATATAATTAGTTTGGCGTAACCTATCTTTTTTCTTTATTTTTACAGAAAACCATGAATGCAATAGCGGCGTAACCCACTTTTTTTCCAAAATGAAGTTAAATTAAAAAAAAAAAATATGCCTTTTTTCAAACTCTTCCAAGTTTTTAGATAAATCAAAAATCTCAAAGGAAAAATACAAAAAATGTTTAAAGGAAACCTGTTTCTTAAATCTCTCGTAGCTCTAAAGTGAATTTTATGGGTTACGCCACTATTGCACTGACGGCCTTATATAGCTAATTAACAGCATTCCAATTCAATTTTGTTTTTCCAAGGTGCAAATTCATTTATTGGCTATACTCGTCTTGGCATGCATAGGTACATAACATATGTACACAGTACACTTGTATCTACAGATTTGCTGATCGTAGAACACTTTTGTACGACTGTTTCAAATTTCTAATATTCAGTAATTGAGTCTATTTACAAAGCACATCTTTTAAAGTATCCAATAAAACATCAGTAAATATTTTTACTTCGATTTGTTTTGGTATGAAATAACCATTGTCAATATGGACAAAGTTCACTTTTAAAAGATAAACTAGCTAGGTGTTTGCTGCTGTTAAAGTTAGACGAGCTCTTTAAAGTTAAAGTATGGTTTATGTCCCTTAAAATTAACAAAAAGTCGGTTCTCTTTTTATATACAATATTTAGAGTCGACTCCCATTCTAAAATTGATTTAGAGCAGGTTTTAAATGTTTACAATTTTGCGCCTGTCTTTTATTTGTCTCACTCGTGACAAAAAAAAAGATCCTGACTATTTTCAAAATACATAAAGGTGGTGTTTCTTTTCCATTTCAGCAAAAATGTATTAGTAATAATATTATTAGTTCTAAGAAAGTCCATGTAGATTTTATAAAAAAAAATTAAACACTCTTAACTGCGGAATTACACTTTAGGAAACTTCATAAAAATGTTCTGTACAAAAATTGAAATTCATTCACCCGTGCGCGGGGTGGGCTCTGTATTGTCAAACTTATAGAAAAACAAATCAGACCAAAAACATAAATATTAAAAAAAGAGCCAAGTTCTTCTATACAAAAACCTTTGTGTAACAAGTCAGCCGTGAAAAGTAGTGAGATCTAAAAGTACGCCAAGTTCTTACTTCATGATAGTTTAATACCGAATATTTAAAGTAGAATAATATTGAAACAGCTACAATGTAATAGAAAAATTTTATTATTTAATGATTAATGACTAAAATTTGATGGGTTATCTATACTAACGGGTGATTTTTTTGAGGTTAGGATTTTCATGCATTAGTATTTGACAGATCACGCGGGATTTCAGACATGGTGTCAAAGAGAAAGATGCTCAGTATGCTTTGACATTTCATCATGAATAGACTTACTAACGAATTTTACGTCGAATTTTCAGTGAATGGGCCCTAGAAAAGTTGGCAGAAAATCCGCTTTTTTATCGACATATTTTGTTCAGCGATGAGGCTCATTTCTGGTTGAATGGCTACGTAAATAAGCAAAATTGCCGCATTTGGAGTGAAGAGCAACCAGAAGCCGTTCAAGAACTGCCCATGCATCCCGAAAAATGCACTGTTTGGTGTGGTTTGTACGCTGGTGGAATCATTGGACCGTATTTTTTCAAAGATGCTGTTGGACGCAACGTTACGGTGAATGGCGATCGCTATCGTTCAATGCTAACAAACTTTTTGTTGCCAAAAATGGAAGAACTGAACTTGGTTGACATGTGGTTTCAACAAGATGGCGCTACATGCCACACAGCTCGCGATTCTAATGGCCATTTTGAGGGAAAACTTCGGAGAACAATTCATCTCAAGGAATGGACCGGTAAGTTGGCCACCAAGATCATGCGATTTGACGCCTTTAGACTATTTTTTGTGGGGCTACGTCAAGTCTAAAGTCTACACAAATAAGCCAGCAACTATTCCAGCTTTGGAAGACAACATTTTCGAAGAAATTCGGGCTATTCCGGCCGAAATGCTCGAAAAAGTTACCCAAAATTGGACTTTCCGAATGGACCACCTAAGACGCAGCCGCGGTCAACATTTAAATGAAATTATCTTCAAAAAGTAAATGTCATGGACCAATCTAACGTTTCAAATAAAGAATCGATGAGATTTTGCAAATTTTATGCATTTTTTTTTTTTAAAAAGTTCTCAAGCTCTTAAAAAATCACCCGTTATTATATAAAAGCGAAACCATTTTAAAGTTTGATACGCACGATCTCAGAAAGTAGTCAACCGATTCATTTGAAATAAATTTTATTATTTTTTATATTGTTATAAGAGTGTTTATGGCTATTATTTTTTTTTCATTAATAATTTGTCAAACTTAAATATTATGAATTTTACATTTTTTGTCCATTTCTTTTCATTAGTTGACTTATACAACCACTCATATCTTAAAACCTATACAATAATCGACAAAGATTAGCATTGCTTCATTAAGTCAATATTGTTGCGCAAATTTTAAGCCCAAAATCATTTCTTAGTTACACATACAACCTGAGAAATAAATAAAAACAAATTATAAAATTATAAACTTTTTGAATTTATTTTATCCAGGAATTAGATTTCATCACAATCGAAAGGTCGCTGCTTTGTTTCATTTCATTATCATTCCAAAATTTTTAATTTTCTTTTCTTCCCATGCTCTTTCTCTCTTAATATCTGTTCCATTCAATAGTTACGTTTTTTCTCTTACCTACCTACCTACCTACGTATTCAATTTTTCTGTATTGTATTTGTATAGTTTATCTAACTAACCGACACACACACATTTTTTTTGTTTCTCTAATTCTATCGTCACATCGCATCGCTGAGCAATGTGGGGTTGGCTCTTTTTACTTGCGATATAGGTTATAGAGTACCTATTAGTAATAGGTACTAAGACTAACTATAGGGCAAGTTCTGCATCTGGAACTCGAGATTTTGATCAAAGTTGACATTACGATAATAGCGAAGACGAATAAAGTGGGTCCGACGATTCCGTCTGTTTGTCTGTATGCCTGTATGTCCGTATGTCTGTACCTCGATCTAGAGCTTAAGCCACTGGAGCTATTTTCTTCAAACTCGGTACTTAAGGGTCTTCGGTGATTCCGTAGAGGAGAAATTGAAATTTTTTTTTTAGCTCTAAAACTAACAGTACCCCCATACACCAGTAATGCATAATCTCACTTATTATGATACGAGTATTATGGACACGAACTACATTTTGGTAAAAAAAATGTTTGGGGGGAAATGTTATTAACGGTACCTGTCATAGAACGGTTTTTTTTGATTTACGAATTTCTCATCAACAGCTCTAACGATTTTAACCAAAATTTTTATGCGTGAGCTTCTATACACTCGAAAAAATATAATCTAAAATTTTTTTGATTTTTAAAAAAATAATATATTTTTTTTTGAAAATTCAATATCTAGAAAACGGATACACAAATAAATTTTTAAATTGCGTTGTAAAATGTATTTTATTGAATACTAATAACTTGCATATCATTTTTGTTTATAAAAATTTTAAGGACGATTTAGTACACAAAAAACATGTTTCAGTGCGTCTGTATGTCTGTACCTCTCTCTACAGCCTTACCCACTAGACCTATGTTCTTCAATCTCGGTAGTGAAGGGTCTTCGGTGAATCCCTAGAGGAGAACTTGAAATTTTTTTTTAGCTCCAAAACTAACGGTTCCCCCCATACACCCATAATGCATAATCTTATTTATCTCGAAACGGTTCTAACGATTTTGATAAAAAAAATTAGGTGTGATATTATGGACATTGGACATAGACTACATTTTGGTCAAAAAAAATTTTCTGGCAAAATGCTATTAACGGTACCTCTGTCATAGAACCGTTTTTTGATTTCTTGACTTTCTCATCAACAGCTCTAACGATTTTAACCGAAAATTTTCAACAGGAGCCCCCTTAAGTTTAAAATAATATTGTATATAAAGATATATGAAAGAAAAAACTATTTCTAAAATCTATACTACCTAATACTTAAAATTTGGCATCCCAAATTTTGTTCTCGAAAAATTTTAAGGGAATTTGTCATACAAAAAATTACTTAAATATTAAAAAGATTAATCAGACGGCAATTCCATACATTTGGACATTTTTATCTCATTAAATCCATGTTTTATATTTATAAAATGGGGGTATTTTAAATTCCAAAGTACTTTTACATAAGAGCCAGTCGTGCATTTTATTTTTTAAGTTACTTGAATACACTCAATAGCATTTTGGGTGACGAAAAAGGACATCCAATTGACTACAGTGCCGTGCACATGAACTATTCTATAAAAGCGAAAGATTTTAAAGTTTGGGTTGAATGATCTCAGAAAGTAGTCAACCCGTTTATTTGAAATAAATTTTATTATTTTCTATATTGTTATATTTATAACATGCACAAACATGAAAAAGCTCTTTTTTTCAAGTTTGAAAGAGAATCTAATTCGATACGGTATGTTATACATATAAACTAAAATTAATATTATTGTAGAAAATATGCTCAGTCTCATTGAGAAATGTTTTCATATGCTAATATTATCTAATACTAAGAAAATATTCGTAGTTACAATTTGCGAAGCAACGCGAGTACGGGTCGGCTAGTGTAAAATAAGTATGTTAATACTCAACTTTGTTATGTTATGTCTTTATTCAATACTAGCCGACTAGAAGCGAAGAAGAAGTGCGCCCAAATTCAAGCAAAGAATACAGAAAACCTGTATCGGGAGCTGGATGAAATTTCTACCCCGACAGCTGGTGCTATTCAAGAGCTACGGCAAAACACGAATAAGGGCGCAACTATCTTCAAAATAGCCGCTCAAAGAAGAAGAAATGCCCAGGAGATTTGTTCGCCAAAGTTCATTAACTTGAGCATTGCCAACTACTTGTGGAAGACAACGAAATTCTTCACAGGTGGCGACAGTATTGTGACGGACTTCTAAACGAACAATTTCCAAGGCTATACTTTCCAATAGCTTCACCTAACTTAAGCGAAGTATCCGATGTCACAGTCGAAGAAGTTAGTGAGGCGGTAAAATACTCCAAAAAGGGAAAAGCTGTTGGCCCAGACGAAATACCCTCAGAGCAGTGACGTTTATTCGAAGGTACGCAGGTGTTCACCGCACACCCTACCAAAATAATCACATAAGTCACATTCCATATTTCATGTTCTCCATATTCAAGCGCACCACGGCAATTCATTCAAATGCAATGGATGAAGAATACATTTTCAAGCAAAATAACAAAAATAGTACTCTAGGGTGTTCTCCTGATGTAAACGCACCGACCGACCTCTGAAACCAAGGTAAAGCACATCCACATCCACACAAAAAAATGCAAAGAAGAGACAAAATGTGTATACATAAATCCAAAATTCTATATTCCTTGGTGTTCACCTTCATCGAGCGCACCAAGATCCTTCATCCGACAGAGAATTCATTCTCACGCTACAATGTTCTCTCCATGTCAACGCACCGACGCGACGCACGAAAGGCAAGGGCAACGCGACGTAAAGCAAATCAACATACAGAAACAACTCAAACATCAAACTACAGAAAAGAAGACAAATTGGTTTGGTGTATCGTGTATGGTGTTCAACTTCATTGAGCGTACCATCCTCAATTCGGCATCGAGAGAGACAGTGAACTCTGATATGATTCATTTTCATTATAGAGTGCGAATTCATTGTATACCAGTTGTTGTTGTACACAAGGTCACAAGTGTACAACAGACTTCATAAATCGCAGATCGCAGTAAATTGGCAAAGAAATCGCAGTAAAACCAAAATTTTCGCTGTAGAAATACATATATTTTTTTGATTAGGTAACAACAAATTATAAACAAAGGAACCAAAGTTAAATCACATTTAAATCATCGTTGATTGTTAAAACAACATAAGTGATTTACATAGTATTTGTGAACAAATATACTCTTACTCGATAATGAAAATGTATAGTTTTAGCAAAAATATATAAAGCTAGGTAATCAAAATAAATTTACCATCTACAAATTTGTACTTTTTGAAACAAGAACAAATTAAAGAATTGTAGAACTAAAAACGTATATAGCTGACAAGACTTGCACTAAAGAGACAAGAATCTTTTTGAATTTTGACATTTTGTTATGAGCACATTTATTTCTATGACCAGTGCTGCTATTCACACAAAATCTGAAAAATCGCAGTAGATTGTAGCAAAAGCGCAGTGGTGCAGTAGATTTAAAAAATAAGAAAAAAGTGCAGTAGATCTAGTGCTTTCGCAGTAAAGTCAGAACGCTGCACACAAGGCGAAGAGTGAGAGAGTTTTTGTTTACTTTACAGTGTTTCGCTCTCATTTCTCATGTCATAACTCATAATATCATAATAATCAGGCATGGGAAATGAGTGATGTAGATGTGGTCATCCGGTCTCCGGTGCGCTATTTATAAGAGTACCTTTTGTTTTGATGAAATTCAAATTTATTTTCTCATTCTCATTCTAGCCTTTCCGTAAAAAAATTTGCTGAAAATAAAAAAAATTTCCCAACTGATGGCTTCGAATGGTCCGTTTTTTGATTTTGTGAAGCTTGAGAATGAACTTATTGTGTTTTTTTAAACTTACTCAGTCACAATTCAAAAATATTTCCATTAAGGACATTCCAAAAATGCTCGATAGTATGGAACTTAAAGACTTTTTTTGGAAATTTTTAAACTAAGCTTACTAATCTTGACGATTCCAGTATCAAGTAGCTCTGTCGAGCGATCTTTTTCTGCCCTTAAGCACATAAAATCATTATGCCAGAAATAAAATGCTAGAGAACAGATTGTCAGAACTGGCAATTATTTCAATAGAAAAATCATTTCTTAGGGAAATTAAAGCAAAAAATATTTTTTATGATTATATGTTCTACAAGTTTTTTTTGAAGAAATCCCGTCGAATCGACCTTTATATACAAGTAAATATCTGTTGGACTGCGTTAACTTTACTAAACTACTAAACAACACAAACAAAAAACACAAAAAAAAATAAAAAAATAAATATACAAAAAAATATAAAAAATAAAAACAAAAACAAAATAACAAAAAAATAAAAAAGAAAAAAAAAAATGAAATGGGATGGTTGTCTATTACGTCCTCGTCGTGATCCTGGATTAAAACTTAAAATAGATAAATGATTTGAATAAAAAGTTATAGTGAACACCCTACTGAAACCACCACGGCACGTCACTGCCTCAGAGTTTTGGAAAAAGATGGGAGGCATCGGGTTTAGATGGCTCATGATTCTTGTCTCCAAACTTATACGAGGTGATCGCATGCCTAATCAATGGAGGGAAAGTTACCTTCTTCCAATTTATAAAGGAAAGGGTGATACTCGAAGCTGTGATAATTACCGTTCGATTAAGCTGATGTCACACACCATGAAGATCGTTGAGCGAGTCTTGGGTAGTCGACTGCGAAAAATAATTAGGCTATCTGATGACCAGTGCGGGTTTGTCGGGGGTAAGTCAACCACGGATGCAATTCAGAGTATAAGAATAATTATGGAAAAACATCGGGATTCTTTGGAGGATTTGCATGTAGTATTGGTTGATTTTGAAAAAGCATTCGATCGGCAACCACGAGATCTAATATGGGTGGCCCTCAGGCAACGAGGAGTTCCAGAAACCTATGTGCGGATAATTATGGACATGTATGATGGAGCAGTTACTAAAGTAAGATGCGCAGCTGGAGTCACCGAAGAATTCGAAATCACAGTAGGTGTACACCAGGGAAGTGTCTTGAGTCCCCTGCTCTTTATTACAGTTCTTGATTACCTGCTTGAAGGCAAAGTGACGGATCCAAAAGTGCATCAGTTATTCTTTGCTGACGATGGAGCCATCATAAGTGAAGACCCGATATCCCTACAACGAGCACTTGACGTATGGGTGGATGTTCTAGAAGGAAGTGGGTACCGCATAAGCGCGAAAAAGACAGAATACCTATGCTGCCCATTTTCTGATCCACACAGGCCTATTCCAGACATTTATTTGAATGGAGTAGTGCTTCCCAAGTGTGAAAAGTTTAAATATCTGGGGTCTATGATAAATAACGAAGCTACTTGTGATGACGATATCAATCATCGCGTAAGCGTAGGGTGGATGAAGTGGCGGGAAAATTCTGCTATCTTCTGTGACCGAAAAATGCCCCCTAAGCTGAAAGGAAAGCTCTACACTTCAGTTGTGCGTCCAGCACTCACATACGGTTCACAATGTTGGACAATGTACAAAAAGTATGAGAGTAAGCTAACGGCAGCTGAGATGAAGATGATTCGTGTGACAGCAGGAGTTACAAAGCTTGATCGAATTAGAAGTACGAAGATCCGAGGAAGCCTTCATGTTAAGAATACCATTTCCCAAAAAATTGAACACGACCGACTCAGTTGGTATTGCCATGTTCAAAGGAGAGATCCTGAGAACCCCGTCAAAAGAGCAATATCATACAACGTTCCAATTCGGAGTAAAAAGAAAGGTAGGCCTAAACACTCCTGGTACAAACAAATGCAAAAACACCAGCATTCAGTTGGCCTCAGAAATGGAACAATACAAAACCGGGAGGCTTGCCGCCGATTTCTGAGGTCAACCCGGCGAACCCCACAGGCGGATCACTAGTGTGAAGCAGATACGTGGGAGAGTTATGATCCCCTCGACATCGAGATCATAACAGCGCCGTAACAAGGAAGAAGAAGGTGTCGTATTAGACATAGTATGTACATAGATTCAAATTGTTTATAATTAATTTTCAACTTTCAATATTAAAAGTTTATCCTTATATTTCCTTAATGTTATTTAACTTTAAACTTGGGAACTTTGATGATTTGAAAGCTACTATGATTTCACTTATAAATGTCGTTGCGTTTATATTTATTTTAAAAGCTACTCTACGTTCACTTTGAAAACAAATTACAACTTAAATTTTTACACCGACTGCGCCAGTTATAGTCTTTCGTCTATTTAGTAAAACAATTATATATTTTTTCTAACGATCTTTATTAAGACAGATCCAGACTTAAACTAAACTTATCACTAATAAACAAAATACCGATAACTGCTCCACTCATACGCTAAGCCACTCCCAAACAGCCTTGAACTTGGATTTACATGTTTTTAGGCAAGTGCATAACATCTGGCGTTAAGTGCGTAGCATCTTATCTTATTTAATAAGCTTGATAGGTAAGTACAAAATCGGATTAACGCAGTGGAGTGCGAACATAAATATGTTGGGACGTAACTCGTGCATCCTTATTATCCTTTTTGATTAATTCAGTTTTTTTAATTTCTCAA
Source organism: Philhelius festivus (assembly GCA_963931855.1). Classification (NCBI taxonomy): domain Eukaryota; kingdom Metazoa; phylum Arthropoda; class Insecta; order Diptera; family Syrphidae; genus Philhelius; species Philhelius festivus. The sequence continues at coordinate 24,735,544 of OZ007557.1, read as the reverse complement.
ACCAAAAAGAGATCGGATATCCAGTAATTGGGTTAGATCCTCTTTTAGTCTGTAGTGTCGATCTTTTTTGTTTCTGAGTTTTTAAATTTTTTAGTATGCTTTCTAGAGTTCATAATCATTTATATTTCAATTAACTTTTGGCTTAATTATTAGCAAGTTGAGTCTATCCAACTAGTTCTGTTTCTTGATAGTATAAATTTAGAGATTTATTCAAAAAAAAAATTTTTTTATAGTTTTAACTTTTGGTTTACAAAAAGAAAAAAAAAAAAAGAAAACTTTATTTCGACCGATAGCATAGCTGTAAGCTTGCCTGGTTCGCCGCGAAAAATAGTTTTATTTTCTATATGTAGATTCCGTAGTTCCATATGCCATATCAGCCCAGTAATCTCACAGTTCATCTGCAACAACTTTTAAGAAAAATTTTTGGTCAGAAAAGATGTCTCAACCTTATTGAGTGAGGTATAAATACTTAAGTCGTTTTCGTCGTTACTATTGCGTGTTTTCTTTACACTGAGGATCACATTCACCTATATTATAAATGATAAGTGAAAAACAAAAATATATTTTCATTTTTAAAAATTTACTTCCGTAAAAAAAAAAACAAACAAATTAGTTTTTTTTCTCAAATACTTTTAGTTGAAAATTTTCTTTCCCTTACTTTCCACTATAGATTTCGCCTTTCATCGTTAATATTTTTCTTTTTCTTGGGTTAGTTTTTTTTCCTACTTTTCTTTAGCATAGGTTTCTATTTTTTTAAATAATTGTATTCACAATTTATTATTCTCGTTCTTGATTTTTTGTTGAACCATCAATCTGAACTTTTTATTAATTTAATATATATTTTTTTTTTTTTTTTTGAGTAACTTCTGAAAAAAAAAAAATATATAAATACATTTTTCTTTCGACTTAAATTTTTTTTTAGTGCATTTCATTCTTTCAATTGATCTATTGATCTGGTTATTTACTTTTTGCAGTTACATTTTTCAAATTGTAACTTGTCTTTGATTGAAATTTTCCTTTTTTTAGTTTTAATTTTTTTTTTCGTACATGAAATTTTTTTTAGTGATTATAACTCCAAGTTATTTTTGAAAATTAAATCTGGGTTGATTTTGTTTTGAAAACTGTTATTTTTTTTGGTTCTTTTGCTTCAAAGTGTTAACCAAATTTCGTTTTAAGTTTTAAGAATCTACTTTAGGTTAGTTCATTTTTCGAACTGTTTGCTCATTTATTTTTCCGAACGTTTTTTCATAGATTTTCATAGTTTTGAACTTTCAATATGTCTAATCCAAAGCGGGATCTTCCACCCAGAAAAGGCTCCTATTATGGTAGGGGTAGAATCGATAATCACTCTAATCAACCCATAAATACTTCAAACGTGGAGTCAGTGTCAGTTTCAAACGCTTCAATTGGTTCAAATGGATCAACCGTAAATGAGGGGGCTACCGCTAATGCTCCAAACATTCGAACTGAAGTTTCAAGTGTTACTGGTGCAAAGTCTAAAGTACCACCAAACCCGCAACTTTACCATCTAATCCGACGTCCAGACAAAAGGAAGCACAAACTGAAGCTTCCGAAGTTGAGTTTTCGAGATATGTCCAAAGAATAGTTTCTGCATCATTAGGGTTAAGTAGGGCAGAAGACATGAAGATTATGCAGCGAGAAATGAAAAGAAATACAGCTATGATGAGGCAGGAGCTTATTGCGACTATTCGGTAAGAACTTTTAGCATCAAAACCAGCTCAAATAAGTACTTCTCCAAATGAATATGAATTACGCATACGTCCTGAATCTTATGCTCTTCCAATTCCTCAACCTCAGCCACAACAACAGGAAACATCCTCTGGCTTTGGCCAACTGCCACAAACCCCAAATTTCGGAAATTTAACCGCTGATGATTTCTTATCTCGATTAAACAATGTACATATAACAGACCCATCGACAGCTTCCAGGAGACCTAATCCTTCTCAAGTCAACGCACCTTCTTATGTAGGCTCAGGCACTGCAGGTTATAAAACGCATAGTTTCCATAAGTGGGGACTAAAATTTGATAACTCCAATATGACGGTTGATGAATTCATATTTAGGTTAGAGCGACTCAAGGAATGCTATGGTTGGCCGGAAATCGTTTCGCATTTTCATCAGTTTGTCTCTGGTCAAGCTGAAACCTGGTTTTGGATATTCATGAAGGCTCATCCATCAGCCAATTAGTTCACTTTGCGCATTGCTCTTATTGAACAATTCCGTTCACTTGAAACTGACTCAGAATTGACCAGAAAAATGATGGATCGACGCCAAGGCCAAAATGAGAAATTTGACGATTTCTACATGGAAATTCAAAAGATGAATACCAGGCTTCGTACTCCCAAACCAGACTTTGAGCTAATAAGTCTAATAAAACAGAATGCTCGTAGGCGAATGGGTGAATTGTTGCTCACATTTCAAACACCAAGTCTCCAAGAAATGGTTTACACCTGTAGAAAGATCGAGAAATATATATATGATCAAGATAATCAGAGAAGTAAGGTACAGGTACCTCAGTTCCGTAGATATGTAAACGAAGTTGATCTGGAGCAAGCGCATTCCTCAACAATAGTTGATGATTGTATTGAAGCAGTTCAGGTACAAGGAGATTCCAGTTCTTACACCTGTTGGAACTGTAAGACAGTCGGTCATAGTTATATAGAATGTCCTACTCCGCAAAGATCTCTTTTTTGTTTTAAATGTGGAAAAGAAGATACCACATCTCCCAAATGCCCTAATCCGAAGTGTCCGAGAAACTTCAGAAAGAGCATTATGAACCCCGGAACAAATTGCTCTTTGAACAGAAATCGGGATTTACAACATTAAAGCAACCTTTAGAATTTCAGAATCAACCTATAAGTGATCTGCAAAATGTATCTCATGAGCCATCGTCAATCAAAAATGATTAAGTTTACAGCCAAATAAAGAGCAGGCTATACAAATTTTAAACAGACCACTTGAAATCAATCATAAAGATACACAACTTCCAACAACAGCAAAAGTAGAGTTTCCACCTAGAAAGTCATTACATGACTGCATACCATGCAGCTAGGGAGAGAATTTTGGGAGCTCGGTCCCGCCCAGTATCTAAGCGTATCTTAAGGATCCGTGAAAAAGTCAAATCCAAAAAGTTATGTCAAAAAGCCATTGAAACAACTACTCTTTGCACACGGGATGATCCTCGTCCATATGCGGAGGTGACAATATGCGGAGAAACAATGTTGGGGCTACTGGACAGTGGCGCCAGCATAAGTTGCTTGGGACAAGGTGGACATGTGCTACTAGAAAAATGGGGTATTTCTTGCAAGAATTTCTGTGCTAACGTCAAGACGGCAGACGGAAAAAACCAACCAGTAGATGGAAAGTTTAAAACTTCCATTTCATATAAAGGTCTTACTAAAGACATTGAAATTTTTGTAGTCCCTTCTTTGAAACAGAAATTATACTTAGGCATAAACTTTTGGATAGCTTTCAATCTCGCACCTCAGATTATTTCTGAGATTTCAGTTGAAAAACTTCGTTCAAGTAATTGTTTTGAAGAACATGAGTTATCAGAAGAACAATCTAGGAAACTTAAAGCAGCCATTAGCATGTTCCCGTCGTTTGCCATACATGGCTTGGGGCGGACAACGCTAGAGGAACATTTCATTGACACAGGGGATGCCAAGCCCATAAAGCAGCGGCATTATCCCGTGTCCCCCGCGATACAAGAACTAATGTACGATGAACTAGATCGAATGATGAAATTGGGCATCATTCAAGAGAGTAATAGCGCATGGAGCTCTCCTGTAGTCTTAGTACGCAAACCCGGCAGAAACCGGTTGTGCTTGGATTACAGGAAAGTGAATGCCGTATCCAAAAATGATGCGTACCCTCTCCACCCAATTGAAAGTTTATTGTCTCGTGTGGGTGACACAGTCTACATTTCTAGTATCGATCTCAAGGATGCTTTCCTGCAGATCCCGCTAGAAAAGTCGTCAAGGGAAAAAACTGCCTTTACGGTGCCTGGCAAGCCGCTTTTAGAGTTCGTGGTAATGCCCTTTGGACTGTGCGGTGGTGTCCAACGCATGTGTCGTCTCATGGACAAGGTGGTGACCACAGAGCTGAAAAAAAATGTATTTCCATATGTAGATGATCTTCTGGTAATTTCACGCACTTTCGATGAACACATAAAAATTCTTATGCAACTTGCAAGTAGATTATGCACTGCAGGCTTAACAATTAATGTAGAGAAATCGAAGTTTTGCTATAAACAACTGAAATTTTTGGGATATGTGGTTAGTGATGGTTGTTTAAAAACTGATCAGGATAAAGTAACAGCTGTAAGAGACTTTCCTGTTCCGACTACACAGCGGCAAGTGCGAAGATTTTTAGGTATGTCAGGGTGGTATAGGAGATTTATCCGTGATTATGCTACTTTGGCTACCCCCATAACCAACACACTTAAAAAAGGAGTAAAGTTTGAATTTACTGATGAGGCCTTGAAAGCTTTTAATACAATAAAAGATATGTTAACGACAGCACCCGTTCTAGTTAACCCTGATTTCTCAAAATCATTTATAATTCTCTGTGACGCATCCGATTCAGGAATTGGATGTGTTTTGTGTCAGTTAGATGAAGAAGGCGTAGAGCGTCCAATCTATTATTACTCCCACAAACTGAATGGTGCACAAAGAAATTATAGTGTTACAGAACGGGAATGTTTAGCTGCGGTAATGGGTGTCGAAAAATTCCGTCCCTGTATTGAGGGATACAGATTCAAAATAATTACAGACCATGCGAGTCTTAAATGGCTGATGGGACAGCAGAACCTTAGTGGACGATTAGCGCGGTGGAGCTTAAAACTTCAAGGGTATGATTTTGAAATTGAGCATAGGAAAGGTTCATTGCATGTAGTGCCTGATGCACTATCCAGAGTATATGCTTCGGATTCAGTAAACCTTGATGCTATTTCAATTGAGGACCCTAACGATGTGCTGCACATAGATCTTACAGATTCCGCTTTTCAATCGGAGGAATATCTTAAAATCATTGACAGCATCGAAAAGCAAAAACATCAGCTACCTGACCTTCTTGTTTCGGACGGTTTCGTGTACAAGAAGGTCAATCACTGCACAGGTAATCCACTGAAAGACGATTTAGTGTGGAAGTTATGGGTCCCATCGGTGCTCACTAGTCAACTGATTTCTCTGGCTCATCGGCCAGCCAAAGCTTCGCATGGTGGGATTGCGAAAACCCTTTACCGGCTCAGGCAAATATTTTTTTGGCCAAATATGGCAAAACAAGTTAAGGTATTTATAAGCAATTGCGATACTTGTAAGACATCAAAAGCATCCAACCAAATTCTTCGTGAGCAAATGGGAAAACCATTCGTTGTAGACTTTCCCTTTCAGCATTTGTATGTTGACTTTCTTGGACCATATCCGCGTTCCAAGAAAGGTAATATCTACATCATCATTGCTCTTGACCAATTAACGAAGTTTGTAAAAATTAAAGCTAAAAAAAGCCACTTCAGAAAGTGCCATTAAATTCTTACATGAAGAAATATTTTGCGTATTCGGCGTACCAGAATCTGTATTGACGGACAATGGCAAGCAATTTATAAGTTCTAGTTTTACAAAATTTTTAACATCTAATGGAGTTCGACATATCAAAACAGCATCTTATGCCCCACAAGCTAATGCTAGTGAAAGGGTAAACCGATCTATTTTAGCAGCCATACGATCGTATTTAAAGGAAGACCAAAGGGATTGGGATATTCACCTTCCGGCTATTGGATCCGCCTTACGAACTACGGTACATTCCACAATAGGAGTATCACCATATGAAGCATTGTTCGGTCAGAAAATGATAGAACATGGGTCGGATTTTAAGCTCTTGCGGAAGCTCGGCAATGTGAATAGCTCAGAACTTAACATGATCCCGAAAAGTTTAAAGTTAAACATTTTACATTCTAAATTAAAAGAAGCACTTGATAAACCTCATAGTAGATACGAGCATAGATATAACACAAGAAGTAAGGTGGTTAGTTTTAAAGTAGGGGATGTTGTTTTCAAGAGGAACTTTGTTTTAAGTGACGCTTTGAAGAAAAGAAACGCAAAACTATGCCCTAAATTTCTAAAAGCCAAAATTATTAGAATCGTAGGTAATCACCTCTATGAGTTACAAAATGAGAAAGGGCAAGTTATTGGTGTATTTCACTCAAAGGATTTAAAAAAGTAGTTAATTATGGAAAGTATAGCATTAAGTGGCTAGCTAGTCTGAACATGAGATATCTGTTTTTCTCGGGCGTGGGGTTGCTTATGCATATTGAAGCGGTTTCCTTTTCATTTTCATTTTTAAGCTATTTGCTTACAAAATAAAAAAGTTTTGTGGGGAAACCTATCTTCATACTTATACACTTCATATAAAATGTTCTCTTAAATATCTTCTCTTTAACGAAACACCAGTTTTTAAATATTTTTTCTTGTTTTTTTTTTTTTAGTTTTTTCTCTTCTTATAGTAACTTTGTTTTAGTTATTTTAGACTTAAGTGATAATTATTGAGACAATATAATTGAGGAGTGTTTTCGTTATCTCTTTCGTAATCTCTTTAAATTATGATATTTCCAAACCAGTAGTCCGACACACATACGCATGCTGCCACGGAATGAATAGAGAATTGTTAAATCAATTCCGATTAAGTCCAGCATTATGGAAAAAATAATATAATACAAATTGGTTCAAGGACACCAAAGCCCAGCTTAGAGAGTGTTTTAAAGTTCTTTTCTCTGTGAATCGGTGAGCGCTGAATTCTCACTAATACTTGAAAAAACGGGGACATGGATGACTTCCGAAACTAAAAATTTTAATGAATTTTGACCAGAATATTTGAAATTTATTACACTTATTTTTCAAAAATTCAAATTTTATTTTTAAGTTAATTTCCGAAATTTTCTGGTTAAAATCCAAGCCAAAACCAAATAAAACGGAAGCCTTGAAAGTCGTCCATGATCATGAGGGATGAATGTATTGGTGTCATCACCAAGCTTGGTTTTGGGGCTATAAATACCACTGTTAAGCAAAATCTCATTCTTTTTTTAATAATTTTCCGGACAAACAACTTGTGGAGCCCCGAGGCAAAAAGAAACAAAAAAATAATTACTAAAAGCTTGACAAATACTTAAAACAACAACGACAAATTAAAACAAAAAGAAAAAAGTTTTAAATATAATAAATCCATCGATTCAAAAAAAAAAAAAAAAAATAATAATTTGTTTTAAACAAAAAAAAAAGAAACACTAAAGGATTGATAAACACGAAAATAAGGAAAATACGTACAAAAATAAGGTGAGTTGAGTGCTTCAGTAAAACAATAAAAAAAAAAAAAAAAAATTAATTCCATCATTTTAATCAAAAAAAAAAAAGTTAAAAAAAAAAATTTTGTTAATCTTTCAAGTGTTAAAAAAAAAACACCACAGCCCAAAAGAACGCTAAAGCTGAGGGGCTCAAACAAAAAACAAAAGTTTAAAAAAAAAAACATTTTTGTCCAAATCTGGAACACGGAAAACAAAATTAGTCGATAGCTAATGTGAAACCGATTGGCGCTATTCGGCCATCGTCCCAGCTAACTTATCTGTTTTGTGCCAGAATAAAAAAAAAACTCAACTCCAAAAAAACCTAGCTCCAAGACATCGCAGAGCAACAAAGTGTGAAATCCATCCACCCAACAGACGAACAATAAACTGGCCGACATCTTCAGAGTCTCTCCAGCAACCGCATCAAGACTCAGCATCGAATCATGTTTGCTATGTAAGCATCAAAGAGCTTCCAGATGCAACAAACTACCTTGCTATATCAAAAAAAAAAAACAAAACATCTTTAACACTCCAGCATCACTCATCACTCAGCATCAACAATTTTGATAACACATACTTACAATAATTGAAACCTACATAAATTTAACAATTAAGAAGCTAAGTATTTGTTTTGCTTATATTTTATCAATTATCGTATTATTACTACTCCGTATAAATATATACATACATAACATTTGTATATGTAGTGTACATTCAATCGTTCAGATTTATTTTAAAATTATTCTCTTTTTCTTTTCCCTAAAATATAATATAGCTACAATTTTACCAAACAAAAATCCTCAAATTCCCTCGATGCTGTGCACACCATCAGAACGAAATAAGAAGAAACAGACATACAACAAAAATACAATCAAAAACGGATAAACAAGTAATAAAATAAAAAAAAAAAAACATCTAATTTTATAAAACAATTTTTTTAATTGGGGTAAGTGATTTTTATATTGTTATTTTAATTTAAATTTGAACGAACGAATTTTTTATAACCTACATACGAGTACAGTGAAACGAAATAAATATAAAAATAAAGTATATACGTACAATCGTTGAAAAGTTTTAGAATTAGTTGAAAAAAAAAAGAGATTAAATTGTGTAATTTTGATAAAAGCTAGAGAAGAAGTTTAATTTATACATACATATACCGAACACAAACAACAACAACAAAACAAAAATATTGTTTAGTTCTTTTTCTTTTCTCTTTGCATAAAATTATATTCCATTGGTAATCATTTATTTTCTTCTTACCCTATTTTTTTCTATTTGTTTTTGAATGTTTTGCTATCGAGAACTTCAATTTAATATATTCTTTTTTTATAATCATTTTTTTGTTAAATTTTATTGGCAACTTCAACTTCTACCATTAATAATTGTATGCTTCTTTTTTTTTGACATAAATAATATTGCTACGAGTGTACAAGTAGTTCAGTTTATTTTTTTTTTCTTAGTTCAATAGCGGATTAGTTATATTTTTTTTATTTCAATCTGATTTTGCTTTATTTATATTTTTTCTTTTAAATAAAATAATTTGTCTTCATAAACAATATTTCTCATAAATTGGCTTTTTTTTTCTTCGTATTTTGATTTTTAGTTGAAAGTGATTATACTTTATAAATGATCACTTATCTTTTTACCTCAAAAGATACTTTTACATCTTTTGGGGATCTTTTGAAATTCGTATTACGACATTTTTTTTTATTTTTCATTTATAAATGAGTTAGTCGGCATGGATATGCTTTAATTACTTTTTATTAGGTGGATGTGACCCGGTCAGGAATACACAGGGATGGGAAAGACGAAAGTGATATCATGAAAGTATAGGTATTAACTTAGCTTTTATATTAATTTAGGGGTTACTATAAAAATCGAGGACATAGTAACAAGGTTGTGTCATATTGATACTGGGGTGGGACAACTCCTCACAGACCTATAACATCTAAGGTCTCCTCACTCTATTAATAAGATTAGATTTCTTTTCTATTAGGACAAAGAGGCTTCGCGAATTTTAGTACGATTTTTTTTTCTTTTCAAGGCATGTTAAATACGTAACGGCCGTCCAGGTTTTTGATCGCAAGAACCCCCCATCCGACGAGCTAACCTTTGGCAATGCAAGCATGCCACGCAGTCAGATCCTAGACACCCATCCATTTTCGTTATCAGGACTGTCTCAGAGTTCCTGTAAGCTCATAGACACAGTGGTAGTATATGGAATGGATGGTAATAACTCGAATTACATCTCGAGGCGTACGTTACAGGTGGTTGGGTGCAAGATCGAATTAAGCGCTGAGATGGCAAAATCGCTTTATTATCATTGATAAGTTTTGTGACTTTTCTTAAGACCCGGGCTGTTGGATCGTAATCGACAGGCAAATACGTATTGGTGTCATTAACCAAAGCATTTATCTTGGCAAAATAGTCACATCTATTTTCAACAACAGTCGCATTCGAGTCTTATTTTTCAACTGCACTTGTATGAAGAAATAAATCTTAGAATATGGTGAACATAGACGAAAAACTAACAAAGAAGCTTATTAAAACCACCGATGCTCTGCAAAAGAAATACAAAGCTCTAAGGACTGGTAGAGAACGCAAATTTAAACAACAACAAGTACAAGAAAATGAATTTGAAAGCCCAACAAAGGAAAAATATTTAAGAGATGAATTCATCACACCAAACATTTTATTAACAGTTCACCTGAATTAACTGATAGCATCACCCCAAAAAGACCAAAGAAAAGCCTTAACCACCGTAACTTTTCAGAGCTCATAGTACAAGAAGAATTCCATGCTACACCTAAAGAATACGTAGATTTGTTTATAAATAATTCAAACACGCTAGATAAAACGTATGGGGTATATTCAAAAGATGAGAAGTGGTACATCGGAAATAGTGAATTAATCATTCTTGGAAAAGATATACAAATAAAAAATAAAACCTTTGAAGGAACAAATGGTTTGTTTGAGCTTATATTTAAGCATCTACACTGATGGAGAATTAAAAAATTACAAGACCATATTATATGAAACAAATGCACATAGGGTTGGTCATGATTCACACGGACAAGTAAGTGGCAATCGGGGTCATAAGTATACGAAAATAATTACGAAATTATTAGGATTCAATACAAATACTTCTAATAATCCAACACATTCACTATCAACACCACAATCGGGAAATGGATTGATGCAATTATCAAAACTGAAAAAGAACTATATTTTTGGGATAACCCCAATGAGCTTGTAGATCGAATGAGACTTCTCATTGCTTCACAACAAGCTGGAAATAACAATCATTCTAACGAAATTGTTTCAATTATTGAAGAACTTAAAGAAGCCGATATTATCGAATAAAAATGTGTTGATAAATTTGGTCGTTATTCATATAGGACCCCACCTAGGGGTCCAAGAGGGAAACAATGAGAGCCGGGAACGTAGGGCGAGTCAAGATTGCCTGGACCTCCTGGCGAGGGATTTCTCAAAACAGAAAACGGTGATTACAACATAAATGGAAACGATTAAAAAACATTCAGGAACCTGAAGAACAAGGAGACGCTGCTTCCAAAAGCTATGTTGATCAGCAAACTAGTCAATTAAGACAAAGCTTTCAAATCGAAATTGAAAAATACTTTAATAAGGGAAAACATATCATGTCTACTTAAAACCAATTTAGTCTTTACTTAAATACCTAGGTGAATTGTCATTAAATCGCGATGCGCAAAATAAACCCCACATTGATTTTTGATCAAATCTTAAAATTCGTTATTAAAAATAAGAACATCTTACTAGACGAACATCATACGGAACTTTTGAACTGCATGGTCTTCTTGAAACGATTTATCAATGTATCTTCGACAACATCCGATTATGGTTGCCTTTTTCCTACCTGCCCTTGGTCTTCAAATTTATACAAAGAAGGACCAGATACATGTGCATGCTATATGGTTGAAAATAGGTTGATAAGAATTAGAAAAATAATGTCGTTGTATGAAAGATTAAAATAAATATTTTTAAAAATAATGTTTTTTATTTACTTTTACAATTTAAATGTTTCTTTTTCAATATATTTCAATATAAATGTTTATTTAAATAATTAGAATATTTTCGTAGGTCGCGTCTATTATTCTGAAAAAGTATTTTATTATGAAGTATAAATCTCAGACTTATCTTTTAGAAAATGAGTCGTGTGAGGTATATTCATAAATAAAATATATATGATATACTAAGTTTGTTTCTTCGTTTTTTTAGTTTCGACCATCCTGACAGTCTTCGTCGTCCTCGTCGAAGTCAAGGTCCAGCTGAATCCAGCGTTTCATCCGATCCGCTGACCATGTCGCTGAATAAGGCTTTTGGGTTCTTGAAGCGAATGGCATGTCGGCCACCTGGTATCTGTCGTGGGGTAAGACGAAAGTCACACAGTAGGGTCCTCGATATCTTACTTCGAGCTTCCGTGAAGTACCGGTTGCTGCAATTCCATCATTTACCAACATTACCAGATCTCCTACCTTATAGGTTTTTGCTTTACGATTTTTCTGGTCATGATATCTTTTTTGTGATTCCTGTCTTTTTGTTGTAGATTCTGCCGCTTCCTTAAGAATGTCGCCAAATTTGGTTACCTTTTGGTTTAGGTTCACACATTCGGATAGAACATCTCGGAGTGGATCACGGGGAATGTACCCCATTAGTAACTTTAGTAACTGATGCGCTGTTTTTCCTGTTGTCTCGTTATAAGTGTTACTAATGCCCCATTGAACGATTTTAACCTTTTGGTCCCATTTAGTTTCTTCTTCAACGGTAGCCAACAGTGCATGTAAAATGGTTCGGTTGTATCGCTCAACCTGCCCATTCGCCCTTGGTGTCCTCGTCGCATTTTGTATGTGTTGGATAGAATGGCTCTTCATAAAGTCTTCCAAGGCATTTGACGTAAAAGCAGTTCCCTTGTCTGATATAAAGTGAAAAATACGTCTGTTAAGAAATTGAGAACAGACTTCGTCTGTGTGTTAGGTAACGCTTTTATATTTATATATTTAGTGAATGCGTCCACTAACACAATAACGTAGGTGTTTCCTTTTGTTGATTTTACAAATGGACCGAGGTGGTCGATATGTAGGTTATCAAATGGCACGCTTCCTTTCTCAATTGGGAACAGTTCACCTCTTGGTTGAACTTCCTTCTTATTGTAGGCACATTCGACGCATGCTTTCAGATACTTTTTGACAAACTGGGTCATTCTTGGAAACCAGTATCGAGATCGTAGATGCATTATCGTCTTTTTTTCGGAAAAGTGTCCCATCAGATCATGACTATTTCTCAACACTCTATTTCTCACTCCTTTTGGTACAACCAGCCGAACCTCACCATCTATCTTTCTGTAGAGTCTTCCATGTTGTAAGGCATAGTCGTGGTGTATCTGTTTCTCTGTTGCATTTGTTTGAGGATTCTGCAAGATTTTTACTATTTCAACTATTTCTTTATCTTGGAGCTGTAAAGAATATAACCAATCACTGTCTTCAATGTTTATTTTAAGGATGTTCATGTCCACAACTTCCGGTGGCTGCTCGGGTTCACACGGGTTCCTCGATAATGAATCTACATGAGCCATTTGTTTACCAGGTTTATGTATCACTTCGTAATCGTACTCCTGCATACGCAGCCACCAACGGGCAATCCTTGGAATCATTTCCTTCTTTTTTGCTGTAGTTTTTAACGCTTCGCAGTCCGTGACAGTTAAAAAACGCTTCCCAAGCAGATATTGTCGAAATCGATCAGTAGCCTCAACTACCGCGAGGGCCTCCAACTCGTAACTATGGTACATCGATTCTTCTTTCGTAGCTTTTCGACTGTAGTAGGCGACGGGATGTAGATTATCGCTTTTCCTCTGCAGCAATACTGCTGCAACTCCTTTGCAACTGGCATCGGTATGTAATTCATGTTCAGCATTTGGGTCGTATAAAGCTAGCACTGGTTTGCTTACTAAACAATCTTTCAATCGATCGAAAGCAGCTTGTTCTTTTTCCGTCCATACGAATACTTGATTCTTTTTAGTTGGATTAGTAAGTGGTGATGCGATTAAGGCATATTCCTTTATAAATTTTCTGAAGTAGCTAGTAAGACCTATAAACTGTCTAACTTGGTGTTCGTTAACAGGTCTTTCAAACTCTTCCACGGCCAGGGTTTTTGATTTTCCTGGTTGAATTGTACCATATTTGACAATGTGCCCAAGGAATTCAATCTCTCGTTTGAAAAACTCACATTTTTTTAAATTCAGTGTTAAGTTGGCTTTTTCGAGATTCATTAGGAATTTTTCCAGTTTCATCATTCCATCTTCAAGTGATTTGGCAGGTATAACGAAGTCATCCATGTAGCTTACTATCTTTTCTGGTAGCATTCCTTGTTTAACAATCCTCATCAATTTTTTGAAGTAAGCTGGTGCGTTTACTAATCCAAAAGGCATGACTTTGAATTCGAATAATCCATCTGGAGTGATGAAGGCTGTTAGGTGCATGTGGTCCTTATTAATTGGTATTTGGTAATACCCTGACGCAAGGTCCAGCACAATGTAATAATCGTACCCGACTAAGTTATTAAGCTCTTCTTCAATCAATGGCGCAGGAGATTTCACCTTTCTTGTAATCATGTTGAGCTTTCGATAGTCTACGCACATTCGCTCTTCTCCATTTTTTTTTTTAACCAGTACAACGGGGGCAGAAAAATTTGATTTAGATTCCTGTATGATATCGCTATCCAACAGCTCCGTTATCATTGAAGTGAGTACTTCTCTTTTCGCGTAGGGTACCTTGTATGGATGTTGCGATATCGGTTCCGTTTTGTTCAGTTCGATGTCCATTTCGACTAAGCTCGTACGTCCCAGTTCTTTTCGATTCATTGCGATACACTTACGGAATCTGTTCAGCAGATCGACTAAATCCTGCGAATCGAACTCGTCATTCATGCAAATGTCGGCGTCAGTGATTTTTGAATAAGTATTCCCTGTTGTTGCGCTTGCGTTGGTGTTTTGTACAATTAGGACATCTCCTTCTTTAGTCATCGCGCAATCCGGATCGTTCAGTATATCTTTACCAATCAAAATAGGTTTTGAGAGGTTATCATCCGAAACAACTATAGCTTCAACCAAAAAACACCCATCATCGATCCTTATTTCGCAGTTTATTCGGCCAATCGCCTGGCATTTGCCACCTCCAAATCCATGTAACGTTAAATTGCAGGAGTCAATCGTTTTTCCAGTTGCATTGGCAACAGTTTGTGAGATTACGGTTCGTTCGCTGCCAGAGTCAAGTATTGCCGAGTATTCTTTATTGGCTACAACTACTTTTTTATAGTAGCAGTCTTGCTTTTCTTGCAGTTGAATAACGTTTATGAGTAAGTTTTTCTCTGGTTGTTTCTCGATTTTATGCGGGGCACGAAAACTATTTTCCTTGCCAGCCACCCACGGTCTTTTTCTAGTTTGTGTGCATTGGCGAGAAATGTGTCCGACTTCGTTGCAATTATAACACCTAGTTGAATTTCTTGGTTGCAGGGATGGGCGACTGAGCCAGTTTAAACGCTCGTTATTTGCTGGTCGTCGCTGCTGATTTGTCTGTCTGCTAGATGTTGGTTGACTAGTATTGATTGTGCTATTTCTTAGAATTTCACTATTGTAAGATGAAGTAGCTCGAATATTCCCACGAATGTTCTCGCACCACTTAATTTTTTCGATGAGTTCGGCAATACTGGTGAAGTTCACTGTAGCTAGGCTTGAACTCAATTGTGGATCATTCAAGCCGGTAAGAATGTACTGGATGATGGTCTTATCAGCGAGTTGAATCCTCTTACCCAGCATATTCATCTCGAAACAGAAGCTTTCGATTGACTCGTTTTGCCTTCGAGTCTTCCTCATTAACTGCTGGTGAACTTCAACTTCACTGTGTTGATGTGGAAAATTCAGTTTAAGTCCCATTGCTAGCTGATTCCAAGATTGGACTTGAGTAGTGTCCCACCAATATCGAGCTGGACCACTCATCCTAGAAGCGGATGCCATAAGAAGTGCCCTTTCATCCCAATCGTAGATTTTCAAGAGCGCTTCTACTCGAGTCACCCAATTTTCTGCCGACATTGATGACATATCCCCCGGTGAAAATATCCGTATTGCATCCGCAATCTCCTTGATGCTGCAATTGATGTTTTTTGAACGTCTTATATCCTGAGTGTAAGCCCCCGTTCCTTCCAGTTGTCTCAGCTTATCAAATATTTCCTGTTCTTTCAGTTTCAAGGAGCGCTTTTTCTCGTCTGATAATTTCCCAATCTCTTGCTCTTAGTGCATGGTCATCTATTGTGCCTGTGTCGGAATACGACAGTGCTTCATTTTCATCTTCAGAAGAACAACTCATTTCAGGAGCGATTTCGTTTTCTCTCAATTCGGGTTCGGATAGCTGTGAGTCCTGTTCGCCCTTATTTTTGTCGTGTCCCAGTATCCTGCCAATCAGAATTCTCTTAGTCCCTGTAGTAGACAATCCTCTTTTTTTAAGTTCATAATGTAATTGTTTGATTTTGAGTTGGTCCATATCGATCTGCGAGAAATTAAAATATCTTAATTAAACGGAAGTCATATTGCCTACAAAATCAGTCTGCTAAATGCAACCAAGATACTATTCAAATCTGGAATCATAACAAGCAGAGCAAATACTTTGTCTAATACAGCAAGATTACTATACATCCTTTACTTGGTAATGTAGTTGGGTGATCAGACCCAACTCCCAAAACCGAGCGAAATTGGCATAATTTGCTACTAAACACATAGCTTGAAATAGATCACCGTAAGTGACAACCTTGCGCAGAGGTAATTTGCTTGAATTTATACTCATTTATTTGAATTTATACTTTCTCAATCTCACCCACGAACTTAGCTTTGCTTAACCAACAATTATTCTTTTACCGTTCGAAATTACTCTTTCGTTTACCGAAAGTGTAACTCATACATACATCGACGAGTATTTCCTCGTTACCAGATTCTTCGAGAATAATTTCTCTTCCACTCAAACGAACGACACTATTTCCTTCAACTCTCTTTTTCCTTAATTGACAGCATTTCTTTCAGTAGTTCCATAAGCATCCAGAGACAAGACATTTTCGTGTACCGAAAAGGTCTTCCTCTATCGTCTTATTACCCTTTCATATGCTTCAATACAAACAAATATTTCCGCTGCACATAGGTCGCAGTTATGATGGTGGCGCCTATCATATAATTATATACCATTATAATCTAAATATTTGCACATACTTTCGAATTAAACGCACTGCATCGCAATCCTGTGAACCAAGATCGTTGCGCAAAGCATTCGAAATTCAAAATATTAGCACTTTTGACTGGATTCCTAAATCCTTTATATAAAATCACTTCAACACTTTTTATATAACATATTATATACCTACTTAACTTTGATAAGGCCGGTTCCGTATCCACTTCTGATTCTTTTACAATTTAAATGTTTCTTTTTCAATATATTTCAATATAAATGTTTATTTAAATAATTAGAATATTTTCGTAGGTCGCGTCTATTATTCTGAAAAAGTATTTTATTATGAAGTATAAATCTCAGACTTATCTATAAAAAATGAGTCGTGTGAGGTATATTCATAAATAAAATATACATGAAATATGATATACTAAGTTTGTTTCTTCGTTTTTTTATTACTTTATTTTGAATTCAGTTTCCATTCATAATTCAAACGAAAAAACATGTCTTCTTTTAAAATTAAGTTAGTCATTGACGATCTTCTAGCCACACTAGGCACACTTTTCAGAAGCTATGAATTGTGTTTTGTTTACAAACAGATTCGAAAAGGATGATTATATCGTCGCTGTAGATCGAATACCTCGTAACCCAGAAAAGTCGATTTTTCAGGAGAAACAAAAAACTTAATATTAAATCAATGACAGGCAATGAGAGACGTGTTGTTAATTATGCGCGTGGCTCTGCAATTATAGTTTTTAGGTTCACAGGATATTTTTCATTAGATCCGGAAATTTTTTTACAATTTAATTGCATCATTACCTAAAAATCGATTTTTTTCTGGGTTACGAGGTATTCGATCTACAGCGACGATATTATGTCACCAAATGAATTTCATTTCCTGAACTATACTTCAATCTGGTCACCAAGCTTGTGCTATGAAGGACCAGACACCAGATACTTGTGCAAGTTTTCAAATTAAAGTAAAAATTAATAAAATTAAGAGAATTGTAAATTTATAAACAAATTTTAAATGAATAAACTAATAAAAAGGTAAAATGTTTTGTTGTTTTAATCATTCTGTGAAAAGATGAGTAAAAGATGTTGAAATACAGCACTTGTTATATAAGTACCTTGTTAAATTAATTAAGTATTTGTTTTGTATATTAATATTTTAATGTCAATAATTTTCATTCGAATACTTATACTTCTCATACAACTGCGAAACGAGTTAGTCGTATAATATATTTAATTTAATAAAACAAAATAAAAACCTTTATTTTGTTTTACCTCAACTGGGATTGTTTCTTTTCACGGAGAGTTTTAACAGGTTATGGGCCCAGGAATGGAGGAAGATAAATATAAAGTTCATTTATTCGACATTACAAATTTCAATAACTGGAAATTTCGTTTGGTTGCTATGCTGGAGGAGCATGATCTTGAAAACTACATATTCATGGATCTGGATGCTATGTTAGCAGCTGAAACTACGGAATCTAAAAAAGCAGAGATACGCAAAAAGGAGAAGAAATGTAAATCTCTTATTATTCATAGCATAGCAGACAGTCACCTGGAGTACATTAAGGATAAACTAACCGCAAAAGAAATTTTTGGCAGTCTCGTAGACACATTTGAAAGGAAAAGTATTGCTTCACAAATTTGTTTGCGGAAAAGCATACTTACTCTTAAATTCCCGGAAGGAGGAGACATGGAACAACATCTCTTAAAGTTCGACAAACTGATTCGTGATTTGCGTTCTACAGGAGCAAACTTGGAAAAAGTTGATATCATTTGTCACTTGTTGTTAACGATGCCATCTTCTTTTGAGACTCTAGTCACTGCCATGGAAACTATGAATGTGGAAAATCTCACCATAGAGTTTGTTAAGAGCCGAATTCTGGATGAAGCCAAAAAGAAAACAAGTTCAGATGTTCAGCATAACGATTGCGTAGCAATGTATTCAAAAAGCAAAATCAAATGCTAGAAATGCGGAAAGCTGGGGCACAAGCGCTCTGAATGCAAAAGTGGAAGAAAACAGAACGAAAGTCCTCTTGTTAAGGCCAAAGTTAGTGCCACTAATGATGAAAAGTTTATGTTCGTTGCACATACAGAGATGGGTCTTAACGCTGAAGTGAAAAATAGTCTTAAATTTTATCTTGACTCTGATGATACTGATCACATGGTCAATGACGAAAAATGTATGACCGAGTGCAAAATTTTGGACAACCCGATCAAGATATCAGTTGCAAAAAATGGAGTCTATCTTTTGGCAACGAAAATTGGAACAATCAAAGGAAATCTATCAGTAAAAGGAAAGAAAAATGCTGGTGTGATTGAAGATGTCTTATTCGTCAAGGATTTATCTTGCAATTTGCTTTCAATTCGCAAGTGAAAAATAGTCTTAAATTTTATCTTGACTCTGGAGCTACTGATCACATGGTCAATGACGAAAAATGTATGACCGAGTGCAAAATTTTGGACAACCCGATCAAGATATCAGTTGCAAAAAATGGAGTCTATCTTTTGGCAACGAAAATTGGAACAATCAAAGGAAATCTATCAGTAAAAGGAAAGAAAAATGCTGGTGTGATTGAAGATGTCTTATTCGTCAAGGATTTATCTTGCAATTTGCTTTCAATTCGCAAATTGGAGTCGAAAGGGATAAAAGTAATATTTGAAAACGGAAAAGCACAAATTTGGAAAGACAAAAACCTTTTGACTGAAGCTGTAAGCAATGGTAAACTTTATGAGGTATGTGTGGAAATTGATGAATCCCGTTTTGCTGGAGTAAGTTCTGGAAGAAGTCTTGATTTATGTCATAAGCGGATGGGTAATTTAAATGTTACTGACATTTTAAAAATGAAACGCACTGGAATGGTTAATGGACTAGATGCATTGGAATCGGGATACCAGGATTATTTCTGTGAGTCATGTGTAGCTGGTAAGCAACATCGAAAGCCACACAAAAGCTTTTCGGAAAACAGATCATCAAGACCATTGGAACTAATACATAGTGATGTTATGGGACCAATAACGCCAATCACCTACGATAACAAGAGATATGTTGTCATGTTCATGGACGATTTTACACATTTTGATGTAGCTTATTTGATGGAAGGCAAACATGAAGTTCTCAACAAATTCATGGAATATACCGCATTTGTAACTGCTCATTTTGAACGAAAAATATCTCGTCTGCGAGTCGACAATGGAGGTGAATATTCTTCAAAAAGTTTCAAAAGTTTCTGTATTCAGCAAGGAATCCGAATAGACTATACAGTCCCATACACACCGGAGCAAAATGGTGTATCTGAAAGATTCAATCGTGTGATAATGGAAAAGGCCAGAACAACAATCATAGATTCAAAAATTGATAAATCTTTATGGGGAGAAGCTGTTTTGTTATCTGTTTTCTTGGCGAACAAAGTTATACTCGAGCGTTCCAAAAGAGAAAGGAAAAAGATGTCACTCCTGCGGAGCTATGATGGTATGGTCGTAAGCCAGACTTAAAAAATCTTCGCGTTTTTGGAAGTGCAGCTTATATTCATAATCCTGGACAGCTTCGTACAAAACTTGAATCAAAATCAATCAAATGCATTATGGTTGGGTATGCACCTAACGGCTACACTCAAAAAATTTATTAGTAAAATGGCTACGAATTATATTCGTAAAGAAAATATTCGTGCATTGTACGAATATTCGTAAAAGTGCGAAGTATTTGTACAGTGCTACATCTACGAATGCATTTGTAAAGTTTTACTAATAACTGTGGTAGTATCCACGAATCTATTCGTTTAATACACTAATTTTATTCGTAAACAAGAAGTTAACAATTTTTTTGAGTACATTGTACGAATAATTGTGTACATACAACTAATAACATTCGTTAATTTCTCGTACGAATGACTTCGTACTTTAATCTTTCGCATTCGTAGTCTTTACTAATAAATTCGTACTATTTACTAAGTAAAACTAATATTAGTAGACAGAATTCATTCGTAGGTTGACCGTACGCATTATGCGTAGAATGTAGTAATAACTTCGTATTTTTATCAAGTACATTAGTTTTATTTACTAATCATGAGTAAAAAATAATATGTGTTCAGCTCTAAAAATTAAATGTATTCCATTCGTCAACACGTTGAAACGTGTTTCTTGCTCCAGTGAGTCTGAATTCATTAATAATTTTGTAAATTCATACGGTGTATGTATAAGATACAAATCTTGAGGGCCAGATCAACATCGAAAAGACGAAGTGAGTAGTTAGACATACATATGCCTTAAAGCTTATTTTGTATTTAACATACAGCATCCAGAAGCAGCAGAACAAACATATGTGGGAATTTTTTACTAAAGGAATTTTAATGTAAGTACAAATTTTTTTCGGAAGATTTTGGATATCAAATGTTAAATTTATTTTCAGTTGCCGTTTAAAAAAAAGGAGTTTGGAGATATTACTTTCATTTTTAATTATATTTATAATAAATTAATTAATTTTAAGATACTTTTTATTTTTCTTAACGTTATTCTTATATATGACAGTAAAATGAATTAAAAAACTATTTTTAACTTAAAAAGTACATTACCTTTTGTTATTATTTCTTACAAGGGATATTTAAGGAAATTTCAGAGAACTATTTATGGTAGTAAGTTCTACAATAATATTCGTACAATGTACGAATGGAGCTGTATAATTTACGAATGAATTACAAGTGCATTAGTAAATATTACAATGATATTCGTACAATATACGAATGGCATTGGTAAATATTACAATAATATTCCTACATTGTACCAATAATATTCGTACACAGTCACCGACTATCTTCCGAGCCGATAACATCGTTTCGATCGTTTTCTCTCTGCTCTTTCAAAGTTGGTGTTTTTTTTTCCACTCACGCTCTCGCGTGCCGACCCCTCTCTATTTGTTTAATTGTGCGCCAAAAAGTGTGTGAAAAACAACCTCACCTAGTGTTTAACAATTCAACTATGGCCTCTGGGCCAGCCGTGCTATCAGGCAATCGGTTTGATGTATTTAATCATTATTCCGATCAGCCAAAAAGAAAAAAAATACCTTTTCACCTATAGAAACCGCCTTAGATCTCCCCACTCACTTAAGTTCAAAAAATCCCAAATTTATAACAATATCTCCTGCAGACCCCACTAAAAAACTCACTTCATTCAGTGTTTTTTTGCTAAAAAAAGCGATAGATGGCATAAGTACATCTTATGATTATATTACACAACTCCGCGATGGTAACTTATTGATCCTTGTGAAATCACAACAAGTTGCTAATATGTTCTTATCAAAAAAAACTCTCGCAAATCTTTGCCCAATTACTGTGTCTCTACATGATCAATTAAATTCATCAAAAGGTACCGTGTACGCGCCTTGTTTAATAAATGTTAGCGAAAAGGAAATTATTGATGAAATGAGGAATCAGAAGAACACCATGCATTCTCTGCGCTTTGCAAACGGTTTATACAAGCAAAAGAAACGCTAAAAATCAAAACAAATAAAAAAATGTAGTATGGCAGAAGCAAAAAAAATTTACATTGAACAACATCCAACTCCGTCATCCTCCCACTATTCTTATTCAGCAGTTGTCAGTAATTCTACTCTTTCAATTCCACCTGTCCCACCAAGAAATAATAATCCCCTCCAACCTGAAGTAATCAATTACCCAAATCACACATCATCTCTGAATTCTCCTCTCCAAACATCAAAAACCACCTTATCACCTCACCATCCAATTCAAAATCGATCAGCCCCAACCTCAAACGAGCAATCTAATAAAACTTCTACTTAAAATCTTAACAATGTGTCAACAATGAAAACTTACTCTTCCAACATCCAAAGCATCGCTTCTCCTTCCACCACCACATCACATTTGGAAAAACACAACACCTCTTCAGTTTTTAATTCTGATCATTCTTCTCTCAAAACCAATACACACCCACGCACCACTCCCAATCTTCAAAGAAATTCAAATGAAACTCTCTTCACCGCTTCTAACCTTATTTCTAAAAATTCCTCTCTTAACTCAAACACTCAATCAATAACTAATGAAACTCTCTTCAATTCTATACAAACTCCAATGTCAATTGACCAAATTAACACTCAATATGAAAAAATATCCGAAAATGATGATGACGACATCTAATCCAACTATCGGAACCCCAAATAATGATTCTGTCGTTCAGAGATCGAAGCATTCAAACTCCACGTTGAGTTTGAGTGATTCGCTCTCTGGGCGACGGAGTCAAAACAATCAACCTATAACCTCCTCTCCTTCTGATTTTTCGCAATATAGCTTAAATTATACTGCAAAAAAGTCTCTCAAAACCTCAAGTTCATTAAGGTTCTGCAATGCAACCTTAACGGATACATAAATAATTATCATGAACTTGAAATATTAATTAAAGAATACAATCCACATATAATCTCCCTTCAAGAAACTCATGTTCAAGTCAATACTACAGTAAAAGCTCCAAAGCAATATGAAGCATATTTTCATAATTTTTCCACTCACACAACCTCAAAGCAAGGCACTTGCCTTCTAATACACAAATCTGTCCCTCATAAGATCCGGCAAATAAATTCCACTGTTTCCGCAATAGCCGTTGATATACATCTTAATATAAATCTCACTGTCGTATCTCTCTACATCCACCCAACACAAACATTCTCCGCAATCGACTTAGAAAATATTGTAGGATCAATATCCTCACCAGTTATTGTAACAGGTGACTTCAACTCGTGGAACCCTCTTTGGGGCTCTCCCACGATTAACGCAAGAGGAAAAGAAGTTGAAAACTTTCTAGCTAACACCGATCTGTCAGTTTTAAATGATGGAAGCCCAACCCACTTCTCGACTCATGGTACATTAACATACGTTGATTTATCTCATCTGTCCTCAGTTGTTACCATATTCAAACTGGAACAGATTAGATTCACTTCACGGAAGTGACCACTTTCCTATGATTACTAGCATCTGCCTCGGACGACAAATCCATTACTCTACTCCAACCCCCAAACTTCAAACTGATCGCGCTGATTGGAAACTTTTCCTTAACTTCACGCCCGCGCTGTGTTCAAAAACATTTAAAAAGGGTAATCATAATCCCTTGAGCGCGTGTAGATTATAAAAAAAAAAAAAAAAAAAAAAAAAATGATCACCCACCAACATCAAATGTTAATAAGGAAGCAGCAACCTTGAGTAAAGGTTTTCGATTTGCCGCCAATATATCCATTCCACAAACCATACACAAACCTATAAAAACGATTGTACCATGGTGGAATTCGGAACTTGCGACCCTGCGTAAAAACAAACAAACCTTATGGAGAAAATTTTTAAAATTTCCCAATAACTACAATTTGATATATTATCGAAAAGCTAATGCACTTTTCCGTAGAAAAGCTAAAGAATCGAAAAGAGAAAGCTTTCAAAACTTCACCTCTAATCTAAACCCCAACACCTCCATTAAAAAGATATGGTCAGACATAAAGACACTTACAGGGAACTATGTCCCTACATCAATCAAAGTCATATCAACCGATTCTGAACCGCTCACAAATTCCTTTAAAATCGCTGAACACTTCGCCCAATGTTGGGCAACCTACTCTATGGACACTAGCTTTTCTCACGAATTCCGCGAAGCTAAACGCATAATCTATATCTATACTATTATA
Source organism: Philhelius festivus (assembly GCA_963931855.1). Taxonomy (NCBI): domain Eukaryota; kingdom Metazoa; phylum Arthropoda; class Insecta; order Diptera; family Syrphidae; genus Philhelius; species Philhelius festivus. The sequence goes on along the minus strand of OZ007557.1, from coordinate 24,711,252 downwards.
TAAAAGCGAAACCATTTTAAAGTTTGATACGCACGATCTCAGAAAGTAGTCAACCGATTCATTTGAAATAAATTTTATTATTTTTTATATTGTTATAAGAGTGTTTATGGCTATTATTTTTTTTCATTAATAATTTTTCAAACTTAAATATTATGAATTTTACATTTTTTGTCCATTTCTTTTCATTAGTTGACTTATACAACCACTCATATCTTAAAACCTATACAATAATCGACAAAGATTAGCATTGCTTCATTAAGTCAATATTGTTGCGCAAATTTTAAGCCCAAAATCATTTCTTAGTTACACATACAACCTGAGAAATAAATAAAAACAAATTATAAAATTATAAACTTTTTGAATTTATTTTATCCAGGAATTAGATTTCATCACAATCGAAAGGTCGCTGCTTTGTTTCATTTCATTATCATTCCAAAATTTTTAATTTTCTTTTCTTCCCATGCTCTTTCTCTCTTAATATCTGTTCCATTCAATAGTTACGTTTTTTCTCTTACCTACCTACCTACCTACGTATTCAATTTTTCTGTATTGTATTTGTATAGTTTATCTAACTAACCGACACACACACATTTTTTTTGGTTCTCTAATTCTATCGTCACATCGCATCGCTGAGCAATGTGGGGTTGGCTCTTTTTACTTGCGATATAGGTTATAGAGTACCTATTAGTAATAGGTACTAAGACTAACTATAGGGCAAGTTCTGCATCTGGAACTCGAGATTTTGATCAAAGTTGACATTACGATGATAGCGAAGACGAATAAAGTGGGTCCGACAATTCCGTCTGTTTGTCTGTATGCCTGTATGTCCGTATGTCTGTACCTCGATCTAGAGCTTAAGCCACTGGAGCTATTTTCTTCAAACTCGGTACTTAAGGGTAGGTCTACCCCAGAAGCAAACTCAAATCTCATGTAAAAACGTGTACATGTATTGGTGTACAAATATGGCTCTCTTAGTTAAGAATTTTTGTGTTAAGAAAATAAATTTACCTCGTCTCGTCTCTTCAGGATACCTCTTTTTTCGCATCACGCATAGAGATAGAGAAAAATAGAATAGAATATAAAAAAAAAGTAACAGAAAACGGGAACAAGGCACGAGTGGCAAGCTGGCAAGCCGCACAGTCAGCGCAGCGCACAAACATTTGATTTTGAATTGACTCGGATTGCGCAAAAGATAAATGAAAGATTTTTTTTTCCTTTTGTATTTTGGGTAGAAAAAATTATTTTTCGTGAATCGTAATTGTTTGAGGTTTAGGAAAGGGAAATTGAGTTTTTTGCATTCAATTTTGCGCAGAATTAGACACAATAATAGACGGTTTGTTTTTTGTTTTATTTTTGGTTGCAGGTGAATTGAAACTTTTCGCATTTAGGTAGATAGCGTTTTTATTCCTTGCGTATTTATACAAGGTTAATCTGTTGGTTCTAGGACTTTTACTTTTAAGGATATTTTAAAAAATAAAGAAAAGGGAGCACAGATTTAGACATTAGGAACCCGGGGAATTTGCTCTGATATTTATAATTTATTTTTAATGTAGACAATTAATTTTAGGAAACAGTTCACAATTCAAAAATTGCTCAACTAAAAAAATTATTAAATTTCCTAACCCAAGTAAATTAATAGACTTTCAAAAATAATAATGGTAACTATGTACCTATACCTATAAAAATGTTCGTTTGAGTCTTTTTCAAAGGGCTGTAACTCTGCGAAAAGTGATCGTATTGGGATGAAACCAAAAGCGTTTTAAATCGTCCCTAGCGAGGTATCCGTTCGGAGCGGAAAATTCTCCGATTTTGTACGATTCGGATGATTTTTGCTTCGAGGTATTCTTTCGAATTTTTCTCCGACATTATTTTAACGCACCCGGTGAACTGCGTTGATCAAGTGCCTTATTTGTGAAATTTCTGACAGCTAAATGCAATTGTTTTCCGATTTCGTCCGACACAAATTCTTCGCGGAACAAATTGCGCCAACGCATTTGTGTATTATTTTTCTTTCCGATAGGATACCTCAAAAGCAATTTGAACCTCCGACAAAGTATGCGTTGCGTACAATTTTCCGCTCCGAACGGATACCTCGCTAGGGCCGAATATTTCTTTTTCTTGTTTCAGAGTTTCTAAAAATGAAAAATATCCATAGTCAACCATTTTAATTTTTTTTTAAAGGGCTTCATTGTCTTGAGGTTATTTATGATTTAATAAAATTAATAAGTGCAAAAAAATATAGCCTCAGATTAAAAAGTGGTTCCGTCTTTGACCACTAATTTACATGTAAAAATTGACAACATAAAAGGTAAATTGGGCAGTTTTGAAAACATGAATAAATTTGTTATAGATAATGGATTCTTTGAAACTATTTATGGAGATACATAATAGATTTTTTACAATTGACCATTCATTTAATAAAAGTGGAAAAGTGTTTTTAAACAAACAGACTATCAATTTTGAAATTGGTTGATCAAACCGTTCGTTTATTATCTATTGTTCCTGAATATTATGTACCTAATCATCAAAATAAAAACAATGATAACAATTTTCATAGTTTTGCATTTGTTACATATCTTAGACTTGAAGTCCCTATCAGCGTTACCATTTCCGGAAAAAAATCGAAGGAGATTTGAAGAAAAAAGTGATGTAAATTGGGAAAAATCGAAGTAGGTTTTAAAATGACTTTTAATTTACTTTTAGAAAAATTTGAACTGGGAATTTTCATAAGTTGACATTACAACACAAGAGAATAATGATGTACCTCAATCTGCAGCCACTTTAGCTCGGTTCCTTCCATACAGCCATTATGAAATATTATAATTATTTTGAAAACAGCTCTAATGCTGTTTTTTTTAAATTATGTATAGATAACTGTACCAACAATGCAGTCCACACTTTGGTAAAAAATAAATGTTACTATCGGTACCTGTCATAGAACCTTCTTTTTATTTTCTACTTTTTCATTTGCGACTCTTCCGATTTCGATCAAAATTTTTACATCGCAGATTCTTTGATTTTGAAATAATATTGTATACGACAAATGTTTTCTTTAAATGTATACTTTTAAATACTTAAAATTATCAATACATTTCTTTTAATTTTAAAGAAAATTGTGTATAAATATTTAATTTTATTTAATTAATAAAACATTCTTTTATAAAAAATATAAAATATATTTAAATATAGTTTAATTTAAAATTAAAAACACATATGCAAGCGAAATTTTCATAGGATTCGTGTACACATCAGTGTGTTGAGTTCCTATGCTTTTAAACTTACTTATTTGTGTTAATTTATTGTGTTGACATTCTTTTTTTTTTGTAATTCGATGAATCTCTTCTTCGTTGGATTAGAAATTACTCGTACCGTTCGGACCGTTCACTAAAAGTAGTTTTGGACGGTTTCAAATCTGATATCCACAAAATAAATGCTGGTGTGCCCCAGGGGTCCGTTTTGTTTCCGACAGTTTCTGTCTATAACTGTTGCTCCGCTTAATTGTTTTGCTGACGACAGTAACCTTAGTTTTTCATATTCGTTTTTAGATTCACATCCTTGTCCTCGGATGTGGACTACCAACGGCAGCGTATGATAAGCTCATTAAATTATGATCTTCGAAAACTCAATGCTGTTTGGCACTCGCATCGAGGAGACTGAACAGCTTCTAGGTATGTGCATCAGAGACCATCATTTGTGAAGTGTTAACATGTTTGACGTAACCAAAAACGCCGCTAAGTGTTTAAATTTTCTCCGCCGATGCAAGAAGTTTTTTACCCCTACTAATCTGGCTGTAATCTATAAGGCCTATATTCGTCCAAAGCTCGAGTGTAATTCCCACTAGGTAGGTGCTCTAAAAACCCTCTTAAGTCTCTTGCACAGAATTCAAAAGAGAGCTCTAAAAATGAAAGGAGACCGTTGTCTAACTGAAACATTTGAATCTCTCGAGCACCGCCGCAATTTTCATAAACAATGCTCTAGTGAAGTAGGCAGTTGCGTTCTCCCCCTCAAACAATTCAACCGTAATACCCGTACTTCTAGGACTGCTCATCATTTTACCCTTGGGCCCAATTTTGGACGTACTGTCAAGTACAGTGATTCCTTTTTTAGCCGCACTACACTCATCTGGAATGCTTTACCCGGCTCAATATTTCTCACTCATTGTAATGTGCAGACATTAAGGGTAGGTGTCCATTGAAAAAATAGGTTAGGCTTTTGCGCTAAGCTGTATAACTTTCACAATTTTACGAATATTTCAATGAAATAAACGGTCATCGATTAGAAAAATGTTATTCAAAATACTTTTGCAGTTTTGAAAAAAATATAAAAAAATTGTGTGCCCAGAAACTGCCACACAAGTGGAAAAATCATACATTTTAGGAAGGTCCTTATTCAAATGATAGGGAAATTCCGAAAATATTACTTTTTTATTTTTTTTATATTTTTTTTATAGAAACAACATATTCCCAAATCACGTATCGTTCTTCTTTTTTTATTCTGTTTTATTATTTATTCAAAAAAAAATATATAAAACTATGAAAAACGAAGGAAATTCGCATATTGGTATGAATGCTCTACTGGATAAAACTTCATAAGTATAAAAGATAACGAAGTAAAATTCACTCTTGTACAAAGCCAATAAGTATGTGCAATTACGTAAATTTTTTTTTTTTTGTTTTTTTATTTTTACAGTAACTTTTTACTAACAAAAGTCAAAAAATATACATTTTTTTACAAATATTTTGTTCTCTACCCTGGGAAATTGAGAGTTATATTTTTTAATTTTTGGAAATAATTTTTTAATCAAAGATTTATATTCCCTGAACAGCGTATCGTTCTTAAAAATTTAATAAAACTCATCTAAAGTTCAAAAAAATGCAATTCAATATGACAGTATTTGTAATGCATTTGCAAGAAAAGTATTAATAATACAGTTCTCACATATTTTTTTTATTTTTGTTTGATATTTTATTTACTAAATTCAGAAATACAAAATACTTTTTTCACTGAATATTTATTTAATTTTATTTTTATAAAAGAGGTCTGTTTTGCATTTTTTAACAAAAAGTTCCTTTGCACACGCACACAAGTAAGTTTTCAGTTCACAAGAATGCCACTGCAATATCAGCGCTTTGAAAGAGAAGGTTTCGTATTCTCTGTGCAAAAGAATTTTGTCCGCCCATCCGCTCTCTTGATTCTTTTTTTTTTTTTTTTGGTCTGGGCTTATTTAGTTTTTTATTCTTGTTTATGACTTGTCATCTTGCATCTCGTATTACAAGAACAGAAAAAAAAAAAAAAAAACGTATTAGAAATGATTGTTTTTAGTAGGTAAATGATGCAATGACCATTCCACATTGTCGGAGGTAGAGTGGAAAAATGTTCTTTGTGTATGTATAAAAAAGTATATAAGTAGGTAGGTATATCACAAATTCGCTGTCATAAATTTTGTTTTTTTGTATTTTTTTATTTGCGATCTATCATCACTTCTACTGTTTTTTTTTTGTTTCTTCTATGGAAAGCCATTTTAGGTACACACATAGTAATAAATTGCGATGCATAGTGATCTTCATTTTTTTTGTCAAAGGGTGTGTAGATGATGAAAGAAATGAAATTTGCGATGTTGTGTATAGAATAAGATACATACATATGCATACAAATATATACAATAGATTTTGTGTTGTTTTTTTTCCGATAGGTAGGTTCATAGGTAATGTAGAGGTGTAACGCCGCGTCGCCGTGATTTGATTTGGTATCGTAAGGATTGTTTTGATTTAATTTTGCGTAGGTAGGTAATGGATGTATCAAAAACATATTAGATGATGAAATTGCATTTCACTGTAAGCGAATACGCAACAACCAAGGGATATGGCAAGTGGATGGCGCCAAAATATTATGTATGCAGCTATCTATTAATCTAAATACCTATGTACATATTTATATAAATAAGTTCAGAAGGAAAATTCGATCACATTTTGTTTTCGGTGGTGACGTATTCCACTGGTAGAAGAATGGTGAAATTGGGAGGTATGTCAAAGTATGTAAATAGAAAGAATATGGGAAGTGCGCCTCTTTTATGTATTTTTGTTGGTTTTACATAGGAAGACTTGTCTCCTTTAATTCAATATGTCATGGTGATAGATAATACTCTCGTTACTGTTATTTTCTGTTGAGATAATTTTTAACAAAGGACAATAGGCAAGTCTGGCCCAGTTCTAATAAGAACGACCTTTATATAATATACATAACATATGTATGTTCATATATTCATTATCACTTAGTTTTTAATTTGTAAAAAAAAAACAAGTATTAGTTTTCCAATAATGTTGTTGGTGTCAAAATCAAAAAGACAAATTGTGAATAATTTCGAAATTACTTAATGAAATTGGTTTTTTGTTTTTTGAATGAGATCAGTTTTTATATAAAATGCATTTTTAGTTTTTGCTTAGGTAATAAAATAGAAGCTTAAAATTAGTAGATATAGTAGTATACAAAGTAAAATTAAAATACAATGATGTTATTGGAAATAAAATTGACAAACTTTTTCTTCGAAATTTGTTTCAGCTAATGGGAACCAGTGGCACCATTTTACTTCAATTATAGTAGATCTACTTTTTTTTCCAAATATTTAAAATCTTCTTCTTACTTCGCACCATCAGCAAAATACTGAAATCTACCTCATTTTAAAAATCTCTGTTTTAACCTACTTCAATTTCACAAAAAAAAGTCCAAATCTACTTCTTTTTCTTTATTTCACTCTAGGTAGTATTTTTTTTATATTTTTTATATTAAAGACAGAAACTGTCGGAAACAAAACGGACCCCTGGAGCACACCAGCATTTATTTTGTGGATATCAGATTTGAAACCGTCCAAAACTACTTTTAGTGAACGGTCCGAACGGTACGAGTAATTTCTAATCCAACGAAGAAGAGATTCATCGAATTACAAAAAAAAAAGAATGTCAACACAATAAATTAACACAAATAAGTAAGTTTAAAAGCATAGGAACTCAACACACTGATGTGTACACGAATCCTATGAAAATTTCGCTTGCATATGTGTTTTTAATTTTAAATTAAACTATATTTAAATATATTTTATATTTTTTATAAAAGAATGTTTTATTAATTAAATAAAATTAAATATTTATACACAATTTTCTTTAAAATTAAAAGAAATGTATTGATAATTTTAAGTATTTAAAAGTATACATTTAAAGAAAACATTTGTCGTATACAATATTATTTCAAAATCAAAGAATCTGCGATGTAAAAATTTTGATCGAAATCGGAAGAGTCGCAAATGAAAAAGTAGAAAATAAAAAGAAGGTTCTATGACAGGTACCGATAATAACATTTATTTTTTACCAAAGTGTGGACTGCATTGTTGGTATCTATACATAATTTAAAAAAAAAAGCATTAGAGCTATTTTCAAAATAATTATAATATTTCATAATGGCTGTATGGAAGGAACCGAGCTAAAGTGGCTGCAGATTGAGGTACAGAGTTGCAGATAGACGGAATCATTATTCTCTTGTGTTGTAATTCAAATTAACTCTGTCAACTTATGAAAATTCCCAGTTCAAATTTTTCTAAAAGTAAATTAAAAGTCATTTTAAAACCTACTTTGATTTTTCCCAATTTACATCACTTTTTTCTTCAAATCTCCTTCGATTTTTTTCCGGAAATGGTAACGCTGATAGGGACTTCAAGTCTAAGATATGTAACAAATGCAAAACTATGAAAATTGTTATCATTGTTTTTATTTTGATGATTAGGTACATAATATTCAGGAACAATAGATAATAAACGAACGGTTTGATCAACCAATTTCAAAATTGATAGTCTGTTTGTTTAAAAACACTTTTCCACTTTTATTAAATGAACGGTCAATTGTAAAAAATCAATTATGTTGTATCTCCATAAATAGTTTCAAAGAATCCATTATCTATAACAAATTTATTCATGTTTTCAAAACTGCCCAATTTACCTTTTATGTTGTCAATTTTTACATGTAAATTAGTGGTCAAAGACGGAACCACTTTTTAATCTGAGGCTATATTTTTTTGCACTTATTAATTTTATTAAATCATAAATAACCTCAAGACAATGAAGCCCTTTAAAAAAAATTAAAATGGTTGACTATGGATATTTTTCATTTTTAGAAACTCTGAAACAAGAAAAAGAAATATTTAAAACGCTTTTGGTTTCATCCCAATACGATCACTTTTCGCAGAGTTACAGCCCTTTGAAAAAGACTCAAACGAACATTTTTATAGGTATAGGTACATAGTTACCATTATTATTTTTGAAAGTCTATTAATTTACTTGGGTTAGGAAATTTAATAATTTTTTTAGCTGAGCAATTTTTGAATTGTGAACTGTTTCCTAAAATTAATTGTCTACCTACATTAAAAATAAATTATAAATATCAGAGCAAATTCCCCGGGTTCCTAATGTGTAAATCTGTGCTCCCTTTTCTTTATTTTTTAAAATATCCTTAAAAGTAAAAGTCCTAGAACCAACAGATTAACCTTGTATAAATACGCAAGGAATAAAAACGCTATCTACCTAAATGCGAAAAGTTTCAATTCACCTGCAACCAAAAATAAAACAGAAAACAAACCGTCTATTATTGTGTCTAATTCTGCGCAAAATTGAATGCAAAAAACTCAATTTCCCTTTCCTAAACCTCAAACAATTACGATTCACGAAACATAATTTTTTCTACCCAAAATACAAAAGGAAAAAAAAAATCTTTCATTTATCTTTTGCGCAATCCGAGTCAATTCAAAATCAAATGTTTGTGCGCTGCGCTGACTGTGCGGCTTGCCAGCTTGCCACTCGTGCCTTGTTCCCGTTTTCTGTTATTTTTTTTTATATTCTATTCTATCTTTCTCTATCTCTATGCGTGATTCGAAAAAAGAGGTATCCTGAAGAGACGAGACGAGGTAAATTTATTTTCTTAACACAAAAATTCTTAACTAAGAGAGCCATATTTGTACACCAATACATGTACACGTTTTTACATGAGATTTGAGTTTGCTTCTGGGGTAGACCTACCCTTAAAAACCAATATGTATCGGTATTTCCTTTCTCATCCTATCCTACTTTCCTAATTTCTTGCACTGTGTTTAACAATTTAATGGTATTCATGACCCCTTGAGTGCGCGTTTAATATAAAAAAAAATACTACCTAGAGTGAAATAAAGAAAAAGAAGTAGATTTGGACTTTTTTTTGTGAAATTGAAGTAGGTTAAAACAGAGATTTTTAAAATGAGGTAGATTTCAGTATTTTGCTGATGGTGCGAAGTAAGAAGTAGATTTTAAATATTTGGAAAAAAAAGTAGATCTACTATAATTGAAGTAAAATGGTGCCACTGGTTCCCATTAGCTGAAACAAATTTCGAAGAAAAAGTTTGTCAATTTTATTTCCAATAACATCATTGTATTTTAATTTTACTTTGTATACTACTATACTAATTTTAAGCTTCTATTTTATTACCTAAGCAAAAACTAAAAATGCATTTTATATAAAAACTGATCTCATTCAAAAAACAAAAAACCAATTTCATTAAGTAATTTCGAAATTATTCACAATTTGTCTTTTTGATTTTGACACCAACAACATTATTGGAAAACTAATACTTGTTTTTTTTTTTACAAATTATAAACTAAGTGATAATGAATATATGAACATACATATGTTATGTATATTATATAAAGGTCGTTCTTATTAGAACTGGGCCAGACTTGCCTATTGTCCTTTGTTAAAAATTATCTCATTTCGAAATTTTCAACGAAATTACATCATGTGGCCTATAATGAAAACGAAGTACGCATTACATATGTATGTATTTTCTATTTGCTTACTTTTTATCAATTTTTTTTTGCTTGGGTTTTTTGTTTCCTTTGTTTGTTTTTGGAGGCATTATACCTTTGCAGCTAGGTTGTTGCAAAAAAATATTTATTGGTATGTACAAAATAGATTTGCACAATAAAAACACAACAGAAAATAACAGTAACGAGAGTATTATCTATCACCATGACATATTGAATTAAAGGAGACAAGTCTTCCTATGTAAAACCAACAAAAATACATAAAAGAGGCGCACTTCCCATATTCTTTCTATTTACATACTTTGACATACCTCCCAATTTCACCATTCTTCTACCAGTGGAATACGTCACCACCGAAAACAAAATGTGATCGAATTTTCCTTCTGAACGTATTTATATAAATATGTACATAGGTATTTAGATTAATAGATACCTGCATACATAATATTTTGGCGCCATCCACTTGCCATATCCCTTGGTTGTTGCGTATTCGCTTACAGTGAAATGCAATTTCATCATCTAATATGTTTTTGATACATCCATTACCTACCTACGCAAAATTAAATCAAAACAATCCTTACGATACCAAATCAAATCACGGCGGCGCGGCGTTGCACCTCTACATTACCTATGAACCTACCTATCGGAAAAAAAACAACACAAAATCTATTGTATATATTTATATGCATATGTATGTATCTTATTCTATACACAACATCGCAAATTTCATTTCTTCCATCATCTACACACCCTTTGACAAAAAAAAAATGAAGATCACTATGCATCGCAATTTATTACTATGTGTGTACCTAAAATGGCTTTCCATAGAAGAAACAAAAAAAAAAAACAGTAGAAGTGATGATAGATCGCAAATAAAAAAATACAAAAAAAAAAAATTTATGACAGCGAATTTGTGATATACCTACCTACTTATATACTTTTTTATACATACACAAAGAACATTTTTCCACTCTACATACCTGCGACAATGTGGAATGGTCATTGCATCATTTACCTACTAAAAACAATCATTTCTAACACGTTTTTTTTTATTTTTTCTGTTCTTGTAATACGAGATGCAAGATGACAAGTCATAAACAAGAATAAAAAACTAAATAAGCCCAGACAAAAAAAAAAAAAAAGAATCAAGAGAGCGGATGGGCGGACAAAATTCTTTTGCACAGAGAATACGAAACCTTCTCTTTCAAAGCGCTGATATTGCAGTGGCATTCTTGTGAACTGAAAACTTACTTGTGTGCGTGTGCAAAGGAACTTTTTGTTAAAAAATGCAAAACAGACCTCTTTTATAAAAATAAAATTAAATAAATATTCAGTGAAAAACGTATTTTGTATTTTTGAATTTAGTAAATAAAATATCAAACAAAAATAAAAAAAATATGTGAGAACTGTATTATTAATACTTTTCTTGCAAATGCATTACAAATACTGTCATATTGAATTGCATTTTTTTGAACTTTAGATGAGTTTTATTAAATTTTTAAGAACGATACGCTGTTCAGGGAATATAAATCTTTGATTAAAAAATTATTTCCAAAAATTAAAAAATATAACTCTCAATTTCCCAGGGTAGAGAACAAAATATTTGTAAAAAAATGTATATTTTTTGACTTTTGTTAGTAAAAAGTTACTGTAAAAATAAAAAAAAACAAATAAAACAAAAAATAACGTAATTGCACATACTTATTGGCTTTGTACAAGAGTGAATTTTACTTCGTTATCTTTTATACTTATGAAGTTTTATCCAGTAGAGCATTCATACCACTATGCGAATTTCCTTCGTTTTTCATAGTTTTATATATTTTTTTTTGAATAAATAATAAAACAGAATAAAAAAAGAAGAACGATACGTGATTTGGGAATATGTTGTTTCTATAAAAAAAATATAAAAAAAATAAAAAAGTAATATTTTCGGAATTTCCCTATCATTTAAATAAGGACCTTCCTAAAATGTATGATTTTTCCACTTGTGTGGCAGTTTCTGGGCACACAATTTTTTTATATTTTTTTCAAAATTGCAAAGTATTTTGAATAACATTTTTCTAATCGATGACCGTTTATTTCATTGAAATATTCGTAAAATTGTGAAAGTTATACAGCTTAGCGCAAAAGTATAACCTATTTTTTCAATGGACACCTACCCGGTCTTCGGTGATTCCGTAGAGGAGAAATTGAAATTTTTTTTTAGCTCTAAAACTAACAGTACCCCCATACACCAGTAATGCATAATCTCACTTATTATGATACGAGTATTATGGACACGAACTACATTTTGGTAAAAAAAATGTTTGGGGGGAAATGTTATTAACGGTACCTGTCATAGAACGGTTTTTTTTGATTTACGAATTTCTCATCAACAGCTCTAACGATTTTAACCAAAATTTTTATGCGTGAGCTTCTATACACTCGAAAAAATATAATCTAAAATTTTTTTGATTTTTAAAAAAATAATATATTTTTTTTTGAAAATTCAATATCTAGAAAACGGATACACAAATAAATTTTTAAATTGCGTTATAAAATGTATTTTATTGAATACTAATAACTTGCATATCATTTTTGTTTATAAAAATTTTAAGGACGATTTAGTACACAAAAAACATGTTTCAGTGCGTCTGTATGTCTGTACCTCTCTCTACAGCCTTACCCACTAGACCTATGTTCTTCAATCTCGGTAGTGAAGGGTCTTCGGTGAATCCCTAGAGGAGAACTTGAAATTTTTTTTTAGCTCCAAAACTAACGGTTCCCCCCATACACCCATAATGCATAATCTTATTTATCTCGAAACGGTTCTAACGATTTTGATAAAAAAAATTAGGTGTGATATTATGGACATTGGACATAGACTACATTTTGGTCAAAAAAAATTGTCTGGCAAAATGCTATTAACGGTACCTCTGTCATAGAACCGTTTTTTGATTTCTTGACTTTCTCATCAACAGCTCTAACGATTTTAACCGAAAATTTTCAACAGGAGCCCCCTTAAGTTTAAAATAATATTGTATATAAAGATATATGAAAGAAAAAACTATTTCTAAAATCTATACTACCTAATACTTAAAATTTGGCATCCCAAATTTTGTTCTCGAAAAATTTTAAGGGAATTTGTCATACAAAAAATTACTTAAATATTAAAAAGATTAATCAGACGGCAATTCCATACATTTGGACATTTTTATCTCATTAAATCCATGTTTTATATTTATAAAATGGGGGTATTTTAAATTCCAAAGTACTTTTACATAAGAGCCAGTCGTGCATTTTATTTTTTAAGTTACTTGAATACACTCAATAGCATTTTGGGTGACGAAAAAGGACATCCAATTGACTACAGTGCCGTGCACATGAACTATTCTATAAAAGCGAAAGATTTTAAAGTTTGGGTTGAATGATCTCAGAAAGTAGTCAACCCATTTAATTTGAAATAAATTTTATTATTTTCTATATTGTTATATTTATAACATGCACAAACATGAAAAAGCTCTTTTTTTCAAGTTTGAAAGAGAATCTAATTCGATACGGTATGTTATACATATAAACTAAAATTAATATTATTGTAGCAAATATGCTCAGTCTCATTGAGAAATGTTTTCATATGCTAATATTATCTAATACTAAGAAAATATTCGTAGTTACAATTTGCGAAGCAACGCGAGTACGGGTCGGCTAGTATTAAATAAAGAATACACAGTCTATGAACTATCATCATCTGCCACATTTATTGATATGCCCATTAACCACCTAGAACTGGATAGTTGTCTCAGCTCTGTTAAGGGAAAAACACCGGGTTATGATCGGATCTCGTATCCCATGCTCAAAAACGCACCTTTTCAAATTAAAAATCGAATTATGTCATTGTTTAATATTATTTTCGAACAAGGTATTATCCCTCAGATATGGAAAACTGCCACTATTATACCAATCCATAAACCAAATTACCGAAACCGATGGGTATAGACCCATCTCTTTGCTACCTTGCATCAGCAAAATTTTAGAAAAAATTATTTCTAAGAGATTGTTATGGTACATCGAAAGACACCATCTCGTGAATAGCAATCAAGTGGCCTTCAAATTTGGTCGTAGTACCATTGACTCACTGTTGCACATTGATGAGTTTGTCTCATCAGCCCTCTCATCAAAAAATCATGTCTCATTGGTTTCGTTAGATTTTGAAAAAGCCTTTGACCGCATAGGCATACACGTCATTCTTAACACATTATTAAAATGGAAAATCGGACCAAAAATGTATAATTATATAAAATCATTTCTAACAAATAGAAAATTCAGATGTAAAGTGAACAACACTCTGTCAGATATACATAATTTAAGAAACGGCATACCCCAAGGATCTCTCCTTTCGGTAGTGCTTTTTATAATAGCATATAACGAATTAAGCGATATAATTACTAAATTTAAAAATATTGATCATACTCTTTATGCAGATGATTTATATATAATGGCAAAATGTAACGATACAAATCGAAGTATTCAATCATTCAACGAAGTCCTGAATGATATCGATATTTGGTGTATCCGGTCAGGAGCACTAATATCCTCTAACAAAAATAAACACCTGCACATATGCAAAAAAATAAATTGCTCTGGTTTCGATGTAGGATTAAGTAATGTAAATATACCAAATGTTAACAATCTAAGTACACTAGGAGTAATTTTTGATTGTAAATTTAGCTTTAAAAACCATTGTTCAAATTTAAAAAAGAATCTAGTGTCCAGACTTAACATCATAAAGTATTTAGCCTCTAAAAACAGTCATGTTCACATTAACACACTTATTCATGTAACTAAAACTATTCTTTTGTCAAAGATTGATTATGGGTTGGTTATATATGGCAAGTGCGCAAAAACAAACCTGAAGATACTCAACTCTCCATACCATGCAGCAATAAGAACATCATTAAAAGCTTTTAGGACAACCCCAATCAAAAATATGCTTGCCGAAGGTGGCTTCTCATCCATTGAAGACCGAATAGAGATTTTGACATCCCGACTCCTTCCTAAAATCTGCGAATCATTGTTCCCCAATTCTGCCAGATGCAGCAAAAATTTTAAAACGTATAAAGGTGCCAAAACAACCATCTACTCTATACAAAACCTTAAGTTTTGCCCAAAATATTGGAATCATACCAAATGTGAAAAACTTGGCCACCGGAAAATTCCCTCCTTGGTTACTTCCGAAAGAAGCCATTAACATCAGCTTATCTAAGCAAAATAAAGATTCTACTCCTAAGGAAACATTCATCCAACTGTTCCACGAGATATTAAACAACTACCCCTCCAACATCTGGAACGTTTTATATACTGACGGCTCAAAAAATGACACAGGCACAGGAATGGCAATTGTCAACAAAAACGGCGAACTTGTAACTGCAGTTAGGCTCCCAAACTACTTATCCATCTTTTCAGTAGAAGCCTTAGCAATACTCAAAGCAACACAAATTGCAACAAATAAAAAACAGAAAAATGTCATTTGTACCGACAGCCTCTCCGTCCTCTCCGCCATTATCAACGTAAAACACCACGCACCAGTCATAAACCAAATTCGAGACAATATAATAGCATTTGGTCCAAAAATAATTATTGTATGGGTGCCAGCACATGTCGGTATCAGAGGCAACGAATCTGCGGACATTAATGCCAAATCAATTGCAATGGACTCCAGCGCGCCAATAAACTTTTACCGACCCAGCAAAAATGACCTCATGAAATTAATTAAAACCTACTGGGAAGATAGTAGAGCAGAAGCATGGAACGCATACATCCATCACTACACGACCATCAATCCCAATGGAACCCCTATTTTGTATCCAACGAACACCACATCTTTAATGAATAGATGCTTCCTTCGCCTCCGACTTGGGCACACACGAGTAACCCACAGCTTTTTGCTAGACAAAGATCCCCTACTTGCCATCTTTGCCTTACTAACTCAACCATTACAATCAAACATCTAACCACCGAATGCAGCAAAATAAAAAAACCTTTGTACTAGTATTTTTAACAGTAACCTTTTAAATGTTCTTTCAGTTCCTTCTGAACTGAATATAAAAAATGTATATAAACTTTTGAAAAACCTGGATCTAGACAGTAAAATTTAAAACAATAAGTTATTTCTAACACAGGGGCGGTCGGGGGCGTTCAAATCAGGAGTTGTATAGTTATATAACTCTTGCTTTGAACACCCCCGATCGCCCCTATCATAATATGTATCATAATATATCAAAGGGCACGGTAGTGCCCAGCCAAGTTCTGGCACTACACCCTTTTTACAGGAACAAACTCAGGCGACTTTTGACCCCTCCCTATCTTCAGTACCAATCAAGTCAGAAACTTGAAATTCCGAATATTTGCTAAGCTAGTCAGGCACATGCGCCTGACCAAATTTCAATTTTCTAGCATAAGCGGTTCCTGAGATATAAGGCCTCAAAAATCACAAAAACCGTAACTGACTGACTGACAGATCATCAAAATTATGGAGCACTTCCCGACATCGTAGAATCTTGTAATTTTGCACAACGGTAGGTCTTGTCATGTAAGCAGAGGAAAAAATCGAAAAATTGAAATTTTCCATTCAGGGGGCGTGGTATCCGCCCACTTTCTCCGAATTGTCTCCGAATTGGTGTTGGTTGAATGGAGCACTTCCTGCTGCTGTAAAACGATGAAATTTGGTGAACCGGTAGGACTTATATTGCATATAAAAAACCAAAAATAAACACCAAGATTTTCCTTTCGGGGGGCGTGGTATCCGCCCACTTTCTCCGAATTGGTGTTGGTTGAATGGAGCACTTCCAACTACTGTAAAACGATAAAATTTGGTAAAGTGGTAGGGCTCAAATTGTATTCGAAGAAAAAAATATAAAATTAGCGGTTTTTTATTCAGGGGCGTGGTATCCGCCCACTTCCTCAGAACTGATGTAAATCATATATGGCGCACTTCCAATTGCAGTAGAACAATGAAATTTGGTAGAACGGTAGGGCTCAAATCGCATATAAAGGACCAAAAATAAAAATCGAGGTTTTCCGTTCAGAGGCGTGGTATCCGCCCACTTCCTCAGAACTGATGTAAATTATATATGGCGCACTTCCAATTGCAGTAGAACAATGAAATTTGGTAGAACGGTAGGGCTCAAGTCACATATAAAGGACCAAAAATAAAAATTGATGTTTTCCATTCAGGGGCGTGGTATCCGCCCACTTCCTCAGAACTGATGTAAATTATATATGGCGCACTTCCAATTGCAGTAGAACAATGAAATTTGGTAGAACGGTATGGCTCAAATTGCATATAAAGGACCGAAAATAAAAATCGAGGTTTTCCATTCAGGGGCGTGGTATCCGCCCACTTCCTCAGAACTGATGTAAATTATATATGGCGCACTTCCAATTGCAGTAGAACAATGAAATTTGGTAGAACGGTAGGGCTCAAATTGCATATAAAGGACCGAAAATAAAAATCGAGGTTTTCCATTCAGGGGCGTGGTATCCGCCCACTTCCTCAGAACTGATGTAAATTATATATGGCGCACTTCCAATTGCAGTAAAACAATGAAATTTGGTAGAACGGTAGGGCTCAAGTCGCATATATAGGACCAACAATAAAAATTGAGGTTTTCCATTCAGGGGGCGTGGTATGTTTAATTTATATGGAGCACTTCCGATTGCTGTTATTAAGGTAGGTATGTTAGTGTTATGTATCTTGCCAGGATAAGAAGAAATAATTGAAGCGCAAAATAAAACAACCAATAACAAAAAAAAATATACCAAAAGAAATAGGAAGCTATAAACTAAGTTGATTTTAGTAGGAAGAGTCCACCCTTCTATCTTTCCTTATCTTTCGAGATTTTGACATGGCAAAATATTTAAATCTTTGCAAAAAGGAGTGAGATCAGACCAAAAACATAAATGTTAAAAAAGAGCCAAGTTCTTCTATACAAAAACCTTTGTGTAACAAGTCAGCCGTGAAAAGTAATGAGATCTAAAAGTGCGCCAAGTTCTTACTTCATGAATATTTAATACCGAATATTTAAAGTAGAATAATATTGAAACAGCTACAATGTAATAGAGAAATTTTATTATTTAATGATTACTGAGTAAAATTTGATGGGCTTACTTGGCAAGTTTTTTTTTTATGCCCAATTCAAACGGTTTTAAAAACTTGACCAGTAAGCCCATCAAATTTTACTCAGTAATCATTAAATAATAAAATTTCTCTATTACATTGTAGCTGTTTCAATATTATTCTACTTTAAGGCCGGTATTCACCGAGCGCTCATAACTTAAGAAGCTCATAAACCTATTCACCAAGCAATATTAGTGAAGATCTACGAGCGCTCTTAAAAGTTAGGAGTGGTCCCGACCACTCCTAACTTACGAGCGCTCTCTTCGAAAGTTTGTTCGCTTGTGCGTGTGCCACGCAAGCATTTGTCTCGAATCCATTACCCCGGTTACAAGAGAAGATTGAGGAATCGAATCGAATCCGAATTGAGATTTCGATCCAGGTATATGGTGGCACTGGATCGAGAGATCGAATTGAAATGGGATCGAAATGACAATATGGTTTGGTACATGCACTCGATTCTTCGATTCCTCGATTCTGGTATACATGCATATTTTCGATTCGATTCAGCTCGTTTAGTGGGATCGGATCGAGAAATCCTATTTCAATCCGATCCAGGTATACATGGAGCTAAATCCTGATTCAATTCCGATTCAATTCTCCATATAAACGTAGTACATGTGAGCAATGCCAAGTAGAAGAGTATCCATTTGCTGTCAAGACCAACATTCCACAACATTTCACAGTTTGGGTATGCCTGAACAAGAGAGAGTGGCTCTCATTTTCGAACTTCGAAAAACACTTGCGAGTGGTTGGTGAATACCCCACAGAAATTTCAAGTTAAGAGCCTCGTAAAGTTAAGAGCCGTTTAGGAGCGCTCGGTGAATACGAGCCTAAATATTCGGTATTAAGGCCGGTATTCACCGAGCGCTCATAACTTAAGAAGCTCATAAACCTATTCACCAAGCAATATTAGTGAAGATCTACGAGCGCTCTTAAAAGTTAGGAGTGGTCCCGACCACTCCTAACTTACGAGCGCTCTCTTCGAAAGTTTGTTCGCTTGTGTGTGTGCCACGCACGCATTTGACTCGAATCAATTACTACGTTTATATGGAGAATTGAATCGGAATTGAATCAGGATTTAGCTCCATGTATACCTGGATCGGATTGAAATAGGATTTCTCGATCCGATCCCACTAAACGAGCTGAATCGAATCGAAAATATGCATGTATACCAGAATCGAGGAATCGAAGAATCGAGTGCATGTACAAAACCATATTGTCATTTCGATCCCATTTCAATTCGATCTCTCGATCCAGTGCCACCATATACCTGGATCGAAATCTCAATTCGGATTCGATTCGATTCCTCAATCTTCTCTTGTAACCGGGGTACATGTGAGAAATGCCAAGTAGAAGAGTATCCATTTGCTGTCAAGACCAACATTTCAGAACATTTCACAGTTTGGGTATGCCTGAACAAGAGAGAGTGGCTCTCATTTTCGAACTTCGAAAAACACTTGCGAGTGGTTGGTGAATACCCCACAGAAATTTCAAGTTAAGAGCCTCGTAAAGTTAAGAGCCGTTTAGGAGCGCTCGGTGAATACGAGCCTAAATCTTCATGAAGTAAGAACTTGGCGCACTTTTAGATCTCATTACTTTTCACGGCTGACTTGTTACACAAAGGTTTTTGTATAGAAGAACTTGGCTCTTTTTTAACATTTATGTTTTTGGTCTGATTATAAGTATATCAACACCTATATTTAGCTATCGCAGCAGAAAGCCTTGTATGCTAGCGCTGTATTTTTAAGAATATTACTCTGTACATTTTATATGTTAGATTAATAAAAATAATAATAATAATAATAATAATAATAATAATAATAATATTCGTACAATATACGTTTGTTTTTCTACGAATACTAATAAAATATTAGTAAAATGTACTAATAAACGTCCATTCTACGAATACTATTCGTGGCTGAAAACCACGAATAAAATTCGTAGAATGCACGCATGAATTAGTAATATTTACACACGAAATTTTTTGAGTGTATAGATTGTGGAATCCTGTTTCGAAGAAGATTGTGATAGCAAGAGATGTGATTTTCAATGAAAACTCTGGAAAGTCTTCGAAATCTGAACACATCGGTTTGAATTTTTGGGAAAAATTCAGCATAAATGATGAAAAATATGTCAAAGATGTGTCCGAAGCAGGGGGAGAATCTGAAGAATATGAAAACTTGAATGATGAAGTAATTCATACAGATAATAGCTCAAGCAATTCAAATGAGGGTCTAGAAAAAGCAGACGAAGAAGAAGGCGGTCCTAATCCCCGTACTAAAAGGATTGTCAAACCACCAAGCAGATTCAAAGAATATGATATGACAACTCACATTGCATATGATTTAAATGCTGCTGAAAGTTATGTTAATGATGTACCAACTTGTCTGGAAGACGTCAGAAAAAGCACCGATTGGTATAATGGGAAATGTGCTGTTGAGGAGGAGTTAACGTGTTTGAAAGAAGCCAATACGTGGACTTTAACTGAACTTCCCGAGTCAAAGAAAGCTATTGGAAACAAAGGGGTTTTCAAAATCAAGAAAAATGAAAACGGTGAAGTTTGCCAATACAAAGCGCGTCTGGTTGCGAAAGGGTTTTCACTACGAAAAGGATTTGACTACACAGATATATATGCACCAGTAGCAAAATCAACTACAGTTCGAGTGCTCCTGGCTGTGGCAAATAAATTGAACATGTATATTCATCAGATGGATGTGAAATCGGCATTTTTGAATGGAAGCATTAACGAAGAAATATCAGGTCTATCATGGTAACAGATCGGGGAAAAAATCTGCCCGATTTGTACGAAATGTACGAAATTTGTATCATGGTAAACGTTCCGATTCTCAAATCGGGGAAAATTACGAAAACAAAAATGATGTGCGTTGGTATTTTAGAATTTACGCGATGAATGACGATAAGCTGTCAAAATATAAGCAACGAACCGCTTTCTTATGCGTTGCACGACGATTTTTTTCTTTCCGATTTGCCCGCCAAGAAATCATAAGTGAAAAGTTTCCCGAAGCCTGAAGAAGCAAAATTAAATTAGCAAAAATGATGAATGTGCAAAAAGATGAGTAAGTAATTTTTATTTAAAATAATTTGTTGTTATTATTGTTATTTATACAGAAATTATGTTTTACTCTTTTACCAAAAAGAAAAAAACAAACCAAATACAATTCGACCGTCTGCTTATTTTGGAATTGACAGATATACATAAATGTCAACAACCTGCGTTGGTATGCATCAATATTTGTTCTACAATTCTGTTACCATGAACACAATATAATCCCCGATCTTAACTTTTCCCCGTTCGTAGAATTCCCCGATCTGTTACCATGATAGACCTGTATATGTATATGCGACAGCCGGAAGGTTTTGAAATTGGATATCATCTGGTATGTAAACTTAATAAATCTCTATATGGTTTAAAACAGGCTTTACGAATGTGGAATGAGCGATTCCACAAGTTTATTTTATCAATTGGATTTAAAAGGACAAACTCAGACTACTGTCTTTATACGAGAATGAGCAAGGAAAGTCAACTTTTTATTCTGATTTATGTCGATGACCTCCTAATTGTTGGAAAGGATTTAAATGAAATCAAAAATACGAAAAGCGATTTATCCAAGGAATTTAAAATGAAAGACCTAAAAGAAGTTGGACATTTTCTCGGAATACATATCAAACGTAAGACAACGGGAATGAAATTAAGCCAAAAGGATTATTTGAGAAATGTACTAAAACGATTTGGAATGCAAGACTCCAAGGAAATTTCTACTCCAATGGAAAGTAATTTGCAGCTACCTCTCGGTGAAGGACTTGATGAAAGATATCCATATCGAGAATTAATTGAATGTCTGATGTACGTAATGATGTCATCTGTCATGTCGTCCTGATTTGAGTGCGTCAATTAATTTCTTCAGTAGGTATCAAAGTTGTTACACAGAATCTCATTGGAATCACCTAAAACGCATTTTGAGATATGTCAAAAGGACTATTAATTTTGAATTAGTGTATCCAAAGAAGGATAATTACACACCATTACAAAGATACGCAGATGCAGATTGGGGAAATGATATAAACGATAGAAAATCTATATCAGGATATGTTTTCAAAGTCTTTGATTGCACAGTTTCTTGGTTTTGGCAACAGTCGGCGAGTCTTTCTTCGACGGAAGCTGAATATGTAGCTCTATGTAATGCAGCATGTGAAGGGTTTTGGCATACCATATGTTTAAAGATAATCAAGCTTGTATCAAAATTGCTAAAGAACCACGAGAACATAAACGGATGAAGCATATTGATATCAAATATAATTTTATTAGAGATGCTGTTCAACTTAAAAAATTAAAAGTAACGTTTCTACCTTCAAAGAAACAGATAGCTGATATCATGACAAAAGGTTTGCCAAAAGTTCAGTTCATTGAACTTCGAGAACAACTGGGCTTATATGATCAAGCTGAGGAGGAGTGTTGAAATACAGCACTTGTTATATAAGTACCTTGTTAAATTAATTGAGTATTTGTTTTGTATATTAATATTTTAATGTCAATAATTTTCATTCGAATACTTACTTCTCATACGAAACGAGTTAGTCGTATAATATATTTAATTTAATAAAACAAAATAAAAACCTTTATTTTGTTTTACCTCAACTGGGATTGTTTCTTTTCACGGAGAATTTTAACAAAAGAGACGTTGTCGAAGAACTGCATAAGTCAGCAAGTAGAAATTTCAAAAAAGGCGAGTCATTATCATTATAATTTATGGCAAGCTGATCTAGTAGAAATGGGGGCATATTCAGCAGATAATGAAAATAATCGATATCTTCTTACGGTAATTGATACATTTTCTAAATTTGCATGGACAGCTCCTATTAAAAATAAAACCGGATCGAGTGTCACTGAAGCTATGGAAAATATATTAAACAAATGCCGCATTCCCAACAATTTACAAACAGATGACGGGAAAGAATTTTTCAAAACTACTTTTCAAAGTCTTATGAAAAAACTTCACATCAATCATTATTCAACATTTTCACCTCTTAAAGCTTCGGTTGTCGAACGATTTAATCGCACTTTGAAAAACCTTATGTGAAAAGAGTTCAGTGCTAATGGTTCATACTGCTGGATAAATATGATAGATAGATACACTAACTAAAAAGTACAACAATTCAAAACATCGCACTACTAAAATGAAGCCGTCCAAAGTCAATGCTACAAATTAAAAGCAAATAGTTTCAACTATATATGATCACATCAAAATCCATATTACTCAAAGTTCAAGGTGGGAGATTTTGTAAGAATTAGTAAATACAAGCATGTATTTGATAAAAGATACACACCGAATTGGAAACAGAAATCTTTAAAATAACCAAAGTTCAACATACAAATCCAGTTATATGTACATATATCTGTTAGAAGACTATCAGAGAAACCCCATAAAAGGCGGGTTCTATGAGCTTGAACTACAACAATCTAAGTTTCCCGATACTTACACGGTGTCTCCACTAGCGATAAATCCATCGCAATCGCAATAGCCAAAGCAGAAAGCAGAGAGCAGAAGAACAGTCAATTTTTTTTTGGCTGGGCATTTCATCGCATACTTTTTTAGTATAGTGAATAATTTTAATGGATCAAATAACAAAGGCTTTCAAATTAGGAATTGATATAAATGAGTTCTATGGACAATTTTAAATCAGACATTTTTTAAACTTGGAAAAAAAAACGTAAATCTCAAGCAAAACCTTTCTTCGCACGCAAAACTCGAACTCACTCAAATAAAATTTGGGTACGCCAGAACAATATGACAGTTCTCCTTGCGATACAGCAAGCGATGAATGGTATGCGATGAGAGCATACTTTCTATCGCAAGCTAGGGAAATATAGGTGCGATGGCGGTCTCTACTTGCGATAATGAACGCATGCTTTAAAGCATGCTCTGGATTCATCGCTAGTGGAGACCGCATGTTATCTAGTAATCGAAAAAGTGCTGCGAAGAAAAAAAGATCAATTATTTGTAAAATGGCTTGGTTTTGCATCCGATCACAATTCATGGATACCTATAATTTCAAAGGAAAAGAAATAAAAACCATCTTTTATGTATATTATTAAAATAAAAAGCTTTATTTTATTACAATGATTTCAATTTACTTTTATTAACTTCCCATAGGGAGTTATTGTAATCGGTCCGATTTGTCAAATTGGAATTTTTGACATTTCTCGACGTTTCAAGGTCCCTAGAGGCTATATCAATCATTTTTAGAGAGATGTATGTGTGTGTGTGTGTGTACGTACGTTCGTACGTTCGTACGTTCGTACGTCCGTACGTTCTTGTACCATTTTTCGTCGTCGATATCTCAAGAACCAGTAAAGTTATCGACTTCAAATAAATTTTGTTTAATAGATAATAACTTCGAAAGAGGCTGAAAGGGCGTTTATTAAAATTCAGTGAGTAGTTTTTTCACTATAACGGTTTAAAAAAAAGTAAAAATTTTGGTTAGTTTCAAATATCTCACGAAAAAATAATGCTATTGATTTCAAATAAAATTTAATGTACTCATTATAAAGTCATACAGATTTGGTATGAATTAGGAAAAAAATTAACATACCGTTATTTTTTTAAATAAAAAAAAACTGAAAAAAAAATTTCATAACCCAGATATTCTAAGAACGGAAAACAATTTGAAACTCAAAATAATTTTATTTTACGAAAAATAATGTGTTTGACAAGTGGTGAAAATTTCAAAAAAAAATCAGTTTACAGTTTTTTTACAAGAAATAAAAAACTATATAAAATTCTATTGAAAATTGGTAAAAATTGTTTTTCGATTCAAATTTCTCGAGAACTAGTAGTGATATTGACTTCTAATTTAGTTTATTTTATACATAGTATAATTTTGTTTAATTGGTAAAATGTTGAAAAATATTGAATTAATAGTTTTTTTTAAATAAAAAAACTATTAAAAATTCTAGTGAAAACTGGTTAAAATTGTATTTCAGGTCGAATTTCTTGGGAATGAACACCGATAGTGGCTTCTAAAGTATGTTGTTTTATATACATCGATACCTTCCCGTAAGAATGTATACTAAGCGACATTTCTAAAATTGTTCAGGAAACGAAAAAACGAAGAAAGTTCTAGTTGAATCATAGTGTGCTAAGAGAGAATTTTGGTTAAACTAAGTGACATCTAACAACATTTTTTGTTGCTCACGACAATGAGATCTTTAGCATAATTTTTTTGGCAGATATTACAAATTTCAGGGGGCAACATTATTTTAATGATAAAACATGGCAGTTGATAAATTTTTTTATTTGTACTCTAGTTTCCTTTTCATGCGTAATAGGTTGGCAAAACCCAGGCCAAAACGTGGCCCTTAACATATAGTATATTTCCTCATAAAAAAGTCATTTTCGAAAGAAGTGTCGCTTAGTACATTCTTACGGGAAGGCATCGACATAATACAATTATTAACATTATGGTTAAATTTTGACAATTATCGAATTGACAGTTTTAACAAAAATATAAAAAAAATCTACTAAAAAGTGGTAATATTTGTTTTTCGACTAGAATATCTTGAGAACGAGCAATGATATTGACTTTGCCATTATTTAATTTTATACATAATACAATTTCTAACAAATGGTTTATATTTGACATATATCTAGTTTTAAAGCGGATATATTTTGTAACTACCCTTCCATCAATAACCAAACCATATCTTTTATATTTGACTATTTCGTTTTTAAATTGTTTTCAATTAAAATGTTTGGAACCGAAATAATAAAGTAATTTCTTTAATATAATACATAATTTTATAATTTTATTATCAACTTAGTTTTTAGAAGAATGTATGTACTGTACATACGTATATGAATAAGGATGTTCAGTTGTACCCAAGTCCCACATAGTTCCATTAATAGCTATGGTAAAATTGAAGAAAACGTCACAATATGTTTTTATCTTTTT
The DNA here is from genome assembly GCA_963931855.1 of Philhelius festivus. NCBI lineage: Eukaryota > Metazoa > Arthropoda > Insecta > Diptera > Syrphidae > Philhelius > Philhelius festivus. The sequence continues at coordinate 24,685,291 of OZ007557.1, read as the reverse complement.
GTCCATGAAAAAGATGTAAAATTCTACTCAAGGTTTTCTTAGGTGTAGGAACACAGATATATTAAAAACAAATCTATAATTCAGTATATAATATGTACCTACCAACCTTCGTAATTATTACAAGAAATTTAACATTTTAAATAGAAAAGTTTAAAATTAGTTAAACACATTTTCTGTAAAAAAAAACATAAAATGAGCGACTAAGTATCCTCATCATCAACAAAACAAAGCAAATTTCCTAATATCATAGTATGCCACAAGCACCACCGATTTTTAAAACAGGAGTCATTGTATATCCAGTGCAGATCACAGCCTTTCAATCCGGAAAAACCGCAACAACAATTACACTATGAAACCATCTACTTCGATTTTCCATCTACTGCTTGAAATGCTTAGAATGCTTTTCAATCTTAAAATAATGTTTGTTTGAATTTTACAGCTAAAGTTTGTTTCGCTGAAAATTTGGTTATTTGAAAAAAAAAATAAATATAAAGTTTTCAAGACCACAAATGGGAAGTTATCAGTGTGAGTCACCCAGCCTCTTTTTTAAGATATATTCATACTCATTCCATTTAAAAATATAGCAACCGTAGACCCCAACACACCACCGCGCGCCAATCTGCACACAAGCAACCACCAATCTTTTAATTCAAACATCAACATCCCAAGACACACCATTAAAACAAAAAAATAAACAAAAACGTATCCCATCTCATCGTTACTCATTCAAATTCAAACTCCAACACACACACTTCTCGCTAGTACACACCACAAAATTGATATCAATTTTTTAATCCTCAACTACCACCAAATTCTAACGCACTCGGTCAATGCCCTCATCTAAAAAGTCATAAAACAAAACAAATATGTTTCTAGCTTCAACAGTGCATAAAATTCACTTGACATATGTATATTACCTAATACCGATCCTCAATATACAAAAACCAATTACAACTCCACAAAAGATCTCTTTCTTTCATCATGCACCACATCTTCTTTAACCAATACATAATTCACCCACCCCCGAAACAAATCAACAAAAAACCAGCAGCCTCGTACCGCCGAGAAAAAACAAAACAATAAAAGAGCAATTAAAAATATCCGACTGGACCGATGCCCTCATCTAAACATAGTCAGTATACCTGATGACAAACAAAAATATCTATACAAATAATATGTTCCTAGCTACGACACTTGAAACACACAACCAGACAGCAACAGTACGACGTGTTAAAAACAACCACCACCAAATCCTATCGCACTAGGTCAAAGTCCTCATGTAAAAAGTCCGTATATATGTATCTGATGACAAACAGATGTATATGTATATTTATCCCTATCTGCAACGATACTTGAAAAACATCAACGGACAACAGTACATTTTAAAAAATGCACTTGGCTGATATTTTCCAATACCGATCCTCAATGACAATGTCAAAATACTTTTTTTTTTTAACAGAAAAACCAAAAATTTAAAAAGCAATAAAAACACAGCCAACAAAAACCACTATAAAAAGGGTCATAAAAAAAGAAAAACTGAACTGAAACTGAAGGGCATGCAAACGGTTAAATATAACACCTAGTTTTGTGAAAATAAAAACAGCGGTAAAAAATAACAGATCGGATATTGCTATTAAAAAGGCAAAAAATACATGGTTTAATTGTGAAATAAAACATTAAATACAGGGTGATTGGCATAAGGTGTGACAAAAAGCTAGGGCGTGTAGGTTGGACTTAGACAAGAAAAAAATCGTATGGGAGGGGGGGGTCTATTTCCCCCCGTTTAGGCGGGAGGGGCAATTTAAGAAAAAAATCACTTAAAACAGAAAAAAAATTATTAGAAAATAACGGTGATACCTACAGAGTAATGCTATGGCATTTTGAAAAGCCAGAAATACATTCTTTAATTTTGTTTTTAAATAAAGTTGTTCGAGTGAATAGTTTTTGAAAAATTAATTTTCAAAATCAAGATTCAGGAACATTTTTGTTCTTATTTCGCAATTGCATTTTTCTGTCACTAGTTAGGGCGTGTAACGCTGCATTATTTAAAAAACATTCGCAGATCAATATTAATCCAATGCTCTCACGCAGGTGTTCTCAATGAAAAAATGTGTTATTGTATGCTTATAAGACTGATAATAAAAAAAATTTACAAAAAAAGTTAATCCTTTCTTTCGTAAATGCACCTAAGCCAAGCCGACCCCACCATAATAAAAAAGTGGCAGGTCAATTTTCAACCAATGCTCTCACGCAGGTGTTCTCAATGAAAAAATGTGTGAAATATGGTTAATCCAGTACTTTTTACATTATTGTATGCTTATAAGACGATAATTAAAAGAATAGTAAAAAGAAAGTTAATCCTTTCAATCGTAAATTCACCTACATAAGAATCCAAAAACGTAAAAACTAAAATAAAAGGCTTTTCTTAGAACAAAAGTAGTTTTTGTTATTTTTGATTTTCTCAAAAACTACAAAACATTTTGACATCCGGTTTTTTGTGTTTGATCAAAAATTAAAAAGAGCATTGAATATTGAATAAAAAAATAATACTTAATTACGTAAAATTTTGAAAAAAAATTGTTTAAAAAAAAAATTTCATTTTTTTTTTCAAAATTTTGATTTTGAAAATTAATTTTTCAAAAACTATTCACTCGAACAACTTTATTTAAAAACAAAATTAAAGAATGTATTTCTGGCTTTTCAAAATGCTATAGCATTACTCTGTAGGTATCACCGTTATTTTTTAATAATTTTTTTCTGTTTTAAGTGATTTTTTTCTTAAATTGCCCCTCCCGCCTAAACGGGGGGAAATAGACCCCCCCTCCCATACGATTTTTTTCTTGTCTAAGTCCAACCTACACGCCCTAGCTTTTTGTCACACCTTATGCCAATCACCCTGTATAAAGAATTGGCATCGACTGAATTATCAATATATAATTTACATTTGGAAATAACAAGGGATTTAAACGAGTTTGAGTTTAGTGAATGGTTATCTTTTGATAATAAAGTGCATGATGATATGAAACGATTAACAAAACAAAAAACGTCAACACATAATCGAAAATTAGAGCGCTTAATTGAATCTACACGTAGCTTTGAACAAATTTCCCCACTTTTTATCCCTGATTTTATTTGTAATGAGTCAAATGCTTCTTTTAATGAAGATGAGATTAATTTATTAAACAAGGGATTAAAATTTACACCTAAACCATTAAAGTTACCCTTATTAGATACTGTTGTAGACATTGAAACATGTTTGAAATTTAAAGTACCATCAATTCAAAATTAAGCTCGGTAGACTCCGGTGGGCAGGGCACCTAGCTCGCATGAGCGAAGAGGAACCTGCTCGGAAAGTTCTTTGTGGTAGAGAGATGGCGTAGACCAGGACGCCCGAAGCCTTGGGGTGCGCAACTGGATGGCGTCGGCGTAGTGATGATACGAGTAGTAATTCTAAATAAACAAGATTACAAGGATAGGGTAAATGAAGTGATAACAAAGTGTGAATACGAAAAAGTGACAAGAAATCCACTACCGAAAATGATTCGCGACAGTGATAATTTAAGAAAAAGAATTGGTGAAAATTTTGGTTCCCGTTTAAGTAGAGTGGTAATTGTTTCGAACCCAAAATTAGCTAGTTTATATGCCCTTCCAAAAATACATAAAATTAATAAACAAATGAGACCGATTGTTGATAACATCAACACTCCTTGTTACAAAGAGCCGAAGTGGTTAGTGCAAGAAATAAAGAAGTTACCCCCCATAAAAAGCTTATCTGTGAAAATTTCTTTTGAATTTGCCGAAAAATTAAAAGATGTAAAAATAAAACTGGATGAAATCATGATCTCTTTTGATGTGTGCTCATTGTTTCCGAGTATTCCAGTTGACCTAGCGTTATTGGAGTTAAAAAAAACATTTGGACGGGACAGACGACGTACCCGGAAACAAAAAGATGATATATTATAACGTAGCTAAACTGTGTATGGATCAGAGCTATTTTAAATTTGATGGTGAGATTTTCAGAGTTACTAAATGCACAAATATGGGAAATCCTTTAAGTCCATTAATTGCGGAATTATATATGATATCTTTTGAAACCAAGTTAAAGGAAGAAGGTGTACTTCCAAGGGTATGGTGGCGGTATGTTGATGATGTTGTTGCTACTTCGGAGGAGGAACAGAATGGCAAATTACCATTTCTTCACCTAGAATTGCAACGGGTGGGAGAGAAAATTGAAGTTGGGATTTTTCACAAACCAACGAGTACAATAGGAACAATAACTGCAGACTCTCATGCTCCCATACAACACAAAAAAGCAGCCTACCATTCTTTAGTACACAGACTCTGCAAATTGCCTCTTTCTTTGATAAATTTCAAAAATGAATACGAGTATATCAAACAAGTAGTTCGAGTATACGAAAATAGGGAGGAAATGATAGACGAGTTAATAGCTCATCATTCCCGAAAAACAAATAACTCAAATCTAACCACTTTATTTTCGCAAAACGAAAAAGTTAAAAATAAAAGAGTGTCAATGTGTTTTGTTCCACAAAAAACGAACAAATTAAAGAAAAAATTTAAAGACAATGGTTATGATATTATTTACAAAAACAACAACAAGCTTAGGAATTATCTAGGTTTTACAAAAGACAAGGTAGAAGATTTAGATAAGTCCGGTATTTATGCAGTAAAATGCAATGATTGCGAAAGAGAACACTTTGGTCAAACCAAAAGCAGTATCAAAAAGAGATTCAACGACCATTTAACTTGCATTCGACTAAACCAACCTAATCGCTCTGCCATCGCAGCGCACATATTACAAGAACACAGTGCAAATCTAGATAGTGTGCGTATAATCAAACAAGTGAGAAATGAACAACAACTCCATGCTTATGAAAGCTTTTATATTCAAACGGACAATAATTAATTAAATCAAGACAACGGAAACATTGAGTCTTGTATTTTCTTCATAAGTTTTGCTATTATACTTGAAAGTTTGAGGAACGATTCTTTAAGGAAATTCTTACAATTTTCCAATTTTAAACCACATTCGACCATCTGTTTGACTGTGGCTCGATGTGTATATGGATGCGTAGGTAAACATACGTAGGTAAAATAAAAATTGCCACGAGTTGTTTAAAAAAAAAACTCCCTTCTCAATTAGTACTTCAATTTTAAAAAAAATCAAATTTTGTTATCACTTTTATATATTAGCGCATTCATATACAAAAATATTATATTGTGGAGAATAAATGCAGAAATCTGGCTTGAAAAAATGTTTTCTCTCTATTACACATTAAAATAATAGGTTTACTTGTTGTTAAACTTAGCTGGGCGTTTCTCAACAAAAGCAGTCATACCCTCCCTACGATCCTCCTATAAAATTTTAAAATGCACAAGTTAATTGTTAATTCACAGTATAAAAAATGAAATCTTACGGTCGAGAAAGTGGCGTGGAAAGTTCTACGTTCAAATTTCAATCCTTCCTGCAAAGTAGTTTCATATGCAGTGTTTACAGCTTCCTTAGCCAATTGCACAACTAAGCCCGAATATGATCCAATTTTCTCGCCCAGTTTTACGGCTTCGATGACTAATTGATCAGCTGGAATAACCTTACTAACTAAACCAATTTTTTCAGCTTCTTCTGCATTAATCATGTTGCCGGTGAGACAGATTTCCATAGCCTTGGACTTGCCTACGGTGCGTGTCAAACGTTGGGTGCCTCCAGCTCCGGGAATAGTTCCCAAAGCAATTTCTGGTTGGCCAAAACGAGCCTTATCGCCGGCATAGATAATGTCACACATCATAGCCAATTCACATCCGCCACCCAATGCATAACCATTGACAGCAGCAATTATTGGCTTCTGGCATTTCGCTACACTGGTCCAATCATTAAGAAAGTTTCCCATGATACAATTAGCGTAGGTGTTTGATTGCATTTCTTTTATATCAGCACCAGCTGCAAACGCTTTTTCGCTGCCAGTGATGATTATAGCAGCAATAGCTGGGTCTTTTTCGAAGGCAGTAAGAGCCGTGCTTAATTCCGTCATCAACCCATTGCACAGTGCATTAAGAGCCTTTGGTCGGTTCAAAGTTATAAGTGCAACATTTTTTTTCTCACCAGTTACTTCGGTTTTGATATATTCCAATGGATGGACAACTGTAAATAAATTCATAAAAAGATTTATTAAGTGGAGTAAGTTCTTTGAAAGAAGGCACTAAGTTTGTTTTAAATTGGAATCCATTGAAATTTTAATGGCATGTGGGGCTTGTAATACTTAGTTAAAGTATTAATAAAACACGTAGAATTAGTTGATACGTTTTATTACAAAATATCTTGTAACACGTGAATCCACAATTATCTGTGTGCTAGAGAAGAAAGATAAAGGCGAACACAGTTGCCGGAAGTTAGGTTGGTAGCATTAAAATCATGACTGCATTCGGGGTGCATAAAAGTCCTCATATTATTAGATGCCTTTTTTTTATTTTTTTTTTTTTAATAATTTTTTTTTTTAAACATAAATTCTTATAATCTAACAATAATTGTTTTTAATTTAACAATATAATTTTTATTATACAATAATAGATCTCTGATGTCCACACTCAAGGTTAAGTTAATTATCGTGCTGAAAGCCTCACTGGGCGACCACTTCTTGTTCTATATTCTGCGATTGATCCTGGTATAACATCATTAGCCATTTCACTATCGCTAGAAGATGCATCAGAACCCTTACTATCAGCAGTGTCATACTCTTCAGCAGAGCTGTCCAGTTCTGCTGAAAGCTCAGGTTCTTCCGAATTTACAATATTTTGACTAACCTTTTCTTGAGGACATGGACTTAATTGAATTTCTTTTAATGTTGAATTATTATTTACAGTGTCTTTATTATAAGTTACGAGTACTATATTACCTTCGCTTAATATCTCATTACCAGCAATTTCTTTGTTACAAGTTTTAGTAATAAACCTACGATTTCTACGAAAGACGTTGTTAAAATTATCTATGACAAGATATGATCTGTTATAAATGACATCTTTAATTTTTCCATAATTCCATTCTTTTCCATTTTTTTTTTAAATGACTTGATCTCCAACTTTCAACGAAGGTAATGACTTAGCGTTTTTGTTATAGTAATATTTTTGAATTTTTTTCTTATTACCGATTCTTTCCTGAATTAACTTTTCCTGTATATTATTTCTTACCAACAATGATTCCGATACCGGCAGCTTTGTTTTCAAAATTCTATTAAAAAACAACTGTGCTGGCGCTAGTTTTAAGCTAGCTATGGGCGTTACATTATATTCCAGCAAGTGATACTGAAATTGGTCAATTTCATTTGCTTCATGACAACGTTTGAGTATATTCTTTGCAATAGCTACAGCTTTTTCCGCCAACCCATTGCTTTGTGGGTATCTAGGGCTAGAGAGTTTGAATGTAATATTATGATCATTCGCAAATCTTTCAAATTCTAGAGGGCCGAAAGGACTATTGTCACATCTTATGATTGAGGGATAGCCCACTTTATTGGATATGACCTGATGTTTTATTTTGCAGCTTGTCTGCTACTAAGTAATTGGAGTAAGCATCAATTATAGCTACAAAATCACGACCCGCGTATTCAAATAGGTCCATTGCCACTTTGTGATATGGATATCTTGGCGGTTCATCCTGAAGAATTGGCTCTTTTTGTTGATTACGAGTGAATGTCTCACTCATGTTTCAGTTTATGAAAGGTTTTACTCAAATCATCTAATCATACCGAGGCCAGCCGTTGCCAACATGATTGCATATCAAACTATAACTTTTATCTTCCTTTAATATTGAGCAATAAATGTCATAGCTGTATTTCGAAAAACACACCGCTTTTGTCACAGTGTGTATAACTGCTTTCAGTTCTTTGTTTTCCTGAACCTCACTCAACTGCGCTCTCGATAGACAATCAGCTACTAATAACTCTTTCCCCGGCCTATAGACAATATTTAACTTAGGATATTTTAACAAGAACAATAACATGCGCTGTAAACGGACAGTCACATCATCAATATCACGTTTAATGAGTGTTTCTAGTGGTTTGTGATCACTTTCAACGGTGAACTCTCTCCTCTTTTTCGATTTGTGCCCAAATATTTAAATAAACCTAGCATACGTTCTACATCCCTTGTTTTCAGGTTTCTTAATATCCAATATTGCTTTCAAATACTTATCTTTTGCCCTGATTATCCCTAATGCTAGAATATTGCCCATAAACTCAATTTGTGTTTGTCTGTACTGTAGCTTATCGACATTAAACCTAATTCCATTGGCTCTTGCACGTTCAATTCATCATCGGCTCGACAACCGGGTTCCGGTCCTGGCCTCTTTTAACAAGTCTCTCCACCTATCCCGGCCTTTAGCCAACGAAATCCAGTTGCGCAACCCAAGGCTTCGGGCGTCCTGGTCTACGCCATCTCTCCAGCGCAAGCATGGTCTACCACGCTGTCGTCTACCATAGAATGTACCACAAAGAACTTTCCGAGCAGGTTCCTCTTCGCTCATGCGAGCTAGGTGCCCTGCCCACCGGAGTCTACCGAGCTTAATTTTTGTCACGATATCTGCTTCAAGGTAGATTGCGTACAGTTCATGATTGTACCGTCTCCGGAATCGTCCTTCCTCACATATGGGGCCAACAATTCACCTTAAGACTTTTCTCTCGAACGCAGCTAAGAGGTCGGAGTGCTTTTTGCTAAGCACCCAAGTCTCGGATCCATATGTGAGTACTGGCAGGACCATGGTCCTGTACAGCAGCACTTTTGAAGTTATGGTGAGATTCTATATTGTTATCGGCTGCTACTATTGACCCAAGGTATTTAAAGGATTGCACCACTTCAAATTCGTGCTCCGCTACCTTGATTGTTTGACCAACTGTTCCTCTCGCATTCGACGCCACCATGTACTTTGTTTTACCTTCACTAATGTGCAGCCCCAGATTTTGTGCCGCCTGCTCGATCTGGATGAAGGAATCGTGTACAGCTTGTTCGGTTCTTCCGATGATATCAATGTCGTCTGCGTAAGCCAGTAACTGGCTGGACCTGTTGACGATGGTCCCTCTTGTTGCCGTGCCAGAGTCACGGATTGCTTTCTCCAACGCCAGGTTGAAGAGGGGGCAGGCCAAACCGTCCCCTTGACGGAGTCCATTAAGGATGTTGATTGGTCTGGATAGCAATGCAGCTATTTTTACTTGGCTTGTTACGTTAGTCATGGTCAACCTACATAGTCGTGTCAATTTATTTGGGATGCCGAATTCTCTCATGGCTTTGTAAAGTTCTACCCTGGCTATGCTATCATAGGCGGCCTTAAAGTCTATAAACAGATGGTATGTTGGGATGTTAAATTCTAGACATTTTTCCATCGCCTGCCTAAGGGTAAAGATCTTATCAGTTGTTGATTTGCCTGGAATGAAACCACACTGATATTGTCCGATGACGGTTTTAGCGTATGGGTTTATCCGGTCTTGTAGGATAGAGGAGAGTATCTTATAGGCGGTACTCAACAACGTGATACCTCTATAATTGCTGCACGTTGTGACATCTCCCTTCTTATGTATGGGGCATATTAAACCTTTTCGCCAGTCTTCTGGCATTTCTTCCTGTTCCCATACCTGTACTATAATATTATGAATTGCTTGACGTAAGGCTGGCCCGCTGCGATGGAATAATTCGGCTGGTATGCCATCGGCTCCCAGGACTTTGTTCTGTTTAAGCCGGCCTATAGCCTTCTCAACCTCTTCTATGCTTGGTGACAATTTACCGAATGAACAAAAATAACAAAGTTCTCAACATTCTGTTCACAGATTTTAGATTAAGAATTTTATTTTTCAATTTGTTTTATATACAATTTGACTTAAAACTAACTTATTACTTACTAAATTAAATCATGTTGGCTCAACAACAGGGGCCCAACGTTCTTCATTTGGCTTTACATAATGCTATTTGCTTATTATATCATATTAATGTTTTCTTAATCTAATTCATAATTTTTTTTAATATTAACTAAATAATAATTTTTGATGAGTGGGCGTTTTATCCCCTGTAGTATTGATTGATGTCTTCAAATTGATCGTCAGTGATGGCTCGGGTGTATAGATACTTGTCATGAGCCTCTAGTTCATGCTGGAGAAGTTGTTGCACTTCTGTGTTGGGATGATCTTCCAGGTGATGATTTTTCCGGAGAGCTGCAGTAAATACTCCACAATACTCCATTCTGTTCACACATGTTGGTTGTACGAGCCATCCAGGTTTTCAAAATATTTTGAAAACCATGCAACATTGGTCGGTTTTGCGTTGATGGTTATCGAACCATGTTGTATAAGATGTTCTTCCTTGTGTACACCCCTATAATTAGAAATTTGAATACGTCAAAAGCATAAGTCAAAAGAACAAGAATGCGTTTGAAGGCCTTGCATCGGAATACCATTGATTGCGAAGTGTTGACTGGAACCTCCAAGAATCAACGAATTTTGATTCCGCGAATCAATTTGACTTATTCTGGAACAATTTTGCCATTCAGCTTTCAAAGGACTTAATTTCCAGTAATTCCTGCATTTGCAATGACAACAAATAAGTCACAAGTTGAAATATTATTACGGCAACCAGTTTTCACTCATGGTCAATCATATATGTCGAAGCAAGTAGAGTTCAATCTTTTGAAGTCTTGAAATTTTATATTTCTGAATTCAGAGGGCAAGGGCATTTAGAAAATAACGAAAGAATATTTACAAAAAATATTGTTTACACGGAAGTATTGGATCATTAATTGAACTTTACGTGTAAGTACATTTATATCATATCATTTATTTTAATTTCTTGAGCTGACTGATTAAATATAAATACAAATGGTCGAATTTCGACCACAGGCGATACTAGTCCATTTTAAAACTAGAATAAAAACCAGTATGCTTTAATGTTTTCAAATTTATTTTGCTGGAAAATGCAATTACATATTATTTCAAGTTAAAATATAAATTATTACTTCACTATTGAACTGTAAGTACTAAAAGAGACAACAAATCTTCACCACTAGTTCTTCGGGAATTCTCAATTTCGTATTAGTGGATTACAATAGTCATCCGCGCGACGACTGCAGGGTTAATCTTGATTACTCCAATGTGGCAGAAAACTCGAGAGTATTTTGGCAAAATTATCAAATTTTTGTTTTAGCTGCAAGCATAGATGAGAAACCAGAACATGTGAGAATTGCGACGTTTCTTCAATTCGTTTAATTTGACTGAAGAACAAAAAAGTAAAAGTTACTAAAGCTTTCGATGATTGTTGCAAGCCGAAAAAAATGAAGTTTATGAAAGTTTTCTATTTTTCAATCGTAACTAAGCACATGGTGAGCCATTTGGCAACTTTTGAATGGTCTTAAAAAAGTTAGTCCGCAATTGTGGTTGTCGAGACTCAAGAAAATCGTATGATCAGAGACAGAATTGTTATGGACACATGCAACAAAGCCGTATGGAGAAGCTCGATTTGGAAAAGGCCATTAAGATATGCAGATCAGCAGAAGCTTCAAGGATTAGGAGCAGTAAACGCAATCAACAACAAGTATTTAGGTAGTTACCAAAATGAAAAAATATTAAAAGTTTTAACAATAGTTCAACAAATACTAACAAAATATTTAACAAAAGTAGTGATGGATTATAATAGACAATTAGCATATAATTATAGAAATGTTAACGAAAAATTATATTCTTGTTCCTATTGTCTGCAGAGGCATGAAGTGTCAAAGTGTCTAGCTGTAGTACTGTAGAATTTGCAATAAACGAAATCATTTTGCTATAGCCTGTAGACAAAAAAGGATATGCATAACCTACAAATATTAACGGGGGAAAATAATTTTGACGAAGGTGTCGATGATGAGGTGGGAGATGTGCTTTATCTTGACGAAATAACAGATGCTAGAGGGAAAATAAAGGAGTCTTGGTACGAACCTGTACAAATTCAAGGCAAAATATAAATGTTGAAGTTAGATTCTGGAGCAGACGTTAATGTCCTGACTTCGGATATTTTTGATAATAAAAAACTTGATCTCTTACCAAAAAAAATAAAATTCAGGTCTATGGAGGCACTAGCTTAGATGTAGTAGGAAACACAGTAGCGAATTGTATAATTAAAAACATAGAGTTTGTTGTGATGAAAGGATGCTTTGAACCAATTTAGGATTGAAAGCATGTTTAAAACTTAAACTAATAAAGCGTTTGAATCTATTAAATCAACAAGAAGATTACTCGGGTTTTTCATAATATTAATAAATTTTTTTATAAAGAAGCTTCTAAAAAGTCTTAAACATATTGGCGCAAAATTTTAAAGAGTTCTCGTTTAAGCAATAAAACCGGCTCTACTTAACGCAGTCGTTTAGCTTGGAGACTTTGTCTAACTTTTTCATAATTTTAATCACGTTAGACAACTCTTCTTACTAATGTGGGTTTTACAACAGAACCTAAGCGAATTTGCGTTGAACAACCCTTAATTTGACAGATACATAACTCACACAACTACAAAAACACAAAAAAAAAAAAGTAAAAAGAACAGACAACTTCAAACCAAATACATTTTACATACTACCTCGGTACAGATTTTGATTGTTTATAAGTTATTTGTCTATTTTAGATGGAAATAAAGTATAAATCGCAAATTCACCTCATAAAAACTCAATTTGTTGTTGCAAGGTGCAGATTCATTTAGCTATACTCGTCTCGGGCGGTGTGCATTTGTATGTGAAGATTTGTTAATCGTAGAGCACTTTCGTACGATTGTTTCGAATTTATAATATTCAGTGATTCAGTTTTTTACAAAAAACATCTTTAAAAAATCGAATAAAACATCAGTAAACATTTTTTCTTCGATTTGCTTTGGTATGAAATGACGATTATCAATATGAATAAAGTATACTTTTAAAAGATAAACTAGCTATTTTCTGCTGTTAAAGTAAGACGAGCTCTTTAACTTTAAAGTATAGTTTATGTCCTTTAAAATTAACAAAAAGTCGGTTCTCGTTTTATACTCAATATTTAGGGTCGACTCCCATTCTTAAATTGATTTAGAGTAGGTTTTAAATGTTCAAAATTTTGCGCCATTGCATTTCAAAACTTTAAAATAATCATTTTTTGAATTTTTGAAAAAAAAAATTATTTTTTATTTTTTTGAAAATTCGATATCTCAGAAACGGCTGAATATTTTTTTGTAAATTTAATTTTTATTCGAACAATAATAAAAACTTAATTGGCGTACCAAAATTTTTTCTTAAAAATCTTTTAAAAAGTTTGTATATAAAAGCTTTTTTTTAAGAAACCACTACAATGACTTATAATTTTTGTTCTTGCATAAATTCATATTTGCAGAGCATTCTGGTTTCGTCTCTTAACGCTAAAAGAATTTAAAAAAATAATTTTATCCTTATGAACAGTTTTCTCTAATAACATTCGTTTTTAAAATTCCTAGACTATTACATAGTACGACCCAGTCGTGCATTTTATTTTATTTGTATTCAAAAATATCCATACTGGATCGCATGAACTTGCTCTTATGTAAAAGTACTTTGGAATTTAAGATACATTTTATAAATATAAAACATGGATTTAATGAGATAATAATGTTCAAATGCATAAAATTGCCGTAAAGTATGAATTCATGCAAAATAAACTTTAAAAAACGTTTTATTATTAAATAAATTTTTTATATAACAAATTTCTCTAAAATTTTTCAAGAAAAAAATGTGGGATGCGAATTTTAAGTATTAAATAATATTGATTTTAGGAAATAATTTCGAAAAATAATCGTTCATAGGTTTTGAAGATATTGATTCAAAAAAAAAATTTTTTTTTCAAAAAAACCCAACAAATATTTTTTCGAATATTTTTATATACAATATTATTTTAAACTTAAGGGGACTCCTGCTGAAAATTTTGGGGTAAAATCGTTAGAGCCGTTAATGAGAAAGTCGAAAATAAAAAAAAAACGGGTCTATGGCAGGTACCCCTAATAACATTTTGCCCCAAAATTTTGTTTGACCAAAATGTAGCTTATGTTCATAATACCACACCTTATTTTTTTTATCAAAATCGTTAGAGCCGTTTTCGAGATAAATAAGATTTTGCATTACGGGTGTATGGGGGGTACCCTTAGTTTTGGAGCTAAAAAAAAATTTCAATTTCTCCTCTAGGGAATCACCGAAGACCCTTAACCACCGAGATTGAAAGAAATAGGTCCAGCGGTTTAGGCTGTAGTGAGAGGTACAGAAATACAGACACACTGAAACATGTTTTTTGTGTACTAAATTTTCTTTAAAATTTTTATAAAAAAAATTGATATACAAATTGTTAGTATTTAATAAAATACATTTTAAAACGTAATTTAAAAATTTAATCGTGTATCGGTTTTCAAGAAATTGAATTTTCAAAAAAAAATTGTATTATTTTTTTAAAAATCCAAAAACTATTTTTTCGAAAAAATTTTTAGTTTATATTTTTTCAAATGTAAAGCAGCTCCTGCATAAAAATTTTGGTTAAAATCGTTAGAGCCGTTGGTGAGAAATTCGAAAATCAAAAAAACCGTTCTATGACAGGTACCCCTGATAACATTTCCCCCCAAATTTTTTTTTAACCAAAATATAGTCCATGTCCATAATATCACACTTAATTTTTGTTATCAAAATCGTTAGAGCCGTTTTCGAGATAAATAAGATTTTGCATTACGGGTGTATGGGGGGTACCCTTAGTTTTAGAGCTAAAAAAAAAATTTCAATTTCTCCTCTAGGGAATCACCGAAGACCCTTAACCACCGAGATTGAAAGAAATAGGTCCAGTGGTTTAGGCTGTAGTGAGAGGTACAGACATACAGACACACTGAAACATGTTTTTCGTGTACTAAATTTTCCTTAAAATTTTTATAAAAAAAATTGATATGCAAATTGTTAGTATTTAATAAAATACATTTTAGAAAGTAATTTAAAAATTTCATCGTGTATCGGTTTTCACGAAATTGAATTTTCAAAAAAAAATTGTATTATTTTTTTAAAAATCCAAAAACTATTTTTTCGAAAAAAATTTTAGTTTATATTTTTTCAAATGCAAAGCAGCTCCTGCACAAAAATTTTGGTTAAAATCGTTAGAGCCGTTGGTGAGAAATTCGAAAATCAAAAAAACCGTTCTATGACAGATACCCCTAATAACATTTCCCCCCAAAATTTTTTTTAACCAAACTATAGTTCATGTCCATAATATCACACCTATTTTTTTTATCAAAATCGTTAGAGCCGTTTTCGAGATAAATAAGATTTTGCATTACGGGTGTATAAGGGGTACCGTTAGTTTTATAGCTAAAAAAAAAATTTCAATTTCTCCTCTAGGGAATCACCGAAGACCCTTAACTACCGAGATTGAAAGGGATAGGTCCAGTGGTTTAGGCTGACAGACAGACAGACGGAATTGTCGGACCTACTTTTTTCGTCTTCGCTATCATCGCAATGTCAACTTTGATCAAAATCTCGAGTTCGGTTTTTTTTCCAAATGCAGAACTTGCCCTATAGTACCTATATCGCAAGTAAAAATCGTATGGCAAATATTGTTATTTTGACTCTTAAAAAAAAAGAAAAAACGTGTGGGGGGAAAAAAATAAAAATGATATCTACCAACTTTAAAGAAAATCGGCCGAGCCTACTTTTTTAGACTTCCCTATCATCGTAATGTCAACTTTAATCAAAATCTCGAGTTCGATTTTTTTTAATGTATAACTTGCCTTATAGTACCTATAAGTCGCAAGTTAAAACATATGTGGCAGTTTTATTGGTTATCCTGCTTTCACAACGACATAACAAATAATGTTATATTGATTTCATTTTAAATATGATATATTATCCTTTCAATATATGTACAAAGATTTCGAAAAATTAAAAAATATATTTTTTAGTTTCCGGCAAACATTTGCAAAAAAATTGGAAAAAAATGAATATTTTTTTGTTTTTTTTTTTATAACTAAAAAGTTACTGTAAAAAATAAAAAATATTAAATAAAAATAAAATGTCTTTACATATGCATATATAAGTTTTGTAAAAAAGTTAATTTTACTTCATAATCTTTATAACCTTAGAAGTTATGTAATGTAGTGCATTTACTCCGCTTTGTAAATTTCCTTTATTTTTCATGCTTTTGTATTTTTTTTTTTGAAATAAGTAACAGAATAAAATAAAATGCACGACTGGATCGCACGAACTTGCTCTTATGTAAAAGTACTTTGTAATTTAAGATACATTTTATAAATATAAAACATGAATTTAAAATGAAATTGCCGTCTGATTTCTAGAAAAGTATGAATTTATGCAAACAAACTTTAAAAAATCGTTTTATTATTAAATAAATACATTTTTTATATAAGAAATTTCTTTAAAATTTTTCAAAAATAAAAATTTTGGATGCGAATTTTAAGTATTTAATAATATTGATTTTAGGAAATAATTTCAAAAAATAATCGTTCATAGGTTTTGAAGATATTGATTTTTCAAAAAAAAAAATTTTTTCAAAAAAACCCAAAAAATTATTTTTTGAATATTTTTATATACAATATTATTTTAAACTTAGGGAGGCTCCTGCTGAAAATTTTTGGTTAAAATCGTTAGAGCCGTTAATGAGAAAGTCGAAAATCAAAAAAACGGTTCTATGACAGGTACCGTTAATAACATTTTGCCCCAAATTTTTTTTTTACCAAAACGTAGTCCATGTCCATAATATCACACCTAATTTTTTTTATCAAAATCGTTAGAGCCGTTTTCGAGATAAATAAGATTTTGCATTACGGGTGTATGGGGGTACCGTTAGTTTTAGAGCTAAAAAAAAAATTTCAATTTCCCCTCTAGGGAATCACCGAAGACCCATAACTACCAAGTTTGAAGAAAATAGGTCCAGTGGCTTAGGCTCTAGATCGAGGTACAGACATACAGACAGACAGACATACAGACAGACAGACATACAGACAGACAGACGGAATTGCCGGACCCACTTTTTTCGTCTTCGCTATCATCGTAATGTCAACTTTGATCAAAATCTCGAGTTCGATTTTTTTTCCAAATGCAGAACTTGCCCTATAGTACCTATATCGCAAGTAAAAAAGGATGGGGGCTACGATCTCAAATATATTGCTTCTCGAAAAAAAAATAGAAAAAAAAAATAGAAAACAAATAGAAAAAAAAAATAGAAAAAAAAATAAAAAAGTTATATTTAAAGAATTTCATATTGGAATAAACATCGTACTAAATTTTATGATTTTTCCATTTGTCTGGCGGATTTTAGGCATAAAGAATTTTTTTAGCTACATAGATAACCGTTTTAGTCCAGTCAAAGCGTCATGAAAAAGGGCCTGACCTTGCGGGTAGAGGCATGGTCTATTTTTTTTTTTCATGGATCGATAGATGCTTATGAGAAAAGCTTAAAACCAAATTTGCACCACATGACAACTTTTTTTTACCAAAGTTATTGGTAAAAATGTGTTTTGTGTCATTTTTTGGTCATTTGCGAATATCTCGGCTCCACTATCTCGTACAAACAAAAATTAAACATGTAATTTATTCCTAATAACATTATCTATTATGTTATAAAAAAAACATGAAAAAAAGTTATAGTAAGTTAAAAACAATTGTTTTTGTTTAAAAATCACTTTTTCGTGATTATTAAGAAAAATGCTCATTTAACGATGAATTTTTTATTTTTTATTATTGAAGTTCTTGTAATTCCCTATAATTAAAAAAAAAAAATCAACACTACGATGAACGAAAGCCGAGTAATAAATTATTGAACATAGGTAAGTCAGCGCACCCACGCATTTTATGATTTTATGTTTTAATTAATATCTCAGCCCCAGTATGTCGCAAAGTTGAAATAAAAAACTGTATTGCTAATAACAATATTTTCTATCAACTTGCATTTAATTTAATATGTTTGAAAAAAACATAAAAAGTTACCGTTGGTTTCAACGTTTTTACTTGCGATATAGGTACTATAGGGCAAGTTCTGCATTTGGAAAAAAAAATCGAACTCGAGATTTTGATCAAAGTTGACATTACGATGATAGCGAAGACGAATAAAGTGGGTCCGGCAATTCCGTCTGTCTGTCTGTCTGTCTGTATGTCTGTACCTCGATCTAGAGCCTAAGCCACTGGACCTATTTTCTTCAAACTCGGTAGTTATGGGTCTTCGGTGATTCCCTAGAAGGGAAATTGAAATTTTTTTTTTAGCTCTAAAACTAACGGTACCCCCCATACACCCGTAATGCAAAATCTTATTTATCTCGAAAACGGCTCTAACGATTTTGATAAAAAAAATTAGGTGTGATATTATGGACATGGATTACATTTTGGTGAAAACAAAATTTGGGGCAAAATGTTATTAACGGTACCTGTCATAGAACCGTTTTTTTGATTTTCGACTTTCTCATTTACGGCTCTAACGATTTTAACCAAAAATTTTCAGCAGGAGCCCCACTAAGTTTAAAATAATATTGTATATAAAAATATTCAAACAAATTATTTGTTGGGTTTTTTTGAAAAAAATTTTTTTTTTGAAAAATCAATATCTTCAAAACCTATGAACGATTATTTTTTGAAATTATTTCCTAAAATCAATATTATTAAATACTTAAAATTCGCATCCCAAATTTTTATTTTTGAAAAATTTTAAAGAAATTTCTTATATAAAAAATGTATTTATTTAATAATAAAACGATTTTTTAAAGTTTGTTTGCATAAATTCATACTTTTCTAGAAATAAGACGGTAATTTCATTTTAAATTCATGTTTTGTATTTATAAAATGTATCTTAAGTTCCAAAGTACTTTTACATAAGAGCAAGTTCGTGCGATCCAGTCGTGCATTTTATTTTTCTTGTTTTTAATACCTTTTTTTCATAGTTATTGAGAAAAAAACTGTATTTCACGGTAAATATTTTTCAGTTTTGGATTTTTGTTTTATAGTCCTGCTAATTTTCTTCAAATTAAAAAAAAAATTAGTCCATTACGACAGACGGGAGCCAAGATATTCATGATTTAAAAACTTTGGAAAGCTTACAATTTATTATCTTAACCTTGTAGCTTGTAATTTTGGTGTCGTCAGCAACAAGATATGTATGTTGGTATCCTTCAAACACCCCACACATACTTATTGCATATTTTATCTAAATTTGCATGTATTTCTCATTTTAATTGATTTCAAGATTCAGGAACATTTTTGTTCTTATTTCGCAATTGCATTTTTCTGTCGTAACGTTGCATTATTTAAAAAACATTCGCAGGTCAATATTAGTCCAATGCTCTCACGCAGGTGTTCTCAATGAAAAAATGTGTTAATCAAGTACTTTGTCACTTTATTGTATGCTTATAAAACTGATAATAAAAAAATTGTACAAAAAAAGTTAATCCTTCCTTTCGTAAATGCACCTAAGCCAAGCCGATCCCACCATAATAATAATAAATAAAATGCACGACTGGATCGCACGAACTTGCTCTTATGTAAAAGTACTTTGGAATTTAAAATACATTTTATAAATATAAAACATGGATTTAATGAGATAATAATGTTCAAATGCATAAAATTGCCGTCTGGTTTCCGGAAACGTATGAATTTATGCAAATAAACCTTAAAAAATCGTTTTATTATTAAATAAATTTTTTATACATATAAGAAATTTCTCTAAAATTTTTCAAGAAAAAAATGTGGGATGCGAATTTTAAGTATTTAAAAATATTGGTTTTAGGAAATAATTTCAAAAAATAATCGTTCATAGGTTTTGAAGATATTGATTTAAATTTTTTTTTTTTTAAACCCAATAAATATTTTTTCGAATATTTTTATATACAATATTATTTTAAACTTAAGGGAACTCCTGCTAAAAATTTTGGGCTAAAATCCTTAGAGCCGTTAATGAGAAAGTCGAAAATCAAAAAAACGGGTCTATGGCAGGTACCCCTAATAACATTTTGCCCCAAAATTTTTTTGACCAAAATGTAGTCCATGTCCATAATATCACACTTAATTTTTTTTATCAAAATCGTTAGAGCCGTTTTCGAGATAAATAAGATTTTGCATTACGGGTGTATGGGGGGTACCCTTAGTTTTAGAGCTAAAAAAAAAATTTCAATTTCTCCTCTAGGGAATCACCGAAGACCCTTAACTACCGACATTGAAAGAAATAGGTCCAGGGGTTTAGGCTGTAGTGAGAAGTACAAACATACAGACACTGAAACATGTTTTTTGTGTACTAAATTTTCCTTAAAATTTTTATAAAAAAAATTGATATGCAAATTGTTATTATTTAATAAAATACATTTTTAAACGTAATTTAAAAATTTCATCGTGTATCCGTTTTCAAGATATTGAATTTTCAAAAAAAAAATTGTATTATTTTTTTAAAAATCCAAAAACTATTTTTTCGAAAAAATTTTTAGTTTATATTTTTTCAAATGCAAAGCAGCTCCTGCATAAAAATTTTGGTTAAAATCGTTGGAGCCGTTGGTGAGAAATTCGAAAATCAAAAAAACCGTTCTATGACAGGTACCCCTAATAACATTTCCCCCCCAAATTTTTTTTTCACCAAAATATAGTTCATGTCCATAATATCACACTTAATTTTTTGTATCAAAATCGTTAGAGCCGTTTTCGAGATAAATAAGATTTTGCATTACGGGTGTTTTGCATTAGTTCTGGAGCTAAAACAAAAATTTCAATTTCTCCTCTAGGGAATCACCGAAGACTCTTAACTACCGAGATTGAAAGAAATAGGTCCAGTGGTTTAGGCTGTAGTGAGAGGTACAGACATACAGACACACTGAAACATGTTTTTTGTGTACTAAATTTTCCTTAAATTTTTTATAAAAAAATTGATATGCAAATTGTTATTATTTAATAAAATACATTTTTAAACGTAATTTAAAAATTTCATCGTGTATCGGTTTTCAAGATATTGAATTTTCAAAAAAAAAATTGTATTATTTTTTTAAAAATCCAAAAACTATTTTTTCGAAAAAAATTTTAGTTTATATTTTTTCAAATGCAAAGCAGCTCCTGCATAAAAATTTTGGTTAAAATCGTTACAGCCGTTGGTGAGAAATTCGAAAATCAAAAAAACCGTTCTATGACAGGTACCCCTAATAACATTTCCCCCCAAATTTTTTGTTCACCAAAATATAGTCCATGTCCATAATATCACACTAATTTCTTTTTATCAAAATCGTTAGAGCCGTTTTCGAGATAAATAAGATTTTGCATTACGGGTGTATGGGGGGTACCCTTAGTTTTGGAGCTAAAAAAAAAATTTCAATTTTTCCTCTAGGGAATCACCGAAGACCCTTAACTACCAAGTTTGAAGCAAATACCTCCGGTAGTTTAGGCTGTAGTTCGAGGTACAGACATACAGACATACAGACAGACAAACGGAATTGTCGGACCCACTTTTTTCGTCTTCGCTATCATCGTAATGTCAACTTTGATCAAAATCTCGAGTTCGATTTTTTTTCCAAATGCAGAACTTGCCCTATAGTACC
Source organism: Philhelius festivus (assembly GCA_963931855.1). NCBI lineage: Eukaryota > Metazoa > Arthropoda > Insecta > Diptera > Syrphidae > Philhelius > Philhelius festivus. The sequence continues at coordinate 24,663,733 of OZ007557.1, read as the reverse complement.
TACATACATATATCGCAAGTAAAAAGTGGCAGGTCAATTTTAAACCAATGCTCTTACGCAGGTGTTCTCAATGAAATAAAATGCACGACTGGATCGCACGAACTTGCTCTTATGTAAAAGTACTTTGGAATTTAAGATACATTTTATAAATATAAAACATGGATTTAATGAGATAATAATGTTCAAACGCATAAAATTGCCGTCTGGTTTCCGGAAAAGTATGAATTTATGCAATTAAACCTTAAAAAATCGTTTTATTATTAAATACATTTTTTATATAAGAAATTTTACTAAAATTTTTCAAGAAAAAAATGTGGGGTCGAATTTTAAGTATTTAATAATATTGGTTTTAGGAAATAATTTCAAAAAATAATCGTTCATAGGTTTTGAAGATATTGATATAATTTTTTTTTTTTTTTTAAAAAAACCCAATAAATATTTTTTTGAATATTTTTATATACAATATTATTTTAAACTTAAGGGGACTCCTGCTAAAAATTTTGGGTTAAAATCCTTAGAGCCGTTAATGAGAAAGTCGAAAATCAAAAAAACGGATCTATGGCAGGTACCCCTAATAACATTTTGCCCCAAAATTTTGTTTGACCAAAATGTAGTCCATGTCCATAATATCACACTTAATTTTTTTTATCAAAATCGTTAGAGCCGTTTTCGAGATAAATAAGATTTTGCATTGCGGGTGTATGGGGGGTACCGTTAGTTTTGGAGCTAAAAAAAAATTTCAATTTTTCCTCTAGGGAATCACCGAAGACCCTTAACTACCGAGTTTGAAGAAAATACCTCCGGTAGTTTAGGCTGTAGTGAGAGGTACAGACATACAGACATACAGACATACAGACATACAGACAGACAGACGGAATTGTCGGACCCACTTTTTTCGTCTTCGCTATCATCGTAATCTCAACTTTGATCAAAATCTCGAGTTCGATTTTTTTTCCAAATGCAGAACTTGCCCTATAGTACCTATATCACAAGTAAAAATGTGTGAAATATGGTTAATACAGTACTTAGTCACATTATTGTATGCTTAGAATACGATAATTAAATAAAATGCACGACCGGATCGCACGAACTTGCTCTTATGTAAAAGTACTTTGGAATTAAAGATACATTTTATAAATATAAAACATGAATTTAAAATTAAATTGCCGTCTGATTTCTAGGAAAGTATGAATTTATGCAAACAAACTTTAAAAAATCGTTTTATTATTAAATAAATAAATTTTTTATATAAGAAATTTTTTTAAAATTTTTCAAGAAAAAAATGTGCAATGGTGCAAATTTTAAGTATTTAATAATATTGATTTTAGGAAATAATTTCAAAAAATAATCGTTCATAGGTTTTGAAGATATTGATTTTTCAAAAAAAATTCAAAAAACTTAACAAATAATTTTTCGAATATTTTTATATACAATATTATTTTGAACTTAGGGGGACTCCTGCTGAAAATTGTTGGTTAAAATCGTTAGAGCCGTTAATGAGAAAGTCGAAAATCAAAAAAACGGTTCTATGACAGGTACCGTTAATAACATTTTGCCCCAAAATTTTTTTTTGCCAAAACGTAGTCCATGTCCATAATAATAATATCACACCTAATTTTTTTTTTATCAAAATCGTTAGAGCCGTTTTCGAGATAAATACGATTTTGCATTACGGGTGTATGGGGGGTACCGTTAGTTTTAGAGCTAAAAAAAAAATTTCAATTTCCCCTCTAGGGAATCACCGAAGACCCATAACTACCGAGTTTGAAGAAAATAGGTCCAGTGGCTTAGGCTCTAGATCGAGGTACAGACATACAGACAGACAGACAGACAGACAGACAGACGGAATTGCCGGACCCACTTTATTCGTCTTCGCTATCATCGTAATGTCAACTTTGATCAAAATCTCGAGTTCGATTTTTTTTTCCAAATGCAGAACTTGCCCTATAGTACCTATCAGTGGCGTGGCGTGGATAATTTTAAATGGGAAGACGTTATAAAATTTTGTCACCTGTAAGAATGAAAATAAAATATCTTTGAACCTTAACAACAACATTTCTTGTAGGGATATGGTATCTACAAATGCATTCCACATTGACTTAGCAAAAAATGTGTAGCTTTATTTTTTATTCTTCAAGACATTAATATTTCAATCAACAATGAGCTTGAAACATAATAAAAAAGGACCTCCTTTTAGACACCACCCCTTTCGTCGGACATAACTGCGGCCCTTCCCAGGAATTTTCTATTAATTTTTCCTTGCAATCATATGTGTCAAGAACACAACTCATCTGCATTAAGACTCGCCCTAACGTCAAAAAATACAAGATATCTTTCTTGTATTCCATTCTCTGACAAGAACCGAAATATGGCACTCAGTTGTCCCCTATGACTTAAATCTGATGTTTCGTCGATCATAATCGACACGAACCGGGCTTCTATGATTTCTGTTTTAATTTCACATTTAATAACAGCCGCGATACTATGTATCAAGAGGGATTTACATGTATTCATGAAACACGCACACTAAACAAAAAATTTCGATCTGGGATCGAAATCCCTGGTGTGTAAAGGAAAAAAGGATAAAATATAAACTATTAACTATCCTTACTAAAATTATTTGGTTTCTCCGATAGGTAATCTGTTAAACAGCAATCTACATTTATCAAAGACAAAAAACAAAATCTAGAACTGCACTTAAATTAAGAAGCCAATTTTTTTTTATCAATATAGTGGATAATAAAAGGAATTAAATCTTCACTTTAACATCTAACTTTTCACTATTTTTAATTAAGTTCAAATTGGCTTTTCAATTTATTTGAAGTTATTGAACCTGTCCAACACAGTCTTTTATTGAATACCAGTTGAATCCAAATTTAAATTCCTATTAAAAAAAAAAAAACAAATGCATTTTATTTGACCAGAAGTGTTCTTCAGCGATATGCTAAATTTACACTGCTGACAAATTGCCATATATTCTACCATGATTTATTTCATAATTCAAAATTATCACAGTAAATTTGCAAAAATATCAATCGTGTACATTATAAACTATCACGAGAGAGAAAAATGAAAGCATTTTACATTAGCTTAGCATGCAAATCAACATCAAATTCAAAATCAAGAATCAACAATACCCACATGCCATATTTATATTTACATATATGACATATGTATGTATTAAAGAAAAAAAAACAAATAAGTCGAAGAACACCGTCTTATTTCTCACACAAGGTTGAAAAAAGGCGAGCACCTGAACTCCTGCAATGTATTATCTTCCTACTGAAATGCAATGCTAATTGCTAAAGGGAGAATAAAATACAAATAATTCCAACTCCTAGTCTTATACATCGAAAATTTTATAAGACGGAATGTAGCGTCTTATTTTTTGCGGATGTTAAACAAAGAGGATCCGAAACACAATGCTTGGGGAAGAAAGGGATATAAAACAAATAAATAAGACGGTGATTGAAAAGTTTATGTCAGAGTATTTTCGTGACTCTCTTGGTTAATGTTGGTTGTGGATTGTGGAATGTGTTCGGATAAAGTATAAGATACGAGTACAAACGAGAAGCAGAATGGAAAACTTACTTATTCGATGTTTATTTGTTAGATTGTGTTATATGTGGATTTTCTAAAAGGGAAGACGATAGGAATCGTGTTATATGGACGCCACGCCACTGGTACCTATATCGCAAGAATTGAATTGAATTGAACTTTATTGAGACTTTTAAATTTTCGATTACATTATTATACTTATTCTAGCGATAGCTTAAATCAGACTGAAGTGGCTATAATGTATTGCCTTCTTTTTCGATTACGTGTTATGTACAGCCTCATGGCGGTCAATTGGTATATAATATGTATTATATTGTTGAACTGCTCTTGCTCATAAGCATATATATCTTTAGCTTGTGACGATTGTCACCAATACATACAATTCTTAACCTAACTTACAAACTAACATACAAACGATTACAAACGATAATGCACCTGAGCATTATATAGGTAGATTACCTTACATTTTATATGTTATATTTTCTTTTTTAATCTTTCTTTTTTTTTTGTTTAAAATAGAGCGATCGATAGCGCACTATGCAAATTGGATATAATTGTAATTATGTATATAATAAAGAAATTATCACATATCTGTTGTAAAAATTTCACTTAGTTTTGTGTTAAAACTTAACGATTGTACAGGTCTTGGTCTTTAGGAACCACGTCCGTGTTGCGTTGTGGGGCTTCGGCCAGGATGGCCTTCTTGTTGTTGGGGCTAGTCCTGAGTAGTCAGTTGATGTTGAGTCATGTTACGGCTTCAGTTTACGAGCCGGGGAGCTTCAGCCAGGGAAGCTTCTTGTTGCTGGGGAAAGCCCTGAGTAGTCAATAGGTTTGAATCTTGTTGCGGTTAGGGTTCTGAGCCTCCGTACCCTCGATGGATTGCCCAGATGAGTTTGTTGTAAAACCAGTTTTTACGAACTTGGTTCTCAGTTTTGGTGACATAGTTAGTACACCCGGTTTAGTAATATCTTCAGTCCCGGGTCCGGGAATGAAGTTTGGTTGCTGTTCGGCAGGCTAGTGCCCGCAGAACTGTAGTTGCGGATTTATTTTGAGCAGGTTCGCTTCCTGCTGGAAATGAGCCGTATCGGCGTCATCGATTTCTGTGTTGTATAAAACACTGTTGCTTAATGCATGGCGGTGGTGGGTTGCATCAAGCTTCTCCTTTCCGGGTCATCCTCCTCAATTTAGAATTCTCCACTACCATTCGTCCACTCCTACTTTAGGTTAATGATCCAATTTTTTCCGCTTAATCACTGCCCATCCGGCGTTGGAAATTATTTTAGGGTGTTAAGGAAGTTCGCTCTTGATGTAAGCGAATATTATTTCGTCACTAGACGTATTAAAAACGGAAAAATTTTAATTTAAACCGTACCACGTTTTTATTTTTGGTTAAGATAATTTAATTTTTTGGAGAGTGCAGATGCAGACCACACGTCTGCACTCTCGAACAACTCCGACACTCTCCCTATATCGCAAGTAAAAAAAGCCGATCTGACAGATCACAGAAAAGGATGTAGCACGTATTTCTGGGAAGTTATCAGATCACGTTGTGCTGAAGCTTATGCAACCATTTTTAGGAGAAGTTAAAAATATTACAACTGACAATTATTCAACTTTTTGAATCTAGCAAAAGGAGAAGAAGACGAGTATAGGTATCTGCTTGGCACTGTGAACAAAGTTCGGTGAGAGATACCTGCTGAACAAGACGAAGTCAGCTCTTTACTTCATCTTTTTACCGTTCGGCTGGGATTCTTCTCACTCATTACTAAGGTAAGCCCAAGAAGAGTGTGTTGGTCAAGGTTACAATGCAAACCAGCGATACGATGGATAATAGCAATAAAAAATTCCACAACCAATAATAAACTATAATCATGGATCTGGCTCGTATCAAAGCTTCTATTTTGTATAAGCATGTCACCTGAAAAACTTTAGAACTTCACCAGTTCTTACAGGATTTAGCCTTGGTATAACGGCAAAATTCACAATACAGCCACCCCATCTGGCAGGATTTTTGTTTTTCTGATGTCAGAAATAAATACAAAAATTAAAAATATAGACAAGTTCATGTATTTGGTCCAATTACAAGAAAAATTAATTCCAATACAAGGTTATAATACAAGGTTGTCAAAATGACTACCTCGGGCATTCTAGGTATGTTGAAGCACTGGTAGTTCTAGTGTTAAGGCTGTAAGATACTGTCGTATGGCAAATGCAAAAGCCATGTTCTATAAAAGACGTTTGGCAGTTTACAACCTGACTTTATATAATGTTGAAAACAAAGAAGCAACCTGTTTAATGCGGAATGCGGGAATGGCTGGAAGAATGTCGGACAAAGTGGCATCATGTCTTTATATGTATTTTAGGCAACATTGCGACGGTAAACAATTTGTCCTGATGAGTGATAAACAATTTGTCCTGATGAGTGATACTTATGGAGGACGAAGGTTTCGCCTTCATATATATATAAACATATCTTGGTACAATTTAAAATAACGAAAATAAACCATTGCGATATTGGACCTATGATGGAATGCGATTCCGTTCATGCCTATATTGAAGGATGTCCAAAAAACATAAATGTATTTTACCCCGTTGGATGGCACACTGTCGTAAGGATGTCATTAAAACTGTCAAAATATACAGTGGTAGAAATGGGACTCAAGGATAAGTTTAGCTTCAAAACAGTAACTTCAACTTTGAATAAAAATCGTAAGTTTGATACTGAAGGGAATAATATTAATTGGCAAAAACTATTTTGGCAGCAGTAGAGAAAAACTGATACAAATAACATTTTATTTAAGTATAACAAGGATCTGGGAGAGTTCAAAGCTGTTCAAATAATTCGATTACAATAAACGAAAGATGAGTTACCAAAATTAACTCAATGTTTTACGGGACCCAAGCACCAAATTATATAAAAACAGAAAAGTATAGTGGTTTTAGGTATTTTGGAAGTTATTATGTTATTCAAAATTTAACAAAACAAAAAGGCTGAAAGTAATAATTATCGCTTGAGGCACATATAGTCCAGTCATTTTAGGTTTTATCTGCGGAAAAATTCCTAGTGAGCTAAATTTTTGTATACACCTTTATTACGGCATTGTAATGAAGATGTGAAAAATCGACATTGATATCGTGCCGGCTAAAAAAGTTATAAGGGTCAAAAAGTCACAAAAATCAGTTTTTCGCAAATATCTCGCGATCTATTGCTCAGGTGCAATAAAGATCATTATAAAAATTGTTTGTCGTGAAATTGTCTACAAAAAATGTCTCCTGCATTTTTCTGTAAAATTAACCGTTTTCGGAGTAGAGCGCTGAGAAAGCGAATATATTATGACGATGCACTCGTTTCCTCACCACCTTCGAGGCAGAATGCAGGGCGCGTTTTTTTAAATGGTTTTCCCAGTAGTCATAATCCATGATATACATATGTAATCAGAGGTTTTTTTTATTTACGAGTGAATAATTTTTGCAACCGCCCCATATGTAATGATATGTCTTACCATCATAGTGTATATCCAGCTAAGGATGTTCGGTTTGCATCTGCATGACTTGCCTGCAAGTCTCTTGCAAATCATTAGGGCTTTTGTGGCTTTCCCGACTATAGCTTTTAAGTGTTTGTTCAAAAGGAGTCTACTATCTGGTAGAACTCCTAGATATTTTACCCCTCTCTGCGTTTCAATCACTTCACCAGCTAGATGGATAGGTTTCATATGTGGCAGAAGTTATTCCTTGTAAATGGTATGATTGTCGTCTTGGAGGGGTTTATTGATAATCCTACAGATAGACACCATTTCCGTGTAATTGTTAGTCCTCTTTGGATTACCTACGGCTATGATAGCAACATCATCAGCAAATCGAATGGAGAATATACCTTGGGAGGTAAAATTTTCTAACAATTCATCCACTACAAGACTCTTCAACAAGGGTGATAATACACCACCCTGAGCCTCTTGTTGTGATTACTTTTTTTTACATTTTGTCCTTTTTGTGACAGTATTTTTAGTGCCTAACATTTCCATCTAGTTATGGTGATGGGTACGCATTTCCTAACAAAAGCTGTGCCTACAGCCTCGTGGGATGTGTTGTCGAAGGCTCTCTCTATGTCTAAGAACGCATCTAATATTGTATCTTTTTTCTATATTTTGGGAAAAAAAATTTGCTTTCCTGTTCTCCATATACTTGGTATATACCCAAACGCAATGCTACTACGAAGAATATTAGTGAGATAGGGCATAAGGTTTTCTTTTTCCTTCTACAAGATAGCTGGGAAGATACCATCTACATCTGGTGACTTTTAGAGTTGAAAAGTATTATCCTTTTACTTGAACACATGTTTCTACCTATTTACCTGTCCTCTATTTTTGGTATGAGAGGTATTCTATCTACAAAGTTAGCATTTTAGGTTTCATGATAAAATGCTATTTTTAGGACTTTTGCCATATTTAAGTCATTTTTTGAGGCATTCACGGACACGAAATATCCTGTTTATACTAGTATTACTAGTGCTATATGTCTGTGTATGTAGTAGATTTTATGCCTTGATATACGCCGTACGGTATACAATACCGTATGTGAGTGCATTCTAGTCGTTTTCTCTACTTCAAAAACGGTTAATTTTACATAAAAATGCAAGACATTTTTGTAGACAATTTCACGACAAACAATTTTTATAATGACCTTTATTGACCTCTGAGCAATAGATCGCGAGATATTTGCGAAAAACTGATTTTCGTGACCTTTTGACCCTTATAACTTTTTTAGCCGGCACGATATCATCGATTTTTCACATCTTCATTACAATGCCGTAATAAAGGTGTATACACAAATTCAGTTCACTAGGAATTTTTCCGCAGATTGGGGTTTAAAATGCCTAAAATGACTGGACTAATATACGAAGAAGCATCTTTTGACATTATTGAATAAAATATCTTTTAAACCACAAACAAAATCAAGAATATTGTATTTATTCTATAGTTTATATGTTAATCTTGAAATTTTTTTAAAGTTAACTTTACAAAAATATTCAAGGAACTCATAAAAATGAAAATTAGCAAATAGGTATTGACATACGCTTTTGTACTAGTTACTAGTGCGACGTACTCTCAGTATGAATGAACCCCAAGTTTAGTTTAGATAAATGCCTACGTACCTATAAATTGCTATATGAAGTTTATTTCTACGAAAAAAAAAAATCTCGCAATAACTACGCTTTTTTAAAACAAAAAAAGTAGGTATGTACTGTGGTGATATATAATGTATCTTATTAATAAACTACATAATATTGTGAGGGATTTGCAATGAAGAATTGAAGTACTTAAGATACTCTTTATTGTTTTATGATCTTTTAGTTTTAGCAGCTAGGCTCTCTAATTTTTACATGATTTCAATTACATGTATAACAAAAATGTTGTATTTTTCTAAAACTATTCCCATTTTATATTTCTCAATATCTACAATCGCTACTATATTTGATTAAGAACTGTAAAATGTTATTCATTTAAGTAGTCATTTTTGATACGCATTTTTAACTTTTAATTTCGCTTATTTGCAGTTTATATGCATGCCACTCTTTTGCAGTAGTCAGTCATGCTTCTCAGTTTACATAACTTATTATGTACTGTGATCAATGTTCTGTTAAATTCATCTCAAACTTGCCAGACCGGTAAGTAACTACCTTACAAGCCACTTACAAATCGAGACCTACCTACGTTGAACTTTTCTTCTTTAAACAAAAATACGAACAATTTTTGGGTACAAAGTTCAATAAGAGTTCAATTGAAAAACAAAAAAAAAATATTATTGAATTAATTGTACCTGATGAATATAAACGTGGAACTTGGTTCCATGCCAGCGTTTGGATATTATGTATACGTCCGGAGAAAAGTCTTGCAATGTTAGCCATTATTTATTTTTTACAAGTTTTTTTTTTTATAAATAGACCGCATTTACAACAAAACTGCCAAAATCAGTGTTAATTATTATTTTTTATCTTTCACTCAATTAAAAAGGAATAGCAACATACAAGCAAACGCAGAATTTAAAAATAGAATGGAAATAAGCGTTCGCTCGTTATCAACAGGTTTTTTGTAATCAATGGGCGCATTCCCTTTTCCCTACGTAGTCAAAAAGTCAACTAGCTAGCTTTGTGAATGCAAAATTGCACTACAAAGCTAGTCAATTCAAACTGTCATATTAATGACAGATGTAAACATATAAAATATGAAAATTGTGTTTTGAGAACTTTAAATGGCCCACCTTTCCTTTAAGGTATCACGAATTTCCACACGCGGATAGTTTTATTCGGTAGATTAGCACTTTTAAATAACAAATATCACAATTTTAAAGTGAGGAAACATTTATAACTATTTTTAATTAATTTTTAAAGTTCCTCAATTTCCATACAAAATGTACTTTTTTTTTGTTTATTTTGACAATTCTCTTTGTGTAATGTCGATTTCCTTTACTCACTAGGGATTTTGATCCCTTGTCAAATTTTTTCTTTTGGTGTGCGTATTTCGTATACATGTAAATCCCTCTTCAAATACGGATTCGAGGGATTTGATCTCTGTCACAAAAAAATCGATTTTTTTTGTGTAAAGGAACGTGAAATCTGTCGAGAGATCGAAATCTTCACACAGAAATTGATTTCTCATGTGTAAAGGAAATCGACATAAGTACCTTTGTATATAAAAACTATAGTACTCTCATGGAACAGAAAAAAATGTTATGGAATACACTCTACCGAGGGCGCTGTCGTAGGAAAATATTGTCGTGGAGACTTTTGACTTAGGGTGGGGTGGTAATTGAGGAAGAGCGAGAAAATTTTATCAGCTCTGGCAATGAGAAAGACGAGAAAGAGAAAATAAAATTTGTTTTTTATCATTTTCCTTTTGAGGGATCTTCTGTGTGTTTTGTTGTTATATTTTTTTGTCAAGAATATTTTTGTTTTGTTTTTGCTATTTCATACGCAACAAAGCAACGTTGTTCAATTTCGGCATATCTAACCAAAATACAACGTTGCTTTTTATTTGTATGGACACACATACCTATTTGAATAGATTTAAGTAGGAATAATTTTGAAAATTGATTCTTGATAGGATTAGGCCTTTTTGAATTTTAGTATACTCGTATCTACATAGGAACTTTATCTTAATATATTAGGTAACTTACTCGTACCTATGTTGATTGCAATTATTATTATTTTTGTTATTCAAAATTATAATAATTGGTGTAATTTTGAAGAACAAAAATAATAATTGCAATCAACTAGTTTAACTGCCTACATTAGATGCAGTGGGTGGTAAGGTAGTGGAAATTGTTTTTTTTTTGCAATTAATATAATTATGTATACATACATATATAGGTATAAAATATTTCTTTAAGCAAATCTAATAGGTACGTACCTGTATTTTTATTAGAGAAAATAGCTTTTACATACATATGTACATACCTATATAAAATATGGTATGGTAGAAAATAATTTTGATTACAAAAAAAAATATTTTTATGCGTTCATAGGTATTTATATAATTAAAAATAAAAAAAAGAAATTTGATATAGGTATAGACCAGTTTTTAAAATTTATTCATATAAACTTTGTTTGCAAAAAATATAGAAAATTTTTAATACTTTTTATGTTTTTATAAACAATTTCAGAAATGTATAAATATTCACATAAAGCAATTGTGAAAAAAAAAATCAAATAAATTTTTCGAGAAAAAAATTATTTTAGAAAACTAAAATTAATTAAAAAAAATTAGAATAAATAGATAAAAATTAATATTGACAAAATATTTAAAAAAAATCAGATACCTTTCTTCATGAGAGTACTATAGTTTTTATATACAAGGGACAGCCTTCTGCCTGCCAGACGCGATAATAACTTGCTACTTCTTTCACTAAAAAGGCCACCTTCAAAACGTCTTGGACCTCGATATTTGCAATCAGGGCACTTAGCTCTTCATTTTCATTTCATTTTGAACTTATGCCAAATTTTGTATCCCAATTTTTTTGACTTAGGAAAGAACTGCATACTTGATGCACTATAATGCACTATTGCGCCCACTAGAGTATGCAAGACGTTCACATTTATAAATAACTATAGAAGGCCTATCTAATTATGCTAATTATTTTTTGTTATCAATCACACCCAAAAATTGCTGTGGGCTCTCGGTCTATATGGGAAATACATACTATAGTACTCTCATGAAGAGGAACGAACGATGCGGCACCATACGAGCGTATTCCATAACTTTTTACGTAGAGTTGTGGAGAGTAAGGACAGACGATAATCAGGAAGGGGTGATAATATTTTCGGTAAAAGCAAACCGAAGGTTCAGAACAAAGCGACGACAAGAAAGCTATTTTCTGTTTTCTTTGTATCAATTTTCTATACAAATAAGTATGAGGTGGCATTTTTTGCTTCACGCATAGAGAAAAAACGGTATATTGCTAAGTTTGATTTTTTGCGTTGTATTTATATTGGAGCAAATGTAGGATTTTTATTCAAATACACGAATTCTTAAACGGTTACCACTCAGAACAATTATTTTGTGTAGATAGATAATTATTTTTGTAGGCAGATTTTTCAAATGCAGAATTTTGAGAATTGGAGTTTTGAGTATTATTCTGAAATACAGAACAATTAGGTATATTGAAAGCTAAAATTTTGAAGAGTAGAATTTTGGAATGCAGAATTTTGGGAAATCAAATTTTGAAATGCATACAAATTAATAAGTAAAATTTTGAAAGCAGAAGTTTGAAAAAGGAATTTTGAAATGCAGAAAGTTTAGTAAGTAAAATTTTGAAAAGGCAAATTTTGAAATGCAGAATTTTAGGAAATAATATTATTGCTTTTTTACTTAGTAATTAAAATTTTGAAATGCAGAATTTTGAGAAGTAGAATTTCGAAATGCGGAATTTGGAGAATTAGAGTTTCAAAATGTAGAATTTTGAAAACTTTAATTTTGACTAAAATTTTATCAATTAGAAAAAAATCATGTGATACATCACTCCCTACATCACGAGTATGCAATTTTTAACTCGCTAAGATGCCTAGTTTAGCCAGAAATCACGTTAGAAGATGTCAACTTTGGGGGTCTACGAAGCTCCGCTTAGCCGCAAATCGCATTTAAAGATAAACATTTGTTTTTCGTTACATGCGATACGTGGATTGAAAGCTGGCACTCCCTAGACCACGAATATGCAATTTTTAATCCTCTAAGATACCTAGTTTAGCCAGAAATCAAGTTTAAAAATGTCAACTTTGGGGGGTCTACAGAGCTCTGTTTAGCTGCAAATCGCATTTAAAGATAAACATTTGTTTTTTAGGTAAACTTCAACTACTAAATCAGAAAAAAACAATTTCTGCTAAAATAATTAACATGGCGATTTTTAAATGTGGCAACCATGTCTTATTTTCTCATATTTCAGCCGTTTTTTAGAGGCAAATGGATATGTATAGGTGTTTGAGCAGCATTATACATTAATTGCCAATAAATTTTCGCGTTTTTTCTCATAATCATTGTCTGTGCGATTGGCAGTGGTTATTTATTTTAAGGTAATGGTTGAAAATTTTTTTTTCAAAAAATGGGTATCTTTTGTACCCCCCATGGAACCAGTTTTTTGTTTTTCATTGTATCAAAAACGGTACAACCGATTTTGATCATTTTTTTTGCTAAAGCTCCCCAAAAACTTAAATAGAATTGTGTATTAAAATTTCCAAAAAAAAAAAATTTGGATTTTTAAAATAAACTTTTCAAAACTCAATATTTCGAAAACCCCATGCTAGATTTTTTTTAAACTTGATAAGTAAAAGTTTATCAATATAATCTACAAGATGTGAGAAAAAAAATTTATTTTACCTAAAAATAAAGGTACCCACCATACAAATGTAAAAAAAATTAAAAATTGGTTTTCAAAAATCGTATTTTTCTCGAAAACGGCGCCCGGAATTTTGATACATTTTTTTTTCTTTGTATGATCTTTAATTTAAATTTTGAAATTAAGATATTACAGCTTGTACCTACCATAGAACAAATTTTTCAAATTTTGACATTTGACAATTTTCTCATTATCGAAATTTTGTATAGAGATGCTTCCAAAAAGTTTAAAAACATTGCGTCTCAAAGCTTTGAAAAAAATATTTTTTTAATTTTTGGAAAAAAAGTATTTTTTTCTTGGAAAATTCGATATCTCAAAAACGGCGTAATATTTTTATGTGGAAAAAATTTAACTCGAGATTTTGATCAAAGTTGACTTAACGATGATAGAGAAAACGAAAAAATATTTTTTTATCTAAAAAAATTGTTTTTGAAAAATCGATGTCTTGAAAAAGTTTGAGCGATTAATTTTTGAAAATATTTCCTAGAATCTTTATTTTTAAATACTTAAAATTAATATCCAAAATTTTTTTCTAGAACAATTTTAAAGAAATTTCTTATATCTATTTAAAATTAGTTTAATAATAAAAGCTTTTTAAAACTTTGTTTGCATAAATTCGAATTTTTTATATTTATATTAACAAAATACAAAAAAAAAACAAAATTTTTATTTTAATGAATTAATAATTTCCAAATTTGATGAAAATTCGTAGACAAACATTGAAAGAAATATTTGTTTGTTCAAAATTCGCAGGGCAAATATCTTATTTTTTTACAAAATATATGGAAAAAAACTATTTTTTATAAAAAAAAGTTTATATTTATTTTCAAAGTTTTTCATGTGGGGTGCATCAATATTTTTTTTTTTTTAAATTGACATCATATTTCTTTTTCTTTAATTTTTCTAAAATTGCTTATTGGCAATATGTAAATGCATACAACATATTTTTTCCAAGAAAGGTATCTGATTTTTTTTAAATATTTTGTCAATATTAATTTTTATCTATTTATTCTAATTTTTTTTAATTAATTTTAGTTTTCTAAAATAATTTTTTTCTCGAAAAATTTATTTGATTTTTTTTTCACAATTGCTTTATGTGAATATTTATACATTTCTGAAATTGTTTATAAAAACATAAAAAGTATTAAAAATTTTCTATATTTTTTGCAAACAAAGTTTATATGAATAAATTTTAAAAACTGGTCTATACCTATATCAAATTTCTTTTTTTTTATTTTTAATTATATAAATACCTATGAACGCATAAAAATATTTTTTTTGTAATCAAAATTATTTTCTACCATACCATATTTTATATAGGTATGTACATATGTATGTAAAAGCTATTTTCTCTAATAAAAATACAGGTACGTACCTATTAGATTTGCTTAAAGAAATAGTTTTATACCTATATATGTATGTATACATAATTATATTAATTGCAAAAAAAAAACAATTTCCACTACCTTACCACCCACTGCATCTAATGTAGGCAGTTAAACTAGTTGATTGCAATTATTATTTTTGTTCTTCAAAATTACACCAATTATTATAATTTTGAATAACAAAAATAATAATAATTGCAATCAACATATGTAGGTACGAGTAAGTTACCTAATATATTAAGATAAAGTTCCTATGTAGATACGAGTATACTAAAATTCAAAAAGGCCTAATCCTATCAAGAATCAATTTTCAAAATTATTCCTACTTAAATCTATTCAAATAGGTATGTGTGTCCATACAAATAAAAAGCAACGTTGTATTTTGGTTAGATATGCCGAAATTGAACAACGTTGCTTTGTTGCGTATGAAATAGCAAAAACAAAACAAAAATATTCTTGACAAAAAAATATAACAACAAAACACACAGAAAATTGTGATCTTCTCATAATTTTCTCCGATCAATTGTCCACAAATGAAAATGAACACATCAGAGTTCTGGAGTATAAATCTGCTTTAGACGAACAGTTAATTTTAAACAACTTTGTACTTGTACTTCCCTTAAACCTGAAGGTAATGAAGTTTTAAAATAATATCCTAACTAAATACTTATGCCTGAGCTTATCAACAGAATGCCATGATGAAACCCGCATCGAAGAACTACATAAGAAGAGAAACTTCCTGGCATCTTACTGTAAACTGATCGTTTACAATATCATTCCTACAAAGAGTGCTGCAGGGCTGTTTAAGCATTATGTCAGAGTAAGAAACTTGCAAAAAATCTTTCATACAGTTTTGTAACTAAGCTCGAATTTTTAGTGCTATAATGAATACGGAGACATTATCAAGGCTACCTTGGGCAAAGCAAGAGAAATCAACAAGGTTAACTTCTTGTTAACGCTTTTGTTGAGTTTAATTGCGGTCTTCAAAAATCTTCAAGCACAATCCGATAGTGGAATCATTCCGAAATCTTCTCATGACTTCAGCGAACTGAAGGAGTTGGCAAAGAGATTTGCTCTCACATTTGGCTTTGATGCGATCAAAAATCGTGAACCAATTACTGCTTTACACAGAGCTGGAATTTTGTTTGCTGTTCATGATATTCCCGAAGATCCATCGGCGGCACCAACACGTCTTTTGTTCTTGTAAATACTGAATGAGTTCAATAATAAACTCTTGAAACAGGATAATAAAGTCATTTTGAATTTCCTCGATCGAAGAATATCGCTTGGAATGCCTTCAAGCAAAGCCGAAGAATGGCAACCATTGGTTGTGTATAGAAATTCTTTGCTTAATGGTGAAACAGATCAGCCACCGCCAGTGCCGACAAAGAAGGCATATTATAGAAAACGTCGAGATCATGCTAAAATTTGGAATAAGTATTTACAATTATTTTGCTTAATAGAAAATATAACAGTTTTAGATGACGACGACGATGATGATTATGATGACGATCTGTCCAAAGTGAACAATAGCAACAACCTTCATAACAGCAACGATATGCGTGATGAAGTCAACATGCACTTGGGTACTGTTCAGGACGATTTGCACACTTTTAAAGATTAACGACGACGATGATGATTATGATGACGATCTGTCCAAAGTGAACAATAGCAACAACCTTCATAACAGCAACGATATGCGTGATGAAGTCAATATGCACTTGGGTACTGTTCAGGACGATTTGGACACTTTTAAAGATTAACGACGACGATGATGATTATGATGACGATCTGTGCAAAGTGAACAATAGCAAAAACCTTCATAACAGCAACGATATGCGTGATGAAGTCAACATGCACTTGGGTACTGTTCAAGAGGATTAGACACTTTTAAAGATTAACTACGCACCAATTCATATTCTCTGGATGCGAATACTTTACTAGGATTCTTTAACGATTCTGACATTTTGGGACCTTATGGACTGGGATTGTTTTATTTGTCATTTTTTAATAATTTTTCACTTAATTCAGAATTACAAGATTCTTTTAATAATGATAAATATATTTTTGTAAAAAAAAAAATAATATAAAATACAAAGTGCAGTTATAATATTAAAAAATTCTTATACATTTTAATATTTCTTATTCAAATTGAGAAGGGGTTGAGGGGTTGTGGCTTCATTCTTTTCCTCCACATAACTAGTGTCGGAGTTCTCCAACGCTGCCGGAGATTCATCGGTTGTCTTATGCCGGATATACATTGTTCAAATGCATGACAAGCATGTGCGAGTGTATTAGTGAAAAAGTCACACGTATAGATTGGATGTTGGATTGAAGCAAAATCAAAATCTTTTGATTTTCTTTCAATCTAGCGTCCTGCATTGAAGTAGTGTATATGCAAGATTGATGATTGATCATGCATTTATTGGTTCATTTGCGTATAGTACGTTGAATAGATGAGAACACAGCACAACATAAGCACATATTTAAATATTTAAACAGAAAACAAAAATTGTATGATGAAATGGACAGACAAAATAAAACAAATTATTCGCATAAAATTGAAAAAATTCCAAAGAAATTCGTGAAATCACAATTTTGCCGAAAAAAAAACTCACAAAGCGCAACGTCCTCTCACCACACCGTCGATGTAAAAATAAAAGATTGAAGACTAATGCTTGATATGTGTATATGCAATTTCAACCCCAAATTACCAATACACTTGCATATGCTTGTCATGCATTTGAACAATGTATACCCGGCATTAGAGAGGTTTCTTTGATTTCAGGTACACTCAAATGAAGTGCTGGGTTGATATGGGCGAAATTCGATAAACGTTGTGCGGTCTCGTCTTGGTTGGTTAGGAGTTTAGATTCGTCTGCGTCTTCTTCTTCCTTTTGAACAATTTGGTAAGGTATTGTTGTGGTTGTTGTTTTTGTTTTTGTATTGTGATCTTGTTCCGTTTCACTTAGTTGATTTAGCAACTTAGCTTGCTTCAAGGATGAGGGAATGTTATCAGTGGTTATGAGATAGTCATTGAGTTGGAGTTTGGTGGTATGGACTTGTTGAAGTCGTAGCAGGAAGATAGGTTAGGAGGGATTCAGTTGTTGTTGTTGGAGGTGTTGGGCGATAGGTTGCAAATGTGTCGTTAGAGTCGGTTCAGAGGTGGTAGTTGTTGAAGTAGGTGGAATGGGAGTGGTCGTTGTAGTTGCTGTTTTAGTAGTATGAGGGTGATGATGAACAGGCTTATCAGTTCTGGTTGTTTCTGGGGCGGGGGATGTGATTGTTGTTGAAGTTGGAACTTCAATTGTTGTAGTTGTTGTTGAAGTAGTTGGAAGTTGAGTTGTTGTTGAAGCTTGTTAAGTTGTTGGAATCTTGTTATGACTGTGTGGTGGAACTTGTGGGTCATTAAAGTAGTTGTGGATGTTCGGGTGTGCTGTGAATTGCTTCCGCCTGTGATAGTTAACAAAGTGTTTGTCCGTTGAGACTTCGATTTCTGAATCAGCAGGGAATAATGGAAAGTATAAGTATGATCTGAAAAACTAAATACAAAAAAATTATACGAAACAATGCAATGAAAATTGAACTTACCTCCGTTCTCTTCCATTTTGATTTAATGTTTTTTTTTCATATCATGAGTCCGTCAAAAAATTATAGAAAAGTGTGAGAATTCCGCAAATTTACATATATGTTCGTCTTTACTATAATCTTGACTTCTGCATTTCTCGAATTTCCTATAATGCAGAAATGAAGTTCTTCTGCATTTTGCTCGTTTCTCTCTATCTTACAAATATGAATTCTGCATTTAGCATCCCTTTTTTTTTGCAGAAATCAATTGCAGATACATGTAAATCCACATTTGTCAATTCAGTGTTTTTGTTTTCAAGTTCAAGAGTATTTGTGTTATAAAAAAAAACAATGTTCGCTTTGGTATTATTGGGGGAATCCAATGACCGCCGCAATAAAATGCGGATTCAACGAAGGCACCTGCGAGACACCATGAATCCTTTCGATATGCCCGAAGAGCGATTCCGCGAGCTATATAGGTTAAGTCGTGCGGTGGCGCACCACATATGGTACAAGGACGAAGAAGAACATTCATCCCGATTAATCTTCGCATTTGCACCGCTCTTCATTTCTTTGCAACCGGTTCATATCAAAGGGATATCGGTCAGGATTTTTCTGTTGCAATGAGTAGATCAATGGTCTCGCGGAGCATATGTGAAGTAGCTGCAGTTCTTCAAAACAAACTCATGGAGAAATGGATTAAGTTTCCAAGCATCGAAGAATACGAGTCCATCAAGCAGATGTAAAATTGTTATAAATAGGTATTCAAATACATTCAAATATTTAATTGTGAATAATTAATTTCAGATTTTTTGAGAAAACTGGATTTCCTGGTGTGATAGGCGCAATCGATTGCACGCACGTTCGAATTCAAAAGCCAAGCAGAGATATAGAAGCCTGCTACTTGAATAGGAAAGGGCTTCATTCAAAAAATGTTCAGCTGGTAACGAAAAATACTTTAAAGAATTTACATTAAAACATGAATTATGATATCTTTATCTCAGATATGTGATTACAATCTAAAGATTCTTGGCGGTTTTGCAAGATTCGGAGGTGCTGCACATGATGCCTTCATATGGAGAGCTTCACAAGTAAATGCATTACCTGAAAGACGCTATGAATCTTGCGAGCCCGGTCATCATAATTCATGGCTTTTAGGTAAATAGTCAACATTTAAATAAACTCAACAATTTAACAAATCTTTCTTTAAAACTTAGGTGATTCCGGATATCCTCTGCGTCCGTGGGTGATAACACCTTACAGATCTTCACAAGGAGGTGCGATTAATCGATCATTCAACACAATCCATTCCCAAACGCGTAATTGTATAGAACGGTTGAATGGTGTTTGAAGCTAGGTCTTTCGTACTCACCATCAAGAGCTGGAACAATTATAAATGCGTGCTGCGTACTCCACAACTTCCGCCTAAGCTATGGCATTACGGATGATCATTCTGTTTTAGAACATGATATAGAATATGAACAAGATGATGACATGTACTATCCTGAACAAAATTCTGTTCATTTAAGGGCTGCAACAGCTATACGCGACCGGCTCAGGTCAAATATTTAAGTGGTTAAAATAAAATAGTTCCGATAATACTTTTTTTTTTGAATCTTTGTAGTCCAGTCAAATTAGTATTTTATATCTACAAAAAATACTGCGTCGAATTTTTTTTTTGTTTCTTAAAGAGTACCTATTGGAGAGTGTAAATCCAAAAAGTTCGAACAAAAAACGCCCATGCGTTGTCCAAATATCGAGGTTTTAAAAATCAAAAGATTAAGGAATTAAAAGTCTTTTGTGTTATCCAAGGACCTGAACGAAATTAAACGTAACTCCTTTATTTTCAGCTGCTCAAGACTTCGTGCAATGCAGCTCGGGTAGTTATCTAGAAACAAACAGGATATAATCAATTAAACGCATTCATAATAAATAGTTTCTTAAGAGCTATTAGTAAGATCTTCACAGAAATGCATGATATGTATGTAAGTTTTTACATTATGTATGAATTTTTTTTTGTTAATAATGAAATGCAAACTTAAAAGTTATTGAAATTTTCAGTTTTTTAATGGAAAGAAATAACAGAAGATTAAACATATATACATAAAATTGAAAAAAAAAACAAAAAAGTAAAATAAAGCAAATCCAAATTACAAAAAAGGAAGAATGAATAAAGAACACATAAAATAAGTAGGTAAACATAAAATCACATTGTTGAATTAAAACTAAACATAACACAAAATAAAATGAAGCTACTTCAAACAACTATAAAATAAAATATAAAAGTTATTCACGTTTTAGAATATTTAATATTTCTTTATTTAAGGAAACTAACTTTTCCATCACAGAAGTGTGCATGGCTCTTACCTTTTGTAGAGCACTATCGTACGTTTTATTTCTTTTTCTCTTACTTGAAGATGGTTCTTCGAACGATGGTTCATCCTCTTCCGTTTCGACGGCTGCTGCCCCAATCATAATTTCTAGACTCTAAAAATAATAAAATGTAAAATTATTCAATTCAACAGTCAACAGCCAGTCCCATCTCAGGAGTGGAAGCATCACCATCCACAGCATCCATTGCAATTATGGAAAGGACCTTTTCCTCGAATTCGCTTAGAGGACGAGGTCCATCGGCGATGCTTCCACCACCAGTCTTATTCATGAAGGCCTTGATCTCATTTGCCTGCTTCTTCGCTGCAGATTTTATGTCAGTCCAACACTAAAATTGAAGACATACATGGTTTACATAAAAAAAAAAATATGTGATGTGTACTTAGAATCATTTATACCTTTTTCCATTGCTCCACCGTCTTTATATTTGGCCCTTGGGAGTTGAGCCGGAAACATAGACTCCCAAGTTTCGGTGTTGGATTGCCGGCTTCGGTAAACTGGCCGCGGGCAAACGGCTTGTCTTCAGCCATAAAGTCTACCAGTGTTTCCTTCTGGCTTTAAAATATAATATTTATTAATTAAGCTCTTAATTCAATTAATTATTATTTATGTATTACCTTTTTTGCCTCCGACATTTTTCGTTGCCTTCTCGTTTCGCCTGCTTTTTATGTGGTGATAAATTTTGACATTTGAAGAGAAAAACTAATCGACTTTCAAAGATACAGAAACCCATTTTATCGAATTTTTCCACGATTCCTATTCCGTTTGTTTCAGTCGATAGAATTAACGACTGTCAAAGTTGCAGAAACCCGACGATGCGATAAAATGAATTTCGTCCCAATTCTCACCGTTTCTCGACGAGTTTTATCGCTTCGAAAGTTACAGAACATGGGTCGTTTCTCGTCATTTGAGTTGAGAGCTCGATTTGGAGTTGAGTTAAAATGGTGTTGAGCGATTCTGAAACATTTTGTTAAGCCAACTCCTCGACCCAGGTTTTTCGTCTCATATTTCCACTCGACACCGCTGAGCGAGTGAGATCGAGTCGAACGAATCTCATTTATACTTCCACAATAGTGACATAGATTATGATGCTGATATATGATAACAGGCATTATTCTGGAATGGAAACCTTTATCCCTAACAAGACAAAAGTAGTTAGTTTCAAAGGGAATTATTGGTACGACTATGGCACTCCACAATCTTTGCTTAAAATTTAGAGTTGATTTACCTGATTCAACACAATAGGTATTGTTGGAAGAAGATGCGCAGGATTTCACTTTGGAACAACATTCTTTAGAAAACGAGGAACATTCGAATTTAGCGAAGAGAATAAGAAATAATATACGAAATGATTTGTCGAATTCATAAATATGTATCTACATATATTTATTCTTCAAAATGTTCACTTAGAACTATGATCACATTAATTCACTTATAGCTACGATCACATAAATTCACTTTAAGAATTAAAAACATAAATAAAAATAAACTAAAAACGTAAATGAAAATAAACTAAAAACATAAATACATAAATAAAAAAAAAACTAAAAACATGGCGGTGGACCTTCAGCATTCATGTCTTTAGACAAGTTAGCCCATAAAATTTTTGATTTTTGTCTGGCTTCTGGTGTTTTCAAGTAGCCCTTGGACAAATCTGGATGCTTTTCCATGTACTGCACCAGAATCTCAAACTATGACGCCTTCGTGTTTGCAATTTTTGATGATTCCCTACGAAGAAAACATAAACATATTACTTAATTCTTTATAATATTGAATAAGATTAATTTATAAATTTTATTTACTTACATTCTGAACAAAAAAATTCTTCACTCGAACCACTCGCAAACACATTTGTTGTAGAATGATTATTTGCGATTTCGCTTTGTTTTGACATAAACTTTCGAGATACATGGTTCCCCTATTTTGCGAAAGTAGTAAAGTACACTAAAACACAGTTGGCACTACTCGAGCTGTTCGATTATCGCACATTAAATCGTTCTTAAAGAATTACAGAGTTGCAGTTTTGCGAATTCGAACATTTTTATTGTAGAATCGAGATACATAGTAGGGCCCCTGTAAAGTGGTTATCAGGTTGAGATAACGGTTGAGCTTACGAGCCTACAAAACAAACCCCACTGAGAAAAACCGGAAAAAGGCATATTCGAAGAACAATGTTCTTACATGACCAAAATATACGTCAAAAAATACTACAATGTCACAAAGGCAGTAAAAACTATTGGTATTATGTACAAAATTTTAAAAACTTTCAGGTTATCGGTTCCAACACTCACAATAACAGGTTTTTTATCAGCTCGCAATAAAAGGCGTTAATGGTTCTATGGGACAAATCTTTCGCACTCGTACAGTAGCTAGAGTCCTCAAAGATCTTGAAATAAATAAATTCGCTGATCCAGATTGTATATCCCCTTTAATTTTTAAGCGGTGTTCTTCTACGCTGGCAAAACCATTGCGTAACCTTTTCAATCTTTCATACTCTTTGGGTATCTTTCCGAGTAGGTGGAAAACAGCATTTGTCCACTCGCTCCCTAAAAAGGGCGAATCTGCCTCCTCTTCCAATTACCGACTCTTCTTTCCAAGGTCATGCAAATGCTAATCAACAATCACATTAAGAAATATCTCGAAGAACCAAAGCTCTCAAATGACCGACAGTACGGCTTTCGTAGCAATCTCACCGAAAATTGGAACCAATCCCTACAACATCATTTTGAAGATACAAAGATAATTGCACTTGATATTTCTAAAGCATTTTGATAGGGTCTCTTCTTCGTTGGATTAGAAATTACCGTTCAGAGCGCTCAATACAAGTTGTATTGGACGGTTTCAAGTCTGATATTCATAAGACAAATGCTGCCCCAAGGCTCCGTTTTCTCTTTTCTCTGAAACTTCTAGTCCACTTCATTGTTTCGCTGACGACAGCACCATCAGCTTTTCATATTCGTCAGAGTCACAACCTTGTTCTTCGGCAGCGTATGCTAAGCTCATTAGATTCTGATCTCGACAGCATTATATGTACAATGGGGATTTAAAAATCGTGTTGAATTTACTTCGAAAACACAAAGCTGTCTTCTGTAGGCCAAGCGAAATATAGCACCCTTGCCATTATCCACGAATGGCACTTGTATTAAAAAACGGAAAAGCTTTCTACTGTCGGTATAGACGTTATTGACCATCTCTTATGGTCTGATTATACATACATATATTCGATGTTGCCAAATACGCAGCGAAGGATGCAAGAAATTTGTTTCCCCCTCTGATCTGGCTACCATCTATAAGGCATATATCCGCCCAAAACTTGAGTATAACACTCATATCTGGGCTGATGCACAATTACTCTTTTCAACTTGTTAGAAAGAATTCAGAATAGAGCCATTAAACTTATAGGATACAGATCAATAACGGAAACTTTTGTTTCTTGAACACTATCGCAATGTTTCATGTCATCATTATTTAACCGCTTTTTTTATCAACAATGCTCAAATTAAATAGCCAGTTGCATTCCTCCCCTCAAACAATTCCACAGTAATACTCCTTGAGCCTAACTTCGGACGTACTGTCAAATATAAAGATTCTTTCTTTAGCCGCACTACTAAAATATGGAATACTTTGCCCTTCTTGATTTTTTCCCCTCAGTGTGATGTGCAAGTTTTCCAAACCAATGTTCATCGACATCTCCTAAGCCCTTTCCATTTTTCTTAAACGCTCGCACTGTGTTACATCATAACATTATAACTGTAGTCATAACCCTTTGTGTGTGCAAATTATAAAAAATGAAATGCACCACGTACTTGCTCGTAAGCAAACGTACATACTTTGGAATTTAAAAATTGTTTATAAATAAAAATTATATGTAATAATGGATTTAATGAGATAAAATGCATAAAATTGGGTGCTGATTTCTAGACAACTATGAATTTATACAAACAAAGTCTAAAAATCGTTTTATTATTAAATGCATTTTTTATGTAAAAATTTCTTTCAAATTTTTCAAGACAAAAATTTGGGATGCCAATTGTAAAATACATAGGTATTTCGTAATATAGATTTTTAAAAGAATTTCAAAAAATAACGTTTTGAGATATTGATTTTTCAAACAAAAATTTAGATTTTTTTTAAACCCAAAAAATATTTTTTCGAATATTTTTATATACAAAATCGTTCGAGCCGTTTTCGAGATAAATTAGATTTTGCATTACGTGTGTATGGGGGGTACAGTTAGTTTTGGAGCTAAAAAAAAATTTCAATTTAACTTCTAAGGAATCAGAGTTTGAAAAAAATAGCTCTAGTGCTTTAAGGTCTACATCGAGGTACAAACGTACAGACAGACAGAGAAGTTGCCGGACCCGCTTTTTTTGTCTTCGCTATCATCGTAATGTCAACTTTGATCAAAATCTCAAGTTCGATTTTTTTCCAAATGCAGGAACTTGCCTTATATACGAGTAGTACCTAGTATATCGCAAGTAAAAAAGTCGCTAGTATGGATGGTTTTGTAAACAAATTAGAAATAGAAAATAGTTCAATATCTGAATTTGAGAAATGAACAGATTATTTTTAAAACATACAAATTTGTATTTATTCTATCAGTTTTTATTAATTTTATATTTTTTGTTCGCATATTACATCAAAAATAAAATAGAAAACGCGTTTATGATCACATATTGAATATATTAAAATTGAAATTAATATCAGATATTTTTTCATAACATAATTCTAACAATTTTGAAAATCTAGAATGAACTTTTTTCCAGTGAATCCATTAAAATTCAGTACGGCTGTTACAGCATCTTTGTAATTTTCTAAGTGGACTATCTCATGAACTGGTGCAGCAAACTTTCCTTCTTCTATAAGGCTACAAAGTTCCGAAAACATTTGTATTCTCTCTTCGTGTTCACGATTTTCTTTTGTCCATCTTGTCATCCAAAAACCAACATAGGATATATTTTTGAATATTAATGATGCTGTTCCGGCTATAACAGGTTCTCTTGACATTCCACCGTAGGTGACATGAAAACCTTTAATGTCTAGATATCGAGCTATTTCAGTGGATGACTTTCCTCCAACACAGTTCAAAGCTAGCTTTGGTTTTTTTAGTATTCCCTCAAATAAATCGGTTTTACGAAGTTCTTCTTCGGTTAAGACCTCAGTCGCTCCAAGACACTTAAGATATTCCTTGAGATCATTGATTTCTGGCCGATTGCGAATAACACCGACCGAGGAAATATTCCAAGCTCTACAAAGCTGATGGACAGCTTGTCCCACAGCACTATTGGCACCATTTTGAATAACTGTATCACCTGCCTTGATTTGGACAAAGTCCTTAAGCAGTCTATACGCAGTACACGGATTTACTGTCAATGTGGCTGCTTCGGCAATTCCTATTCTGTCGGATATCTTCATAAGATCACAAGAAGGATAGACAGCGTGAGATGTCCATGTGCCAATGCCTGTTGTGGATGGTACTACACGATCTCCGGGTTGTAAATTTTTCACATTCTTTCCAACACGAATTACATTTGCTACGAATTCGTTACCTCCCACTGATGGAAGCGAAGGCTTAACAGGGTACTTACCTACGGTTATGTAAATTCTTATAACAATAGAAACAGTAAGGTAAACAGATTTACCTTGAATAGTATTAATATCAGCTGGATTAATTGGAGCTGCTAGAGTCTTAACCAAAACTTCGTTGTCTTTTGGATCGGGAATTTGCTGTTCACATATTTTAAGCACAACGCTTGGTTCACCATATTCAGTGTATTTTAAGCACTTCGCTACATAGGACATTTGACGTTTATAGAAAGATGTTTTAAGTATCGAAATAACATTAAATGTGTTCGTTTGAATCATTTTGTCGAAAAGTATTTATTAATTTGTTAGAGGTGCACTCCAGACTGCAGAGTTCAGACGCAGACCTAGTTAGAGGATAATAAAAAATAAATTAGATTGTTAGATATACTACGTTTATATGCAGTATCGAAAGATCGAGTTGGATTAGAGTCGGATTTTCGACCCAGGTTTTTCGTCATTTGAGTTGAGAGCTCGATTTGGAGTTGAGTTGAAATGGTGTTGAGCGATTCTGATACATTTTGTTAAGCCAACTCCTCGACCCAGGTTTTTAGTCTCATATTTCGACTCGACACCGCTGAGCGAGTGAGATCGAGTCGAACGAAGCTCATTTCAACTCAATACCCGTTTACAAAAGGTCGAAGCGAGCTTCAAGCTCGCTTCAATACCTCATAATTGTTACTACGTTTATAATATAATGAGGTATTGAAGCGAGCTTGAAGCTCGCTTCGACCCTTTGTAAACGGGTATTGAGTTGAAATGAGCTTCGTTCGACTCGATCTCACTCGCTTGTACTACGTTTTCACCAAGAGTAAATCCGGGATTTAAGTGGATTTACCATTAATCTTCTTCAAATCTCGAAGATTTACCATACAAATTTATTTCGTAAATCTAGTAGATTAAGCCTAGTATACAGTTCTTTTAAAAAAAAAAAAAAATGAGTGGTGAAAAAAAAATTTTTTTCTCATGAAAAAATTTCTGTAAGTTTTTTCCGTCAAAACAATGGGATGCACATTGTTTTGCGTGAAAAAAAATCGTGGTGAGTATACATTTTTTTTCCATTTTGGTTTACAGTTTGGTGAAATGAAAAAAGTTTTTTTTCGGGAAAAAACTCTCCCATAAGAAATGCATTGGTTTTTTTTTTTAGAAGAACTGTATACTAGGCTTTAGAAATAAATCTCTACTAAATCTTCATAGGATCGATCGGTCGAAATTCGAACTGACCTAACATCCATACGGTGCTAAAGCGCGGAACAGATTGAACCAGCAACAGCACCGTCAACAGCAACAGCGGCCGCCATTAATTTAGAGCCAATGTATTTCAATTGTTCAACACACATTAGAACAGCAACAGCAACGCCAACAGCGTCGTTAGGCCAAAGTCCTAAATTTGCTGTTGCTGGTGCGGTGTTGTCAACTTTCCCACTGCAATATTCAGTGGCACCACCATGAAAAGCTTTTTTTCCACATGAAATGTCAAGCAGATGAAATGACGTTGCTGGTGGCAATGTGTTTGAGAAATTTTTGCTGGTCTGCGTGCTGTTTGCTGTTGACGATGCTGGTGCTGTTGCTGGTTTAATATGTTTCGCGCATAATACTGCGTTTCCACTGAACGATAATCTGAGATTTACTCAAATCTACTTGAAATCTTCTTGAAATCACTAGATTTACCATACAAAAATTAATCATCTTGATTCGAGATTTCAAATAAATCTACTTGAAATCTACTGTACTGAACGGATTCACTTTTCCATTTCCAATGAATCTGACAGTTTGATGGAAGGAAAAAGAAAAAAAAAACAGTCTGTTGACAAACTGAACAAAAAAAAACATTTTAATAACTGACACTGCTTGTAATTAAGATTTTAGATGTCAAAATAAATCTAACAAGTCCAGTGGAAACACTACTAGATTATTTTAAATCAAACTGGAAAATAATCTAGATTATCGTTCAGTGGAAACGTAGTATAAGACTGCTTTTACACGAAAGCGATTTTTAATCTTTGATTCTCTTTTGACTTCCCTTCGATTGCATGAATGCTTTTAAACACAGCGATTTTTAATGAAAGTTAACTTTTCTTCTATTAAAAAGGAATCATCTCTCCGCACTCTTTACTCTAGTGAGTAGATCGAAGTTCACTGAGCGAACGCCAAATAGAAATGAAACATACCTGACAAGTAAAGAAAACCACAAAGAAGAAAGAACGATAACTCTGCAATTTTTCCAACCCTAGCAATTTTGTGTACCCCCGCCACCACACACGTCTCTCTCCTACGGGCTTAAAAATCGCAAGGTAATATTGCTTCGTTTAAAAGCAGTCTAACAGCCCGATTCTCCCCCTTGTGAGGAGTCACAAGTCACAAGCTCTTGTGACTATTTCTTGTGAGGATTGTTGTGATTCGATAACATTTTGGTATTCTCCCCCAATCGTCACAAGAAAACTCACAACGAAACTAACCACAGCGTGGTGAGATTTTTAAGTGTCATTATTTGAACAGCTGATTATTCAAAGTGAAGAAATTACTTTGTAAATGTATTGTTTTGGAGAGCGAATGGCTTATTTGTATCTCTCAAAGTTCTTAAAAGCCGTCAGGGCTGCAAACTTCTTGCTACGATTAGTTTCTTTAAAAAAAATTTTGTTTATTTAAAAATGTTAATTTTCATTTTCTTGGGAAAGATTAGCAATAATATTCACTAGAACAAAGTCCACTTTCATTTTTGTGTACTCACAATTATTCACAAATCTAGAAAATTTTCTTACAAAATATTCTGAATGTCCAATAATCTTTAATAACACCCATATTAATAAAGATGGTTTAGTGGAGGTTTATCGTTAAGTCCTGGACTAAGTGCGAAATTTCATTAATAAAACAAATTTTCTGTTAAGTGACGTTTACTAATTATGATTAAGTTAAACCACCGAAGTAGGTGGTTTAGCGAAGGAATAAGAAATAGAAATGTCCACAGTCAGACACAAGCGATTGACAATCAATTTAGGTAGCCACAGAATATAAAAAAAGAGATTGCTTACTTTTGTAGAAGATTTTCTTAAAAGGATTTTTGGTAAACGTCATTTTACTATTCCGGGAACATTTTGTTTTTATTAATATAAATATTTAAGCCAGGACTAAACTCCTACACCCATATTAATAAAAATGGTTTAGTGGAGGTTTATCGTTAAGTCCTGGACTAAGTGCGAAATTTCATTAATAAAACAAATTTTCTGTTAAGTGACGTTTACTTATTATGATTAAGTTAAACCACCGAAGTAGGTGGTTTAGCGAAGGAATAAGAAATAGAAATGTCCACAGTCAGACACAAGCGATTGACAATCAATTTAGGTAGCCACAGAATATAAAAAAAGAGATTGCTTACTTTTGTAGAAGATTTTCTTAAAAGGATTTTTGGTAAACGTCATTTTACTATTCCGGGAACATTTTGTTTTTATTAATATAAATATTTAATCCAGGACTAAACTCCTATTCTATGGTTTAGTAAGACAGTGGACTATAGAAGGAAAAAGCGTTTTTTATTAATATGGGTGCTATTCTATGGTTTAGTAAGACAGTGGACTATAGAAGGAATAAGTGTTTTTTATTAATATGGGTGTAAGAATTTATGAGTTGTGACCTGCTTTGAAGGAGATCACAGTTTCGATTGTTTTTGTGACTCTCCATTGTATATATATTTTTATAGTACTATCATGAATAGGAACGCGACTAGGCGAACCAAGCGGCACCATAATTACTAAATTAGCAGAGATGCCTATGGCAGAGTTTTAACAGATAGACATTTAATACATGACAGTGACAGCAATAGGAATACTGTATATAAAATAGGAGAACAAAGGCACATACTATGTACATTGGAGTAGAATGTAGGTGTGTGTGGGGATTTGGTAGTTGTTATTTTCTGTAGGCAAATATTTTCAAGGTCAATACTTTCAATACTTTTTTGGCGATTACGTATTTTTTGGGATAGAAGAAAATTATTTCTGTGCATATTGTCGTCTGAGTTATATCTTGTTCAAAAGAGCATTTTTGGCGAAATTTAGTTAGAAATGCAGTTTTTATAAATCAAACATGCTCTTTCGAATGGCATACTCCATTTCTTTCTATCTCTTTTAGTTTTTAAGTTATGAAGAACTATTATGTTCAATAAACCACTTTATTAAACATTTGAGTTCGACTACAGCTAAACGGCTCGGCCGATTTTCTTCAAACTTGGTAGATATGGCTTTTAATTTTTCCCCCCACACGTTTTTTTCTTTGGAATTTTTTTTCGAAATTTCATAAATATTTTTTTTTCTCAAAAACTGTCCCACAGATTAAAAAAAAAAAAACAAAAAATTTCATTTAATTAAAGCTAGGCATTATATATATACAATGAGCTATAGGTAATGGTTGAAAACAATTTTACAAAAAATTGTTATACATATTTGGTACCCCCTTGGGACCATTTTTTTGTTTTTGATTTTCTCAAAAACTGTACGACGGATTTTGATCATTTTTTTTGCTAAATGTCCCTAATAGTTTGAATATTATTGTGTATTCAAATTTTCAAAAAATAATTTAATAATAATAAAAGGTTTTTTAAACTTTGTTTGCATAAATTCTTACTTTTAATATTTATATTAACAAAATAAAAAAAAGCTAAATTATTATTTTAATTTGATACAATTTTCTATGGGTATGTACCTACATACTATGCAAAAGCTATTTTCTTTAATAAAAATATAGGTACGTACCTATAAGATTTTCTTAAAGAAATAGTTTTCTAACTGTGTATGTACATATCTATATTAATTACAAAAAAAATTCAATTGCCACTATTTAACTACCCACTGCATATAATTATTATAAAATTATTATTATAAAATTATTTTGGTTACCATAACGAAATAAAGCCAATTTGAAGTTATTTAGTTTTCAAAAACGAAATAAAACCATTTGAGTTTATTAAGTTCAAATTCTTTTAGATCTTATTACAAAAGTCGATAAAATGGCAACTCCCGTAATTAATCGTATCAGAATTTAGACAAACCAGATTGCATGAATAATAAAACAATATTCACAAAAACTCTCATACACTCTCAATACTATTTGCTTGTATTCATCTCGCTCATGGCATATAAAACTTTATATAACTACCTACAGTTGATTCTGACAGCAAAAAGAAACGCAGATAAGATTTTCTCCCTCACTCTCTTTATTGTTGCCTGAATAAATATATCTCTACCTCGTCTCTTTTTTTGCTTATATTTTCTCCTTCCACATCAACTCTGCACTGCTTAACATAGCCACACTTACGATTCTGCGGCACAATAAGTTAACTTAAAATCGTGTTTCATAAGAGTACTATTAATATTTATATACAAAGGACTCTCACAAGTTGTGACTGAGCGGCAGAATTCGAAAAAGTCACAAAATCAATTTCACCTCTTCTTGTGACTTGTGAGGCATCACTGACTTTGGGGAGAATCGGGCTGTAAGACTACACAAAATTGCTAGGGTTGGAAAAATTGCAGAGTTATCGTTCTTTCTTCTTTGTGGTTTTCTTTACTTGTCATGTATGTTTCATTTCTATTTGGCGTTCGCTCAGTGAACTTCGATCTACTCACTAGAGTAAAGAGTGCGGAGAGATGATTCCTTTTCAATAGAAGAAAAGTTAACTTTCATTAAAAATCGCTGTGTTTAAAAGCATTCATGCAATCGAAGGGAAGTCAAAAGAGAATCAAAGATTAAAAATCGCTTTCGTGTAAAAGCAGTCTAAGCTATCTCCTTTGAGTATATATAATATGGAGGGCTCGTTTCTATTCCAAATACGTGCCTAACATAGGGGGCGCTACTCCAATTTGTGTGAGTTGAAGTTTTTTGACAGCCGTAATAAAAAAAAAGGTTTTTGGAGTGAAGCAAATTAAAGTGAATAGATTAATCAATGTGAATAGACTTAAATCAACAGCTAATTGTATAAAAAGCTAGCTATAAATAAATAAAACTTTGTTTTTTTTTTGGAAGAAAAATATAATAAAAATAATATATAAGCAATTACAATTTGATAATAATGTCAAGAGTGTGCACAATATGTGGTAGACAAAGTGGCGAACTCATCACACTGTTCAGGTGAGTTTGTGAAATAAAATAATGGTCGCGTTCGGGTACGTATCCAAAGGTATCCGGATTTGTTGGTGTTGTTGTAATCCCATAGGAAAAAACAACTGATCAACGAAACAGCTGATGTCAAGCAGAAATCTAAAGCTATCCAAAAATTTTTGGTATACTTAACTATCCAAGGGGAATTTTGAAGAACAGCTGACATTTCAGCTGATCTATTTTCTTTTGTGTCGAGTACAGGGTTGGCTGAACTGTAACTTTTACCATTTGTTACTTCTAGTACTAATTTACTAATTGAGAAAAGTAAAGTTTGTTGCATTAAAGATCTCTTTCGGATCCTACTGCAAAGCTTTTATTCTTTGAACTTCAGATTGTTTCTTGATATAGGAGGTATTAAACTCAAATTCTTTTAGAGTTTTCATAGAAATATGAAATGATCTTAACTCTTAAACATGACTTGTTATGGGATTATATGGGCATATTATTTAGAGCTGAGTTTTTAGAAAAGGATTCCTTTAAGACTATAAGCTTATATAATCTTATTGCAAGAAGAGAAAATAGTTTAGCTATAAGATTTAAGTAGTTTTAAGCTGCAAAAGTGTTTACCTCTTAAAAAAAATGTTATGAAACCCAGTTCAGTTTCATAACAAGATATTAATACTGAGGTATAACAATGGGATATAAGAGAGTTGTATGGGAGTTTTTTTTTTGTCAGATTTCAAGAGTTTAGCTCTGGAGAGTATGTTAGTTAGACTTATTCATTTTCATTAAGCGAAGTGAAAATGGCTGGTCAAAAAGCTACATAATTATTGGGCTGAAGGTGGATTTACTCCAATTAAAATGGAAAATGATCGTACTGGAGCTCTCTTCGACAAGTGTGCTGCGCTCCTTAAAAATAAACAGTTTCAATATAATTATCAGTTCTTGGTTTTTATTATTTTTAAAAAGTTTTTTTGGTAATATTTATATGTACGTACCTTGAAACGACAGCGTCTGCTCACCAAATGCGAACAAGCACTAAAAGAAATCGTAGTTTAACTCTGTCGGCTTAAAGCTCACCGCTAATTAAAAAAAAAAGAAACATCGTTGGCGTGAGTTAATTTGTGGTTAAAAAATCTGCCCTTTTCAATTTACTTTTCCTCATTGCAGGATTAAATTATCACAAATTTGAACTAAAAACTTAATAGACATTGCCAGTTGTATATTATTTATAAGGGCTATACTATATTATATTCTTAAATATTTAATGAATTGTTATAATAAAAAAAAATTCATAGGATTTGTAATCCAGTATACATACATATGTATAATAATAATTGTTTGTTTTGCGGATTAGCAAATGTTCTCTTGCTGCAACTAAATCGTCGCAACATACCTTGTACAATAAATTCAGCATTACAAAATATCTTTAAATCATGTGTCATAATCCAAATCCTTTGATTATGTCAAAGAAAATTGTTTGTCTCCAAAAATAAATAAATAATTCCGAATAAGGTCCGATCATAAATGTGCAAAATTGTTTTGTTTCCATTATTCTATTTTTTTATGAATTAACTACGTATGTAGCAGACGTAACAAATTGTAGTAAATTAGACATGTAGTTGAATCGGCCAACCCTGGATGATTCACGTCTTTTTTTGACTTTGACAGTAAATGTTACCTATCCGGTTTTGGTCGTTCGCCAACGTATCGGATACTAAAGTATCTTAGATACCCTATCGGTCTACGAAGTGAACGCAGCCAATGAAATTCACAGACATTACTTACATATATGTTATTTAATTTATTTCTTTTGCAGTTTTCCAACAAATGAAGATTACAGAAATCAATGGTCCGTCTTCTGTAAAACAAAATGCGAGGACTCAAAAACAAATGTTCGACACTTTGATCCATCCGCATTCAAGATCTCACTAACCAAAACGGAAAGAAGATTGCAACTAAGACCCAATGTAGTTCCAACAATTTTTGATACTATGGGAAATTCTCGATCGTAAGTGATAATGCCAGTAATTTTGTACAACTATAATAAAATATTAAAAAAATTGTCTTCAATATGTTTGTCCATTTACTATATTTCTTTTATATAATTACAGCGGACCAAGCCAAAATAACAAGCAAGTAAAAGGTGACATGGAAGGCAAGACAAAAAAAGTTAACCTTTATTGTTGCTTATGTGGTGTTCTCAATTCAAAAATTCCTCGATTCTCGTAAGATAAAAACAAATAATAAGGTTTATATCTTATTTTATTATCTTAAAACATATTTTCATTTAAAGGTTTCCTGTACATGTCGCCGAAACGACAGAAAAATGGCTCACTATTTGTGGATTTCAAAAACAAGATTTAAATGTTAATGCACACAGAGTGTGTATGAAGCACTTTGCCAATAATGACTTCTTGAAGCGAACAAATGACAAACAACGTTTGCTTTTGAAGCCAAGAGCTGTGCCATCGGTTATATTAAATCAAGTAGAAAAGTAAGGACTTTTGAAAGTCATTCATTAATTCCAATTTAAAAATTAATATATACAAACTTTTTTAGCACAATTCATGGAAACGAAAACTTGGAGGAACCACATTTCACAGATGCAACCGAATCTTTAGCGCTTAATCATTTATTTGACACTCGGAACCACAACAACGATGAGTTGCAAGAACAATGTCCTCAAATGAATTCAAATATATATACTCAAAGGTTTTCCCGGAGCAGGTGGTGAAATTTTTTAAAACACGAATAAACCTCGAGAAAATGCCAAAAACGAATTCCAATGTGATATTTTCGGTAACTAAGAAAAAATGTACTTTTGAAATATAATACCAAATCGCCTTAATTTAATTAGAATCCAGAGAAAAGACCCCTGGAGGAACTCACCCTACTCGTGGATGAGGATGGAGTCAATATTAAAGTTCCTGCTTTGGTAAGAAGAATCCCTAGTTAATTTAAGTATTCTGTGAATTAATAAATGTATGTACGTCCTTAGCACAAACGATGGGCTACCCGAAAAAACGGCTTGGCGTTTGCAAAAGCGGTGTATTTAAAAAATCATGCTAGGTGAGTATCTAAAATGTTTAAGGAACTTGAAGTATGCCTATATTACTTAAGAAGTTTCACATTAATAAAAATAAACTCTCTTTCTTTAAAATACAAGGACTATCAACCAGTGGTGCCAGACTTTTAAAACGTAAAATCCCAGAATGAATAGAAAAAAACCCTTTTATCCCACGGTATTACAAGAAAAAACCCACAAATATCCCACGAAGTGTAAAATCAAAAATTTAGTTTTTTCCATTGTAATCCATTTTAAAATTAAAAAAAAAAACAAGTTTTTAATAAAAAACATATTTATTTATTATTCAGTCTTCAACAAACTTAAAAATAAAATAAAATTAACAATAAAAAATAAAAAATCACATATTCAGTCTTATAAAAAAAAAAACAAAAAAAAATACTTATTTCGCACTTAACTTATAAAAAAAACACAAAAAAAAAACTTATTTTCACACTTAACTTATAAAAAACCCACATGTGCAGTTATAAGAACTTATACCTATATTAACATTATTCCATTTACATATTTTATGTGTACATTTTTGAATTATTTACGGCTAAGTGCTCCTCCTTAATTTCAAAATTGTAGCAGTAAATATTTTTGGCCTGGAAGCATGATCTTAAAAACCAAATTGAATTTATCATATCTTTTCCGAGACGATTTCTTTTTTTGGATTTCATATCTGTTACAATAGAGAAAATTCTCTCTGCTTCTGCATTCGAATGCGGAAAACTTAAGGCCGTTTTGACCACATCATTTAAGCTTGGGAAAATTAGTTCGTCGTTGAAATTCTTCATGTGGCAGATCTCGAACCACATTTTGTCGATCGAAAGTTTCCTCAGTGAAGCTTTTTTCTCATCACTTAGAATGACAGAAATGCTTCTGAATTCTTCAACGATGTTTGAAGTTTTAATGGCAATTTGATTCAAAAGATCGGCAATTGGCTGTTTTAAAATGTTCAAGGCAGAACCATCCAAATAAATTAAATTTTGAAGTGTACTTCGTTGTCGTTCCGTAATTTACAAATTCAAAACAAATAAACAACAAAGATACATTATCACAGAGACAGAGAACATTGTAGAATATAGTTGTATTCTATAGTAATCTCACTGAGCTGAAAAAGAATATGGGGAAGGTGAATAGGGGCAGTGGAAAAAAATTGAACAACATCCTAACACTACGTTTAGATGAAGGAAAAGTGGAAGTGATTTCTAATTTAGAATTTTTTTTTAGCAAACGAAAAACGAAAATTCTCATTATGAAAAAACCCTTTTTTTTGTTCTACGAGCTTCAAAAAAACCCTTTATCCCTTTTTGCTTTTTTTAGACCAAAAAAACCCACCAAAAGGGATAAAACCCACGATATGGCATCACTGCTATCAACTAAACTTTCAAACTATTTTCCACTTAACAGATGCCAGACATGTGGAATGCAATTCTCTCAGTCACCCCATCTTAAAAATCATGAACGAACTCACAGCTACTACGTTTATATGAGGTATTGAAGCGAGCTTGGAGCTCGCTTCGACCCTTTGTAAACGGGTATTGAGTTGAAATGAGCTTCGTTCGACTCGATCTCACTCGCTCAGCGGTGTCGAGTCGAAATATGAGACGAAAAACCTGGGTCGAGGAGTTGGCTTAACAAAATGTTTCAGAATCGCTCAACACCATTTCAACTCAACTCCAAATCGAGCTCTCAACTCAAATGACGAAAAACCTGGGTCGAAAATCCGACCCTAATCCAACTCGATCTTTCGATACTGCATATAAACGTAGTAAGCGGCGAGAAACCGTATGTATGCGAAGTTTGCGATAAAGGATTTGCCCGCCATGCAACTCTATGGAATCATCGTAGAATCCATACGCATACCGGAGAGAAACCATATAAATGTGACATTTGTGGATCAGCATTCAGTCAAGCAGCCCACCTTAAAAATCACGTCAAGGTTCATTCTGGTGAGAAACCATTCAAATGTGATATTTGTTCAGCAGCGTTTGCGGACCGTTTTGCGCTTAAGCGCCACCCAGGAATCCACGAGAAATATGGTATGTACAAAAAAAACCTTATTAATTATTAACATTGGTTTTGAATGTTGCTTTTTTATTTGTAGGCCAAACAGCACCTCGCCATTCATCTCAAATACAAAATCATGACGAACAAGGTCAGATAACACAATCGATGGTTATCCATAAACAGGAAATGCCCGAAATGGACGATGAAGCACAGCACGAAGTCATAATTGCGGGATTATAAAATTAGATACTTTAAGATCAATATTTTAAAGTGTGTTTTCTTATATAGCTTAAGAATTGTGATTCGTTTAATTTCTTTCAATTACATTTTTCTTTAAGTTTGTTGTTCAAAAAACAAAATGATTTTCTTTGTGAGGGAATTGCAATGACAGAAAATTTGCTGCAGAGGAATGAGTAGGAGGATATCATATCTTTAAAAAAACAAGACAACTTTATTTTATTTCATAATATATATATTTTTTTTTTATTTTTATACTGAAGGAACCAGTTAAATTATAAATTAATTAAATTGAAGCAAGAGTTTTATATTGAATAGTACTACAAATTACGAAACAAAGGACTGGAATTTTAAAACTTATTTCCTTAGCAAGGTGATTTAAAAGGCATGGTTTTCGGTATCAGCAACAACCAATTCGTCACTATTAATGAATGCTAGACCTTGAGGAGAATTGAATCTAGCTGTATTGAAGTCACCATCCAAAAATACAGAGTTGAATCCACCAATTTTTTTTAACACATGTCCATTGCTGTTGAGAACTAGTATTCTGTGATTCCCAGAGTCGGAGATTACAATTAGTTCGCAATGATCTTCTGTTTGAGGGCGACAACAGATTTTACTGGGGAACTTTAAATTTGAGGCACTTGTTAAATTTGTCGAAGGACTCAGAGGCAATGCAGAACCATCCAAATCGTCAGAGGCACCATAATAATCGATCGAAGAAGCAATGAACTTTTTCAAAAAAGGTCCATGTCCCTCGCCCATTAGAACAAGCAGTGGATAACCAGTTGGTGAAATCAGAAACAAAGTGGGCCAGCATTTGATCTTAAGTTTAGTCCACATGCTAGAGCTGCAATCATTCACAATCGGATGAGTGATGTTGTATCGTTGTATTGCCGATAACAGATTTGAGGAATCTTTTTCATTATCAAATTTAGCACTGTGAACGCCTATAACGACAACTTCATTCTCCACGGGGAAAGATTCTTCGATTGATTTCAGATCCGGCAGTATGTGCATGCAATTAATGCAACAGTAAGTGAAGAAATCGAGTATAACTATCTTGCATTTAAGCTCGGCTATGTTAATTGGTTCGGTAACATTGAACCAGTCAAAATCTAAAGTTTGATTTATAGATTTATGAATTTGAGAAGTTAATTTTCATTGATAAGTTTACCTTTCTCAAAATCACCTACAGCTTCAATTTTAGTTTGGCTGTAATTATTGAGGTACGATGTAATAAGTTGTTTCTGTTCGCTTTCATTTTCCAGGCTTGCAAATTCATTTAATAATTTATCAGAATTGTAAGCTAAAATATCAAGTATATCCAATTCTTCTGTATCCATTATTTATAACTTCTTTTTTCTAATGAATTTTAATTTAAAAATAAAATACAAAACAAAAAGAATGGAAAAGTTCAATACGAAATAATTTAGATTCAGAGTATGAGCTCAGACACTGAATATAGAATACAACCTTTGAGTATATATAATGAGGCTTATCGCCAGTAGTAATATGTTCTACATTTTGCAATTCAATTAATATTTTATAACAAAACCGATTGGATAACAATTTATTAAATAATTTTTTTCTGTATTTTGCAAACAAGACTGAAAATTAGCCGAGTGCTTCACATCTTAATCTTATGCGAAATGCGACCGAGTACGATGTGCGAGAAAAAGAAAAATACAAATTGACAGCAAACAGCTGTATCCTCAACTCACAGAAAGTGAGACAGCGACCCCTATCACAACTTCAAGTACTACAATGCATTAGGGATAGGAACGAGCCCTCCATATTATATGTACTCAAAGGCTATCTCGATGATTTTTCATCGTTTGGCACAAATGAAACTTTCTTTCTCTCGCTTCTACTTTATAAGAAAAATTGAAACAACATTAGCATTTTGATAGATGCTGTCAAAGTTAATCTTCTTATTAATCTTTCAGTGCGGTGAAAACACCACATAAATCTCTTGCCTTAAATTTATTTATTTATTTATTTATTTCATCTATCGAAACTTAATTCTCTTAGATTATGATACATTAAACAAATCTAACAATTTATCACAATTTGATTATTATACTAATACAAAGTGGAGATTAAATACAATGATAAAAAAAGAATATAAATTAAGTTATACAATTTAAAACACAAAATAAAATAAATATTTTTATAACACATTCCTTAAAGTGTTTTTAAATCTATCTCTACTGACATACAAGTCGACTACATCGCAGACCGAGTTAAAGCATTGACAAGAATTAGTTACTGGATCATTTACTACGTTTATATGAGGTATTGAAGCGAGCTTGAAGCTCGCTTCGACCCTTTGTAAACGGGTATTGAGTTGAAATGAGCTTCGTTCGACTCGATCTCACTCGCTCAGCGGTGTCGAGTCGAAATATGAGACGAAAAACCTGGGTCGAGGAGTTGGCTTAACAAAATGTTTCAGAATCGCTCAACACCATTTCAACTCAACTCCAAATCGAGCTCTCAACTCAAATGACGAAAAACCTGGGTCGAAAATCCGACCCTAATCCAACTCGATCATTCGATACTGCATATAAACGTAGTAATTTTTCCCATAGTTTGTAAAGTGACGCGGTAGACTAAATAGTTGGCGTTCTCAGATTATCTTTTGGTGAAAACGTAGTATTATACTGCTTTTAAACGAAAGCGATTTTTAATCTTAGTTTCTCTTTTGGAGTCATCTTCCGCCTTATGTAACCCCGCCACCACACACGTCTCTCTCCAACGGGCTTAAAAATCGCAAGGTAATATTGCTTCGTTTAAAAGCCGTCTTAGACTGCTTTTACACGACAGCGATTTTTAATCTTTGGCCCTGAGTAATAGATCCGAATCTAGCCTAAATTCGATTTTAACCAAACATTCGTAGAAATAAAACAAATTTCAAGTATAAATACTTAAAAGCGGCTTTCCTGTAACTAAGTTAAATTTAAAATGATAGAATCACAATAGAACTTTACGAATCTGGTTAATAGAAATCTGTTTGTGTATCAGTTCACAATAACGAAATTATGAAAATGAGTCACAATTATTGGTATAAATAAGACTGTTGTTAAATTTGATCTGTTACTACGAAATTTTAAAAGCAACTTTTCTACATTTAACAAAAAGTGACTTTAAAACCGATTCTATGAATGTCTATTACTAAGGGCCTTTGTTTCTCTTTTGGCTTCCTTTCGATTGCATGGACGCTTTTAAACACAGCGATTTTTAATGAAAGTTAACTTTACTTCTATTGAAAAGGAGTCATCTCTCCGCACTCTTTACTCTAGTGAGTAGATCGAAGTTCACTGAGCGAACGCCAAATCGAAATGAAACATACCTGACAAGTAAAGAAAACCACAAAGAAGAAAGAACGATAACTCTGCAATTTTTCCAACCCCAGCAATTTTGTGTACCCCGCCACCACACTCGTCTCTCTCCTACAGGCTTAAATATCGCAAGGTAATATTGCTTCGTTTAAAAGCAGTCTTAGCGGTGTCGAGTCGAAATATGAAACGAAAAACCCTTGTATATCAAAACTATAGTACTCTCATGGAACAGAAAAAAATGTTATGGAATACACTCTACCGAGGGCGCTGTCGGACGAAAAAATTTCGTGGAGACTTTTGATTTAGGGTGGGGTGGTAATTGAGGAAATTTTTTTTAGCCACGTGGCAATGAGAAAGACGAGAATGAGAAAATGAAATTTGTTTTGTAGCATTTTTCTTTTGAGGGATCTTCTCTGTGTTTTGTTGTTATATTTTTTTGTCAAGAATATATTTTGTTTTGTTTTGGCTATTTCATACGCAACAAAGCAACGTTGTTTAATTTCGGCATATCTAACCAAAATACAACGTTGCTTTTTATTTGTATGGACACACATACCTATTTGGATAGATTTAAGTAGGAATAATTTTGAAAATTGATTCTTGATAGGATTAGGCTTTTTTGAATTTTAGTATATCTTCATAGAAACTTTATCTTAATATATTAGGTAACTTACCTATGTTGATTGCAATTATTATTATTTTTGTTATTCAAAAGTATAATAATTGGTGTAATTTTGAAGAACAAAAATAATAATTGCAATCAACTAGGTTAAATGCCTACATTAGATGCAGTGGGTGGTTAGGTAGTGGAAATTGTTTTTTTTTGCAATTAATATATGTAATTAGGTACCTAGATACATATATTATGTAGGTATACAACTATTTCCTGAAGAAAATCAAATATATGTACTTATATTTTTATTAAAGAAAATAGCTTTTACATTTCTACATACCTACCTATGTATGTAGGTATATAAAATAAAATAGAAGAAATTTGGTATGGTAGAAAATAATTTTGATTACAAAAAAAAAATATTTGTATGCGTTGATAGGTATTTATATAATAAAAAATAAAAAAAAATAAATTGATATAGGTATAGACCATTTTTTAAAATTTATTCATATAAACTTTGTTTGCAAAAAAATATAGAAAATTTTTAATACTTTAATACTTTTTCGAGAAAAAATAATTTTCACTCGCTTAGAAAATTCAAATTAATTAAAAAAAAGTTATAATAAATAGAATAAAATTATGTATTGTTGACATAATATTTAAAAAATCAGATACCTTTTTTGGAAAAAATATACATACATACATGTATGTACCTGCTTATAAAGAATTTTAGAAAATTAAAAAAAAAGGAAATGTAGTTAAACAATTTTAAAAATTTATTGATGCACCCCACATGAAATTTTTTTTTTAATAAAAATAAATGTTTTTCACAAAAAAATAGTTTTTATCCATATATATTTTGTAAAAAATAAGATATTTGGCGTGCCAATTTTTAACAAACAAATATTTCTTTTCATGTTCGTCTACGAATTTTAGTCAAATTTGGAAATTATTAATTCATTAAAATAAAAAAAGGTATAACTGTTTTCTTTTATCGTGAACTTTTTTTTGATGTTTGTTCTAAAGATGCTTATTCGAATATTCTCTATCGTTTGGCGCTATCCCCGTTGCTCTATCTTCATTATTAACGAAGTTACAGAAAGCACTTTTGCTCTATAAAACACACATTTTTGGGTTTTTTGATATGCCGTATTTCCAAAATGTGTACTAGGTGGGGCAATTTTTGTATAAAACTTTGAAAAACACTCGGTTAATGCTTAAATGCCAAACAGCATTTTTTTACTAAAATGGATAAAACAAAAAAGTTAAAAAAAATACTAATTTAATAAAAAAAAGTGTGAAAAAATACCAAAACTTACTCTTACGAATGTTGAAGTATTTTTAAAACTAATTCCTAATAAAATTGAATGTATTTTTCAAGAAAATTTTATGAACCAAGGTTCATGTTCAGTATTTTTCATAATTAAGTGTTAAAATTCTTTATCATTTTCATACGTTTCTTATAGACTTAAGAATAATCCAATGTGGTATAGAGAAAGGCATAGCCACTAAATTAATATTACTTTTTGTTTTATGTTTTTATCACTCAAAGTAAAATTATAAAAATTAATAATGCTAGAAATTTTGAGTTTTTTACTATTTTTGCTTTCGTTGATTTCCGAATGTCCAGTGCATAAGTGTACTATATCCATAGGAAATTTGAAGTTTAGTTTTAATTCGTATGGAAGAGGATTCTATATCTATTTCTGAGTTTTTTCAAACTTAATTTT
Source organism: Philhelius festivus (assembly GCA_963931855.1). Lineage (NCBI taxonomy): Eukaryota > Metazoa > Arthropoda > Insecta > Diptera > Syrphidae > Philhelius > Philhelius festivus. The sequence goes on along the minus strand of OZ007557.1, from coordinate 24,620,267 downwards.
TTTTAAATAACCATGACGTTTTTTGACATTAGAACTTCAAAATACAAACAATAGTTTTCAATTAATGTATATTAAAATTCACAAGTCGTAATTGTAAAGTACAAAATAACGGGATTATTTTTCAAAACTTAAAATTCGTTTTTTGAAGAATAGTTTTTATGTATATGAAGGTTTTTATAATACAAACTCTATATACTATCTACTGAAATAAATCAGCCAAGTAGAAGACTTAGCACTATTATTGGACTTGTTGAATTATTGATTCAAATTAGCTTTTTTGGCCTTTAGTCCACAAAAATTGGCGTTTCGTCCGGGTGATCTCACATGGACTCATCAGTTAACTTGTGAGGACTATATTCAACAAAGATTAGAATTGTAATCATTAATGTTGGAATTTTTGTGCCCGTGGCCTGGCATTGAATATTTATATGAAGGTTTTTATAATACAAACTCTATATACTACTGAAATAAATCAGCCAAGTAGAAGACTTAGCACTATTATTGGACTTGTTGAATTATTGATTCAAATTAGCTTTTTTGGCCTTTAGTCCACAAAAATTGGCGTTTCGTCCGGGTGATCTCACATGGACTCATCAGTTGACTTGTGAGGACCTTGTCAATACGCAATTTTTGTTAAGTTCAGTTCATCTTACATGAATTTTTTGACAAAAATTTTATGTGAACTATATCCAACAAAGATTAGAATTGTAATCATTAATGTTGGAATTTTTTTGCCCGTGGCCTGGCATTGAATATTTATATGAAGGTTTTTATAATACAAACTCTATATACTACTGAAATAAACAAGTCCAATAATAGTGCTAAGTCTTCTACTTGGCTGATTTATTTCAGTAGTATATAGAGTTTGTATTATAAAAACCTTCATATAAATATTCAATGCCAGGCCACGGGCAAAAAAATTCCAACATTAATTTACAATTCTTATCTTTGTTGGATATAGTTCACATTGGATTTTTGTCAGAAAATTCATGTAAGATGAACTGAACTTAACAAAAATTGCGTATTGACAAGGTCCTCACAAGTCATCTGATGAGTCCATTTGAGATCACCCGGACGAAACGCCAATTTTTGTGGACTAAAGGCCAAAAAAGCTAATTTGAATCAATAATTCAACAAGTCCAATAATAGTGCTAAGTCTTCTACTTGGCTGATTTATTTCAGTAGTATATAGAGTTTGTATTATAAAAACCTTCATATAAATATTCAATGCCAGGCCACGGGCAAAAAAATTCCAACATTAATGATTACAATTCTAATCTTTGTTGGATATAGTTCACATTGGATTTTTGTCAAAAAATTCATGTAAGATGAACTCTTTACTCAAAAGGTAAAGTGGCTTAAGTCGACTTAAGCCAAAAACGATTTTTTTTAATAATTAAAGAAAATAAAAAATTAGCTACATTTCTGTGTAATCGGTTCGTTTGAACACCTTTTTTGAATTTGTCAAATATTTTAAGCAATATAGTTTCGGACAAATACAACATCAAAAATTGTTTTGAATTGAGAGATAAACTCAAAGAAGAAAAAATTGAAGTAGACGATATACTCGTTTCTTTTGACGTTGCGTTGTTTCACTGTTCACTAACATTCCGACATACCTGGCCATCAAAATAATAATGAAACAGTGGAACACAATACAAACATTAACAAAAATTCCGAAAACAGACTTTCTTAAAATATTAGAATTTTGCCTAAGAGACAATAACTATTTTCTACATGGAAACAAATTTTATAACCAGATTTTTGGAATGCCAATGGGCAATCCTCTTTCCCCGACAATAGCTGACATCATACTAGATGACCTTTTAAATAATGCAACAAATGAACTAAAATCAGACAATATAACAATAAAATGCCTTTCGAAATACGTCGACGATATTTTCGCCATAATAAAAGAACGAAATAAAACTAAAATACTACAAACTTTAAACAAATATCACACAAAAATACAATTTACAGTTGAAACAGAAAGAAATAACAGTCTCCCATATTTGGACATCAGAATTCATAGAAACGACAATACTCTCACGTTTAATTGGTATTCAAAGCCTGTTGCATCTGGAAGAATGATAAATTATTTTTCGACACAACCAACATCACAAAAAATAAACGCAGTTAAAAATTTAATCAACAAAATGAACAATATAAGTGACGAACGATTTCAAAAAGAAAATATTAAAATCATAAAAAACATTTTACACATGAACAATTACCCATCTGGAAGAATGATAAATTATTTTTCGACACAACCAACATCACAAAAAATAAACACAGTTAAAAATTTAATCAACAAAATGAACAATATAAGTGACGAACGATTTCAAAAAGAAAATATTAAAATCATAAAAAAACATTTTACACATGAACAATTACCCAACACACATAACAAATAACTTAATAAAAACTACTATCGAAAAAGAAAAACCAGAAACCAAAACAACAAAAAAATCGACAGATGGTAACACCAAATATTGCAGTTTGCAATATATACCTAATTTAACTGACAGTAAAAGCCTACATAGAACTATTAACAACAACAAAGTAAACTATGCATACAAATCAAATAGAACACTGAGAAACCTTTTTACTAACAAAAAAACACCGATCGAAAAGGAACAACAACACAATGTAATATACCAGATTGGTTGCAATGGAAAAGAGGGGGAGAGTTGCAATCGAATATACATTGGGACAACAAAAAGACAATTGGGAAAGAGAATTTCTGAACATAGAGCAGACGTAAAGAAAGGAAAGGAGACAACGGGGTTATCACAACACATGATTGAAAGTGGGCACACACCAGATTTTGACAACACCATAATACTTGACAAAGAAAAGAGAACAAACGCAAGGTACACACTTGAAAGCTTACGAATACAACAAAACCTTTCAAGAACAATGAACACAATGGAAGACAGAGACAACACAATAGTGAGCTATGCTTTAGCAATAAAAAAACCCACCCTCAATCTGTGATAACAATCAGCTGTGATAATACTGTGACGTTTTTTCTGTTTGTCTTTAGATAAAAATTGTTATTTTCTTGTTTTTCTTCTTTTTTTAAAAAAAGTCTTTTGTTTAAAAATTTTATCTAGTGTTAAAAAATTTTTTATGTCGTTTTTAAAATGTATTAGAGTGAATAAACCAGAACATTTTGTAAGTTATTTAATATACCATTACATATTCATATAAAAAAATTGCAAATTAAATGTAATAGTTTTTATAGATTTAAAAAAAAAATTAATATTTCTTATTAAAGACATTCCCCTGAAGAAGTCGTGAAACACCGACGAAACGTTGGGATAAGATGAAATAATTTTGTTTTATTTGCATCGATAAAAGATTTTTGACCAAAAAAGCCTGCTTTTTTAAAAATAAAATCATTATAAAAAAGAATTGGTCACATAAAAAGAAAAATACACAATTTTGTTTATTTAAAAAAATATTTTTTCGTGTTCTCTCTATGATCGTAAAGTCAACTTTGATCAAAATCTCGAGTTATTTTTTTTTCAAATGCAAAACTTGCACTACAGTACCTACATACATACATTTGTACATCGCAAGTGAAAATAAAAAGAAATTTGAATAGTTTATGTGTACCAATTTAAAAAAAATTTTACTCACTAAGTTTTCTGCATTTCAAAATATTATTTTCCAAAATTTTGCATTTCAAAATTCTACTTCTCAAAATTCCTTTTCCAAAATTCTGCTTTTCAAAATTTTGCTTATATTAAGTTTTCTGCATTTAAGAATTCTACTTCTCAAAGTACATTTTTCAAAGTTATATTTCCCAAAATTTTGCATTTCAAAATTCTACTTCTCATAATTCTGCTTTTCAAATTGTACCTATTAAGTTTTCTGCATTTCAGAATTCTACTTCTCAAAATATCTTTTTTAAAATTTTACTTTTTAAGTTTTCTGCATTTCAAAATTTTATTTCCTAAAATTCTGCATTTCAAAATTTGCCTTTTCAAAATTTTACTTACTAAGTTTTCTGCATTTCAAAATTCCTTTTTCAAACTTCTGCTGTTCAAAATATACTTATTAAGCTTTCTGTATTTCAAAATTCCTTTTTCAAACTTCTGCTTTTCAAAATTTTACTTGTTAATTTTTATGCATTTCAAAATTTAATTTCCCAAAATTCTGCATTCCAAAATTCTACTCTTCGAAATGTTAGCTTTCAATAATAAGTACCTAATTGTTCTGTATTTCAGAATAATATTCAAAACTCCAATTCTCAAAATTCTGCATTTAAAAAATCTGCCTACAAAAATAATTCTCGATTAAAAAAGTAAAGTATCTTAAGTCGACTTAAGATATTTCGCGTTTTTTTGTTGATCCTTAGTGCCATTCTAAAAGGCTACAGTTCTGTGTTATCGGCTTCCTTCTATCTCATTGCTGTGCTTTTTTATAGACAAAAACAACTTCATCTTATGTTCAAAAGACACATCTCTACACGCGGTAAAATATCTTAAGTCCACATAAGATTGTGTGTTCTGCTTAATTTTAAAACCTAAAATAGACTTAAGATTATATTGGCTTAAGACTTTTTTATTATTGTGAAATCGTAAATCATATTAAGTTGACTTAAGATATTTTCGTGCGTGCAAACAGGAACAAAAGTCATCCTTAAGTCGACATAAGATAAAATCCTTAAAAAAATTCCAAAAAAGTGTGAAAACGCAAATCATCTTATGTGAACATAAGATGAATTTTTAAATTTAAAACTGAAATTTTTCGCTCCCTAAGTAGTCATAGGATATTTTACCGTTTGCAAACCTAAAACAATTTCCGTAATAACAAGGACATAAGATATTTTTAAGCGTATTTTGTTCCTAGATTGCCTTTTGTGTGATCGTTTTTCTTATTTTTTCATTCAGTGTTTCAGACAGTTTTGTTTCATATGCGATTGAAAAATTATTACAAATGAAACACATACGTATATACAACAAAAAAGAGTTGAATTGCACGAATTAAAAATACATTTTATAGAAAAAAAAACATGGATTTAATGAGATAAAAATGTTCAAATGTATGAAATTGCCGTCTGATTTCCAGAAAACTAAGAATTTATTCACACAAAGCTCAAAAATAGTTTTATTATTAAAAGAATTTTTATGCTAGAAATTTCTTCAAAGCTTTTCAAGAATACAACTTGGGATACCAATTTTAAGTAATTACGTAGTAGTATTGGCGAATAGTTCTAAAAAGACTGGCGCAAAATGTCAAACAACCTATTATTTTTAATTTCTTTTTATGATACTACTTAACAATTTGCTAACTTTAAAGTAGTTTACTAACTCATTCTTAGTTTAAAACATTTTCCAACTAGTATCGTACTAAAGGAATTCTTAATAAATTGCTTCTGAACACACCGAAAACATTGACAGTTCGTTCAAAAAACTAAGTAAACAAACCTTTTGTGGCGTTTCTAAAAGCACAATATTCTTACGATGATTTTAACTTTAATAAAAGGGTAGATATAGATATAGTATGATGCTATATTCGAATAAAATTTTCTAAATCGTTGATTTAACTTAGTTGCATATTAAATCAGCTTTAACGTCGGTCGTTGTTGAAGATAAAAATAAAACGAAATTTAACTTGCGTGGCGTTTATTTTCTAAAGAAATAATAAGTTTGTTATAATATTATTATTATAGTGTGATTAATATAATTTTTACCGATCGGTAAATTCTTCAACACTTATCCTTTCATCCGCCGAAAATGGCAATAATGACAATAATTAAATTAAAAAAGGAAACGTCAAGGTAGCCAACGTTAAAGAAAAAAAAAAAAAGATGTGTTCCTTTGGTTGTTAAGCGCACCTTCTGGTCGTCATGATCGAGTATGTTCATTTGTTTGTTTTCAGCTACTTTTGGTCGTCGACATTCCACTCCCCGTGAAGCCCGCAGGTTATTTGGATTCACCACAATGTTGCTCGACGTCCAAAACTGCCAACCGAGAGTCAGGTCGACGAATTGTAGTTTTATTTGCTGTGGTGACTTCAACGGTCCTAATTATGCCATCTTTGCCTGGATAGGTTGCAATTACCTTGCCTCTTATCCATTGTGATCTTGGAGAATCAATTTCACACACAAAGACGAGATCGTTTATTTTGATTGGTTCTGAGCGTTGACACCACTTAGCACGTCTTGTTAGATCCGGTAAATATTGCCGAGATTTTGCGGCCACAAATGTAACATTTATTTCTCCATCGCTTGCAATTATTCTCCAGTAAACGACGGCAGCATAGGCATTTTCATCCGCATCCGTAAAGATGCAATTCGACACGTCCTTTCTTAAAAAAGGCCGAGTAACATCGGGATATTGATATGTTTTGTACGTCATTAAGCTCTTTCACCCACAGCTTCCATTTGTTCGGTACTCGATCTGGTAACACTGCATCCCATGAAATGCCACTTTTCCATACTTCTTGCAGTAGTATTTTTGCACTAATAACAAAATGTGCTAAAAATCCAAAAGGATCAAATATACTCATAATAACGCTTAACATTTTACGTTTTGTTGGAGTTCGAACACCAGATAAAATATCTAAAGAAACTTTGTGGAATTTTAGAGAAAAAACGAATGCGTCTTTTGTTTTATTCCAGTGCATTCCCAAAATTCTTTCTTTTTTATCACAAACGTCAATGTTCATATCGACCATCGGATTCGCCTCATCAAACACTCCCAATTCCTTTAAAACTATTTCCGAATTGGAAACAAAATTTGCCAACTCAAAATTACCTTTTTGGGGAATCAATCTCACTTGGTTCACGACAGAAATAGCATCTTCTTCTGTTTCAAACGACTCAACGTAATCATCGACGTAGTGCCTTTCTACGATGGCAGTAACAGCTCTTGGGTTCTCATCTTTGAATTTCATGGCGTTCGTATTTTTCACATGTTGTGCCAAACACGGAGAGCAAGTGGCTCCAAATATCATTGCTCGCATCTGGTACACTTCCAATGGGTTTTCAGGACACCCGTTCCTCCATAAAAATCGTTGACACATCTGATCTTCTGATCGAATGTCTATTCTGTGGAACATCTCTTTAATGTCAGAACATATTCCAATGCGTGCTTCTCGGAACTTAAAGAGTACATCCAACAACGTTTGGTTCATATCTGGTCCTGATAACAACATGTCATTAAAACAGACGCCTCTGGACTTGGCTGCTGCGTCGAATACCAATCTGAATTTTCCCGGTTTGTTTGGATTCCTTTCTCCGAAATGTGGCAGATACCAGATTTCAGATGATTCGACATCATTATTTGGATCCAAGTTAAGTTCATATGCGTATCCCTTGTCCAAATACTCGTCAATTTTTTTTGTATATGCTGTTTGAAGTTCAGGATCTTTTGACATCTTCTTTTCGATAAATTCTAGTCTCTTAAGAGCCATTGTGAAGCTTTCAGGAAACTCAAAGTCATCTGATTTCCAAAGAAGTCCCACCTCATATCGTAAACCGTTCTGCTTAGTAGTTTTCTGCATAATATTTATCGGTCTTTGGTCATTATTTGATAACAATTTGTTTGTCGGTTTATAAATACCCATGTTTTCGATAGTAAAATAATTTTTTACCATTTCATGGATGCTCTTCAAAACATTTTCTTGAGAATACGATTCTACGTCACGAATAGTTAAAGTTCTTTTAAGTTTACTCAGACGAAAGTTGTTGGTAAGTCAATTGTCTAATTTCCAAACCACTTAAGTTTAATATTACCAGATTTTCCCTGTAGTCCAAGTTGGCATTGCACCCTCATCCAAATATGCATAAGTTAGAGCTGTGTAAATCGTTCATTTCAAATGATCGAATCGTTCAACAATCGATTACGAAAATGATCCGATCATTTCAATCGATCGATCATTCGATCATTTTTTATTTCACTGAAATGATTCAATACTGTTCCTATTCGATTTTAATTTCGATTTCGATGATAAGATTGACTTATGACTTTGATAGTTCTCACAAATTATTCTATTATTGTAAGCCATAAATTCCCCAACTTGCCGGTCTACTAAACTGATTTGGCCATTGTTTGATGCCAAACGCTCAAAACAACTAATTTCTATTGGTAGATTGCATATTAGCTCCATTATAGGTGTCCTTACTGGGCACTGCCTAATAGGAAGACATGCTTCTCGTCTTGGAGTTCCTGCAAATGACTTTTGCAGAAGCTGCATGGATGAAGAAGAAGAGGAGTCAATTCCCCACCTTCTATGCTCTTGTCCTGCCCTAGCGCAAAGACGTAGACTCCACTTGGGAGACTACTACTATAACGATCCTAGTGATCTAAATAATTCCGACATTCACTGTCTCAAACGCTTCATTATTAGCTCAAAATGGTTTAACGAGTAAGGGGGATTTTTGAAATCCTTGTGGTATCACAACGGACCAAATATTGGTCTAAGTGTGCTGTCCTTTTCCGGTCAGCAGCCACTTTAACCTAACCTAACCTAAGCCATAAATTGCCAAATAACATCGAATGATGCCTACTTTGTACATGGATTAAAAAGTGTCAAAAAAGTTTTCGGCTGACATTTTGTTCGAAATACACATTTTTTACGTCAAAGCTGAATTATCTATTTGTCAAGTCCTAAACTGTCAAATTCCATCAAAGGATGGCTAAGATCTCGATGGATTAAAAAACGTCTATAAATAACCAAAAAAAAGGTATTTTATTTGTTGGCGGAGCAAAATCGCATCGTCACCTCCAAGTAGTGCCCGCTGGATAACCGTAAGGTGAACTAACGACGAGCGTTGGATCTATTGAATCCAAGAGCTGAGACACCTGAGCTACCTTCTCAGGAATTAGGAACAAAAGATAAGATAATCGTTTTGAAGAACCAGCTCTCCAAGAAACCTAAATAGAAGAGGTAACTGAGCTATTTATGGACAAAACAAAAGTTACAATAATAATTTAAAAAAATATGGCAATGAGTAAAACAAACAGATATATTACCACAGGTGGTAATCCAGATAAACTGGTAAATCCACTCTCTTCGGAGATCGGTCCTACGGATTCTGGGGAGGACCAATTATTGCTTTTAGGAAATAGACGGAGTTCAAAAACACTAAGGACTCCACCAAAAATATTACCAAGGGTTACTCCATCGAAAACCCCAACGCAAAAATCAAATGACATAGAAGTCATTAACGAAAAAGGAACCAAAACCTATGAAAAGATCGAAATAAAAGATCAGCAGTGTTCCACAAAAAACAACGAGATCCACCAAGTTGAATCCGAAAATTATTTCGATAAATGGCAAATAGAAATTTTAGCCAGAAAACAACTTGAAATCCTTGTTGAAAGTCTTCAGCAACAAGTAAAGAGACTCGAAGAAAAAGTCAGCTTGCTCGACAAAAAGTCCGTGAAAGACAACATATCAAGTCAAAAGTCACCAGTAGTGAAAAGCCCACAAAAAACTGCTAATGAGTTTCATACTGATGAGGAAGAGCTCCTCCTTGAAACTGAAGGAAACCGAAATAAACGTAAGTCCAAGAAACGAAAAGCAGAGGGTAGCCCAGAGGCTGTTCAAAAATGTAAGCAAACAGGTTCAAAATCAGTAACTGCTAGAATAATGAGAACATCCAATAAAGAAATAGGAGATTTACACCAAAATAAGTCTCACGTTAAAGGTACCAGGCAAACTGCACCACCTCCAATTATGATCTCCGGATTGGCAATGTTTGGCGAGCTAAAGAGCATAGTAGAAAAATGCACGAATAAGGCATGTAAATATACATCATACAATAAAGACAATTGGAAAGTCATTGTTGAAGACGCCGATTCGTATAGATCTGTCACTGAAGAATTGAACAAAAAGAAAATTCAGTGGCACTCGTACGAAAATAAAGCTACAAGATCGATAAAAGTAGTAGCACGAGGCCTTCACCCTTCATGTGTTGCCAAAGAAATTGTCGAAGACCTTATACAAAAAGGCTTTCAAGCTCTCGATGCCAATAATCTTATTAAAAATGAGATAGTCAAAGACTCCACTGGGGTATCAACGACGAAAAAGAGATCTCTACCTTTATTTATGCTCACGTTTGAAAATAAAGAAAGTCTCGATAAGATTTACAGTATTAAATCAATCATGGGCATAGTTGTCAAAATTGAACCACTGCGAAAGTCGAAAACTGTTCCACAATGTAAGCGCTGTCAAGCCTTTGGACATACACAAAAATACTGCAATCGCGAGTTTGCTTGTGTTAAATGCGAAGGCAGGCATGCAACTAAAAACTGTCCCATGGGCAGTGAACAGAAAGCGAAATGTGTTAACTGTCAAGGCAATCATCCTGCGAGTTACAGAGGATGTCCAGTAGCAAAAAAGTTCCAAGACACAAAAAGAAAAAACAAAACTGTGAACAAGCTTAGAAACTCAATCAACACAAAACCAGTAGTTGAAAGCAAAAAAGTAACGGTCGATAACATTACTAAAAATCAACCGGCAAAAGCAATTGCACTAAGCAAAAGTGATGAAAATAAATCCTATTCCCAGATTGTAAAAAATGTGCGGAAGAATGAGGAAACTTCCATAAAAGAAATGCTGGAACTCATCCTGAAAAGGATTGACCAACAAGATTTAAACATAAAACAGCTAAGCGAAGAAGTCGCTCTTAAAAAACAATGATGGACAGAACACTTAAAATCGCAACATGGAATGCAAACGGTCTTTTACAGCATGTATCAGAACTAAACATCTTCTTAGACATAGAGCATATAGACATTTGTTTGGTGTCCGAAACCCACCTCGCTATTGAACAAAGTCTTGATAATAAATTACCAAACTATACATGTTATCACGCTCCGCACCCAGCTGACAAAGCTAGGGGAGGATCGGCAATACTTATAAAAAAGTGCTTAACACACTATGAAGAACCACAGTTTACTAATGAAAACATGCAAGTAACATCAATTAGTATTGGTATAAAAAAGAAAGAATTTAAAATAGCAGCTATATACTGCCCTCCTAGGCGCTCTCCAACTGAAGAAGACTATGCAGAACTCCTACATTTGTTAGGACATAACTTTCTGTTGGTGGCGACTTCAATGCTAAACACACCCAATGGGGATCTAGGCTCATAACAACAAAAGGTAAACGGCTATACCAAGCAGGCCGAAAATACAACTGTGAATTTTATTCTTCTGGTTCGCCAACATATTGGCCATCTGATACTAACAAAATACCAGACCTTATAGACTTTTTCGTAGTTAAAGGTATTAAACGAAATCATATAAGTGTCGAAGGTAATTACGATTTATCGTCAGATCATACTCCAGTAATTTTATCACTGAGCGAAGCAGAAATAATAGAAAAAAGTAATCCCAAGCTCGTGAATAACAGAACAAACTGGAACGAATTCAGAGACAAACTTGAAAGTTTTATAAACCTAAGATCCCCTATGCAAACAATTGAACAAATTGATCATGAAGTAGAACAATTTATTGCTGATGTGCAGCAGGCTGCAGAAGAAAGTACTCCAACTATTTCGAACGCGAGAGAAAAAGGTATAAAATATCCTATCGAAATAAAGGAGTTGATATTGGAAAAACGAAGAGCTAGAAGAAAATGGCAAACCACGAGATTCCCAGATGATAAGGTAGTTTTTAACCGTTTTAACAACGAATTAAAAAAAAGAATCTGTGAGTTTAAAAATGAGTCACTAAGTAGATTCCTGAAAAGTCTGACGGCGGATGCTTCTACTGAATACTCCTTATGGAAAGCAGCTAAGCGCCTAAAAAGACCTCAGACACAAAACCCGCCAATAAAATCTCAAGATGGTAAATGGATCGGAAACCCGAAACAAAAGGCTGATCTCTTCGCTGAACATCTCGCGAATGTTTTCAAGCCATTCCCAACAAACACAGCTACAGATTCCTTAGAGTTTCTTGACAGAAACGACGAATGTGAAATACCTTCTGTCACGCTCAAAGAAGTAAGAAGCATGTGTCAACATAAGTTGTCTAACAAAAAATCACCAGGGTACGATCTTATAACTGCTCAGGTTTTGAAAGAAATGCCTCTAATAGCCTTCAAGAAACTCCAATTTATAATAAACGCATGCCTTAAACTAAGATATGTGCCACATCATTGGAAAATTGCAGAAGTCATTGTTATACCTAAACAAGGTAAGCCACCAACAGAAGTAACATCCTACAGACCAATATCGCTTATACCAATCATGGCAAAAGTTTTTGAAAAACTGCTACTGAAAAGGCTTAGCAAAATAATTGAAGAAAGAAGACTAATTCCAAGCCATCAATTTGGATTTAGAAATAAACATTCCACGATAGACCAAGTGCATCGAATTACGGATGTTGTGGAAAAGGCACTTGAAGAAAAACAAGTATGCTCTGCTTTATTCTTAGATGTTGCTCAAGCTTTTGACAAGGTTTGGCACTTGGGACTTGAGTACAAACTGCATAGGGACCTTCCCAGGCAGTACTACGAAGTACTGAAATCCTACATTACGAACCGACTCTTTAGAGTACGGTACGACCAAAATTACTCGGAACTTAAGAATATTGAAGCCGGTGTACCACAAGGAAGTGTCCTAGGACCAACCCTGTATCTGTTATATACAAGGGATATTCCAGTGGACAACAACGCTATCATGGCGACCTTTGCTGATGATACTGCAATATTGGTGCCAGATAAATCCGTTACGAAGGCTACACAAAAATTGCAAAATGCAGTCGATAAAGTTAGTGATTGGACGCAGAAATGGCGTATCAAATTAAACGAAACAAAATCGACGCATATAAACTTTACAAACAAAAACATAAACAATGTTCCAATATTTATAAACAGTACAGAAGTACCTTACTCCAATACCGTCAAATACCTTGGAATGAATTTGGATGCAAAGCTTAAATGGAAAGAGCACATCAAAAAGAAAAGAGAAGAACTAAACTTAAAGTACAGAAAAATGTACTGGTTACTAGGAAAGAACTCTGACCTATCTATCCAGAACAAACTAATGTTATATAAGCAAGTATTGAAACCCGTTTGGACATATGGCATCCAACTATGGGGCTGTACAAAGAAAATAGATGCTGAACCCATCCAAAAATTCCAAAGCAAGGTCCTTCGTGGAATAATAAATGCCCCTTGGTATATAAGAAATAGCGATCTACATCGTGACCTTCAAATTGAAATGGTTACAGAAGTGGTTAAGAAACACGCTGTATCACACAATCAGCGACTGCAAAGTCACACTAACTCTGAAATGGAGACCATATTAAATGTACGAGACAATGTTCGGAGATTAAGAAGAACCAAGCCTCATGAGCTGATGGTCTAAAAGTTATGGGAAAGTGTTATTACATTAAACTTCCCCCAATGCGATTTAAAAATTAAGAAATAAAAATCATTTGTCGATCTTTTCATAGATTGGACCTGATTCACCGGTGGTTTTAGTGCGGTAAGAGTCCCACACTACTCGGTACCGATTCTTACCGAGTGTCTTTTGAAGATTTCCATCGGATAAAAAAAAAAAAAAAAAAAAAAAAAAAAATGTTGCCCCGGAAAAGAGCAATTTTAGGGCTTTAGGCTAACATTTGGTACGAAATACTCTGTACGTCATAACTGAATTTGTCTTCTATTCGTCAAGTCATTGTAGTATATTATCTAATAATGTAATGTTCGGATGAGAAGTGTAAACGGAGAATGATATTAATGATCATTAATTACCCTATGTACATAAATGTAACTTAACTATATACTTAATATATACATTCATGACTTGCACTTCTCACCCGTTAAGTAATATCATACGATCTAGGACAGTGGTTATCTAGCGTTAACTGAGTACAGTCGTACAGTCATCCTCATCATAATTAAAAGAATAAACTCTTGAATCTTAAAAGTCGTCGGTGGTTTTCTTTCATTTAAAACATAACATTTTGGCGACGAGGAAATAAAAAAAAAAATAAAAAAAAAAAAAAAACATAGATAAATTGTTTTTCAAAGGGTTTTGAATTCCTGTGTGCTTTAAAATGAAATTGATTGGTAATGTGGAACCTTATGAGCGTGGTGACAGTTTTCGAGACTACGAAAATCGATTAAACAATTTATTTACATTAAATAATATTGGAGAAAACGATAAAAATAGTCTTTTCATCGGAATTATGGGTAAAGCCATGTACGAGTTACTCGCAAAGTTGACTTATCCAGTGTCACCATTTGAAAAATCTTTCTATCAGAACATATCTTTGTTGCGTAGTCAGTTCGCGCCAAAACCGAATAAGCGCTCCGAAAGATTCAAGTTCCATAATGTCGTCCAACAGCAGGGGGAGTCCATAAGCGAGTATATTTTAAGGTTAAAGGCAGCAGCTCAGGATTGCTGTTTTGGAGATTTTATGGATGTCAGTCACGTGTCCACCCAAGATACATACACACCATTCATGTCATCGACCACAGCGCCGATCATAACAGAACCATTGCCATCCGCCACCGTCAGTACCACCAGCACCAGCACTACCACCACAACCACCACGTCCACAACCAGGGCAACATCAACGCTAACGTTACCGGCACTGTCATTGTCCTATGCAGTCGATTCTAAAATTGGAATCTATAAAATGAAAATCCTCGATGAACAACTGTCCGACCGTTTCATTGTTGGATTAAAACACGAAAAGATCCAACAAGCCTTGCTGGAGAACGAAAATCTTACCTTCGAGCAGTATTGTGAGAAAGCCCTCACAATAGAGTCGTCCGAAAAAGCATCAAGCTCAGTTCAAGTGTCAAGAGCCACCAATGCTGTGTATTCTTCTGGTCAGTCAAAAAACCAGAAGCAAGCCGTCATACAATTCGAAGTCCAGCAACTATCGTTCAAGTGCAGAAAATCATCATCAGTCTAAATCAAGTCGTCAACAGAGTCAAAGTCAATGTCAACGTTGCGGAAGGTCGCCACATAAAGATTGCCCTGCAATCAACTGGGAATGCTTTGTGTGCAACCGAAAAGGGCATATAGCACGTATGTGTCCCAACAAGAAGTCAACTGTCCACGTTATCAGTAGCGTGAATTCAATTAATCAGCCTGAAATATGTGATGTCGTCATCAATGGAAAACCAGTTATAATGGAGATTGATACTGGTGCTACTACATCAGTAATGTCTGAGGATCAATATAAGTTATGTTTTTCTGATTGAAAATTTTTTAGGAATAAGTCTAATTTAGTATCAGTTACAGGTGGGGAACTAGATGAGCTTGGAACAATGGACTGTGAAGTATGTTTTGCCGGTAAAGTTTTTAATCTTGAAGTCGTAGTAGTTAAAGGCAGTCGTCCAAAAATAAGTTTAATGGGTCGTCCATGGATTGATGCCATGTTTCCGAGCTGGAGAAAGTCGTTTGAAGCCGAGCTGGATGTTTTCAGTGTAATTACAGAGGATGAAATCGTAAGTGAGATCAAAAGTAGATTTCCAAATATAGTTGAAACCACGTTAAATTCGCCAATAGTCGGGTTTGAGGCTGATATTGTTTTGAAGCCAGATGTTGTGCCAATATTTCATGCCCCGTATAGTGTACCCTTTAAATTGAGGGATAAGGTCAATGAAGAGTTGAACCGGTTGGTTCAAGAAGGGATTTTAGAAAAAATTAGTGTCAGTCGTTGGGCTAGTCCCATTGTTATCGTTCCGAAAAAGGATGATTCTATTCGGATTTGTGTGGACTGTAAGGTCACAATAAATAAGTGCATAGAGACAATGTATTATCCCTTAAGAAAGTTGCAAGAAATTTTTGCTCAGATTTCTGGATGCACATATTTTTGTGTTATCGACCTTAAAGGTGCATACATGCAACTTTCCGTCAATGAAGAATCTCGGAAGATTTTAGTTATTAACACATTTAATGGTCTATATGTTTTTAACCGTATGGTTTTTGGAGTGAGTAGCGCTCCAGGTATATTTCAGTCCGTAATGGACAGGATCCTTTTAGGTCTTAAAAAAGTCTTGTGCTACATTGATGACATCATCATTGGTGGTGCCAATCTTATCGAATGTAAACAACAATTGTTTGAGGTCCTAAGACGGTTGTCGAAACATAATGTGCGAATTAATTTACAAAAGTGCAAGTTTTTGAAAACGTCTGTTGATTTCTTGGGTCATACCTTGTCCGAAGGAGGCCTTAGCCCACAAAAAGAAAAAGTCAGGGCAATATTGGAGGCTCCTACGCCGAAAAATTTACAGCAGCTCGAATCGTTTTTGGGATTGCTAAATTTTTATCACCAGTTCTTACCAAACATTTCCTCAGAGTGCTTTGCTTCAAATAATTTAAAGAGGAAAGGTGAAGCGTTTATTTGGTCATCAAAATGTGAAGAAGCATTCAGAAAATGTAAACAATTGCTGGTGAATGCTGAAGTGTTGGAGTTATATGACCCACAGAAAGAGATAGTTCTCTCGACAGACGCAAGTCCAGTAGGGGTAGGTGCGATTTTGGCACATGTTTTGGATGGAGCTGAGAAGCCCGTGTTTTATGCTTCATGCACATTAAGCTCTTCTGAGCAAAATTATTCTCAACTCCACAGAGAAGGATTAGCTCTTATTTTCGCCATAAATAAGTTTCACACTTTTATAATGGTCATCAGTTTACATTGTGCACTGATAACATGGCCATAAAAGAGATATTTAGTCCAACAAAAAGTAACTCTGCTGTAGCCTTTGCCAGACTTCAGCGGTGGTCTATAGTTTTATCGCAATATCAGTACAAGATTATTTATAAAAGAAGTGCAAAGATGGCTCATGTTGATTTTTTATCAAGACATCCAATACCCGTTGATTCTGGAATAGAGCACATTCCAATCAATTTTTTTGGATCAGATCAGTTAATTGATTTTGATTTAGTTAGGAAAGAAACTAAAAATGACGAAATTTTGTGCTCAGTTTTTAAATTCCTGAGTACAGGATGGCCAAAAAACGTTGATTTAAAATTTCGATTATATTTTTTAAATAAAAATGCCTTATGCACTGATGATGAGTGTGTATTTTATCATCATCGTCTGGTGATTCCAGAAAGCTTACGTTTAAAAGTGTTAAATGTCTTGCATTAGTGCCACACTGGCATGGTACGAATGAAGATGCTTGCAAGGTCATATGTTTGGTGGGTGGGTATAGATAAAGCAATCGAAAGCTTCTTAAAAAATTGCAACATTTGTCAAGCAACTCAAAATGTACCTAAAGAAAAACGTGACACTATATGGCCTCCCGTTAAGCAGGCTTTTTTTCGCATTCATCTTGATTTTTTTCATTTGAAAGGAAAAAAGTGTTTAATAATAGTTGATGCGTTTAGTAAGTTTTTTATTGTAAAAGAAATGACAACAACAACCTTAACGTCATTACTTAAGGTTTTAAAGGAAGTTTTTGTAATTTTTGGGTTCCCTCGATGCATAGTCTCCGATAATGGTCCCCCATTTAGCGCATATCTGTTCAAACAATACTGCCTAGCCAACAAGATAGAATACAAACCGACACCACCCTATCATAGTCAAAGTAATGGGTTGGCAGAACGTGGTGTTCAGACTACAAAATCTGCTTTACAGAAAATGTTGCTTGAAAAGCAATCCAGTTCGGACTTAAGCGCTTTTATATTTGAATTTTTGATGGTTTATAACAACACTCCGTGTACGGTTACCGGTAAAACACCTTCAGAGTTGATTTTTTCATTTAAGCCTTTAAATAAATTAGATTATATTAATCCAAAAATTAAAAATTTTGATAAAGATTTACACTGTAGTAATAGTAATTTAAACCATGAAATAAAGATAAAAATCCCAGTTGTTAAAGAAAATGTAAATTATAAGAAATATTCTGTGGGCGAAGAAGTAATGTATAGATCGGAATTAAAACAAATTGTGAAATGGGTACCAGCAGTGGTAAAAAAAGTAATAAGTAGCTTAACGTATTTAATTGAATTGAACTCGAAAATAAGATGTGTTCACCAAAATCAACTAAGAAAGAAATGTTATAGCTCTGATGTTCGCTTTACAAATTTAAGGGGTGATAGCGTGTTGAATCTCCCTGATACTGCTGATGCTCATTTAGAAAAACAACCGATCGATCTTAAACCTGATAATTGTAAAAAAGGAGAAATTATGAACAATCCAATAAAAGAAGAAGTTGGAAGGAAATCATTGCCTATAGCTCAGAGAAAAGGCAAACGTAATGTTAAGAAAGTAGAATCTTATAAATTTTAAACTGTATGTACAGAATTGCTTGAATTATGTTCATAATGAAGTCATATTATATTTCTTGAAATTTTGTAACATACATAATATGTATATTAAGTAAGAGTAAGGGGGGAGAGTGTAGTATATTATCTAATAATGTAATGTTCGGATGAGAAGTGTAAACGGAGAATGATATTAATGATCATTAATTACCCTATGTACATAAATGTAACTTAACTATATACTTAATATATACATTCATGACTTGCACTTCTCACCCGTTAAGTAATATCATACGATCTAGGACAGTGGTTATCTAGCGTTAACTGAGTACAGTCGTACAGTCATCCTCATCATAATTAAACTGTCAAATTCCATCAAAGGATGGCTAAGATATCGATGGATTAAAAAACGTCTATAAATATCCAAAAAAAGGTATTTTATTTGTTGCTCCGGAAAAGAGCAATTTTAGGGCTTTCGGCTGACATTTTGTACGAAATACACTTTGTACGTCATAACTGAATTCGTCCTCTATTCGTCAAGTCATAATCAGTCAAATTCTATCAAAGGATGGCTAAGATTTCGATGGCTTAAAAAACGTCTATAAATATCCAAAAAAAAGGTATTTTATTTGTTGCTCCGGAAAAAAGGAATTTTAGGGCTTTCGGTTGACATTTTGTACGAAATATACGTTGAACGTCATAACTGAATTCGTCCTTTATTCGTCAAGTTATAAACTGTCTAATTCCATCAAAGGATGGCTGAGATTTCGATGGATTAAAAAACGTCTATAAATATCCAAAAAAAAGTTATTTTATTTTTTGCTCCGGAAAAGAGCAATTTTAGGGCTTTTGGCTGACATTTTGTACGAAATACACTTTGTACGTCATAACTGAATTCGTCCTCTATTCGTCAAGTCATAATCAGTCAAATTCTATCAAAGGATGGCTAAGATTTCGATGGATTAAAAAACGTCTATAAATAACCAAAAAAAAGGTATTTTATTTGTTGCTCCGGAAAAGAGCAATTTTAGGGCTTTCGGCTGGCATTTTGTACGAAATACGCTTTGTACGTCATAACTGAATTCGTCCTCTATTCGTCAAGTCATAACCAGTCAAATTCTATCAAAGGATGGCTAAGATTTCAATGGATTAAAAAACGTCTATAAATATCTAAAAAAAAGGTATTTTATTTGTTGCTCCGGAAAATAGGAATTTTAGGGCTTTCGGTTGACATTTTGTACGAAATATACTTTGAACGTCATAACTGAATTCGTCCTCTATTCGTCAATTCATAAACTGTCTAATTCCATCAAAGGATGGCTAAGATTAAAGATTAAGAAACCCGTCCAAAAATCCACATTAAACATACCGGATCCTGATACATCAAAAAACATCAGTTTAACGCAACAATTGTTTTTTTTTGGCCTACAACATCAACAACCAACTCGATCAATCATGTTCTTCAATGCTGAGTTCAACCCAGAAATTCCAGTCCACCGTCCGTTTGGCATTCATAATCTCCATTGATTGAATCAGAACAAATGGAATCGAGTAAATCATGGTTAATCGAGTTAACTGATATCGAAAATCGAGACTTATTGAAATGATTGAGATTGAAATAAAAAATCAAGAATCCAGAATCGAGAATCATCTAAATGATTGAGATCGATTAAAATGATTGATTTAGATCATCAATACTTTTTGATGATCGGATCAAAAAAATCGAATCGATCCTGATTGACGCAGCTCTAGCATAAGTATGTACCGAGGATCCACCAGCACCAGACAATGTTACTGGAATTATTTTGAAAAACAGCTCTGTATTTTCAACATCAGTAAGACGATTCAAGGTGCATAAAAGCTGTGGAACTATTGTGGGTTCTGGTGGAGAAGAAGAATCATTTGTGTGTTTATAATTATTGTGAAGTAATTTATGGTGTTTTCGCTGGCATCCACCAATGTCACAAATAAATTTGCTTCTGCATGTAAATGTGTTGTGTCCTCGTTTCAAACATGAAAAACAAAGTTTCGATGCTTTCACTTCTTTCCAGCGTTCGTCCACGGACATTTGAGCAAATCTATCGCACACTGCCAACAAATGATCCTGATTACACAAGACGCAAGAAAATCTTTGGGAACTGTTCGAGTTCTGAATGTGCATAACAAAGTTTTTTCTTGTTTCACTGGTGTTTTGTGAACTACTTGACGTACAGTATGTTGTTGCCTTTACGACGTTGGCTTCCTCGTCCAAGAACTTCGAAAAATGGTACAATGTAGCGTTTGGCTAGATGGTAATTTTGATCCGTGTCCACTCCAAGCGCATCTTGAAGGGCAATTTTGAACACAACTCGTCGAGTAAGGACGGATTACTTAAATGTTCGGTGGCATTGGATGTTTCCAAAAAAATGACCATGCCTTTGACCTTGACAGCGAGTGGTACGTTTTCTATTAATTTTCCTTCAGGTATGGGCGAAATCATTTTTAATTTTGAATGTTGACTCCGAATGAGAATATCAGACCGCCCAAAACAATTTTTACTTGCGATATACACACAGTCACAAAAGTAAGTATACAACCAAGCTAATACGTAAATAGACGAAAAAATACCGTTAATATCAAATCCATATCTATTCTCTGCATATGGCACAAGTGTCTTGTCATACACATTACTGCTGTTAAGCAAAATAACGGTACAATTTGTATCCACTTCTTTGCTACCTTATTATTTGTAATCACGGGTAAACAAAAAATGGTTACAAAGTTAGTATACAGACAGTTTTTCTTATGTGATGTTGCATCAATAAAAACTTTTGAGTCGATTTTTTGTTTTTTTATTAAAAAGGTAAGGCAAAACTACTAGACTAGCCTATTTCAGTTCAAATTATTCCTTTTAAAATTAGAAATGGTACCACGTGGAAAAGAGCTCTCCTTGGACTTACAAAAATTAATAGTTAAGTACTCAAGTGAAGGAAAGTGGATTCGGAAATTAGCTGTACCTACTTGTTGATAGGAGCCCAGCAACCGTTCAAAAGATATTGGAATAGCAGAAACAGTGTGGAACAGTTACGAACACGGCTCGCAGAAGCCGCCCGCGAACGTTCTCTGAACATGAGAAGCGACTAATAATTCACAAAGTAAAGAAAAATGCGAAAATAAGCGCACCAAAACTGCAGGACGAGATAGAAGAAGAGACAGGTAAGTCATACCATACGCCAAACCATACGCCGCATCCTTCATGAAATTGGGTATAAGGCTGTGCTATTAGGAAAAAACCATTCATTAACAAGGTCAATCGCCAAAAGCGGATTGAATTTGCCAGAAGTCATATTCAGACCGATTTGGCTTTCTGAATACCGTTATATTTTCTGACGAGAGCAAATTCAACATCCATGACTCTGATGGACGTGCAAAAGTGTGAAGAAAACCTAATACGGCGTTAGATCCTAACTAGAACTAACCTGACTGGAACTGTTAAACATGGTGGTGGTTCGGTTATGGTTTGAGGGTGCTTGGCGGCATTTAGAGTGGGTAACCTGGTTTTTATTGAGAGTACGATAGATCGTTTTGGTTACCTCGACATCTTAAAAAATAATCTTCATCAAAGTGCACAAAAACTAGGTTCAACAAGATAATGACCCCAAACATACATACCTCGCAAATCATGAGAGAATGGCTGCTATATAATGTGCGAAGACAAGTCAAAACAACTCCTCAATCGCCAGATTTAAATGTTATTGAGCATTTATGGGATCATCTGGAGCGTCAAATACGCAAACATGAGATAAAATCAAAAGTAGAGATTAAAAGGATTCTTTACAAAGAATGGAACAAAATAACCCTAAGAGTTACCCAAAAACTTGTTTCGTCGATGCCATCGAGAATAATCGCCGTAATTAAATCAAAAAAGATTACCCAACAAGTTACTAAATTCTAATATTAAGTTAAAAATGTTGTAATTTCTATTAGTGTATACTTACTTTTGTGATCAAAATTCTGAGAGAGTTTTAGTTTTAAGTTGATATCTAAGCCATTTTAAAAAAAATGTTTTGATAATTGATTTTACGAAAAGAGCATAAAATTTTCTAAAAAAAAAACACCAAATGTTTCATAACATTATGCTTATTCAATTTTTTTTTCTCTGTTTAATATTTTGTTTCCTGCTGTATACTTACTTTTGTGACTGTGTGTAGGTACTATAGGGCAAGTTCTGCATTTGGAAAAAAAATCGAACTCGAGATTTTGATCAAAGTTGACATTACGATGATAGCGAAGACGAAAAAAGTGGTCCGACAATTCCGTCTGTCAGTCTGTATGTCTGTATGTCTGTACCTCGAACTACAGCCTAAACCACTGGATCTATCCCTTTCAATCTCGGTAGTTAAGGGTCTTCGGTGATTCCCTAGAGGAGAAATTGAAATTTTTTTTTAGCTCCAAAACTAACGGTACCCCCCATACACCCGTAATGCAAAATCTTATTTATCTCGAAAATGGCTCTAACGATTTTGATAAAAAAAATTAAGTGTGATATTATGGACATGGACTACATTTTGGTCAAAAAAAATTGGGGGGAAATGTTATTAGGGGTACCTGTCATTGAACGGTTTTTTTGATTTTCGAATTTCTCAACAACGGCTCTAAAGATTTTTACCAAAATTTTTATGCAGGAGCTGCTTTGCATTTGAAAAAATATAAACTAAAAAGTTTTTCGAAAAAATAGGTTTTGGATTTAAAAAAAAATAATACAATGTTTTTTTTGAAAATTCAATATCTTGAAAACCGATACACGATTAAATTTTTAAATTACGTTTAAAAATGTATTTTATTAAATAATGACAATTTGCATATCAATTTTTTTTACAAAAAATTTAAGCAAAATTTAGTACACAAAAAACATGTTTCAGTGTGTCTGTATGTCTGTACCTCTCACTACAGCCTAAACCCCTGGACCTATTTCTTTCAATCTCGGTAGTTAAGGGTCTTCGGTGATTCCCTAGAGGAGAAATTGAAATTTTTTTTTAGCTCCAAAACTAAGGGTACTCCCCATACACCCGTAATGCAAAATCTTATTTATCTCGAAAACGGCTCTAACGATTTTGATAAAACAATTAAGTGTGATATTATGGACATGGACTACATTTTGGTCAAAAAAAATTTTGGGGCAAAATGTTATTAGGGGTACCTGCCATAGACCCGTTTTTTTGATTTTCGACTTTTTTATTAACGGCTCTAAGGATTTTAACCCAAAATTTTTAGCAGGAGTCCCCTTAAGTTTAAAATAATATTGTATATAAAAATATTCGAAAAAATATTTATTGGGTTTTAAAAAAAAAAAAAAAATTTAAATCAATATCTTTAAAACCTATGAACGATTATTTTTTGAAATTATTTCCTAAAACCAAGATTATTTAATACTTGAAATTGGCATTCCACATTTTTTTCTTGAAAAATTTTAGAGACATTTCTTATATAAAAAATTTATTTAATAATAAAACGATTTTTAAGGTTTATTTGCATAAATTCATACTTTTCCGGAAACCAGACGGCAATTTTATGCATTTGAACATTATTATCTCATTAAATCCATGTTTTATATTTATAAAATGTATCTTAAATTCCAAAGTACTTTTACATAAGAGCAAGTTCGTGCGATCCAGTCGTGCATTTTATTTAGTTCTGATATGACGTCGCCGACGTTATTAGGATAAATTAATAGTGCCTCCACTACCTGCTTTGCTTCGCCATGTAGGTATTTCTGCAGTCGCATCTGATTTTCTAGGTTGGTATAGCTATATTATGTCCTGGTGGTTTCGTTGTACACGCTAATAAATGCTGGCCAATCTTCTGCCATTCCCCCAAATCTAGGCAAATCATGCAAATGACGTCTTGCGTCAGCTTGAGGATGTTGTGTTTCAGGTGGAAGGAAATATGTTTGATTTGGCTAGAAATGGTACAATTTTGGCTGGTATGATTGTGGCTGGAACAATTGTGGCTGATATGAAAAATGTGACTGGAAATCTGAAGATTCTGGCAGAGAAGATTGTGGCTCGGAAAACTGTGAATAATATGGCGGCTGTGATTGGTACGGCTGTACCTTGGACGATGACTGGATCTGGGTTGGTGGCGGCTGGTTCGACGATATTAGTTGTGACTCAGGAACGTGGGGCTGTATCGAAGACTTTGGTTGTGGCGGCTGTAACTCTTTGTAGGGCGGATTCATTGAGAAGGGCAACATTGCAGACTTGGCGTTGTTAACCTGAACCTGGGCATAGGAAATAGGGGGAGGAATGTCAATTACCTGATTTGTTGGCTTTATGGCGTTAAACATTGCCATAAATGTATGTTCCATTTCTTGCAACGTCTTAAGGAATACCTCTTGCATGCTCGAAATTTTCAGGTGTAGATCATCATCATCAGATGGTTTGATGGTAACGTTGATAGGTTCCTCTTGATGGTCATCTGAATCGCTAGGGTCTTTTTGTTGCTCATCGTCATCCGACATTTTGGGGTTAAGGCGGGTACTCTTTCTCGGCATGTGCAATGCGACGATTTCGATTTACAATCGAAAATAAAAAATTGTGTTGAAGATAAAAATAAAACGAAATTTAACTTGCGTGGCGTTTATTTTCTAAAGAAATAATAAGTTTGTTATAATGTTATTTATTAGCAAAGATGATTTACTTTATGCGCGTGGATGAGAATAATAACGCCAAACCGATTTATATAATAATATAGAGAATACTTTATTAAATGTAAATGCGAAATAAAAAGATACAATCAAAGGAACTCTGTCTGTGACGCTGTGAAGAATCGGAATGAAAATTGAATTTCAAACGACAGTACCTGTCAGATGCAAAACTGAGTTTAGCCTTGTTCAGTTGGCTGTCATGAATGTTGTAGAGGGTGACACGGAACGGTTAAATAGAACTCCAATACTCCCCCTCGTTACGTGACTATAGACTGCACACCAAGGATCTCAAGACACTTCCAGTGCTTAGGACCAGGTAAACGTTTGGTCAAAATGTCAGCTCCCATGTCCTCGGTCCTTAAATAATGAAGATGAATGTTATTGTTAGGTAATGCTTCCCGCACAAAGTGATGGCGAACATCAATGTGTTTGGTGCGAGAATGAAATACAGGATTCGAAGCAAGTTTCTGAGCTCCCATATTGTCACACAGGAGCGACACATCCTTTACGAGTGACTCGAACCCAAGTTCTCTGATTAATCTCTGCAGATAAATACCTTCTTTTACTGACTCTGTAAGACTCATGTATTCTGCTTCTGTGGAAGAGAGTGCCACAGTCCTCTGTTTACGCGACTCCCAAGTAATAGCTCCACCGGCGAGGATAAAAGCATATCCAGTATACGAACGTCTGTCATTTTGGCAATTGCCCCAATCTGCGTCTACCATACCTGTCAAACCAGCTTCCGATGGTGCATAAACCAAACCTGTATTTTTGGTACCCTGCAGATAGCGTAACAATCGCTTGGCGGCAACCCAATGTTCTTCCTTGTGCTTATCATTAAATTGGCTTAACCAGCTAACAGCGTAAGCGATGTCGGGGCGAGTACCCATTGCCAGATACATAAGCGATCCTATAAGTTCACGATATGGTACCTTCCTCTGATCATCGTCGTTAACTTCCAAGTTGTGCTTGTTTGGAGCGCCGACACACATCGGAGTTAAGACCGGTTTACTTTCTGCCATACCGAATCGCTGAAGCACATCACCAATATAACCCCGTTGGTGTATAGAGTATCCGTCAGCTCTTTTAATGAATTCTAGGCCCAGACAACATTGAATCTCACCTAGGTCCTTAATAGCAAATGTTTTCAGTAGGCCCTCATTAAGTTGTTTGACATCAGTGGGATTCCGAGAGATAACCAGGATGTCATCCACGTAGACTAGCACAATAAGCATGTCTCCCCCTGAACCACGAACGTATACACAAGTGTCTGACTTCGTTGGATGTAATCCAAAACGCTGCAACTCTTGATTAAGTCTCTCATACCAGCATCGTCCCGCTTGACGCAAACCATAAAGCGCCTTCTTGAGTAAACACACCTTGTTACCTTGCCGAATTTCAGAAAGCATCTTCTTAGCCTTGTTTTTAATCGAACTATCATTTTCGTTCCTTAGGATTAACTGAAGAGATTCCGTCGTCATATAAGGAATATCCATATAAATCTTCTCTGAAAGTCGTCCATTCAAGTAAGCGGCCGTGATGTCAAACTGGTATATAGTCATCCCAACTGCGATGCGATAGCCGTAGCTAAACGTATGGAACTCAATCGGGTTACTGGAGCGAATGTTTCCTCAAAGTCCACGCCAGGTCGTTGAGCGAAACCTTTTGCAGCGATTCTCGCTTTTCTTCGGTCTAGAGTTCCATCTGGTGAGTGCTTGTTTCTGAGCACCATCCTGCTGCCGATGACTTTGTCTGCCAAGGAACGATCAACAATCTCCCATGTGTCACTTGCTATTATGCATTTTAATTCAGCAGCCATAGCATCGTGCCATTCTCTGGCATCAGAACCTGAAACAGCTAAATCAAGGTCTATCTCGGCCAGCAGGCCGTGTTCAAAAGTGACTTTTCTTACCTCTTCTGTCTTGTATTCTTTTCTAGGTCTTCCAGGCAACCCACTCTTAATTTTGCGAGGTCTACCAGGAACTCTCTTGACTTCACTAGATTGTTGCTCTTCGTCAGAAAATTCGGAATCATCTACATCATCTACATCTGATTCCATCGTCGTCTGTTCAGGAATCTCAGGCTCAACCGGAATATCGCTTCTTATAAATATGTCATTACTATTTGTCTCTATTGGCGTCAATGACAAATCCATCATTTCTGGTTGACTTCCACCAAGAACTATTTGTGAATGACTCTCGAAGAACTTGACATCTCGTGAAATGACTACTTGACGTTTGTCAGGTATCCACACTCTATACCCCTTATTCTCATTTGGATAACCGAGAAATATACCTCTGTCGGACTTGGCATCAAATTTATCACTAGTTGGTACTCTTTCCAATACAAAAACCTTACAGCCGAACTCTCGAAGATTACTAATATCTGGACACTTACCAAATCGAACTTCGTATGGTGTTTTTCCATTAAGCGACTTCGAGGGACTTCGATTTCTAATGTAATTCGCAGTTGCGAGAGCCTCTGCCCAAAAATTTTTTGGCAAACCTGACTGTATGAGAAGGCACCTAGCCATTTCTACGAGGGTCCGGTTCTTGCGTTCGGCAACGCCGTCCTGTTCAGGATTATAAGCCACAGTTAATCGTCTTCGAATGCCCTCAGAACTTAAGAAACTGTCGAATAAGTTATTTCTGTATTCTGTCCCATTATCAGACTGTAGACACTTGATAGAGAATCCACTTTCCTTTTCAAGCAACGCCTTTACGTTCTGAAACTCTGAGAAAACTTGACTTTTCTTTCCAAGAAAACGTACTTCGCACCACCTCGAATGATCATCGATAAACGTGACGAAGTATCGTGACTTTCCGATGGATTCCGTCCTCATCGGTCCACATACATCTGAGTGTATGAGTTCGAGAAGTTGCGATGAGCGAGTCGAGCGTTTCGGAAAAGGAGCACGCACCATCTTTCCCTGGATGCAAGTTTCACATGTTAAGCTGTCAGCAGTTCCGGCAACGTTGATTCCTACGATGGTTTTCTTACGGATGGCCTCGGACAGATCTTTGAAGTTAAGGTGTCCCAAACGACGGTGCTACATCTGCAAGTCTTCATCGCTTGAAGTTAATCCCGACGAATATTTCGATGACAAGCAATTCTCGCCATTTGCAATGGTATGAATAAGGTAAAGTCCATCTTCTCGTTTTGCGGTTAAAACAACACGCCCATCCCTGTCAACTACCTTTGCAGATTCCCTGTCGAACACCACTCGGTATCCCCTGTCAGTTATCTTTCCCACTGACAACAAATTGGGGCGTAGATCCGGTACGAAAAGAGCATCAGATAATTCCATCTTCTTAGTTGCTTCATCATCTTGAACTTGAATCAAAGCTCGTCCACGGGCTTTAATTTCGGCTGATGCGCTACTTGCCAATTGTAGCTTCTCATTGACTACCTTCTCGATGTTTAAGAATTCGTTTGAGTTCTTGCACATGTGAGAAGAACATCCGCTGTCCAAACACCAGGACTGACTAAGAGACTCACCTACAGATTGGAATGCATTCTCGTTCTGTGGAACATATGATGTGAAAAGAAGAACTTCTGCATTCTTAGCGCTCTGAGATGGTTTTTCGGCTCTTTGTGGACACTCAGTTTGTTTGTGGCCAATCTTTCTACATTTGTAGAAAATTATTTTCGAGCTGCCTTTCTGCTCAAAGGAGTTAGTTTTATTCTTGAATTTAGACTGTTGTCGACCTCGAGACCTATAGTGAAACTTTCCAGCTATCAATGCATTTGATACATCCTGCGATTCGGTCTTACGTGCATCAGACTCCTCGATGATTTTTATACGCAACGATTCTGGTGACGGCAGGTCATCTCGAGACTCGATGGCGCAACGAAAATTGGCAAAACTTGCCCACGAACGTCTTCGCCTTCCTGCATACGTTGAAGAGTAAGCTGCTTCAAAAGTGTTGCCTTTCGGGCAGGTCCCTTCGACTGAAACACACTTTCGAGTTTCAACCAAACATCTCGAGAAGTTGCACATCATTTGACTTGCTTAAGCTCAGCTGCACTGATGGACAAAATTATATCTGCTTTCGCCTTTTGATCAGACTTGAACCAAATTGTGACTGCAGATGGATCCTTCGAATCCGCAACTGGTTCAGGCTTAGCACCACTTACATATTCCCAAGCATAATTTTTTATGAGGAGTGCCTCCATATGCATCCGCCAGGTATCATAATTGTCCTTGTTAAGGGTTTCAATTTTCGTTATGCCTGCTGCATTCATTTTGCGTATATTTTATATACGAAACAAAATGGAGGTTAGATATATATATATATGTCTGGAGAATATTTTAATTTCAGCAATCTACTGGGATCCTGGGTCCTGGGCCCATAACCTATTAGCAAAGATGATTTACTTTATGCGCGTGGATGAGAATAATAACGCCAAACCGATTTATATAATAATATAGAGAATACTTTATTAAATGTAAATGCGAAATAAAAAGATACAATCAAAGGAACTCTGTCTGTGACGCTGTGAAGAATCGGAATGAAAATTGAATTTCAAACGACAGTATCTGTCAGATGCAAAACTGAGTTTAGCCTTGTTCAGTTGGCTGTCATGAATGTTGTAGAGGGTGACACGGAACGGTTAAATAGAACTCCAATATTATTATTATAGTGTGATTAATATAATTTTTACCGATTGGTAAATTCTTCAACACTTATCCTTTCATCCGTCGAAAATGGCAGTAATGACAATATTTAAATTAAAAAAGAAAACGTCAAGGTAGCCAACGTTAAAGAAAAAAAAAAGATGTGTTCCTTTGGTTGTTAAGCGCACCTTCTGGTCGTCATGATCGAGTATGTTCATTTGTTTGTTTTCAGCTACTTTTGGTCGTCGACAGTCGTACTAATTCAATTAAAATTTTGTGCTATTGATTTTAGGAAATAATTTAAAAAAATAATCGTTTCACTTGTTTTGAAGATATTGATTTTTTAAAAAACAAAATTTGATTTTTTTTTTACAAAAGAACCAAAAAATAATTTTGCGAATGTTCTTATATAAAATATTATTTTAAGCTTCGGGGCCTCCTGCTAAAAAAATGGTTTAAATCGTTAGAACCGTTAATGAGAAAGTCCAAAATAAAAAGAAAAAGGTTGTGTGTACTGACGTACGCGCGGTAGAAGTAAAACTTCCTTAAATGTCGCTGATAGCGTGTCGCTCCAATGCCGGAAAAGAAGGTTTGTTTAAAAAAAAAACGGTTCTATGACCGTTAATAACATGTTATTCAGCCGTTTTCGAGATAAATAAGATCTTACACTACGGGTCCGATACCGTTAGTTTCGGAGGTAAAAACAATTTTCAATTTCTCCTATCTCCCCTTGTGTCCCTTAGGTAATTTTTTTCCAATAGTTTTTTATTATGATTAATTTGACTTTTAAAAATTTTTTTTCATGTAACATTTTTTACAATGATCAATGATTTTTTTAAATAATTTATTTTATATTTTATTTTAATATTTTTTAAATAAATTATTTGAATAAAACTAAACTGTTTATATTCTGTGAACCAAATGTGATTTTATAGCCTTTTTTTAAAGAAATTCAAGTCTTTATTAGTTATTATTATTTTTTTATTATTAAAGCTCTATAGAACAAATGTGACTTTTTCATATACGACTTAAATAAAAACCACCAAATATCATCTTAAATCTCTTTTTTTTTTTCACTTTTGCACACGCAACTCATCTTAAATGAACATAAGAATTGAAAACGTCTTTCGAAAACGCAAGGCAAAATATCTTATCTTAACTTAAGATTTTGGAAATTAATATAAAATTCAATTTATAGAAAAGCCAAACTATCTTAAGTCATATTTTTCCTCATAACGACCAAAATATTAAAAATATCTTTTTGAAAATAATTTCAAAAAAAAGATCATAAAATTTTACATATAAATGCTTTGTTGAATAAAGTCTATGTTTGAAAGATTTTTTGGGATACAGCTTTGAAGTGTTTTTTGCTATATTTCCTCTATGCTTGAAACTTTAATGAGTATAGAACATATAGGATCGGATGATACGAATAGAGTAGGAGCTGAAATTAAGAAAATAAGTGGTCTAAATCATCTCCAGATTTCGTATGACATCAGAACGAGAATAACCACTCAGTGTATTTGAAGAGGAGAAGTTGAGATCCAGCGGATATATGTAGTTTGGAATTTAAATCTGAAAATTCTTAAAATGTGTAAAATATACGTTACCTTTTTTTTATATTTCGTTGGTTGAAGAACTACTGGTGCGTAATAATTAACATCTAACTTTTGCTTATTTGTCGGTTTTATTTAAATATTTAAAGGATTTTGAAGTATCTCTATCTCTACCTTATTATTTTTAATAGGATTTCGGATACTAAGTGAAACCATCGCAATTAATTTATTATACTATTATACTACAATTTTGGGTGAGTTTTAAAGAAGTTTTTTTTTGAAAATTTGTGCTAAGCAGGGTATTTTCATACAGGTTCGAATTTACAATATTTGATTTCTGGCGGCACCAGTTGGCCAGCAGAGCGCTGGGCCGCCACATAGTTTTTTTTTCTCGTTCTTCCTTCGCCTTGTTGGATGAATCCGGACCTTGCTGCAAACATTGGTTGCTCCTGTTAGGGGGTGCTCGATCTACCTCCATTATAAATCCTGTCCCTTCGGATACAGTCTAGCCACGTATCGCCGAATATCTTTGAACTGGCCAGATTTGCAGCCATACGGATCGTGGATTTTGGTCTAAGAAAAAAACCTCAGGTACCAAAGTAGCCTTTAAAGGTATGGTTCCGGAAAAGCAAGCAAAGGTCCAGAAGAAGAAAGATCCTCGAGATTAAATAAAACAATTTTTTTTTACGAAATAAGTGAAGTAAAATTCTTTCTACTAATTTTCATTGTTCAATTGGTTAGCAAAGTTTTACGAACCTCTTTGGTTTTTTCGGGAACTACGTAATTTTGTAAATTTTTGATGAGCGTTGAAGTGTGTTAATAATAATTTTGTTGTTTAATTTTTTTATATTTCGTTAATTTAAAATCTGTAAGTGAACGAGGTAGTGTGTTTTTCTTTTTGGGTCTGTCAACGCGATTAGCTAAAAATTTATAAATTTCATCCCCCTCCAAGGAGCTCCATGCAGGCAGGGCATTTTTATCCGCATATTCCCAGTTTTGTTTTGTAGCTAGCCACCAAAAAGGGTGATTATAAAAACTTTCTTTGATAGTCCAGACAAGAAATATCTCGCCTTCACATTTCTTTTTCTTTCAGTTATTGTTGTCATAATTGTTGCATACAATTTTTAAAACATAAAGTTAAAGTTAAATATGGTTTTTTTTGGTGAAATGTTCATTTTTCTAGAAGAAAATTATTTTCCATATTTCATTTCATTTTTTTTGGTTTACTGTAACAATTAAGAGTCTAATAAAACTTCATTTCTCGCCATCAGTGTTGAAATATCATGTTTATTTTGATTTCGAATGAAGAAATCATGATTTTTTGAAGACAATTTTTCAGGGGCGCGGACGGTAGCTCAGTTTCTGTGGTGAAAATGTGTTGCGAGGCAAGAGGAGCGGAGGAGTGTCGAATTATTTGGATAAATTCCGAATAATAAGCAAAAAAAACATAAAACTACGGTCGCCTGCAAAAAGTGTACCCAGCAAAAAGTCAACCCACGCCAAGCTAATAAGAAAACAATCACTAACGGAACCAACAAAACCAAAGCCACAATTGCAAAGGTAAGTTTATATACCTCTATGATTTTTCCCCTAACTTCTGTACTAATGATAGTTTTTTTTCAGATTTTTCAAGAAGCTTTCAATGTTGATTTCAACTGTGGGGAGCAACCCACGATATAAGCCGGGTTAAAATATGAAGCTGCCATCAGTATATAAGTAATTTACTAAAATCACCGACGACGCGAGGACGCATCCGTACAGGTCAGTGCCGCTTATGTAAAGTTGGCTCTTTAATAATTTGTCTATAAAATTCTAGATTGTCTACGTATAAACATAAAGGTCAACGAACCCGGGATTAAATTGAAAGCATCACGATCGCCGCTGGAACATCTTGCACCGCCCTAGTAGCTTCTAGGTCAGCTTTAATTCTATATGGGTGAGCTTTTATTAAGGCCGGATGTCAAAAACTAGATATTAGATAGAATATATGTAATTAATACTAACTGCAAACATGCAAAAATAAGTTAAATAAAAAGAATAAATATACTAAACTAATATCACAGTTGACTATACCTAGGTTAATTAAATTAATATCACAGCTATTTATAAATAATTTAAGTTAAAAATGTAAATATCACAGTTGGTACCTACTAATAATTTAATTAGTTAGTAAGTTGTCAGTATTTTAAGGAATAAAATTATTAAAATATCACAGAGTTATGGGTTAGTAACTTATACTTAGTAATCACAGATGTTTGGGTTAGTAAATTATCACAGTTGAATAGAATAATTTAAGTATTAATAGGTAAAATCAAAAAGAATAAAAAGCTAATGCAGTCAATTAATAAAACTAAAAGAAATTTGTTGTTTGATTGTATCAAACGTCAGGTACATCGTGAAAAAATTAAAATACAATTCTTTTTGAAGAATTTTGAAGATATATGTAGTGCAATTTATACGAAATATGTATGAAAGTGAAAGTGAATAAAACCAATTATAAACTATCAAGTACTAGGTGAAAATAAATAAATAACACATATTCAACGACTAAAGACAAAGAACATGAAGAATGAATTTCGATATTACGTGCGAGTTAATAGAATATTCAGTGAAATTTAATTTTACTTCCAATTAATTCATTGTTTTAGATCTTTCGCGTGAAATATTCCGATTCGTTTTCCATTAAAGTTTTCTAATTCGTACATTTGGTAACCGATTTGTTTTATTACGCGATATTTAATATATTTTGGTGAAAGTTTTGCGGAAAGGTATTTTGAGGAGTCACTTAACGTGAAATTTTTCCGATACACCTCTTGACCGGGTAAATATCGAACTTTTTTGGTTCGAATATTATAAATTTTTGCCGATTTATCGTTGGCCTTCAAAATATTTTCGCGAATTTGATTTCGGATACACTGCAGTCGACTTTGTCGGGGAAGAGTTAGCAACTCGTTGTCGTCTATCGCGTTCAACTTTTTTGCCAGTTCATAGCTGCTACCGTGCATCATCATATTAGTCCCGAATAAGGCATAATATGGAGATACACCGATAGAACTATGAACAGCACTCCTCAAAGCACACGCTATGTCATGAAGGTGGGTATCCCACTTACGTTGGTCATTTTTAAGGTATGATCGGATAGCAGCCAACAACGAACGATTAACCCTTTCCGACGTGTTCGACTGCGGTGCATAATTGGCAGTTTTGAAATGCCTTATGCCATACTTTGTAATGAAATTTTGGAATTCTTTAGCCACGAATTGTTGTCCATTATCTGAATGGATAATATTTGGAACTCCGAACATATTAAAAATTTCTCGCAAATACTTAATCACGCTAGACGTATTCGCATATTTTAACGATTTTAATAAAACAAATTTCGATAAATGATCTAAAACAACAAAAACATATACATTTCCTGATTTTGACCTCGGATAGGGTCCTAAAAAGTCAATGTATATTTTCTCAAATGGACGATTACTACAATAAGACGTTACGATAGGGGGACGAGATACTTGATTAGACGCTTTACATTGCTTACATACACTACAATTAGAAACATATTCACGAACATGCACAGTCATATTAGGCCAATAAAAGTATTGCTTAATTCGGTTTAAGGTTTTTGCTATTCCACCGTGAGCGGCCGTAGGGGGATCATGAGCCCTACTAATAATTTGTTCTGCGAGACCTGATGGAACCCAAAGAAGCCAAGCATGCTCTACCATTGCTTCTTCTCCTAACTTACTAAAGGCTTTCTTATACACATATTTATCTTCATATTTCAAATCAGGAAGCTCGTCTTTATGTTCAATAACAGTTTCTATTAAATCTAAATATTCTTCGGATAGGAACTCAGCTGACTTCAGATCAATCAACGGGGCAACATCTGCAATGTCCAGAGAATCTACATGTACCCGAGAAAGAGTATCTGGAACTACATTCTGGCTGCCTTTGCGGTGCCGTATGTCGAAGGTATAGGACTGCAACGACAAACTCCACCTGGCGAGTTTTCCGCTCAGGTCCTTCATACTCATCAGCCATTGAAGGCTGGAATGGTCTGTAATGACGGTGAAGTCCATACCCTCGACATACGGCCTGAATTTCTTCACAGCCATCACCGCGGCCATACACTCCTTCTCGGTGACGTTCCTCGACTTCCTCGTCCCGTTGGAACAATACGGCACCGATTCCCGCGTCCGAAGCATCACATTGGATATAAAATCGTTTTGTGAACTCCGGACGAGAAAGAACCGGTGCCGAGACTAACGCTTTCTTCAGATCCTCAAATGCTATCAGCGCCTCGTTCGTCATTTTGAATTTTTCGCTCCTTTTTTTCAACATGTCAGTCAGAGGTGCAGTCAGGGTCGAGAAATTCCTTATGAATTTACGATACCACCCTGCCATCCCAAGCAACCGCCGAACCTGCCTCGGTGTTTTGGGGATTGGGAAATCCACAATCGCCTCCACCTTAGCAGGATCGGTTTTAAACTTCCCACCACCAACGATGAAGCCCAAATATTTTAGCTCTTTGAAGCAAAGTTTTGATTTCTTCATGTTGATGGTGAGATTAGCTCTGCGTAAGCAGTCGGCTACTTCAGATAGCAAGGCAATATGCGTCTCGAAATCCGGCGCCATGATGAGCAAATCATCGAGATACACGAAAACGCGCTCCCTGAGTCGTGCAGGGATTACCTTGTCCATCAACTGGCTCAACCGCTGAGCTGCATTACATAACCCAAACGGCATCACCGTGAACTGGTACAAGGGTCTCCCCGGTACCGCAAATGCAGTCTTTTCCCTACTATGTCTCTCCAGCGGTATCTGCCAAAATGCTTCTTTTAAATCGATACTACTCATGTAGATCGCGTCCGGAAATCGGCTGGTGAGTCCCTCGATATGGGGGAGAGGGTTAGCATTCTTCTTCGTCAGTGAGTTCACCTTACGGGAATCCAAGCAAAGTCGATTTTTGCCGGGTTTCCGTAAGAGAACCACTGGCGAACACCACGGGTTTTCACTCTCCTCAATAACGCCGAGACTCAACATCCGATCTAGTTCTTCGTATAAAATTGCTTGTATCGCTGGAGACACAGGGTAGTGACGCTGCTTCACAGGAAGAGCATCTCCTGTATCGATGACGTGCTCCATTAGCACCGTCTTTCCTAGACCATCCCGTTCAAAACATAAAAACTTCTGCCTGACCGCATCCAGCCTGGCCTGTTGATCAAAGTTCAACTGGTGAGCATTTAAAGAATCTGATTGTTCGTCAATCGAGATACTACCTATCACACTTGGAGCCAAAAATCAACTCCAAGGTAGATCTCTTGATCCAAATTGGGAACGAGGAAGAAAGTAAGCCCTTCTTCTCTGTTCTTATACTTGACTTTAAGTTCGACTTTGCCCACGATTGACTGAGTCTTACCGTCAGCGGTCCTAACTCCTGATTTGAAGGGGATTATTGGACAGCTCAACTCCTCAACCAGTTGCCTACAATTTTTGCCCAGTATGCTAACACTGGCTCCGCTGTCCAACAATCCTAAAAATTCTTTGGATCCTATATGAATTTTAGCATAGGGTCGAGGATCAGATTCTAAGTTAAGAATCGTCGAAGATATTTTGTTTTTCGTTTCTTTTCTCGCCTTATACCTAGCCCTAGCCTTTAAAATATTTTTCGACGGTAAGTATACAGCACTATTAAAAATCCTTTTCTTGGCTTGTTCGTATTCCTGAATACGGATATGTAAGGGTTTTATCTGAAACACTTTTCTTTCTCTATTTTCCAATTCTGTATCATCACATTCTGTTTCCCGTTTTAAAATTTTTATTAATTGCTGACCCTCTTTGAATAGAGGGTCTAAAATTGCTTCTTTTTCAGGATTATCTTCAATCGCTCCTTTACTAAAATCTACTGAGGGTTCTGTTTTTGGGTTGTACGCGATTCCCCCAGAGCCTTCGCGTCCCTCGCCCGGTTTTCCGGGTGACATCGCGGACAACTTGTTGTTTTTACACCCTCCTGACCACACTTGAAACAAAACAAGTTTCGTACGTCCGAGTCGCAATGAAAATAAGTATGACCCTGCACCTTACAATTCCAACACACCAGAACCGAAGCATCAGCATATCTCCGAGGAGGATATTTCGGACGTGCCCCACCGAACTGGTAAGCTGCCACTTGTTCGTCAGAAGGCTGGTATTCTTCTTCGTATTCCAACTCATTCACACCATACTTAATTGGTGGCCTACCAGCCGGTTTAGGTAAGTCCCGATCCCTCCTCGAAAATGCTGCTTCCGCTTCTTTACAGGCGGATCTCAGCTGATCCAGAGAGAAGATCGCTTGTGGAAAAACTAGATTTCTTATTTGGTCTTTTAGATTCCGCTTTAAGATTTGTACCATATCCGCCTCCGGAATAGGCATCCTCAGCTAAAACCGCATCTTGTTTATGGCAGCGAAGAATTCCTCGCTACCTTCATATGAATGCTGCTTGCGATCTAAAATGTTACGCACTATCTCCAAATCAGTCATGGTGTTCTTGTAACGGCTCAACAAAGCACATTTTAGAGTGGGCCAGTCAAATGGATTATCCACCTGAAATTACCAGAACCAATCGTAGGCAGGACCCGAGAGTAACAAGTGGAAGTCTCTCAAGATTTCATTCCACGAGCAGGCGTACCTACTCTGAAGTTTTTCTAGGCGAAAGACGAAGTCTTCTACTGTTAAGTTGGTCGAAAGACCATCGAATTTAAGACCCCACTTGTCTATATTGATGGGTGTTTTGTATCCTGAATTCATATATGGACTGTGATTTGGAGGTGGATACATATACGGAAATGGTGAATTGTAAGGCGGATATTGCATTTCCGGAGCTACCGAAGGAGCTGGATATCTTCTGGGCTGATGTCCTACTGGCAAAAACGCTCTTCTACCTGAATCAGCCGAATGATTCCGTGGCGCTGGTGGTGGCTCTGCAGGTGCAGAGTCATCCATAGGCGCAGGTATTGGATTTTGTCTTGGTGGCGGTCCCGTTGAAACAGGTGGTGGTCTAGGAACTTGGTTACTGGTGACCGGAGCCGAACCAGCCAAATTCAAATTTTTAAAGAAGTCGCTAAGCTGACTTCGAATTTCCTGCTTCAATGTATTTGCAACTTCTTGTTGCATCGCTTCCCTACAGGTAGAAACACCTTTCAAAACCGCCAAATTTATATAAGACTTCAAGTCTTCTGATAACACTTTCTTTTGATGTATTTTAGGAGCTGTCTGGGCCAAATATTCTAAAATGTCTCTTGAACCATGATTTGGGTTGCCTGGAGAAGATCTGTCTACGGTTTGCCTCACTGTGTTGTTGAGTGAGCCTAAAGTCTCTTGCTGAGGTGAGACGTATTCAGCTCCTCGGCCACTGAGATAACTATACGACGGAGCCGAGATCGAATCATTTGTGGAGTTATCGTGGACACTTGGAGACAAAAAGCCAGAACTACCTACATTTTGAGATGATGATCGGATATGTCTCTCAGAAACGAGAGGAGAATGTAAGACTCTTTGCCGGACCGATGAGTTCAAATTCTGTGTAGCCGATCTAGTAACTCTCGTCTCTTCAATTTCAGAATCCCTAATTAAGCGATTGATGCGTTCTTCTTCTTCCTTATTGGAGTACGCCATTTTTAAATATCAACTGTACTCAGACTCGACAAAAAACGAAAGTTAACGATGACAAATCAAAGACAACAAAAGAAAATGGTGAGTCAAAATTAAATTGTTTTAGAAACTGTGTGCAAAACTCTAACAAAAAACTTTTTTTACACTATCAGAATTGGTCGAAGAAAGCTTATAGCAAGCTCCGTCTTTCGACCAATGGTTTGCCAACACAGAGAACTGTGTTATACCACCGGCTCATCATTTAGTGCAGTGTTAGTTGTTAGTAGGCAAACTCTATTACAATTAACACTGACACAAATAATATTACGTAAGCACAAAACAATAACATAACAGGAAACAAAGAACATTTAGGAGCGTGGACCACTGGTTTTGAGAAGGTTTTTTAATTTACATTTATTTATATTAAAATCAAAAATATTTGAATTCCAATTTACAAGTCTACCCATACGTGTCAAGGGCTCATGAATGCCATAGTTGGTCCTGTGTGTTGGGACCTTAACCATATCGAGGCCTCGAAGATTATAACCTCCTCCCCGATAATTAAAATAAACCGAACATAAAAGATCTGGTGCATCTGTGACGCCTGTTATTAATTGGTGGAAAAATACCAAATCATTGTTTGTTCTTCTTTGTTCCAAAGTTTGCATCTGAAGAATAGATAATCGTTGGTCATAAGAGAGGACATACGAAGGATCATTCCATTGAAGTCCTTTCAAGGCAAAACGAGTAAAGTTTCTTTGCACAGATTCTAATCTCTCAATATGAATATCATAAAGAGGAGTCCAAACCTGCGATGCATACTCAAGATGGGGACGCACCAAGGAGTTGTATAAAGCCCGGGTGACATTGGGATCAACAAATTCCTTAGACCAGCGCTTAATAAACCCTAACATTGAATTAGCCTTATTCACGATTTTATTAATATGAGCAGAAAAATCTAAATTGGGTGTAAAAAGAACTCCAAGGTCCCTTACAGTCATAACACGAGTTAAAATGTGCCGTGAGATAACATATTCATGAGAGTAAGGAGAACGTTTTTTAGAAAAAGTCATAGTTTGACATTTTGTCGGGTTGAGGTTCAGACTGTTCTTTTCACACCACAAGGCAAAATGGTTAATATCATCTTGCAGTAAAGCCCGATCATTTGAAGATACTATATTTTTATAAATCTTCATATCATCTGCAAAGATTAGAATTTCGCTGTTGCGAACACACAGAGGAGCATCATTAATAGCCAATGTAAAGAGTAGTGGTCCCAGATGGCTTCCCTGCGGAACACCTGATTTGGCAATAAACTCTCTTGAGTATGAATTTCTGAATTTGACTTGATATAACCTATCTTCAAGATATGACGAAATCCACTTGATGAAAGGTGTTGGAAATCCGTATGAGACAAGTTTAAACTTGATAATCTCATGAGACAGTTGATCAAAAGCTTTCGAGAAGTCAGTGTATACACAATCAACTTCTTGACAACTTTCTAGAGAGTTTAAACATTTATTTAAAAAGACAACAAGATTAGTAACAGTAGAACGTTTTTGCATAAAACCATGTTGTTGGTTGCAGATAATAGTTTTACATATAACTTGTAACCACACAAAGAATGTGAATCTGCCACACGCAGATATTGTAGCAAAACAAAATTAGCTGTTTAGGAGCAATTTGTTAAATCTTATTAAAGAAATTTCAAAAACCAAAAAAAATTATCAAAAACAAACTAACTTTAACGAAAATTATTTTGAAAAACTAATGTATTAACTGAAAGCGTGTTTAAATTGAACCAAAACAAATAATTGTAACAAAAAAATAAATATTAAACCAAAAAAAAGAATAAATAAATAAATAACAAAAAAAAACTAAACTTTATCAAAAAAAGAATAAATAAATAAATAACAAAAAATCTGTGAACTTTATCAAAAAACGAAAAAAAATATAGAAATAAATAAGAAAAACAAATATCGAAATCAACAAAAAAAAAACAAATAACGAAAAAAAAATGTAAGAACAATAAAAAAAACACTATTGTAACAAAAAAAAAACTAAATGTATTAACAAAAAAATCTATCTAAACTACCTAACTTAAATCAAAATTGAAAATCCTAAACAAAAACAAAAACAAAAAACTTGCAAAAACTTAACTGAACAAAAAAATAAATAATCTAAGACCTATTAAATTTGAAAAAAAAATATGTATTACAAAAAAACAAATATCAAGAAAAACTTTATTTGAAAAATCTAAAGTACTTTTTCTTTAAGAAAAAGAACCTAAACTTAACAACTTAAATATTTTCTAACGTAAATTAATCCTAAACTTAGAAGTTTTTTCTCAAAAAGAACTAAATTTAGAAACACAAAAAAAAAAATAAATATGACAAAAACTATGTATCTAAAAAAATGAAAATGTAACGAAAATAAAGGTAAACTACCTAAATTGAACTAAACTAAGCCTATACAATAAAAAAAAATGTATATCAAAAACTATTACTAAAAACTATCACCAATGTAAATTTTAACGATTCAAAAAACTTATCTAATAAAAAAACGAATAAACTGAATTGTAATTTGAAACTGTAATTTTATTTTTTTTTTTTAGCCTCAATATAAGTTTCTTGCAATAAAACTAATTTTTGAGAATAAAAACTGATTGTTCTAATAAGAAAACAAAAAAAAACTTGGAAAAATGTAAAAACTCGTAAGTAAACGCACTAACAAACAACAAAGCGAGTTCCAACAAAAAACACAACAAAATACGTATTTGAAAAAATTTTTGAAAAATTGAAAATTTTATACTCCTTGAGTCAAAAACACTGTAATTTAAGTTTTGTACGATTTTTTTATAAGTTTTTTTTTTCATAAGCTGTCGGGGTGCTTCAGGTAGCTTCAACGGTGGTTTCTTAGCGACATGGCATGATCCTACTAACGATATCACTAAAAGAAACAAGACATCAGACAGACGAACAAACTCCCCTGATGTGACGATAATAAAACTGGAAAACTACTAGAGACACTAACGAATTACATTACAAAGCTTTCCCTTACCGTTCCCGCAATCCTAGACTGTCTTAAGAACCTTGCTAGAAGACATGAAACGGTAAGGTAAGACTTACAAAAATTTGGAACGATGATGTTGGACTAACCGTCACGCACAATCAATCGTCCAAGTAGAAAATGACAAGACTAAAGGAAATGAAAATTGAAAATTAGAAATAGAAAAGTAAAGAAAGGTAAGGATGGGAATAGGTAAAATTAGAAATAGAAAAGTAAAGAAAGGTAAGGATGGGAATAGGTAAAAACGATATTCAAATA
Organism: Philhelius festivus; assembly: GCA_963931855.1. NCBI lineage: Eukaryota > Metazoa > Arthropoda > Insecta > Diptera > Syrphidae > Philhelius > Philhelius festivus. The sequence continues at coordinate 24,578,246 of OZ007557.1, read as the reverse complement.
CGCTATCTGACACTACTCAAGCTTTCGCCAAGGAACGTCGCAATACGTCTAGGTTCGTCTGTGACCTTCCTAACGCAGACATACGCCCTTGTCAAAAACTCCAGTAGTAACAGACAAACGCATAACATTTACTAACCGCAGTCACTGTGAATTTTCAAACACTCGTCGCGATTTATCTAGGTATGTCCGAGACTTTCCTGATAAAGACTTACGAGGTTTAAAAATCCACAGCAAGTTTGGTTGGGGACTATACAACACAAACGAACTGATACTAAGAGAAAATTTTGGACTAGAAAGAGACGGACGGACTATCGACACACCAAGGGCATTGCGGATGTTGTTGCAGTGAGGCCATTACCCACCCTACCTTAGGAATCTTCGGCCATTTTTAGATTCCCCCAAGATGGTGGATGATCGGCTTCAGATCACGCCATCTTCACCGACATTCAGCTACCCTCTGCACCCCTGAAATAGGTTCTTCAAAATGACATGTTTCGACTTATCGAAACATAAAAACTCAATTCAACTTTCATAAAAAAAAGCGGCGTGCTGAAGTTTATTGACTTAAAACAAAAGAACCAGAATTACTAAAACTAACATGTTAACAAAAAAGAAAATCGAAGAAAGAATAAAAAAACGAAACGTGTTTGAGACTTGTTCCCCCCCTTTTATTCTGCAAAGTACCATTTCTGGTAACTGCGGCGATTTTAATTTTATATGCGCAATCGCAGGAGGCCCTACCTCTAATGAGCTCTTTGGAGGTGGTTTGACGTTCACAAAAATCTAACTCTAATTTTAGCATATTACGCGACACAAAAAAAAACCGAGGAAACACTTCTTTTTCACTTACAAATACGAATTTTTACTTTTTTTTTAAAGGAAATGCAAAAAAAAAACATTAATAATAATCAGAACTCAACTTCGACGCCTCATAGATTTTTCAAAAACAAAATTCTTGATAAATTCAGATATAAAACAAACACAAACACTTAAATAATTCAGGAGGATCTTTAATTAATTTTTACAATACCCGTAGGGGCCTTTCTTGTTGTTGTTTTTTTTTTTCCTCTTTTTTTGTAGTTGTGGTTTTCGCTTTCAACAGGACTCACTTGTGTGACAGGTGATTGTGGTACCTGTATTGGTGACATAAGCTAGGAGGTGCTCCAATTGAAGTGAGCCTCTGGGTTATTGCCAAAATGGTTGCACCACTGCCTCTTCATTCGACAACTTGTTCATGTCTAATTTTTCTATCTGGTCACTGTTTAGCTCGTGGGTATTCAATAAACGACACATAAACAAAAAAATCTGCGACGGCCCAGTTCTCTGCTGATCATCTGGCGCCGCCGAGAATTTACCTAAAACGTTTTCATTTATTAAACACTTATTCTAAGAAGAACTTTTAGGGTCTTGACTCACCACTTTGTATTTTAAAGAAAATGTTTTTTTTTTCGCATAAACATCAACGAGACGAAACAGATAATTGTGGGACTTTTTTTTTCTTTTGTTTTACTTATTTCCAAAAAAAACTTAAACAAAAAAAACACGAACAAAAACAATAATAAACACCTCTCACAAAAAAATATAAAAAAACGCACCGAATTTGAGTCGAATCAATTAAACTTTACTTGTTCGCTATCAATTTGGCCTTTGGGTATGTCACTATGAGCTTCAACTGATCATTACCTTACAGAAAACTACAACTGAACGACTACAAGCCACAATCCCTATCCTAACCGTCAAAACAACATCCGATCATCATATACTTATACGTAAATGGATCGTCCGACACGTCTACGTATGTATGAGTTAATATTCACTCTGCGATAGTCTGGCTTTTCCATGGGCATGTTCAAGCTCAACGTTCGGACTTTCGAAGCGAACTCGAGTTCTATCTGAATTCATTGACAGGAGATTTACATGACGCAGATTTACTCTATAAACCACCAAAAAAAAACGACACTAAAACCTAACACCTAAAAACGTCGAAAACCGGGAACAAAACATGTCAGAAGACAGAAATTGACAAGAATAAACAGAAACGAAAACGATTAATAAATAAAACTGAGTAATGAAATGAATTGACAGAATGGTCTCCAAACTCTCCACACTTCGTATATCTAAAATTTCCCATAAAAACTCGCTTGGTTGAACACGCCCAACTTGGAAATTCTGCTGTCTCGTATATATAATTTTTGGCAAATACACGAAGATGGACTCAAACAACAACAACAATGTTGATTTTATTTGTAAACAACAAATAGTATCAAACCACCATGGTGGACATTTCGTTTGGGTAAGTGCAAAAATTGATTTTGTTTTATTTTGACCTTATTTTTCATAAATTTATTATTGAAAGGGTCTCAAAAATTAACTTTTTTTGTTTTCTTTTTCCAGATTATCTCAACTGGATGGAATTGGCCCCCAATTGTCTACAATCGAGGTAAGAAAATTGTTTACATTTGCTTGAATATGAAAAATTATTTTTAAGTCTTTTTCTACTTCCTAGGTTACTATCATCAGCATATTTGGCCTCGACGGTGGACTACTAAAATCCTAATCAGGCGCCCGCAACAAATGGATTGACAAGAAAGTGGTGTCTTTCGTTAGGGGAAGTTCCATCTAGGCCGCTGAACTTCCAGGTTGGGTGGGAAAAGGCCACACTGCAAGAACATCCGCAGTGCCCTTGAAGTGGTGATCGTCCGTCTGCTGTCTTTTTTGCTTGTTCACTCTGGCCTGATTTGTGTTTTGTCTGCAGGTGAGGTCAAGTTTCGGGGGCAAGATCCCCCCCATTCCGACGAGCTGATGCCGCATGTAGCAAGCAGGCCAAGTCCTCGGAACTTGACATTCGTTCCCGTTTTTCAAACTCTTCCTTTCCAAATTTCCAACCCATTCCTTCCACAATCCTACTTCCTTACCGAATCCACACCTCCTCTTGCCATGCAACAATACATACAATATTTTTATTCTATATTCCAAATGGGATCGTTACCATTTCATGCAAATCAGTTGCCCGTGTAACGTTTGAACGCCGATTTTGTTGATACTTTTTTGACGCCAATCCCGCAGCAGGATATCCCGTCGCATGATATCCCGTAGATTTCTTCACGGGATTGGCAGTACTATGTAAATACTACTTTTAGGATAGTATTTTTTGGATTTCATTAAGCAGTACTGCTTCCATAAAAATCCTCAGTTCTTGTCAGATCTCCGTAGAGGCAAGACCTCAAGAAGCGATAGGAACTTTTATTCAGTTGTGCTATGGGGTGATTGCTGGTTGGGCGACTAGCTTGTTGAACGAAGAGCTGGTGGGAGTGTTAATGTTTTTAACTTTAATTAGAAAAAAGCCTTTTAAGTGTTTTTTATTTATTAATTATTATTTATTTAATAAAACCCAACTCTTTACATTTGCTGCCAAACTAAACTTCAACTAACTTAAAATAATTTTAATTATATTTAAATGAGATGGAATAATTGATGCGTCGCGAAATGCGAAATTAGGTAATTGTGTGCAAGTGATGCACACAATCAATCGTGGGTGGAAGGTGTTAGGAGCCAGGTTTCCACGGGGGACATCTTCGGTACACCAGAGGTGGCTACGGCACGCTTGCGGTTGCTCGGCTTCGCTCGTCGCTTGGGGTGGTTCTTGCCACCTCTTAGTGCACCTCCTGCTCGACTAAACATTAATTTTTAGATCGTGCCTAAAGTTATGATGGAAAAATGTGACACAAATCTAGAGACCCTGACGATATCTGAGAGAAAAGATAGTTTGGTGCTTCGATTTTAATAAAAAAATTAAAGAAAAATTACAAAAAATCAAAAAAAAAATAACCTATCTAATCTAACTAACCTATTAAACTAAAACCCGAAACCAAAATTGCTAAAAAAAAATTATTTAAAAAAAAATGAATTAAAAAGAAAAAAAAATTAACTAAATCCTAAACTAATACTAAAAACTAATACCCTACACCTATATCCTATATCTAAAGCACCTCCTTTTCATCACCCTCAGATACCGCCATACTGAATTTTAAACGTTCGTCTGATGTTAGTGACGAAGGTCTGGCCAACCCACCCAAGTATCAGAAAGATACTTCCTTCGCTATTTCCTTGGCCATGTTTTCAAGGGAAATAGCCCCTAATGTAACCCAACTAGTCACGAGTTAGTCTGTAGAGAAAAGTCTGTTCATGTCACGTCCTCTAACCAAGATCACATCTGGACGGCTTTACCAAGCCTCCACACACCTTTAGCTATGAAATTAGAACTCCATTTTTCTAACTTTTATCACTTCAAATTATAATTTTATTCAAAATTTGCATTCTAAAAAAATTCAAAAATTATCAAAAAAAATTTAACTCTCCCGTTAGTTTCCTTTCTCTTACTTTAAAAAAAATTCAAAAATTTAAACTTAAAACTAAAAAAAATTTAATATATATATAAAATTTAAGAAATGAAAGAAGTGACTTTAAAGATAAAATCTTGGACCTTTGTGTCCACCAATAATTTTTGACTCACCGTTTACTTGTCCCTCGGCAGCACTTTGAAGAGAAACAGGTGCGGGATCGTAGTTATACTATTATTTAAAATTTACCTTTTTATCTTTAAGATCACTCACTTGTTGAAGGCCTAGGCTACTGCGGTAGATCTTTCTAGATCGAAGAAAATCAAGCCTAAACCTGATAAAAAAAATCACACATCAAACTTCGGAATTTCGAATTTTCAAATTTCATTCACATACCTCTGCTGTAAAAATCCTATTGGTATTCAAAAATGAAAATTTTCGAGAATTTGTCTCCAAGACGTAGTTCTGCGATTCGATTTTATAGATCCTGGGTATACATATATTTAATATATATATATCATAAAAAAATTGTACTTCACTTTAAATTTACCTATAATTTTGTTCTTTGTTTATTAATTTAACTCTCTTCTTTATACGAGCTTTTCTTAAAAATTAATTTAATATAATTTTTGCTTTTATTTTAACTTTATTAATCAAAAAAAAACTAAAAATTTAAATTTCGAATTGAAATAGCCGACAGTTTAACCGTTTACGAACTTTCCTTCTTATTCTCGAATACCACAATAATGACCAAAGAATCCTCTGAGCTAGGTCTTGGTCTCTGCCAAATTACATAAGTAAATAGTTACCACTACATCTGAGTGAGATCACTATTTTCAACCCTTCAATATGTATAACAAAAAAATCAAAACTATTAATATCTATCCTTATCTTTATCATTATTTCCCCCCTCATCTATAACCAAAAATTCCACACACACACATTCATACCTATCCCTTCTATATGTTTGTCTCTGTCCCTATCCTAACACTTAATTATATTTGAATATATATCTAATTATAATAAATCTAATCAATTTAATACTAATCTACTTATCTATCTATTATCACAGTAATATACCTTTTTATATAAATTTCCCTACCTACCTTAACACTAAATACATTAACCTACACCTTAAGAAAATTCATTTTGGTTCATTATAATTCATTTGAAAACTCCGCGAAATCATTCTGCGCATGTGTCGTGGTATTATTTTGCCCCCCTTTACCTTTGGGCAAAAGGAGACAAAACCACTTTCCATGCGCAGAGGAGATAAGTATTATTAGTGAATTTTTATTAAAATTAAACGAGATGTCAAAAGTAAACAAGAATCATGGCGGAACAATCGTTTTTCAATGGTAAGTTTTTTTATATTACGAATTTGATATATTTTACTGAAAATAATTATGTTTTTTTGTTTCTTATTTCATTTTCAGGTCATAATGAACATTTAGGAATACAAAAAAGGTAAGTAGCTTAAGTCATAATAGTGGAATTTATAATTGAAAATCATTTGTTGCCAACATATGTATGTACATAAGTATGATTTTCGTCCTATATTTCTACATTTGTTTTGTTTTTCTTTCTGATTAAATATACTAATTTTTGTTAATTTCTTTACAGATACTTATGATTTTGAAGGACATGTTCCAAAGAAAAGGGCCATAAAAGGAAAAAAAATTATGAAGAGAAAAAAAAAGGATTTGCTGTATGTTTTGTCGGAAGGAATGGAAATTCCTTCCAACCAACAAAAAAAAGCAAAACCATATGATAAGAACACATCTTGTTCTTGGTTTCCATCTGGAGTAAAGACTTTCTTAGAGGACTTGCTGCCTCCTCCATGAGCAGCAGTTAAAAAAAGGAAAATTTATGTGTGTGGTGGCAGTGGCAGCAAGTCGGCAATTTGTCAAGCCATCGACGCACTGTGGTCCAAAATGACTTTTTTCGTTGCAAAAATCATAACTTTTGAACACGTGAAGCTATCGCAATAATTTTTTTTCCCCTTAAAGGTAATTTCCAAGGCTATAAAAATTGTGAATTTTAAGAAAATTACCTTACAGGGTGTTTCAGAATAATTGGTTGATTGAAGATTTTCTTAGAAAAAGGAGTTAACAGAACAAAGTCTGAAAGTAAACCTTTTAAAAACAGTCCTAAATTTTTAAAACTTTGTAACAAAATGTTTTTGACTATTCAAGTGAATTCATAACAACAGTGGATGCTTAAAGTTAACGCACCGATTTCAGAAATATTTTTTTAAGGAGTATTATAAAACAGAATTTTTCATGTTGTGGGGCATCAGTTTATTCTATAAACTGTTTGACTGATATATTTTATATGAAACAGTGTAGGAAAAAAGTAAACGGACGAAAAAAAAATTAAAAAAAAAATTAAATAGAATATAAAATTTATATTAACAAAATAAAATAGAATACATTATAAATATTTGTTTACAATTAACTACTATAGATCTAATTTTCAGAAAAAAATTCATCGGCATCGTTATCATTTTCAACAATTAAAAGACCTATTAGTTCTGGGCAGTAACTCTTTTTCAGCTCTTTTTTTTATCTAACGTGTCTTAAAGATGAAACAAGTGGATCTGATGATATAGCTAGCATATTAAATAAATCTTCATTTTGTCGTTTCCGTGAGACTTTGCATGTACTAGTATTTGAGTATCGATATCGCTTGTAGTCTTTATTCCTTGATTCCTGTGCTTCTTCTGAAAGCTCCCCGATTGGCAAAATTTGATGTCTTATAAGTTCCCCTCCATGGTCCAAAATTTTGTGCAGGGTTGGTGTCAGGAGTTTCAAGCTGTATTTGGCTTTTAAAAGATCCGAAGTGGTTTTGGTATACTCGTTGAATTTATCTACATTAAAAGATTCTTTAGATGACAGCGCATTTAAAATAACTTGCAGTTTCTTTTTAAGATCATTGTCTACTCGGGTTATAGCTGACGTAACTTCTGGATTTTCAAAAAATCTATATATATCCATTGTCATAGTTTATATATATCTCCATAATGTATATGCACAAGGATTATTTTACCTGTGAAATTTAAGCTTAACAATATGGGGTATCGGAAGAAAATTATTATTCCTACCTGTTTTATTAGATCATAAAATAATAATCCAAAATTAAATAATTCTTTCAACTTTGTATATGGAGTAGGCAATAAAGCTATTAATCCTTTTCTTTTGGCAAGTTAATCTATGTTTAGGTACTATTAGAATAAGATCAATAAATATTTACAATAATTTAAGTTATGGGGAATTTATTCAAAGAGGGTCGTCAAAGTGGGCGGATTAGAGAAATTTAATGTTCAATAAAGTAATCAATAGTTTGTGTACAATATTTTATATTTTTTTTTTAATAATAATTGGCATTTGTATAAAAAGGGGCGTAGAAGTGGGCGGTGTTTTTTGTCAGAATCAAGATAGTAATAAAACGATTTTTAATTAAAAAGAAAATTTCACGTTCTCGACTATTTTAATAATTAAAATAATTGAAATTTTCCATAAGGGAATTTGCTTTTAAGACCAAAAGGTCAGCACTGGGAACACGACTTTTTTTAAACAAATTACAATTTCTCTGAAGGTTGCAAATAGTTGCAGCTACAATTTTGCATATGGTTTAAGAAATAGTTAGGGTAAACTATCATGGTCAATTTTCCGCGCGAACTCGCGAGTATTTTTTTGTAGCTCTATTCAAACCGAAAAAATCTGCTAAAAAAGGGTGTTTTTTGTTTAATTTATTAAAAATATTAAATATTTTTTTATTTTTTTTTTAATTAAAATTTTGATTTACGCACAAATAATACAACTAGAATAAACTATAGAAAATTAATATTTTACATTTAATATAACAAAATTTCAAATACGAAAACAAAGAAGTTACTTTTTTCTGCTTTTTTTTTAACTCTAGAACGAAATTGACCAACTTTGAAAAGCTCTATAAGTCAAACTAGTTAGCGGAAAATTTTTTTGTTTGCTGTTTTTGAAGCTCCGTTTATATTTCTATTAGAAATAAAAAACAAAACTTTAAAAATAAAACATCGAAATTAGTATTTTTGCCACGAAATTTTCCTTTTCGGACCACAGTGCGACGTGACACTGCCACCCATTGTACGAACAACGCCTCCCGTACCAGGTAAGCTGTCGCCGTAACAGGCTCGCTGCAAGTTGCTGAATGGTCGTGAGGCAACTTGAAGCGTAAAAATAAGGTGACGGACATAATTGGTATCTTCTTATTGGTCTCGTGGTGTGGCTGAGCCTACTACCTGAGAACTCATGCTCCTTTTGGTATTGTCGGGCATTTAGTTTCGTCTTTTTAACCTCTATTATTGCCTCTACTAATCTCTTGTTTTTCTGTTATTACTGTACGTACAATACAGAACACACAAATTTTTCTAGAAATATAGCTTCATGAACCTAAATGATTATGAAAAAGTTTGCTATATTATTCCTTTTACTAAACATAATATACAATTACAAATAAATAATCTATATCAAAGTCAGGTATTTTAACTAACAAAAAAAATTATCACAGGTAATCATCAGGTACTTTAACTTAAAACTAATATCACTAATGTACTTCAGCTTAATAACTAATATCACAGATCTTAATACAAATAAACTATCTTTAAAAGAAAATCAGGTACTTTGACTATTTAAAAAAAAAAATCACAGATAACAAAAGCTATGCTTATAAATAACTATTAAATAACCTAATAAAATGATATCACAGATAAGAGTTGTAGATATAAATACTTTAAATAAGTAAACTATAACTACATAAAAAAAATATCACAGATAATAATTGTAGATAAGATAATCTAAAAAAAAATATCACAGATAATAATTGCAAATATAAAACTCTAAAAAAAATATCACAGATAATAGAAAATACACTAAAATTAGAATTGCATGCAAAGTCAAATTAATATCACAGATGCTAAATGTAAATATAATTACTCTATAAATAAATACTCTAAACAAAAATAAATAAACTAACTATACATAACTAAACTATGTAAATAAATAAATATATAAATTAACTATATGCATACATAAATAAACTATGTAAATAAATGACTAGAAATAAATAAACTATCTGAAGTACATATACTGAAACCTAATATCACAGTATAAGCAACATCATCTGAGTGCGTTATCATAAATTTTGTTTCGATTTATACATGTAGATCTTTAGCGTGATAAACTCCAACTTTTTCACCTTTCAAATTGCCTATTACATAAAGAGAATTTCCTACTGTTTTCAAAATAATTGATTTAATAAATTTTGGGCCAAGTTTTGCATTATAGTTTTCAATTGCATTGCTTTGTTTGAAATTCCGGCGATAAACTATTTGACCTGGCTTGTATTGAATCGGTTTGCTTCTAGTGTTATAGACTTTGCTGCTTTTTTGATGAGCAATTTTCAAATTTTCAAAAATGTTGGCTCTTATAAGTTCGAGTCTATCGTCTTTATTTAAAATTTCGATTTTTGATTCTTTCAATTCGCCTAATTTTCGAAGCAATTCATATGATTTGCCGTGCTGAATCATTGGAGTTCCGAAGACAGCATAGTAGGGCTCAACTGTGATTGCATCGTGCACAACACTTCGCAGTGAAAATGCAACGTTGCTCACATGTTGATCCCAGTGTTTTTGATCACTACCGAGGTAGGATCGAATTTTTGACAAAACCGATTGGTTAACACGTTCGGAAGCGTTCGCTTGTGGAGAATAAATCGCTGTTCTAACATGTTTTACTCCATAGCGTTTCAAGAAACTAGTGAACAGTTCCGAAACAAACTGTTTTCCGTTATCGGAATGGATATATTCGGGGACACCAAATACATGAAAAACATTTTCTTCTAAAAACTTAACTACCTCAGATGATGTTGCTTTTCTAATTGGTTTTAAAAATACATATTTGCTGAAGTGATCAAGACAAATGAATATGTGTGTGTTTCCGTTTTTAGTACGAGGATAAGGACCAAGAAAATCGATATAAAGACGTTGAAACGGTCGTTCTGTCACAGTTTGTTGCCCCATCGGCGGCCGAGTAGTGGTGTTGACAGATTTGCTACACTTGCAAGTGTCGCATGACTTCACCCAGTTCTGAACATCGGTAGCCTTCCCGGGCCAGAAGTACTTCTGCCTCAACTTGGATAGGGTTTTGTTAATACCACCGTGTCCAGAAGCTGGAGAGTCATGTGCGGCTTTTAAAAGCCCCTCGCACAACTCCTTAGGGACCCAAAGCTTCCATGCTCTGTCGTCTTGTACTGCGTCACCTGTTCTGATGTCAGTTCGTTTATAAACAAATCCGTCTGATATGCAAATATCTGGTAATTTGTCCTGGTCATTAAGTACTATTTTCTTTAGTTCAACATATTCCTCTGAAGAGAAATATGGTGAACTAAAGTCAACCTCTGGCGCTAAATCTTCAGTCGTGATCTCCCCCATATGGACTCGAGATAAAGTATCAGGGACCACGTTTTGGACACCCTTTCTATGCTCGATCACGAAGTCGAAACCTTGGAGTTTAAAACTCCATCTGGCCAAACGTCCAGTCAGGTCTTTTTGCGTCATTAACCATTTCAGACTTGCGTGATCGGTGATGATAGTAAAGGGTAAACCCTCAACGTAGGCCCTGAACTTCTTCACCGATAAAACTGCCGCATAACACTCAAGTTCCGTAACGCTATAATTCCGTTGAGCAGAATTTAGCTTCTGGGACATGAATGCTATCGGTCGTTCATTTTTCTCATCATCCATCTGAAAGATCACACTCCCTACACCTGAGGTTGAAGCGTCACACTGTATATAAAAATGTTTTGAAAAGTCCGGATTTGTGAGTATGGGTGCTGTAACTAAACTTGTTTTGAGTAGTTGAAATGCCGTTATTGCCTCGTCAGTCATTTCGAATGTATGTCCTTTTTTTAAGCAATCAGTCATCGGGGCTGCTATAGATGCATAGTTTGGTATGAAACGTCTATACCAACCCGTCATGCCTAGGAACCTACGGAGTTGTTTGGGGGTCTTAGGTACCGGAAAGTCCTCGACCGCCGATACTTTGTCCTTGTCCGTCCGTATACACCCGTCACCAACCACATATCCAAGATACTTTATTTCTTTAAAGCAAAATTTGCTTTTTTCGACATTTATTGTCAACCCAGTTTGTCGTAAGGCGTAAGCCACTTCCTCCAGTACCTTCATATGGGTTTTGAAGTCTGGAGAGCAAACCAAGAGGTCATCGAGATAGACAAAGACATTCTGTCGAAGACGACCAGGAATGACTTTGTCCATTAACTTAGACATTCTCTGAGCGGCGTTACACAATCCAAACGGCATAACCGTAAATTGATATAACGGCCGCCCAGGGACTGTAAAAGCTGTCTTCTCTCTTGATTTGTTCTCCAGAGGAATTTGCCAAAAGGCATCCTTAAGATCGATACTGGAGATGAATTTAGTATCTTGTAGCCGACTTATTATTCCCTCGATATGTGGAAGTGGATACGCAAATTTCTTAGTTCTAGCATTTACTTTACGGGAATCGAGACACAGTCTATTTTTCCCGATCTTTCTCACCAAAACAACTGGAGAGCTCCAAGCACTGTTACTCTCCTCTATTACACCCATTTCCAGCATTCTGTCTAGCTCTGCGTACAAGAGCTTTTGTACTACTGGCGAAATGGGGTAGTGTCTTTGTTTTATGGGAATTTGTTCGTCATCCACTTCTATGACATGCTCCTCAAGATTGGTTTTACCCAACCCGAGTACAGCAAAGGAGGGAAACAGTAGCCTGACACTCTCCAGCTGCTTTGCTTGATCTATTGACAGATCACGAAAAATTTGCTGCTCTTTCCCTGTCACTACAGGAACGTTAAGTTCACTAACTATATTTGGAGCTACTTTAAAAGTACTCCAAAAATCTACACCCAGATATAGTGGTTGCAAAAGACCAGGAACCACAAAGATCTCCATCTCCTGAGTTTTACCACCCCACGAGACATTGATTTTAAAACGGCCTTCTATTTTCTGATGATTTCCATCAGCTGTTTTAATATCGTTTTTAATTTTAGTTATTTTTATTTTCTTATCACTAATAAATTGTATTGCACCTTTCCCTAAACACGTAACGGACGCTCCACTATCTAATAAACCTAACATTTCCTCTCCTCCTACTTCCACTTTAGCGTATGGCCTGTTATCATCTGATACTGTCAGTATTGTCGTTTCTATTTTGTTTTTCGTCCGTCTTAATATTGCATGTTTTTCCCTTAGCCTATAAATTTTTAAATAATTTCTACTTTTATTTTTAACAAGATCTATTTCCTCACCAAAAATTCTTCTCCTAGCTTCGTCGTATTCAATCATCCTCTGGTGTAGACTTTTGTGAGGATTTCGTGATTCAATTTGGTAAGTCTTGTCTTTTACTATGTCAGTCTTTCTCTCTAAAATTTGTACTCTTACAGGGTTTTCTTTGGATCCTCCGGGTTTGGCTTCGATGTCGGCGGTTGGCTCCCGGATACCCCGCCGACCTTCTGATTTCCCTGACAAGCTGCACACTTAAATGAAACGCTACCTTCTCCACAGCTGAAACACGTCAAGGTATGAAAAGTAGAAGGGCATACGCCCGAAGATTGTCTTACATCTTTAAATACTTCTCTTCTCATGTCTGGATCCCTATACTTGTTTAACTTTTCTCGTTTATCATTATTTTTCCTATCTACTCTTCTCGTCTGAATTTCAGCTATTTCGAAGTCTTCATCCTCTGACTCACTTGCTATTTTTCTCCTTCGAGAACACCCTTCTTCTTCGATTTCATTCACAAACCTTTTCGCTTTAAAATCTCTCAATGCTAAATGTTCCTCAGCTCTTTTGCATTCTTCTCTCAGCTGACGAATACTCTTAATTGAGCAACCAAAGATTAGCGTGCTTATTCTATCTTTCAAATTCTTCCACACCATTGATATTAAGTCACTTTCATTTGGCCTATTTTGCATTTGCAACGTCAGGCCTCTGATATCTGCATAAAAATCATCAAATGTCTCGTGGGGTAGTTGTTTCCGATCCATTATTGCTCTAAGGATCTCATGGTCACGTTTGTTATTTTTGAATTGTCGGAGAAGTTCAGTTTTTAAATCATAATAATTCAGGAGATCATCTCCTTGATTCTCCTCTAAGAACTGCCAATACCATCTCTCAGCAGAAGCAGTGACCAAATGGTGGAAATTTGCAAAGAGCTGGTCGTCAGTAAGTCCACTCTTCTTTTGTAATGTCTCCACTCGAAAAATAAAACTTTCAACCGACATAGTTTTTGACGTACCATCAAACTTAATTCCCCATTTATGAACATCAACCCTTCGATTGATATCCCTAAATGAGGAATGTTCATTTGACGGTTGTGATGTCGATTGACTATTTGACGAGTGGTTCGTTCGTCTGTGAGTCGGTCTTGTATATGTTGTCTCTTGTTTAAAGTCCTGTAAGAAGTCACTTTCACGTCCGTTTCTTGCGTCTCTCTGACCTGTCATGGATTGCTCCAAACTACTCAACTTAGCATTCATTGTTTTCATATTCTTGTCAAAAATCTTATACATTTCGGACAAGCCGTCCGCAAGAATGCTCAGTGTTTTCGTTTGGCTTTCCTTGACTGTCAGAGAGGCAACTTTTTGTATTTGTTCGTACAAGTCAAGTCCTGTCAATACTGGTACATGTACTGTTTGGCTGTTATTTATTGTATTTGTTCTAATCCTGTCTCTTCTAAGTTGTTCTGTCTGTTGTCTTTCTTGTTCGAGTTCAAGTTCTAGTCGTTCTTGTTCCAAATCGTTATCTTGTTGTGTTAATCGTTCTCGTTCTAATCGTAGTCGTTCTTGTTCAAGTTCGTAGTTGTGTGTCGTGTTAAGTCGTTCTTGTCCACTTGCACGTGAATCTTGTTGTTCGTCATCAGTATTGTCTTCTCCTTCTTCCAGTCCTTCTACCGTTTCGTGTTGTCTTACTACTTTGTCTCGAGTGTTTGTGTTTGGTAAGTTGTTGTTTGTTTCCTCAGTCCCAAGTAAGTCCATGCTTCGTATGATTTTCGTAATTTCGTGGTATCAGCGGCGACGCGTGCCTAAAAAATGTAGTCGTTCAGTTTCAAAATTCTTATTTGCAATGCCAAGAAGTCAAACAAGTCTTTTTTTATATAAAGGTACATTACCTATAATGTTTTTATTTTTATGTCAATAATAAATAGGTATTTGTTAATTAACTTTGTAGCTTGTAATTTTGTTGTCGCCAGCAACAAAATATATTGGTATCCTTCAAACACCCCACATATATTTGTTGCTTCTTACAAGCTACAAGGTTAAGATACTAAATTGTAAGCTTTCTTAAGTTTTTAAATCATGAATATCTTGGCTCCCGTTTGTCGTAATGGACTAATTTTTTTTTTAATTTGAAGAAAATTAGCAGGACTATAATACAAAAATCCAAAACTGAAAAATAGTTACCGTGAAATACAGTTTTTTTCTCAATAACTATGAAAAAAAGGTATTAAAAACAAGAAAAAAACGTTGAAACCAACGGTAACTTTTTGTGTTTTTGCTCAAACATATTAAATTAAATGCAAGTTGATAGAAAATATTGTTATTAGCAATACAGTTTTTTTTTATTTTCACTTTGCGACATACTGGGGCTGAGATATTAATTAAAACATAAAATCATAAAATGCGTGGGTGCACTGACTTACCTATGTTCAATAATTTATTACTCGGCTTTCGTTCCTCGTAGAGTGCTGATTTTTTTTTAAATTGTGGGGAATTACAAGAACTTAAATAATAATAAATAAAAATTTCATCAATAAATGATCTTTTTTCTTAATAATCACGAAAAAGTGATTTTTAAACAACAAGAAATTATTTCAACTTACTATAACTTTTTTTTAATTTGTTTAAACAAATGTTTTTTTTTATGACATAATAGATAATGTTATTAGGAATAAATACATGTTTAATTTTTGTTTGTACGAGATAGTGGAGCTGAGATATTCGCAAATGACCAAAAAATGACACAAAACACATTTTTACCAATAACTTTGGTAAAAAAGGTTGTCATGTGGTGCAAATTTGGTTTTAAGCCTTCCTCATAAGCACCTATCGATCCATGAAAAAAAAAATAGACCATGCCTCTGCGCGCAAGGTCAAATGACGCTTTGGCTGGACTAAAACCGTCCCTATGAACGACCGACGCGCGTCTCATTTCTCATATTCGAAAAAATAAAAAAATTAAATATTGGAATATGTACCTAAATAAATAAATAAACTACTTACTTACCTACGCCCTAGCTACCCGTTTTCCTCATTTCCATCATTCTTATATTTAAAAAAAAGCTCTACTCGTTCAAAACAGATTTGCACGAATTGCTCCCTACAACGAGCGAATTGTTTTTTTTTTTTTTCTTGTATGCTTTCTATGGGTTCATTTCGTTGCCAAATCGTATGAACGACTTGGGTAGATACTGATCGGTTGAGTAAAAACAAAACAGTAGCAGGTAGCTAGTTCGTTTTGTTTTATTTGGGTAGTTCACAGAAGGAATGCACGAGTTGGAAAATGGAAAATATGTACGTATACATTAGAAATAACTATAAGGAATGAATGAACAGTATGAGTATGAGGTGTGGGTTAATTAGACAGAAATTAAAATAATGTCGCCTGTAAGCTAGTCGTTCATGCACGACTTGAACAATATGACGCCTCGCCACTGCGTGGTATGTCTTGTCTAAGTTATCGTTTTCGTTCAAAGTCGGTGGTATCGTACGAAGTTCCTCAGTCATACCAGCTCCTTCGTTTACCTCATCTAACCCACCCGTCTGACGTGTGACTCTTCGTTTTCTAGACTCATCCCTAGGCTGCCTACCTTTCGGAATAGCTCCCGTTCCTCTTCTATTTTCTGACATGGCCTAATTTCTTGTTCAAAAATCAAAAATAAATCAAAAAGGCAGAAAGAAGAAAAACAAAAAAAACTCAAAGAAAATTTTTGATATATCAAAAAAACTAAAAGAAACTTTAAATTTAAAAAGAAACAAAACTATAAAAAAAATGGAATTCAATAGTAAAAAAAATCAAAAGAAAAATGCGAAAAAAAATAAATTCAAAATTAAGACTAATTTATCAAAATTTTTAAAAAAAACTTATGAAAATTAAGGTAAAAGTAAAAAAAAAATGTATAAAAAAAAAATAAAAAAAAATGGAATTATCAAAAAAAATTTATGATCAAAAGTAAAAAAAAATATGTATTAAAAGTAAAAAAAAAATAAAAATTAAGTTTAAAAGTAAAAAAAAAATTTATTAAAAAAAAAGAAAAAAAAAGAAATTAATTGAGAAAGTAAAAAAAAATATATCTAAAGAAAGTTAAAAAAAAGGAATATAAAAAAATTAAAAAAATTGAAGAACGAATTATAAAAAATCAAAAAAAAAAATGGATTTGCTTTATTTTTATTATTGTTGACGCTTAGGTGTGAGAAGACTGGTAAAGTTTCCTTTCCATCCGCAATCTGGTAGTCGTTGTTTTGTTCTTTTGTGTGTCTTGTGACTAGTGCGTTCGAAATTCAGCATTTGCTTCAGCCCATCTCTTCACCACAACCACTACATATTATCTGGCGTGTAGCCTAATCTATGGTTGGCTGTAGTTCCAAGATGAACATCCACATGAACAAGTTTTTCGGATTCCGAGTCTCTACCTCACTAAGAATCCGGTTGTACCTAATTCTGTGGACAGCCAAGACTCAAAATCTTCCAACCCCGTTCCACTTTTGGAGTTGTCTCCGACCCCAAGCTACCTCACAAAATTTCTGACTCTTGGTCTTAAGAATCGGACAGCCGCTTGTGATCTGTGACAAAACCAAAAGCTCTTAGTCTCCAGATTTGTGTATTCAAAAAAAAAAATCTCAATAAAGCAAAAACAAGTCCAAGGTGATGACTTTTAATAAAAAAAATCATCCCCTTGGAGTTGCTTTAGTCTTTTAAACTAAAAGAATCTTTAGGTCTCGTTGGGCGCCATTGTTAGGAGCCAGGTTTCCACGGGGGACATCTTCGGTACACCAGAGGTGGCTACGGCACGCTTGCGGTTGCTCGGCTTCGCTCGTCGCTTGGGGTGGTTCTCGCCACCTCTTAGTGCACCTCCTGCTCGACTAAACATTAATTTTTAGATCGTGCCTAAAGTTATGATGGAAAAATGTGACACAAATCTAGAGACCCTGACGATATCTGAGAGAAAAGATAGTTTGGTGCTTCGATTTTAATAAAAAAATTAAAGAAAAATTAAAAAAAATCAAAAAAAAACTAACCTATCTAATCTAACTAACCTATTAAACTAAAACCCGAAACCAAAATTGCTAAAAAAAAAATTATTTAAAAAAAATGAAATAAAAAGAAAAAAAAATTAACTAAATCCTAAACTAATCCTAAAAACTAATACCCTACACCTATATCCTATATCTAAAGCACCTCCTTTTCATCACCCTCAGATACCGCCATACTGAATTTCAAACGTTCGTCTGATGTTAGTGACGAAGGTCTGGCCAACCCACCCAAGTATCAGAAAGATACTTCCTTCGCTATTTCCTTGGCTATGTTTTCAAGGGAAATAGCCCCTAATGTAACCCAACTAGTCACGAGTTAGTCTGTAGAGAAAAGTCTGTTCATGTCACGTCCTCTAACCAAGATCACATCTGGACGGCTTTACCAAGCCTCCACACACCTTTAGCTATGAAATTAGAACTCCATTTTTCTAACTTTTATCACTTCAAATTATAATTTTATTCAAAATTTGCATTCTAAAAAAATTCAAAAATTATCAAAAAAAATTTAACTCTCTCGTTAGTTTCCTTTCTCTTACTTTAAAAAAAATTCAAAAATTTAAACTTAAAACTAAAAAAAAATTTAATATATATATAAAATTTAAGAAATGAAAGAAGTGACTTTAAAAATAAAATCTTGGACCTTTGTGTCCACCAATAATTTTTGACTCACCGTTTACTTGTCCCTCGTCGTTCTGCCGGCAGCACTTTGAAGAGAAACAGGTGCGGGATCGTAGTTATACTATTATCTAAAATTTACCTTTTTATCTTTAAGATCACTCACTTGTTGAATTTATATTTAAATAAAAAAATTTACAAATAAAAAAAAACAATCTGGAGAATCGAATTTTTTGTACACTTATAGTTTAACTCTACTCTAAATTCAAAAAAAAATCTTTATCACTTCAATGGTTTTTTTGTTTTTTCTTTTCTTTCTTGTTTTTTTTTTTTCTTCAAAATTCACTTAATTTTTCTTCGATGAAGCACCCTTTTTACTTCCACAAAATCCCCTTCGTTGACTCTATGACTTCTATATGTATCATCAAATATACATATAGAGTCCTGTTTCTACGGTGGTCTTTTGTCCTCCAAAAGAATTTTCTTTGTTCCTTGCACAAAGAAAGCCTTCTACTCCTAAGTCTGCTTTCACCAAAGTTATACGGCAAAAAAAAATTTTTAGCAGAGGCCTAGGCTACTGCGGTAGATCTTTCTAGATCGAAGAAAATCAAGCCTAAACCTGATAAAAAAATCACACATCAAACTTCGGAATTTCGAATTTTCAAATTTCATTCACATACCTCTGCTGTAAAAATCCTATTGGTATTCAAAAATGAAAATTTTCGAGAATTTGTCTCCAAGACGTAGTTCTGCGATTCGATTTTATAGATCCTGGGTATACATATATTTAATATATATATATCATAAAAAAATTGTACTTCACTTTAAATTTACCTATAATTTTGTTCTTTGTTTATTAATTTAACTCTCTTCTTTATACGAGCTTTTCTTAAAAAATTAATTTAATATAATTTTTGCTTTTATTTTAACTTTATTAATCAAAAAAAAACTAAAAATTTAAATTTCGAATTGAAATAGCCGACAGTTTAACCGTTTACGAACTTTCCTTCTTATTCTCGAATACCACAATAATGACCAAAGAATCCTCTGAGCTAGGTCTTGGTCTCTGCCAAATTACATAAGTAAATAGTTACCACTACATCTGAGTGAGATCACTATTTTCAACCCTTCAATATGTATAACAAAAAAATCAAAACTATTAATATCTATCCTTATCTTTATCATTATTTCCCCCCTCATCTATAACCAAAAATTCCACACACACACATTCATACCTATCCCTTCTATATGTTTGTCTCTGTCCCTATCCTAACACTTAATTATATTTGAATATATATCTAATTATAATAAATCTAATCAATTTAATACTAATCTACTTATCTATCTATTATCACAGTAATATACCTTTTTATATAAATTTCCCTACCTACCTTAACACTAAATACATTAACCTACACCTTAAGAAAATTCATTTTGGTTCATTATAATTCATTTGAAAACTCCGCGAAATCATTCTGCGCATGTGTCGTGGTATTATTTTGCCCCCCTTTACCTTTGGGCAAAAGGAGACAAAACCACTTTCCATGCGCAGAGGAGATAAGTATTATTAGTGAATTTTTATTAAAATTAAACGAGATGTCAAAAGTAAACAAGAATCATGGCGGAACAATCGTTTTTCAATGGTAAGTTTTTTTATATTACGAATTTGATATATTTTACTGAAAATAATTATGTTTTTTTGTTTCTTATTTCATTTTCAGGTCATAATGAACATTTAGGAATACAAAAAAGGTAAGTAGCTTAAGTCATAATAGTGGAATTTATAATTGAAAATCATTTGTTGCCAACATATGTATGTACATAAGTATGATTTTCGTCCTATATTTCTACATTTGTTTTGTTTTTCTTTCTGATTAAATATACTAATTTTTGTTAATTTCTTTACAGATACTTATGATTTTGAAGGACATGTTCCAAAGAAAAGGGCCATAAAAGGAAAAAAAAATTATGAAGAGAAAAAAAAAGGATTTGCTGTATGTTTTGTCGGAAGGAATGGAAATTCCTTCCAACCAACAAAAAAAAAGCAAAACCATATGATAAGAACACATCTTGTTCTTGGTTTCCATCTGGAGTAAAGACTTTCTTAGAGGACTTGCTGCCTCCTCCATGAGCAGCAGTTAAAAAAAGGAAAATTTATGTGTGTGGTGGCAGTGGCAGCAAGTCGGCAATTTGTCAAGCCATCGACGCGACACTGCCACCCATTGTACGAACAACGCCTCCCGTACCAGGTAAGCTGTCGCCGTAACAAAGGTTTATCTCTTGCAATTATAGTCGCGATCGCGACAAAGGGTGACATTTGATATTGTATATCAACAAACATAAAGTCCCTTTTGCATTGGAGAATTGATATAAAAAATGATGAATAGTATGAATGGCGCATTGGGTGATCATTATATAGGTTATATAGGAATATACATAGGTAATTTTATACTATCGCCGTCCCCTCGTTTTTGGCTGTAGAAAATCGAAAAATCAACTTTTTGAGTGTTTTTTTTTAAATCTTAATTTTTACGGCGGATTGACGAAAAAAATGACAAGGATGAAAAAAATCTAAACTTATATTAGTTTCAGGGCCTCAAATGTTCATGTAAACGCACTTATTCACGTATAATTGTTGATAACTTTTTTACAAGCAATCGAATGAAGTATTTGTATTTTTTTCATAATCGTCACAAAAAAAAAAAAACAAATAATGCAAAATAATAACAATTTCTCTAAAAATTGACCCCTTTTCTCACATATTATCGTATAAAAGGAAGTTTCTGAACCCACAGTACTTTTAAGTTAAAATACTGTTGACATAGGCGCCTGCCTGGCGACTTTACATGCCCTTAGCGGAGTAACGGAGTTGCGTGAGCGGGTGTGAGCCCTAAAAAGGGAGTTAAAGTCCTGAGAACCCGCGAAGCGGGCCTCCCAAGGTACTATTGCCCAAGGGAATGTTACCAGAGGTGCCTGCCTGGCGACTGAACATACCCTAAGCGGAGCAACGGAGTTGCGTGAGAGGGTGTGAGCCGCAAAAAGGGAGTTAAAGTCCTGAGAACCCGCAAAGCGGGCCACCCAAGAGAACTGCTGCCAGAGGCGCCTGCCTGGCGACTAAACATACCCTAATTAATTACTAACATAATTACTCTAAAAAAGCTTTTAAAGCTAGAAAAAATAAAAATTCATAATCTAAAACGTTTCTTAAGCTTAATAAATGAAAACCCAGACCATCTTAAGGATTACCAAAAAGCTTTAAACGCATTTTAAGCTCTGAGCAAATAAAATTCGCTCTAAGCATTAACTGAAACTGAAAAAAAAAAATACTTAAGCCCTTAAATAAATGTATTTATCTGTGCATTCTTTTGTTCATTGTTTATAAATTTATCTGTTATTTATTTATTTAAATCGCTATTTATGTTTTTATTTATCTGTTCATGTATTTATTTATTTATTTTTGTTCATTTTTTATAATGAATTACATTATTCAATTTCGTTATTTGTCCCTTCGTACCGATGTAGAGTTTCTCCTTCATCACCGCCTTGGTATAATCGTAACCTACGTTTGCTGCGTAATTAAAGGAACAAGCTCTGGGAAATTTTCCTACGCTCTCAGTGCCCAACTGACTACTCAAAGTACCTTGATGCTTATTTTCAATTCAATGAACTGTACAGTTGTCTCTACCAACAATATTTACATAAAACCCAATGTAACCTTATCAACGATCCTTAATCCTTCTATCAGTTCGTTAATTACAAAAGAAAGTCAGATGGGTACCCATCCTCTTTGTCCTACAATAATGAAACCTCCAATGATAATCTAACAATAGCTAATTACTTTGCATCATTTTTTAAGGATTCATTCGCCAAGGACTCTTTCAATCCGGATTAGACCTATTTTGAGTATCTATCGAATTTTTCGCTGGGTCCATTCCTACCTGATCGCATTGCTCCCTCGGCCATTGAAAACAAATTATCTCAACTTAATGATGAGTTTACTCTGGGCCCTGATGGTCTTCCTGCCATTTTCCTAAAAAAAATGTTCTTCTTCTCTTTCAAATCCTCTATCAAAAATTTTTCATTTATCCTAATCTCAGGGAACATTTAATAAAATATGGAAAACATCTTTCATAACACCAATTCACAAGAAAGGCCCGAAAGGTGACGTGAAAAACTATCGACCAATTGCTAAACTTTCTCTTATCCCAAAAACTTTCGAAAGTATTTAATATGAACTCCTTAGTTTCCGTTGTAGGTCCTTAATTACACCAGCACAGCATGGTTTCTTAAAAAGCAGATCCACCACCACAAACCTTGTAGAATTCATTTCTTACACTATAAAAGCCTTAGAAAACGAGAATGAAGTTGATATGGTCTCCACTGACTTTAGCAAAGCTTTCGACAAAATTTCTCACAGCCTCATAGTCTTTAAACTATCCTCTTTAGGTTTTGAACCCCTTTTCCTGCAATGGATTACTTCTTACCTAGAGAATCGTGAATATTGTGTCCGTTTCAGATCCGCGCTTTCTTATCCTATTCTCGCCACTTCTGGTGTCCCCCAAGGTAGTCATTTAGGACCGCTTCTCTTTATCCTTACAATTAACGACATTGACATGGTCATTAAACACTGTCAAATATCCCTTTATGCTGACGATACAAAATTTTTCAAAATCATCGCAGCATCTGAAGATATATCTCTCCTCCAAAGAGATCTCGATAGTTTCTCAATCTGGTGTACCAACAATTGCTTAGAGCTTAACATTAGCAAACGCCAGAAAAAGACCTTTTCACGAAAGCGCTTTAAAACAACTCCCGGTCTGTACTATCTTCATAATCAACTCATACAAATAGTAGAAAAGATAAGAGATCTTGGCCTTTTATGTGACCGTGAACTAAAATTTTTATTTCATATTGATGAAATAATCCATAAGGCCAACTCAGCATTAGGTTTTGTTAAAAGATGGTCTAAAGAATTTTACAACCCTTACGTGACCCGATCGCTTTACATAGCATTTGTCCGACCTTTACTTGAGTATGCGTCTCAAGTTTGGTCTCCATATCAAGATATACACATATCAAGCATAGAAGGCATCCAACGACGATTCCTTCGTTTTGCACTTCAATGCCTTCCTTGGGATAATCCTTTGCTCTTAACCCCGTATCGTGACCGCCTCCAACTGTTAAACCTTACCTCATTACAGGAACGTAGGGAAATAGCTGACATACTTTTTATACATCGGCTTCTCTCTGGATCAATTGACTGCTCCTCTCTCTACAACTCAATTTTTTTCAATACTAACACCCGTAACCTTAGAAACCGTCGCCTTTTCTATTTACTATCACACCACACCTCCTATGGCCACACCTCCTCTGACCTGTATGCTCCGGTTGGTCAATTTGAAACCAAATTCATTCGATTTCAATACCAACACCTACAACCTCAAATTCCTTTTGTCCCACTCTTAGCTATAAGTTTAGATTTAAGTTAGTTTTTAAGTTATACTTATAGCTTGAATTAGGCCGTGATTACGGCCAACGCTAGTAAGCTAGTGCGCTAGCCCACGCTAGTTCTCGCTATTTTGTGCTAGTGCGCTAGTAAGAAAATCGTGGACGATCGCACTAGTTGGTATTTGATCGTATGGTCTATTTTGAGAGCATCATCAGGATATATTAAGTCATTAATTTGGAAAGAGAAAAGAGTACACAATTTTTACAATTTATTTATTTATAGTTACATACTCGTATATGTCTTGTCAAAGACATTTAAAAAATACCCAAATAGTACTAATTTGAACTTAGCGTGAGGTCGGTTTTAATACCAATCGGTTCTTTATGTCTTAATAAATTTCACGAAAAGAATTCGAGTTTTGCTGTGAAAATAGCTTTTTTAAAAGAAAAATGTTTTATAAAAATAAAGAACCACAACATCGTATATTTTCTGACCGCTGCTGGAAGCATTACGAGCTCCATTCCATCATTTATATGATTTTTTGAGGAAGGACGAACAAAAGTTTTTTGAGTACTACAGAATGACCACAAACACTTTTGACTACATTTTGAAAGAAATATATCCAATCATTAAAACTCAAGAAGCGAAATTATCAATTACATCTACAGAAAGACTACCCATAACCCTGTGCTGCGATAAGCAAAATATATATGTTTATCTTGTGTATTTAAATTAAGACCTTAATAATCGCTTTTGATATATGTAAACAGAGCTGGAAGTTAAAAAATACCTTTTTTCGCATTTTTTTAAGAAATTCTCCGAAAGGAACAAACAAAATTTTTTAAATCTTTAATGAATATTTAGGAAGAAGATTACTACATTCGGAATTCTGTAACGAGTTTTTTGGAAAAAAAATTATTTCGTAATTTAATATAGCCTCAAACATGCAAACAAAAAAAATCCTGAAATTAGGGAACAATTTTGATGTCGAATCCAGGGAATCAAAAACCTTACGAAAAGTTTAGTCTGATGGTCCCAAAAAATGTGATGAGTAGTGCTATAAGTAAATATTGTATTATTAGGAGGTATTTTCTACATTCACGAGTGTGAATAATTTGATAAGAATCTCAAAACAGGCTTCTTAATGCTATATATTTATATAGCTTTAATGTAGTCAAATTTACAGAAAATATACATGCATATTTTGGATGTATATATTTTTCTTTTGAAGCTCCTTAAATTAAAGTATTGGTTCAACCAATTTATGCTCAAAGGTTATGGTAAAGTCAATCAAGCAAGTCATGTTTGATTTAAAACCATAGCCCGATTTTTGTGACAAAGGGCCTTCAAAGCATAGAAAATAAATATGAATTTTTAGAAATTTAGTTTAACACAGTTATAAGTTTTAGGTTTATTTATAAAAAAATTAAATATAATTTCTAAATAAATAAAATCAATTTTATTCGTAAACTGTTTCTCTTGATACATATGTTGTCCGTATCGATAAAATTTAAATGCGCTGAAGTTGATGTGAACTTAGAAGTTAAATCTGAAAATCAATACCAAAGGTAATAAAATGTGAAAGATTTAAGCCAACTAGGAAAAACATAAATTCCTCATTTTATCATAATAAGTTAGTAAGCTCAGATATTTATACCCAAAAGAACTCGCTTACAGTTTTCCTAAAAAGATGTATAATTTTAAATTTAACATCTTTAATTCCTTTGAAGATATCGTATTGAAATTTGGCGTTCAGCTACAGAATGGCACAGATCACAATTTCTGGTATTGCAAAAAATGTGTGCACAGCAATTTGAAACAGATTTGTGAAAAAAAATATTTACCACGTCCATGTGAAAAACAATTAAAAGAATTTGTAAATAAATTTTATACCCGGTGAGGATTTCTGAATTGTGTACGTGTAGGTTCCATCGATGGCAAACACATTAGAACTAAGCGCCCACCTCATTCTGGAAGCCTATACCTACTACAACTTCTGCTAAAAATTACAGCTTCGCAGCAAATAATACTCGCAATATTTATGGATATAGAATATTTTCATTTAAACAATTAATACAAAAATTGATTGCAGAATCTATAATATTATGTTTTTCATGCCTTTGTTAAAAATTAAAAAAAAAATGAAAATATGAATATATAACTTGTATTTTTGTTATTATTAATCCGACTTTGTTCCATGCTTTTTGTATAGTTTTTCTATTTTTTGTAGTTTTTTGACCCTTCACCCCACAAGAATTTCTTTTTTTTTACTTTACTTATCAATAATTGGATGTCCATCACTAGAAAAATTAAAACACTCTTCGCGCTAGTAAGCTTGAAAATCAAATGAGTTTTGATTTACTAGCCTACTAGCGTGGACTAGCGCGCTCTCTTTTACTAGCGTTAAAGCTACTAGCGTGAGCTATGACCACGTTATTGATTATCCAAACATTAGATTTACTAGCTTACTAGCGCGGACTAGCGCACTAGCTTACTAGCGTTGGCCGTAACCACGGCCTTAAGCTGAATAAATGGGGGTTAAGCCCACACTAAAATTAGAAATTAAAATTCATTTATATATTTATTTATTTATTTTCTTTCCTTGCTTTTATTTATTTATTACTTGCGATATAGGTACTATAGGGCAAGTTCTGCATTTGGAAAAAAAATCGAACTCGAGATTTTGATCAAAGTTGACATTACGATGATAGCGAAGACGAAAAAAGTGGGTCCGACAATTCCGTCTGTCTGTCTGTATGTCTGTATGTCTGTATGTCTGTATGTCTGTATGTCTGTATTAATGTATGTCTGTATGTCTGTACCTCGAACTACAGCCTAAACTACCGGAAGTATTTTCTTCAAACTCGGTAGTTAAGGGCCTTCGGTGATTCCCTAGAGGAAAAATTGAAATTTTTTTTTTAGCTCCAAAACTAAGGGTACCCCCCATACATCCGTAATGCAAAATCTTATTTATCTCGAAAACGGCTCTAACGATTTTAATAAAAAAAAATTAAGTGTGATATTATGGACATGGACTATATTTTGGTGAAAAAATAAAATAAACGACTGGATCGCACAAACTTGTTCTTATGTAAAAGTACTTTGGAATTTAAGATACATTTTATAATAATATAAAACATGGATTTAATGAGATAATAATGTTCAAATGCATAAAATTGCCGTAAAGTATGAATTTATGCAAATAAACTTTAAAAAAACGTTTTATTATTAAATAAATTTTTTATATAAGAAATTTCTCTAAAATTTTTCAAGAAAAAAATGTGGGATGCTAATTTTAAGTATTAAATAATATTGATTTTAGGAAATAATTTCAAAAAATAATCGTTCATAGGTTTTGAAGATATTGATTTAAAAAAAAAATTTTTTTTCAAAAAAACCCAACAAATATTTTTTCGAATATTTTTATATACAATATTATTTTAAACTTAAGGGGACTCCTGCTGAAAATTTTGGGTTAAAATCCTTAGAGCCATTAATGAGAAAGTCGAAAATAAAAAAAACGGGTCTATGGCAGGTACCCCTAATAACATTTCCCCCCAAAATTTTTTTAACCAAAATATAGTCCATGTCCATAATATCACAGCTAATTTTTTTTATCAAAATCGTTAGAGCCGTTTTCGAGATAAATAAGATTTTGCATTACGGGTGTATGGGGGGTACCCTTAGTTTTGGAGCTAAAAAAAAAATTCAATTTCTCCTCTAGGGAATCACCGAAGACCCTTAACCACCGAGATTGAAAGAAATAGGTCCAGTGGTTTAGGCTGTAGTGAGAGGTAGAGACATACAGACAAACTGAAACATGTTTTTCGTGTACTTAATTTTCCTTAAAATTTTTATAAAAAAAATTGATATAAAAATTGTTAGTATTTAATAAAATACATTTTAAAAAGTAATTTAAGAATTTAATCGTATCGGTTTTCGAGAAATTGAATTTTCAAAAAAAAAATTGTATTATTTTTTTAAAAATCCAAAAACTATTTTTTCGAAAAAAATTTTAGTTTATACTTTTTCAAATGCAAAGCAGCTCCTGCACAAAAATTTTGGTTAAAATCGTTAGAGCCGTTGGTGAGAAATTCGAAAATCAAAAAAACCGTTCTATGACAGGTACCCCTAATAACATTTCCCCCCAAATTTGTACTTGCTCAACCACCCCGTGCACCAATTACCATGTCCACCACGTCAGTCAACCCACCAACGTCACCGTCGCGTCCAAAAACCATGTACTCGGTACCAAGCACCCCAAACCTCTAGCAAGACATCTCTCATCTCTAAATGTCTTTCTTCTATGCAGGTCTAAGAAGAACTGAAGATTTTTTTCTAAATCTCTCCTGCCTTATTTGGTGCTGCTTCCTCCGTGATCTCTCATGTTAGTGTGAGCGTGTGAGGTATTGCAATCGTTCTCATTCTCATTGCTCAATTCACCAAATGGTGATTAATACAGCGCTGTCGCTTTGTATCGAGAAAGGTAGGAATCGGCGGGCAAAAGTTACACGGGAAACTGTGATTCGGGATATCGTTTTACGGGAAAACGAGTTACGGGAAAATGATTTCCGGGCAAACGTTACGCGTGAAAACGTGACGCGGCAAATCGTTTTTCGGGAAAACGTAGCCAACCCCTTTTATCATAGATGCTGATGCAAGCAACGTGGGAGTCGGCGCTGTTCTGTCACAAGTGCACAATGGCGAAGAAAAGGTTGTCGCCTATTTCAGCAAAGTACTGTCGAAGACCGAAAGGAACTACTGTGTGGCCAGAAGAGAACTATGGCACTCATCTTGGCAACGAAACACTTCCACAAATACATCTTTTGACAGAAGTTTCTTCTACGAACCGATCATGGTGCTCTTAACTGGTTGTTGAACTTCAAGAACCCAGAAGGACAAGTCGCAAGGTGGATAGAAAGACTGCAGACTTATGATTACGAAATTCAACACCGAAGGGGAAAGCTGCACTCAAATGCCGACGCGCTATCCCGAAGACCTTGTAAAATAGACTGCAAGCATTGCAGGCGACAAGAAGAAAAGGAATCCATCAACACTCTGCGAATATATTTATAAACGACTTACCATCGGTGTTAAAATACTCTAAGTGCCTCATTTACGCCGACGATGTAACTATCTTCAAAACTATTTCAAGTACTCGTGATTGTGAACAATTGCAATGTGATCTTAACTCGTTTTTTGACTGGTGCACTCGTAATTGTTTGTTTCTTAATATTGATAAAAAAATGTAAAACTATGTGTTATATAAATTCCATTTCAAATAAAGCTAATTCAATTCTTGGTTGGATAAAAAGAGAGTCGAAACAATTTTCCGACCTTTTCGTGACAAAGCAGCTTTTAATATCTTTTGTTTCGACCCATTCTAGAATACGCTTGTCAGGTTTGGTCACCTCATTACGAATGTCTTAAAAATAGACTAGAACAGGTGCAAAAAAGATTCATTAGGTTTGCTCTCAGGGGACTTAGCTGGGATAATCCTTATGATCTTCCACCTTATAACAACAGACTTAGACTTATTGATTTACCTAGTCTCGAGAAAAGACGTTCCTATTTATGTTTCGTCTTCATTGTAAAATTAATCAACGGCAACATAGACTGTTTGCACCTTCTGTCTCGTATTAATTTTAATATCCCTCAAAGAACTTTGAGGAACATACCGGAGAGTATAAATATTTCAAACTATCGTACCAATTATGAAAAATGTTCTCCATTGAATAAAATGTTTAAACTATTTAATATTTCCAATCTTAAATATAACAATTTGTTTGATAAAACAATAATTAATTCATGTCAATTTAAATCAACATTTTTTCATGAAATTGTTTAAGAATCTTAATATACACCTTTGCAAGAAATTTTTGTAAAAACTAGCAATTTAGTTATGTAAATAAATAAATAAATAAATAAAATAAGGGCTGACCCCATTTGTGGATGGAGCAATGAAGAAATAAGATCTGCTCAACAAGAAGACCCCGACATTGAACCTCTTCTCGCATGGAAGGAACATGAAGAAAAACCCGCATGGAATGACATATGCGATAGCAGTCCAGTTTTAAATTCCTATTGGGCACAATGGGACTCACTTCATGTGCGAGAAGGTGTTCTTCGGCGAAAATGGGAATCCGCTGATGGTAAATCCTATGTGATGCAGCTTGTGTTACCTCAATCGAAAATTAAAGAGGTTCTTCGAGAGATGCATGATGAACCTTCAGGAGGCCATTTGGGAATCAACAAGACGTTAGAAAAAGTGAGACAACGATTCTACTGGTTGCATGCAAGAGACGACGTTGAAAAGTGGTGCTGAAATTGTGACGCTTGTGTTGCAACCAAGGGACCTGGTAGAAAACTGCAAGGAAAAATGATGCCTTATAATGTTGGCTCACCGTTTGAAAGGATTGCTGTTGATGTGGCAGGCGCATTTCCGGAAACGAATGTTGGAAACAAATACATTCTGGTGGTAATGGATTACTTCAGCAAATAGCCTGAGGCATACGCCATTCCGAACCAAGAAGCCAAGACCGTGGCCGACCAGATTGTATCTAACTGGTAAGCAGGTTCGGTGTGTATATGGAGCTCCATTCTGACCAAGGAAGGAACTTTGAGTCGAACATATTCCAAGAGGTCTGCGCGTTCCTTGGCATTAAGAAAACGAGAACCACACCACTTCACCCGCAATCTGATGGAATGGTCGAGAGATTCAACAGGACCTTAAAAGAGCACCTCACTAAAGACCTAGGCTACTACCAAAGAAACTAGGATAGGCACATACCACTATTTTTGATGGCCTACCGAAGTGCAATACGTAGCTCAACAGGACAAACACCATCTGAAATCTTGTTCGGCAGCCTCCTAGTGAGATAAGGTTTGGACACCCATCAGAAGAGTCTCAGGAAACAGGTGATTACGTGAGTGACCTAAAAGAGAAACTAATCGACATCCACGAAAGGACCAGGAATAGAATGAGCGCTTACAGCGATCGAATGAAGACAAGGTACGACACTGGCGAAGCTGGACGAACAATCTGTTGCGACCAGAGCTTTATACTCCTACAGCGCCATCTGTCGGAAAATTGCATATCTACTTTATGGAAGAAACAAAAGCTCTTTTCCAATGTCAAATGTATTTCCACTTATTCCAACCATCTAGAACATTCCAAGATAAGAACTTTCGAGAACAACTAATATGAGTATATAAGGGAGTGTTTGCGGTGAGCACAGGATAGTTGATTTTTGACTATGAAAGTGTGCAAAAGGTTTGCTTATTGGACTGTGAAAAGTGTTATTAAACAAGTGTGATCTAAATTTGAATAAAAGTATTTGAGTTGATTATAAACTGAGATTTATTGTTTTGATTTGGAAAGTGTAAATAAGGAAGAAATACTAAAAGAAGATTAATAAGTTTTATTAACGAACCTAGTAAAAATATTAGAATATTTTTGAAAATTCATAAATATATGAAGCTTCGCAGGCACACTGCATGTATGTAACTATACAAAAACCCCTTCAATACATTTCAAACTTGACCAGAGTCAAATCTTTCATTAAAATCTCCCTCCTTATAATGTACAACGAATTGTTGGCTTATAAACAGAGTTCGGAGAAATAGAAAGAAACCGAATTTACAACAACAAGACTTTAATGACTAATAAAAACGCTAGTCCTCAAGTGATAATTGATAAACGATAAAACCTAAATTGGGATGGACCTGATCATGTGGTCTCGGTAGCGTGATGCGTGGGGCATTAGCTTCTGACGACGCTAGGTCTGGGTTCAAATCTCAGTCAAGGCAAAAAGTTTTTCGATTAAACTTGATAGTATAAAGGCTAAGCACCACTAATAAAGGAGTCTGATGATCGGCTTGGCAACCGAGAAATAGCTATGACTCCAGCCCAGTGGCGTAGCGTACCATCTCGGCGCCCTGGGCGGGAGACCCATTTTGCCGCCCCCATTAAATTTCGGGACATCATTTCACAGGCAATGAAGTATCTTTTATTGAAAGTAAAATATGATCAGCGGTTTCATAAACAGATTCTATGGGCTTTACGAATGAGGCACGTGAGACAAAGCTGCATCTGCGGATTCATCGCCATGCATGCGTTTTTTCCTGCGAATTCTTCTCGTTTTGAGTTCGATTCCGAGTTTTTTCCAAAGAGTCTTAGAAAAGTCGATTGCGGCTTGGACGAAACGGTCTCTGCCCTCCACTAAGAGAGCTTTTAAAACGCAGAGTTTCTGAGCACACTTATCCACACTCAGTCCACGTTGCTGCAGGTAACATCTTCTTCAAGTAGCTCTGCAGCTCAAAAGCCAAGAAAAGTGAGGAAGTTGAATGACTGCATGACTGTCAGAAGAAGACTGGCTACCGATCCGTCAATTCTTCCAGTACCTCAAGAACTTCCACTAACTTATTTTTAAGCGTCTTTACAGCTTCACGAGGTACACTTCTTCTGCAGGCTTGTGACTAGATGCTTGAAGTACTTCTGGTGAGTCGACTTCGTCTTCGTCTGCACGTCTTCTTCTTCTGCTTGTAAAATAAGTTTTGCATTCCCATGAATATTGGCCGGAGGACAATTCTAGGCCACTCACGATTGTAGATGGAGGAATCTTACTTACATTGGAATCACTTCCGCTGCTGCTGGATGCCGCCGAAGACGTTAACGTAGCTTTTGAATCAGAACTAGAACTGAAATATTTCGCGTCTTCGCGTCTGCTTCTTTCTTAGCCTTTTTCTTGCGGTATTCCGCGCCGCTTCCTTTAATTCTTTTTATTTTCAAAAACACGTTCAAAGGTTGAGTGAAGTACTGAGTGTTTAGTTTTAGAAGATTCAACAGTATTTAAACTAACAACACAATCGAAATAACTTTCTGTGATGCGGAAGGGAGCAAAAACATTGAGCTGGCTGAGACTAGAATAACGTTTCCGTCGAATCCTAGTTATCTTATCATATCTCGCATATGCATATCATATGTTTGGAAACACTCCCTTTCAGTTTCGCGAGAGTTTCGGAACGTTTTGTTTTAGTTTCGCGAGTCGCGTGACAATACGGAATGCACTCTTACGGCCCTACTCACCGTCTACGAATTCATGAAAATCAGCCGAGAGCGGTCAACGACGAACCACAGATAGGGTGGCAAATTTAAAATTTACATCATTGTTGTTTGTTGACTTGCCAACGACTCCAGCCAAATAAGAACCCACTTGGTGGTAGTTCATTCAAGTTGTTGTTGTAATATTCAAAATTCATAAAATCTATTTTTTTTTTGAG
Organism: Philhelius festivus; assembly: GCA_963931855.1. Taxonomy (NCBI): domain Eukaryota; kingdom Metazoa; phylum Arthropoda; class Insecta; order Diptera; family Syrphidae; genus Philhelius; species Philhelius festivus. The sequence goes on along the minus strand of OZ007557.1, from coordinate 24,545,210 downwards.
AATTTAATATCTCGAAAACGGCTTATTATTTTTTTTGTAAATTTAATTTTTATTCGAACAATAATAAAAACTTTAAATTGGCATACCACCATTTTTTCTAAAAAATGTTTTAAAATTTTTGTTTATAAAAGCTTATTTTTTTAAGAAACCACTACAACGACTTATAATTTTTGTTCTTGTATAAATTCAAATTTGCATAGCATTCTATTTCTATCTTTTAAAACTAACAGGCGAATCTATAAACAAATCTTAAAGGTTACTTAACTTTAAAATACCTCTAAGCAGCTCTTAAGTATGAAATCGGTATCTATAATCAATTTTCACATTTAAGTAACGTTACTTAAGGCTAGGCGCGCACATTCAATTTTTAGTTTCGCAACTGTTTAGTTGCTAAAATGAAACATATGGGCTTATATGGGACACCGCGCACTTAGAGCAACTCGATTCTCGAAACTAAAAAGTTTGTGTTTTGACACAAACTAAACGATTGCCTCGCATCAGTTAAGCTGTTTTTTATAGGTGCAAGAGAGAAAAGAGTGCGAGCGTGAGTAAAGAGTTGCCAGTGTGCGGTTCTCTTTCAACTGGTGATTAAACTATTTGATTTCGATCACAGTTGCCAGTGCGCGACTAGCCTAAAGGCCTCTTAACTTAAACGCCATCAACCGCGTTTAAGGGTCACTTAAAGGCATTTTAAAATGTATTTTGACATATCGATTGTCATCTTTGAAATTTTGAAGTTTCAAATTGTGTGTTTGTAGGTATTGTTTGTTGTGATATTATATTAGAACTATAAAGTTTTATAAGAAACATAAAATTTATATTGATTAAAGTATGTGTACGTGCAAAGAAATTTCGTTCAAGCTTCCCTCTTAGCCTTTGAAGTGTTTGTATCGACACTTTCTTCCTCGTTGTTGGAAGAGAATTGGCGTTTTCCTAAATGCAGTGTTGCAGCGCATCGTGGATTTTGATGCCCTTGCAACGTTTTTCTTCACTCTAAAATTTACTTTTACAATTCATTAAAAAAAAAACTCTAAAATTTAGAATTCGTATTTAATAACGTTATTTTATTGAAGCAAGTGAATAAAAAAAAGCATCAAAATTCATGATGCGCTGCAACACTGCATTTAGGAAAACGCCAAATCTGTGCATAAAATAATTCTGTTTTGTAGTGTATTATTGCAAATTCTAAAATAAAAAGTTTCCTTGTTGGAGGCATCCCAATTTTCAGATCTTTTTCTTTTATTTGTGGCGGCGGATGTGGGTGTGTGTTCGATAGCCATTTTTTTTTTGATTTCACAAATATAAAAAAATGTGTCTTCCAATTATTTACTGAAAGAAGGTGTCACAAAACAGCTGTGTTGTATAAAATGAAGCAGCATTTGTTTTTTTTTTGTACTAGATTTTCATATTCTTTTACCTTACGTGACACAACCATTGTTTAGTTACAGTGACGTTTATTCGAAGGTACGCAGGTGTTCACCGCACACCCTACCAAAATCATCACATAAGTCACATCCCATATTTCATGTTCTCCATGTTCTCCTTATTCAAGCGCACCACGGCAATTCATTCAAATGAAATGGATGAAGAATACATTTTCAAGCAAAATAACAAAAATAGTACTCTAGGGTGTTCTCCACATATAAACGCACCGACCGACCTCCGAAACCAAGGTAAAGCACAACCACATCCACACAAAAAAATGCAAAGAAGAGACAAAATGTGTATATATAAATCCAAAATTCTATATTCCTTGGTGTTCACCTTCATCGAGCGCACCGCGATCCTTCATCCGAATGGACAGAGAATTCATTCTCACGCTACAATGTTCTCTCCATGTCAACGCACCGACGAATGGCAAGGGCAACGCGACGTAAAGCAAATCAACATACAGAAACAACTCAAACATCAAACTACACACTACAGAAAAGAAGGCAAATTGGTTTGGTGTATGGTGTATGGTGTTCAACTTCATTGAGCGTACGATCCTCAATTCGGCATCGAGAGAGACAGTGAACTCTGATATGATTCATTTTCATTATGGAGTGCGAATTCATTGTATACCAGTTGCTGTTGTATAAAATAAGTTCACAAGTGTGAATTAAACTTAAAAAAATATTTTCTTGAGCTAGAGCTCTTTATTGTTTCGATACTATTTATTAACTGAACTACAAATTAACTTTTCTTACAAAACTAACATAAACTATCTTAACCTATGGGAGCCGCCAGCGTACGTGCAGGAATGCGCTTGGTGTCATCTTCTGGATGTTGGATGTTGTTTGCCAGACGTATAGTCAGCATTTTCAGGCACTGCGCGTGCATCATTCGTGGGATCGTGGGAATGATGATGTTTAAATATTTGCTGCATTAACTTATACAAGGTCACAAAAGTACAACAGAACAACACACAACCAGGGTTCGGACTTCATAAATCGCAGATCGCAGTAAATTGGCAAAGAAATCGCAGTAAGACCAAAATTTTCGCAGTAGAAATACATATATTTTTTTGATTAGGTAACAACAAATTATAAACAAAGGAACCAAAGTTAAATCACATTTAAATCATCGTTGATTGTTAAAACAACATAAGTGATGTGATTTTTCACGGAAGAAAAAAAAAACATATTAAAAAATCCTTAAAAATCGAAACACTCTAATAGGATTTTTAGGTTAAAAAAATGGCAACGACTACAAGGCCAAAAATGTAGGATTTTTTGTATCTCCTGTAAAAAAAATTAAAATTTCAGTTATGTTGTTTTAACAATCAGCGATTAATTTACATAGTATTTGTGAACAAATATAATCTTACTCGATAATGAAAATGTATAGTTTTAGCAAAAATACATGAAGCTAGGTAATCAAAATAAATTTACCATCTACAAATTTGTACTTTTTGAAGCAAGAACAAATTAAAGAATAGTAGAACAAAAAACGTATATAGCTGACAAGACCTGCACTAAAGAGACAAGAATCTTGTTGAATTTTGACATTTTGTTATGAGCACATTTATTTCTATGATCAGTGCTGCTATTCAAACAAAATCTGAAGAATCGTTCTGGTCTTTCCGTAAAAAAATTTGCTGAAAATGAAAAAAAATTCCCAACTGATGGCTTCGAACGCCTTAAAAGTTCCTATGGTCCGTTTTTTGATTTTGTGAAGCTTGAGAATGAACTTACTCAGTCACAATTTAAAAATATTTCCATTAAGGACATTCCAAAAATGCTCGATAATATGGAACTAAAAGACTTTTTTTCGGAAATTTTTAAACTAAGCTCACTAATCTTATAAAATTAAAGCAAATACTATTTTTTATGATTATGTTTTTTTTTGAAGAAATCCCGTCAAATCGACCTTTTTATACAAGTTAATATCTGTTGGACTGCGTTAACTTTACTAATTACTAAACTACTAAACAACACAAAAAAACAAAAAAAAAAATAAAAAATAAATATACAAAAAAATATAAAAAATAAAAACAAAAACAAAATAACGAAAAAATAAAAAAAAAAATAAAATGTCTATTACGTCCTCGTCGTGATCCTGGATTAAAACTTAAAATAGATAAATGATTAGAAAAAAAACGTTATAGTGAACACCCTACTGAAACCACCACGGCACGTCACTGTTTAGTTAAGTACCAATGAAAAATCGATTATAGATACGAATTGAAGTTTCGTCATTTAAAGCCAAATTAAATATTTAAGTATGCTTAACTAAATAACCTCTAAGATGCAGTTTAAGAAAATCTTATAGATACGGCTGTAAGAGTTCAAAAAATAGAATATATCCTTATGAACAGTTTTCATTGATTTTAAAATTCCTATAGTCTATTACATAGGAGCAAGTTCGTGCGAACGAGTCGTGCATTTTATTGTTTTGAGGCATGTGTTTGGATTTGGTATCAAATAATCTCACTGTTAGCACCAGAAGGATAGCAACTATGCTTGGATTGCCCCTGAATAATGAATAATGATTTCAACGACCGATGAATAGGAAGGGGAGGTCCCACTGAATGGCCACCAAGATCACCAGATTTAACTCATTTGGATTTTTACGCTTGGGAATTAATGAAGAAAACAACATATTGAAGTCGCTGGAGTCAAATTGCAAGAAAATTTGGCGGACTTAAATTTATCTGCAGCCATAAGAAGAAGATACAACCTTTGCCTTCTGAAGAGTGGGGATCATATTGAAAATTTCTTATAATATCATTAATTTTAAAATATAACAGATATTAAAAATATTACTATTTAATTAAGAATACCCTATGTTGCCGCCACCAAGCATAGAAGAGGTTGAGAAGGCTATAGGCCGGCTTAAACAGAACAAATCCCCGGGAGCCGATGGCATACCAGCCGAATTATTTCATCACGGCGGGCCAGCCTTACGTCAAGCAATTCATGATATTATAGTGCACGTATGGGAGCAAAAAGAAATGCCAGAAGACTGGCGAAAAGGTTTAATATGCCCCATACATAAAAAGGGAGATGTCACAACGTGCAGCAATTATAGAGGTATCACGTTGTTGAGTACTGCCTATAAGATACTCTCCTCTATCCTATAAGACCGGATAACCCCATACGCTAAAACCGTCATCGGGCAATATCAGTGTGGTTTCATTCCAGGCAAATCAACAACTGATCAGATCTTTACCCTTAGGCAGGCGATGGAAAAATGTCTAGAATTTAACATCCCAACATACCATCTGTTTATAGACTTTAAGGCCGCCTATGATAGCATAGCCAGGGTAGAACTTTACAAAGCCATGAGAGAATTCGGCATCCCAAATAAATTGACACGACTATGTAGGTTGACCATGACCAACGTAACAAGCCAAGTAAAAATAGCCGGATTGCTATCCAGACCAATCAAAATCTTTAATGGACTCCGACAAGGGGACGGTTTGGCCTGCCTCCTCTTCAACCTGGCGTTGGAGAAAGCAATCCGTGACTCTGGCACGGCAACAAGAGGGACCATCGTCAACAGGTCCAGCCAGTTACTAGCTTACGCAGACGACATTGACATCATCGGAAGATCCGAACAAGCTGTACACGATTCCTTCATCCAGATCGAGCAGGCGGCACAAAATCTGGGGCTGCACATTAGTGAAGGTAAAACAAAGTACATGGTGGCGTCGAATGCGAGAGGAACAGTTGGTCAAACAATCAAGGTAGCGGAGCACGAATTTGAAGTGGTGTAATCCTTTAAATACCTTGGGTCAATAGTAGCAGCCGATAACAATATAGAAGAAGAAATACGCGGGCGGCTTCTCAAATCCAACAGAGCCTACTATAGTCTGTCAAAGCTTTTCAAATCCAGAAATCTCACCATAACTTCAAAACTGCTGCTGTACAGGACCATGGTCCTGCCAGTACTCACATATGGATCCGAGACTTGGGTGCTTAGCAAAAGGCACTCCGACCTCTTAGCTGCGTTCGAGAGAAAAGTCTTAAGGAGAATTGTTGGCCCCATATGTCAGGAAGGACGATTCCGGAGACGGTACAATCATGAATTGTACGCAATCTACCTAGAAGCAGATATCGTGACAAAAATTAAGCTCGGTAGACTCCGGTGGGCAGGGCACCTAGCTCGCATGAGCGAAGAGGAACCTGCTCGGAAAGTTCTTTGTGGTACATTCTATGGTAGACGGCAGCGTGGTAGACCATGCTTGCGCTGGAGAGATGGCGTAGACCAGGACGCCCGAAGCCTTGGGGTGCGCAACTGGATGGCGGCGGCTAGAGACCGGGATAGGTGGAGAGACTTGTTGAAAGAGGCCAGGACCGGAACCCGGTTGTCGAGCCGATGATGATGATGATGATTTTTTTATTACTTGCTAATAAAAACTAATGGTATTGTTATATTTTTATTAAGTTAATCAAAATAAGTATTTCTTCTTTATTTACACTTTCCAAGTCAAAACAATAAATCTCAGTTTATAATCAACTCAAATACTTTTATTCAAATTTAAATCACACTTGTTTAATAACACTTTCCACAATCCAATAAGCAAACCTTTTGCACACTTTCATAGTCAAAAATCAACTGTCCTGTGCTCACCGCGAGCACTCTCTTATATACTCATATTAGTTGTTCTCGAAGGTTCTCGTCTTGGAATGTTCTAGGTGGTTGGAATAAGGGGAAATACATTTGACATTGTAAAAGAGCTTTTTGTTTCTTCCATAAAGTAGATATGCAATTTTCCAACAGATGGCGCTGTAGGAGTATAAAGCTCTGTTCGCAACATTGCCCCCTTATTAAGATTGTTCGTCCCGAACAATTCTATTTCCAGCTTCGAAAGAGTATCGGTGCAGTCGATCGCTATGTACAACTTTTAACTTTCCTCTTGACCCTCATGGAATTCGGTTAACGACATCATTGATTTTCGTGACGACAGTATAATGGCCTTCCCAGTTTTCTTGAAGTTTCGGCGACAATGCCTTTTGACGATGTGGATTATACAGCCATACACGATCCCCTACTTGGAATCATGTTGTGTTTGCTCTTGTTTCGTACCTTGTCTTCATTCGATCGCTGTAAGCGCTCATTCTAGTCCTGGTCCTTTCCTGGATGTCGATTAGCCTCTCTTTTAAGTCACTCACGTAATCACCTGTTTCCTGAGACTCTTATGATGGGTGTCCAAACCTTATCTCACTAGGCGGCTGCCGAACAGGATTTCAGATGGTGTTTGTCCTGTTGAGCTATGTATTGCACTTCGGTAGGCCATCAAAAATAGTGGTATGTGCCTATCCTAGTTTCTTTGGTAGTCGCATACGACTTTAGTGAAGTGCTCTTTTAAGGTCCTGTTGAATCTCTCGACCATTCCATCAGATTGCGGGTGAAGTGGTGTGGTTCTCGTTTTCTTAATGCCAAGGAACGCGCAGACCTCTTGGAATATGTTCGACTCAAAGTTCCTTCATTGGTCAGAATGGAGCTCCATAGACACACCGAACTTGCTTACCCAGTTAGATACAATCTGGTCGGCCACGGTCTTGGCTTCTTGGTTCGGAATGGCGTATGCCTCAGGCCATTTGCCAAAGTAATCTATTACCATCAGGATGTATTTGTTTCCAGCATTCGTTTTCGGAAATAAGCCAGTGACATCAACCGCAATCTTTTCAAATGGTGAGCCAACGTTATAAGGCATCATTTTTCCTTGCAGTTTTCTACCAGGTCCCTTGGTTGCAGCACAAACGTCACAATTTCGGCACCACTTTTCAACGTCGTCTCTTGCATGCAACCAGTAGAATCGTTGTCTCACTTTTTCTAACGTCTTTTTGACTTCCAAATGGCCTCTTGAAGGTCCATCTTGCATCTCTCGGAGAACCTCTTTGATTTTCGATTGAGGTAATAAAAGCTGCATCACATAGGATTTACCATCAGCGGATTCCCATTTTCGCCGAAGAACACCTTCTCGCACATGAAGTGAGTCCCATTGTGCCCAATAGGGCTTTAAAACTGGACTCCTATCGCATATGTCATTCCATGCGGGTTTTTCTTCATGTTCTTTCAATGCGAGAAGAGGTTCAATGTCGGGGTCTTCTTGTTGAGCAGATCTTATTTCCTCATTGCTCAATCCACAAATAGGGTTATCCCTTATTCGCAGAGTATTGATGGATTCCTTTTCTTCTTGTCGCCTGCAATGCTTGCAGTCTATTTTACAAAGTCTTCGGAATAGTGCGTCGGCATTAGAGTGCAGCTTTCCCCTTCGGTGTTGAATTTCGTAATCATAAGTCTGCAGTCTTTCTATCCACCTTGCGACTTGTCCTTCTGGGTTCTTGAAGTTCAACAACCAGTAAAGAGCACCATGATCGGTTCGTAGAAGAAACTTCTGTCCATAGAAGTATTTGTGGAAGTCAAGATAAAGCCAATATTACCAACTATAGACCAATTTCCAAACTTTCTTGCATCCCGAAGTTGTTCGAACAAGTTGTATGTGACAGTTTGACATTTATATGTAAAACTATTATCTGCAACCAACAACATGGTTTTATGCAAAAACGCTCTATTGTTACTAATCTTGTTGTCTTTTTGAATAAATGTTTAAATGTTCAAACTATCTAGAAAGTTGTCAAGAAGTTGATTGTGTATACACTGACTTCTCGAAAGCTTTTGATTAACTGTCTCATGAGATTATCAAGTTTAAACTTCACTCATACGGATTTTTACCACCTTTCATCAAGTGGATATCTTCATATCTTGAAGATAGGTTATATCAAGTCAAATTCAGAAATTCATACTCAAGATAATTTATTGCCAAATCAGGTGTTCCGCAGGGAAGTCATCTGGGACCACTACTCTTTACATTGGCTATTAATGATGCTCCTCTGTGTGTTCGCAATAGCGAAACTCTAATCTTTGCAGATGATATGAAGATTTATAAAAATATAGTATCTTCAAATGATCGGGCTCTACTGCAAGATGATATTAACTATTTTGCCTTGTGGTGTGAAAAGAACAGTCTGAACCTCAACCCGACAAAATGTCAAACTATGACTTTTTCTAAAAAACGTTCTCTTTACTCTCATGAATACGTTGTAGTATTCTTTATAGATGAAACACAGTTTTTTATTTTAATACATAAATAATTCACTTTATTTATTGTTTCTTAATACTACTTTAAGCATTTAATAATTTACAAACTAAAATAATAAGATTAATTCCACCGCGTGACCAACGCCTTTAACCTTCGCTTTACAACTAGCTGTATTACGTTTCTTGTATGTCTGTCTCTTTTCATAAGGAGTTCAAGAAGTTGAATAATTTATTTTAAAAAAACGGAATTTTGTGGAATGCGATTTGAAGCGGGAAATTTGAATTTGTGGATATTTTAATTTATTGGAGTATGGATATGCTACATAGCTCCCCTCCAAGGAAAAGAAAAACTTAAACTGCTCGCATAGTTTGCTTAGGCAAAATTTCAATCTATATTGTAGGCTGGCTTAAGGCGATCTATAGATATTGTTTGATTTTTTCCATTTATATCTAAAACAAAATGTTTTCGACATCTTCTAATTATTTTAAATGGGCCTTCATACGGTTGTTCTAGGCCTATTTTGACCCTATCAACTCTTACAAATGCAAAATCGCTCTTGAAAATGTCGTCGGGCACGTAAGTCCGTGAGCTATTTTGACTTCGAGGAGGTTTAAAAGTAACGAGACGCATTTTATTTCGGAGATTTTGAACTAATGTTGACGAATCCGTGGTTTTATTTTCTTCGCTGTGTATAAAAAACTCTCCCGGGACTTTTAACGCTTGTCCATATACAAGGTCAGCGAGCGACGCATTTAAGTCCTCTTTAAAGGATGTTCAAATACCAAGAAGAACGAAAGGAATATCGTCGCTCCAATTTTTAGTATTCCCGCGAGATTTAAACGAATCTTTTAATTGACGGTGTACTCCTATTATCATACCGTTGCTTTGAGGATGATAACTTGTGGTACGAATTCGATGACTTCCTAGCAGCCCTGATAATTCTTGGAATAATTTAGATTCAAATTGGACACCTCGGTCCGTTGTTATTTCTAAAGGACAACCAAAACGAGAAACATAACCGTTAACGAAAGCTTTAGCAACCTCGGAGGCAGTACTAGATTTGAGCGGATATGCTTCTGGCTTCCTTGTTAGTCGATCTATTATGGTAAGTATGTACTGAAAACCATTTGAAGGAGGTAAAGGTCCTACTAAATCCATATGGATGTGTTCGAACCTGCCTAAAGGTTCCTTTACTTTGTCAAGCGGAGATTTGATGTGCTTCCACACTTTAGATTTCTGGCATCCAAGACAACTCTTAGCCCAAAATCCAACGTCTTTATTTAGACCAGGCCAAAAGAATCTGGATGCACATAACTTCATGCTTGCTCGAGTTCCAGGATGTGAAATGTCATGAAGCTTATGAAACGTATTTTTTCTTAAATCTTTTGGTAGGTAGGGACGATTTTGTCCTTTCGAGGTTTCGCACCAGATTTTAAGTTGAGTATTAGGAATTGGAACCTGCTCCATTTTCCATTTACTCTCATTGTTTCTTGAAAGAAATTCCTGCATCTCTTCGTCTATTTTTTGCCGATATATAAGATCTTTTACATCTAGACCCGAAAGTGTAATACTGCAGTTTTCGCTAGCGCTTGGGCGAGACAAAAAGTCCGCGACTACGTTCGACTTGCCTGAGATATGTCGAATGTCATTTGTAAACTGCGCGATGAGTTCTAAATGTCTTGTTTGACGAGGGCTGTAGTCAGTTTTGGACGCTTAGGCTGTTGTTAATGGTTTGTGGTCTGTAAAAACCATTATGTCTCGACCTTCAATGAAATGTTTAAAATTTTTGATAGCTAGATATATAGCTAAAAGCTCTCTATCGAAAGTAGAATACTTTGTTTCGGATTGCTTAAGCTTTTTTGAAAAAAATGCGAGCGGTGTCCAACATTGTTTGCTAGGATCGAATTGCTGTAAGACAGCCCCCACCGCAATATTAGAAGAATCAGTTGTAACATTAAATTTTGAATTTTCCATGGGGTGAGCAAGAAGTGTAGAAGTCGCTAGTGCTTCTTTTGCGTTTCCAAACCCGATGTTTCATTCTTCTGGCCAATAAAAATCTTTAGGTTTTAATTTCGGAATACTTCTTTTGCTTTTTCGAGATTTCTTACCTTCGAACGTAGATAGGTGCGTGTAGATAGGAGCTAGAAACTCTGCTAATCGGGGAACGAATCTGTTGTAAAAGTTAATCATTCCGATGAATTGTAGTGTTTGTGTAATGCTAGTTGGTGGTTTAAGGGAAAGTATAGCTTCAACTCTTTCTTTGGAAGGTGAAATTCCATCCTTGTTTATCGAATGTGCTAGAAATACTAAACTTTCAACCCCAAAAACACACTTTGATACATTAATTTTTATATCATATTCGGTAAAACGTTGAAATAAAAGTTCTAAATGTTCTATATCTTTTTTCCGAACGACTAGCTAATAATATTATCATCTATATAGGGAAATACGAAATCCAAACCTTTGCATATTTGGTTTATAAAACGCTGAAAGGTCTGCGCCGCATTTCTTAAACCAAATGGCATTCGGAGGAATTCGAACATTCCAAATGGTGTCGTTATCGCTGTTTTGTGTATGTCACACTTTGCAACAGGTATGTGGTGAAAAGCTCTGACTAGGTCTATTTTTGAAAATATTATACACCCTCTCATTTGCATTGCGAAATCTTGTATATGCGGGATGGGGTAGCGATCTGGTATTGTTACACTGTTAAGACGACGGTAATCTCCGCATGGCCTCCAATCATTGTTTTCTTTTTTTTTACTAAATGTAAAGGAGACGATGCAGGTGACGAGGAAGGCTGACAGATTCCTATATTCAGCATATAGTCAAATTCAGTTTTTGCTGATTTTAATTTGGAAATGTCTAGTCGACGCGGCCTAGAAAAAGGAAGTAGACCCTTAGTTTCGATTTTATGTTCAATATTGTGCTTAATGGGAAGTTTATAATTCGGTGCAGATGTAAGACTCGGATATTTCCTTATAATGTTGCCATAAGCGTTCGAAAGTTGGAAATGTTTCGGAGTAGGAGTCTGTATTGTAATATATTTTTCAATAGTGCAAACAGTGAGAGAGGTTATCTTATCAACCAATCATTTTTCTTTTAGATCTACTAAAAGATTGAATTTGGATAAAAAGTCTGCTCCGACAATGAGATGAGCAATAGAGGCTACAAAAAATGCGTGGGTGAGATCCCTTCGTAGCCCTAAATCAAGTTTCAAAAGCTGAGTACCGTAAGTACGTATTGTTGTACCATTGGCTGCTGACAAACAAAAGTCTGCATCTACTCTATTTCGAGGGAAAAATGTTAATGGCACTGTAGATACATCTGCTCCCGTATCAATAAGGAAAATAAGTTTGGTATTTCTGCATTTTATAAAAAGTCGGCTAGAGGAAATCGTTTCAACTTGATTGAAAGTAGCCGTGTCACTTTCAATCAAGTTTATTTGTTTTTTTGTTGGCCTACACTTTCGTTGAAAATGCATGGTTTTCTGCAGTTATGAGCTCTATTTCCGAATCGATAATGAAAATAGCACATCGGATGTTTTTTAACATCTTTTGGAGAACGCGTTTCTCTTCTTTCATTAAAAAAATTATTTCGTCTACGTGATGTACTTCGGGAACGAGGAAAGGACTTAACCGACGCAACCGAAAATTGAAGTCTATTTAGCTTATTTTCAATTATTGATAATCTGTTTGCAATCGGATCAGAAGAAACAGTTGATACGTTCAAGGGCTTACCAACTTCGAAGATTGTATCTGCTGTTTTTAACTGATTATCGATTTGGAGCTCAGGAGTCGCAGCTAGAATAGATTTCACATACGCGGGTAAACCATTGAGCCAAATTCGTTTGAGCAAATCGTTTGTGACCGCCTTTGAACCGCCTGCAATCGTTTGCAGATTTCTAAAGTATTGAGATGGAGTGTTATCTCCAATCGCGACACCATCTAACAATTTTGTCAGCCTACGGTTCTCACTTTCCGTGTGCCTTCCGACGACAGTTTCTTTAAGCTTATTATATTTGCTATCTTCGGGTGGATTGTTGATAACATCTGTTATGGTCATTAGAATATCTTCTGGCAAAGCAGTTAGTGTGTGATGATATTTTAAATCATCACTTTTTAAATTATTTATTGCAAACGTGGATTCTGCTAAAGCAAACCATGTAGCAGGGCTAGCATGGCAGAAATTTGGCATCTTTACCCTAGCAATAGTATTTGTAGTATTTACCGCGCCACCATTCGGATCTCCCTTGCTTTCATCGTCACTCTTAGTCATTTTTTTTAAATTCTTTGTTTTAATTTATAATGTAAATAAAAATTTATATAATTTTGAATAGTAAATTTAGAATTTTCCAATTTCTTGTAATTGTATATGGAAATTTCTGAATATAGAAATAAATTAACGCTTACCAAATTTCATTTGAAAATTATACTCGTATTCCAAAATCCCTGTGCAGGGACGGGTTAGAATATTCCTGCAGCGCCTCCCCGCTTGTCGTAAAAGGCGACTAAAGGAGTAAATACATCTAGGCCACAAACAGCAAGGTGAACCTAGCGACACGTAACACCTATAAACTTTCCCAAAAGTGTGCATGCCAGTCCCTGGGTTGGCACGACTGGAGATCACCGGTGCCGTAAAAGAGAGATCAAATACAAAACTGGAGCATGCACAAGTCGATACTTACAACCAGGATTTTGTGAATTAAAGCATTATGGAAGTACTCGTTCAAAATGACACTACCCCGCCAGGCACTACCATTGTTACACATGGTACTGATTCTGGACCGAGCAGCAATGCTCGGGTCAGAGCTAGACGGATTCAGGGGGCTAGCAAAGTAATGCCGCAGATTATACAAAATCTGAGAGTTGCGAGTTGGAACGTTGGCAGTATGACAGGTCGAAGCTTCGAGCTGGAAGAGATGATGAAAAGAAGGCGAGTGGACATCTTATGTGTCCAAGAAACAAAATGGCGAAACACGGGAAACAGGGCCCGTTTCTTGGATACGAGGACAAAAAACTATAAGATGTTCTACTATGGAACGGAAAAGGGTAAAAACGGAATCGGAATCATCCTTGCAAAACATCTATTAGGCAGCGTATTGACCATTTCGAAATGCAGCGACCGTTTGATGTCCCTTAAATTGTTGATTAAAGGAAAGTTGTGGAATATTGTCACTGCATATGCTCCCCAAATTGGATGTGAGCAGGTGCAAAAAGATGCATTTTAGCTAGACTTTCACAATCTACTTAAGGACATCCCAAAGGAAGAGTTTTTGTTCGTGGGCGGAGATTTGAACGGACATGTCGGGAAGACAAACGAAGACTATGAAGATTGCCATGGAAGCCTCGGATACGGCACCAGGAACCCTCCTGGTGAAGACATCCTGAGCATGTGCAAAACATACGGTCTTATCGTACTAAATACCATGTTCGTCAAACAAAGCCGACACCTGGTCACTTACAGCAGTGGTGGAAATGAAACCCAGATTGATTACCATTTGGTATCTAGTTTCATGAAACCCCGGGTAAAAGATTGCAAAGTGATACTAGGAGAAGCGATCGCCCACCAACACCGTCTCCTACTGACAGAATTTTGTATGGAGACAGTGAACGACAACAAACATACAAAAACTTTTGGGAAGATCAAATGGTATAATCTGGATAAGGAAAAAGGCGAAGCTTTTATTTCGAATATGCAAAACGTTCTGTATAACAACACCGATATAGTTCGAAATGAAGAGAGTACAGCCAAGGCCGTCTTTACCATTTTGGGGGCCCTGGGCACTTTTCGAAAATGGGGCCCTGTATGATTATATAAAAATGTTATGTTGTGTAATAAAGGTATACATAAAAAATTACATAACTATGAATTAATATTCTTTTAATTTTTTTAAATAAATAATATTTTTGTAATTCATTTAAAAGATAAATAATTATTGCAGCATTTTTTTCCTTTTTCCGGATCCACTTACATATTATGATCGTTTAGACATTTTTTGATTTAATATAGTGTAATATTTTTGCTAGGTTCGTTAAATAAAACTTATTACTCTTTCTAATATTTCTTCTTTATTTTTACTTTCCAAATCACAACAATAAATCTCAATTTATAATCAACTCAAATACTTTATTCAAATTAAAATCACACTTGTTTTACACAATCCAATAAGCAGAGTTTTGCACACTTCCGTAATCAAAAATCAACTGTCTAGTGTTCACCGCGAGCACTCCCTTATATACTCAAGTTAGTTGTTCTCGAAGGTTCTCATCTTGGAATGTTCTAGATGGTTGGAATAAGGGGAAATACATTTGACATTGGAAAAGAGCTTTGTTTTTTGTGATAGTTTTCATAAATTTGAAATTAATAAAATACAGTAAGAAAACAACTGTTCAAATTTCGCATATATTTAATCTTTTAAATTAACTTGCCGCAAACTGTGCAATATGTGATGGTACAAAAAAGATCCCAACGACTAGTAATCATTATGATTTTTAATTATAATTCAAGAACATAGGTATGTTTCGTTAAATATAAATTGAGAGCTTATTCAGCGTTTAATCTTAAGTGTTAACTTTTAACTTTTATTTACTACTATTTTAATTCTTTATTTATTTTGAAGTAGGAATTCAAGCAAAAATTCAAATGTATTTAATAATTATAATTTATAAATTGTATGGCATTAACAAGCTTTTTGTTTCTTCCATAAATTATATATGCAATTTCCCAACAGATGGCGCTGTAGTAGTATAAAGCTCTGTTCACAGCAATAGTATATTTTTACGCACTTCAAAAACACAAATGAAACACGCAAACTTTACACAGAACGATGATCAAAATGGAACATTTTAACTATAAAAGCACAAATTAAAAATACATTACAAACTTCACACAGAACGATGATAAAAAAATCAAATGAGCAAAGTCGCACAATAACACTACCAGAGTATATCCGAAAATTCCGCATGCGCAAAAACGATTCGACTATACGCTTATCCTTTTCTTTACTATTGACCTATAGAACAAATAGTGAGGAGCGTAATCTTTCATCTATCTCATTGAATGCACAAAAACAAAAACTCTTTACCTCTTTAGCTTGAAATCTTAAAAAATTGAGTGCCGTTCATCCGACGGATAGTTAAATCGCCTATGTATGAGTTACTGCGTTGATGCAAACTTGTATGCGCGTTGCAAATATAGAAACACTATTGCCGCAAAATTTTAGTTGAATTAGTACGATGTTAAGGATTTTGCAAATTTTAATCAAATATAGCATCATACTTTCTCGACCCTTTTATTAAAGTTAAAATCATCAAATACCTATTTTATTTTTTTTTTATTATCGTGTTATTTACAACCGCCACAAAAGGTCTGTTTATTTAGTTTTCTGTACGAGCTGTCATTGTTTTACGTGTGTTCAGAAGCAATTTATTAAGAATATTGCTTTAGTATACGATACTAGTTAGAAAATGTTTAAAATTAAGAATGAGTTAGTATACTACTTTAAAGTTAGCAAATTGTTAAGTATAGCTTGAACCAATTCAGTTGGCCAACGGCCGGTTGCGCAGAGAGAGGATTTAAGAGAACAAAAATGGTGCACAAGCTATTTAATGAGTAAACATTTTTCCTTAAATCTTACAGTGCCTAACTCAACTTTGCTTTGACAAATAGTTTAGGGATTATTGTTTATTTCTATGTTTTATGGTTTGTGGCTTAGCAACAGAAAGGTTCCGGGGGCGTTATGTTTATATTTATTCTATGGTGTTAGTGTTTATTTGATATATGTAAGTTAAAGATATCCTTCGCGAGGATATTAAAAAAAACGCGAAAAAACGTTTCGACTTACTGTTTAAGTATCAAGAAAGAAAAAATGATTTCGCAAACGTTATAAAATATATTTTAAGATTCGTAATAAACAACTGTTCTATTCGGAGGTCGGAATACAATTAATTTATTAGCTTAAACCTATAGCCCGCTTTCCTGAATATTGCTGACCAGCAATATTAAGTTCTTCGCATTGGTTCCCATGATAATTGCTGACCTGTTATATTACCGTAATAGAGGATCGTATATCCAGCTAATACAATAATATAGGCCAATGCCCTCTCGTAGTCGTGTGAACAATACTGTTGACTCTGCTGAAACAGGTTTGCGCGTGTCTAAGGCGGTGTGCATTGGATGGTGATAACTTGTATTTATAATTTTTTGATCTGTAGGGTTTTGGGATTAATTGTAGATTAGTGTTAATTATTTAGATTAGTGCTTACAAGTTTGAATAATTTTTATCTACGAGTTTTTAAGAATTTATTTTACCTTAAAATAATTATTATAAATTCGTACTTCAGAGATAAGTATGAAACATAATAATAAAATAAAAATAATATAAATAAGAACAATATAATTTAAATAATAAATGTTTATTTACATATATGTAGGTACTTAGTTTTAAGAACTAATGTCGCTTTCATAGTCGGTTGAAGAATCGTCACCTGGATTAATTATAATTGAATCCGAAATTGTGTCCCACGTTAGGTCGTGAGAAAAGTATTCTTCCTCAGTTCTTATGGCTTTTTCACACACTTTTCGCCAGTCTTCAGCCGTTATTTTTGAAAATTCCTCCTCTGCTAATTTTTGAACATCCAATAAATTGAATGTTGTGTTTCGTGAACCTACTCTTGCCTTGACAGTTGCCCAAATATTTTCAATGGGATTGAGATCTGGATGATAGGGTGGTAAACGTAGAACCTCATGTCCCATGCCGTGAATGATATCGTCAATCTTATGCTTTGGGTTGTGTGTAGCTCGGTGTCCTTTTATTAGCTCATACAGTTCAAGTTTCAACATCTGTATAGTATGCGGAATATTCTTTTCGTTTAGCCATTGTATCATCTCGAATTTCTTGCTAGCAGAAGTAATTTGATTTTCTTCTAATTTATTGTGGTACGAGGCGTTGTCCATTACAATAACTGAAGGTTCCTCCAAGTTATTCAAAACTTGTTCTTGGATCCATTTGCAGAAATTTTCGAAGTTCATGTCGTCGTGATAGTCTCCCGTTTTCGTTCCAGATTTGAATAAAAGTAAGGAGTTTTTCACGAAACCTTTGTCACCACCTGCATGCGCCATTATCAGCCTCTTTCCCTTTGAAATTGGCGTCTTCAACCCACTGCTACCGTCATCAGTCCAAGCCCGTGGCCTTGTATGTGAGCTATGAATATAGCTTTCGTCCAAATAAATGATATCATATCCTCTTGTTCTGTATTCCCGGATTTTTCTCAGATACTTCACTCGCATGAGTTTAATATCATTTCTTTCACAGAGAAGTTTCCGGTTGTTTTGAGTTTTTTTGTAGCTAAATCCGTTTCTTCTTAGAATCCTGTTGAGAGACGTAATACTTAAGTTAAACTCCAGATCTTCCTGTACTCGTTGTCTCAACATTTTTAAGGATATCATCATTTTTTCCTCCTGGTGGAAGTTGTGCATTATACGCCGAATAGCTGCGATGTCAAATTCGTCTAGTCCAGTTTTAAACTTCGTATGCTGCACTTTTTTATTTGGTGACTGTACAACTCCTGTCTCTTCGTATTCCTTAATAATCCTTCTGATTGAACGTTTAGAAATTCAAGTAGTTTCCACTGCTTGCGTTGTTGCGTAACTCACAGGATTTTCAAGAAACGAATTCTTTGCTTCTTCCAGTTTGTCATTATATATCTTAACAACTATCTTACGCGCCTGGCTTCCAATAGGTTTTCCTTTTCTGAATGGATCCATTACAATTTCTTTTAAATGTATTTCAATGTATTATTCTTGGTTGTTTTTTTTTAAACTGAATTGCAAACCAAAGCAAATATCATTTAAATACGTTAATTCCCTCTGATGCAAAAATTGTTCAAACTCGTAAACACTAATCTAACTAATTAACACTAATCTACAATTAATCCCAACCCCACAGGTCAAAAAAAAAATATATCAAATATACACTAACGCCATAAAATAAATATAAACACAACGCCCCCGGAACCTTTCTGTTACTAAGCCACAAATCATAAAACATAGAAATAAACAATAATCCCTAAGCTTTTTGTCATTAATCCTATGTCGCAGCTCGCAGGTAGTTTTTTTTGTCTGACCCAATTGCATTTGGCAATAGACTTATTTTTTTATTATAGGTGGACTGAAATTTGTCCCAGTAATAAAAACAAAAATTATTAATTTTATTTTTTCGAAGTAAAGTTTACACCTAAAAATCTTTTCCTTTTATCTCACCAGAGATGAAATAGTTTTTTAGACATCAAGCTATGAAAGAAAAGTAAACCATGATCATATCTTATTCAAAGAAAGTCCATCACTGGAAATTCATTTCTATTTTACTCTGAGCGAAGCTATAAACAAAACTCACCCTCCTAAGCACGGTTGCCACTTAAAAAAAAAAATTATGTCCAAAGTTGAAAATAAAAATGACCAAATGTAGTTAAAAATGACCAAAATATAAAAAAGAAACACAGAACAATTAATTCATCGCATTTGTTGGAGCATACATATGTTCTAATGTATATTATACAGCTTACACGTTATTTTTAAATTATTAAAAATACAAAAACATAAAAAATCAGGTACAAAAATTCGAAAAGCACCTTATATACAAAACATGAATATTAACTTCTCACAGCTATTTGAAATAAGATCACGATTGCGCAAAATTTTAGTTGAATTAGTACGATGTTAAGGCTGTTTCACTCGAATTTAGCATCATACATTCTCTACCCTTTTATTAAATACTTATTTTACTTTTTTAGTATCGTTCTTACTTCATCAAAACAGGTCTGTTTGTTTAGTTCTTTGCATAAACTGCCATTACTTTAGTGTTAAGTAGCAATTTATTAAAAAAAATAGCCTTATATACTGGTTAGAAAAAGTTTTAAATTAAGAAAGAGATTTAGTAATCTACTTAAAAGTTAGCAAATTGTTAAGAAGTATCATCATAATACCTTATTACTAAGCTGTTTAAAATTTTGCGCGATATATTTATGTATGAAGATCAATTATTGCCACTTAATAACTATAAAAATAAATAATATGTTTTCACAAACGCTATTTTAAACAAATTTTTTGCAGACCTAACACCATTACTAATTTTTTGATCTTCAGGCTCTTTGGCTAGCATTATATTTATTATTAATGGTTACAAAAGTGAGTCCAATTCTTAATTTGGTTTTTATTAAACTTAATTCGTAAAATTTTCGCTTGCAAAATACGCAATATTTTGTGCAATGGGACTGCGCAATATTTTTAGAAATTCTTTAAATTGGTTGATGCGGTTGGCACTATAAGCAAAAAATGTATGTATGTATTATGTTGCGACACTTTTTTCCAACTTCACTAGGAACTTTTTGCAATAATATGCAAAGCGAAAATGCAGCGAATGGCAAGTGCATTAAAGTGCGTATTCGACTATAGTCGTAGGAACAGTCGTATGCGATGTTTTTCGTTTTCCAATATTAGTATAGTACAAGTGAAGTCGTATGTTCGACTCATGGAATAACAACATACGACTGCAGTCGAATACGAGTCATAAATACGAGTTTTAAAATATGGGTGATTGCTTTTCAATTTGGCTTGATGGTCATAAACCTCACCAACCATAACACTAGCCTCGTCAGTTGAAAGACCAATTAAATTTTCAAATAGTATATTTTGTTTTTACCCAGCAAAGAAGCATTATTGCGCAAAATTAACGCAGTTTTAAGTTTTCCAGCTATCTATCATTAAATTCGCAAGTGATGGAAATGAACGCATTCAGTTTTTGGGCATTCAATGATCGTGCTGGGGTATTGTTGGTCAATTAAACACATTAATGCACTGTTTACATCATACGCTAATAAAACTGCTTTTGGTATACATTTCATTTTTAAGAACATACAAAGTAAAAAAAAGTTTTTTTTTTTTTTCAATTCGTTGAAAAAATGACCAAATGGAATAAAAAATGACCATGTGACCAAGTGAAAAAATTATGACCAGATTTGGTCATAAATGACCAAACTGGCAACCGTGCTCCTAAGTGCTTCAGTATGATCGCAGCAGCGTCATTGACAACAACGCCGGCATGTACATCTTTTTTTTCTTTTTTCCAGTGATTTTTCTGTCTCTTTAAGAATTAAAGAGTAGAGCAAAGAAATTTAAAGAGACCTGCGCAGTAGAATTGCCAACTGAATTGGTTCAAGCTATAGTATCATAATATTACCTTAATAATAGGCTGTTTAAAATTTAGCGCCATTATCTTTATTTTTCCATACAGTGATATTCAAATGTGTGTTTTTTCTTTGTTTCTGTCAGAAAGCAAACTGCATTGCCACTTAGTTAGTTATTCACAGCGGAGCATTGCTTATAGGTGCTTCATATTTCTGTTTTAATTTGAATTTAATTTCGCAGGGAATGTGATTGAAAATGTTCAGCAAAGGTTGTTGTTCATCAAAGAAAGTACGAGTTCTGATCATTCTTTATGCATCTAAAATTGTATCAAAATATTTTTTTTTCTTGAAAATAGACCAATAGAGGTTAATTGATGTTTCAGCAATTTGGGGGCCCCTCGTGATTGCGGGGCCCTGGGCCCGGGCCCAGTGGGCCCAGTGGTAAAGAGGGGTCTGAGTACAGCACAAAGTATGTGGGATCTCCTACAGAAAACTTGCAAAGAAAAAGCCAAAACACTGTTAGGGGTTTCCAAAGGACACAACCAACAAGGCAAAGAAACATGGTGGTGGAATGATGAAGCTAAATCAGTTATAAGTAAAAAGAAAATGGCTTTCAAGGCTTGGTCGAAGTGCCCCTCTAATGATACAGAGCAAAAGTCACGCCTCGAAGTGGAATATAGAAACTGCAAGAAAGAAGCGAAGAAGAAGTGCGCCCAAATTCAAGCAAAGAATACAGAAAACCTGTATCGGGAGCTGGATGAAATTTCTACCCCGTCAGCTGGTGCTATTCAAGAGCTACGGCAAAACAAGAATAAGGGCGCAACTATCTTCAAAATAGCCGCTCAAAGAAGAAGAAATGCCCAGGAGATTTGTTCGCCAAAGTTCATTAACAATGCTCAAGGCCAACTACTTGTGGAAGACAACGAAATTCTTCACAGGTGGCGACAGTATTGTGACGGACTTCTAAACGAACAATTTCCAAGGCTATACTTTCACATAGCTTCACCTAACTTAAGCGAAGTATCCGACGTCACAGTCGAAGAAGTTAGTGAGGCGGTAAAATACTCCAAAAAGGGAAAAGCTGTTGGCCCAGACGAAATACCCTCAGAGTTTTGGAAAAAGATGGGAGACATCGGGTTTAGATGGCTCATGATTCTTGTCTCCAAACTTATACGAGGTGATCGCATGCCTAATCAATGGAGGGAAAGTTACCTTCTTCCAATTTATAAAGGAAAGGGTGATACTCGAAGCTGTGATAATTACCGTTCGATCAAGCTGATGTCACACACCATGAAGATCGTTGAGCGAGTCTTGGGTAGCCGACTGCGAAAAATAATTAGGCTATCTGATGACCAGTGCGGGTTTGTCGGGTGTAAGTCAACCACGGATGCAATCCAGAGTATAAGAATAATTATGGAAAAACATCGGGATTCTTTGGAGGATTTGCATGTCGTATTGGTTGATTTTGAAAAAGCATTCGATCGGCAACCACGAGATCTAATATGGGTGGCCCTCAGGCAACGAGGAGTTCCAGAAACCTATGTGCGGATAATTATGGACATGTATGATGGAGAAGTTACTAAAGTAAGATGCGCAGCTGGAGTCACCGAAGAATTCGAAATCACAGTAGGTGTACACCAGGGAAGTGTCTTGAGTCCCCTGCTCTTTATTACAGTTCTTGATTACCTGCTTGAAGGCAAAGTGACGGATCCAAAAGTACATCAGTTATTCTTTGCTGACGATGGAGCCATCATAAGTGAAGACCCGATATCCCTACAACGAGCACTTGACGTATGGGTGGATGTTCTAGAAGGAAGTGGGTACCGCATAAGCGCGAAAAAGACAGAATACCTATGCTGCCCATTTTCTGATCCACACAGGCCTATTCCAGACATTTATTTGAATGGAGTAGTGCTTCCCAAGTGTGAAAAGTTTAAATATCTGGGGTCTATGATAAATAACGAAGCTACTTGTGATGACGATATCAATCATCGCGTAAGCGTAGGGTGGATGAAGTGGCGGGAAAATTCTGCTATCTTCTGTGACCGAAAAATGCCCCCTAAGCTGAAAGGAAAGCTCTACACTTCAGTTGTGCGTCCAGCACTCACATACGGTTCACAATGTTGGACAATGTACAAAAAGTATGAGAGTAAGCTAACGGCAGCTGAGATGAAGATGATTCGTGTGACAGCAGGAGTTACAAAGCTTGATCGAATTAGAAGTACGAAGATCCGAGGAAGCCTTCATGTTAAGAATACCATTTCCCAAAAAATTGAACACGACCGACTCAGTTGGTATTGCCATGTTCAAAGGAGAGATCCTGAGAACCCCGTCAAAAGAGCAATATCATACAACGTTCCAATTCGGAGTAAAAAGAAAGGTAGGCCTAAACACTCCTGGTACAAACAAATGCAAAAACACCAGCATTCAGTTGGCCTCAGAAATGGAACAATACAAAACCGGGAGGCTTGCCGCCGATTTCTGAGGTCAACCCGGCGAACCCCACAGGCGGATCACTAGTGTGAAGCAGATACGTGGGAGAGTTATGATCCCCTCGACATCGAGATCATAACAGCGCCGTAACAAGGAAGAAGAAGGTGTCGTATTAGACATAGTATGTACATAGATTCAAATTGTTTATAATTAATTTTCAACTTTCAATATTAAAAGTTTATCCTTATATTTCCTTAATGTTATTTAACTTTAAACTTGGGAACTTTGATGATTTGAAAGCTACTATGATTTCACTTATAAATGTCGTTGCGTTTATATTTATTTTAAAAGCTACTCTACGTTCACTTTGAAAACAAATTACAACTTAAATTTTTACACCGACTGCGCCAGTTATAGTCTTTCGTCTATTTAGTAAAACAATTATATATTTTTTCTAACGATCTTTATTAAGACAGATCCAGACTTAAACTAAACTTATCACTAATAAACAAAATACCGATAACTGCTCCACTCATACGCTAAGCCACTCCCAAACAGCCTTGAACTTGGATTTACATGTTTTTAGGCAAGTGCATAACATCTGGCGTTAAGTGCGTAGCATCTTATCTTATTTAATAAGCTTGATAGGTAAGTACAAAATCGGATTAACGCAGTGGAGTGCGAACATAAATATGTTGGGACGTAACTCGTGCATCCTTATTATCCTTTTTGATTAATTCAGTTTTTTTAATTTCTCAAACCAAAAAGAGATCGGATATCCAGTAATTGGGTTAGATCCTCTTTTAGTCTGTAGTGTCGATCTTTTTTGTTTCTGAGTTTTTAAATTTTTTAGTATGCTTTCTAGAGTTCATAATCATTTATATTTCAATTAACTTTTGGCTTAATTATTAGCAAGTTGAGTCTATCCAACTAGTTCTGTTTCTTGATAGTATAAATTTAGAGATTTATTCAAAAAAAAAATTTTTTTATAGTTTTAACTTTTGGTTTACAAAAAGAAAAAAAAAAAAAGAAAACTTTATTTCGACCGATAGCATAGCTGTAAGCTTGCCTGGTTCGCCGCGAAAAATAGTTTTATTTTCTATATGTAGATTCCGTAGTTCCATATGCCATATCAGCCCAGTAATCTCACAGTTCATCTGCAACAACTTTTAAGAAAAATTTTTGGTCAGAAAAGATGTCTCAACCTTATTGAGTGAGGTATAAATACTTAAGTCGTTTTCGTCGTTACTATTGCGTGTTTTCTTTACACTGAGGATCACATTCACCTATATTATAAATGATAAGTGAAAAACAAAAATATATTTTCATTTTTAAAAATTTACTTCCGTAAAAAAAAAAACAAACAAATTAGTTTTTTTTCTCAAATACTTTTAGTTGAAAATTTTCTTTCCCTTACTTTCCACTATAGATTTCGCCTTTCATCGTTAATATTTTTCTTTTTCTTGGGTTAGTTTTTTTTCCTACTTTTCTTTAGCATAGGTTTCTATTTTTTTAAATAATTGTATTCACAATTTATTATTCTCGTTCTTGATTTTTTGTTGAACCATCAATCTGAACTTTTTATTAATTTAATATATATTTTTTTTTTTTTTTTTGAGTAACTTCTGAAAAAAAAAAAATATATAAATACATTTTTCTTTCGACTTAAATTTTTTTTTAGTGCATTTCATTCTTTCAATTGATCTATTGATCTGGTTATTTACTTTTTGCAGTTACATTTTTCAAATTGTAACTTGTCTTTGATTGAAATTTTCCTTTTTTTAGTTTTAATTTTTTTTTTCGTACATGAAATTTTTTTTAGTGATTATAACTCCAAGTTATTTTTGAAAATTAAATCTGGGTTGATTTTGTTTTGAAAACTGTTATTTTTTTTGGTTCTTTTGCTTCAAAGTGTTAACCAAATTTCGTTTTAAGTTTTAAGAATCTACTTTAGGTTAGTTCATTTTTCGAACTGTTTGCTCATTTATTTTTCCGAACGTTTTTTCATAGATTTTCATAGTTTTGAACTTTCAATATGTCTAATCCAAAGCGGGATCTTCCACCCAGAAAAGGCTCCTATTATGGTAGGGGTAGAATCGATAATCACTCTAATCAACCCATAAATACTTCAAACGTGGCCTAAACACTCCTGGTACAAGCAAATGCAAAAACACCAGCATTCAGTTAGCCTCAGAAATGGAACAATACAAAACCGGGAGGCTTGCCGCCGATTTCTGAGGTCAACCCGGCGAACCCCACAGGCGGATCACTAGTGTGAAGCAGATACGTGGGAGAGTTATGATCCCCCGACATCGAGATCATAACAGCGCCGAAACAAAGGAAGAAGAAGAAGATACTCGTATTCCAAAAACAAATTTTTAACACAGCATGTATTTTTGATTCTTGAATCGAAATTTCTTGGTTCTACTCTCTGTTGGTCACACGTTTTTTTAAAGAAAAGGTAAAGATGAATGATGTATACAAAAATTTTTAGTTTTCTATATAACAAATTAGGAAAAATTGAATATTAAAACAAATTTGAATTTAAAAAAAATTTTGATATGAAAGAAAATATTAGAAACTTAAAAGAGGAAACTTTTATGATAATATGCACTTGGACTTTGAATTTTTGTATTTTTTTGCTCTTAAGATACGCTGTAGTGGTTATCCTTGAAGAAATTAAATTCTTGCATCTTTGACTTATAGAAGTTATATTTGGGCTTTGACTTGACACTGGCTTCACTTCAGGCAGATTGATAGGCTTCTTTTGATGACTCACGAAGTCAAAATGTTGATTTGTCTCGCTGGTACTGCTCTGACGTCTCAATGCTCGTTTCTTGGCAAACAGAGCTTATTGTTGGTGGTTGTATGGTTTCAATATTGATTGGGTGTTTTTATTTGGTCTTAGCGGTTTTTCTATCTTTTTTATCTTTTTAAAGCTTTTAGTTTTTATTAAATTGTCTTTTTATGATTTAATAAGGTTGTATTGTATGTATTTTGAATTTTTTTGTTCGGGGTCACCAATTGTAGTATTCTTTATAGATGAAACACAGTTTTTTATTTTAATACATAAATAATTCACTTTATTTATTGTTTCTTAATACTACTTTAAGCATTTAATAATTTACAAACTAAAATAATAAGATTAATTCCACCGCGTGACCAACACCTTCAACCTTCGCTTTACAACTAGCTGTATTACGTTTCTTGTATGTCTGTCTCTTTTCATAAGGAGTTCAAGAAGTTGAATAATTTATTTAAAAAAAACGGAATTTTGTGGAATGTGATTTGAAGCGGGAAATTTGAATTTGTGGATATTTTAATTTATTGGAGTATGGATATGCTACAACGTTATCTCACGGCACATTTTAACTCGTGTTATGACTGTAAGGGACCTTAGAGTTCTTTTTACACCCAATTTAGATTTTTCTGCTCATATTAATAAAATCGTGAATAAGGCCAATTCAATGTTAGGGTTTATTAAGCGCTGGTCTAAAGAATTTGTTGATCCCAATGTCACCCGGGCTTTATACAACTCCTTGGTGCGTCCCCATCTTGAGTATGCATCGCAGGTTTGGACTCCTCTTTATGATATTCATATTGAGAGATTAGAATCTGTGCAAAGAAACTTTACTCGTTTTGCCTTGAAAGGACTTCAATGGAGTGATCCTTCGTATGTCCTCTCTTATGATGTCCTCTCTTCAGATGCAAACTTTGGAACAAAGAAGAACAAACAATAATTTGGTATTTTTCCACCAATTAATAACAGGCGTCACAGATGCACGAGATCTTTTATGTTCGGTTTATTTTAATTATCGGGGAAGAGGTTATAATCTTCGAGGCCTCGATGTGATTAAGGTCCCAACACATAGGACCAACTATGGCATACATTAGCCCTGGACACGTATGGGTAGACTTGTAAATTGGAATTCAAATATTTTAGATTTTAATATAAATAAAAGTAAATTAAAAAACCTACTCAAAACCAGTGGTCGACGCTCCTAAATGTTCTTTGTTTCATGTTACTCGAATGTTATTGTTTTGTTCTTACGTAATATTATTTGTTTATTTTTCATGTTTTCTTGTGTCAGTGTTAATTGTAATAGAGTTTGCCTACTAACAAATAACACTGCACTAAATGATGAGCCGGTGGTATAACACAGTTCTCTGTGTTGGCAAACCATTGGTCGAAAGACGGAGCTTGCTATAAGCTTTCTTCGACCAATTCTGATAGTGAAAAAAAAAAAAAAAAATGTTTTGTTGCCAAGATGAGTGCCAAGAGTTCTCTTCTGGTTACACAGTAGTTCCTTTCGGTCTTCGACAGTACTTTGCTGAAATAGGTGACAACCTTTTCTTCGCCATTGTGCACTTGTGACAGAACTGCTCCGACTCCCACGTTGCTTGCATCAACATCGATGATAAAAGACTTGCCTGCAGTCGGATAGATCAGCACCGGACCATTGCATAGACAGTATTTCAGTTCTTGGAAGGCTTTTTCACACTCACCTGACCATCTAAACTGCTTGTTCTTTTCCGTAAGCTGATGCAAACTCTTCGCAATTCCGGCAAAGTTCTTAACAAAACGTCTGTAATAGGTAGCAAGACCAAAAAACCTTCGTAGTTGATGTTTGTCCTGTGGTGTTGGCCAATTTTTGACGGTGTCAACCTTTTCAGGATCAATCTTGACTCCTTCGGACGAGATGATATGTCCCAAATACTTCACTTCAGTCTTGAACAGTGCAATTTTTTCTGGATTCAGTTTAAGGTTAGCCTCTCGAAGTCCCTGGAACACAGCCCTTAGGTTCTTACAGTGTTGGTTGTATAATTTAAAGGCATCACCTTTAACTGCCAGAGCCCATTTCATGTGGAGAAAACTGTCTTTTCTCGATCTTCAGGGTGAATTTCAACTTGCCAATATCCACTTTTCAAGTCCAGTGTTGAAAACCAGTGTGCTCCTTCCATCGCATCTAAGGTGTCACTAATTCTTGGCAGGGGGTAGCTGTCTTTCTTGGTCATGTCATTCAACCTTCGGTAGTCAACACAAAACCGTGTACTTCCGTCTTTCTTTTTGACTAGGACCACTGGTGATGCCCAAGGACTCTTGGAGTTCTCAATCAAACCATCCTTCTTCATGGTGGTAATCATTTCCTCAGCTTCATCTTGATTGGCCAGTGGTAGACGTCTTGCGGGCTGACGAATGGGTCTTGCATCTCCTGTATTTATTTGGTGCTGCACCATTTGTGTCCTTCCATTTTTCCCGTTTGGTGAAGCTTTCTGCCGTTTTAACCTGATGTTGGTCTAGGTTAGATGAAATGAGTATCTTTGCCTTTATGGTATTGAGCTCCTCAGGGTTTAATGTCTTTCTCGGTGTTTCAGCGTCAATTCGTTTTATGGCTGCGACAGGTTCGCAGTTACCGATAGCTTCTCCTTTCGCTAACTTTACATCGTACGGTTTGGTGTTGAGTATCCGTACGGGGACCATATTGTTCTTCGGAGCCACAAGTGTTTTCCCAATGATGACGTTTCGGGAAGAACAATCTGGGCCTGGTTCTACCATTAGGTATCGATGGCGTCCACACTAATCTTCTACTTTTGTCCAAACGTCCTTAGAATTGTTGTTCCTTCGTGCCCATAGATCATTAGAATCTCTGTATTCTGGTATTTGAGTACCTGGTTGCCGATATCCAAAACTACTCGATGTTCTTTCATGAAGTCCATTCCGATGATGCACTCGTCACATATATCTGCCACCAAAAATTTGTGTGAGAACTCTAGATCTGCAATTCGAATTCTAAGTCGGACTTCACCATAAACCCTAGCTGCTTCTCCTGTGGCAGTTCTTATACGGTAGCTTTTGGTGTCGTGTAGCCAATTCAGGTGCACTTGGTCTTGACGCACAATGGAGACTGTTGCACCGGTGTCGATGGTGACCACACGTTTGTTGCCATTTAAAGTTTCCTCGACAGTCAGACTTTTATTGTCTCGTTTAGTTTGAGAGACCTGGATGGTGTTTCTGGGGCCATCGATATCAGAAATCAGCTTCTGCCCCTCAAAGTTAGTTCTTACTTTTTGGGAAACTGTTCGGGAAGTAACACTGGTGTTATCGTTACCTTTTCTGAGTTTGAAACTCCGTGTCCACAATGTTGACAAGCTCTTCTTGGTAGTAATCGACATTGACCATGTATATGTCCAGTCTTGTTGCAATTCCAGCACTTTGCAAGTCCGTTTCGTTGGTTCCTTTGGACATCAGTTCTTCGGCATGAGCATTCTTCGACGATCGCTTCTCTAAGTCGATGTACTCCGTGAGATGCTTGCTCTGCTGCTTCCATTGTCAGGGCAAATGCTAATTTTTCCGAAAGCGTTCGTTTTCCAGCAGTTCGCACGGCCTTTTGAAGATGTATGTCGGAAATGGAGCGAACAAATGCCTCAACTGCAAACAGGTTACAGATTTCCCCTCCAACATCTGGATATGCAAGATGAGCAAGCCTTTCAATATCGCTTGGAGCTGTTGTAGAGTTTCGCCCCTCTTCTGAATTCTGGAATTGAGTTGTACCTTGAAGACTTCTTTTATTATATTGCCAAGCTTTTGTTTATAGCCTCAACCAAGAAATTAAAGTCGCCGCTCTTATCTGCTGGTATGCAATTTGCGATTTGCAATAACTCAGCAGCTGTTTCTCTAAGAGCAGGGTTTAGGGCTATATACTTGTCAGCCTGATCCCAGCCATTTGTTGTGGAAGCTGCCTCGCATCGCTTCTTGTATATTGACCAAAAAGTTTGTCCATCAAGGAGGTTGCATCTCTTTTTTCGCAAAGTTTCCCCAGAACTTTCCCTAATCTTTATTTTTCGAACACGGTCTAACTCTTTTGAAAACGTCTCCATTTTGTTGTCGACTTGATTCTCCAGCAATGAAACACGTCCATCAAGTGCAGATACATTATTCTCGATGTTAACAAGCTTGCCTTCTAGCATGTTTCTCTGCTCTTCAAGAAGGTCTTTTGTTTCTCTAGGCGTTCGAGAATATTCTTTTGTTCGTTGTTCTGTTCATCGAAACGTTCGTTCTGTTCATTTCGTTGCTCTTCGAGACGTTCGAGAACATTCTTCTGTTCTCTCTTTTGTTCATTTCGTTGCTCTTCGAGACGTTCAAGAACATTCTTTTGTTGTTGAAGCAGAAGTCTAATCATATTTGAAACATCTACATTTTTACTCACGTCTACTTCCTCAGCGTCAGCTTCAAAATGTCCGGGTCTTCATTTTATTGTTTCAAATATTCGGCCAAACGTAGAACAAGCCCATTTTTTGTTTGACATTTTTTTTCTTCAAAATTTCGATTTTGAAAATTATTTTTTTAAAAATGATTCACAAACACAACTTAATTTAAAATGAAAATTAAATAAGCGATTTCTGGCTTTCCAAAAATGTATGGTATGTCATTGTAGGTCTTAAAGTTGTTATTTTTTGTCTGTCTTAAGTCATCTTTTTAGAAAAGTGCCCCTTCCGCCTAAACGGAGGGATATAGACCCTCCTTCCATAGAACTTAAGGAATTCAAAATCTCATGTTCGGTAGAAATTTCTCCAATATTGTCATACAATTATCTATATTTTTTTTCAAATCCTTAAACTCCATTATCTCCTCAGTTAAGGAACTTAGAAAGCTGAAAATAGCATAGTCCCCTTTATAATGATGCAATAAATACATTTTGATTTGTTCAAAAACTTTTTATCTTGTGACGTTCACAAAATTTTCGATTTAAGACGATACAGCTATAATAAGCTATTAGACCGAGAGCCCACAGCAATTTTTGGGTGTGATTGATAACAAAAAATAATTTGCATATTTAGATAGGCCTTTTATAGTTATTTATGAATGTGAACGTCTTGCATACTCTAGTGGGCGCAATAGTGCATTATAGTGCATCAAGTATGCAGTTCTTTCCAAATTCAAAAAAATTGGAATAAAAAATTTGACATAACTTCAAAATGAACAGCTAAGTGCCCTGATTGCAAATATCGAAGTCCAAGACGTTTTGAAGGTGGCCTTCTTAGTGCAAGAAGTAGCCTATTCTTATCGCGTCTGGCAGGCAGAAGGCTGTCTGTAAAACGTCTTGGACCTCGATATTTTCAATCAGGGGGCTTAGCTCTACATTTTGGCAAAGTTGTTATCACAATTATTTGGACTTGGAAAGAACTGCATACTTAATGCACTATTGCTCCCACTAGAGTATGCAGGACTTTCACATTTGTAAATAACTATAAAAGGCCTACCTAATTATGCTAATTATTTTTTGTTATCAATCACACCCAAAAATTGCTGTGGGCTCTTAGTCTATATTACTTAATTTCGATTAATAATCAAATAACTACCCATGTAAAAAAATCTTATTCTTTTTGCTAGCATTATAGCCAGCTTTATGGAATATTGGACCACTATGTAGCGGTGGGATTGGTGTTAAATATTATTTTGATTCCTTTTATCCCCTTATGGTTTAGTAAACTCTCCACTCACTTTACTAGTAACAAAGCAACGCATTGTTTGCATATAAGAGGTGTCCTAGCAACTTGACATGTTGTGCCAAAGAGTTCAATAAAAAAATATTGTAAGGAAATAATAATTCTTCTTTATTCTCTAACACAATCCTCTATATAACGGCTATAAGGTAACTAAACCAGTTACCTTATAGCCGTTATATAGAGGATTGTGTTAACAATTTTCATAAGATATTGATTTTCTACGCCATTCACTACATTCGTAAAGAAAAAACTATGACTCCTGAGGCGAATGTTTTCCTTGTAGTTAATCTTGGATGTGAAATGTTGTTCGTTATTGACCAACGGCTTCAAGCCCAAAAAATCTCTGAGGAAAAGTCAACAGAAGGTATAAAACTATAAGAATATTTATGAACAACTGTTTTTCATTACATTTAATCGTTTTACAGTGGTGCGTGATATAACAAGTGTCCTATTGGATCCTAAGTTCATAGAACGACTGATCATTGGAAGTCAACAACAAAAGAGTTTAATCACAGCAGAACATTGTAAATTCATGCTGGCTGACATTGCGTGCTGTTCCTTAATGCGTCTAGATGATGCATCTATGGAAAAACTTTGGAATTTGATGACAATGATCTTCAAGTGGCAAATGTTTGTCACTAAACATCCACAACATTTATTGGACATCACGTTTCGTCATTTAGATGGCACGGGAAGGATGCATCCTGAAGTGAAAAAATCGATTCTGGTGGATTACACAAAGAATACTCTTTTAGATTTTTGGAATTGTAGCGGTGAAACAATTCAACTTGGAATTTACAAATCTATCAAAAGTTGGTTAGAATGTTTCAATGTTAAAATTTCTCTGTTACTGCAACTAGGATTTCAAGCAATGGATTCGAGTTTTTACAAGAACCCAAAAGAAAGTTATTTTGAAGAGTTTGCAAATCAAACCGGAGATAACATCTTTATGAAAAGTATCGAGATCGTTGCAGCGCTAAGAGGAAAACAAGAAGAGTCTGAAAGAAATCACATAGATAATCTTCAATCCCAACTGAATGTTTTTAGTTTTGTTGGTAACCAGGCTAACAAAAACATATTTTTTGAAGATTTGCAGTTAGAAGTTGAAGCAGTATCATCAAAAGAAACTACTCCGACATTTGTACATTTAAAACCACTTTACAATCCTATGAGCAGTTCTTGGGAAGCATTTGTTGCACGTAGAAATACTCAAGGGAGACCATCGTCGATAGATGGCGAAGAAAATGATTTTCACACATTATTACCAAAAATCAAATGAACATTTTATTTATAAGGAATTATTCAACAGCTGAATAAATATATTCAAGGTTAAAATACACACAAACTTAGGTATTCTTTAGTTTCTGTATCGAATTAAATGGATCTGATATAAATTTATTAGATGCGAATTTCTCTTTAATACTAATTAATCTTTCATCCATCCGCATATTAATCTTAATATACAATAGAGATCTACAATGAATGTCTACAATGAATGTTACCACGAAGGACAAAAGCTCCAAGATATAACTGTACGCTCAACCCGTCATGTTTCAAACCAAAATTTTCCACAATAAAAATCGAAAGTTACTTTCTTAATTGCATATATTTTATTTTATTTAAACATAAGAAACTTTTACTTTTAAAAAACCCAAAGATATTTTTTAATCACTTAAAATAAAATATATAATTTTATACAGAAATAAATATATTACTCATTAAAATAAGGTTGAAGTACAAAAATTTGATTTTTCACTTTATAATATTGTAGTGGTTTAGTAAAAACAGAGTTATCATACTTTAAAAAAAAACTTACATATCCTCCAATTTTACTGTTTTTTAGTTTTGAAGGTTGGAAAAATTAATATTACTTATTGCTTTTGCGGAAGCAATTTTCGCTTCTTTCGAAGGATAGTTTGGACAAATGGAGCGTAAGTAGTCTGTCGCCGCTGTAACTAGAGCCCTTCTAGATGAATCTTTTAACGAATTTGATCGAGAATACTTATATAAAATGTATGCTGCCGGGCTAGCTTTAATATATGCTTCTAAGCCCTTGAAATAAAAGAAAAACTCATATACATATATAAATATCATAAACTAAAAATATAATTACGTATGTTTGACAAACTTACTTCTTTGTGAATAACTACATCACTTCCAATAGCTGCATTGTGCTGCTTTAAATTTTCTCCGACTGCACCAGTCTGCTCTTTGTCAAAGCGATCAATTTTTATTATAAAGCAGGTACAACCAGAAAATTGTCTCACTATATTCACGAGATTATCAAGCGGTATTTCTGAGTCGTCCTTATTGTTAAGGATAAAACTGCAAACATTTTCTTCGCCTTCCAAAACTAAAAAAAAACGAAAATTATTGCATATATGACAAAATTATACTAAATAGAGGTTGCACTCGAATTTAAAACTTCTTAAAACACATGGAATATAAAATTTTATTACTTACTTGTTAAAAGAATAACATCTTTAGTTATTGTACCAGGTTCGTCACTTGTTCTTTTTATTATTGGTTAATATATGTGGTGTCTTTTCGTGTGGACACTTAATCGTCAAAATAAAATAACGTGTTTTTTTTTTGGTAACTATTTAATTGTACACTTTAATAAAACGGGAGGAGATTAATTAATATCAAGTTTCTGGACGGAAATCAGTCAGAGGGACAATATAACAAAACTTTATAAAACAGGTTTGCCAACCTTATAATGCTAATAACTAAATACTAAAAAGGGGTAGTTTACACTACATACGCCCCCCTTACAAAAGATGTTTTTAGATATATCTTGCAGGTCTTTTAATATTAGATCTGTTTCGCAGTTCTATTCCTTCAGATAGTGCATCTGGGATTACATTTACGTTATTTCTTACAATATTTTTATTTTTGAAATAAATCATTTTTTTGTTTTCGTGTTTACATAAATTTTTCTTATCTGATGTCTTAAAATCAATAAATTTTCGTATTTGATCGATGTGCCTTTTTATAAACTTGCCAGTATTCATTTTGCATAAGTACATTCTTGGCCCTAAAACTTTATCAATAATCGCTTTTGACCACTGAGCTTTGTTGGTATCTAAATTGTAGTTACGGATCATAACTTCATCCCCGGTTTTAAAGAAACGATCTTTTCTGTTTCTTTCAAAATATTTATCATTTTTACGAACATAAATGTTTTTTGGATTCAAAAAATCCAACTTACACTTAGGTGTAAACGCTAGCATAGAAGACGCGGGAATTATACCAGTAGCACAGTGCTTAGAAAGGCGATAATCGAACAAAAAATCGCACAAGACAATGTCGATATCTTTTTCATCTTCTCGACTTTTAATAGCATTTTTTAATGTACGAACTGCGTTTTCATCTGCACCGTTTGTTGCAGGATACCCTGGTGCCGTAAGCGATTGCCTAACATTCTGCAATCTGGTAAACGTCTTAAATTCGTCCGAAGTAAACTGACTACCGTTGTCAGATACAATTTGCTCAGGTATCCCAAAACGTAAACATCGTATAACAAAAGCTGTGTTTGGATGCTTCGTATAAAAAACTTCGATCCATTTCGTATAAGCATCAATAATTACAAGAAAATTTAAACCTTTTAAAGGACCAACAAAATCTAAGTGAATTCTTTTCCAAGGACCTTTTGGAATTTCCCACATCATCGTTTGCGTTTTTGGAGGACTCGGTAAAACACTTGCGCAAGCTTGGCATCCACCAATCAACTTTTCTATGTCGGTATCGATTTTTGGCCACCAGACGTACGACTGCAAAAGGGATTTTGTTTTTACCATACCCAAATGAGATTGGTGAACTTGTTTCAAAATATTGTTCCTCAAATATTTTGGAACCACAACTCTATGTCCCCACATTAAAATCTCGTTTTCGATGGTTAACTCGAATCGTTTCGTGTAAAACGCATTGAACGTGTGATTTTTTAATTTTTCAAATTCCCCCGAACGCAGCCATTTCTTAATTTCAGAAAACTCAACATCCGTGTCAGTTTCTCTTTGGACAGCTGATGCATCAACAATTAGATTTTTGTTTTCTCCGACGAAAAACAAATAGTTTTTTTCTTCGTCTTTAGTTAATTCGCTTTATCGTTTTTATCGTTCACTACTTGAAGTGGATACCGGGAAATAGCATCCGCGCAATTATTTTTCGATCTAACGTACCGTACGCTGTAATTAAAAGCTGATAATTGAAATGCCCATCGTTGCAATCGACTTGCAGAAATTTGCGGAATTCCCCGATTTTCACCGAAAATAGCCAGAAGTGGCTTGTGGTCTGTGACCAATTCAAAGTGCCTTCCAATCAGAAATTGATAGAACTTTCGTGTGGCAAAAATAATTGCCAATGCTTCTTTTTCTATCACTCCGTAATTCCTTTCTGACTTGGATAACAAACGTGATACACACTCGATTGGCTTTTCTACACCGTCGGGATACTTGTGTGCTAAAATAGTGTAATATTTTTGCTAGGTTCGTTAAATAAAACTTATTACTCTTTCTAATATTTCTTCTTTATTTTTACTTTCCAAATCACAACAATAAATCTCAATTTATAATCAACTCAAATACTTTATTCAAATTAAAATCACACTTGTTTTACACAATCCTATAAGCAGAGTTTTGCACACTTCCGTAATCAAAAATCAACTGTGTCTCGCTCACCGTGAACACTCCCTTATATACTCGAATTAGTTGTTCTCGAAAGTTCTTTTCTTGGAATGTTCTAGATGTTTGGAATAAGGGGAAATACATTTGACATTGGAAAAGAGCTTTTTGTTTCTTCCATAAATTAGATATGCAGTTTTCCAACAGATGGCGCTGTAGTAGTATAAAGCTCTGTTCTCAACATTGCCCCCTTCTTAAGATTGTTCGTCCCGAACAATCTCTTGTGTCGTACCTTGTCTTCATTCGATCGCTGTAAGCGCTCATTCTAGTCCTGGTCCTTTCGTGGATGTCGATTAGCCTCTCTTGTAGGTCACTCACGTAATTCCCAGTTTCCTTAGACTCTTGTGATGGATGTCCAAACCTTATCTCACTAGGTAGCCGTATGCTTCTTCCAAACAGGATTTCAGATGGCGTTTGTCCTGTTGAGCTATGTATTGCACTTCGATAGGCCATCAAAAATAGTGGTATGTGCCTATCCCAGTTTCTTTGGTAGTCGCCTACGACTTTAGTGAGGTGTTCTTTTAAGGTCCTGTTGAATCTCTCGACCATTCCATCAGATTGCGGGTGAAGTGGTGTGGTTCTCGTTTTCTTAATGCCAAGGAACGCGCAGACCTCTTGGAATATGTTCGACTCGAAGTTCCTTCCTTGGTCGGAATGAAGTTCCATAGGCACACCGAACCTGCTTACCCAGTTAGACACAATCTGGTCGGCCACAGTCTTGGCTTCTTGGTTCGGGATAGCGTATGCCTCAGGCCATTTGCTGAAGTAATCCATTACCACCAGAATGTATTTGTTTCCAGCATTCGTTTCCGGAAATGGGCCAGCCACATCAACAGCAATCCTTTCAAACGGTGAGCCGACATTATATTGCATAATTTTTCCTTGCAGTTTTCTACCAGGTCCTTTGGTTGCAGCACAAGCGTCACAATTTCGGCACCACTTTTCAACGTCGTCTCTTGCATGCAACCAGTAGAATCGTTGCCTCACCTTTTCTAAAGTCTTATTGACTCCCAAATGGCCTCCTGAAGGTCCATCATGCATCTCTCGAAGAACCTCTTTGATTTTCGATTGAGGTAACACAAGCTGCATTACATAGGATTTACCATCATGCTTTTGTATCGGCAGTCTTTGTCGTAATGATTTTTCAAGCCACAGTGTTTACATTTTTGTTCTGGATTTGACTTAACCGCCCGTGATGACGATGGAAGGTGGTCATTCTTGAAAGGTAGCGTTCGTTGATGTTGTTGCCTTTTCTTGTATTCGGTTTTTACCAAATTTATTGGTTCGGCGTTATGACTGTCGCTCCTTAGCTCATATTTTTTTGCAATCTCGATAGCTTTGTTCAGAGTGAGAGATGATTCCTCGCAAAGTCTATCAAATATACGTCCGGTCATTCCAGTGACGAACTTATCGACGAGCGTTTCGTCTAAACGTGACCCAAACTCACAAGATTTGGAAAGCGTGCCTAGGCGTATTACATACTCTTGTGCAGTCTCGTTGGTGGTCTTTTTTGCGGCGTAAAATGCTTGTCGCTCGCAGTAGACAATCTTTGTAGCATTGTTGGGAACGAGT